>OX276411.1:15939772-17402965 GCA_946251805.1 Cybosia mesomella
AGTTGAGATCAATCAGAAAACATACACACTTAGTCAACAGTCTTAAATACTTAGAATAAAAACAATAATCTTGGCATGAAATTAAACAGTAAAATATCATCTTCACTTTGAAATCAGCAATTATTACTCCCCCCATTCGAGGCACAAAAAGTCATCTTGAAAATAAATCACGTTCCCACGTCGAGTGATGTTTTCATCTGCTATCGCCTTTTTTATCATCTTCGAATCGGTAATTTTAGTTATATCCGGATGTACTGGCCATGTCCAGCCTCCTTCATACCTTTTATTCAAGCAGCTCACCCAAATTTCGTCTGGTGACTGATATATTTTTGTGATGTACCCTGGAAAAAGACTTTACTGCATATTGCTCCTCTTGGTCTCGAAGTTTGACGAGCTGTCCATTATATTGATGTACAATGTACTCTCCACAATCTTCACCAAAAATCCCTATCTGTAACTTCGTTTCATCAGCAGCATTAGGGGTATATTCATCAATCACTTCTATCTCAATATCAAGAATTGGCACATGGTTGTCGTCCCATTGCTCTATAATGTTTAGGTCAGTATCTTTTGTATCGAATTTGGATTTTTTGGTGGCATAGGTGTTGGTTTCAGCAGATTTTTTCCGTTTCTATTCCTGTATTTTATTAATTTTGAAAATAGGTATCTCGACTCATCGTTTATTTGAGCTGTCGTTAGTATAAGTTCAAAAGATGTAGTTTGTGATTCTTCGTCATTTGGTTCGTAAATATCTGATTTCATCTTAGCTACTGCCTGTCCACCTATTTCAATCAAGACTCCCTTGTCTACCTTTGCTTTCTTTTTCGTATTTTTGTTTTTAGAACCTTTTGGCCTTCCTTTTTTCCCGGGTTTTCCTTCTTCTTCTCTTGCTCTTTCTGTCTATTTTTGTAAAAAATCTCCGTCTTCAGCTGAAATCGACTTTCCTGCTTGAACAGGCAGCTGGAATTTCTTGGTTGTTTTTATATTTAAGTCGGATGCTCTTATTTCTTGCAAATATTCTTTAAATGTTTCTCCTACAGAAGCTTGTATATGGCCAGTGGCGTATGAAGGTATAACTTGTATGACTTCAATACATGAGCTTGGGAAAATACCACATCTTCTGAATCCTGCAATCTGTTTCTCCTACAGAAGCTTGTATATGGCCAGTGGCGTATGATGGTAAAACTTGTATGACTTCATCACGTGAGCATGGGAAAATACCACATTTTCTGAATCCTGCAATCATATTAATTCCTGCTGTGGATTCATTCAGTTGGAGCGCTGAATTTACAAGCTGGCAGAACACGTTTTTAGGTTGTGCTCCAGCTTTCCTGCCTCGTTGTGTTTGGCGCCATTTGTCGAGCACTATTCGCCAAGCTGACTTTAACGACGAAAAATATCCTACGTCTAAGGGTTGTAAAAGATAAGTTGAATTAGGAATGAGACAAATAAATTTTATGTTATGCTCCTCACATATCTTAAGAGCATTTACACTTGTATGTGAGTTCAAATTGTTACATATTAGATTTTTTTCCCTTCTTTTTGTTTAACAATGGGTACAAAACGGTTTTGCAGCCATTCTTCAAAAATCTCAGCATGTATCCAACCTGACTTTGAAACAGCCATTTTGGAAAACTAGTCTCCAACAGCATTCCCAGCGCATACTATGGTAAAACAAGACTTGCTGGAATTTTTCACTTGTTCTGGGTGGCGAGTGGAACGCCTGAATAAAAGTTTATTTTTTCCAGAGTCATCATGGAAACCGCTTTTGTCCATATTATATATATTTTCAGGACATACACCTTCAATCTCTTTTTCTACCCTGTCAAAGAATTCGTTCACCATTTGTTCATTTACTGGGCTCGTTTTCTGGAAGTCTTGTGAGCAATTATTTCTTTTAAAGCTGGATGTCGTTCCATGTAAAGTTTTACCCACTCATAACCGGGATTGTTGTCTTTGAACACAGGAACTGTTTTGCCAATGTTATCTAAGTATCTTTTAATTACATCTCTAAAATCTTGTAAGCCAATTGGAATACCGATGTCGCTCAGCGCAAGCAAGTGATCTTTGAAAATTATCCCTTCGTCCATTGTTAAACATGTTGGATGTCCCACAGGTTTGTTGTGTTTATTCTTAAGTTTAAGATTAATTGTGTTTTTAGGTGTTTTATACATTTTGCAAGCTTTACTTTGGCTTAATGCACCTGATTTCATTTTATTTATAGCTTCTTCCAACATTGCCTTCGTATAATTGGATATGGTGCCATATATTCGCACACCTGGCTCTTTTTGGCTATTTTTTCGAGGCATAATGGTATTACGCGTACCTACCGCGTTACTGCATGGGAACACGGCGAACAGCAGGGCTACAAAGGCCACATTCGATTCGACGAATCGTATCCGCATCGAAATACGAAGCGGATTTCATTTCGTAAAATGGTAACACACAGCGCGATTCGGTTTCAGCAGTTCGTCTTTTTGACAAGTTTGTATGGAAAATCGTAAAATGGCTTACAAAATCCGAATCGCCTAAATATCAAATGACGCATTACAAAACGCAATTCAGACATTAGCGTCTTACAATTCGTCATTTGTTGTTATAGGCTATCAGGTGGTCAGACTCCGTGGCCACTACACTGATACCTATATTATTGAACACTCACAGTTCACACGGGAATCGAACCCGCTACCAACTAATGTGTCCACGCTTTATATAAGTGTGTGATAACTGAGGGATTACCAGGGTCACGGCACTAGTCCGACAGAAACACTTTGCTTGAATAATAAACTTGTTTACTACACGAAATTCCCAATACAATAATATTTGGTATGAAATATATATTTTTAGTAAGACAATAAAATATTCCCCAAATTACGTTTCGCGATCATTTGCAACCTAGCGCTGATTACAACATTGCAACTCCAAAGGATTGTGTTACACATTCCTTGAGGTGTTTACAAAGACGTTCTATACTTGTACTTGCTGTGGCTTTGCCTGCTGAATATTTTTAATTGAACTTTCTGTCTGTTTCTGAATCCACTTCTTTCCTCTACTGTAACATGTTCTATAGCATTTACACAATATAATTACAGACAATAATTAAGAATCAAACGAACTTACCTAGTGAAGTTTGATGTCTGATTATACGAGTCTCTCGACCGAAGATGATTACAGTTTACATGCAGCAGTACGCCAGTTCATGCTGTCCAATCACACTTTTAAAGTTATAAAAATAGAAATATTTAGTTCTATTTTCAAAAATAAAAGTTGTTTTATTGACTCCTCCCCTACCACAGCGCGCCCCGCCAACGCCATCTTGGATGGTGCTTGCGTTCGTCATTCTTCAGAGTAATTTTTTTTTTTGATAGGTCTAAGGGTTTTTAGGGAGGGTAAGTTCGTTTGATTCTTAATTATACTTCGTATCTCTCCCGAAGATGATTACCGTGTCCATGCAGATGTTTAGAGCATCAAAAAAGGAACAAAAAGGAGTGAAAAAGCATTGAAGTGATTTATGAACGTAATAGGTATAATGTTTTATTTTCATAATCAACACTTATTAAGCAGCTCCTCATATACAGTTGTAGTTGTAGTTACTCATCTAAGTAATGCGTCTGCAAATTCGGTTTCTGCTTGATTGGATACATTTTTATTATAATATTTTAAAAATACATGAGAAGATTAAGTCCAACCTGCCGCTTTCCTTATAATTTCCAGGTTGACGCCTGCTCTGTACGCAGCCGACGTCGAGGCATGTCTAGTGCTATGAGCGCTATACGTATTTATGTTTATTCCACTTTTTTCTAATATTGATTTTACCCAATGAGATAATTTTTGAGGGCCTACTCTTTTGTGTGGTTTTTGATGGCTAATAAAAAGGCATTCCTCTTGACGCGTAATCCAGAAGTAGCATCGATATAGTGTTTAATAGCTAACGCTGGGCATTTGCAAGGTTTTCTATGATGTATGGTAATGTAATTAATGGTTGCTGCCGGGTCGTGAGGTTTTTATTAAACCTTCAACTTTGATAACAATTTTTACAGAATGTAAAGAGATATTTTTAATTTTATTAAGCTTTAAAGTCTGTAAGTATTCTTTGTGCGGATGCTAACGCTAATCTTCTTTCATATACAGGGTGTCTCAAAAGAAAGTTTATATTTAGTAAAACGATAAAAAAAGTAGGCAGTGTACCAAAAAAAAGTTTATTAATTATTAAAATACATAATTTGGGAATTCATTTCTTAAAAATAACATCGTCCAAATGTAGACCCTCGCGCTCGCGGCACTCATTTAGTCGAACACTAAAATTGTTTATGACGGCTCGGCAGGTGGACTCAGTGATGGCTGCCATTTCGTGACGGATATTTTCTTTCAAATGCGCCACAGAAGTCGGTTTATTGGCATAAACTTTCGACTTAAGATACCCCCATAGGAAAAAGTCCATAGGAGATAAATCCGGACTGCGTGGGGGCCAATTTATGTCACCTCTCCTGGAGATCAATTTACTTGGAAAAATTTCACGAACTCGTGGCAGAGACATATTGGACGTGTGTGAGCTTGCTCCGTCCTGCTGAAACCATGTTCTTTGGTTATAGCCAGGAAAGTTTTGCAGTTCAGGCACCAAGAAGTCGTCTAACATCACCACATAACGCTCAGAATTCACTGTAACTGCACATCCCCTTTCGTCTTCAAAAAAGTAAGGGCCGATAATTCCTCGCGCCGACATCGCAGCCCATACGGTTACTTTTGGCGAATGAAGGGGTTTCTGATGCTTGCGATTCGGATTGCTTGCATTCCAGTAGCGACAATTCTGCTTATTTACATGTTCATTAAGATGAAAATGAGCTTCATCTGAGAACAAGATGTTGGTAAACGTTGAAAAACGCTCAATTACCCTATTTACAAAAACAAGTCTCTGACTGGCATCTTGGGGCTTTAATTCTTGCACCAATTGAATTTTGTAGGGGTGCAGCTTTAGGTCTTTATGCAAAATGCGGTGCAATGATGATCTATGCACTTTTAAAGCACTTGCGCGCTTTCGAATTGAAAGGTTCGGGTCGTCACGAACAGACTCATTAACACTCTCCACGTTTTCTACAGTTCTTGATGACCTTGGTCGCCCGGATTTTGCTTTTTCGAGTGTTGAACCGGTCTCTTCAAATTTCTTAACCCATTTTCTAATAAGAGGAATGCTTGGCGCATCATTTAAGTGCCGAAAACCTCGAATACTGCAGAATCTACGTGATTCGCCGAATTACCGCTTTTGTAAAACTCGCACGCACAACGCACGGTCCGCTCCCGAGAAACGCTCCATAGCGACTGAATTCCCAAGAGCCACGCTACCGATTGCCTTAACCCCCGCGCCCCTCGGATTCGTTGCGTTCACGCAGTAAACTAAATAAATATAAACTTTCTTTTGAGACACCCTGTATAAAAATTAATTGCTATTCGTTAGTCCCGCTAAAACTCGAGAACGGCTGAACCGATTTGGCCAATTTTGGTCTTGAGTTATTTGTGGAGGTCCAGAGAAGGTTCAAAAGGTGAATAAATATGGGAGTTGTTATCGATTGAGGCAGTACGAAGTCTGCTGGGTCAGCTAGTAGAGTAATATTTTTTTTGTGACAAGTCTTTTAATGCAATTTTTTCATTAAGGAATGTTGATAGATAATTTAGGACCATATTAGGATTCCATGTAGAATTATACTTTGGTGCTGGTATTCTTTTACGGTATATGCCTTTGAAAAACGTTTTATGTAATCATTACAAGTAACCTCATGCCCTAGTAATATTGACAAGGCGGAGCGGTGACTGTTGAGAGTACTATAGCTAGCACCGGAATTAAACTTTATTGTCAGGTATTCGATTAATTGTGTAGTGTTTGAATCGCAATAGTCTAGCCCGTTGTGTTTACAGAATAGCCACCATGAGTTTAAAGAAGTGTTATACTGATTTAGTGTATTTTGAGAAAATGAGGCCATCATTATATCAAGAGATGGGCTGGGTATCCCCCGTTACTTCGAAGTATTAAATTGTTTTCTGTACAGAAATAAATTCTTAACCGAAAACCGTAATTAACTTTAGTGAAGCAGTTCAGATCTTGCATCAAATCCATTAAGTTTTGCTACTAAGATAAGCTTATCTTCTTTGGATGATATTTTCACTCGGAAATATAGATATTATTTTGGCAGTTAAGAAGTTGTACTCTTCATAAGTAATTTTACTGAAATAGGTGATTACAAAAAAAAAATTAAGAACTGCTGTGAAAATTACAATTTGTTCTGCTTTTTAATACAATAAATTTGGATTAATACAATTTATAGAGACTCAAATTACGTTAACACTTGACATGACCAATATTTTGTTAATTATCATAGGACATGATTATTCTGACATTGTTATTTTGCTATTACATTCTGACATTTACTTTTGCTAATATTCTGTTTTTATAAATTGTAATTAAAATTCAATATTTGTATGCCCTTGGCGGAACATACCTGTACCTTTTTTTTTTTTTTTTTTATCGTGCGGAAATCCCTTCGGATACCCCCCCGCGTGCCAGCGGGAGCGGTTATGTCGGGCTTAAACCGACTAAAACCGCACGCCGTCTCGGGTCTACAGACGCCGGGGTGTAAGGTTGCCCATAGAGCATATCCCTCGCACCACGGTGTCCCCGTCTTGCCCCGGTTTGGGGGAGGGGCGCTAGTCGCCCCACCGTCCCGGCCTGCTTCTGCTGGGGTGACAGGTGGCCTCACCCGCCACCCCCAAGCCTGCGCTCATGGAGGACGGAGGTCGTTAAGCGACCTCCGGCGCCTGAGTTGCCTGCGATGCGCGGCGAGCAAGTTGCGGGCTCGGCGGACCGGGAGAGTTCTAAGTCTCTCCCGGGCGCGCTCCGCCACCTCCTTCGCGAGCATTACATGCTCGCAGAAGGAGGCGGCGGCGGCCCACGCGCTCGCGCTCCGCACCATTGCCGCAATCATGCTGCCGAGCGAGAGGACTCCCACCCCGATGGCTGCCACGAGGTCACGCCTCGGTGCCTCCCACGCCGGGCAGTCCGCCAGCGTGTGCAGCCCTGAGTCCTCGCTCGCGTCGCAGTGATGACACTCAGGCGTTGGCTCCTTCCTGATCCGATGCAGGTGATCCCCGAAGCACCCCTTCCCTGAGATCACCTGCGTCAGTCGGTAGGAGAGGCTTCCGGGTCGCCTCTCCAGCCAATCCTCCATGATGGGCCTTACCGCCGCTATTGCGGCGTGCCCTGCGCTTGGTTGCCCAAGTCGTTCCTTCCACTCCACCACGATGGCCTGGCGGAGCTGGGACTGCACGGCCTCGATTTCTCGAGGCTCGGGGTTCCATCCCTGCTCCCGCGCCTCCTTTCGCCACTGGTACAGTTGCGAAAGGGCTCTCGCTTCCAGGTCCCATGGCGGAGTTCCGGCAAGGAGGCTCGCCGCCTCGAAGGAGATCGTGCGGTACCCTCGGATGACCCTGATGGCCAGAACTCGCTGCGGAGCGCGCAGCATCTGCACAGTTCTGGTCCTCAGGGCCTCCGCCCATATTGGTCACCCATACAGGGCCATGGACCGCACGATCCCCGCGTAGAGTCTCCTGCAGGAGTCATCGGGCCCCCTCATGTTGGGCAACAGCCGAGCCAGAGCAAGAGCTGTGCCCTTCAATTTGGGGGCCAGACTTCGGATGTGCTCTCCGAAGTCCCATCGGCCGTCGAGCACGAGCCCCAAATATTTCATTTGGGGCTTGATGCCGATGCGATTTCCTCCCACGATGAGACTGGATCCCCCGGGTGGCTTGCTCCGAGGCCCATGGAAGAACAGGGCCTCGGTTTTATGCAGGGCCACCTCGAGACCCAGCCGCCGGATCCGCCTAACGACTTGGGCAACCGCGGTCGTGGCCTTTCGGGTCGCTTCGCGGTACGTCGCCCCGCACGCCGTCACGAGCGTGTCGTCCGCGTAGCACGTGACGGCGGCACCGCCTACGAGCTCACCGCGAAGCACCCAGTCGTATCCGATGTTCCACAGGAGCGGCCCCAGGACCGATCCCTGTGGAACACCGCACAACATTTCACGCCGACCGAGACCGGTCACGGTTGGGTAGATGACGGCTCTCTCCGTCAAATACGCCCCGACTATGCGGCGGAGGTAGAGAGGCACTTCGTGATGCACGAGCGCCTCCCTAATGCAACTCCAGGGCAAGGTGTTGAACGCGTTGGCGATGTCCAGGGACACCGCCAACATCACCTCACCCCGGGCTACTGCATCCTCCGCCAGAGCCCTCACGCGCATGATGGCATCCACGGTGGAGCGCCTCTGGCGGAAGCCATATTGGCCATCCGCCAGGTCCGGCCCTACTCTTGAGAGGTGCTCGACGAGGCGCTTCGCAATTACTCTTTCAAAGAGCTTGCACACCTCGTCGAGCAACACTATGGGCCGGTAGGCGGACGGCGAGTCCGCCGGGCGCCCCTCCTTTCGGATGAGGACCAGTTTCCCCGTCTTCCACAATTTCGGAAACTGGCCCCGCTCCAAACATGCGCTGAGAAGCCCTCTCAGTCGGGGCTCGAGAGCGTCGTCGACTAGAGCTAGGACCCACGCTCGGCCTGGAATGCCGTCGGGTCCCGGGGCGGTGTGTTTGGCTCTTAGCCTTCTCACCGCCAGCTCTAGTTCTACCCAAGTGACCTCGGGCACGTCGTCGTCTTCCACGTCGGGCGCCATGCGCAACCGAGGCGGAGTCATCTGCGGTGGAACATGTTCCACCGCCCGCGCTGGGAACAGGGAGCCAACAACTCCTTCGAGCAGATCCGGCTGGAGACACCGGGTTAGCGGCGGGGCCTTGGAGCGCAGCTTGCCCCTCACCATCCGGTAGGGCCGCCCCCAAGGGTCCCGCTCCAGCGTCTCCAGCAGCTCGCGGAAGGCGTCCCGTTTGGAACGCCTTATCTCCGCTCGGAGGGCTCGTCTGGCCTCCCTGTATCCCTCGTACAACTCCGCCTCTCGGGCCTCCGCATCTGCGGGGCGGCGACGCCTCCTACGGAATCGGGCCCACCGGCGGTGCGTGATCACGCAGCCCCGTCTGAGCTGCGCGATCTCCGACGACCACCAGTAGACCTGACCCCTCGGATTATAGGGCGGAGCCCTAGGCATCGCCGCGTCACAGACACGGGTCATGGCCTCCCGGAACCACTCCGCCTCATCGTCTATGCTGACAGGCCTGTCCGGCGCAGGGGCCCAGGCCTGTACGATGGCGGCTTCCAGGAGGAGCTCCCGATCAAGTCGCTTAAGCGCCCAACGTGGCTCGGGTGGAGCCTATTAGTAATAGATGAAATCCATGTAATTAATGACATAGTGTTTAAAAACCAGTCAGTCATTATTCCTACTTCTATGAGAACTGAAATTCTAAATGTTCTACATGAAGGTCATTTAGGTATTGAAAAATCAAAAAACTTGGCAAGAGGTATAGTTTATTGGCCTAACATCAACCATGATATAGAAAACAAAGTAAAGCAGTGTGAAACTTGTGCCATGTACAGTGTAAACAAAACAAAAGAACCACTTATGTCTCACAAACATCCATTGTTCCCATGGCAGAAGGTTGCCACTGATTTATTCGAGTATAAAAGTGAAAAATATTTACTTGTTGTTGATTTTTACTCAAGTTACATAGAAATTGCAAACTTAAAGAAAAACAGTCAAAGCTCAATAGTGATAACACATTTAAAATCTATTTTTGCCCGTCATGGTATACCAATGGAAATAGTTTCTGATGGTGGCCCGCCTTATAATTCAAGTGAATTTAAAAACTTTCTTCAACAGTGGGGCATTGAACATAGTGTTTCAAGTCCGCATTATCCAAAAGGAAATGGCCTTGCAGAAATATCTGTAAAAATAATTAAAAACATTTTAAGAAAATGTGAACAATCAGGCACAGACCCTTATTTAGGATTACTACAATATAGGACTACCGAAAGAGGGAACATAAGTTCACCTTCACAGCTGTTAATGTCTAGAAAATTAAGAACTAAATTACCTAGTAACATTAATAATCTCAAACCTAAGGTTGTAAAGTATTCAACACATTTAGAAAACAAAAATACAAGATAGTTTAGGTTCTTCCTATAGGCGAAATACTCAACATATTCGCAAAGATCATAGTCATTGTAACCAGTTTAAGAAAACAGTAACATTTGACCCTAAAACTGTTAATCAATCGGAACCTATACCTAAGTGTAAAACATTACCTAATTCTCAAGATGATGAATATTGTACTTACTTTGTATATACTTACAATGAACCATCCGATTCCATTAGCTGTAATGAGGAATTATGTAATATTGAATCAGATACCTATATGTCAGTCGAATCAGATAGTCAATCCTTAGAGTCTGACCAAAATGAAACTATTGTTGAGACTCAGTCTCCGGAATATATAAATGTAAACAATGATGTGTCCTATTCAAGTATTCATGATTATAATGAGTATGTTAATGAAAACCAATTGTCTTTACCAGAACTTAGTCAGTCGAGTAGTGTATCTGCTCCATCAGAATATAAGAAGAGTTCTGTAGAAAGCTCACCAAATACTACTGTAAAGTCTCCTATTGATAATGAAAATCAAATACCTGAAAATAGATATAGTTCTAGAGGAAGATTGTTAAAGAAAATTGAAAAATTGGATTTGTAATGTTTGATAAATATGTATTAATTATTCACAATATAAATTAAAAATGTAACCCTTATAAATTAAATAAGTAAAATGACAATATGTGTAAGTAATATTAATGACAAATTATAATTTAAAAAATGCCTTTCTCTTTGTAAAAATATCAAAGATGTTTCAGGTTATGTTTATTTGTATTGTATCAATCAACCAATTAGTTGTCAATCTCAAATTGTTATGTCAGTCAGTTGTCAATGTCAAATGCGTTTAGTTTGTATAAAAAAGGGGCATGTTACATATCTATGGCCTGATGCCCAGAGCCGTAAAAATTATATATTTTATCTATGCCCGACACACACATGGACTCCCGATTCCGGCTGGACTGACTGCGCTCCAATTGTGCTTGTTAATATAAAATATATTTAAAATAAATAATTCAATAGCCTATTCATATATTCCGAAAAATAAACTACAATTTTTTTATTAACATTATTACGCTATTTTATACAAACATGTAGTCGCATCAAATGGTAGGTAGAATTATATTTATTTTTTTAGTTTCCTGATCGGAAGTAAGTATTAAAAATTAATCATTTGACTAATTATTAAACTTCTACATGGTTATAAAAAAAAATAACCACGAAGGCCTAATGCGGGAGCTTCGCTCCGCTCCGCTCCCGCATTAGCCTTCTAACCTAATCTATCCAAGTCGGAATCGGGGGCTTACTCAATAAATCTATCACTGTTTGTTAAGAAATTATTATTTTAGTACGTTTCCTTTATGCTTTTTGATCATTATGCCAAATAACTATTAAAGAAATAAACAATATGCTTTACAAATTTATGCATATCAAAGTTATGAATAAAAACATTAGGATATACAATATTTATGCTTAATAACACAGTATGCTAAAAACCAATTATGGCACACTATTATTATGAGAAAGAAAATTATGCCTAACTTATTATGACAATTTAAATTAGGACAAAAACCATTATGAGAAAAAATGGGATCCCAAATTCATGTATACATCACCTTTAATAAGAGCTCTCGCAGGTGAATCGCATATAAATGCTCTTATACTAACTTCAATCGTCTCTTGCTCTCCCGTTAAAGTGATAATTGTTAAACCATTCTCAATTTGCTTCATTTCATTTACAAAACGATGTAAATATAAGTTTAAATCGGCAGGTTTAGATTTCCCTTCATATATTCCCACCACGATGGGTGATATACTTTTAATTTCAGTAATGTTGCACAGTATTGGCCAGAGTTGATGATTAGAGCTTTTATGTATCGGTAAGCCATCGATATTAAAATTCAAGGTTATTTTCTTGGGCACTTCATACTTTTGTAAGGTCTTTTGTAAATGTGTAACTAATCCATTATGCCAATAATGTCCAGTACCAATTTCAGTAATGCATATTTCTACTTTGTTTGTTTTTAACAATGTACGCGCATCCAATGGCATTTTGTTTGGTATTACATGATGTAATTGTTACATATCTATGGCCTGATGCCCAGAGCCGTAAAAATTATATATTTTATCTATGCCCGACACACATTGACTCCCGATTCCGGCTGGACTGACTGCGCTCCAATTGTGCTTGTTAATATAAAATATATTTAAAATAAATAATTCAAGAAGACTCAAGACTTTCCTTTCATAACATGGTGTCAGAAGTGGGATGTCCAAAGTGCCTGTGGAGTCCAAAGACTTCAAAGAGTTCGTTAACTGATTTAATGTTTCTTTTAAGTACATCTCTGAGTGAGTTAATCTCTTTAAGGTTTTCTTTGTTCTCTGATCTTATAGCTCGTCCAAAATTTTTGCTGATCTCTAGAGGTTCATAGTTTTCCAATATATGTGATGTACAGATAGCTTCAAATAACTTGATTATTTTATAGCCATCATTTCCTCTTTTAACAAGGATATCATCTCCCCAACTGTAAACTTCTTTGATCAGTTCAGAGGATGGATAACCGGGTTGGTCTAATTGGCTGAATAGTTCACAAGATAAGTAAGTTAAATATCTAGAAGTAGATGTGTCTGCTATTAGTAATATTTGATCATAATCTAAAAGATATTTGACAGATTTAACATCACATAGACAGAATGATCCGGAATAGGTAACAGAGAATTTTTCTCTTTCTATGTATTCATCTTTTACTATTTGGTTAGACCTGTCTGATTGTATGTGAGACATCTTTGTTCTGACAGAAGACCAAAAGGTTTAACAATTATCACTTTAACGGGAGAGCAAGAGACGATTGAAGTTAGTATAAGAGCATTTATATGCGATTCACCTGCGAGAGCTCTTATTAAAGGTGATGTATACATGAATTTGGGATCCCATTTTTTCTCATAATGGTTTTTGTCCTAATTTAAATTGTCATAATAAGTTAGGCATAATTTTCTTTGTCATAATAATAGTGTGCCATAATTGGTTTTTAGCTTACAGTCGTGTTATTAAGCATAAATATTGTATATCCTAATGTTTTTATTCATAACTTTGATATGCATAAATTTGTAAAGCATATTGTTTATTTCTTTAATAGTTATTTGGCATAATGATCAAAAAGCATAAAGGAAACGTACTAAAATAATAATTTCTTAACAAACAGTGATAGATTTATTGAGTAAGCCCCCGATTCCGACTTGGATAGATTAGGTTAGAAGGTGGTTATTTTTTTTATAACCATGTAGAAGTTTAATAATTAGTCAAATGATTAATTTTTAATACTTACTTCCGATCAGGAAACTAAAAAAATAAATATAATTCTACCTACCATTTGATGCGACTACATGTTTGTATAAAATAGCGTAATAATGTTAATAAAAAAATTGTAGTTTATTTTTCGGAATATAATTTGTATGCTTATAATAGTTATGGATACGCGTCGTTATGCTTAAGTAAACTTATGCTTTGGGATAGTATGCTTATAAAATATTATGCTAATAGTAAATAGGATTAAAGAAATGATGACTAAAAAGTTATGGCAAATGAGTATTATGCGTAAATAATGTTAGGACAA
Source organism: Cybosia mesomella (assembly GCA_946251805.1). NCBI lineage: Eukaryota > Metazoa > Arthropoda > Insecta > Lepidoptera > Erebidae > Cybosia > Cybosia mesomella. Next base: position 15,953,460 of record OX276411.1, read on the forward strand.
GTAACATTATGCAATGTTAAATTATGACATAAAATCGTAGGAATAAAAATAGAGAACCCATGAATTTCATTACATTATTAATATTATACCTACTGTTTATAAGCGGATGACATTCATAAATTATACTATTCCTTTTTTTGCAGGAGTTTCTAATTTCAATAATAAGCACGGATGTTTAAAATGCACTGTGGTTGGTGATTATTCACATTTGTCACATACAGTAATATTCCCGAAAATAGATTGTCCTATAAGAAACGATACTGACTTTCGGAATAAGAAATATGGACTACATCATAAAGTTGATTCACCTTTACTTGAATTGAAAATTGATATGATCGAAAATTTTCCGGTTGGTGACTGCATCTTATAGACCTCGGAGTTATGAAACGTTTATTAATGGGATGGCGAGATGGAAATTTTATTAATAAACGTACTAAGTGGTGTAATCGTGATATTGAAAAAGTGAACGCGTTTTTAGTAACTATCAAGTTACCCAAAGAAATACACAGATCTGTTCGTACTGTTGATGTTCTATCACATTGGAAAGCTTCTGAATACCATACTTTTTTATTATACCTGAGTTGGATAATACTGAAGCATGTTTTAGATTCTGATGCATACAAACACTTCCTTTGCTTATTCTGTGCCATCACAATTTGTTCTAATGAAAACCATTTTAAGTTTTTACGTCTAGCACAGGCGTTATTAAACTCATTTATAAATAATTATGCAAAATATTATGGAAAGGATCATATTACAAGTAATGTGCATAACTTATCACACCTCGTTGACGAGGTCCGAAAATTTGGCACTTTACAAAGTTTTAATGCTTACCCTTTTGAGAATAAACTCCAAATTATCAAACATATGTTGAGACAGGGAAATAAACCTCTAGCACAAGTAGCTCGTAGGCTACACGAAAGAAGTGAAGTCGAGATTGAGACTTACAGTAAAAATATAATAAAATATCCGTTTGCAAAACAGTGCAACAGCAAAAATGGATCTATATTGGTACTGCATTTTGAATCTTTTATTTTATCTTCCCAAAAACATGATAAATGGTTTTTAACAACGCACAAACAAGTTATAGAAATAAGAGCAATACACATTAATGAAACCGAAGACATACGACTAGAAGGATATATCATGGATAATTTAGTTGATGCCTTTGACTACCCCTTAAAGTCTTCATTAATTAATATTTATAAATGTGAAAATTACATCTCTAGTGAATCAAAAATTATATATAACTTTTCATGCGCTACACACCATTAATCCATACTTTGTAAAATAAAACAAGTAATTTGAACATCACGTATTTTTATTAACGTCATAACTTAAAATTCGTCATATTTTAAAAACCAGAGGAAGAGTGGCTCTCAAATCGGGCATTGTCTAATGGAAGGCTTGTCTATTTGTTGGTTTAAGGACTGACCTCAATGCTCTCTCAGTTAATACGCTAAACAGTTGGTGGGTTCATAATAGAAATAGCTGTTTGAACATAACCCGTGGATGATGCCTGCTTTGGGAGCTATCTGAAGAGATACTTACACTCGTATTTATAGACAAGTAAAAGCTATTACTTGAACAAAAGTAATTACTTGAGCAACAATTTTTATTGCATAGTTAAGAAATTGATCGAAGTAAGAGCTGTCAAACGTAAGAATTCTTAACCAAGTAATAGTCACCATTTTCGTTGCTTAGGTAATGCACATTACTCAGTCTAATTTGTTTTCACCGTGATGTTGTAAAATCTCTCTACAATTTTTACTGTTTTGTACCCGTTATAGTTATCTGTGTTTGTACCTCCTAACTGTACTGAAAAATGGAAGATATCGAGAATTTATTTTTGTATTTGGACAATATATCCAACGACCCACTGGAAGAAGTCGAGAACAGTATTACCATTAATGAACCTAGAAAAACAAAAGTATACTTCTGAGATGCAGACCCACTTCACCAATATTCTGAAAATACATTCAAGATGAGGTTTCGGTTTAATAAAAGTGTTGTAGTGAATGTTATTTTACCATTAATAATTGCAGAATTACGTTCAGATACACAAAGGGGTCTTCCTGTCAGCCCTCTATGCCAGTTGTTGACAGCTTTACGATTTTACGCAACTGGAAGTTTTCAAATGGTTTGTGCAGACCTGATAAACATATCACAATCTACTGTTTGTCACATTGTTTATAAAGTGAGCCGTGCATTGGCGTTGCGTATGACCGATTATATAAAATTTCCAAATCCAGCCCAATTAAGAAGAGTAAAAGAAGATTTTGAAAACCTTGGACGCATCGGTAGATCAAGTGGTCTTAAGAATATAATTGGTGCAATTGATTGCACACATATAAAAATAAGTAAACCTCGTGGAATTGAGCATACTGAACAGTATCGTAATCGTAAAGGTTATTTTTCCTTGAACGTACAGGCTGTTGGTGGTCCTAATTTGGAAATATTTGATATTGTAGTCAGATTGGCTGGAAGTACACATGACAGCAGAATTTTCAGAAATTCAAGATTGTTCACGCAGCGAGCTTCTTAACGAGCGGATAGGTGGGGATAAGGCCGATCGCAGCGGCACTACGGTCGCGGACCACAAGCGTCCAAGCAATACTTATGTCGATACATAATATTTTATTCTGTAATTTTTTACAATATACTATACCACGTTTTACTGGAGTTGGAGTCGTAATTTATCTCCCTTTCTGGTCCCCAACATTGGACCTTCGGAGCCGGAAGTCGGATCAGAAGATTCCCCACGTCTAAGAGGTTGGCACGGGTGGATAACGGACACGTTTTCAGTTTTATTAATACCGTGTTAATTACGTTACAGTGTGCGCCGCTGGCTGCTTCGTTCTCAGTGATCCTTGTAAGTACCTGTTCCTATTTGTTTTCCGTTGCCACCAAAATGAGTTCCGATGAATTAGGCCAATTAAAGCCAAAGCCCCCTAGTGTTTCGTTAGCCAGTGATAATCTCGAGTTGCGCGACCTAGTCAAAACTCGAGGTAATTTGCGTGGTAGGCTTACACTCTTCGGGAAGTTTATTTCGTCATTAGATAAATCTTCAGTGGGTGAGCAACAAATTGTTGAGCTAAAGTTGCGCGTGGTTAACGCTGAGCAAATATTTAAAGATTTTCAGGATTTACAGCTTAAAATAGAAAACATTATTTCAAGTGATTCAGAATTAGTGAAGCATTTAGAGATCAGGGAGTCGATTGAATCTCAATATTACACAATAATGGCGACGGCCAAGTGCATTTGCAATAGACACGAGGTAGTGCCACATGTGCCTACCAAGTGTTCTCACAACAAAAATGGCGATATAAAATTGCCCATTATCGCGTTGCCTTCCTTTGACGGATCATTTGAAAACTGGTTGGAGTATCGGGATACTTTTATGTCGCTAATTCATAATGCTAATGAAATAACTCCAATAGAAAAATTTCATTATTTACGTTCTTCATTGAAAGGTAGTGCTTTAGAAGTTATAAAATCGTTAGAATTTAGTTCAGATAACTATCTGATAGCTTGGGATTAAGGAATTAACCGATTTGATAACAGTAGGTTATTGATTAATAACCACATTAAGTCCTTGCTTTGTATTAAATCGATGATAAAAGAGTCACCTCGTCAATTACGGCAGCTAATTGACTCGATATTAAAAAACTTGAGAGCGTTAAAGATCATGGGTGAGCCCACTCAAAGTTGCGATACATTAATTATTTACTTGATGGTTTCCAAATTAGACTCAATTACTGCTCAGGGGTGGGAAAACAGGATAAGTTTGTTGTGTAAAGGTTCCTTAAAACCGACCTTAAATGACTTCTTAGAATTTCTAAAAGACCGTTCGAATGTTCTAGAAATGATACAAGCTCAAGGTCACCAACAAGTTAATGAATCTTTAAAAAAGGCTACTATAAGTATACCTAAAGCTACCCAAAAAATACGTTCTTTCACTTCAACCAAACAACCGTCTCGCACAGAATCATTAGATTACAAACAAATGAATTGGATGGGATACTAGTGGCAGATGCAGGATACCCTTGTACCAGATATTTACTTACACCCATATCAAACCCTCGTAATCCAGCTGAAGAAAGATATAACAAATGCCAAATCAAAACAAGAAATAGCGTGGAAAGACTGTTTGGTGTTTGGAAACGTAGGTTCCCTTGTCTACATAAAGGACTAAGTACAAAGTTACGAACTACAGCCAATATAATATTAGCATGTGCAGTGCTACATAATATAGCTATACAAGCTAATGATATGGATGATTTTGGAGAGCCTAGTATATTGAATGATCGAGAAATAGTTAGTTCATCATCAGAAATAATTACAAATGATGGCATGGTTCTCCGTGCCAACATTATATCAAGAGACTTTGTAATAAATGAAGTAATAATATAACAAAACTACTTAATTTAAACTTTTAAAATTATAATGGTTAACTTGCTAATGAGTCTGTTTTTTATCACTCAATAACACCATATACCTACATCTATAATTAACTAGCTTTTTCCTGCAGTGCCCGGTTAACGGCAATAGGCTCGCCACCTATTACATTGGGACCTAAACATAAACTGGCGAAATGTGGGTGCTAGCACCTCTGCCTACCCCTTCGGGGATATAGGCGTGAGTTTATGTATGTATGTATGTATGTTTCCTGCAGTTTCGCTTGCGTGACCCATCCCATCCCTTACCCTCTGTCTGATATATAACTGCTTTCCTCTGTTTGAATCCACCGCTGAAATCTAGAGATCTAAACACGAGAGGGATGTTGATCTTCAAAAATATTATTACTGTTGATATGCTCCAAAAAAATGATTATCTATAGCAATAAACTAACAATTAATACTATAATAAATAACATAATTATATATTTTATACATAATTGAATCTCTTGCTGTCAGCGATGAATTCACGCAGAGGAAAAAGTAGTCATGGATTCTAATTGGCTAATTAAAGAGTACCTAAATTTTTTTTTACAATATTGGTCACGCACACATAATTTCCTCTTCCTTAATACTAGATTCTGTATCTATGACTACTGGCAGTATGGATATGATTTTAATCAACTTTAATAAACCTCCATCCAAAACAGTTTTACAAATAGTATTAGTAAAACAGTTACTATGATGAGGACATTCATACATGTATACAAACCCACATACTATATTTTTATATTTTTATTAATATTTACTAATATTTACATACTATATTTACTATATAATATATAATATATACTATATTTTTATTAATAATTTATTCTTTTTTTTTAATTTATTCATACATATTTCTAATTCAATTTATAGAATTTTTTGTTTGTACTCCCTCTCCATGATTTTCATTTTAATTTCTTCCTCATGTATACGTGTTTTATATGATAGTTCCTCTTCTAAAATTTTTATTTTCATGATGTCAATTTTGTTCATATATTTTTCACCAATACTTCTTTTTATTGGGGTTTTGGACAAACCTTTATAATCCCTTACAGCTTCAGTTTCTGGAGGTTTAATTTCAACATTTGATGATGTTGCGGGTTGCGACAATGCATTCATAGAAGGTAGAGGAACTACCATGACCTCATCTTCAATAGTATTACACCAAGCATTGTCGTTGGTGTCTCCCAAAATGTATGTACTACCTGTAAAATAAATTTTATTTTGGTTAAACTTATGGAATATGTTGAAATAATGATAAATATTTAAGCAATTAGAATGAAAATACACATACCATTAACATCACTGTCAATATCTACTTCAATATTTGTTAAAATATTTTTATCAATGTCCATGACTTTGGCATCCATAGGGTCCATATCAGGTACCGATGATCCCCCTCCAGTAAGGAAACGAACATTTTCTTTAGTTTTTGCTTCCCTCGCCTTGGCTCTATTACACAGCTCTATATCACAGCTTTATTAGTTGTTTTGTGGAGGTCTGAAAATGTAACATTAAAAAATTATTTAAATGTGCTAATCTCTGGAATGGCTGAACAGGTATTCTAACTCCAATATCTATCACTATCCCTTTCAATTTGACAGCCATTGCTCATTTGCTAAAGCGATCGTGGAAGCATACTTCAGATAACACGCAATGGTGGTGAAATCGAAAGCGATCGTGACAGATATTGGATTTTAAAATATAACCCCCCAGATTGGAATAACACATCGAATGAAGGTATTATTTTTGGTATGACATTTTGGCTATTTCAGCCGTGTTTGCACTTTGAGTATTGGATAAATCAAATATCTCTGAGCATAATGACTCACTTGAAACCTTACAAAATCAGTATATTCTTTGAAAAGTTCAAAATACCACGCTGCTAGACATGTCAACCGGCATATTTTAAAGTTGCCATTGACATTTTGCTATTCATGAAATATTAAATTGTAGCCAAGCAAACTAGGCAGGGAGGTACTTACTTTCTGCGTGACAATAGCCGATGTATTAAATTCATTCTTGACTAATTCCCAACATTGCTTCTTCCTCAATGCACTTGTAGCATTGGTCTTCTTACGCGACAACACTTCATCGTATTTTTGAATTATGTTTAAGAAAAAATCTTTCTCTAAAGATGAAAATGGCTTTTTGCGCTCCAGCTCGGTCATATTGTAACTTATAAATTGAGATACCAAGCAAAATTAAACAGTAAAAGATAACAACTTGTAGGTTACGTGTTTCAAATTTTCAGACAATTCAATTCAATTCTTGTTTACGCAACGCAATGTGTAATTGACAGTTGACACAAGACGGAGGTAACATTGATATGTCAAACGTTTCGTTTTCTCAAACATTATCCTTTGTTCAGAAAATAGCAAACTATGAAAAAATATAATAAAACATTTTTTTACAACAAGAAATTAAAAAAAATGTGCAATATAATAGATTGTACCTCCGTGTAAAAATAATCAAAACATCACGTTGCCGTTTTATAAACGAAACGCAGCATAAAATGTTGCCAGAGAGAAACTACTAAGCAAGCGTCGCCTCCTACTTAAGCAATTTCTTAAGTAAGTAACGTACATTACTCGATTATAGAATATAATTTTGTTTTAAAGTATTCTAGTCTCAAGTAACGACTTAATTAAGAAATTACTTAGCAATGAGTAGTTACTTGTCTATAAATACGAGTGTTAGTATACTACCAAAACTCGTTTTCTAAGTCTTACTAAGCTGCCTTAGTAAGAAGATTTGTGTTATGATGATTACTGCAGACTTCAGTCTTTATAACTACAATTTAATAATAAAAAATATAAAATCTTAGCAATTAACGTGAGCGAACACGGTTGCGGGAAACAGCTAGTTTAATAATAGAACAATAGTACTCTATTGTTTAATTATTAATTAGCATGTTGTTATATAGTGATTAGAATATAGTTTTACTTACATACTAGTAGGAACATTGTCAACCATCATCAATAGATAGGTTGATTCAGTGTTTACAAATAAAATACCCTCTTCTGGTGTGTTTTAAACGCAATAATATATAAGAATACAGTAAAAAATCAGTCTCTTTAAATAAAACTAGGTATAGCTTGACCAGCGCCGTAAAGTCGACCATCTCTAGGCGGCGCGGAACTAGGGAGTGGGAGCACTCGATCTACCAAATCAGCCGTCATCGATAGATTTATTGATTGGTCGAGCACTCCCGGTCCCGCGTCTTGCGCAGCCTCGAGATGGTCGACTTTACGATGGTCAAGCTATAATAACTTAGCAAGCTACTAAACACTAACCTTCTTACTTCAAGAAGTAGAAACCTAATCATTAATCAGTCATTCAATTCAAGTCAAATTATTACAATAAGTAACACTTTTGGTACATTCAAATAATGATGGTTGCAGGGAAAGAAGTTATCAGTATGATTATTTTGCGTTTGTGGCTTTATTCCCTGCAACCACCGATGCATAATAATCAAAATGAAGTGAAAAAATAAATATTACAGATTTTTTTTTCAATTTGATTAGTATAACAGACTAAAAACTACAATAAGTCTTTAAAACAGATGCTTCAAGTGGCTTAGAGCAAATACCCTGCAACAGATGCAGATGACCTCGGGTCATCATCATCATTATCTTGAACTGGCTCTAAGCAGCTTTCTAAAGCAGAGCCAGACGTCCCAACAGCTGGTAATGATACAGGAGTTACGGTAATGGGTAAAGATGGCTGTATTTCGTTACACAAGTTCTTACGCTTTGCTATTATTTTTGGTCGATTTTTTGTTCTAGATGTTCGTTCTTGTTTGCTTTCGTTGCGCTGACGTGAGTTTTTCAGGATATTTTTGAAGAATTTGTGGCAGTCTAATAAGGAAAATGACTTATCCGACTCATGAATACTATCAAAAAAGAAATTTATGATTTTAGTGTGGCTTTTAAAGCAAATCTTTTGTTCAGAGGTTCGAGACCCTCCAGCCCAGCTACACTGGAGTAAAAAGCATCTGCTAAACATTGAATCAACCAACGCATAAGCGTTATTTACCCCTCGACCTTTTCCTTTCCCACAAATAATTGAAAATTTATTTTTCCATTCTTCTTCTATCTCTGGTTTTTCCAATGCTTTTTCAAAATTGTTTAACTCGTGTTCACTTGTAATAGTTTGTATGTTTGTTTTTTGTTTATTATTTTCCGCACAGGTGAACTGATTTATTACATGGTCAAACTGAACACTAATATTGGATAAGCCGAGCAAAATAGACTGTACGCTTTCTTTGATAAATTTCCTTTCTTCTTGTTGGGCTTTGATATCTTCAGTGATTTTTTCGTTTAGAGTTCTGTAATTTTCGTGCAAAGTTTCTAATTTTGCCAAAACCATTAAATTGAAGGTAGCGGCGTTGTCAATCTGTATTTCGGAAGTCACATTTTGTTGAACGTTGGAATCAGTACTAGTTGCTGAAGGTTTAATAACTAATAGTGTGTGTTTTGTTGCTTCATCAGGTTGACTCACATTTTGTTGAGCGATGGAATCTGTATTGCTAGCTGAAGCTTGAATTGTTATCAGTGAGTTTTCTAAATTTCTTACTTGAACAGGTTGACATAAAACATCATTTTCCGCTATTTCAAATGATCCGACTGTTTTGTTCAATGACCCTGACGATTTATTTTCATACTGCAAGAAAAATAAATACCAACGAGTTAAAAATCGCAACAGAAAGCAATCACATGCTGGTGAAAATTTATCGTAGTAAAGTGTTAGTACCAACACTAATGTACAGAAGTGAAAGTTTGGTTCGGCAGAAGATGCAAAGATTAGAATAAATGAAGTAGAAATGAGAATGTTGAGTAGTATCTATATCTATTTTTTCCTAATATTTTTTTTTGTTTAAATAAAGACAAAAGCACCCTAAACCGATGAGCATGTATGAAAGGATAGATGAGAGTAAATGAACACACACAAACATGCATACATAAAGACATCCAGACTCGATATCAGAAATTTAAATTCATCATACAAATATCTGTATTTCTGTGAAAGTTTACTTACCATAATGCAATCTTGAACAAGTTGATCATACGTTATTTCTTTTGGGTTTGGGTTTGTCATATGATATTGCTCAGTGTCTGTATCTGTTTCAGATTTATTACACATTTTGTCTATTTCCTGTTCCGCTTCAAGAAAAGTAATCAAATTAGATCTCTTCACTTTGCAATTAATTTTTCGCCAGTTATTTTCAGGATACGAATTTTCAAGTCTTCTTAATTTGTTTTCATTATATCTGGGCCAGTGCAGAACACCATCTTTTTCCCAATGACTTGGTACTGCTGATAATTTTGAATTTCCCTTTTCAAACGTTTTCACAATTTTGTATGGCATTGTTAAAGAACCTGAAAAGAAAAAAAAACATAAAACAACATACTACCTGCATAATATTGTCTCGTACACACGTGGCTTCATGCAATGTTTTTGTGTTCACTGTGGTAGGTTAATACCTACCTACCACAGTGAGCACTATTGGTAGATACTTAAAAAACCGCCTCGCCTCTCGTACTGTACTGTACATAAAGTACAATACACAATATATTCGTTGTACTTTCTAATACAAAAAATAACCATTATTTAGAAAGAAACACCTACTTAGCATAGCACACGGTCAAGACAAGATTGCTTATGCGTTCGCATGCGCCCGTCTGACGCGAGCTTCTGTGCGATACTGAACAAGAACAAGCGCACGCGTTGGTCGCCGAGTCGCCGACCAACGACTGATTTCGTACCATAGTTGTGGATTGTGGAGGAAGGAGATGGAAATATCTCAACTCGTTTTGCACAAAGTGCAAGCTACTAAACATAAAGCTGGATACTGACCGACGTTACGGGACGTAATGTAACATTCGCAGCGAGCATTATCGTTAAGGTGGGTACTGACCAACGTTACGAGGTGTAATGTAACATTCGCAGCGAGCGTGTTACACATCGAGCACGTTACGCTGTGTTTTAAAATAGGCGTAACATGCTCGTCAAAACTCTGTGCTCCGCTTTCGCCGTTAGTTCACTCAAGATGTCCGACAACGAGGACGCGTTGGTATCTTTGATTCTACTTAATTATTGTTTCATCCAAATTAAGAAGAAGAGAAAACGTTACTGGACATCAAACTTATTTAAAAACAGAGGCGTATGTGGTGGTTTGTCATTGATAGCAATTTTAAAAAACCAAATGATTACTGGACAGTATAAAAACTTTGTACGCATGTCTTCGATCGATTTTGAAGAACTCGTGAATTTAATTGGACCAAGTGTACATAAAAAGGATACAAATTATAGAAAAGCAATCAGTGTCACGGAACGATTAGCACTAACACTTCGTTTTTATGCAACAGGAGATTCCTATACTAGTATGCAATATCTTTTCAAGATATCAAAGCAAAGAATAGGATTTATAGTAAAAGAGGTCAGCGAAGCCCTTATTGGAGCATTAAAAAAATATGTAAAGGTATGTACTGTTTTAATTAAATCAGAAAAAGTAGTCATAACATATCAAATTATTTAATTAATTAGATCACCAAATTCTGATAGAAATTGTTCACTCATAGCTGGTGACCCACAGTCATTTTGATGGGACGTATTTGATGCAGGTGTTTCAGGGCTTTGCTTTGGCATCGGTGAGGGTCTTGAAATTGGTCCTGTAGAGTATCCTTGTGAATAATAATTGTTAGTATTCATGCCAACATAGTCATATTCTCCGCGATCAGCACTAAACAATATATTTGATATGTAATGTTGCACATGTATTTTTGTTGTCTTTGAATAAGATCTTAATTTATTTGCCAAAAAAATACCATAGGCTTCACATTCGTCAAGTTTGAACGAAGTTGACTCCGTTTGCTCGGTTTTCTTTTTTAAAATATTGAAAGTGGATGCCATTATTTCTTCCGGGCTTGGGGCGACTGCTTTCTTCCTTTTTTTTGAAGGCGGAGGGCAATCATTGTCGCTTTTATTGGCAGGCGGAGGGCAATCATCAGGCGGTTGTTCTAAAGCACCTTCACGTTCACGTAGCTAAAAATAAATAAAAATCATTATTTCAGATGCCAGAAACACCGGAGCAATGGTTGGTTGTAGCAAATGACTATGATACTTTTTGGAATTTTCCACATTGCTTAGGCGCAATCGACGGTAAACATATTTTACTGCAGTCACCGATCAACAGTGGAAGTGAATTTTATAATTACAAGGGTTTCTTCAGCATCGTATTACTAGCAGTTGTTGACGCCAAATATAACTTTTTGTATGTAAACATTGGATGTCAAGGAAGAATATCTGATGGAGGAGTTTTTAACAACTGTGAATTAAACGAAAAACTAAAAAAATATGCACTAAACATCCCTCAATCCACTGCGTTGCCAGCAAGAACAGAAGAAATTCCGTTTTACTTTGTTGGCGATGAAGCTTTTGCTCTTTCCGAAAATATGATAAAAGTATATGCAGGATATCATGAACGTGGTTCAAAGGAAAGAATATATAACTACCGACTTTGCAGAGCTCGTAGAGTGGTGGAAAATGTGTTCGGCATATTGTCTGCAGTGTTTAGAGTTTTGCGGAAACCTATGTTAGAACCGAAAACCGCGACATCTGTCGTAACAGCAATAACATGCCTTCACAATTTTTTAAGAAAAGGTAATAATGCTCAGGTATATACCCCTGCAGGTAGCTTCGACGAAGAATCGAACGGCCAGGTCAGATTAGGAAACTGGAGAGAAGGTAACAATGACATGACTAGTATGTTACCCTTGCAAATAAGACCGCGAAGGGCTACAAGATCTGCTTACAATATTCGCAATGAAGTTGCTGAATACTGCATTCAGCAAGGGTCTGTAAGCTGGCAAGAAAATTATGCTTAAAATGGACTTACAGTATCTGTTGTAGCCCGAGGTGTATTTCTATCCAGTAGAAATATCATAGCTTTGTATGCAAACCAAGTACTATGGTATACTTCATCTGCACCTGAAATTGAAGTTGAAATTAACAAACGTCGACCCAAAGTAGTATATTTCGTGAATATCGTAATCTATGCTAGAAAAATAATAAAATAAATAAATAAATAACCAAATTGTATCTGTTACTTGTGGGCCTATGTACTTAAAAACTTAATAAATAATTACGTACCTTTTCCTGTACTAGTTGATTGTTTAGTTTTTTGTTTTTCTCTCCTCAATGATGCCAGTAAACTTGTCATTTTCTTTTTACATGTTTCTCTTTCGCTGTCGAGTAATAAAGCCAATCTATTCCAAGCGTCTTCTTTCTTGAGTTTGTTATAATGCTCTGGATGAGCTGGGTTCCACAACACTTCCTCTTCTCTGTATTTTTCTATAAAATACAGAGTTTTTTCTTTGTGCCACTCCATGTTTTAAGAAATAAATACGAGAGGAACGACGTGTGATTACTCGAGACGCGCGTGCGCTCGGGACGACTTGCAAGAGCGTACTGACCGAACCGCGTAACACTCAAAGGATTCGCCAAAAAACCGACAGTTGGATGGAGCACTCAAAGCGAGCAACGAGCGGCTCCTTGCTCGCTGGTTTCCCCGTAACACGACGTACTGACTGCACGAATGCTCGCGGTGTAACACGTAACATTACGCCCCGTAACGCCGGTCAGTACCCACCTTTACGCTGTGGGTAAAATCTCTGTATACATGCGGCTCGTTACTCGCTTCATTTATCGTACTGACTGCACGAATGCTCGCTTTGTAACACGTTACATTACGCCTCGTAACGCCGGTCAGTATCCAGCTTAAGAAATATTTTATAAACTTACACCATCTTACAACTTACCTTGTAATGCTATTGACAATTAATTAAGGATGACAATATTCGCATTCATCTTCAATATAGTGGTCGTAAATCAAATACTCTTTACAATTTTGGCAAAAAAAGAAAGTGAATTGTAGCAAAACCTTTATGTTTTCACGACCAATCACAAAGTGTAAAGGTAAACCAGAAAGGGTCGGATATTTACAATTAAAACATTCCTTTCTTAGAATAAAATGTGTCCACTTCCATGGCCATCGCATATTATTAAAATTAAGATCTTTTCTTTGTAGAAATTTGTCAACATCTACTAATATATATACTACCATCGCAGTATCTGCGGACAAAAACATTAAATATTGTATATATATATATTGCACTCACGTGGACATATATACCTATATATATTTTTTTTTTTCTTCAAACTTATAATTAGGGCGCAAAGGCGAGCTTAAGTATCCACATAAAGAGATCTCTTCCAACCTTGGGTAGAGAGAAAAATGAATTATAACTATGTAGGTAGGTATATTATATATAATGGGAACAAGACTAGCTAAGTACGATTTAATTCGTGACGTAAGGAACCCTAATGGTATAAAATGGCGATAGCATAAGCAACAATTGTTACCATTATAAAGTCTTCCCTCTCATTGACTTCTTGTAGACGATGTGCGAATCGTATTGCCCTCATAATAGCACTATTTATGACATGACTAAAAATTTAATAACGTTTCTAACACAAAAACAGCCTAAATTAAAGGGCGGGTTGATACCATAACACACAGCGTACCACATTTTATCATGCATTTAAATTCCCATGCACTTTTCACTATAAACGAACACATAAATCAAGTAAATAAACTACAGAAAATAATAACTTACCGTTTTTTTCCAGTAAAGTGGTTGAAGTTTCTCTTTCTTTGACAAACTATTGCGAAAATGTAAATCACTAACAAAAAGACTTATTGTAGAATCACTAACAAACGGCAATAAGGGCTTACGGATTTTTAAGAGCATTTGAGTTGCCGCAATGAGTTTAACTCCCTTGTATCGGACCATGATACAACACGTATAAGAGTGATCGCCCGTATTAACACTATTCATATGTCCCTTATAAGTGTATTGGTTTTTTAGGGGCTTTTTTCTGGCCATTATAAGTTTAACTTCCTTGTTTCTTGTCATAATATAACACGTATAAGGAAAAGAAGCGGACAATAAAACGACTATAGAGGGGATATAAGGTTATTGTCTTTATAAATTGTGCCCAAATGCACCCTTATTAGCGATAATGCGGCTTCTATAAGAATATTATTTTTGGCAATATAAGCCACTACAAGAACAAATTTTATTTGTTGGGTTGTCGGGGCCCCGTATAAAATTTTTTTTGGAGGCCCTTATATGGAGGCAAAGATTTTTCACAAAAGAAAAAAAATATTGTGAGAAGAAATATTTATTTATCACATAATTTACCCATTTTACAAATAAAAATCGAATTTTAAATATTCACTCTCCTTGCCTTTTTTTCGGCAAACTGATTTATTAAATCATTTATGGCTGATGATGATTTTAGTTTTTCTAAAGTTTCTGCCTCTATGGACAATAGTGAGATGTCTGACTGCCGTTCTTGTCCCATCGAAGTTCTTAAGTAATTTTTTATTAGTTTTAATTTTGAAAAACTTCTTTCTGCCGTTGCGGTTGTAACTGGAAGGGTCAAGAATAAAAACCATGCTGTGATTACCTCGGGAAAACTGGATGCAAGACAGTTTTCACTGTTTTTTACTGTCTTACTGTTTCGGACAATTTTACTAGCAATAATTCAATGAGTTCTTTAATGGAATAATTTTTTTTAATTTCAGAATTTAAGCATGTTTTTAGAGCCTTTAATTGGTCACAAAGATTAAGTGAGATGTCTTTACTGTATTTAGCAGACAGTTTTCCGGAAGCGTTTAATATCTCTTCGCTTGAAGAAGATAGGAGTTTCTCCGGTTGTAATATTTCGAATATACTACTCAGGTTGCAAAGGCTCTGAAATCTTTCTTTAGTTTGAGAAATTAATATATCTAAGCAGCAATAGTATACATTGACTTTGAAATAGGATTCCGGGTCGGAAATTCTCTCATCTTGTGATAACTCATCAAAAAAACGCTTCGTTATCTTTCGCCTACTGTTTTTAAAAACAGTTGTTACCCCCCAATCTTTTGCTAAATCTTTGGATTCATTTAGCAAACTATTAAATGAATTCTGATTTCTTAATTGGCACAGTCTATTTAAAAGATTACTTAATAAAATACTAGATTTCTGTAAGTCATTATTTTCATGCTGTAGAGCTTTAGAAACAGGATTAATAATTTCAAATAGTGAAGAAAAAAATGTAACGAGCACTAAGAAATCAAAACTCTCTAAAATATTAATTATACTTTTACATTCTTCACGTTCATCTTTTTTATTTGAAATTAAATTTAGTTGGTACAAAGTTTTCATGATTAGTAAAAAAAATTTCTTTACTGCTAATAAAGCGTCGTTCCTAGAAGACCATCTGGTAGGACATACCTTTTTAAGGGTAATCAAATATTTTTCAGATGAATCGTCACTTAGCATAGCCCAGCGTTTTATACTATTGCCAAAAAAAGTATATATTTTTTCTAAATTATCGAAAAAAGTCGATACTTCACGAACATGTCTCGCAGCATCGTTCAAAACGAAGTTTAAAGCGTGCGCAGCACAATGAACATAATCAGCATTTGGAGCATGCTCTTTTATTAAGGTTTGTAATCCTCCATACACACCCGACATAACATTTGCTCCAACGTATCCCTGTCCTCTACATTTAGTCAAATCAATTCCATACTCTTTAGTCAAATTTAAAATGACAGTTTTCAGACCTGCAGCACTGCAATCGGTTACTGCTATAAATCCTAAAAAGGACTCACAGATTTTTATTTCTTTAGGCACATTATCATCGTTTTCTGTAACCGAGATATATCGAAAAACTACAGATAGTTGGTCAATTTTTGACAAGTCTTGTGTTGTATCCAGAATTATTGTCAGAAATGGAGCTTTTTTAATTTCTGAGATAATATTGTTCCTAACGGTGGTACCAAGCAAACTAATAATTTCGTTTTGAATCGTAGGGCTTAAATAATTTATTTCACCTTTCGGTTTTAGAAGAAGTTCTTTTAAAGTTGCATCATAGTTAGATAGCAGACGTGAAATTGCCATAAAATTGCCAGAATCAGAATCATGCCCCCTCAAAGGTAGATTACAAGATACTAAAGTAATTATAACATTAATTATACGATGCAGTACATCTCTCCAGAATGTAATTTTACTATCGGTTTCACTTTTCAATAGAGTATCGATGGTATTTCCTTGCAACCAATTATTATAAGAGAGTGAGGCACTAATATGCTGCTGTGACTTTTCATGGTCAAGAATAGTTTGTGTGAAATTGCTTCTAACCGAAACACCGTTAACCCAAGCAGAGGAGTACGATTTGTTTTGACGATCTGCTAATAACCAACAGAAGTGACAGTACGGTTTGTTTAAAACGTTAGAATAACATAACCATGGTCTTATAATTTTTATGCCTGCCTGATTGAAATATGAATAATAATAAGCCGAAAAAGGTCGGTTATTTTCTGAAACTTTTGGAAATGGTCCTTGTGGTTTAAATGGACCCAATTTAAAAATTATTTTTCGTTCGCATTCAGTTAAATTGTCACCAAAATTTCCTCTATCTGATGAAATTATATTACAATCTGCAGATATATCAGAATCGTTGACTTGGGGTTCCTCGATTTCTGGATGGACATCCGATAAAGTATGTGCTTGGCTTTCTTCTATTTCCGGATGGATATGTGACGAAGAACATGCTTCAGAAGAATCTAAAAATAAACGAGTAATTGTTAAAAAATAAATACGAATGCTTTGATACTAAACTAAAAAGAATTAAAATAACGTTACTAAGGGTCACAGTTAGAGAGTGTTCAGTTCAGACGCACACAGACTCTACGCGGATTGTGCTCGTACCTAACCTGCAGCACGTCCGTGCATTACTATACACCTGCGTGCTATTTAAACGCAGCGCGTAGTGTAGTGGCCATACAAAACGAGAACCCGAAAGCGAGTCTGCACATCTGAAGTTCTCAACACGCAATTAACGATACGATACGGACTGAGACTGATAGACAAACAGACAAACAACAAAACAAATCGATCCTATAGATAAGTTAGAATTTTGTTTTTTTTTTTAATCAAGGCTCGGAACCCTAAAAACAGTATAATTGTGAAAATCGAGGGGGGAGACAACTTTTTGTGACGGACAGATGGACAGACCGAAATTAAAAGATTTCCTTGTTTATCACTACGAGCCCCTAATAAATGGGTTGGGTAGTACTTACCTTTCCAATCTAAATCACTCACAGTATCTTGTCTCTGAAAAAATGAAGAAATTTTGGGCACTTTTTTTATAACCTCGTCCCTTTTCTATTTAATTTTTCTTTTCTCAGCGCCGCTGGGATAATCTCTTTTCCTTTCACTCATTTTTTTTACAAATCGCTACTAATACTGCTAAACCAGAAGAACAATATTGTTTGTACTGAATTACAATGTAATGCACATTTATATAAAGCGCGTAAATAAACAGTGCACTGCACTCCGTGGTTTAACATCCAATGCAAAGTACAACAACGTACACGTACATCGCGGTATCGATGAAGGATTCCCGGGGATTCCCCGCTGAGTTGAAGATGAAGTAAGTAAAACGGGGAAGTCCCGCAGACCGCCATAACGATGTAGAGTGTTGCCAACTTTTGAACGCACGCTTAAGGCGGGAAAAAAAGGAATTGCTTTATAGAATTTTGTCATTGTAAAATAAAATAAATTAGAAAGTTTTTATTCTTTTTCCTTACACACTTTGGGGGCCCCCGTGGGCCGGGGGCCCCGTATAATTGATACGGCAAATACGGCGGTAGCTACGCCCCTGTCGCGGGGTGGGTTGGTGGTGGTGGCGGTGTCTCTTGACATCGCCAACGCCTTCAACACCCTACCCTGGAGCTGCGTTAGGGAGGCGCTCGCGTATCACGGAGTGCCTCCTTACCTCCGCCGCATTGTCGAGGCATACCTATCCGAGAGGGCCATAGTTTACCCGAGCTGGCTAGGGCCAGGGCGGCGAGAAGTGTCGTGCGGTGTTCCGCAGGGGTCGGTCCTAGGGCCACTCCTGTGGAACATCGGATACGACTGGGTGCTGCGCGGTACGTTGCTCGAGGGTGTCAGTATAGTCTGCTATGCTGACGACACCCTCGTTATGGCGCGGGGAGCAACGTACCGAAACGCGGCACTGAAGGCCACGGCAGGGATTGCTCAAGTCGTGGGTCGATAACGGCGGCTGGGACTCGAGGTGGCTCTCCACAAATCCGAGGCTATGTGTTTTCACGGGCCTCGGAGGGGGCCACCTGCAAGGTCACACCAATAACCAGCAAGTCTGGTCCCGAAACTGAGGGGGGCTGTGGCCGCGCTATCGCGGCTGATGCCCAACGTTAAGGGACCCAACGCCCCCACTAGGAGACTGTACCTGGGGATCGTGCGAAGCATGGCCCTATACGGGGCCCCCGTATGGGCGGAGACTCTGGCGGCCCGAAACGTGGCTGTATTAAACAGCCCGTTAAAAGCGATGGCCGTCAGAGTCATTAGGGGGTATCGCACGATCTCCGTCGAGGCGACATGTCTCCTAGCCGGGTCCCCTCCATGGGACCTGCAAGCGAAAGTCCTTGCGCTGCTGTACCAGTGGCGCAAGGAGGCGCTGGAGCGGGGCCATAGGCCGGAGCCCCGAGAAATCAGGGCTCAGCGGTCCCAGCTCCACCGGGAACTCATGGAGACATGGAGGGTGCGACTTGAGCACCCAAGGTGGGGGGAATCCACCATTGCGGCGGTGAGACCGATCATGAAGGAGTGGTTGGAGAGGGACCATGGGGACCTCTCCTACCGGATGTGCCAGATGGTTACCGGACACGGGTGTTTCGGTAAGTATCTGTAGCGCATCCACCGGGAGACAACGCCGCAGTGCCAGCACTGCGAGGATCCTGGCGAAGACACGGCGCTCCACACGATGGTGGAGTGCCCTGCGTAGGCGAGTCAACGCCGGGATCTCGTTGCGGTCCTGGGCGTGGACGTTCTCTCGTTGGAGACCATGGTGAGGGCCGTGGTCTCCGACGGGAGCAAGTGGCACGCCGCCGCCTCTTTTTGCGAGCAGGTAATGCGCGCGAAAGAGACGGCGGAGAGGGAGCGGGAGAGAACCCTGCCCCCCGAGTTTCGCAGTCTGCGGCGAGGACGCCGCAGACTCATCTACGCCCGGGACTACCGACCTCCATGATCGGGGCCTGAGGACGGCAGTTGGCCTACTCGCCGTCCTTACAGAAGCAGGCCGTGGCGGAGGCGTGTCGTGTGTGCCCAACACACGCCTGCCAACTCACCGAAGCGGGATAAAACCCGACTCCACCAGGCGAGGCCGCGGCGGCGGCCAAAGTCCGCCGGTAACCCTGGGGTTATCCTTTCGAGGGCTTACCCGGGGTGCCCGGCAACGGACACTTGGGGAGGACACCGTGCGGTTTTAGTCTAGATACGACATAACCACCCCCGCTGGTCAGCGGGGGGGTATCCGAAGGGATTTCCGCACACGTAAAAAAAAAAAAGGTGCCGTACAAAGGATAAATGGGAGAACATTGAATTGAAATAATTTCGAATTCCATGTAAAGCGAAGGTATTTTCTGTCACTTTCTGCGATTGAGACTAAAAAATACGCGTCCTTGATATCTACTGTCGCCATGTAGTTGTTTTGATAAATCAGCTTTACAGCTGTTCGATAATCTTCCATTTGAAATGTTGAACGTAAATGAATTGATTGAGAGGTTGAGGATACAACGATGTTTTCCATTTGGTTTTTGGTGATTTTTCACCATTCATCAAAGTAATACTTGAGTCTGCCGGCATTAGCCTGTAATTATGAAGAAACCATTTTTTAAGCTTTGTTATTTAGCTGAAGAAAGGTTTAGACACTATCTATATGCATGTACCAATTGTCATATACTAGATACACGTTATACGTCGGTATAATTATTGACATTGCCTTATATACGCACTTAGGTATAAAAACCTGCTGTCCACACACGGTATTAGTCGGGATGTTTAAGCAGTTTCCTTGACACAATAGGCTAATATGTATCCACACACGGTATACGTCGGGATGTTTAAGCAGTTTCCTTGACACGATTTATGTACGTGTTGGCTAATATGTATCCACACACGGTACGTCGATACGTCGGGATATTGGCGCCCGGCGTGGGTTGCACGGCGGCGACGGCGGCGGCGGCGGTGGTGCGCGCCGAGCTTGTCTGGGGTACACTCGCGGCTCGGCGACTGGTGCCCGCGGTGCCCCCCGTGCGTTTAAAGCCCCGGTGTGTCGAGACGTCATATCGCAATATACCTTACTATATAGTGTAGGTATGTGGTTATGGGAGAATTTGCGATCACACGATGAAACGTTGGGTATTCTGTGTTTCACCCACAATTTACTTCGTCGAGGTTACACTTATGGGTTGTTATAGTAGGTACCCACACACGATAAACACCGAGGACCATAATGAATTTCGTAAGAATATTATTTTCATCCATACATAGGAAATCGAAGTCAGTACATTTTTTAGTGTGCGTCAAGATTGCATTTTTGGTTGTCATAGTACCCACACGCGATAAGCTGGGGTAACCCAATGAATATTAGATCATTTTTTTGACAATTTTAATCATACACTGATAGTGATATCGTAATCAAATGCATTGTTAATTTAACTTGAGCTATTCAAACACGATATATGTGCCCGACATAACCGCCCCCGCTGACCCGCGGGGGGGTATCCGAAGGGATTTCCGCACGAAAATTACGAAAGAATAGGATTTTAAACTATTTACCTTGAAATTCTAGATCACTTGTTAAGTTTTGTTGTGAGTGTACAGGGGACACCTCTGCCTGCTTCTGCCTCCGATGACGATGGAATTTTTTTTCTCCGTTTCCTAGCGAGTCTTTTTACTTTCTTGAGAAGTTTTTCGCCGTAATCAGTATCGTCCCTGCTGGGACGTTTCCTTTTGCCCATGATGGCGCGTGGTTACACTTATTTTAACTACAAGCTGATTTTTGTTGTGACTTGGAAGACACAAAATCGCGTAATGACGAACGCAAGCACCATCCAAGATGGCGTTGGCGGGGCGCGCTGTGGTAGGGGAGGCGCAATAAAACAACTTTTATTTTTGAAAATAGAACTAAATATTTCTATTTTTATAACTTGTAAAAGTGTGATTGGACAGCATGAACTGGCGTACTGCTGCATGTAAACTGTAATCATCTTCGGGAGAGATACGAAGTATAATATACAAACAGCCACAAAAATTCCTCCATAAGTCTTCAAATGACTTTCCATGTTGGAAGTATTCAGTTTATTTGATCCATTTTGGGCTATAATAATCTCTTCAATCTTACTGTACGACCTGCCCATTTCTACAATAATTTGGCAAACAGACGTATGCTACACAATTACTTGTTAAAACAATGTGATTCATTTATAAAATACTCAAATAATAAAATAATAGTATTTGAGTATTTTATAAATGAATCACATTTATTGCTCAATATCTTACATTTCATCATACTCATAATTAGCTTACAACCAAAAATACAATGTGTGCTATTTTGCACGCGAGCGGTTACATAAATATAATGTTCGACGTGTTTGCCCGAAATCATTATATGATGTATTTACCTAAAAAAACTTATTCTAAACCCATTCATACTGATTAACTGATTGGTAGCTGCCGTGACGACCCGCTCTGCAATAATTAATTCCATCCTCGACAGAATCCTCAGCGTCCCTCACGACAGCGCCTACAACTACTTCTATCCATCACTGCACCTTATACATCGCGCTATCATTCCTATACAATGTTACAAAACGACATATTACAAAAAATTATATATTGAATGTGACCGGTGGCTTAACTAGGCGACCACTCTTAGTTTTCTTATCAACTGACTTATGCTCTATATCTTTGTTAACGCTGAGATAACCACTGCTGCATTTGTCGTCTACAAACTTGTACCTTATTTACCTTACTCGCCTCACCTTCCTCATTCAAAATATATGAGCTATTCTATTAGGTAACTGAATTTTATATACCTTTCCATTTCTTTCTAAAACACGATAAGGACCTTCATACGGTGACGTCAGCGGCCTGCGAACTGCATCGCTCCTGATAAAGACTAATTCTTACTAATACTAATACCTTATTCTTTGTGTACAAACAGCGTCCGCGAATCTCTGAATTCGTGCGGAATCGGCTTCAAATTATCTATATACCTAACCCCCTACCACGTTATAAAGACAAACAAATACTTTGATTTGACTAACGAGTTAACCAAAAACGGCTACGTGGTTAAACTCTACGCCGTAGAAGTAGGAGCAAGGGGAATTCCAGCTAAATCCCTGTACAACTTACTTAAAGACCTCGGATTGCCAAGAGCTTCAGTAAGCTCTTTACTAAAACGTATATCAAAAGCGGCATTGTTAGGATCTTACCAAATTTGGATAGGTAGGGGGGGGGAACACTACTGACGGTGGAGGAGCGCTGATGCATCACAAGGTGGCCACCCTAAACCTACATCTGGGTCGCAAGTCCCAGTCGCCGTCATGGTGTTCCTGTCTGTACCACGCAATGGACCCGGCGACCGCATGGTGAATCCATGGAGTGCTGAGAATCGGATCTCTTAATCTATCTAAATACTCATGGTCTGAAACGTTTCGATTGTTTGAGATGTCATAAAAATTTCTTGGCAACCGAATTGTTTTTCCATATAAATACTCCGCTGGGCATACCCCATTGTCGCTTCTACCTACCGTACGCAATCCCAACAAAACCGTAGGCAACTCGTCACTCCATGACGAATTATTTGCTAGACGCGCTGCTAAGGCCTGTTTCAAACTCCTATGCCAGCGTTCTATCATGCCATTACTCTGGGGCCTATACGGTGTAGTTCTGAACTTATTAATGCCCATTATCTTTAACAACTCTCTGAACAAATTACTCTCAAACTGCCTGCCTTGATCCGACGTTACTCGGTCAGGTACACCAAATCGTACAATCCAACTTTCATAAAATACTCTCGCAACCACTTCAGCCGTAATGTCGCACACAGGAATGGCCTCGAGCCATCTGGTGCCTCTATCTATCATTGTTATTAGGTACCTATAATTTTCTTTCGTTGGTGCTAACGGGCCTACTATGTCAATGTGTACGTGGCCTAACCTATCAGCTTCCGCGAATTGTTGTAGCTCTGAAACCGTGTGTCTGCCTGCTTTGTTCTTTTGGCACAGAACACACGTTTTTGCCCATTGACCAACGTCTCTATTGAGACTCGGCCAGAAATACCTTTCCGCTACTAACTTACGCGTTGCCCTTATACCCGGGTGACATACATTGTGTACTGATTGGAATCTCAGTTTCCTAAAACTCTCTGGCAAATAAGGCCTACAACTTTTGGTTGATATTTCACAATAAATAAGCTTATCACAATTAGGTACAATCATTTTCTTTAAACAAATATTGGACTCTTGTTCTTTTACTAATTCTGCTAAGTCGACATCCTGTTCCGGTGCGGTTGCTAATTCTGCTAATGTTGTTGGGCAGTGTACACGAATGGTTTCAATTCTCGATAACGCGTCAGCAGAAACATTGTTGTTGCCCTCGACGTACCTTACATCCGTTATAAATTCGCTGATGTAGAGCAACTGCCGTGTACGTCGAGGCGTTTCGCAATTCGACTCAACTTTACTAAATGCGAAAGTTAGGGGCTTATGGTCTGTAAAAATGATCAATTCTCTCCCCTCATATAAGTATCTAAAATGTCTCATGGCTAGAAATATCGCGGTAAGCTCCCTATCGCACGTAGAATACTGCTGTTGAGCTTTAGTAAACTTCTTTGAGAAGTATCCTAACGGCACCCATTTACCATCGATATACTGGTTCAGTGCTGCTCCCGCGCATGTATCCGACGCGTCCGTATGTAAAGCTAAGGGTTCATTACTTACCGAGTGCGATAACATGACCGCCTCTTTAAGACCCTTCTTATGCCTCTATTGACTCCTGTGACCAGGAAATTTTGGTTTTGTCCTTCTTCTTGGCACCTTTTAAAAACTCGTTTAACACCGATTGATGCTCAGCTGCGTGGGGAATACTGTTTCTATAAAAATTCAACATACCCAAGAATCGGCGCAGCTGTTCCATGTTGTCCGGCCGGGGGTATTCCACTATTGCCTTTATTTTAAGGTCTAGTGGACGAATACCTTCAGTCGAGACCTGGTAACCTGAAAATTCTATACTTTCCTTGCCAAAATCACACTTAGCTAAATTTATTGTTATACCATATTTATTAAATCGTTCAAATACCTGTCGTAAATGCTCCTTATGGCTCTCCAGGCAGTCACTAGCTATGTTCACATCGTCTATAAAACAGAATAGAAAATCTAGGCCTTCTATAGTACTCTGTTATTCATGTATCTTTGAAAATATTGACTGGCTGTCCTGAGCCCGAAATTTAGCCGTAAAAATTCAAACAATCCAAATGGCGTGATTACCGCCGTCATCTTGACGTCTTCTGGTGCTATCTTAATTAAATGATACGCCTTGTTGATGTCCAACTTAGAAATTTTTTTCTTACCTGCCAATATATAGATGAAGTCGAGCAGTCTGGGCATAGGATATCGATCCGGCTTGGTAATGGCGTTCAACTGCCTGTAGTCTCCCACGGGTCGAATATCCCCATTCTTCTTCGCCACCACATACAGCGGGCTGTCCCATTCGCTCTTCGATGGCCTGCAGTTACAACTAGGTATATTTGCATTAACTTAAATTCCTGTTAAACCTTGTGATACCTATCTGGCGGCAGCTGCCGCGCTCTGGCATGAACGGGTGGCCCAGTCTTCTCTATATAATGATACACCTCGTTGCCAGACTCGTTATCCATATTCTTGCATGAGACAGGTTTAGTAATCTCAAGAAATTCCGACAGCAAACTACTAAAAGGATGCTTATTTTCTACCGTAGTAATGGACAAACTATCGCAGCTGGTTATACTGCACAGCGTCAACAATTTAGTTTCTCTATCAATTAATTTACGTCCACTTAAATCTACAATTAATGCGTGGTGTTCTAAAAAGTCCGCACCTAATATTGGTTGACTCACTTCGGCGACCATGAAAGTCCAATGATAAGGTCGCCGAAGGCCTATGTTCACATGTACTGTTTTAACACCGTAGATTTTTATCTCACTTCCATTAGTCGCGTATTACTTATAGTCCGAGTGCTCACCTGATGATTTCTGTTTGGAGTTGGCCGGAATGACGGACACATTCGCCCCGGTGTCTACTAAAACCTTTGTCCATTTTCTCTATCAAACACACTGAGGCGATGGTTACTACCCGGTGCAATCACTGCCGCCTCCCTTGATCGCACCGGCACTCGTTTCCCAACTGGTTTCCACGCGCACGGCTTTCGCTCCTCGTCGCCCTGTCCCGGTACCTAAAATGCCATCTGCATAGCCAGTTCGGGTCTGATGGTGTTCTCGAACTCGATCGACGCCGGGACTGGTCGCGATCTCCGCGACCCCGGAAACTGCTCCGTCGATGCTCCGCGACTTCTTCACGCAGTGATGCTACTTCCAGATTGAGTTTATGCATCTGCGTCAATATTTCAGCCATTGGTAACTGGCTGCTGGTACCGGCGGCGCTGCTCACTGCAGCTATCTCTCCCTTTCGCACACTCTCCATAATTTTGTCTGCTATGTTCGCCAGGTTCAACAAACTCTGGTCCTGGCTGACCGTTAACACGGCCCGTACCGATGCTGGTAGGCGCGACATCCATAGATTATGCAGCGTCTGTTCTGATGTCTGGGTGTGCCTACCCAGGTCGCGCATCCTGCACAGCAGCTGTGAGGATTTCTGTGCTCCCAACTCCAGCTCTCCCACCAGTTTCTGAAACTGTCGCTCTGCACTCTCTTCATAAACCTGCAGTAGCCTCTCCTTGATGATGTTGTATTTTTCTGTGGCTGGTGGCGCCACCAAGATGTCGCTTACTTGCTGAAGCGCCTCCCGTCCCAACTTGGCCACCACCAGATTGTACCTCGAGATGTCGCTTACTTGCTGAAGCGCCTCCCGTCCCAACTTGGCCACCACCAGATTGTACCTCGTTACATCACTCTGTTTCTGTGGACCTAATATGCTCTCTATCTGCGCGAACCAGAGCCGCGGCATCTCCGCCCAGAATTCTGGCAGCCTCGTCTGCACGCTAATCGTAGCGAGCTCACTTTCATTGAAATTATTCGACGTACCTGAGTCCATTGCGCACGCGCTCACTTTACCGTCACTGTCCACTTTGTCACCTTGTAACGCCATAATACTGTTCAAACACCACACTATTATTACTATTATAATACGTACTAAAAACTAACTAACCTAACTGGTAACACTTCAGAAATACCACACTTTTCGTTGTCGGGGTCACCAATTATAGGCTATCAGGTGGTCAGACTCCGTGGCCACTACACTGATACCTATTTTATTGAACACTCACAGTTCACACGGGAATCGAACCCGCTACCAACTAATGTGTCCACGCTTTATATAAGTGTGGGATAACTGAGGGATTACCAGGGTCACGGCACTAGTCCGACAGAAACACTTTGCTTGAATAATAAACTTGTTTACTACACGAAATTCCCAATACAATAATATTTGGTATGAAATATATATTTTTAGTAAGACAATAAAATATTCCCCAAATTACATTTCGCGATCATTTGCAACCTAGCGCTCTGTCGAACCACTGCGCAGCAACTGGCCGACTCGACTCTTATGCGATCTAACTTGCACACACACACACATACATACAGCGCACACATCTGTGTCCCTGCATTGTGATTTGTTTCATTTCACTCAATTAAGCTAAATTCATTTAATTTCGATCAATTGCCTTGAATATGGCTGATTTGTTTCTTTATAACAATTTATTGGAACATGCAATAGCCCTAGAAAAGCTTCAGTACCGGCGGAGGAGTGCGGCATTGCGAAACCAAGAAGTTGCCATCCAAATGCCGCAGGACGAATTTGTGGGCTTATATAGGCTCACCAAACCGGTAACTTTAGACCTGATCCATGAGATTGAGCCCTATTTACCTGGATCAGGAAGTGGGTCTTACCAGAGAGTTATTGGGGCCAGTGTACACAATAACATGCACCAAGTCAGTGTATCAAACTGTGTAACTACAGTATCCGTTGCCCTGAATACACACGGCAAGTGTAACACTTTAGACAAAAATATATTTAGTTTCCTCTAACTAGAGAAGAAAGAAATCATATTAAGCAAGGGTAAGCCAATCTCAAATTTGATAAATGTGTACAATACCTTTTTTTTTTTTTTTTTTTTTTTTTTTTTTTTTTTCGTGCGGAAATCCCTTCGGATACCCCCCCGCGTGCCAGCGGGGGCGGTTATGTCGGGCTTGAACCGACTAAAACCGCACGCCGTCTCGGGTCTACAGACGCCGGGGTGTAAGGTTGCCCATAGAGCATATCCCTCGCACCCCGACCTACTTTTTAATATCTGAAACAATGTCACTTTATTATGTTTGTTAATTTCAGATTTTACAATAAATTTGGTATGCCGGGAGTAATTGTTTGTGTGGATGGCACCCATATTGCCATCATGAGAATAGCCCAAAATGAGGAGTGCTATTTCAACAGAAAAAGATATAACTCACTAAATTGTAAAATTCCAAGTAGGTTTCTTTCTTAAAAAGAAATAATTAATTAAGCTTGTGGGTACCTAACTATTTCTCTTACATTCCAAACCTGCGATTCAAATTTAAATATTTTAAGCATTGATCGAAGTTTTGGTGGGTCCAACCATGATGCCTATATTTGGAACCAACACCCTCTGAAACCATATTTAGAAGGTCTTGATGTATCAGTATATGTACCTACTGTTTTGTTACTAGTTCTATTTAACCTTATTACACACTAATTGCATGTATAATGTATTCATATTTTATTTTCATGTTTTAGGTGTTAATTTCATGTGTATGCTTTGCGACCAACACTGTTGACACCCCCTGTTGACAAAACATGCATGTCCGTGCACGTAATACAGTGGAGAGATGCATCGGCGTGCTAAAATCGCAATGGCGTTGCCTGCTTGTAGACAGGCAACTACATTATCATCCTACTAAAGCAGGGTACATTATCAACGCCTGTGTTGTGTTGCATAACATTGCAAACGCAGCAAAAGTCCCTGATGCACATTTAACACCAGAGGAAGAACAAAATGAGATCTCTTTACAGGTATGGGAATAATGGTTCCTATTCTATTTAATAGTAGGTACATACTGTTGGCTGTTATTTTGCAAATTGATATTGAATCTATATTGATTAGAGTGATTTCTTTTTGAGACAAGAGAAACCCACAGGGATGTAGAACCCTAGCAGCAGGGGAACAGGTACGTAACAGCCTCATTGAAAGGCTATGGGCTGCTCGTTCATAAGATTTCTATTGGGATTAGCATACTAATATAGGTTTCTACATACCAAATATCAGCAAATTTTTTATATTATTAATGAGATGGATGATCATAGAGAAGATCAGTTTTTATAATATTCATATAACTATTCTATTTTTTTTATTGTATGTAATTTAGTTTTGCTTTTAAGGTTTACATTAATACAATATTGTAATTGAAAAACTGAAGTTTAATTTTTATTAAACCTACTTACAGTAATTTAAAGAAACTTATTATTAAATACAAAATATGTTAATGTCCACTTAAAAGTAAAGTTAACAATGTACACAATCTTTTTTTTGTACATACATATGCAGATCATGGAAAGACAACAAATAAGTTTCTGTATGTATAATTATAGACCGATTAATATTACTTACAGAAACTTAATTGTTCAGTGGTCTTTCCATGATCTGTCTAATACTACGCAGTTCATCAGCAACACGACCATGCTGCCTTGCTAGCTCCCTAATGTTTTCAGCTAACTGTGCGGAGGCTGCTGCTGTTGCCATATCCGATGCAGGCACTGTCTTTCTGTTTGAGACAGAACCCGCCTAGCCTCTTCCAAAGGACCAAGAGGCCGTGCTGAAACAATTATATTCTTTTATTTAAATCACATTCACCTACATATTATCCTTTTATTAGAATAACGCATTAAGACTGCACTTAACAATACCCAAGTATATATAGACAAGAATACAAAAAAAACCCTTCAACAAAATGTAATTTATTCATCTCAAGTGGTGTTACAAAAGTTAACAAAAACTATGATAGATGAAGTTAGGGACCCGCCATTTTTTTGACATTACACATGTTTAACACTGATGTAAGATTATTATGCACTTATTTATTTGAAAAATAGCTAAGAGCTCTTTTTTGAAGTTTTACTACTTCACTATGATGGTAGACAAGCACCTGATGGAAAGTGATTACTGTGGCCTATGCACGTATGTAACCCCAGGGGCATTACACTGGTGCTGCCGAATCTGAAGTCTTAGAATGTAATTAAGTGCCACTTACAACGTGATCGCTGTCGCCGACGTGGTTGTCTAGGTAACGGGTGTGCTGGAGCCGCTTCAGCTATTACTGGACCGGCTGATGTCTCACTTAAAGCTACAGCAGGTGGTGTCAGCTGGAGCACTTTCCTCCCTAAAAAAAGCCATTACCTCAATGAGCTTAATCTTTACAGTATCATTCCGATGCCTAGTGTTACAAATTTTAATCTATGTTTCTGTCTCCATGGTCAAATGTAGAGATGTAATTCATAGTATGGAGAATGCTATACACTACTTTTATACACATGTAGATTGGAAGAGGAATGAGATTTCAGAATATCTGGAATAGGTTATCTGTGATAGACACATGATAAACATCAATCACTAAACTTAACAATTAACTTTTGGGAAGAGGCCCTTGCTTATCATACTTTATTATAATTAGCACTAGCTATTGTCTATAGAGAGATATACTTACTCGATAATCACGATTACTGGATATTCTTCCTCGGGCTCATCGGATATAATAGGTTGATGAGTACTGAGAAGTTGGCTGGTTGAGCGCTGAGGTTGCGACTGTGAGGTGGAGGGCTGAGACTGCGAGTTCGACGGTTGAGGTAGCGAGGGCTTGGGGTGTGTGTTGGGTAACCTCCTCGAGTGTCGCTCCGATTCCGATCCCGCTGCAGTCCGGGGGGAACGGAATCGGAGCGGCCGGTACACCCTGGGCGGCGGTCAATGGCTTCCCCTTCACCCCTTCATAGGGTTGGCATTGATCGTCGGCCAATACCCAACGTGGCGGGAACACATCGCTCTCCGTACTCCTCTGCTTTCAGAGGAGACAGGATGAGCGATGCTGTTAGTGGTGAGATGGCCCAGGGTCAGCCGGGGTGCGAGGGATATGCTCTATGGGTAACCTTACACCCCGGCGTCTGAAGACCCGAGACGGCGTGCGGTTTTAGTCGGTGCAAGCCCGACATAACCGCCCCCGCTGGCCGGCGGGGGGGTATCCGAAGGGATTTCCGCACGATAAAAAAAAAAAAAAAAAAAGGTAGCGAGGGCTTTGAGGCAAAGGGATCCACTCTCACATTTGCCTCACCCTGACCAAACCTCTCCCAAAATATCGCAATCGGTATTATTGTAGCCAGTTTTCGCCAGCTGAGGATGCCTCGTCATGAACTCTATAATAATCTCCCACTGCGCCTCACTGACCCGATTTGTTGGCATGATTTTACGCGATGCACAGAAAGCTATATACGGTCGGTACTACCACTGACGCTACGACGCGACGAAGAATAAAGTTGGGAAGAATGGGTCCCGACTGCTACAATTTATCTTGTATTTAAAATATTGTTAAATACAATGAGCTCCTGTTCTATAATTTACCTACCCTTATTAGTCGAGTGCCCGTTTGCACTAAACTTCTTAGAGCGCGTAAAGACTATTATGAAAGGTCTAAATTTACATTTTTGTAAGGATTTGACGCTTATAAGCATCGCCTTAGCAACTGGCGTTTCATAAGTTAAGTGCAATCGGGTACAACGACTTTCTTGTTTTAGGACTTTTTCATGAATACTCAGAAAAGCAGTCGGGATTTTTAGTTTTTTAAATTACCATTCTTTATTTTTTTTATTTTTAGTTTTATATGAGTTTGTATACCTATACCACACCTATACACACATGACACACAAAACCATTAAGATTCACAGATTATTTACTTACCAGTTGATAGAATAATATTCTCGTAAACGTTGAAGTTCTATTAATGAATTCTGATCGTGTGGCCGATTCAAAAGTTTTTTAGGATCAAGCGTACTGATGGCCAATCCAGCTAATGTTTTAACTCGACTAAGAGCTACATATGCTTGACCTTTAGCAAATATATGTGAGCCGAGATCCGCCACTGCCCGATCGAGTGTGGTTCCCTGAAGTTTGTGGGCAGTAGTAGTATATTATTGGGAACTCTACCCCACATCGTTCGGCCTGTCCCGGCCAGGCCTCACTCTGTGAGCTATCGTTCCCAATAATATACTATTTTTACAACAGATGAAACGAACGCAAAGCAATTCAACGCTTCAGTCTGTTTAACGCTTTTATGGGTTTCCGTTCAACGATCTACGTTTTTCGATCAACGCAAAGAGAACCAAAAGGCATTTATATAGTTTGCATTTGCGCGTCCACAACTGTAAAACAGTTATGCAAACTATATAATTGCCTTTTGGTTCTCTTTGCTCTTGCTATGTGCCATTTAACTGTTGAGAACCAAAGGCTATGTATCATTAAAAGAAATGAAACACTCAATAAATTTAACTGACATATATATTTATTTAATAATAAGTAAATAATTTAACAAATTATTTATCAGACATAAACTTCGGGTGATCAGAAAATAATCCGTCTACAGACTGCACCAATGACTGTAGCTTTCGCCATTGGTTGCTATCCTCATCAGTCTGAAATTTTATACGTACTAAAGCCTTCTTCCAGAGCACTGTGTTTTCTGTTTCTCGAGCATCGTTCGTGTGGTACACCTTTAAGTCTATGAGGAAATCACCGTGTGTTTGTGTGGACCGACGTTCGTTCCCGTTGGCTACGCGGTTCACGAAGAACGATGATATCCTATTTGTTTCTTCGTTCGGTTCAATTCCTTCTCTGCAAATGCCGAAGACGTCATCCGTGTTTGGTTTTTTCCTGGAACAAACATACATTTATTTCAAACAGTTATTATTTATTAAAACATCTATGAATACATAGTAAGGATTTATGATTGTCAATTAGTTCAATAATTAATATATTATGCAAATAAGATACAACCAGTTACAAAAAAAAAACATCATACTAATTGACCTGGTAGGTATAAGTTTGCTTGCGCTAAATTACCTTCCTGGTTTATTGCGTTATGAGCTATACGATAATAGACCTAACTTGCTTTTAAATAAAGAACTATCGACCTAACACTATTACTTGGTATCGAATAAGTAGTTCCAGCACTGCAATTCACTAAGCGAGCACAACGATGCGACAACGATGCGAGGCGCAACGTAGATTGTCATTGGTCAGATTGTATCACGTCACTGGAAATCGACCAATGACAGTGTCTATCGCGCACATCGTTGCGACTCGCATCGTTGTCGCATCGTTCAAGATCAAACTTCTGCATACTGTCTTATACTTAATGATTGCATAATTGAGTATAAACCTCTAAGCAGTACTGTTAGAAAAATATCATGAACCCGAATACTATTATAGTTGAAGTTCAAGGATTTAAAGACCTTTATAATAACTTTATAGTTAAAGAATTAGCTTTGGCCATTCGTTATTATACTCAAACGTTCTTAGTAAAGCCTCCATATTTATTTTAATATTTAACTGCTGATGAAAAGAAACAAGTTATGTGGTTGGAAAAAAACAGAGGGATTTACTGGAATGAGGGTTATATCGATTACAGAGAATTCCATCGTATAATTATTCCATACCTAGAAAATAAGGAAATTGTTGTAAAAGGTTTAGAGAAAGTTAAGTGGATTAAGGACCTTGGCAAGAATTGTATAGTATCGGAGCTTGATCAAGACAAATGCCCCAATATTTCTGTGTTACATACAAAATATTCACATAATAATTTAAATTGTATAAAGCATTCAAAACACTGTGCACTGAAAAATGTTTTATGTATTAAAAACTATTTAGAGAAACAGGAGAACATTGTATCTAATGGGTGAAAATAAACAAGTTTATATAATACATTTATTTTATTGAACATACCTAGCAGAAAATAGTAAATAATATCTGTAAATATAGCACTTACAAATTATTAATCAGTGTCCAATAATGACTTAGAATTTTTTTTCACAAGGTATTCAGTTTCATCCATAATACTATCCATCAAATCTTTCACCACGTACTGAGCATTAACTATAACGTTTTCACTGTCACTGTCACTATCTGGGTTCTCGACGTCGAGATCTATTACTGATATTTTTATCAATTTTATTCCACGTCGAGGTATTCGACTCATTACAAAATATTTCGTTGGGTTCCATTTTTTCGTTCTTTCTTTCCGTCGTGGTTTCGATTTCTTGAGATCTTTATTAATTAGGTTACTGCTACATGAAGCAGTGTTCTTCAACATCTCGTAGTACCTACTCCTCATAAGGATCCTGAGCGTATTGAGAAAGAACTAGCTCCGTGTCTGATACCTGAAATAGATAAAAATATAACATTTTATCACCGATGCAAATGGTGATTATACCTATGTACTTTATTAAATTATTAATATAAAAGTACCAACAATTATTATTTTTATCTAATTTACAAAAATTAATTTTTATTTATTTATTTATTTATTTCATGGAACAAAAAACAGATATTCATTGAAAGTTTACAGTATAGTCATGTACATGTATAATATTTACTAATGTATATTACACAAACCATGAAGTGTCATTGTCTGCAAGAGCAGCCGTCTACTTTCTAGCGTTGGTAAGTTATATTTTACCAACAACTGGTTATAAGATAAGTGGTTCCGATTAGTTCTAAAGTGTAAAGCTCGAAGAAATTTGCGCTGAACCTTTTCTACTTTGTCTTTGTACTTCTTATAATATGGGTCCCAGATAAATACTGCATATTCAAGCTGTGGTCTAATCAAAGACTTAAACAGGTAACTATAGGTTTCTGGGCGTTTAAAGTTTTTAGTCGCTCTCATAACGAAGCCAAATTTGAGTTGGAAAGCCTTATTGACAATTTTCTCGATATGGGTATTAAGCTGAAGTTTTGAATCCAAATGAAAACCAAGATCTTTAATTTCATCAACTTTAGCAAGTTTGGTATTGCATAGAGAAAAAATTGTGTTAATTATATTACTTTTTTTAGTAAAGTTAATGTAGAAACATTTCGAGGTATTCAAATATAATTTATTGCGAGTACAGTAGCTGGAAAGGCGATTTAGATCTTCTTGAAAAAGTATTACGTCATTATCAGTCTTGATTGTTTTAAAAATGTTTAGATCATCTGCATAGAGTAAAAATTTTGAATTTAGAAAACACTCATTAATGTCAATAATGAATAAAATGAACAGAAGAGGTCCTAATATGGAACCCTGTTGAACGCCGGAAGTTATTTTAATTGTGCTTGATTGGAACCCATTAATAACCACTCTTTGGCTTCTGTTAGTTATATACGAGGAAAACCATCTAAGCAAATTTCCCCGTAAGCCATTAAAAGCTATCTTGGTTAAAAGCGCCTGATGGTCCACCTTGTCAAATGCTTTCTGAAAATCAGTATATACAGCTCCAATCTGGTCCCCATCATCCATACCTTCAAAGAGATGTGTAGTAAATAGCAACAAGTTTGTAGTCGTTGATCTGCGTTTTACAAAACCGTGCTGCTCTGCAATTATAATTTTGTGCAGTTGAGGGTAAATAACTGTATGAACAATTCTCTCAAACAACTTGGACATAGCATTTAATATAGAGATTGGCCTGTATTGTTCAACATTTTGTTTCGAGCCTGACTTATGTATTGGAGTTATGTTAGCTAGTTTCCACATCGCGGGAAACACTCCTTCGCTAATACTCATTTTAAATATTATATACAGCGGCCTACATATAGAATCAGCGGTGTTAACAAGAAATACCGGTGGTATAGTATCCGGTCCAGGTCCTTTGGACTGGTC
This sequence comes from Cybosia mesomella, assembly GCA_946251805.1. Classification (NCBI taxonomy): domain Eukaryota; kingdom Metazoa; phylum Arthropoda; class Insecta; order Lepidoptera; family Erebidae; genus Cybosia; species Cybosia mesomella. Next base: position 15,989,012 of record OX276411.1, read on the forward strand.
CATAGCTTTTAATTCGGTTTTAACAGTAGTTTCGTTGAAATGTAAATCGTGGATCTGTACGTCGTTGTTACTATCATCATTAGGAGCCTCCCATTCGTTTAAGTTCAGTGTACATGGTTCGTAAACAGAGTGAAAGAATTCGGAAAACATATTACAGATTTTACCAGGTTCATTCGATGTCCTACTTTTGTAGTTAATGGTTGAAGGAATGCCTTGTTTACCCTTGCGGTTATTTATATATCTCCAAAAATGCTTAATGTTTGATTTAATACCATTCTCTACCGAGGCCATGTATGTTATATAACACTTAGAGCATTCTGTTTTGAAACTCTTTCTGTGCATCGAGAACATCTCATAGTCACTAATGTTTTTGTATTTTTTCCATCTAGTCCACGATTTAGCTTTATTTTTATACATGCGAACTAGTGACGGTGAGAACCATATTGGGAAATTATTAGATCGTGTGGTTACTAGAGGAATGTGTTTTTTGATAGTGCTATAAAGCATGTCATAGAATCTAGCAACAGCTTCCTCTACTGATAAGCCGCTGAGTATCAGATCCCAGTCTACGTCACTAAGTTCTATATTGATAGAATTATAATCAGCCCTATGAAAATTATGCTTGGGTAGACAGCAGCGCGTCATGTTTTTAAGGTTACAGTTGGTGACAGATGTTAAGACATAAAAAGGTGGATGATGTGTACCAGGTGGAAGTAACGGGTCATTTACTAGGTGCACGATGCAACCAGTGTTTGAGATCACAAGGTCTAGCAGGTTTCCTGCAGTATTTAAGTTAGAATTATACTGTGTTGCATTGTTTAAAGACATAAAATAGCCCAGTTCTTCCCCAACCAACGATATCTCCACGCAGGTATAACCAGTATTGGTATTATAGTTAGGAACCCATTTTAACGCTGGTAAATTGAAGTCGCCTAATGCATAAAATAAACTAATGTTCCATTGATCAAGAGCCTTTTGAATCGCTTCAAAGTATGTAATATAAACATCATCACGCGTGTTAGGGGGGGTATACAATGCACTAATTAGTGTGTTCTTGCTATAGTGTATTTCATGTAATTTCCAAGTTTTTCCAAAAATACCGGTAAGTTTTCTTCTCGTCTCTCTGGTACATTGCATATCTCCACATTGTATTGTCTTGCCTGCTGCTCCAGATTATCGATCTTAAGTTCCAGACTTGATACAACTGATGAATCAGCGTGGCTGGTACTGCTGCTTAAGTCATTAACACGCTTTTGGAGATCATTGGTAAGATTTGAGTTGAATTGTACGGCAAGCTCAATCTCAGTTATAGTTTTTAAAATGTTACTTTGCTTGTCTTCCAAACATAAGACCCGACTCTGAGTTTTTTTATGCTCAACACGTAACGAGTTGATTTCCTCCTTGATTTCAGTGGCATTTCGCTTCAGTACATTCAGATCCGCTACCATACAACAATACTATTACCGATATCCGTAAATTTGCTATTCATTTGAGCACTGAGTTGTGCTATAGATTCATTTAATTTATTTGATAGTTGTACAAATAAATCAGTCATCTCATTCTCAGGTTGTTTACGTTTCCTTTGCATAGTATTACCTAGTGTTTCTGGCTGTGAGGCCGTACACAAGTCGGGATTCGAGCTACTTTGCTCTTAATCCCAGTCTTCTTTACTATTGCTAATGCAATTTGAGGGAAAGATGCTGCTATCCTACTCAATGTCATGTCCTTGGATTTCATTTCAACTCTCTCACTCCTCTTACGCTTAATCACCTCCTCCTCAGTGTCACTCTTAATAGAGTAAGTTACTATTTTCTTCTGGAGAACTGCTTTGACGTTGGAATCTATGGAAGCCAGAATCTTCCTTAAATTATTCCCTCTTGTCAAGAAGAGTGTGGTCAGGAAGACTACATCTGTTGACAGGTCTGCAGCCTCAGTCAAAGTGAAGTTTTGGCCGTCAAGAGTCAATATGATGGGATCAGCAGAGTGAGAACTTTATTAAAATTCTCAGTCCTGGTCATGAGCTCTTTGATCACAGTAACAGGATTAAACCCTTCATAGGCCATCAGCTTCACCAGAGCAGTGGTAGCTTCAAAATTGGTCTTTGAAACCCTCCCCACAATTGCAGATTTTACCATTTCTACATTGCTTGGATTAATGACTCTCAGTTGAGTCCCAGCAAAGTCATTCTTATCACCATCAGCCATCTGTAGGTATCCTGACAATATGTCCCACTCCCGTGCTGCAGACCCACCAGCTTGTGGCTCGAGGGGTGGGTCTCGCCTTGGCTTATGCTCCTTCTGACTCATTGTATCAGTATTTCCGTAGATTGGGTCAGTGGACATGCCAGCAGGCTGGTCTTCAAGTGACTCAGTTGAGTGGTAATGATCGTCAGTTGAGCTACTTGCTTCTAGCTGCCTTGCTGTAGACCGTGTGATTCTTTTACCTTTTAATATCTTTGGCAGGTAGGGAAACGGCATAAGGCACACACAGTAATAATTATAAATTTATACCAAAGCGGTGTGCGCTTGCCGTTTGAATTTTAATACATATTACTCGTACTATGGTACGTATTTAATTATATTAATAAAAAAGAAAAAAAATACAAAACTTACCGTTGCCATTATATAATATTATGTTGTCTTTAACTTTGACGTTCAAACTTGACTGTTTTAATATCCGACTTGTTACTAGCTTAGATATGTCGCATTTAAGTCGCAATTTAATCGTGGTGTTTTTATACAAAGACGTACTGATTGCTACTAAGATCCGAAATTAATATTTACGATCGCTCGGGACCGAACATGCACTACAGGGTCAATGCCCTACAATATTGTTGATGTAACACTTTCAAATATATTAATAATATAGTTAAGGAATGATTTATTTATTTATTTATTTATTTATTTACTTTATCCATACATACTCTAACTTTACAGGTTAAACCCAATGCGCTAGTGTACACATTTATACAATACCAAAAAACAGTACAACACAAAACCATACAATACAAGACAATACACGACAAAAACGAGACAAAACAAGAAAAATACAACACATTAACAGACAATACAAGACAGCACAAAACCATCCAGGACAAAATACTTGTTTACTTATAGCAAATTACGAATAAAGCTGTCCTCGTGAATTCACTCAGAGTACAAAAGAATATATCCGTCTCCCTAGCAATGAGGTTAAGAGTGCGGAGTGCGCGCGTCAGTGGCGCCTCACTCCACAGGTTCGTTCGTGCATTCGGCACCACCAGCAGCCACGGTTGTCTCCGCCGCCACACATACTTATCCGGAACACAGAGACCTAGCTGTCCTAAGACATCCATATTATGTATCCTCCCTCTCAGTACTTTGAATAAATACGAAGTGAGTGCGAGATCCCTCCTGACTCCCAGTTCGTTATATCCCACCATACCCAAAACAAATAGAGTAGGATACATAAGCGGATAAAACGGGTATACTCCGTATAACCGTAAGTACAAGTACCTAACAAATTTATTTTGCACTCGCTCCAGCATAAGCCTATATTTAGCCTCATGTGGAGCCCAGATGACTGAGTTACATTCTAACTGAGTTCTCACCAAGGCGTTGTACAACATGATTACCGCATTAATGTTTGTGAAATCCCGTACCAGACGAAGCAGGAAACCCAGATTTCTGTAAGCTTTTTTACAGCAACGTATGATGTGGTCATGGAAATTCACCTTTGTGTTAAAATTCACTCCTAAGTCCCTGACCTGTGTGACCCTGACCATCGGTGATTCATCTATGCGGTAATCATGCAGCACTGGAGAGTGTGCACGACTAAAACTAATTGTCACACATTTTGCCTTATTAAAATGCAAGTTGTTCTCGTGGCTCCATCTGACTACCCTGTCAATGTCCTTTTGCAGTTTAGCACAGTCATCCAAATCTCGAATATGAAGAGACAGTTTGAGGTCGTCGGCGAACAGCAAACACTTGGCGTCCTTCACCATTTGAGGCAGGTCATTTATCATCAGCAGAAACTCCAGTGGTCCTAGGTTACTGCCTTGACTCACCCCTGACCTCGTGAAGTATGGCTTCGACTTATATCCCGCATATTCCACAAACTGTTGCCTATCGGCCATATAGCTTGCAAAAAAGTGTAGCAAGTGTGGGGTAAAACCAACGCCTGCCAGCTTCTTAAGCAACGTGTCATTGTCGACTAAGTCGAATGCTTTTTTGAAATCGAAGTAAGCAGTATCAATTTGTCCCCCACTGTCTACAGCAGGCACAATGTGTACCATGTGGCTGATCAGATTACTCATGGTACTTCTTCCTGGTCGAAATCCGTGCTGTTCGTCTGAGAGCTGTGCGCTCACCTGCAAAAATATACTATTGTGAATAGCCGCTTCAAATATTTTTGCAGGTGTCGACAACACTGCCACGGGCCTGTATCCCTCTACTGATGCCGCGTTTCCTCCCTTTGGGACCGGAACCACCCGAGTCACCTTCCATTTCTCTGGAAATACCGCTGCCTCAAGACATTTATTAAAAATATGCAGAAGTGGTTCGATTAGCACTGCCCGGCAATCCCTAAAGATATAAGGTGGTATGCCGTCCGGTCCAGCCGACGTTTTAGGCTTCAGTTGCCGAAGCGCACGACATACATCGTCAAACGCCATCTGGTTTAACTGAACCCGCGCTGCCCCACTCTCGCCCCCTGCCTCTATCATAGCCGTGTTCACATTAAGTAGTGGTTTCTCTGTCCTATAGACGGAATAGAAATAATCCGCAAACTCCTCAACACACCGTTGACCCGTCAAAGCTTCCCCATCTTTTAGGATTGCCTGAGGACCTCTCTGACCTCTCCTGGATTTGGCGTAGTTCCAAAAGGATCTCGTATCCATCAACATTTGATTTTGAATACGTTGTTGATACTGTTCCTTTGCTACTACCATATTTTTTTTAACATTATTTCTACACCTGGAAAACGATTCGTAATCTGTTCTCAACCCACTCGCCTTGTATCGTTTATGTAGATAAGCTTTTAATTTAATGTCGCGAATTATTTCACTAGTGTACCACTCGGGGTAAATATACCTCGAGTTTACACTACTTCGCTTTTTTTGGGGAACCCAGTCATCTATTGTAGAATTAATTAAAGTATAAAAATAATCCAAACTACTTTCCACGTCCAACTCGTATAACGAACTCCAATCTATTGCTGCAATTGAGGCATACAAGGACTGGAAGTCTGATGATTCACATCCTCTGATTAGTAAACATATCGCAATCTGATTTAATATTTCGTAATTTTCTAGATAAGCCTAAGCTCGTGACTTTGTTCCATTCAATTACTAAATTGTTATTTCAATATAATTATTATGAATTATAAAAGATCTTGACTTGTTCTATTTGTCAGTTGTTTAGTCGACGTTTTATGTGAAATACATTTATGTTTACATTCTGGTTACATTACATTTATAAAAACAACAACAGGTTTTTTTAAAACAACAGGTTGGCAGAGGTGAATAAACACTTGCATAATATACTTACTTATTTATTTTCAGTTGGACTGAGTTTTATATATCTATATTCTAACACATACTTTAATATGAAATGAAACAAACAAACATTAATATTCATAGTATATTTCACCAAACATATAATATTTTGTTACAACTTCTGTAAGTTTATTATTCTTAGACTATTGTTTATTTATGGCTATGTAAATATGAACGTATTTAAACTTATAAAATAGGTATTATGGTTATAAACTTAGTTTACACTACTTATATTAATTCATAAATAGATATGAGTGACCCCAGGATAACGTCGATATTTTATTTCTTGAAATCATTCGCTTGTCATCATTACTAGACAATGCTATTTTATTCACATTTTGAGTAAAAATTTCGTGTTTTATTGATTTAAATATGGTATTTTTCCTACGGAGTGTTCCTCCATTTAGTAAAATATTCTCATAATCTCTAATATCTAAATCACGAATCACACATAATTTAATGCCCTTCGCTTTTTTAATCACATGATTAGAAGATTTTATGGAATACAGTTTTGATCTTAAACCTACAAATTGCGAAATGTATTTACCCCCCATTTCATCTTTAAAATAGCCTGGAACTTTTTTATTTTTTAAAGGTAAATTGTGATTACTATAATTACTAGTGTCGAAGTATTGCAAGAACTGATACTTTAGATCCTTACAATAAAAGTCATTGGTAAATATTTCATAAACAAAAGAATCAGTATCGGTATAACATAATCGTACTCTGTCATTATAAAAAGGTTTAATAATATTATAGTGAAAATTATACATATGCGACTTAGACAGATCCAAAACCGTAAACCCTATATATATAGGTTTATCTAAAATTATCTGATCAGGGTTCATTTGTATAGCAACTAAATTCTCAGATAAAATGGATGCGCTATGAAAATAGGGGCTAGCTATAAGTCTCTCTGCTGATAATGACTCCATTTATTTACTAAGTGTACAGTAACCCTTTTTTCCGTATTTTCTAATGTTTTACCAAAAACACTGTTCTTCAATAACTTAAAAAAGTCCTGCTCGAAACAACTTTTTGCTTTTTGACGTAATTTAGTGTTTAACTCTATATACTCTTTTAAATACGGACTTTGTTTGAAAGTAATGGCTCTATGAATTTTACGCAATGTTAATCCATGTTCTATACATTTTTTCAAATTTACATAATGTATAACATAATGGTACTTATTATACAAGTTTGCTATTAATTTCTTGTTTTTCCCGCCTGGCGGAATGCATTTTTCTGGACAAAAAGGTAAGTCATTGTGGTAATTGTGTAAACTAGAAGGATATAAGAGATCTACTTCCAATATATAACCCCACTCAGCGTTGTCATCAATACTTTCTATTTGTAAATAAGTTAATTCATGTTCACTAAGAAAACGAAAACTAGAATATGGTAAGTACTGACACATGCTAAAACCATATAAATTATTACAGTCTAGATATACTATATAACAATCGGGTTCTGAGGCATTGTAGTTAGACATATACTTATGATTTGCTTTTGCATATCTGTGTATGTGTAACACATACACAATCCTCCTCTAATCCCTTCCTGAATCATTTTAATTATTGCTAAATCGGACAACAGTTCTAGTTGAACCCCTGTTTTAAGAAGCATTGCATCAAATGACAAACTAGGGGTAGTTATATAAAACGCAGGGTCCAATCCATAATATCGCTTACAAATTTTTCGAAAGTTTTGAAATATATCTGATAGTAATAATACATCTGTTTTTAAGTACAAATCAGTATATTCGCCTAAGTTATTTATGTCAAAATAATTCCAAACAGTTTGAGCATGATTATAATCCGTATCACTGATACCTTCATTGGTTAAAGAACTATGAAAGTGTTGTTTTAATGGCAACGTTTTATATAAAATCATAGGGATAGATACCTTTCCGCGTCAATAAATTAAACTGTTTATCGTCAGGAAAATGGAATCGTAGATTAACAAAATCTTCAATCTCCATTGTTTTCGCAAGTTTGTCTAAATTAATACTCAAAAAGTTAAAGGAATCTAAGAACCGTAACTGCACGTATTCATTGCTTGCCACAGGAATGAACTTAGAGAATGATATATATTTTTCTTTCGTTTTATTATGAACGGTACATTTTGTTTTCTTTCATAATTTTTAAACTTTAAAAACGAGCCTTTTTCAGGTAATACTGTCACAACTCCATCACATAAATGAGTTTCGAGTTGAGTGAGGACAGGAAAAAACAATAAACAAGATTCACCGAAGTATAATTTACTGTGATGTTTGGTAATCTGACTGCGAATTAAGCGAGGAAAATTTTTAATTAGACAATAATGAGAGTCATTATTGTTTTCTAAGTATAATAAATGTATACTCCTAGATTTTTTATTGACTGATTTATACAAAGGTCCTATTATGGTTTTATTATTTTTTAAACCATATACAAAAATATTTAAATTGTTATTATTTTTTTCAAAAATAGTTATATCCGTAAAAGTAATGGGAAACGACAAACCATTAATATTTAAAACATCTCGGAAGTGTGGATATGATGAAACTCTATCAGGATGGCTCGTGGCGGGGTACAAGGCTGCTACAATACTCCATAAAAAGCAATACGGATCTCGGTTTTTAATATTCACACAAGACTTTTTACTTTTTATAAATGCTGGTAAATCTATAAATTTAGAGCCATGAAGGGGTTGATAATTATTGATATTCACTTCTAAGTATGAATTATTTAAAAAGGTCCAACCGCTATCTCTTTCTTGAAACTCTTCAATTTTTTTAAGAAGAAATAAAATTATTGAATTAAAATTTTTGTTGAAATCATAATTTAAATGAATGTTATAATTTTTTGTAGCAAATGATTTTATTTCCTGATAGTCGTTTTTAAACAAATGAAATACTGAAAAAAGTTCAAAATTAATTTTGAGAGAGGTATATCTCTGTAGTGACTGATCTATCAGAGTCTTAACTTGCTCTCGAATTTTGTTAAGAAAAGTCTCTGGGAATTGAGGGATTACTTCATCAGTAGCTCTAATTCTATAACTTATAATACGCCTCTTGAAACATGATTTAATTATCTCTATATTGACGTAAAAAAGAGTTGCAATTTGAGTTTTATGTAAATTGCTACGCAAATGACCTGACCAGCGATGGCTATCTACAGAAACATGACAAACCCTACAGTAACGCATCATGACTACACGAAAACACTCAAATAGATAAATAACTTCAGTACCTAACTAATCACAATGATCTCTATTAAGGAATATCTAAATAAATAATTCTGAAAATAACTATACACTACAATAACAAATGTACCTGAGTATATAAAATACTTTTCTCATTTATACTCGTAGCTTTTGTTTTTGTAGTTGACTTCCGGAATAATATTTAATTTTCTGAAAAAAAAAAAAAAAAAAAATTACTATTAATATGTTAAATAGATATCAAACCAGAATTAAGTTCAAACAACAGGCGCTTCCAACACTCCTGGCTCTATGCGAAGGGCGAAGCGGGCAAATGCAAGAATGATGATGATGATCATGCGTGCGCTCGTTAATGAGCGAGGCTCTGGCGCGCACACCCTTCTTCAGAAAGGAGCTCAGCTGGCAGTCGCTCTCACAATTAATTCTCATTAGTCTAAACAACCTTATCTACGAAAAAATCTGCACTAGGAGCTCAACTGGGATTGATGTTCAGATAATGATTATAGTAAATTAGTATATTATGTAAAAGTAGTGTAAACGATCAACTTACCTGAGTAGTAATTAGTAATATAGTATTTCCAAATAGGTTCTATATTCAAAGTATTTTCCTTTGTTGGTATTTAACTTAGGTAAAGTTTATTTTACCTGTAAATAAGACACAACATCAATTGAGTACTATAAATACATTTAACTAAAATACTAATATAATATAATATGATTGATATAATTACCTGATAAAATATATGAATTGTAGGTAGATACTTAGATAGGTAGATACACAACTTTCACATCGAATGAAGCTTTAGGGATTCTTTAATCCTACTACTTTCAATAAACGATTTTTAATAATGAATTATTACAACCAAAGTTTGCGTCTGCCATGCAACAATTATTTGTTATTTGTAACAAAAATCATACCAGCTTCAGTTTTTCAATAAATCAATAAAATATTTAGTTTGAATATAATGCTTCATTTACACCGTAGCGGAATAGAAGCATCAAGTAGTTCGCCTGGTAAAAAGCATAATGAACTTTCATTTCAAGTTTATAAGATACTAACTAAATGCGAAAAGAGAAGTCAAAAAGTCGCGAGACTTCCGTTTTGAAAATTCCTTAGCAAAGATTATTTTACAATTAACATAAATGTATATAATATGCATTGCATTAGACGAATTTGAGGCTCCCATTCCGCTCCGGTGTAAATACGGCCCAAAAATGCTGATTCTCAAATTTTAAGTAGGTTACACGCGCGCGGTGTATAATGTTGTTTATGCAATCTCATTAATAGGGTTGTCGTAAGATATGAGTAATAACTACTGTATGAATGTATGTTACTCTTTTACGCAAAAACTAATTAATAGATTTAATAAAACTTTAGGATAATACGAGAAAACGCAAAACTTTACTACTAAACTACTTAACAACAGTTATTTTGAGATAATATTTGTATAATGTATGTAAGTCAAATGATATTATTATCGCATCACATTAAAATTGAGAATAAAATATTAAAACATTTTTATACCGCATAATTGGCAGCCGAGCACACGGCTCACAACACATTTATTGTAACAACCCTAATTCAATGCTTTGACATGTGCTAATAGTTTTTAATTACAAAGCAATATTCATTAATGCTTTGGTTGTATATGCATCCGTTAAAGTATTTAATTTGATATAGGTATTATAATAACTACATTATGTAGTCACTGTAAACGAAAACTGAGTTAAGGGAATCCGTAATGGTTAGTCTTAGCGTAAACCAGACTAACACGCTTCACAGAGGTATAGAAAAGTTATAGTATAAATAGTTTAGTTCGAATTAATACAAATAAAAATAAAACTAGAGTTTGGATTTAACTATTTTTGATTTTGATACTTAAGTACTTACTTTTAAGCTCTAAGTATGACGTTCGGACTTCTCTCAGACATCGGGTTTTCTGTACAATGTCGGAAACATGTATATTACTGTTAACATGTTGCAATATTAATCATCAATTCTATAAAACCTTTGTCATCGTTTTGAACATGTGTTTAATACGTACAAAGAAAAAAGTAGATTCTTCCTTAAATTGACAGTCAATTGAGGTATTTTTAAATTAGCAAATTTATGTATGATTTTTGTTTATTAACGACAGTTTTGAATAGCCAAATCATTACCATAATCAAGAGGTTCAATATACACCAAGAAAATGTAAGTGCTGTTAAATATTATTTTGTTAATTATTATTCAGCTGAGTTGCCTGGTTAATTCCTGCCGGCTGATAATTATTAACGAATTATTATAAAATGTGGTTATATGTTATCCTGCAGAGTTGCTTGGTTATTTCCTGCCTGCTGGTATACATACGTATGTATATACAATCACGCCTTTATCCCCAGAGGGTTAGGCAGAGGTGAATTAACACCTACATTTCACCAATCACTATATTAGGTCCCACGTAATATGGGATGAGCCTATTGCAGCGTTCCGAGCACTATTGCTGACTCGAGCCTTCTATCTGTGGCTTAGTCTGGGCTGTATATATCTGTCTGATGTTAAACAGCCCTATCCCTTAGTCGCCTTGTACGACACCACATGGGAGGAGATGGGGTGGCCCAAATTCTACTCTGCAGGGAACCACGCGGCGGTGTAGAATTTGAGTATACTGGGAAACTGGTGGAAGTATAACCATATAAATTTATAAATGTGATTCAATCAATCAATCAACTAGCCTATAGCAGTCCTGCTGGACACAAGCCTCACCAATGTGCGCCATTTGCTTAATTCTATCAAAATCGTCAATGGATAAAGTTCTCTGAATTTACTAACTTATTGATTTCATTTTAATTCAACAGGTCTGACTCAGAGTATGATCAAGCATCAACGAGTTTAAATAGAGGTATAGCAGAAATTTCACGTAAACGATCGACTCCCATAAACAAACGGAAAAGTCCATCGACGAAGAAATCATCAACTTGTGTAAGGTAATTTCGTGTGTGTACTATTATTGTTTAAAACGTGTCTACCTGTGCAATTCACTAAGCAAGCACAACGATGCGACAACGATGCGAGTCGCAACGATGTGCGCGATAGACACTGTCATTGGTCGATTTCCAATGACGTGATACAATCTGACCAATGACAATCTACGTTGCGCCTCGCATCGTTGTGCTCGCTTAGTGAATTGCAGTGCTGGAACTACTTATTCGATACCAAGTAATAGTGTTAGGTCGATAGTTCTTTATTTAAAAGCAAGTTAGGTCTATTATCGTATAGCTCATAACGTAATAAACCAGGAAGATAATTTAGCACAAGCAAACTTATACCTACCAGGACAATTAGTATGTTTTTTTTTTTTTTGTAACTGGTTGTATCTTATTTGCATAATATATTAATTATTGAACTAATTGACAATCATAAATCCTTACTATGTATTCATAGATGTTTTAATAAATAATAACTGTTTGAAATAAATGTATGTTTGTTCCAGGAAAAAACCAAACACGGATGACGTCTTCGGCATTTGCAGAGAAGGAATTGAACCGAACGAAGAAACAAATAGGATATCATCGTTCTTCGTGAACCGCGTAGCCAACGGGAACGAACGTCGGTCCACACAAACACACGGTGATTTCCTCATAGACTTAAAGGTGTACCACACGAACGATGCTCGAGAAACAGAAAACACAGAGCTCTGGAAGAAGGCTTTAGTACGTATAAAATTTCAGACTGATGAGGATAGCAACCAATGGCGAAAGCTACAGTCATTGGTGCAGTCTGTAGACGGATTATTTTCTGATCACCCGAAGTTTATGTCTGATAAATAATTGTTAAATTATTTACTTATTATTAAATAAATATATATGTCAGTTAAATTTATTGAGTGTTTCATTTCTTTTAATGATACATAGCCTTTGGTTCTCAACAGTTAAATGGCACATCGCAATAGCAAAGAGAACCAAAAGGCATTTATATAGTTTGCATAACTGTTTTACAGTTGTGGGCGCGCAAATGCAAACTATATAAATGCCTTTTGGTTCTCTTTGCGTTGATCGAAAAACGTAGATCGTTGAACGGAAACCCATAAAAGCGTTAAACAGACTGAAGCGTTGAATGGCTTTGCGTTCGTTTCATCTGTTGTAAAAATAGTATATTATTGGGAACGATAGCTCACAGAGTGAGGCCTGGCCGGGACAGGCCGAACGATGTGGGGTAGAGTTCCCAATAATATACTACTAAGGCCGAATAATCTCGGCAGAAAAATTGTTTTCATTAGACATCATAAAATCTTTACTACAACCAGCAACTGGGTTAGTATAAATGGAGCTTTCAGGGACTGCCATGATTCTCTCTATAGGAGAATGAGGAGGAGGAATAGTTGAAATTTCTGCCTCCGTGTTCTGTATTGTAACAGGGATATTTTTGATGTTCGAATTAATTGTTTCATTTATTGGTCTGTCAGTAACGAAAGCAGACAAGAAGTCATCATCTTGAAAAATTTCTTTGCTAAATGGTGCAATACCAGTCTTCTTAAATCCGTTGATGATGTTCGTTGGATTTAACGCCAAGGGTAAAGCATTTTTCACTATTGATGGAATGTCGTGTACAGTCATAGTCTTGCCTGGATTGTTTCTAAGCCAACCATCTTGTTGACTGGCACAGTAATTTTTGAATGGTCCGTAGACCCCCACTTCCAAAGGTTGGAGCTTATGTGAACAGTGAGGCGGGAAGGATAACAATATCACATTGTTTTCTTTAGCTGTTTCGATGACCTCAATGTCCAAGTGTGATGAATGATTGTCCAATAATAAGAGAACAGGGTCGGACGGAGATGGTTTCACAGCATCTATGAAATGCTTTATAAATATTTTGAATTCTAGCCCAGTCATCCAGCCACTTGCGTTCCCGGCGCCAATGCAGCCTGGAGGTCCATCGCGAACAAAATAGTCCCTGTATTTAATTCGAGGGAAGATAAACATACATGACACCGAGTTCCCCACTGCATTTACTGCTACGCAGACAGTAACAAGAGTCCCTCTCTCTGCTGATGTAATGGAACCAACTTGTTTAGATCCTTTTGGAGCAATAACTTTTCTAGGTTTGAGTACTGTTGTCACACCTGTTTCGTCTACATTCCATATGCGTGATGAAGGAAATTTAAACCTATCCAAAACATCACCCAACTTAGAAAAATAGTTACCAACATTCGTTCTATTAAATGATGTGGCTCTGCTCAAGGTAGTTGCCTCTGGTGTTCTTATAGATAACGACTGGTTGCGTTTAAGAAATGCTGCTAGCCAATCAGCCCCTGCTTCCTTTTTGTCAAGCCACGATTGCGGCATTGCAAGGTTCATAATTTCTGCATCAAAACCTTCTTGCAGTGGACGCAGTTGATTCCTTTTAGCCCAAAAAGCTGCTCTAGCTGAGTCGAATCCATCTAACAATTCTTCTTCTGCTCGGAATGGAATATGAGTCAATATTAAGGAATAACAATGCGCTTCGGGATCTGAGGCTAACGTAAAGTAACGTGTTCGAAGTATGGCTGGACGTGTTCTTTTTCTCATTTTTCCGAGATTGTCAAGTAATGTAATATATGGACCAACAGGCATTTCCTCGTTGTGAGTTTCATATGCGTCAATATCTTGCTGCATAAGTACAATAAATAAAAATAATCAGCTATTTTCTGATCCCACAGTGAAACCGTGTGTACGGTTTGTTGGGTCATGGCGTCTCCGTGGCGAGGCGGTAGACAGTTCGACTGATACGTCGGAGGTCGCGGGTTCGATTCCAGCTCAGTGTAAATATTTGTATGCATGAATATGTCTATTTGCATTAGTCCGTGTGTTTTTATGTACAATATTTATTTGAATCGTGAAGTTAACATGAATATGCACTTAACTTATGAATCGCCAGTTGCTAAGGCAATGCTTATAAGCGTCAAATCCTTCCAAAAATGTCAATTTAGACCTTTCATAATAGTCTTTAGGCGCTCAAAGAAGTTTAGTGCAAACGGGCACTCAACTAATAAGGGTAGGTAAATTATAGAACAGGAGCTCATTGTATTTAACAATATTTTAAATACAAGATAATTGTAGTAGTCGGGACCCATTCTTGAAAGTCAGCCGTCTAGTCAGTAGATTGGAGTAATCTGCAATGTAATATAGGTATGTGCTCTCATTTATATGCCATAGGTAGGTGCTCTCATTTATATGCCACTAAAGTCAGCAGTCTAGTCAGTAGATTTGAGTAATCTGCAATTAATATAGGTATGTGCTCTGAATTCACTAAGCCTCCATTTCTAATAAATTAATAATAAATAATAAATTAATTACGAATCTAACGACACCTCGCAAAAACTCAACTCGCTCAAGCGCACCCGGAGCATCATACTAAACTCGTACAATGCACTCGTTATTTACGTTATCGCCGGGCGGCGGACCGAGTTCACAAAAAATGATTTTTGTTTACGTTGTAAGCGGAGTGGGAAGCTCGAGTGCTGTTTTTATTGAAGTTTATGAGTCATTCTTTCTAGTGGTGTCAAGTGTTTGTTTTTGTTTATCGCCTGATTTATTATAATCGGCTGTAAACATTGAATATAGTTGAAAACATTGATATGTCAACATTGGTTACGTTTATTTTAAACAGTACATGTTTAATCTACTTATTTTATTGTTTTAAATAGTCTAGAGGTTCTAACTAGACACAATAAAAATAAAAAAAAACATGTGATAGTAATAAAATATTTATTTACAGGCATATGACTGGGACGAAAAATTTGCGACCGCCGAACAATTTTTCAGTCAGATTAAATAATTTACTACAATTTTATGGTTACACGTAACACAAAAATATAACTACTAATTGAAAGCCAAGTTCATGTTCTAACATATTTTGTAAACATTATTTCGATAAGGTTTTCTTTTGCAATAAAATATTGAATTAATTGAAGTAACTACCACTTTCGTGCTAGCGCGAGTTACGTATCTTGTTATTATTTGTTCAGTAAAGTTTGTAAACAATAGATACCGTAAATGTATCTGTTTTCTACATAAAACGACCTTTCCAATGATATATCACACTTGTTGTACCATCGTAAATGTAAAATCATAAATGTAAAAAATATCGCAAATGGGGTAAAGTTCTATGAAACACGATGAATCACGTGTAAAGTAAGGGCATGAACACACAAAGTTGGAAACCGGTTGGAATGGTTTACTTTTTGTGTGATATATTTCACAATTTTTTTTTTTCGAATTGAAATTGAAACGTCAAAAAATAATTATTCTGTGTAGACCATTAAACAGTAGGTACTTACAAAACGTAAAAATTAAGGAATATTTAAGTTAAATATTCCTTAATTTTTACGTTCAGTCTAAAGCCCGAAATCTTTTATTCTGTAATTATTAATTTAGAACATTCGTTAAAATGGCACTTACAAAACGTCTACTTACAAAATATTGTATTTAGATCCGTAAACAGTAGGTACTTACAAAACGTAAAAATTAAGGAATATTTAAGTTAAATATTCCTTAATTTTTACGTTCAGTCTAAAGCCCGAAATCTTTTATTCTGTAATTATTAATTTAAAACATTCGTTAAAATGGCACTTACAAAACGTCTACTTACAAAATATTGTATTTAGATCCGCGGAATTACCCCAGAAGAGAATTCCGTAGCTCAAAATACTATGAAAATAACTGAAATAAACTATTTTAGCCTATCACAGACTCTTATTTTGAAATCTTTTTTCAAACACTATATAAAATGACTACGGTTCGAACGAGGAAATTCAGACAGGCAGTCACTTGAGGGAAGGCAGACCCCGGAGTTCGAGGCGAAAGTCAAAACAGCGACCGTCATAATACTATGAAAATAACTAAAATGAACCATTCTAGCCGAATCCACGTCTGCTAAAGTCCTAATCTTTTTTACAGCGTGGGAAGCAACAGTACTATGAAAATAACTGAAATAAACTATTCTAGCCCTATCCACGTCTGGTAAAGTCCTCATCTTTTTTACAGCGTGGGTAGCAGCATTACTATGAAAATAACTGAAATGAACTATTCTAGCCGTATCCACATCTGGTGAAGTCCTAATCTTTTTTACAGCGTCGGAAGCAGCACTACTATGAAAATAACTGAAATAAACTTTTCAAGCCGTATCATCTTTTTTATAGCTTAGAAAGCTATAAAAATAGTTGAAATATATTATTCAAAACGCATCTACCTCTGTTATTCTTTTTTACAGACGAGTGGAGTAGCATACAAAACAGCCAATATCCCCCTGCTTCAACTTCCCTGGTGTTGCAAACGTCTATAGGCCACGGTAACGAAAAAAAAACGTGACGCCCGTGGTGTTGCAAACGTCTATAGGCCACGGCAACCAAAAAAAAGCATGACGCCCCTGGTGTTGCAAACGTCTATAGGCCACGGCAACCAAAAAAAAGCATGACGCCCCTGGTGTTGCAAACGTTCACAGGCCACGGTAACCGAACCAAACTTATATAGAGAAATGAACATGGTACTCTTTAAAACAACCCAGTACGCAAAGGTTGACGTCGCAAGTGTCACACTTCCACACTGTGCAACTGCTGACCTTGCTCTTCATGTAACACCACTTGCAACGTGCCTTTTTGATGTTGTTTCTGGCGGGGAAATATGCCGTACGCATTATCTCAATACTCGGCGGGCGAAACGCTCTTATTATTTCGTCCGCCAATTTTACGCGGAATTGTCGCTGAGGGATATTGACTGCCCTTGCCTTTGAGTAAATGATGAACGCGTTGTGGATGGACACGTTAAGAAGCCGGCGGAAAAGTTTCTTGTACCAGACATGATTTCGTATCCTTTCTATGGGAAACGCCTGCAGTAATTGATCTTTCTTATCGACGCCTCCCATAGAAAGGTTATAGTCAAGAACTATTTTCGGTTTATATTTGTACGTACCGTATTTTTCTTTTCCGCTGACTTCTATTTGATGGTATGTGGAAATTAAAGAAACCACATTCGCATCCCTCCACACCGTGATCGTCAAATCCCTCGTCTGACTGTACGCTACTTCCCCGGGCCGCGTGTTTGCCTTAGTCTTTGAGCGCAGACTGTCGGGTACGAACTCACGGTTGAGCCGTAAGGTACCCAACACGTCTGTCTTTTCAGCTTTGAGGGTGCGCGCCAAGAGCGGACTGTTGTAAAAGTTGTCCATTACTAACGTGTGGCCACGATTTAGCAATGGACGAACCAACTTCATCACAATCCTTGACGTCGCACCCTCAGGCTCAGCGTCATGTTGTACTTCGAGATTATGCCCTTCTTTCTTGCCTGTGTAAACAAACATGTTCCAGAGGTATCCTGTTTTCGACTCGCACAGCTCGTAGGTCTTTATACCCACCTGAGCAGCTTTGTTATTGATGAGTTGTGCAAAAGACAATCTGCCTTTCCATAGCAATAAGCTCTCATCAATTGCTATTTCCTGCTCAGGCAGGTATAAAGACCGAAATTTGTCGGTCAAGTGGTCGATGATAGGTTTGACTTTGGTGAGCCGAGTTGGAATACCTCTGGCACATACTGTGTTGTCCACGAAATGTAGGCATTTTTTAATTAAAACAAACCTATAGAAGGGCATAATCCCGGTGAAGTTGCCCAATTTCAGATAAGGCAAACACGGTGCCCAGTATTCCCTCTCCACAGGAATTTGGATAATACTCTGCAGCATTAAAATGCCGAAGAATGACCACAATTCCTGTGGAGTTATAGGGATCCACTTTTTCATTCGAGCGTATTGAGAAGTGGACGGGTCGCTGCGAATGCTTTCGCCGTAGACGTTGGTCTCCCTGACGATCAGGTTGATTATGTCCTCGTCCCAAATCTTTTGAAGAATTTGGAACTCGGACATATCCTGAGCTCCGTCAAATGTAGGGCCCGCGGGTCCGCTAAATACTTCCCGTTCCCCCGAAAATACCTGTGGGTCATGGGACCAATCAAATGACAGCATGTCATGACTGGCCCATTCACGCAGAGCGAGGTCGTCCTGCCTGTCTAGACCCTCTAACATATCTCGAAGATTTTGAGGCAATTCTTCTACGAGGTACTCGTCCGCTTGCCTCTTACGGGTCGTCAGCATCAGCAACGCATCAGCGTTGTCATCATCCTCAACATCGCTGCCCGGATTCAGACCAGCCGCCTGTTCCCATTGGGAAATGTCACTCTCGATTGTGTCATCATAAATTCCAGGATCTAAAATGATATTTGTATATCAACTACGTATCAGCTACTCTAAACATAATTTTCGATGCAATTAGATTACCATTATAGACTCGATATTAGCATGAAAAATTACCTTGTCCGGCAGACGATGTCGACGCCACCGGTTGGAAAGTCGACGTTGAAGGATCTAAAACCAAAAAATATTTGTATTTAATTTCCGATGCAATTAGATTACCATTATAGACTCGATATTAGCATGAAAAATTACCTTGTCCGGCAGACGATGTCGACGCCACCGGTTGGAAAGTCGACGTTGAAGGATCTAAAACCAAAAAATATTTGTATTTAATTTCCGATGCAATTAGATTACCATTATAGACTCGATATTAGCATGAAAAATTACCTTGTCCGGCGAACGAGGTCGACGGCGAAAACCCGATCATTTCGATGGTGGCATCAACGATCAGGTTTTCGTTGATGTGGCCCTCCTCCAGGGTTATCACCCCTGCAGATGGGGTGAAAACCAACGAACTTGTTCTGTGAAATAACATATTCAATTGAACTTAAATGCCACTAAGATGACATAATAAAGCGTCTTTGAGTCAGACTTAATTAACTTACGCCTGGGGTGGCGTATCTGTGCCTAGGACCCTGGATGGTCTGCTTGCATCAGGTGCTAAAAATTAGAATACTGAAATTAGATCACGCAATGAGGGTTATACAGTATTTGTTAGTCAAATTACACACTTATTCTGCCTAACTCCCACGGTTGGCGTTTGCGTGCAGGCGGTACGGTGGGTGTACCCGGCGTCAGTGGGCATGGTACTCGCACTGGTGACAGCTTTCTGGAAAATATAAAAATATTTAAAACATATTATTTAAATCAAATAGGTTGTAGATTTCAGTTAGTAGAAGTTTACAAAATATTGCCTTGATTTTTTGCTAGGCGGAGCATCGGGCAGTAGAAAATGCCCGACCTCCTTCCTGCTACGCATTGCCACCAGCTGCGCCCTCTGCTCCACTGACAACTTCGCCATATTTTTTCTATCCAGGGCCCTCATCCTTTTAATTTTTTTATGTTCCTCAGCCATTGATCTAGACAAGAGAAATAGCAACCAATTTACACAATGCTTTGAAATGATGATCAAATTTCATGATGAAATTATTTTTACGTACGTCATTGGTTGAGATGGCCCAGCAACAGCAACAGCATCAGACACCACGGTATAATTACGTGACTGCTCTCTAAAATAGTTAAGATAAAATATGAAACTACCACTAGTCCCTGATTAGTACTTGGCAGTCATCTAAAATTCATCTGCCCGGCCTATATTATCAGTAAATAGTGCAGTAGTGCAAGATGGATAAGTATATCTCTTCATTGTTCACCAAGAATAACAAGAGTCTGATATAAACAATATTATGTGGCAATATGCATTTTGGCAGCCTTATCGCACAGTGGCAATCAATTTCGGGGGGAGGGCGCCCGGGAGAGGTTCAGAACCCTCCCGGCCCGCCGAGCCCGCAACACGCTCGCCTCGCGTCGCAGGCGACTCAGGCGCCGGAGGTCGCTTAACGACCTCCGTCCTCCATGAGCGCAGGCCTGGGGGTGGCAGATGAGGCCGCCTGTCACCCCAGCAGAAGCAGGCCGGGACGGTGGGGCGACTAGCGCCCCTCCCCCAAACCGGGGCAAGACGGGGACACCGTGGTTCCCAAACCCGAGGGGGCCATCTCGAAACCGGAGATGGCCCAGGGTCAGTCGGGGTGTGAGGGATATGCTCTATGGGCAACCTTACACCCCGGCGTCTGTAGACCCGAGTCGGCGTGCGGTTTTAGTCGGTTCAAGCCCGACATAACCACCCCGCTGGCCGGGGGGGTATCCGAAGGGATATCCGCACAAGAGGCAAGACGGGGACACCATGGTTCCCAAACCCGAGGGGGCCATCTCGAAACCGGAGATGGCCCAGGGTCAGTCGGGGTGCGAAGGATATGCTCTATGGGCAACCTTACACCCCGGCGTCTGCAGACCCGAGACGGCGTGCGGTTTTAGTCGGTTCAAGCCCGACATAACCGCCCCTGCTGGCCGGCGGGGGGGTATCCGAGGAGATAACCGCACGAAAAAAAAAAAAAAAAAAAAAGGTATGTGGAGGTGTGTGGTGGTTTTAGTCGGTTCAAGCCCGACATAACCGCCCCCGCTGACCGGCGGGGGGGTATCCGAAGGGATTTCCGCACAAGGGGCAAGACGGGGACACCATGGTTCCCAAACCCGAGGGGGCCATCTCGAAACCGGAGATGGCCCAGGGTCAGTCGGGGTGTGAGGGATATGCTCTATGGGCAACCTTACACCCCGGCGTCTGTAGACCCGAGTCGGCGTGCGGTTTTAGTCGGTTCAAGCCCGACATAACCACCCCGCTGGCCGGGGGGGTATCCGAAGGGATATCCGCACAAGGGGCAAGACGGGGACACCATGGTTCCCAAACCCGAGGGGGCCATCTCGAAACCGGAGATGGCCCAGGGTCAGTCGGGGTGTGAGGGATATGCTCTATGGGCAACCTTACACCCCGGCGTCTGCAGACCCGAGACGGCGTGCGGTTTTAGTCGGTTCAAGCCCGACATAACCGCCCCTGCTGGCCGGCGGGGGGGTATCCGAGGAGATAACCGCACGAAAAAAAAAAAAAAAAAAAGGTATGTGGAGGTGTGTGGTGGTTTTAGTCGGTTCAAGCCCGACATAACCGCCCCCGTAACATTGCTTTGAAATGATGATCAAATTTCAGATGAAATTATTTTTACTTACGTTATCGGCTGTGATGGCCCAGCAACAGCTGATGGCCCAGCAAAAGCTGGAAGCCCAGCAACAGCTGCAGGCTGCACCTCATTATTACGTGGTAACTCCCTAAAATAGTTAAAATCAATGAAACTAATAAACATGCAGCATAAATTGTTATTACTAACAATTTATGCTTACGCAAGAAATAAATGCAAAATAACTAACATCGAAAAATCAAGAGAACGTGCAGCACCGCGTCCACGCCCACGCCCACGTCCTCGCCCACGAGTACGGTTGCCATTACCTCGGCCGCCTCTCCTGGCGCAACCACGGGTATTCACAGATTCCATGTTAGCTAAATATTACGAACATTTATTATAAAAAAAGCAAAACAAAGCGGAAAACCAACACAAAAGTATTAAATAATATCAAAATAGAAAAATAATATTTTCTATTTTTCATATACATATCATATTAATTCATATTTGTATCATTATCATAATTATATATTCTCAATTTTTAGTTTCCTGATCTTACATTTAAATTTACTTCGACCGGTACAAAATTTTCTATGTGTACCAAGCCTTACTTTTGCGACCAGCCATAACCCTCTGAGCAAGGCGCAGCTGACCCACTGCGCGTGCAAACCGCCATTTTTTTTTGCATACATCAACGAACATTTTTAATCTTTGCGAAATCTTATTGTATTTCAAGAATCTTTTGTTGAAAAACTATTTCAGGGTAAATATTCTATACCCAAAAGTAATTATTTACACATAACTAGTGACACAATTATTATATTATTGTGATGAAACACTAGAACTGACCGTTGGCCGTTACCCTTACGCATAAAATCATGCAAAAATATAAATAATACTTACCCTTACGTTGAAATCTGATATTACACACGTAAAACAGGGTTTAATACTCACTTTTCACTGGTTTTCCTTATAAAAACAACACTTTTAAACTTTAAAAACCTCGTATGTAACTGCACCAAACACCACGCGACTTTTGGTAGCGAAACACAGATTTGCATATTTTTTTTAAGTCAACTTTGACGTATTTCGAACTTTCATCACTTTTGAAGCATGACATAATGTGTAAATATTCGATTAGAAAGAGCGAAAGTATCAATAACTAGCGTGATAGAAAGAAATAGACATAAATTTGCAGTACGGTCGCGTTCAAGCGAAATAGTGACCACAGTCACTAAGTTGCATGCCACTGTAAAATATACGTTTAGTGACTGTAGTCACGAAATTGCATACAAGCTCCATCGAGCCGTTCAGGTCGCAGAGCGTGCCAAACATTTGAATTTGGCGCCAAAAAGCCGCCATCTTGTTCTTTTTATTTTGATATACCCAGTGTCACTCTCACAGTAAATACGAATCTAATGACACCTCTCAAGCTAACATTCATCGAGCCGTTCAGGCTGCAGAGCGTACCAAACAATTATACATACATACTCTCGAAAAACATAACCCTCCTGCCGCATTCGGGTAAAAAGACTGGTTAATGAGAAACGTAAGTGGTATAACTAATTCATTAACACATTTTTTTATTAGTGTTGGTGGGAGTTCGTCAAAGCCAAAGCTATGTTTGTTCTTCAACTTGTTTATTATTACGAAGATTTCGTAAGAATCCACGGGTTGAATGAATATTAAGTTATCGGCGAGCGTTATAAGCGGTTTGCTAGTTTGTTTACCTGGCTCGCCACCGACTGACACAAAGAATTCATTGAACGTGTTAGCCACAACTAAGGGGTTTTCTAGTTTATTACTTTGCACTACATATTAGTGTTATATTTTTTTTAGGCTTTCTAATGGTTTTGTTGGTTCTTTTCTTTATTATCTACCAAGTCGTCTTTGTAATATTATCACTTTTTTGAATTCGCCGTATATACTGAATCTTTAGATTGTGAGACAGTTGCTTTAAGTAGCTTTCCGTATTTTTATAGTAGTTAGTTAGAATAGGTTCACTGTTTCGAGTGAAAAAGGTCTTGAGAATGCGTTTGTGTTTACATGTTATTGTTAGCCCTTTAGTTAACCACGATATTTTTATGTTATTTTTAATTTCATGTCATTTTCAGTTTAATTTTTATGTCATGGTGTTGCGGAGTTTTCCACTAGTAATTGAGTTCTCTAATACATTAACATTAAAATCTCCTCAAATGATCACATTTTTCTTACTGTCTTTGATTGTTAACATTCGCGGGAGCCCCTCGAGTGATTAAAAAAATACATCCGCCTCTGTTTTCTTCTGGCCAGTAAATTAATATATTGACCAAGTTTTGTTCGACCAATTCAGTTGCACTTATTTCAAGTACACACTCGGTAGTCACTGATATGAATATTCGATATGATCTATTCGGTCTATGGCTTCGATGTTCTCCCGGATAACAATACATGCTTCACCGCATTTGAATTTGAATAATCATAATATTCATAATTGATAACTAATTTATTAACGACTACTAACTACGGTTCACTCTACTGTAAGAGGACACTAGATTATATTCGTCCAGGTAGAGAAGATCCGTTTTATTGCTGGTAATCCATGTTTCGGAGAGGAAATAGAGCAAATAGCGTCAATGCCTCTTTCTTCTATTACTGACTGGAGTAAGTGCCGGTTATTGTTAAAACTACATATGTTCTGGTATAGTATTTCAACATTATTTACGAAAGGACTCTTTTGTGTGCGTTGGGTGGTTATGGATATTTGCTTGATCTTTCTTGCTGTAATATGTGTTGCTGCAGGCGTTAGCCGATGGTGATCCTAGGGTTGATTTTCTTTCAGTTTGTGTTGGACATAGATGTTTGGTGGCTACTGTTGAGTGTATTTTGAATATTTGTGTGAGTGTTGGCGTGTTCGTAGGGTTCTTTAACTTCTTAGCCATCAATTATATGTTTGTTGTTGTTAATAATAGCGTATTGGCTTCTAAGAGAGCTTGCCATTGCATTTTTCGTACCTGAACAGATTCTCTATCTAAGAACTCTGATACAGCCAACCCACTACTTCTAAATAGTATTTTGTTCTGTAGTACGTATTTAATCACTCTTTTGCTTAATAATTCGACCACGATTGGTCTCCGGTAGCCTCTCTTTCCAATTCTCGATATTTCTTCTATAGAGCCGGTCAGGTTGATATTTGCTATATTCTGAAATGGGTGTATTATCTGGGCAAGGAGACCGATTCGCGATTTTCAGGAATGAACCCTGAATTGTCGGTACTCAGGTTTGAAGTACTTGTTTTTAGTTCTCGTAGTTCGCACTGAAGTTCTGAATAGTCTGTCTCTAGCTATAGGCATAAAACCCGACCGCGGTGGTGGCCAAAGTCCGCCGGTAACCCTGGGGTTATCCTTTCGAGGGCTTACCCGGGGTGCCCGTCAGTGGACACTTGGAAAGGACACCGTGTATTTTAGTCGGTCCGATTCCGACACGCCCACCCAATCGTCGGCACCGATGGTGTGAAGCCCGTGAACACGATAAAAAAAAACTCTGTCTCTAGCTGTTTAATTAGTTTGTGTATGTTCCATTTGTGTATGCCCTTTTTCGAGTTACTTTTGGACAACCACAACCTTATTTTCCATACTAAATTTAACCAGCGCGTTTGAAAGTGTATTATTTCGATTTTGATAATTAAATCCATCACTGTAAATAATAATTTCTTGTTTAGGTTTAAGTGGATATTCGGCGACACATTTTTGTAACATTCTAATTGTTACCAACTGCGTGTTGAATACGCCTTAAATGATTATTTTTTCCCTTTGTAAGGAATAAAAAGGCATATGTTGGTAAAATTTTATATTGGAATGACAATGTTGAAACAAAAAGCACATGAAATTGAGATAAAAAAGTATTTTAAAAAGAACACAAAAAAGTTGAACTTGTATACCAGGTATATAAAAACATTTTTAATGAAAAGAGGTTTGTTGGGAACATTCTCCCCCTTTTTAAAGCAATACTATCTTTTTTAGGGGACGCCGTAACGTTCCCCCTGGGGTCCGAACATCCACCACACGTACTACTCCGTCACGACCCGGGTGCAAAGCCTCGATCACGCCTCGTGGCCAGGTCCCCCTCGGTAAGTCCCCGTCACCGATAAGTACCGGGTCCCCAACCTTGATCGAGACGTTTGTTACCGGTATGCGTCGAGGGGCTAGTGTAGGCAGATATTCGGATACCCAACGACGCCAAAAATGATCCGCTAACCGTAAGGCCTTTCGCCAACTGCTCCTGCCCACCAAAGCCGCGTCCGACAGATCTTCATTTGGAAATGGACGTCCCGACGAATCGCCAATCAAAAAGTGGTTTGGAGTCAATGCTTCGGGGTAGTCAGAGTCTGGTGAGATGTGTGTCAGTGTTCGTGCATTAACGATTGCCTCTGCTTCGGCTAGTAGTGTTGCGAGAACTTCTTCTCGGGGGTTTCTCTCCCTCAGCGTCACTTTCAAGGCGGTTTTCACGCACTGAATTAGTCTCTCCCAAGCTCCGCCCATAAATGGTGCAGACGGTGGAATGAAGTGCCATTTAATCTTTTCGTTGGCAGCAAATTCTTGAATGGCTGAAGCGTAAAGGATGCGTAGCTGGCGGTTGGCTCCAACAAATACTGTTCCGTTGTCGGAGTAGATGGCGCTAGGTGTACCACGACGAGCGAAGAACCGACGTAGACACATAATGGCAGAATCTGCTGACAAGCTGGCGACTATTTCAAGGTGAACAGCTCTTGTTACCATACAGGTGAAGAGGGCCACCCATCGCTTCTCACGTCTGCGGCCCACAGCAACTGTCACGGGCCCAAAATAGTCCACGCCGGAGAATGTGAAAGGACGCTGATTGTGCGCAAGTCTTGCGGCTGGTAAATCTGCCATTGGCGGCTGTAACGGTGATGCTTTTATTAACTTGCAGAATTGGCAACTGTAGACCACCGAACGCACGGCGTTTCGTAAATGCGTGATCCAATAATTTCGGTGTTAGCATGAGCGTATTTCTCGTGATATCGACGAATCAAAAGGCGTACTTCTGATCTTTTGCCGTCCAATATTATTGGTTGATTAGAGATTTGAGAAGTTCTTCCGGCAACGCAAATGAGTCCATCTTTCAGTATCGGTGTCAATGGGACTAAGCAACTCTTCTTTGGTATTGCTTGACTATTGGAAAGACACTTCAATTCCTCCCGAATAGCGTTGAGCTGACTCCATCCGAAAATGTGACGTTCCGCACGGATGATGTCTGAGGCGATTAATGGTGCAGGAGCAACGGTAGAAGGAGCAACAGGCTGTGAACCGTGCTCAGAGGAATTTAACTCAAAACATATATCCCTCACCCAAAAATTTTGAATAACTGAACCCCGATTTCTAAAAATAAACGCAATGAATTGATGAGCTCTCGCAGTAGCCCTTACCAATCTAATCCATGAGCTAAAATGGGCAACGTTCGCTACTATTGGTGAGGGTAAATGATGTGAGTCGATAACATTGATATAATATGATAGCATAGCTGAACGATATGACGGTTTGAGCTCCTCCTGCCCCAAAATTGTACGTATGACATGTGGCTCCGTCGGCCAGTCAGAGGCAGGAGCCAAAAAAAAATTTGGACCTGATATCCAGCGTGACTCAAGACCGCACTTCCCACGAGTTGCATCGTCTGCCATATTATGTTCACTGGGCACCCAACGACATTCATTTAATCCACTATTTTCCATTATTTCACCGACGCGATGCGCAACAAAAGGCTTAAAATTTCTGGCATCACTACGCAACCAACCCAATACGGTCATTGAGTCACACCAAAAATATCGTAGGTTAGGTTTAAATCGATGAACTTTACAGATTGTGTCTGCAAGGCGAGTTGCTATCAGAGCACCTTGCAACTCCAGACGCGGGATTGAAGCAGGCTTCAGCGGAGAGACACGTGCCTTGCTGGCTATAAGTGATAGTTTCACCTCACCGTTTGGGGATGTGAACCTCCAATAAGCTACGGCGGCGTGAGCCATTTCACTGGCGTCACAAAACACGTGAAGCTCAATATCAATGAAGCCGCTTAATATGTAACATCGTGGTATTTGTAACCCTGTGATCGCCTTAAGGCTTTCAAACCACTCCAACCATAGTGCCTGGTCTGCTTCTGATAGCTGCTCGTCCCAATCAATGTTTTTACGCCACAGGTTTTGGAATAAAATCCGACCTCTCACTACTACTGGGGCTAAAATACCTAATGGGTCATAAATACGCATGACTTGGGCTAATACTTCGCGTTTGGTGAAATGATTAGGTATATGATTTCTAAGGCCTAAATTGAAACTAATTGTGTCTCTACTAGGCTGCCAAATCAGACCTAATGTAAAAGTGAAAGTAGGTGACTGATGACATACGGTAAATTTTAATTGGACCTGCTGGATCGTCCCGCCAAAGAAAACGCTGTGCATCCCGATCACTCTCCTGAATTTTAATTTGCGGAAACATTTCTTTTATGTCGGCAGTGAACGCTATCTTTTCTTCCCTAAAACGCATGAGTATTCCAAGAAGAGGTTGCAGGAAATCAGGACCTGATAATGACATTGAATTAAGAGAAACGCCCTTAACTTTGGCCGCTGCATCGTGTACCACTCTAAGTTTGTTGGGTTTGTTGGGATTCACCACTCCAAAATGCGGTAAATACCAACAAACCGATTTAGGTGTTAACTCGGAGCATTCCTCAGCGTAAGCTTTATCAATTATGTCCTTAATATTGAGTCGGTAACGTTCAGCATATTCAGGATCCTTTAACATTTTACACTCTAAGGTTTTTTAAACCTTGAAAATGCTAAAGGATAACTGTTGGGCACTTTAAGGACATCAGTCTTCCATAACAAACCGATTTGAAAGCGTCCGTCTGGTAAACGTTGTATGGTTTTTTCTAAAATGCCAAGTGCACGCTGATTGTCAGCGCTTAAGAGCTCGTGCTTAGTAATCCCAATTGAATCTAATTTATATTGTTCTTTAATAAGAGCTTCTAGTTCGTATTTGGGATCGTTACGCTCACGTAAAGAGATATGATACATTGAATCTGATTTTTTAGTTCTACTGCTCAAAAATCCAAACACTACCCACCCCAAAGGCGTTTTAATTGCTACAGGCTGTGACTTGGTGCCTTTTCTAATGTCAGACGCCACAGTAAGATGCCAATTATCGATACCTATTACAAGTGTAGGTTTGGCTGCAACGTAACATAAGTCATCTTCCAAACCAGCCAAATATGAGTAGCTACTCAAAACGTCGCGGGCAACCGTCTGACTAAGCAAACCTAAATTTTTAATAGAACGCGCTCCCTGAATGTGAAAGCTTTGGGAAGAAGTTCGCCCCTTTATTTCGAAATCTACGTACTGAACATTGCTATCTTTTGCTAAGCCTCCTATGCAGTCTACATGTACCCGCCCTTCTGGGCCTTTAGCTCCTATTTGTGATGCAATGTTAAAATCAATAAAGGTCGCTGTGGACCCGTCGTCCAGTAAAGTACTCGTAAATGTGTCAACGCTCCCCGCGGGCCCAGAAACCGTGACAGCCACCACTTTTAACAAGGGACGAAGCGATAGGTCGGCCAATGTGGCGGTCGTATTACTAGATACCTTTTCAGTAGAAAGGGATGTAGACGCGCTTATAATCTTATTATTGTGTGCAGAAGGAACAAAATTTGCATTATGCAACAGTGTGTGATGTCGAAGATTACAATCTGTAACTGTACAATTGGACTTATTTTTCGTACAAAATTTAAAATTATGCGGAACTTTTTGTAGGCAACGATGACAAATTTAGTTCTCCTTAATAAAAAGCCATTTGTCATCGACTGTAAGAGAAATAAATTTTTGACAGGCTGTCAATAGATGCTTTTCCTCTTTGCAAAATAAACACATTTTATGAATTGCAGGCAATTTAGAGGGCTGTGGTCTATAAGTTTTTGAAATTGATACCCGTTCCGATTCCGAAACAGTATGTGCTCGGAGCTGATGTACAGGAATCGGGTTTATAGCATCGGTCACTGCACCAAACTTCATCATCAGGTCCACCTCGCGATTTAGGAAATTGGACAGCATCTCGACTCTGGCCAGACCGAAAACTTCATGGCTAGCTGCAAAATCTAGCCACCGTGTGCGTAATAGTGGAGACAATTTGTTAAGCAGGGCCCGTAAATAGTTCTGGTGAACGTAAATAATCGCTGTGCTCTAGCAATTTGGCAACCTCAACACAATTGCGCACGCGAATGGAAAAATATTCAAATCTCTCACCTCAGAACTGAGCTTAGGCAAAGCTCTTACTGCGTTCACCTCTTGTAACACTATTTGCTCCGGCCTACCGAAGCGGCGATCCAAAGCTTCAATGACGTCGCCAGCCCGGGGTGCCATAACTAAAAGCATGCTTACTGCTTCGCGTGCTGCGCCTTTTAAAGATTGACTCAATCGTGCTAGGTTTTCTGACTCTGAAAATGACCCTAAAGTGTCCTGAAAGGCACGTTTAAACAAGAGCCAATCTAGCGGCTGCTTGCCGTCAAAAAGTGGTAATTTAATTATGTTTTTATTGTTTTTACACGCATTTTTATTCGTTAACATGTTGAGGGCTTCAATAAGTTGCGTGACGCCAACTGAGCCGTCCTCCTTCTTCGGAATATCTGCGACAGTAGCCCCGTCACCTCCGCTAAAATTGTGCTGAGGCAACCGCGTGGGGCTCGGTCCTGTCATATTCAGGATGACGGCGTCGTCACGTTGAGACACCTGTTGACATAAACGGTTATTTCCGCTCCCTACCTGATTCAACCATTGTTCCACATGGGAACTGCGAGAGTCGCGCTCACTCGCCTCTGCCTCTATTGCGGCAAGCTCAGCCTGGTACTCGGCCTCAGCAGCTTTGCGCTCCATGTCAGCCTGAGCAGCTTGTAAATGTGCGAGGTGGCGCGCATATTGGGCCTCCGCTGCGAGCTTCTTCGCAACGACTGTCGCAGAGGAGTGGCTGGTGTGTGCGCCGAGTGAACGCGTGCGCGTACTTGTGTCAAATTGAGTCGATTGCACCTCGAGCGGTAACCCGGTCGTGACCAGTGCAGGAGTTGCATGAGCACTGGACTGGTCGGGCACTCTGTGTGCTCTGGGTGAGTTTGGTTTGCGATCTTGTAATAACCATTATAGTATGATGAATGAATTAATAATTATGTGGACTAACCTGTTCACTAACTCGAAGGACCACTTTGTTACCAACTGCGTGTTTAATACGCCTTAAATGATTATTTTTTCCCTTTGTAAGGAATAAAAAGGCATATGTTGGTAAAATTTTATATTGGAATGACAATGTTGAAACAAAAAGCACATGAAATTGAGATAAAAAAGTATTTTAAAAAGAACACAAAAAGGTTGAACTTGTATACCAGGTATATAAAAACATTTTTAATGAAAAAAGGTTTGTTGGGAACACTAATTATTATAGTAGAGAATTCGTTTGCCGTGAGGCCTCCCTCAGACTCATTTAAAAAAAAAGAATAACCTTGTTTTCTTTTTAAATCATAAATTGTGAAATTGTGGACTATCAACTTCGTTTGATACTCGTAGGATAAGGCTGCGGTCAGTTTGGACACGAATTCGTATTGTACGTAAACATACGAGCGTGGTCGTACGAATTGAGTGCTCACACTGAATAAATTTTTTCTACATGTCATGTCATTGTTTTGTTGATATTGCAATGAAGTCCTCCTCGGTTGAAGCGCTATGAATAATCTTTATCTACAAGATAATTCTCTTACTACTCGAACTGCGGCGGCGGCGACGTCGCTGTCGCAGATCCGAATGGGTGCGCGAAATTTATTTAAAAATAAATAATTTAGGCAAT
This sequence comes from Cybosia mesomella, assembly GCA_946251805.1. NCBI lineage: Eukaryota > Metazoa > Arthropoda > Insecta > Lepidoptera > Erebidae > Cybosia > Cybosia mesomella. The sequence goes on from OX276411.1 coordinate 16,020,554, forward strand.
TTTCTACTTTCGAATTCTCAATGTTATACGACCAAACCTGACTAAATATAGCAACAACAATATCACAATAATGTGACATTGAGGTGAGGAAGTAATGGGTAATTCCGGGGGAGATTGCCCTAGTAAATTGAAGACTCTACTGTGAAAGAATTATTACGAATAAAACAATAACTAATAGAAAAATTAAACTTTATTTATAATTATTATTGGAAATTAACGATAAATCACTTTAAACTATGAAAAAACACGTAATATTAAACTTTAAAAAACCTAGAACTGGCCATCTCTTCCGGAGGATTCGGGGGTGACGGCCGTAGTGGCTGGGGGGAGATGGCCACTACTTTTCCTTTCCCTTTGCCCTTGAGATCTTTTGACTCCTTTTTTTTCATATTACCGCAGTAAGAACACATGTCCTCAAACTCAGTATAATTTTCATGCACCCAGAACATGCAAATATTGCATTGTAACCAATCTTCAATTAGTTGTGTCCTATAATAATTATCACCACAACCTCTGCAGTTATCTTTCTCTCTATCTTCAGTTTCACTCTCAGAGGTATCATTGGGACTACCAACCTCCATGATCGGGGCCTGAGGACGGCAGTTGACCGACTCGCCCTCCTTACAGAAGCAGGCCGTGGCGGAGGTGTGTCGTCTACACACGCCTGCCAACTCACCGAAGCGGGATAAACCCCGACCCCACCAGGCGAGGCCGCGGTGGCGGCCAAAGTCCGCCGGCAACCCTGGGGTTATCCTTACGAGGGCTTACCCGGGGTGCCCGGTAACGGACACTTGGGGAGGACACCGTGCGGTTTTAGTCGAGACACGACATAACCACCCCCGCTGGCCATGGGGGGGGGGGTATCCGAAGGGATATCGGCACGTAAAAAAAAGAAAAGAGGTATCATTAAAAACTATTGGAATTTTTTCGCAACTACTACGGACAGACAACCTACGGATTGCCTTACGTTTCTTAACAGTCTTTTTTTGCTTAGGTCTAAGTCTTTTCTGTTTTTATTATTTTTGTTTTATTAGACCTTTCTTCCTTTTTTGATAGATAGAAGATAGCCGCGGTAGCCTAGTGGTATGGGTAATGGACTGCTGAGACGAGGTCTCGGGTTCGATCCCAGGTTTTACCATGGCACACACCAATGACTTTTCGATGCTTTTCGAAGTTATGTGTGTATTTATCGCAGGTTTATAAGTGCCCGGTTAATGGCAATAGGCTCGCCACCTATTACATTGGGACCTAAACATAAACTGGCGAAATGTGGGTGCTAGCACCTCTGCCTACCCTTTCGGGGATATAGGCGTGAGTTTATGTTATGTTATATGTCTTCCTTTTTTGCCTTTTCATCTTCTTTCATTTTTCGTTTTTCAATATGCTACTCAGATGTCAAAAGAATGCTTACTTGTTTGACTCATTCGCGAACTTCGTGTTGTTTTATAGGCAGTGGAGATAGGCAGGCAGTTGTCGGTGTTAGGTGGTCCACCATCTGAGTGGATGTACTTGGGCCTGGATCTGAAGCTGATTGGGCTTGCGCTTCATGTTCGACATTTTCTTTCTCACTGAAGGCGTACTCCGGAATAGCTCCTGGATTTATTGGGAAAACTCCTGCTGCCTTAAATCCTGATATAGCATTTCCACTTCTCGCAGATTTTCCCCAGGCTTGAAGAAGCCAAATTGTTATCTTGTTAGGCGGCGTCCAGGGTGCTACTTCATCCACAACCGGTAGGGTTCATAGAAATAAGTTTTTAGAGACCTAAAAACAGCAACATCCAGCGGCTGAAGATAATGGGATGTATGTGATGGCATTGACAGTAAGATAATGTCATTATCATTTTAGCAAACTCCAGCATCTTAACTGAATTACAATGTGTAGAATGACCGTCCAGCAAAAGAAGAACTTTACCATCTGGTTTTCGAGGTAAGAAATGCGATTTCATCCATTCAAGAAAAATGGCAGAGGTTATATAGGCGGACTTTTGTGACATATAAAACACTGAACCTGGAGGCATTCCATCTTCGAATTCAGGTTTCTTCCTTTGCTCTTTCATAATGAACGCAGGAGGTATAAAATTTCCTTCAGCATTACAACCACTTATTACCGTTATCGTTGCCCCTTTTTCTGTAGAGGTTGACATAGCTACAGCTTTGGAGCCTTTTTCATCCGAAACATGACCTGGTTGATTATTTAATTGCAACCCGGACTCGTCCATGTTGTAAATATGGCCAGGTTTACTTACTAGGTAATTTTCACTAAGGGTTCTCTCAAGCATTTTAAAATAGACGTTTACATCAGCTTCATTCATCCCTTGGTTTCTAGCATATGACACCCCTTCTGATTTTCTCAATGAAATATCGGGATTCCTTTTCAAAAACATTCACACCCAATCATATCCTGCCTTTTCAGAGGTCATATTGAATCTGTGGTTAATACCTAATTGTACAGCATACTTGAATGCAATTGTTCTTAAATCATCGATAGTCAAAGGAAAGCCTCTTGACTGCATATCTTTTATATGCTTGCTCAGTCTTATTTAATTTTTTGTACCGAAGGTTGATGACGGTCCCATAGGTCTCTTTGTGCAGTTATTTTGTTTTAATCTTCTTTCTAGTGTTTTTCTTGGAATATTATACATAATAGAGGCCCAATAAATCTTCATTCCTCCATTCATACTTCCATAGCATTTTTCAAATCTTCTTCACTCCAGGCACCTCGACCGACTGCTGCTTTCCGTACGTATTGGTTAGGCATCTGTAGAAAATAATGTAGATTAAACATAAATCCAAATTTAGACTTAAATTTTGTGGCCAGCTCTCCTTATTGTCCGGGTGAGATGGCCAGCTTAGGTAAGTATCACAACTTCTAAAATTCAAAGGTAATTTTGTTCTACACCGAGAATATTGTTACTTCATCGGGAATCCACGAAATATCGACATAGCTTTCAAAACCTTTTTGTGAGCAGTTAATATGTGAACTTACGTTAAATCGAATGTGTCATTAAAAAATAAAGTCAAATTACTCGCCTTTAAATTATTTTTTCGAACAAAAATTCACCGTCACTTGTTGACCGCGGTCACGTGAACCGAACTAAATTGTAAGTAGTGCCATCTAGTCATTATTTCGTGAACTTTTTTGATTGGCCATCTCTCCCGTGCGCCTATTAACTAGGTGTTTTTTGCGGGATTAAATTGCATGACATATTGAGTGAGAGTACCATCTGATAATGTTATGTTGTGGTAGAATACTAATAGATTCTTTCGATGGTCCTTGTGTTGAATGATTTTGTGGCACACTTAAATCAACATTATACTGACTCGAATCACTATTATCAAACAATAACGCGGATGATATGGCATTTTGTTCATCTATCAGAACTTTCTGTAATTTTGCTCGTACCATTAATTTACTATGTTTTGGGATATCTTTTAGAACTAGTAGGAGGCTCATCGGAAACTGAGCATCAGGATCATTTGCACTTTCTTGAAAGTATTTAAACTTCTCCTCCTCAATCTGCAATAGTCTTGAATCGATGTCATGTGTCTGACGTGTTTTGACTTTTCTTGGAGTTTTAGACATTTTCCTTGGATTTTGTTCGTCAGTTGGTTTGAAACATTGAACGGAGGATGGCGAAGGGGGAACTTAGTCGTAATTTGAGCTTATATTTTCACTATTCTCCCCATCAGAAATCTCGTTTATAACTGGCACGTTACCTTGAAGATCCCTTCTGCTCATCGTTCCACGAAGAAATAGCAAAAGTTTCAAATAAGGCCATTTAGAGTCAGGTTCTGCATCAGCTGCTTGATCAGATTTTTCGTTGTTTTTTTTGTTCTTTTCCGAAAGTGTTCCTAAGTCCTCGCCACTTTTTAAAATTTCGCCAACTGAAATGAAAAAGAAAATACATACAGGTACTTGGCAAGTGGCACATTATTCAGAGGACTTGAATATTCATTTAGGATGTCGAATAATAATATTGGTATTTTTGTACATGAAACTTGCAAAAGCGATTTGGGAAAATCTTTCTGTAAAACATATGAAGTTTCCATCGAGCGATGATATGGTCAATATAACTAATGATTTTGGGACACAATGGAGGTTTCCTAATTGTTCTGGCAGCATTGACGGTAAGCATATACGGATAAAGGCGCCAAAGCACTCTGGCAGCATGTTCCGTAATTACAAGTCATTTTTCTCAATTTTATTGCAAGCTGTTGTGGATGCAAACTACAGATTTATTACTATAGACGTGGGAGCCTATGGCAAAGAGAGTGACGGTGGATTTTCACTTTCAAATGTCTCAAGACAATTGGAAAACGGTGCCCTCAACGCAAGCCAGGAAAAAATATTACCAGGTACTGACATAGCTTTGCCCTACTTCTTAGTTGATGATGAAGCTTACCCCTTGAATACTTATCTCATGCGTCCTTATCCTCAAATAAATTTGGGTACAGAAGAAGAAATATTTAACAAACGCTTATCAAATGCAAGGCAAACTGTTGAGTGTGCTTTCGGTATTTTGAGTAGCAGTGGAGATTGTTATTAAAAGCAATTGAAGTAAATCCCGACCGTGCCGATAACATAATAAAATGTGTATGATTGTTTGTTTTTGTTGTTGTTACCCAGGAAGGTGCTCGCGTCGCCTGAGCATCGCTGAAACTGGATCTTCGCAGAAACTCCGTTCGTCTTGTCAATAAGTCTACTCTCTGCATGCGAGTTGTACCATAATTCTATAAGATGTTCGGCGACACCAAGACGTCGCATTATTGAGCACTCGAACTGCAGGACAGCGGCATCTTGATACTTGTCATACTTTTTCATGTCATTTTCGACCGGGTACGAGCCCCGTAGTTTGTCAGCGCTAATTACAGTGTTAAGGTGTTCGACGAACGCGTCGGGAGACATACCAGTCAACACCAGCACACGAGGCAATAAGACGCGCAACAGACGGTCGCGCACTTCTGGGAAAATAGTACAGAACACAACATTAACGTCTTTGGTGTTATAAGCAATTGTCTGTACGCTCGCGTACTCGTGCTGCGCACTGATCTCCAATGGTGGCTTTAGATCCGCCTTAACAATATACGAAAAGGAATTATAACTTCGTTCGTCTAAGCCAGCGTCCGAAACAGCCTGTTGGGCGACTGCAGGTTTTTGCGTCTCCAACCACTTTGTCACCAACGCGGGGTTCAAGTCAATTGGATCGTCTCTGTACGCCTCTAACATCCACGCTTTGTCCGGGTCAACGACACTTCTCAGGAAGTTCTCTGCGAGACACTCACCTATAAAGTGCCGAGTGTTGTTAGAGTCAGCTAGTTTGGGAGCGTTCAAGTTGCGTTTTAACATTCCCAACAAGGCCTCCTTCTGACTGTTCATTCTTCGGTTGGGCATCATCGTTGTCAGCACCGGTACTAAGGTGGCGTATTTCTTTGGTTTCATTTAGGACTTGCCCGGTTCTATAGCTATCCTGTCAACACCCAGTGACAAGTCGCAGTTATCGATACATAATTGGTCATGCTCATACATACACTCCGCGTGACCGGGAAACGACAAGTCGTATACCGTTTGCAAAAATCTGACGTCACAGTCGTACCCAGGCGTCCGCCGCACAACAGGCGGGGACAGCGAGGTACGCAAACTTACATAGTAATCCATCAGTCTATGGTAAGTTGCTGGTACCCCTCGCAGCAGTAAAACGGCCACAGGGTCTTCCTCAAGGCGACGCCGGACGGCAAACGTTTCGGTCGATGAAATATAGGCACCGCCCTGCAGTACCATCCCTATCGTCTCACCGACGACAGCGTCCTTTCGTACCGCGAACAGCTTACAACCCCGCAGACACCGCTCAACGCTCTCACGGCTCACCTGCACCGACCTCAGTGCAAGCATGGTAGCGTCTACAGTCTCAGAGAACTGCGTACGCTACCACCACGTCAGGAATAGACGGACAAAGCCAACGACCAAGTCCTCCAACGTTTCGTCGTCTATTTGTGCAGGTATTGAGGTTTCCACTGTTGAGAGTATACCAGTATCTGTCACTTCGTCTTCGACATCAGACGCAAAGTCTGGTACGGAAACTCGTCTCCTACGCGTCGAGTTTGGTATCTGTTCCGGTTTCACCATCCCCGTACTCGGCGTTAGAGTCACTTCAGGTATTGGTAGACTGCTCGGCAGCAAACTATGTGGGTGAGGTTGCTGACTCCTCCGTGATACAAAAGTAATCGGTTCTATCCGCTCTGCACCGGTCCTTTCTTTGTGTGCGAACGTCTCGCTCTTCTTATGGTGTTCCTCTGGCGTGCGTGAAACGACACTCTTGTCGGACATCCGCTGTACAGTTTTCTTGTCGCCATTAGCCAATGCACTTTTGGCGTTGTATTCGGTAATTTGGGAGTCGGTTGCCGCAGTCGCTCGCGTCACCAACCTACCCACTGCGTCGTCAGGTACGTCAGGATAGTAAACGCACGTCTCGCGGTGTCGAGACACCGCAACTATAGCATGCGACAAACTGTTGTATATAGGCAAGGGTTTCGTTGTTGTACGAACAACCACCACATGGTCGAACGTAAGACCTTGCGCCTCATGTATGGTTAACACGTCAGATTTGTCACCCACACCGTAGTGTACAGAAACAGATTCATGACTGCAGGAGAGAACAGAAGCGCAACGAGAGCCCACCACCTAGGGATACACTTAAAAACTATTTATTTCGAAATAATTGTATCATCTATCTGTTTTTGATTAATATATGAATTTCCGTACGAAAAAAAAAGAATAGGTACTTACCAGATGGGTTCATTTCTTCAGGTATTTCTCGCCATGCTCTGCGCTGGACGTCACGCAAGTGATAACTTGAATCAATCTGAAGAACAACGAAGCTGCGTGGGCTAGCATTCAAAATGAATTTAATGCCATATCTGGAGGTCCATTTAGGTCTTCTGAAATCTTAAAAATAAAACATGATGGCCTAAAACGTACAGTCCGCAAAAAATCAGCTCTATTACGGTCAGAATTATACCGCACCGGTGGGGGCAGGAGTACAGCACCTCCGCTAGATAATGTGGAGGAGCAGATCAAATCTTTGATCACAATCAACACGGATGGTTTGGAAAGTATGTACGACTCTGATGTACTACCAGTATTACCATTACCGCAGGAGAGTCAAGGTGAGTAACTGTTTTCAAGTCATACTTGTATGTAAGTTATTAAAGTATTGTCTAACAATATATTATGTTTTTTACAGATGGCATTAATGACTACTGAAGAGACAAATGAAGCAGATCAAATCCGTAAGCATACATTTCATGACCTCTTATCTTACCAAGTATAATGATATCTGAAGAAACAATTTGTCTGTGTTCAGTGTGTTCCCGGCCTCAGTAGATCCGATGGCAAGAGACCGGACGGTATGACTCTGGTGCCGTGGAGGAATGGCAGATGCCTTTTGTGGGATGCCACGTCCGTCAGCACGGTTGCCTCTAGCCACCTGAGCCGTACCGTCTTGTTTCCAGCAGCCGCTGCCGACCGGCCTTAGCTGAACGGTACATTTTTGCACCCTTTGCAGTCGAGACGATGGGAAGTTGGGGTGCTGATGCCAAAAACCTAGTGAGCGTATTGGGTCGCAGGTTGAGGAACAAAACCGGTGACTCTCGCTCCGCGTCGTACCTTTTTTTTTTTTTTTATCGTGCGGAAATCCCTTCGGATACCCCCCCGCCGGCCAGCGGGGGCGGTTATGTCGGGCTTGCACCGACTAAAACCGCACGCCGTCTCGGGTCTTCAGACGCCGGGGTGTAAGGTTAGCCATAGAGCATATCCCTCGCACCCCGGCTGATCCTGGGCCATCTCACCACTAACAGCATCGCTCATCCTGTCTCCTCTGAAAGCAGAGGAGTACGGAGAGCGATATGTTCCCGCCACGTTGGGTATTGGCCGACGATCAATGCCAACCCTATGAAGGGGTGAAGGTTGGCGGTTACTATCCAGCGGGGTAATGCCGCTAGCGTCATGGGCACCTTTCCCCCTGGTACGGCTCACCGTACCAGGGGGAAAGGTTAGGGCGGGTTAATTGATAAATTTTGACCATGGATTTCCATTTAGCATTTAAGATGACAATTAATATGTATTTACAATTTTAAGAAATAAAAATTAACTAGTTTGTTCAGAAATATACATTATCCAGCACTAGTTTTATCTATTCTGCACAAAACTAGGTACTTATACCTCACCTAGGGGGCCATCTTGAAACCGGAGATGGCCCAGGGTCAGTCGGAGTGCGAGGGATATGCTCTATTGGCAACCTTATACTCCGGCGTCTGTAGACCCGAGACGGCGTGCGGTTTTAGTCGGTTCAAGCCCGACATAACCGCCCCCGCTGGCCAGCGGGGGGGTATCCGAAGGGATTTCCGCACGAAAAAAAAAAAGAAGGTACTTATACCTCATATTTGTAATTTTTATTCACAGATTTAACGGAAGAAAACCCAGTGATTGTAATCACAAATGATTGTGAGATACTGCCATCCACAAGTGCAGAAGTAACTCAAGAGAATCTGAGTGGTATGTTCTAATTTAATTAAGTAAAGCAATAGTAGGAGAGCTTACTTCAGGCTCTCATGTGCAAGTTTTGGATGTAACTCGGACTAATACTATGAAAATGATGAGTAGTTTTCAGTTTGCTATTGGTCATAAATATTAATATGTTATTTTTTGTTGTAGATAAAACTTTGACACAGGATATGCCTGTGCAAAACTTTTTAACTCCAAGCAAAAAGTGGGATGCTAGTAGTAGGAAAAATTTAAAATCAAGGAAACATCCTGCACTGATTGGTAAGATATTGCCTTTGTGTATTTGAGTGTATTATGTATTCTCTTTATAAAATTGGTAATAAATTCATAATATTAGTTTTCCTATTCTTTTCTAAACTTTCTCAATGACTTTTTTTACAGCAAATGTACATAAAAATTCTTTAGATGAACTATCTCAAGCAAGGTTGGAGCTAGTCAATTTACAAAAAGGACTTTTGGAAGCTGAAATTATTGAAAAAAAGAAAGAATGGGAGTTTCAAGAGAAGAAACGCAAGTGGAAGGAAAAGGAATACAAATTGAAATTAGCCATTCTAGAAAAACAATTAAATTCATAGGTTTTATATTTTTGTTTTATTTAAGAAATATCAAAATATTGTGAAGTAATTGTGAAAAGTATTCTTGAACCAGTCTATTCCTTACATCATTGTTCATTTCAATACTTTGTATTGTAATATCTTGAAATGTTTGTGGATCAGTACTTAAATCATGGTTTTCCTGAAAGCTTCCATCATGTGTGTTTATTGCAACATTATGTAATACAAAGCATGAAGACTATTACGGCTTGAACACTATTTAATTTTAATATTACCTGTCGTCTAAGGACAGGAAGTCTTTTTTTAACCTCTCCAAAACATCTTTCAATGGTATTCCTTGTTCGTATATGTGATTCATTATATAAATTTTGTGCCAGAGATGATGGGTGTCACAAAAAGGGTGTCAAAAGATATTTTTTTAACTCATATCCACTATCACCAAGAAGTAAGCCATCTCTAAATGGTCCACTTTCAAATCTTTGTTTCAATTACTGAAAATTGTTTGATCATGTACTGACCCTGGCCATCTCGCTACAATATCCAAACAGCTTGACTGTCACAAGCTGCCTGAACGTTGATTGAAAAGTTTGACTTCCTGTCTCTATTATTTTTATGCTTATCAACTAAGGAGGAACAGATGTGTCCATGTTAGTTGCTTAACCGATTGATTAATTGATTAAAGCCCTCCTTCTGTTAAGGCATTCCTATACCTCTCCAGTTTGAGAGTATCTTGAAACTCAAATAACTTCTTCCGTAAAAACCACATGACTACACCACAGCCCAAGATTATTCCCACTAAGAGGGCAATGGCTGAATAGAATATAACATTTCCTGATTTATTATTCTTCTTGAATTCCTCAATCGCCTGGATCTCTTTGTTGTTCTCTTCTTTCAACTCCTTTATTCCTGATAAGATTTTGCTGTAGTCAACGCGAGCATTCTTTTCGAGGCTCTTATCCACCATTTTTGTTAAGTCAAGTTTAGGTGCCAGAGCATCATAGTATAATGTTCCTGTGTCTCTCCTGAATCTATTCGTGATGAAACCTCTGTTCATGGTACAAACGTTATCTTCTCTTAATCCTGGTATTTCATCTAAAATTGCATCAGATTCACAGAGGATATATCCTTCGGTGAGACAGAACTCGGTATTAAAGATTAGAAGGTTTGTTATTGGAAGATATGAGTTTTCTGTAGGGACGTAACCAATGAGGAGTGGTTTGCTCCCTGAGGTATAGCAGGTTTCTTTAATGACCAACTTAGGTTCCCAATAAAAGAAATCTAAGTTTTTAACACGGTTTTCTACTTTCGGTACATCAACTGTGGGAAATATGTTAAATTTCTCTTCATCAATTCCTTTTAATGCAATTTTCAGATGAGGAGTGATTGTGCTAACTCTACTTTGGAGATCAACTGGGATTCTCCTTTCTACCCATGTCCTCTGATTGTCAAGAGAAAGGAGTGAAGACGGAATCTTCCCATTTAATAGTAAATTCAGAGACGTCTGAATCGTCGACAAGTAGGAACCTAACAAAATTGATCCTTGTACACTGAGTTCATTGAAATCTTTGGTGCCAATAAGGAGGCTCTTAAATTCTTTGTCAATATCAACTATTACATCATTGAGGTGAGTTGTTGCTAATGTAATGTTTCCCATTATGTTCAGTTCCTTAACACGTTGATTCCTAAGACTTTCAATTTGATTATTTAGGAATTCGTATCTGCCGATTTCAAACAATCCAAAGGAGCTGGCGATTTCAAATGGAACCAGAATAAAGGTTGTAGCGATTCCCACTCGTTTAACAATTCTGTAGAACCGTGCATATTTTGATGCTCTTGCCACTCTACTGGAGACGCTAGCTACCTCAGCAGCTGCACCAGCCATGGATCTTGCCGGCCTTGCGAGTCGAAGAATTGAAAAGAGGAACCTAAATGGGTTACGTTTATGCCTAACATATGATGTAATATCTACTCGTTGTTGGTTTTGTGGTGCAACTGAAGCTTGGGATGGTACTCCATTTGGTAACAACTGAGCAAAATTGACCATAATCTCTCTGAATCGGTGTTCAAAATTCTTCTCTAGAAATCCTAAGACAATTCTCAGTTGAATTGATTTCTTTTCGTCCATGAGGTGGAACTCAAGATTCCCAACAGCTTCTGAAATGATCTTACTAGGGGGCGAAAGATTTATGACCATTAGATCTGGTTCATAATGGTCAATAAGGGATCCTTTTATAGACGGATTTTTCTGATTGATTATCACCTTCCCTTCTCTACAATTTATAATAGTACCAAACGCAAGGAGAGTCCTTACTAATATGATGAGTCTTGCTGGATAATGGATATTCATTTTGGCTCTCGTCGGGACAGAGGATGAATTCTATTAATTAAACTTTGATCTATGATTAAGTATAGTATCCCGTGTCGATTCTTTGTTTATTCTTTCTACTTATGTTGTCATAAGTGAGATCTATTTGTTCTAAACTTAGATTTAGGAATAGTTACTTATCCTTTTTCTAGGTAGTTATTGGTTCAACGCTAGAAATATGAGAACGCCGGTTTGCGCTTTGGAACGGTGAGAGTTGTGTGGCTTTGATTGATAGAGCCTTGCATAGGCCCTGATGGTCCTAGTAGTGTTGCTTCTTTCGGCCTATAGGAGGGCGGTGGATTTAAGTCACGTCCTATAAATTTGGTCGTTATACTTTGGAGGGCGGCTAAAATGTCAGAGAGTCTGCCTACGAGTGACTCCATGGTGCTGACCCATGTGGGAACCACGGCGTGTTGTGCACTGGTTGCATCCGTTGAAGAACTTGCGCCTGCTCTAGCCTCGAAGCCGTCGTCTATGGCCCTTATTATTCTTGCCTCTAGAGCACATACTGATAAACGATCAATCCCGGTTTCTCCTTCTGGGAACACTAATCCTTGATTTGTGAATCTCGAATTATGGTATTTAACTATTTTTAGATTTAGAGCATACCATGCCTCTTTTGGGTCATCTCGCTTGAGGCTTTCCCAACAATCTGGGTAAAGGGCGGGATTAACGTCAAATAACGCATTGAGATACTTTGGACGGAGTACGGAGACATACAATTCTGAGGGGCACTGACCAGACGGGAGATTAGGGAAACTTGTCTCAAAATCAGTATCTTTTGTCTTCGCTGTACTTGCTTTCCCCCTGACTGTCCTGGTGGTCTTTGGCTCAGCGCCGAGAGGACAGACAAGCCTTTTAATGGAAGATGGATAGGTCTTTGATTCTGTCTTCTCTCCAGCTTCTGGACGTTCCTCTGCATCCACAAGGCATGAACCGCCTGCGTTTTCTTCCGGGAATTTTAGGATTTCTTTCATAGGAAGAGGCTCCCGTTCATAAGACGAAGGCCCTCCGAGATCTGCAAAGGCCACATGGGGATCCACACGAGGTTTATTATCAAAATAATAGTCTATCATCTCTCTTAAGGTATCTTGAATACCCTCATCGTTGCGACTCGCACAGGAGCGACTCAATTCGTTAATCAGATTTAGAGGTGCCACTCCGATAGTATTTGTGGGCGAGCCCTCATTAAGGAAGATTCGTGGAAATTTATTCCTGAAAGCTTCCATCATGTGTGTTTATTGCAACATTATGTAATACAAAGCATGAAGACTATTACGGCTTGAACACTATTTAATTTTAATATTACCTGTCGTCTAAGGACAGGAAGTCTATTTTTAACCTCTCCAAAACATCTTTCAATGGTATTCCTTGTTCGTATATGTGATTCATTATATAAATTTTGTGCCAGAGATGATGGGTGTCACAAAAAGGGTGTCAAAAGATATTTTTTTAACTCATATCCACTATCACCAAGAAGTAAGCCATCTCTAAATGGTCCACTTTCAAATCTTTGTTTCAATTACTGAAAATTGTTTGATCATGTACTGACCCTGGCCATCTCGCTACAATATCCAAACAGCTTGACTGTCACAAGCTGCCTGAACGTTGATTGAAAAGTTTGACTTCCTGTCTCTATTATTTTTATGCTTATCAACTAAGGAGGAACAGATGTGTCCATGTTAGTTGCTTAACCGATTGATTAATTGATTAAAGCCCTCCTTCTGTTAAGGCATTCCTATACCTCTCCAGTTTGAGAGTATCTTGAAACTCAAATAACTTCTTCCGTAAAAACCACATGACTACACCACAGCCCAAGATTATTCCCACTAAGAGGGCAATGGCTGAATAGAATATAACATTTCCTGATTTATTATTCTTCTTGAATTCCTCAATCGCCTGGATCTCTTTGTTGTTCTCTTCTTTCAACTCCTTTATTCCTGATAAGATTTTGCTGTAGTCAACGCGAGCATTCTTTTCGAGGCTCTTATCCACCATTTTTGTTAAGTCAAGTTTAGGTGCCAGAGCATCATAGTATAATGTTCCTGTGTCTCTCCTGAATCTATTCGTGATGAAACCTCTGTTCATGGTACAAACGTTATCTTCTCTTAATCCTGGTATTTCATCTAAAATTGCATCAGATTCACAGAGGATATATCCTTCGGTGAGACAGAACTCGGTATTAAAGATTAGAAGGTTTGTTATTGGAAGATATGAGTTTTCTGTAGGGACGTAACCAATGAGGAGTGGTTTGCTCCCTGAGGTATAGCAGGTTTCTTTAATGACCAACTTAGGTTCCCAATAAAAGAAATCTAAGTTTTTAACACGGTTTTCTACTTTCGGTACATCAACTGTGGGAAATATGTTAAATTTCTCTTCATCAATTCCTTTTAATGCAATTTTCAGATGAGGAGTGATTGTGCTAACTCTACTTTGGAGATCAACTGGGATTCTCCTTTCTACCCATGTCCTCTGATTGTCAAGAGAAAGGAGTGAAGACGGAATCTTCCCATTTAATAGTAAATTCAGAGACGTCTGAATCGTCGACAAGTAGGAACCTAACAAAATTGATCCTTGTACACTGAGTTCATTGAAATCTTTGGTGCCAATAAGGAGGCTCTTAAATTCTTTGTCAATATCAACTATTACATCATTGAGGTGAGTTGTTGCTAATGTAATGTTTCCCATTATGTCCAGTTCCTTAACACGTTGATTCCTAAGACTTTCAATTTGATTATTTAGGAATTCGTATCTGCCGATTTCAAACAATCCAAAGGAGCTGACGATTTCAAATGGAACCAGAATAAAGGTTGTAGCGATTCCCACTCGTTTAACAATTCTGTAGAACCGTGCATATTTTGATGCTCTTGCCACTCTACTGGAGACGCTAGCTACCTCAGCAGCGGCACCAGCCATGGATCTTGCCGGCCTTGCGAGTCGAAGAATTGAAAAGAGGAACCTAAATGGGTTACGTTTATGCCTTACATATGATGTAATATCTACTCGTTGTTGGTTTTGTGGTGCAACTGAAGCTTGGGATGGTACTCCATCTGGTAACAACTGAGCAAAATTGACCATAATCTCTCTGAATCGGTGTTCAAAATTCTTCTCTAGAAATCCTAAGACAATTCTCAGTTGAATTGATTTCTTTTCGTCCATGAGGTGGAACTCAAGATTCCCAACAGCTTCTGAAATGATCTTACTAGGGGGCGAAAGATTTATGACCATTAGATCTGGTTCATAATGGTCAATAAGGGATCCTTTTATAGACGGATTTTTCTGATTGATTATCACCTTCCCTTCTCTACAATTTATAATAGTACCAAACGCAAGGAGAGTCCTTACTAATATGATGAGTCTTGCTGGATAATGGATATTCATTTTGGCTCTCGTCGGGACAGAGGATGAATTCTATTAATTAAACTTTGATCTATGATTAAGTATAGTATCCCGTGTCGATTCTTTGTTTATTCTTTCTACTTATGTTGTCATAAGTGAGATCTATTTGTTCTAAACTTAGATTTAGGAATAGTTACTTATCCTTTTTCTAGGTAGTTATTGGTGCAACGCTAGAAATATGAGAACGCCGGTTTGCGCTTTGGAACGGTGAGAGTTGTGCGGCTTTGATTGATAGAGCCTTGCATAGGCCCTGATGGTCCTAGTAGTGTTGCTTCTCTCGGCCTATAGGAGGGCGGTGGATTTAAGTCACGTCCTATAAATTTGGTCGTTATACTTTGGAGGGCGGCTAAAATGTCAGAGAGTCTGCCTACGAGTGACTCCATGGTGCTGACCCATGTGGGAACCATGGCGTGTTGTGCACTGGTTGCATCCGTTGAAGAACTTGCGCCTGCTCTAGCCTCGAAGCCGTCGTCTATGGCCCTTATTATTCTTGCCTCCAGAGCACATACTGATAAACGATCAATCCCGGTTTCTCCTTCTGGGAACACTAATCCTTGATTTGTGAATCTCGAATTATGGTATTTAACTATTTTTAGATTTAGAGCATACCATGCCTCTTTTGGGTCATCTCGCTTGAGGCTTTCCCAACAATCTGGGTAAAGGGCGGGATTAACGTCAAATAACGCATTGAGATACTTTGGACGGAGTACGGAGACATACAATTCTGAGGGGCACTGACCAGACGGGAGATTAGGGAAACTTGTCTCAAAATCAGTATCTTTTGTCTTCGCTGTACTTGCTTTCCCCCTGACTGTCCTGGTGGTCTTTGGCTCAGCGCCGAGAGGACAGACAAGCCTTTTAATGGAAGATGGATAGGTCTTTGATTCTGTCTTCTCTCCAGCTTCTGGACGTTCCTCTGCATCCACAAGGCATGAACCCCCTGCGTTTTCTTCCGGGAATTTTAGGATTTCTTTCATAGGAAGAGGCTCCCGTTCATGAGACGAAGGCCCTCCGAGATCTGCAAAGGCCACATGGGGATCCACACGAGGTTTATTATCAAAATAATAGTCTATCATCTCTCTTAAGGTATCTTGAATACCCTCATCGTTGCGACTCGCACAGGAGCGACTCAATTCGTTAATCAGATTTAGAGGTGCCACTCCGATAGTATTTGTGGGCGAGGCCTCATTAAGGAAGATTCGTGGAAATTTAGGGTTCCCATGAAGCCCATCCAGTGTGTTTTCCCAGTTTTTGAGTATGATTGCTCGGTGGTCTTTGATCAGGGACTCCTCTTTGATAGGATGTTTGGGCTTTCCCTCTTCTGTTTTCAGTTGTTTTCCTGGAGACATATTTGTAGTACTAATGATTTCAGAGAATACCAAAGATTTACTTTTTATTACTTTTACTTGATTATATCTTGTGTTCCTTGTGTTCTCAGCTGAGTCCCCCTCCTGAAATAACAAGTATAAAATTCAATATCTACATATTGAATTTTTTGTTTTATACTAACATGATGTGTTTTTATAGTGTTCAAAAATATAACCTGGTGATTTTATTGTTACATGGGTACAATCAATGGCTGCTATTACCCTAGGAAATCTTGCGATTTGATAAAAACCAGCTTGTAGTATACTTATATCGTCTGGGAACTTTATTAAAAGTGGACGAAGTTGTGCAATAGCTATAGTAACATTTTTTACTATACGACTTGCTGTTGGTGCACTAACGCCACAAAAATCTGCTGCACTTCTTATAAATGATCCCGTAGCAAGATATCGTAACGTCAAAAGTAAACTTGTTTTCGATGAAACTGTATGATTTAAACACGTGATTTTCATAACATAACATAACATAAACTCACGCCTATATCCCCGAAGGGGTAGGCAGAGGTGCTAGCACCCACATTTCGCCAGTTTATGTTTAGGTCCCAATGTAATAGGTGGCGAGCCTATTGCCATTAACCGGGCACTTATAAACCTGCGATAAATACACACATAACTTCGAAAAGCATCGAAAAGTCATTGGTGTGTGCCATGGTAAAACCTGGGATCGAACCCGAGACCTCGTCTTCGCAGTCCATTACCCAAACCACTAGGCTACCGCGACGTGATTTTCAGTTATTGAAAAAGAATTTGATACATAACCAAATATTTAAAAATGTTTCTAGTACCAACTATCACTCACCTTTGCGTTTTAGAAGCTATTTTATTTTTATCAAATTATGCATAAAATTATACTATGTTCAAAGTGTGCTTTGATAAACGAAATCTAGCCAAAAAATCAGTTTCATCTAGGTCAACAAAAAAATCTACATGAAATTTAAACACACGAATTCTTGGTAATCGTCGCATCGTAGAATGTTCTATATCTAATTCATCTAATTGCTGATCAATTAACTCGTACAAATCCATTATTTTGTTTGTTTTCACAAATATATGTTGTTAAGATACTCGTCACAAACTACAGAATGACAGAACTCGTAAATGTCAAAGATGTTGTGATCTCTTACTCTTCAGTTAAAGTCGCTAATCAGCAGAAAGAGTAGTGAGTAAGTTAATCGTCAATTTAGCCGTTGAGTAGTGTTACTCAGACATTGTGAAATGCGAATATTCAGTTACCGGGGACTTTAAGTTACGATTAGCCTATTTGACACTTTAATCAGAGATGGTGAACGAGGCCCTAATAGTACCAGAGACCTGTCAAGCTATTCTCACTGTATTAAAACAACAAATAAAGGTAAGCCGGATTTTATTAATAAGGGAACAGAAAATTACAGATCATTGAATCTTATAAGGTCACTGAAATCATCAGAATGTTGCGAATCTTCAAAATTATCGACATTCTGATTTGGCGCTGAAGCCGGTGTAGACGCTTTGCTGGAGTTGGAGGAATTGCAACACTAATTAAATTTCCACCTAAATATTCATATGTGACGAGATAAGTTTAAAATATTTAAGTTTAGCTTACCGTGATACAACAATTTAACCTCGAAACAACGTAATTGTCATTCAGTGTTGACGGATGACAGTTCGACTTCAATACAATACTACGTTTCGTTCCATAAAAGATGTTACGATAAGTATGATATTATGCTATGATTAAGCATGTTATTATAATTTTAAAAGGAACGTGATCAAGTCTGACAGACCTGTCAACACTAAGGTCATTGACAAGTGACAAGTGAGGTTATTAAATAATTAAGTTTAAAAATAACAATGGTAATGTATGTAATCATACAAAAATATGGATAAATTTTCCGGAATTACGGTATAACCGTGCATAAAATGCATATACAACAGAATAAGCGACCAGCTTATCATGTAAAGTGGGAATGTATGTAAGTTTTGTAAATACAATAGAATTTTACACAATTTAGTTATTGATGTGATTTAAATGATTAAACTTTAAATTATAGGCAAACAATGCTACCAGACAACTTAGTGCACTCTTTTATTATAAAGAGGTGAAGTTTTATTGGTATTAATACTACAATAAGAGGTTCAACACCAGTATGAACATACAATCGCTTATTGTGTACAACCAGAAGGAAATTTATGTAACTTAACAAAACAACTGAAGATAATTAATCTCCTACAACAATATAACAATGGAGTCTAAGGTTTCACAGATCTGGAATCATTTCAGACTTCATTTCTAATAACAAAATAACAAATTTATTTTTCAGTTTTAAAGGTTTGTAACTGGTTTATACAGGTAATGTATGAAAATTGTGAAATAAACTATAACACAACGCACTATTACTTTTAATTATTGTTCTTTGTAATTTATAAGTTTAATATCTTTTATGTGCCAGTCACCCAGCGGTTTACCTGACATATCAACAAGTTCATAGACCAAAGGAGATTTTTTTCTTAGTATTTTACATTTAACAAATTTGGGAGCTAATTTTTTAGTAAAGTACTTATCCTTATCACTGAGATAGAATGTTCTTTTCCAAACTATATCACCTGCATTAAATTCAACATTCTTTCTGCGTAGGTTGTAAGATTGACAGTTCCTACTGTGTGCATTTATCAAGGAAGCCTGGACCTTATGTAACAGGGATAGTTGAATTTAAGGTTTATTATAAGTTACAAGTTATTAGAAGTTAGTAGTTGGTTTATAAGGTTATAGCAAATCAAACATGAGACTAGTTTTACCTTTCATATATTAAATGTAATAAATTGTATGTGACCTCAAGGGTGAGTACGCATAATTTTTAATAAGATTGAAATTAAGGAAGTGAAGTTAAGAGATGTGAAAGACGTGAAGGACGGACCGCAGCAGCCAGGAATCGGCACTTAGCTCTGCCTGTATCCACCCGGCGTGTCGCGCTGGCTCCAACCGCTGCGTGACTCGCTCGGCGGACCTGAAAAGAGAAGGCAAAGCTTTCAGTATGTGAATACATACTGCTAGTGCAGGCCGAGCATACCGAAGGCGTAAGAAAGGTGGCAAGCTTCCCCAGGCACGTGATGCTTATGGTCATTATTGCAAAGCAGGCAGGTCACAGCCTTTGCAAGCAGCAGGAACAGATGCACAGAAACATAGATGACACTGAAGGATTGTTCACCATGCGGTCACTGACCGCATGGCCCGCACAGGTTATTGTCCTTTTGACAAGCGCGAAAAGGGAAAGCATGCCTTGCGTATAAGCTACACAATTAAAACAAATAAATACTGCTCACGTAAAAAGCAGCATCCCAATTAGAAAACTTTGCCACGACTACAGAGGTGTAGTGTGGCATGATAACATTCTATTTAATTCCAACACATGGATAAATGTTGGCAAGCCTCGCTCACGTAAAAAACGAGGCGATGCCTGGAGTAGCTTAGCATAGCAGTGGGAACCTGACGTGGCACCATTGGTGAAGATGAAGAGGCCACGGGGAATATCCCTGCTGGGCCATTGGTACCACGTCACCCTCCAACACTAATGAGCACTCTGTAATAAAAATGATTAGCACACGTAATGTATAAATTGTAAAATTCTCACCAACGGCTCAGTACCAGCTATGCACTAGTGGTAGCGATGCAGAAAATTAGGGGCTCGCAAAACCGCTGCACCGTAATTTATAACGTCGGCTGAAAGCAGCGACTTGGTGGGAGTTCATAGATAATGAACCACAGCCGATAGGGTTGACCACAGCTAACATAGACAGAGTCGATGAAAGAATACAGATAATATTAGTAGACTATGAATCGATATCAACTAAGGAATCGACTACATATTCCACTAATATTCTTAAAAGTACAATGTGCATTGTTACAATACCCCGTCCCATCAGGAAGAATTTCTGTTATTCAGAAATTCGATACTGTGCTCAGTACTACAATCAATCTACGCTTACCTTTTATACTTTCATACATGCATCATCATTCAAACAAGCGGTTACCATTAAATAATATGGTAGACGCATCCTTTTAGACAGAGTTTCCAACATAACTGCCGTTGGAGACTCAACATAGACCAATTGAAGGTGTTAGGCACCGGAGGACCAGAATACAACTGTTCCAACTAGAAGAGAACATGAGCAAAATTTCCACTATGTAATTTCAACTAATAAAAAAAGATAAGGTTAAGTTTTTGTATAAAGGTTTATTTTAGATGTATACCCCGCATCTACTGAAGGCTTATTTTACGAGTCGTAAGCCGCTCGAAAACAATGGTAAAACCATCAATAACACCCGGTTACTGGTTGAATTCCCAGATCCAAGCAGAAAAAAATTGTATTAAGGCTTATTTTAGATGTTTACATCCGCATCTACTGAAGGCTTATTTTACGAGTCGTAAGCCGCTCGAAAAACAATGGTAAAACCATTATAACAACTCCCAGATACTGGTTGAATTCCCAGATCTAAGATGAATTCCACGGTCGATGGTTAATGGCCGTCGCCGCAGACAATTCGTTGATTGAATCACCAACGAACAAAAACAACTATTGTACAATAATCGTGGAAGACCTGTCTTTCAATAACCTGTTTAAAAACCAATGGTTTAATAGAAGAAAATACAAGTTGAAATTACACAGTAGCAACAGGGTACTAGGAATTGCAACACTAATTAAATTTCCACATAAATATTCATATGTGACGAGATAAGTTTAAAATATTTAAGTTTAGCTTACCATGATACAACAATAATTTAACCTCGAAACAACGTAATTGTCATTCAGTGTATGACAGTTCGAATCCAATACAATATTACGTTTCGTTCCATAAAAGAAGTTAAGATAAGGTATTTTATTATGCTATGGTTAAGCATGTTATTATAATTATAACGGAACGTGATCAAGTTTGACAGAACTGTCAACACTAACGTCATTGACAAGTTACACAAGTGAGGTTAATTAAGTTTATAACAATGTTTTGAACATACAAAATATAGATAAATTATCCGGAATTACGGTTTAACCGTGCATAATATGCATATACAACAAAATAAGCGACCAGCTTATCATGTAAAGTGGGAATGTATGCAAGTTTTTGTAACTGCAATAGAATTTTACCAATTAAGTTATTGATGTGATTTAAATGATTAAACTTTAATTTATAGGCAACAATGCTACCAGACAACTTAGTGCACTCTTTTATTATAAAGAGGTGAAGTTTTATTGGTAATTAACTACACTAAGAGGTTTATCACAAGAATGAACATACAATTGCTTATATGCCATCTGTGTACAACCAGAAGGAAATTTGTGTAACTTAACAAAACAACTGAAGATAATTAATCTCCTACAACAATATAACAATGGAGTCTAAGGTTTCAGAGATCTGGAATCATTCCAGACTTCATTTCTAACAACAAAATAACAAATTTATTTTTCAGTTTTAAAAGTTTGTAACTGGTTTATACAGGTAATGTATCACAATTGTGAAATAAACTATAACACAACACACTTACTTTTAATTATTGGTCTTTATAATTTATAAGTTTAATATCTTTTATGTGCCAGTCACCCAGCGGTTTACCTGACATATCAATAAGTTCATACACCAAAGGAGATTTTTTTCTTAGTATTTTACATTTAACAAATTTGGGAGCTAATTTTTTAGTAAAGTACTTATCCTTATCACTGAGATAGAATGTTCTTTTTCAAACTATATCACCTGCATTAAATTCAACATTCTTTCTGCGTAGGTTGTAAGATTGACAGTTCCTACTGTGTGCATTTATCAAGGAAGCCTGGACCTTATCAAAAATAGACGATAGATAGCCAAGGTTTTCAGCATAGGACTCACGTGGTTCAAAGATAAGGGAGTCATCAAACTTATCGCCATAGAAGGAACCACAAGTAATAAGTTCACGACCATGTACTAAAAATGAAGGTGTGAAACCAGTGACCTCATTAACAGAACTGTTTATAGCAAATTGTATTTTAGGAATTAGAATATCCCAAATTCTATGGTCGCTTTCAATAAAGGTTGATAAAGATTGTATAACAGTACGGTTATACCGCTCAACAGTATTAGACTGTGGGCAGTAAAGAGGGGTATAGTGTAACTTAGGAATTTTATATTTGGCTAAAAGGTTTTTGAGTGTAACGCTAACAAATTGTTTACCATTGTCCAATACAATGGTAGATGGAATACCATGTACCAAGAACACATTTTCTTCCAAAATTCTGGAAATGACCTCAGCAGTAGCCTTCTTTATGGGAAAAAGTAAACAATACTTGGAGAAACAACATGTGACAACAAAAATGTATGCATTTTGCTTCCTAGTTATTGGTAAGGGACCAACCAAATCCACACTGATTACCTGAAAGGGTCGGTGACAAGACTTAGGTTTACCCATATGGCCTAAGGTTGCATGATTTTGCTGCTTATGAGCTATGCAAGCATCGCAGGAGTTGACAAATTTAACCACATCAGAATATAGGCCAGGCCAGTAGTAGTTAAGGACTAGACGCTTATAGGTCTTAAATATACCTAAGTGACCAGCAGTAGGTTGGGAATGATTTTCTGCTATTATCTTGGAACGGTCTTCCAGAGGAATGACTTCCTTCCACTCAAAATCGCGTGTCAGCGGATTTAAACTCTTTTTAAAACGATATAATTTGTTGTTAGTGACCTGATAATCCATAAAGGATGCTGGAGCTGACTGACAACCACTGAACATTTTAAGATACCAAGTATCTGAAATATTAGGTACAAAATTAGAATTAGTTGAGTTTGAATTGTTAGTTATTATTGATACGGGGATAGAACGAGAAAGAAAATCGGGAACGACATTATCGGAACCACGACGGTGTTTAATTTCAAAATTAAAACCAGACAACCTCACACCCCAGCGGGCTAGGCGGCCAGTTGGATTATTTAAGTTTAAAAACCATTTCAGGGAAGCATGATCTGTAAAAATTACAAATTTTTGACCATTTTCTATGTAGCATCGCCAGTGTTCAACAGCTGATAAAACTGCGAGAGCCTCGCGCTCGGTAGCACTATAGTTACGCTCTTGAGGGTTTAGGGACTTACTCATGTAGGCGATTACTCGTTCTTCACCATTCAAATTCTGTATCAGCACTGCGCCAATACCAGTGTTGCTAGCGTCGGTGTGTCGCAAAACCGCTGCACCGTAATTTATAACGTCGGCTGAAAGCAGCGACTTGGTGGGAGTTCATAGATAATGAACCACAGCCGATAGGGTTGACCACAGCTAACATAGACAGAGTCGATGAAAGAATACAGATAATATTAGTAGACTATGAATCGATATCAACTAAGGAATCGACTACATATTCCACTAATATTCTTAAAAGTACAATGTGCATTGTTACACTTATCAAAAATAGACGATAGACAGCCAAGGTTTTCGGCATAAGACTCACGTGGTTCAAAGATAAGGGAGTCATCAAACTTATCGCCATAGAAGGAACCACAAGTAATAAGTTCACGACCATGAACTAAAAATGAAGGTTTGAAACCAGTGACTTCATTAACAAAACTGTTTATAGCAAATTGTATTTTAGGAATTAGAATATCCCAAATTCTATGGTCGCTTTCAATAAAGGTTGATAAAGACTGTATAACAGTACGGTTATAGCGCTCAACAGTATTAGACTGTGGGCAGTAAAGAGGGGTATAGTGTAACTTAGGTTTTTTATATTTGGCTAAAAGGTTTTTGAGTGTAACGCTTACAAATTATTTGCCATTGTCCAATACAATGGTAGATGGAATACCATGTACCAGGAACACATTTTCTTCCAAAATTCTGGAAATGACCTCAGCAGTAGCCTTCTTTATGGGAAAAAGTAAACAATACTTGGAGAAACAACATGTGACAACAAAAATGTATGCATTTTGCTTCCTAGTTATTGGTAAGGGACCAACCAAATCCACACTGATTACCTGAAAGGGTCGGTGACAAGACTTAGGTTTACCCATATGGCCTAAGGTTGCATGATTTTGCTGCTTATGAGCTATGCAAGAATCGCAGGAGTTGACAAATTTAACCACATCAGAATATAGGCCAGGCCAGTAGTAGTTAAGGACTAGACGCTTATAGGTCTTAAATATACCTAAGTGACCAGCAGTAGGTTGGAAATGATTTTCTGCTATTATCTTGGAACGGTCTTCCAGAGGAATGACTTCCTTCCACTCAAAATCGCGTGTTAGCGGATTTAAACTCTTTTTAAAACGATATAATTTGTTGTTAGTGACCTGATAATCCATAAAGGATGCTGGAGCTGACTGAAAACCACTGAACATTTTAAGATACCAAGTATCTGAAGTATTAGTTACAAAACTAGAATTAGTTGAGTTTGAATTGCGAGTTATTATTGATACGGGGATAGAACGAGAAAGAAAATCGGGAACGACATTATCGGAACCACGACGGTGTTTAATTTCAAAATTAAAACCAGACAACCTCACACCCCAGCGGGCTAGGCGGCCAGTTGGATTATTTAAGTTTAAAAACCATTTCAGGGAAGCATGATCTGTATAAATGACAAATTTTTGACCATTTTCTATGTAGCATCGCCAGTGTTCAACAGCTGATAAAACTGCGAGAGCCTCGCGCTCGGTAGCACTATAGTTACGCTCTTGAGTGTTTAGGGACTTACTCATGTAGGCGATTACTCGTTCTTCACCATTCAAATTCTGTATCAACACTGCGCCAATACCAGTGTTGCTAGCATCGGTGTGTATTTCGAAAGGTTTTGAGTAATCTGGACAAGAGAGTACTGAGGCAGAGACCAAACAACCTTTAAGCTTTAGAAAAGCATCCTGAGCTTCCTTATCCCAAAGGAAGGGCGGAGCCTTCTTTCCTTGAGAAGTTAACTTATTCAACGGAGGGGCTAAGGCACTGAAATTAGGAATAAATCTGCGATACCACGAACCTGCACCTAGGAAACGACGAACTTCTTTCCTATTAGTAGGTGAAGGATAGTTTTTTATAGCTTCCACTTTCTCGGGATCAGCATGTAGACCCTCTGCATCCACAACGTAGCCTAAATATTTAAGGTTTTCTCTAAAAACTTGCCATTTTTTAAATCAATAGTTAAGTTAGCATCATTTTTTTTTAAATATTAGCAAAAGAAGAGATATATGGTGGCTAAAGGAAGATGATATACAGACTATGTCGTCGACAAAAACAAAAACTCTGTTCTCAAAGTCTGGACCACAAAACAGTTGATCAACCAAACGTTGCTGCGTACTCGGGCTTCCTGTAAGACCGAAGGCCATAGTTTTAAAACAGAAGGTACCTTTTTTTTTTATCGTGCGGAAATCCCTTTGGATACCCCCCCGCCGGCCAGCGGGGGCGGTTATGTCGGGCTTGAACCGACTAAAACCGCACGCTGTCTCGGGTCTACAGACGCCGGGGTGTAAGGTTGCCCATAGAGCATATCCCTCGCACCCCGAGGTACCTCGGGTGGGAATATAAAAAGCAGTCTTACAACGATCCTCTTTCTTGATAGGTATTTGCTAAAAGCTTTGAGATAAATCTAGACTAGATAAATATCTAGCATCTCTCAAGTTGTCCAGAATTTCTGAAATATAAGGTAAGTTATATGCATCCTTCCTAGTGACTGAATTTAATTTTCTACTATCAAGACAAAATCTCAGCTCGCCGTTTTTCTTGGGAGTCAGCAGAACAGGGGACGACCTTTCAGTTGGTTCAACTACATCTTCCCTCAACATTTCGTCCAGCTGTTTGACAAGAATACGTTGTTTTTCAGGAGACATCCTATAGTAGCGTTGACGAACAGGAGCAGCGTCACCAGTGTCGATAGTATGCTCTATCAAGGTAGTACGACCTAGACCACGTTCCTCATGAGAGATGTCATGGAACTGGGCAACGATGTTATCTGCTGTAACTCTCAGTTCAGAAGTAAGATGATCATACGACTGTAGGTGTTCCGTATAAACGGCAGTAAGTTCTGTGGCGTGCTGGTTCAACAAAGTTCAACAAAGTTCAACCTACTTGGCAACAAGGTGTTTATATGAGCTTGCTCATAGATATAAGGATAAGTATCCACTTGCTTCTCAAGCCTTGCTTAAAAACACATATATCGATGACATCAATTTGGGAGCAAATGACCTTTCAACGTTATTGTCAATTAAAGCTCCTGTGTGCTGCCTTAATTGACAAACAAGCTGCCTTAGGCCCACAGAAGTACACTTCTTTATAGGATTTAAGTCTAATATGCTTCCTATGTGGTAATTAATTATTTTAGGCTTGTCATCATAGCGCTGTTTGAGCAACCTTAATGCCTCCTCATAATTTTCGGAAGTAAGGCTTAAATGTATGATGATTGCTAAGGCCTCACCCTCTACAAGAGATTTCAGGTAATAAAACTTTTCACAACTGTTAAGAGTTGTGTTATTATGCACTACACTTGTATATAATTCTATAAAATTATAAAATTCGCCTACCTGGCCGTTAAATTTGGGAATTTCTATTTTAGGCAATCCCTTGAAACCATTATTAACCTCACCACCTTTGCCTGTAGGCAAGGAATGTAGAATTGCTGTAGCCGCAGACTTCTCTCGGATATGCTGGTTCAGACAGCTTAAAAGATACAAATAATTATCTTCTACTGAATCAAAATCAGCTATAGAGTCAGGATTTAAGACTTGAATTTCTAAATTTAATTCCGAGAAATTGTTAAAACACTCAACTAACCTTTCTTTTTTAACAATCAGATCATCTATAGAAATATTTGGAAAATCAGCATCTTTAACAAATTGTCCAATTCTGGTGATGCAGCCTTTGTTCTGACCGCGTGCTGCAACTAACTTCGCTAATTCCCGCGCCATGTTGTACAATCGTAATTATTACTAACACTATTGTACAAACTTAAACAGTTCTATGCCTATTTTAACGACTTTTGACCACAATATTACTGCTTACTAATTAAATCTAGTAGGACTACAATTTTCACGAAATACGAATGCAAAATGGCGTACGCTATGCTATGCTGCGCTGGCGCTGACCGTCGCTCGCTGATTCGCCGATAAGGTTTCTCGGTTTCCGTTTCCGTCGCACCTCGGGTCGCGTTCCGATTCGCGCATACACATCCGCAGCATAAATCGTATGGATATGATTTTTTCTCTCTTTTCTTTCTTACCAATAGAGTAGGAGAAGGATAGTATTATCACGTACCCAGGCGGCTAACCAAGTACATACATACCATACCAGTTATAACCAGTTTCTTCTTTTTAAAAGGATATAATATCGTTGCAATATTGATGCACGATGTATGATTGTAGATCAATGATCTTCCAGACACGGAGTGGCGCAGCAATGCAGACAGCCAAACAAACTCCGCAGCAGCAATGCCGCCGGCAAAAACGTTGCAAACCAGAACGCCCGCCGTCTTCTTGTGTTGAGCCACGCCGACACGACGTATCAAGGCCTCTCACGAACGAAATAATTTAATTTATTCTTATTTCCGCGAAGGACCAATTTATGTGGCGTGCTGGTATCGAATTAAACCACATAAGAAACTTATTTAAATGGACTGTATTTCTAATTTAATATTTCGTGTACAAATTGCGTGTCGGTCTTACGATGACTAACTTAATACCATAGATAAAATATAAACTTACAAATCAATAGTGAGGCCACTTTTTAAATAGTATCTCTGGTTTGTTTATTGGAACGAACAAGTTCTCTCAACCGGGGATCAGATTTGTTCAGCAACAAAATAGAATCTAAATGTTTGGGAAAAAGACCAAACAACCTCCAAAAATCTATACCAAGAATTAAAGAATTAGTAATTTGGGGTACTATGTGAACATTTAAAGTTTTTATTTCATCCTGAAAGGAGATAGCTAAGGGAATAAAACCCAATGATTGTATTTTTTCACCACCTGCGGTGACTAAGTTTAAAGTTTGATTGTTAAGTTGAACTGAAGGTTCCAAAATTTTTTTATGATAATTATTACCTAGAATAGTAACGCAAGAGCCAGTATCTAGCAAACCAGGTACATTAGTGCCTGCAATAGATACAGAAACATACGGAGAGTAACCAATATTAGTTTTTCTGCAGACTGTAGAAACTTTGTTAAATTGAGAATATTTTGTAACAAAAGATAGCCAGTTTTCCCAGTCCAGCCTATCAAAATTAGAGCTTCTACAAACTGAGTGACTTAGTTTTTTGAATTGTTACAAACGGGACACTCAGGTATACGGTAACCTTTCTTACCACATCTAAAACATACAATGAAAGTTTTGGTACATTTTCTTAGAAGATGGGAGTTGGTTCTGCAACGCGGGCAACTAAATTTGGGCCCACTATATTTTTGATCGACCGCACTAACCTGTACTTCTGTAGTATTATTTGTATCATTGTTAGGTGAATTTTCAATGCTATTAGTGCTATGAACTGGTTGTCTATTGAAATTAGGTTTGCTAGGAAATGTATCCCATTTATAATATCTTTGTTTACTAAAAGAATTACTATTAAAATTTTGTTTAGAGCTAGACTGTTTAGTATAAGCAAATTTAGGGGCCAAGGTTACTGAAGTTTTTCTAGGAGGTTCATGGAATTACTGAAGCCTAGACTGAATATTTTCAAAATTTTTACAATTTTTCTGCAGACTGGATATGTCTGTAATGCCAGCAGAAGAAATAAATAAAATAAAATAACGTTTATTTCAGTAATCTTTTGCATACACTTTGTTGAGACTTCCCAGTGAGTAATCAAAGATACTCGTATTGGGAATGACTCGCTACTTCCCTTAAAAATACAGTTAGATTACAGAGTTATAGAAAATAGAAACATAAACATTGGAGTATGTAGGTATGCGTGTGTATGTGTGTGTGTTCGTGTGTGTGTGTGTGTGTGTATGTGTGTGTTTGTGTGTGTGTGCGTATGTGTGTTTGTGTGTGTGACTATTTAGTTGTGTGTGCTTAGGGACTGACTTGAGTAAATAAATATCACTATGTAGGTGTGGTAAGGTGAGGTATAATGTCAGCAAATTCTTGTGAAAAGATCTTCAACGCCATCATATGTAAGAGTATCCAAAAATTGTGTTATAGATTTTTTGCACGTGTATAGTTGCATAGGATAGATATTTAGCATTTTGTTTAGCCTCTTGTATATAAAACCAGACTGACATGGGTACTGTCTTCTAGCAAAGTTAGTACGCACTCGAGATATAGGAGCAACAGTATAATTTCTTCTCTTTTTTTGTGACGGTTGAATGAAGGTTAAGGATTTGTGACATCTTAGAGTTAGGTTAAGTAGATAAAGCTTTCGGACTGATAGAAGGTTACTGATTTGATATAAGCTGTTCGTAGGAAATCTGTAAGGCTTGGAGTACATTACTTTTATAAGGGACCTTTGAGCTCTTTCAAGCTCTAGAAAGTTGGTCTTATTGGCTCCCCCCCAGATGGGGATACAGTAAGAGATGACCGATTGAGCAAGGGCCAAGTAAATTTTGTTCAGTAGAGTATTTGACATGATATACCTTAGAGTCTTGAATACCCACATTAATTTTCTGATACGATTTATAACAGCTTCTAGCTGTGACTGCCAATTTAGCCTTTGGTCAATGATGATTCCAAGATACTTTGTTTGGTTGACTTTGTTGATCAAGGGACAATCACACAAGGTGTCTTCTGGGTTTGCACAGCGATGTATCTTGATGCAGAAGTTATTTGATGGTTGCGAAGATGTATAGGGAGAAAAGCAGATGTAGTTAGTTTTTTGAATGTTTAAAGTCAGGAGATTGTCTCTAAGCCATTTTGATACACGCGCTAAGCCCTTCGCAGCCATCTCGTGTACGGAACTCCAAGTCTTAGCCGTAAAAACGATAGCAGTGTCATCCGCATAGGAGAATATCCTTCCCCCGACGCTTTGTAAATTACACAATTCATTGATATAGATTAAAAATAGCGTCGGGCCAAGGACACTCCCCTGTGGGACACCAAATTTGATACTGTATTCGTCACTAATACAATTATCTATTTTTACAGCTTGGGTTCTATCGCTGAGGTAGCTCGTAAAGAGCGACAGTGCGAGTCCTCTGATCCCAATGCTCTCGAGCCTATTTAGAAGAACCGAGACCGATACCGTATCAAAGGCCTTTTTAAGGTCTAGAAATACCGTAATACATTTGTTTCCTTTATCGACTCCCTCAGTTATAGTAGAGACCACGTCAACGATTGCATCTTGAGTTGATATTCCTCTTCGAAACCCATATTGAAAATTAGATAGGATTTTGTAATTATTAAGGTAGTTTGTTAGCCTATTATTAACAAGCTTTTCTATTATTTTTGAGATTGAAGTTAGTATAGAGATTGGCCTATAGTTATTAACATCGGATCTGTCTCCGCTCTTGTAAACAGGTGTTACTATTGATCGCTTAAGAGATGAAGGAAAAACTCCTGTACTAAAACAAAGATTGGCTAGCATGGTAATGTGTGGAACTACAAAGTCTCTAGCACGCTTTAGAAAGGCAGTGGTAATACCATCCAAGCCGGGTGCGCTGCCAGAGTTGAGGCCCATGAGTATGCTGTCAACTTCAGCAGGATCTGTCTCCAGTAGTACGAACGAAGTGAGATGAGAATGGCTACCACGTGTGACGTTAAAAGCATGGTTCTTCATTTCGGTTTGTTTAACTATGAGGTCAGCTAAGTTAGACCCAATGTTTGCAAAGTATCTGTTTACATGATTAACAGAGTGTAGTGGTTGTGATTTTATATTTAATAATTCAACATTTTTAGATTTCGGTAATTTGTATTGCGTTACCTCATTTATTGTTGACCATAATTTTCTAGGTTGTTTTACTGATTTATTAATTAGCTGTTTGTTGTAATTTCTCTTGTGTTTAGTTATTAAATTCTTACAGAAATTTCTATAACGCTTATATGTTATTTTTAAGATTATGTTGTGAGGTTCTCTACTAAGCTTTGTTTGTAAACTGTTTCTGAGTTTTATGCATTTTAGAACAGCAGAATTAATCCAAGGCTTTAAAATCCTTTTACTTCTAGGTACAGTTATAGTTTTGGTATTAGCCAAGATAGCAGCTTTGATCACACCTATGAATGAATTGGCAAAGGTCTCTGGTTCTTTACATATGTTAAGGAAGGATACATCAGTAGCTATTAGGGTATTATACGCGCTTTCATAATCTGTTACTATTTTGCGGTTACAAACAGCGGGCTTGTTATATACATTAGAAAATTTAACATAGACTAGATTATGATCTGTGACTGTAGTGTTCAGGACGGCAACAGTGACGGTATGAGAGTTTGTGTCAAACTTAAGCATAGCGTGGTCTAGACAGGAGTCATCCGTGGTGGATAACATGTGGCCTGGTAAGAGACCATGTAGTGATAGGACGTTCAGGTAATTAAGCCGGTTACGACGTTCTTGAGATCTTTCTTTTTCTGTGAATGTTAAGTCAATGTTAATATCACCAAAGACTGAGATATTATTGAATTTTGAGATGTTTTCGAGGTGTACACATGGTGAGGTTGAGGACAATGTTTAAGAACCTTAACTATTAAATGAAATTAAAACTTAGAATAAGTAGTCATGATTTTTGCAAGAGTGAGTGCACGGTAGCTTCGTTTTGAATACAAATAATTTTAGCGGCTTCGTCCTTTCGCACAAAAACCCTACCAAATGAAGTCCAACAGTATTTATACTGTTTAGACTTTACCAGATCACGAGATAGGAAAAACAAGCGCGCTCCTTTTGCAGTAAGCTGCCCTGATATGTAGATAGGCGTATCCTCGTTCGTGGTGAGGCCCAGGTGTTTCGCCTGAAGTTCACTTTTGTATTTAACGTTAAAAACCTTAGTCTTTCTCAATAGTTCTGTTTTTAATATAGTAGAACCGAGTTCCACGATAATCGGAGGGCTTCTATCCATTTCGTTTCTTCCCTTTAGTCTAAATATGTCTTTAATGTCCCGTGGGCAAATATCAAGGTTTATAGTTTTAGATAAGTTCATGACTAAGTTGATTAGATTGTCTCTGTTCTCTGGGGTATTCCGCGGAACGTTTTTAAGTTCAACAGTAGTCATTTCAACAGTAGAAGAAGCAAGAGTACTAGCATAACAGGGTCGGATATTATGTAATAGAATTTCTAATTTGTCTTCTTCGGTTAATGGTTTGTCTAACCGAGAGAACATACCATGCATGATGGAAATATAAATGGTTATGTTTATGTTTTGTTATGTTTTCTGAAAGAAACTGAAATATAAAATCATTTTTTTGTGTTTTTGACGTCGAAGACGTTTGATTTGATTTCATTTTCTTCATATTTATTCTTCATAATATATACAGACGCGTCGAATAATATGCATAAAGCATAAGGTCTGTAATTTTGAATAAAAATACTGCAACAAAAATATCTAAGTTTGGCCCGAAGTTTGACAATCACTGTGTGATTTCCGCCCCACTAGTTTTGAAGTTAATTAAAGGTTTGATATGAGGTTATAGTAAATTAAACATGAGAATAGTTTTACCTTTAATAGATTAAAAGTGTTATCAATTATAAGTGGTCTCAGGGGTGAGTACGCACAGATTCAATTAAAATATTTAAAGTTTGAAGAAGGAGGTATAAGAAGGGATGTGAGGGCTTGCTCCCGTCGGAGACCACGGCCCTCACCATGGTCTCCAACGAGAGAACGTCCACGCCCAGGACCGCAACGAGATCCCGGCGTTGACTCGCCCACGCAGGGCACTCCACCAACGTATGGAGCGCCGTGTCTTCGCCAGGATCCTCGCAGTGCTGGCACTGCGGCGTTGTCTCCCGGTGGATGCGCCACAGATACTTACCGAAACACCCGTGTCCGGTAACCATCTGGCACATCCGGTAGGAGGACCTCCTCCTCACCCCCATGGTCCCTCTCCAACCACTCCTTCATGATCGGTCTCACCGCCGCAATGGTGGATTCCCCCCACCTTGGGTGCTCAAGTCGCACCCTCCATGTCTCCATGAGTTCCCGGTGGAGCTGGGACCGTTGAGCCCTGATTTCTCGGGGCTCCGGCCTATGGCCCCGCTCCAGCGCCTCCTTGCGCCACTGGTACAGCAGCGCAAGGGCTCTCGCTTCCAGGTCCCATGGAGAGGTCCCGGCTAGGAGACAAGCCGCCTCGACGGAGATCGTGCGATACCCCCTGATGACTCTGACGGCCATCGCTTTTAATTTTTTTCGCTAATCGCTAATTTCGTTAATCGCTTTTAATTTGATTAGCACACATAATGTATAAATTGTAAAATTCTCACCAACGGCTCAGTACCAGAGCTAGAATGTGCTTGTGGAAGCGATGCAGAAAATTAGGGGC
The DNA here is from genome assembly GCA_946251805.1 of Cybosia mesomella. Lineage (NCBI taxonomy): Eukaryota > Metazoa > Arthropoda > Insecta > Lepidoptera > Erebidae > Cybosia > Cybosia mesomella. The sequence continues at coordinate 16,054,180 of OX276411.1, forward strand.
TCGCAAAACCGCTGCACTGTCATTTATAACGTTGGCTGAAAGAAGCGACTTGGTGGGAGTTCATAGATAATATGCCACAGCCGATAGAGTTGACCACAGCTAACCCTAGACAGAGTCGATGAAAGAATACAGATAATATTAGTAGACTATGAATCGATATCAACTAAGGAATCGACTACATATTCCACCAATATCCTTAAACGAACAATGTGCATTGTTACAACACTACACCAGGAACAGACAGAATTTTTCCTATGGTAATAATAGGTGACGAGGCATATCCTCTGAAACATTATTTAATGCGACCATATCCACGAAATATTTAATGAAAAGTTATCAAGGGCGAGAAAATGCCTTGAATGCGCATTCGGTATACTTGTGCCAAGTGGAGGATTTCAAACAAAGCCATAGAAACAAATTGTAAGCATGCTCGCCTAATCATTAAAGCAACGTGCTTATTGCATAACATTATTATAGACAAAGATGGTTCTAACGACTATCATTATTCAAACATAACCTCAAATTTCAATAAAACTTGGCGACATCGCAGAAATAATCACGCTGGAAATCTAGCACTAAATACAAGGGAAAAATTTAAAGAGTAAGTAAATAACCATTTGTACATGGGTACGTATGTATAAATACACTTGCAACTCTCAAGTTTTCTAATATAGACGGTTCGTTACTTTTCCATTTTCTCAAGTTAAAACCTCCTTTTTTCTTTTCAGTATGTCTTGTAAAACGTCTTCATACATCCGCTTTGTGCTGCCGAAAACGTTATCAGTAAAGTATTGAAGGTCTGTTGTTCCAGACTCTTCATGGGTGTGAAAATCTCTCCCAGCTGTTGTTTAACCGAGAAAGACGCTCCTCCAGATACGCCATGTGCTTTCTGGTCTAGCTGTCCTTTTTATAGTTGATGCAAATTTGCTTCAAGTTGTTAAAAGTTGTCTCTTGAAGACTGATAAGTTCCTTAACGCTTTGAGCCATCGTTGACTGTTGTCACCATAGGTTCGTAGATGCTTCGTATAATAGCACTCTATTTGACGATATGTGCGTCATTCTCAATCTTGCTGAGGCGACCCGCTTCTTGGAGACTAGCTGAACTGATTCGCTATCGCCAATAGAACACTATTCACACTTTCTCCGGTGCGGTGCAAAGACTCGAAAGACCAAATTTGATGTACGGCTCAGAATACGTTTAGGTGTTGTTATAGTTTAATTTGAGTTGACGAATCACTGATTTTAAGATATTTGATTTATTTGTTACACAGAGTTAGGTTGGATGCTAATTCGTGGTTTAATAACTATGACTGCTAATGTTCAACTGACTTTATAATAAAATTAATATAAAATGAAGAGCGCAAACTAGGTTGCGACTTCAGCAAAATAATATTGCATGTACGTAAACCGTACAAAAGTTTATGTTACCTTTTTAGGAATCCACTGAGCCAGTCTTCTCCAGCCATTCCAGTATGTGTGTTGAATGGGTTTTCAATATGGTTTCTCTCAGCTAACTGAAAAGCCAAGATCCGAAGCTCTTTGTCAGTAATTCCAAAAAGTCGCGCTTCCATTGATTTAATATATTGCGATAATTCTTCTTCTTTTTCTTTGTTAAAAACTGTTTTGTAGCGTCCTAATTTATTTTTGCCATAGTCATTATCTGTATTAGTGTCAGCATCTTCAGAACATCGAGCCTTTCTCACTCGTCGTTCCCAGGTTGATTTAGGGACGTTATATGTAGCTGAAGCTCGAAGAAAACCCATAGTTTCAGAAAGCACAGCTCTAACCACTTTTCTCATATCGTCTTCTTCCTATGTTACACGACCTGTTTTACGTTTATAATTTCGGACCATTTCACTGCAAACAAAAATAAACTTATTATTATATGAAACTTTGTCGACCTACTCACATGGGACAAAACGGGACACTATCACATTATTCCTCGACCTTTTTGCCCCAACAGACATATTTTGCAAAAGTAACAACAATTCGAGCCTACACAATTATTATGCGAAAATGCAGTCTAAATTCGTTATTTTAGCAGTACTACAACAAGAATGTGGCTTAATATTACAGTATCACTGATCTGTTCAACACAGGAAACTTCGTAACAATCCCTTTTCTTTCCGTTTTTTCTTACCGCGCAGTCAAAACTCATAGTGACACGTACGCGCCGTTATGACTCGTGGAAGGCAACTGAACATCGTGTGAATGACGCCGTGTTAGGCTTTGTTGTGTTCATCAATCACACACACAAACACACTTCCCGCCCTGCCCTGAGCTTTATGCAAATCTTATCTTAGCTTATCTTTATGAAAATTTATGTACACACAATAATATCATTATAATATATGGATGGTGGAAAGTATAGTACAATGGTACTGCTTATTTCTTTAAGAAATATCTTCCAGCAGACCGGCGAGAGGAGATCGTGAAGAATAAGAAAAGGTGCACTGACGTGTGTATGAAAACGAGAAAGAACTGTGTTTACACAAACATACATAAAATTCCATAAAATATACATTTAAATACACAAATATATATTTCACTATAATATTCAATATAAATAGATAGGTACATAAAAATATTATACATAAATAAACAATAAATAAGCAAATATGCATACAGGCAAAGTACTTTCGACATCATATAGAAGAAAGATAGTGTTTATGGACTTCAGATGGAAGGGAGTTCCACAGTCTAACCGCTTGCACAGAGAAGAAGTAAGAGTAGAAATTAGTTTTGTGTGAAGGGAATTTAAGTATAGAGCGAGGCTTGACCTGCACGGAGCATCAGGAGTGCGGACAAATGAGAATCGCTCCCTCAGGTAAGACGGCGCTGAAGGATTATACAGGATATTAAAGAGAAGACAAAGTATTCAGTGTTACTGCGAAGGCGGATTGGGAGTCACTTGAGTTAATTGCGAGACTGTGAAACGTGAACGTACTTTCTAAGATTAAATATGAAGCGATTGCACAAGTTTTGCAACCTCTCAAGTTTATTTAGGAGCTCCTCAGTGGCATCTAAATAGCAGGCGTCAGCGTAGCCAATAATGGGTTGGATACGAGTTTGGGCAAGACTAGTTTTGGTTTTTAAGGGTAAAAAGGTCTGGAGGCATTTTAGGGAGTGAAAGGTATACTGAACCTTTTTGCTGACTTCGTTAATGTGGGCGCTCCAGGAAAGGTTGGCATCAATGAGTACCAACTTGGCGGTACTCATTGATGCCAACCTGGCGGTATCCGAATAGGCTATTGGAGTGCCGTTGAGTAGCGAGCTTTTTATTTATATTTGTGGGCCAATCCGACTCATTTTGTAGTAAAAACTGTGGACCCTGCCACCACAATGAAGCATTATTTATATGTTTAGGATCTAAGCCGCGAGAAGCGAGATCCGCTGGATTTTCAGTTCCAGGCACATGACGCCAAGAACTTGTTGACGTTAATTGCTGAATTTCAGCTACACGATTGGATACGAATGTTCTTAAGTCGCGCGCATGAGAATTTAACCATAGAAGAACCACAGAAGAGTCAGTCCAGTAAAATATCTTTTCAATGTCGAGTCGTAGAGCTTTTATAACTTTCGTGGACAAGCGAGCTGCTAATAACGCTCCACAGAGCTCTAGAAGTGGAATCGTCTGAGGCTTTACAGGCGCAACTTTGGTTTTAGCACACAGAAGATTAATAGCGACCCTTCCGGAATTCTCCACGGAACGTAGATAAATACAGGCTGCGTATGCGCTTTGCGAAGCGTCACAAAACGCATGGAGCATTGAGCTTCATGCGTTTTTATCGGTTCACTACTTAAAACACATCTGGGGATGTGCAAAGTAGAAAGGTTATTTAAACCTGAAACGAAATTCAACCAAATTCTTTCTATCTCAGAAGGAATGGTGTCATCCCAGTCTAGCTTAGTCAACTATAATTTCTGAAGTATAATTTTAGGGATAATAGTACAGACGCTTAATAGTCCAAGAGGATCAAACAGCTTAGCTGAATTTGACATCTTTTTGTTGCTATAGAAGAACATTGTAAATTAGTAGGAAAACATAAAACGTCAGCGGCTGGATCCCATTTAAGACCTAGAGCGCTGGATTGTGAACTGAAGTCTAAATCTTGAGGTATAAGGGTACTTGGATTATTTTGAAATATAGAAGGAACATTTGTTCGAAACTTGCGTAACGGAAAGCAAGCAGAATTTAAAAAATTCGTAACTTGATTAATAGTGCGTGCTAACTCAGTTTTACAGCTACTTCCTGAAATATAGTCATCGATGTAGAAGTCGGATTTAATTAGTTTAACAATTTTCTCGTCTTGGCATTCTTGAGACAACTGAAGTAAGCACCTCGTGCTAAGGAAGGGTGCTGAACCAGTCCCATAAGTAACTGTATTTAGTTGAAATATTTTAACAGGAAGATTTTCACTATCCCGCCATACAATCATTTGCAGAGGGCCCTGTTCAGGCTGAATTAGTAACTTTTTTTTTTTTTTTTTATCGTGCGGAACAGCCTGCCTGTACATTTTTTCAATGTCAGCTGAAACGACATATTGATGTTGCCTAAATCGCAATAAAATCGAAAATAAGTCATCTTGCACTACGGGGCCTACGTACTGAATGTCGTTCAGTGACTTGCCAGAAGATGTTTCAGCCGAAGCATCGAAGACCACGCGTAGCTTCGTCGTCTTACTTTTCTCGCGGATGACTGCATGATGCGGCAGGTAATAACAGCCATGCGACGGGTTAGTGATCTCACTCATATGTCCTAGACGTTCATATTCCTGCATGAATTTATTATATGCTTCTCGAAAACTAGGGTTTTTTCTCATTTTTCTCTCCATTTGAAACAATCTCTTTTCAGCTTGAGAATACGAATCACCCAATACATCGGGAGATTCACGAAGAGGGATTTGAACATTGAATCTCCCCTCTTTATCGCGGTAAGTAGTCTCACTATACATTTTCTCGCAAATATTTTCATCGAATGAAGGGCTGATGTCTGAAGGCACTTCTTCTAATTCAAAAAACTTTGAAAGTTGTTGCTGAATATCTTTACTGAAATGACAGTAAGTGCGATTTGAAGTGCGACAATATTGTGCTGCCAGAGGGCCAGCCACAATCCAACCAAGTTGAGTTTCCTGTATAAGTGGTTTGTTAGGACCTAAATGCACTCTAGAAGGACAAAGTATGTCCCAAAAGATGTCTGCCCCCAACAGAATGTCTATTTCTGATGGGTCAAAGAAGCGAGGATCTGCCAACTGTATATGATTCGGTATGCCTAGGTCATCAACTAGAATTTGCATTTGAGCGAGTTTGTCTGTAATTGAAGGAAGAATGAAGCATTTTACAGACATAGTAAAAGACGAATAAGTAGACTGAATAATAAGATCACAATGTTCTGTAATGTTGATGGCGGCATTATTAAGACCTGATATACATTGAATCTGATTTTTATTTTTGTGAAGTCCGAGTTTAGTCAACGCTTTTTCAGTTATAAAAGAGGACTGGCTGCCATTGTCCAGTAACGCTCGTAATAAGGAGGATTTGCCATTGTTTGTCACTCTCACTAAAGCCGTAGAGAGAAGAGCCTGGTTGGAAGAGACAGCAGACATGCTAACAACACGCGATGGATCCCCAGGATGCTTGCTGGGTGCAGAAGATGACGCTTTAGTAATCGGAATATTATTAGGACTGGTAGTTGAAAGAGATGTAGAAGAATCATCGGGACTATGTTTTTGTGTTTGTGGAGATGTTTGTGAGTCGGTGTATGAAGATTGTTTATGTAAAACTGTATTGTGTTTTCTTTTACAGATACAACAGCCACCGAGCCTACATTGGAAAGATCTGTGGCCGCTACGAAGACAGTTGTTACATAACTGCCACTGGAAAACCTTCGATATACGTTCCTCGACAGGCAAAGTTTTAAATTTAGGACACTCGTACAATTTATGGTTTTGTTTACATGATAAACAGTTATCATTTGTCGAAGAATTCGACGCAGACGTAGAAGAAACAGTAAAAGATTTTGATTTGATAAAATTATGACGTTTTTCAGGTCTTTCAGATTTACTCGCGTGAACTGTTTCTAAAACAGTAGCTCGCTGACGAAGAAAATCAAAGAAATCCGTCAAAGACGCTGATTCTAGGGTGCTTCTACACTCCTCCCAATCTCGTGCGGTTTTCGAGTCTAATTTTGTCGAAGCCATGTAAATTACAAGTGAATCCCAATGCTCTGTTTTTTCTCCTAACGATTTTAAAGCGCTTAAATTTTTTGAAAATTAATCTACTATATCCCGTAAACCCTTTTCGGATTCTTTCGACATAGAATCTATAAAAAATAGGCACTTGATATGTTCATTTATTAAAAGACGCTTATTATCATATCTATCGCAAAGAAGCGACCAAGCGGTTGAATAATTAACAGAAGTTACTGTCACCGAATTTATTACAGCTTGAGCGGAACCTTCCAAATATGATTTCAAATAATGAAATTTACTGACGTCATCGAGGTTGTCATGATCCTGTACAAGAGATTTATACATATCTCGAAATTCGAGGCATTTGTTTGGATCGCCATTGAAGGGAGGGATTTTTAATGCTGGCAACTTTAAATGTTTATGTTTAGAAGATTGAGAACCGCTTTGAGAAGTATTATCGGCATTATTTTCAAAGGCTTGAATAAGCTCCTGACCCCGAGCAAGTAAACTAAAGTATTTGTTTTCAAATTCCTCCCTCTCCTTCATTTGACCATCCTCGTTGTCATCTAAGGACTCAATTTTACCTTGCACTTCTTCGAAACTAAATGAAAGATCTTGAATTTTACTTAGTCTTAAATTAAGCTCGTTAAATTGGACTTTATTGAGCTTAGTCTCCAAGAATAATGTTAAGAAACTTTCAAATAAAGTTAGACGTGTTTTAAGTCGACCTCTTTCTTTAACAAGTTCCTTTAAACCAGCCATAATAATTAAAACGCAAACAACGATGAATCAGTTACGAAATAAAGTTAAAATTATTAAAGTATGCAATGAATACAACCTTGTAAACGCCTGCACGCCGATAACAAAGGATCAGCTGTGCGAGCGTCTTATCACTTTCGCTTTCCGTCTACTCGAGCGCAGCGCAGGCAGGTCCCGTTACGTTGGGGTGTGTGTTGGGTAACCTCCTCGAGTGTCGCTCCGATTCCGATCCCGCTGCAGTCCGGGGGGAACGGAATCGGAGCGGCCGGTACACCCTGGGCGGCGGTCGAGACGGCGTGCGGTTTTAGTCGGTGCAAGCCCGACATAACCGCCCCCGCTGGCCGGCGGGGGGGTATCCGAAGGAATTTCTGCACGATAAAAAAAAAAAAAAAAAAAAGGTCCCGTTACGTTGCAGGGTCGTAGGTACTACGGACTACGGTGCCTCGGCGCGGGGCGCCTGTTGTTTACGCGTCGACTCAAGTTGTAATTCTCACCGACTTCCTCCCGGTAAATGCTGGAATAGTCGGCCGATATGCTTTTAATAACAGTTTAAAGCTGTCGCTAATTGATAGATTAATTCGGCAAATTAGTTTAAACGTTTAAATAATATGAAGTTCTAGAACATGACTTGGCACTCTGACTTAACGTACTTGGTATGAGTACGTATTGGTTTATTTTAGATAAAACGATGACAAAAATAAAATAGCTTTACTAAGTAGTGAAATGTATGATAATAAGTGAAAATATTTATGTTTAATTTTGTTTTAAATAAGTGCTTTTTATAAATGTGGATGCTAGCACCTCTGCCTACCCCTTCGGGTATACAGGCGTGAGTTCATGTATTTTGTATGTAATTTTAATGAAATTCGCTAATCGGATGAGATATTACAGTATCATAAAAATATGTAGGTAAGTGAGCACACATTTAATGGCGTGAGCTAACTTGACGATATTAACACAAAATAAGCAATATTAAGCGAAAATAGGAAATAAAGTGGATAGGAATTGAGCGTACTTCCCTCGGTTCGGATTGTTGCACCTCTTCCTTCAGGAATTATTATATCCCGTGTTCACATGTGGTCCCATCCACCCACATTTATCACGTCGGGGTCACCATAAATTTGTTTGTTAATCTCTTCTATTCTTCGATGAATGTAGGATGATGTAAATTAGTACTTCCAAATTTGTTGTACAGTAGACTTTTAATGAAATAGCGATGAAATTAACAGTTTCGTAAGTAAATTAGAGAATAATGATCACTCGATCGCGGCTGTGTGTGGAATGCAAAAATTAACATGGCGCATGGCGCTATCCCCACGCCCGCGCACCGCTCGCCGTGGTCCTTGCAATTAGGTAATTTAATTAGGGGATAAAAATACTGCAATCGGCTATTTTGACTGAAACACGAATCACAGCGCATGACGTCACGGTTTAGTAAACAAACAAATGTCACTGTGTTTTGTTGTGACCGTACTACTGCTTACTCATTTGGATTGATTCTTTTTACTTGTTGTTTACATAACCGTGACATCAGAGCGAACGCCATGACACCTGCGAGCTTTTTTCGCGCACTATTTAAAAATATTTGAAAAATAGCTTTTAACTTCGTTAAACTCTAGTTTATTACCGAAATAAATATTTTTTCTTAAATAGTAAACGTTTACCCCCGCTACGGAAGAGTATTTCAAATCTTTCGTCAAAAATACACAAATACAAAAATGGGTCTAACTTTTCACTTCACTTTTTGTAATTAATTTTATAAGAATACTAAATGTTAAATAAAGGTTGGAAATATAAAAATCTGGCACTTTATTTATTTAAGAACGTCGTGTTACGAATTTATTTTAAATCACTGAGTAGCACTGACTCGTTTATATTGAATGGAATTAACTCACAAGATCGTCAGGAACATTGTCAGCAGGAACAGAGTCGGAGAGAAGAAATTGAAGGTTGGTTTGTAGCCTTTCGGAAGATTCAGGGGTTACTTCTTGTTACACAGGTTTTCCAGGTCGTAAATGTAGAACACAGTAAAGGTTCACGCAGAGGTTCGCAGTGAAGGTCAGGGTGTATGTACTGTGAAGTCTCGGGTCTGGCGCCACAATTCCTCGTGTTAATGAAATGATAAACACAAGTATTTATATTTATAATGGCATTTATTTTTCACATAAAACTTCTACATCGAGTTTTAGGGGATTTTACGCGAGTTTTTTAGACTTTAAGCGAACTGAAGAGGGTCGCGGATTCTGCTCAGAGATTGAGCCTACAATCACTTTACTTGGAACTCTCTTCGTACGGCGGGTCGAGGCCGGAGCCCCCGGTCACCCGCTGTCACCAACCTGTCCGCCAAGCCAATTGTTTTCCTATTCTACATTTTATATTTTAAAACAAATTTATTTTTAATCTCTGACGTATGATGGCCAGGTAACAATCGGTAGTGCTCGAACGAGGTCGAACGCTACATCAGCTGCGCCCCATGGACCTCATGCGACAGTTCTATGCTAAGGCCCTAGGTAAGCTAATCTGGGACACACAAAAAAATTAAGCAAACTAACGATACTACTATACTTAGGTTAGGGGCAGTTGGAGGCTTACTAAAGTGAAGTTTTAGGTACATAGGTATCTCGGTTTGGCGACTAATAGACAATGGGGTCGGTCCCCTAGTGTGTGCCCCAACTTAAATAGGTACATATATGTAAATAAAATAGGTTTATTTCCCTAGACATCTAAATGGGGTTCATGCATATGTATGATCTTTCATAAGTAAGATAATTCATAAGTTGCAGGTGATGACTTTTCTTTCCTTTCAGGTGCACTGGCATTGGCATTTTATGCCACCGGGTCATATCAGACTATAGTAGGTCAGAGTGCAGCCCATAATGTGTCTCAACCATCTGTTTCATTTGCATAGGTGACAAAAGCCCTAAGTCTCGAGTGGGTAGAGACAGAGTTAAACAAGGGTTAGAGAAGTTATTTGTAACAGTGTTCCATAAAAAACTATGTAGTTATAGGAAAAATTTACTTACCTAATTTTTTATGTCTCAGGCTTTACAGAAAGTACAAAATTCCTGGACTTGTGGGTGCAATTGATGGCACACATGTCCGCATCATTAGCCCAAGAAATTCAATATTTCAACAGAAAGGGATACCATTCCCTGAATGTTATGATAGTAAGTGTTCTTAAAAAATGAGTTAATTCATATAAATACGCTGTTAATTGCATTATAAATACAGTCAAAGTCATTGTTTAATTGTTTACGTTGCAGATTTGTGATTCTGACCTCCGAATGTTGTGGTACCACATGATAATATAGCTTGGCGCTCACATCCGCTCCATCATTATCTGAATGATAAATTTGGAACAAAGCAGCTATCTTTGTTAGGTAATTTTAAACAGTATCTAAGATTACACTTAATACCTATCTATGATGATGAATGATGTGATGTGAATTAACTTGTCAGGTTGAACTGAGCCCAGATCAGCTGCATCTCTTCTTCAGTGATTTCAGTCGAGGATAATCCTAACAATGATTCATATGCCTGAATGAATTGGTCATAGTACACACCGAAATGTCGCTTGGCCACCGCGGCTGCGATCGATGACTTCGAGTCAATACTTGTTGCCGCGAAATCCATCAACATCCTATATTTTGACTGGAATTATATGCGAGCCTGACGGGACATATTGAAACTAATATAAACTAATATATTAACACAAATTTAAACACTTGAACAATGTGTACTTAAACAATTGATGACAATAAATATTATTGACTAGCGGACCCGGCAGAATTCGTACTGCCCCTCAATCGATAACAACTTCCATATTTATTCACCTTTTAAACCTTCTCTGGACCTCCACAAATAATTCAAGACCAAAATTAGCCAAATCGGTCCAGCCGTTCTCGAGTTTTAGCGAGACTAACGAACAGCAATTCATTTTTATATTTATAGAAGATTTACTGATTGATTGTTGTAACCAAAGTTTGACAACACTGACGTTTACGCACTGCGCACTGCCAACTGCAGGGTCACGAAATCGAACGAACTTAACACTAATCTTAATGTGTTTGAATGAATGAGAAGAAAGAAGCGCCCGATGCACCGATCTTCTTATCGCTCTCGCTCGCACACAAACACGTTGAAACTTGAAATGCTTGAAATCCCGAATGCAATAGTAGAAAGATGGCGTAATGTTTTTTCTCACCGCTGAATATTATTATGACTATGAATTGTCCTTTCTACACTTCACCGTTGATACACTGATAATGTAAGTTTTTGTAGGATAGGCTTAGTTTAATAAAAGATATTATTTAGTTATATCACTTGTATTTTATATTTAAGCACAAATATAGCAGAGCGTTCCGTTGGTTTTCTTGCCTCATGAAAAGAGAGAGAGAGAGAGAAAAACAGTGAGTGAGTGAGTCAGATGATTAGGGTTGGGCAGTAACATTTATCATGACTAGTGTTGTATGTATGAATGAATATCTACATTAATGTTTGTTGTGAATCTAACTAGTCTAGATTATCCAACACGCCCCCTCAAACATTAATCTCTCACACCTATCATTTAATACAATTGAAAAACTAACCTATTGAACGCAATACTATCTATCACATTTTAAATTAACATTACACAGTCTTGTAAGTATGTAAATATCACAACCAGTACATATTAAGATTTATTTAACCCCCATTGCTATTCTAAATTTTTGAAAACTTGCACCTGGCAATGGCTTTGTTAATGTATCTGCAATTTGATCTACTGTAGAAATATAATTTAGTTTTACAATATTTCTCTCAACTTGTTCCCTTGAAAAATGATATTTAATATCTATATGTTTAGATCTCTTATGGTTAGTTGGATTATTTGCGATGCTTATACATCCATTATTATCTTCATAAATAATAATTGGCTTATCAATTTTGATATTTATGCTCATAGCCAGAGACCTAAGCCATAAGGCTTCTTTGACAGCCTCATAAAGAGCCATGTACTCGGCTTCAGTAGATGACACTGCTACACAGGCTTGCCTCCTGGTATTCCAGGTTATTGTACAATTATCAAACAATTTAAGCAAATACCCTGTGGTACTTTTCCTATCAAGAATGTCACTACCACCCCAATCAGAGTCAGCATAGCCACTTATGATATTCTCATAATCAAATCTTTCATAAACTAACTTTAAGTCCCCTTTAGATATCTTAAAACCCTTTTTAGGCATTGCCACAGTTCTTTGTTATTATTATTAGTATATCTACTGAGAATGTTAACACAGGCACTTAGATCAGGTCTAGTACATAACATGACATACATTAGGCAACCTATTAGATTTCTACAAGGTGCATTATAATTTTCTTGTGAATTTAAGGCTTCATAGTTAGGCTTGGTTTCTAATGGTGTACTAACAGCATTACAATTTGCCATATTATATTTATTAAGAATTGTATTTATATAACCGCTTTGGTCTAGTGTAATTTTGTTATCCTCTCTAGTAATTCTTATGCAGAGAAATAGTTTAATCTCATTTAAATCTGTCATTTTGAATCTACTCATCAGATTGTGTTTTAGCTCACTCATTACATTTATATCTGCACAAACTAAGACTAAATCGTCTACATACAGTATAATGTATATGTTTTCATTTATATTACCTTTATCTAGAATATATAAACATCTGTCTACAGATGAATTTTGAAAACCTTTTTCTTTCAGTGTCTTTTCAAACACTTCAAACCAACATCTAGCTGCTTGTTTAAGTCCGTATAAGGATTTGTTTAATTTACAAACTTGATTCTCTTCACAAATTACCCCTAATGGAACTTTCATGTAGATTTCTTCTTTCAAAAACCCATTTAAAAAGGCCGTTTTAACGTCCATATGATGTATATTTAAATTAAATTGATTTGCAAAACTAATTATGAATCTAAAGGAAGCTATTCTAGCAACAGGAGCAAATGTTTCATTATAGTCTGTTAGATATTCTTGACTAAACCCCCTAGCAACTAGACGTGCTTTACATCTCAAAGGCTTTCCAAATTCGTCATTTTTAACAGTAAAAATCCACTTACAATCTACTATGTTTTTCTGGCCTAGGTACAAGATCCCATGTATTGTTTTCATGAAGAGAGTTTAATTCATTCTTTATAGCAGTTTCCCACTTGACTCTATTTACATTATCTTTAATATCCTCATATGAAATAGGAACATTACAGACTAGACTTTGTGCGCACATTATATAATCATCAGACCATACAGGTGGTCGTGTTTTACGTTTAAGACCCTGACTTGTCACTACACTGTCCCCCTGGGTGTTTACTTTTAGACTTCACCACTATCTACTGACATTTTAGGTATTTTATTATGAGTGCAAGCCTCCACCATATCATCATCATATTTAGAACTATCCTTTACCCCACACGGAATCTCACCATGCTCAACAATCACTTCAGGCATACATGGACTTTCACCATGCTCACCAACACTAGAGATTTCACCCTGTGTACGTGATTTTAATGAAACTGAACCTGACTTTGAGTCAACATAATCTTTAGTCACAGTCACATCCGACATACATTTACTATGCTGTCCACTTGTACTAGAGCTAGTGCCCTGTACATGTGACTGACCACTCACTGATTTAGAACTATCAGACATGTCCTGGGATATATTTTGTTTACCCCCACACTCAGGCTGCAATGCAGGCCTTGAGACTAAATAACCAGTTTCATCCATCACCACATCCCTCACCGTAACATACTTTTCGCATGACGGATTCCACACCCTATAGCCATTAGGTTCATAGCCCAACAATATACCCTTCCATGATTTTTCATCAAATTTGGCTTTATGAATCTTGCTGTTTACATACACGGTTGAACCGAACACCTTTAAATACTTTAAAGTAGGTTTTTTATTGTGCCACAGCTCATAGGGTGTCTTATTTTGTTTCAGGGCACGAGTAGGCGTTATATTAATTAAGTGAACAGCAGTAAGGACTGCATCACCCCAGAACACTTTGTCAAGTTTAGCAGCGTTCAAAATAGTCCGTGCTTTCTCTGTGATTGTTCTCACCATTCGTTCTGCCACGCCATTTTGTTGTGGTGTTCTTGGTACAGTCAGATGATATGATATACCTTTTTCCTTGCAAAAGTCTTTCATTTCAGTAGATAGATATTCACCCCCATTATCACTATATAGGTGTACTAATTTAGTATTAAATCTAGCCTCAGCTTTTGCCACAAAGTCTTTGAACACTAAAAACACATCAGATTTATAAGTAAGGAGATAGGTAGCATAGTAGTGAGTGTATTGGTCAACAAATAGCACATAGTAATTCTTATTAGTTATAGTAGAAGGGGTTATTGGACCGCAAACATCAGTATGCACAATGAACAGTGGTTGCTTTACATAATCTTTATTTTTAGTTATATTAAATGGTAAACATGCCTGCTTTCCATTCAAACATGCCTCACACAACCTATCAGTAGGTACAACAGAATTTAATTGATTAATATCATCAAACATATTGTGGGCTTTTAGTTCTAAAAACTTATTTTTACACATGTGGCCTAAACGCTGATGCCACAGATCATAGTTATTTCTGTAAGTACTACAAGCATGGGGATCTGATTCAGAAAATTGTAGGCTTTTATTTATTAATAATGTAGTTGTAAACATAGTACCTAATGGTTTACCTGTTAAGATAACAGTATTATCAGACAATATTTTTCCACCCTCATCATCAAATATGCTAATCATTTTCTTCTGTCGCATCCGGTACACAGAGAGCCGGTTAAATGTGGCCTCCGGGCAGTACAGAACGTCCTCCAGCATTCCCTTGATGCCCATATTGGTTGTCACTGCCATCGTTCCTTTCTTGTAAGCTGTAAGATAAACATTATTTTTAGCAATACATATTTTAAGAGGAGGATAGAGATCTATTGAATTAATAAACAGATCGTCCCTCTTAATGATGTGATGTGATGCACCCGAATCCATCAGGAATCTGACTCCTTGTTCATCTCCTGTAGAGGTCTGGTCCGCCTCACCAGCCATGAAAGCAAATCCAGAGAAATCACTTTCTATCAGCTCAGCCACTTGAGCATTGGCAGCAGATATTGGTTTCTTCTTCAAAAGAAAACAGTTCTTCTTGATATGCCCCTTTTTACCACAATAATGACATTTAATAAACTTCATTTTATTAATTTTAAACTGGTTTTTCTTGTGGTTGTATTGTGGAGGAAAATGTGGACTTGGATGGTTAAATCTCTTTCTAGGATGAGGTGCCCCAAGCTGTAACACTTTGGTGCTAGTGTCAGCACTTTCAGATTTTATTTTTACTTCATGATCTAGTAGTTTCAGCTTTACAAAAGCCAAGGTTAGAGTATCCTCTGAGAGTGTCTCAATTGCAGTAATGAGGCCTTCATATGCTGCAGGTAAGGTCATAAGCAGGTGGGATATCTTGTCAGATTCTTCTAAACGTGCACCAGCACCAATTAGGTTGCTCATAAGTTCATCAAAAATAGCAAAATGCTTCACCAGTGTAGTTTCGCCATGTAGCTTCAAAGCAAGCAGCTTTTTGCGGAGAGCAAGCTGTGTGGCCAGGCTCTTTCGTTCGTAAAGGTTGTCTAGGTTATTCATAATGTCTTTAGCAGTCAAACCACCTTGAGCCAAGTTTAGGTAAGCGTCAGACAGGTATTCGATAATAACATTTTTTGCTAGTTTTTGTGCTTTGTCATACCTTTCAGCAAGCTGGTTATCTTGCCCGTCCTGGACTGTGGGTGACTCCTCGTCGATCACGTAGAGAACATCTAGCTCAGCGAGCAGAGCTCGTATTCTGAATTTCCATATACTGTATTTCTCACCCATGAATGGTTTTATATTTCGTCGTAACGAATTGCGGAGATTTTCCATTTTTGCAAAACTTGATGTAATGGAAAAAAAAATGGCGCGGAGACGCCGTGAAGCGGCCGGTGACACTAAGCACTTTTATTTTTTTAGTCTTTTGTAATATAGAATCTATCTGTGCCTGGGCACATAACCTGTAGGATAGGCTTAGTTTAATAAAAGATATTATTTAGTTATATCACTTGTATTTTATATTTAAGCACAAATATAGCAGAGCGTTCCGTTGGTTTTCTTGCCTCATGAAAAGAGAGAGAGAGAGAAAAACAGTGAGTGAGTGAGTCAGATGATTAGGGTTAGGCAGTAACATTTATCATGACTAGTGTTGTATGTATGAATGAATATCTACATTAATGTTTGTTGTGAATCTAACTAGTCTAGATTATCCAACAGTTTTTACAGTCGAAATATCTACGCAGCGTACGGTACGCTGCGTAGATATTTCGACTGCACGGAGCTCGGCGTGATATGACCTTGAACTTCACAGGGCGTTGCTCGCGCGCTTCTTTGATGTAGGTATGATGCCGGCGACTTGATGCGCTGCACCGTTGTATTGAAGAGTTGATATTGATAACCGTGCTGATATTGATGACGCCTCGCGCCTGGGTCCCCTCATGGGCCACCAAAAATGGTTGCTAAAGCAGCTGGGCTGACTCCGTCCTATGTCGCCTTGTCTTCCAATAGCGGTGGTTGTTGCGTTTGAAATGATAGATTTTGATTTTTGATGATAATATAATTTGACTGTACACAATGATGAATTACAATTTTTTTCTTAACAACTATTTGAGTATCTTAGATAATCTATCTGAGTGAATATAGTGAATATTGAACACACGTATTAACGCGGCCGCGGTTAGAGCTGAATAGGGGTGATTGAATAAGAGAGTTTGAATACATTGAATGATTGAACCATATTGATTAGCCAATAGGATCGCGTTAACTAGATTGATGCGATACAGATTAATGACAATATAAAAATGGGAATGAAACATTGATATGAATGGCGGGAGAATTTAAAAAGTATACATTTACAGATACATGCTGATTTTGCATGAACAACCACCAAACAACTTTCTGCCTGACATACCAGAAGCATACTTCTATAACTTACATGTAACGGCACGTTATGTTGTGGAGCGCTGCATAGGTCTGTTGAAGGCACGGTTCAAGTAAACTTCAACTATTGTAGTATAATTTTCCTTCTCCTATAGTAACCACTTGAAGGATCGGGATATCAACTAGCTTATTTATTGACCAAGCGCATGATTTATCTTACGTAAATATATTTACATACTATGCTTTATCCGAATCTGTTCAGCTGTGAATGTAAATGTTATTTTTTAAATGTTTGTTGTCTGCGAGGATGCTTCACTACGATCCAGTATTTGTTGGGCAGATCGTGAATGCATGTGCTGCACAACATGGCTCTACGTACATAAATACCTGAACAACAACTTACTTCACAAGAACGCAGGCGTGAGGCTTTAAATCAAGTCCGCAGGGTGGCTGCTGAGGCAGAGTTGAGACTGACTCAAGCACCACAAATTCTCGATAGACGTTTAAATGTTGAGTTAATGCAGGGTTGAACAGTTCAACAGGGTCTTATTCAGAGGCTTTGGAACAAGAGGAACCTCATATAATTAAAAAAATATATAAAATTTGATTAAAAGTTGTTTATTATTTGTACATCTGAAATCAACTAAACTAAACAAAACTTAATCTACACTTATATTAGGGGAGATCTTTGGCTGGCTCATCGTCAAAACGACGACAGCGATAGCAGCAACGTTTATTTTGTAAGCAAAATTTACATTTTTAACAGTTGTCTACTATTTTCACATGACAAAAGCTCTTTTTCTTTTCTCATCCCTGACTTCAAATAATGATAACTCACCTTTTCTAATTGCATGGATTGTGCAAGCTTCCTAGTGGCCTCGGCGTTTTGGACCAAAGAAGCTGCCAATAGCTTCACGCTCTCAGCTAAAAGCTGTGTACTTTCGCATCTAAGGGTCTCCATTCTTAAAAGCATTCTTCTTGACTCCTCTAGTGCACTATTTTCTGTTTAAGGTACCCCCTCAACCTCTTCGTAGGTCGTCTTGAATGTCATGGTCTTAAATATATTTAAATGTTTGATAGTATTTTAGTTTACTCATTCTATCGAAACCTTAAATTATTTATATAATTGTTTGTATGCAATGTCACACATTGTATAAGTAAAACTAGAACTTTACCTTTGGTGCAAAGTGTCATTTTCCATTAATTCTGGGGTGTGTCTAGACACAGATGAATTTTGTCTGTAACAAATAATTCAGTGCACGAATTAAATGTATATATATAGTATATATATCTATTGAAATATAATGACATCTATTTCAGTTATTATAGGTATGTACCTGACTTCAGGTTCTTCCCTTACATTATTTGCAACCGCAACATTTTCATCAACATTTGAGGTGCTGTAACAGTATAATATTAATCATACTGGTATTTTCAACTTATTACACAATAATGTTATCTCAAGTTGAGTAAAAAATTAATATTGACAGTTAATATAAAGTAACTAAAACACAATGTTTAAGCTTACTCTTCTATAATAAATGCCTGAACATGATGCTCAGCAAATACATCTTCAATTTCATGCTAGCGAACACAGATTCACCATGAAATGAACAAAAAGTATTAAATTCATTAGTGTATTAGGAAAGCAAACCCAACACAGAAAAAGTAAAAATGCAATAGTTACAATGGGATTTATCCGAACTTGCTCTGGAGTGCCATCTCTCCCGACAACGGGTGTACTTCCTTCTAACAATGAGCACAACCTCTCTTCAATGGCTCCCAATGGAATCACTGGTACCCCAGCACCACCACCAGTGCCACCAATATTTCTTTTGATTTGCCTTTGTCGGGCAAGTATCCGACTTTTATAGTCTGTGTACCACTGTAACCAAAAACCCATGAGGATGTGATTAACATGTAGGTACTTACTAAGCAACTATTAACATAACATTTTTCTTATTTTTGCCATTCTTTGGGGCTCCGACTTATCCCATCAGCCTCTGAGTTAACTAAGTTGGCAACTTCTGCCCATAGATTTTGGCTCAAAGCCCGAGTTTCTTTCAAGCGCAGGCGGCCAATGACGAGGTCCCGGTGGTGCTCGAAGAACTCCACCAATACCTCAATTTGTCTCATACATAGACTAGGTAGGGATACTACGTATCAGACAGCCAACTACAGAACAAAAAATCTCTGCAGCGAGTTTTAGTGTTGTATGACATTTGTTTTTTTTTATTCTATCGTATACTAATGGCAAAGGCAATGTGACGCATTCAGCCTGTCCATGCTACGAACCGCACGACTGCAGTGTTTATTTATTACCGATTATACCTATACCTGCCTACTAGTCTTTTTATTATCATATTTATTGAGGACAGTTTTTATGAAATAAAACTAAAAATTATTTATTAAAAGAATTATTTTTTAATTTCTTGTTATATTTTTCTTCTTCTTCCCTTCTTTCTTGCCCTTAAGTATTTTGTTAATTATACTGCACCAATTCATTATTGTGAACCTGACAGTTAAGCCAATGAAATGATTGAGGAGAATATTCTTGTGTTTGGCGCAGTCGATGAAATCAAATGAATACTTGGACAAAATAATATCCTTTACATTTGTAGAAACTGTTTTTATGGGCAGTCTGTTCCAAGTATTCATTTGTTTCAGTAACGAATGTACTGAAACACCTTACAGCTCCTTCGGATGGGTAGTTAAGTCTGTTTTTAGCTGCATTATATTCCCTATGACTTATCCAATCATGTATATTTGTTTGCTCATTACTTGTCAAGCTTTTTTTACAATTATCGCAATTTAATTGCAGTTTATCAAAGATTTTTCGCACTTCCCATCCAGAGTGTAGGCCCGCGAGTGAACATTCATGCGTTCTCGTCGGGCCTGCTCCACAATAATTTCAATATTATTATCGGTTCTGGGATGACCCGGCTCTACACTTTCTGTGTTTGCTTGTTCAAATAATCTCTGTAAATTGATTACTTGGTCTGCCGGATCATCCTCACAATTGAATGTCTCATTGTGGAATTTGATGATTCTGGTTATCAATAATGATTTAAAGGTGCAGTTGAAGCTGTGGCAGTTAGGATCGTTATTTCGGTAATTATATGTCCTCACTCGACCGAAAAAGTTTTCAATTGGATCTGAATTGAAATATCTTGGCCTCGTGATTTTGATACCTTGATTTTTTTAAATCTGCCACAGCTTCATATAACTTTTTATTGTGACAATGAAATTATCTATAGAGGGTAGAGACTTTTCCTTTCCTGCTGAATCCACGAACTTCATTTTTTCCAATTTTTTTATGGCGTCCATCCAAAATGTGTGATGTGGTGATTTTTCTACAACCGCTGTTCTCAATATCTTTCCTTTCGTTTTTTTCGAAAATGTTGCAGCTCCAATTACACTATCAAATAGTTTGTCGAAGAACAGAACTGATTCTGCAGTGTTTTTAGGGTGTCACTAACCGGTCTTCCATCGGCATAGTGAGCTGAAAAAAAAATGTCTATTGAAGTATTGGGATCTTAATGGTACTAAGGTGCATCAAGTGACTGTAAACATCACTTTATATATATTTATAACAATTTTATATATTACTTACAAAACTTTGCCGTATATAACAAGGCTGCAGATACAGTTGAACTAAATACTTTCACGCAGTTTTTCACCTGGAAACAAAAGCAAATTGTTTTTAACAAAATTCAGTTTACAATAACTAGGACGGTTGCCAGCTTGGCAATCAACCCAAACTTAAGCGTAGCGAGATTTGCCTATCCAACAATAGGTCAATGTGACCGGTCGACTTTTTCCATTGATTTGGTTTTTCGGTGATTATTCCTCGATGCTAAGACCGATATGGACATTCGACCCCTTACGACACTCAGTAATGTCTACTTGATCACCGTGGCAAATTTGGTCGAGATCGGTCAAACGGTCTCGGAGGAGTATCATTTGTTTGAAATGCAACTTTGAAACCAAAGACGCTTCGCTCGCCTTCGGCTCGCTACGCTTAATAAGAGTACAGACAGTTAATGCTATATGTAGAGGTACCAATACCAAAAATGCTAACGAATACCTACCTTCATCTTCTTTATCTTTTCTGGGATGACATGTTGGTCATTTAATTTGTGTAGAAGCCAGACTGGCTTCTGTGTGATTACAGTCAGTCTCATATACGTCAACGATGTCTTGCCATTTGGTAAGTTTTCCATCCATTTTAATATTTTTATTTAAGAAGTTATTTCTCAAACCCTTAATAAGGTGTGAGGGGTCATAGATAATATTTATGTTGACTCCACTTATTGTCACTGTGCCATCTGAAATTATAAAACACAATATTAATTAATAAAAGATAAAAGGTAAACCACTCAGATTGAACTTTAGTTGAGGAATTGTTTTAGCTTGCATTTATTAAGTTATGTTTATAACTAAGAATATAAATCTCTTTTTTTTCTTTTTATGCTTAATAGATCTATGTTTGGCCACTATCTCGCCTGATGTGAAGCGATGATGTGGCCTAAGATGGAGCACATAGATCTAGAGAGAGACGGCAGTTGAGCGGCTGCTCAGACGCGTCTCCCCGATGGTTCACCGAACATCATCCCGAAACACGACTAGGTCGACTCGGTCTCTATAGACTAATTAACGGAAGAGACTAGTGTCCCACAACACAGGAAATCCTAGTGAACCTTAAAGAGCTTAATTATTATTTCTACCCTACTTGTAAACTTTACATACTTATAAGTTACCGAGTGCTGTAATATTAAGTTTTTTGTACCAACATTTCTAATAAATAAATTATTTTTATTAATTAATATTTTAACAATATGAGCTAACAGCTCTTGACATTTATGATATGGGTGGGATTTATTAAACATGCTTATTATGTAGATTAAATTAAACCAACCTGGTTCTTGATTTGCAAGTATTTGGTCACGCTTTGTGTCTGCCCTCAAGCTTTTGATAGCTGATTGAAAGGCCGCACCTTGGTCGCAAATTATTGCAATTAGTTTCAGCCCACCCTACCACAGCAGAAATTATATCTTTCAGGATGTTTTTCAATTCTATTCCAGTGGTGGCACCTTCAGAGTAATAAAAAGCAACTGGTTGCTGCTACTTATGAACTGCCCCTCTCAGCATAAAAACGAGAGCATGGTGGGCAAACTCGTTTTTCTTTTCTTTGAGCTCTACAAAGCCATTTATGGTGTCCTTGTTCGGTCTTCGATATGGTGAAAATAAAAAGCGGACTGTAACTTAAATGGGTGCGAGTATATTGCAATAAAACAGTTGCACATCAGTCGTGCGAGCAGTCGGAAAGGCGAGTGCCGGCGGCGGCTCGCGGACGGGCCACCGCGGAGCGGGAGGGCGCGCGGGGCGCGGTAGGGCGCGCGGGCAGCGGCCGAGAACCGGTCGCGCCGGCGCAGCTGCTCGCGTAAACAGGCTCCCCGCGTTGAAGGTGAAGAGCTTCAAGGGCTCTGATTGTCTACTGGCAAGACGCAGATGTTGTTGAAACCTCTTCGTATTGTTCCTCTCTTGGTTTTGATCTCGGCTACTCGGTTCACTCCATCAGTACCTGGGTAGACCTTGACGATTCCGTTTCCAGAAATGAAGTTTGATGGCCTCGACCCGGCGATATCTTTGCAGCGTCGTCAGGTTGGCGTCCTCGGCAACCTGTGGAGACGGGACGGCTGTAAGAGTTTGTCCAACTAGGAAGTGGGCAGAGGTGAGAGCTGACATATCGGTAGGATCCGTTGACATTGGGGAAATGGGTCGAGAATTAAGTATGGCTTCTATCTGAGTGAGACAGGTATACAATTCTTCATAGGTAAAGTGGGTTAAATTAAGAACTGTTTTTAAGTGAAGTTTAGTAGAGCGGACGGCTGCTTCGGCCATTCCGTCAAAGTGTGGCCAATATGTAGGAATAAATAAGAATTTTATGCCTTCGTCGGCAAGTTCAGATTCTAAATCTGACGATTTTAAAAAGGACTCTAATTCATTACAAGCTCCGACAAAGTTTGTTCCGTTGTCGTACGTGATGGATCGCGGTTTGCCTCGATGAGATATGAACCGGCGCAGCGCAGCTAGGTAGGCTTGTTACAGAGCTGAGCATCCTTGCTCAGCTCTGTAACAAGCTCTATGTGTACAGCTTTCACTGCAAGGCAGACAAAAATGCACAGGTAAGCTTTGATCAATTTACAACCGCGCCCTTTTTTATTGGCTATATGCACTGGCCCAGCATAGTCCACTGAACAATGTAAGAATCGAAATTCGAGTGCAGTCCTAGATTTGGGAAGTTGACCCATGATTGGTTATACATTCTTACATTTATTTCGGAAACATGTAATGCATTTAATAACTGTAAGTTTTGCAAGATTTCTGCCGCCTAGGGGCCAATAAGTTTGGCGTATGTTAGCAAGTAAACAAAGGTGACCTGCATGTAACAACTTGTAATGTTCTTTACGGAATATTAATTTAGTAAGATGATGTTTACTACATATTAAAATTGGATTTTTCTGATCATAACTATAAGGAGAATTATCCAGTCGCCCTCCCACTCTGATGATGTTGTTAGCATCCATAAAAGGATATAGAGACAAGATGCGATTTTATTTGGGAGAGACTTGCCTGCTAGTAAGATAGGGTATTCATCGGAGAACATCTCTACTTGACTTTGATTCAAAACTGTAAACAATGAAGATTGAATTTCTTCTTGACTCAAGCTACCAGTGATTTTATGATTTGAGTGTTTGCAATTGTGTATAAATCTTTTTACATATGCTACAATAGGCTATATATATATATGCTGCAATAGGCGGCTGAGATTTGAATGTTTATGTATAAGGAGTCGGCTGAGATTTGAATGTTTATGTATGTGAGTCTACTGTGAGATTACAAACTACCTCGGGTAGATCCGTTTCTCATTGGGCATGGTGGGCCATGTGTTTTCATGATTTTGCAAGAATTATGGCCCTGACCACCACAGCACCGAGGAGCTGATAAGATCAGCCTTCACCCCGCGAGAAACGAGATCCGCTGGATTATCGAAAGACGGTACATAGCGCCACCGGCTCCCGGCCGTGGTCTCATTGATCTCGTTGACACAATTGCGCACAAACGGCTTAAGTCGTGCAACAGGCATCTGCAACCAGCCTAGTACGATTGTAGAGTCGCACCAGAACCTGCATTGAACCTGCAACCATAGGGATTGTAACACTTTGGAACACAGTCTTGCACCTAGTAATGCGCCGCATAATTCTAGGCGTGGTATAGTAGTTGGCTATATAGGCGCAACTCTATTTTTGATACTAATAGCTGAACATGCACAGTGCCATCATTGTTCGTAGAACGAGTGTAGATGCAGGCTCCGTAGGCCTTTTCGGATGCATCTGTGAACACATGTAACTCAACATTTTGATATTGATTCTGTAAAACCCATCGGGGTATCTTTACGTTATTTAGATATATAAGTTTGCTAGAGAACGAAATCCAAAGCAATTTAATGTCATCGGTAACTTCAATATCCCAGTCTAACTTTGACTTCCGTAATCTTTGTAATAATATTTTTGCATCGACAATAACTGGACCTAATAACCCTAACGGATCAAATATTTGACTTATTACAGAGAGTATGTGGCGTTTTGTAATTTTCTCATGCAAGTCAATATGGCAGTGCGAAGCGTCGGTAGCTTAGTGGTTAAGGAGTCGACCTTACGATCGAGAGGTCCCGGGTTCGAATCCTGGCCATTACACTACCGACGTGAACCCACTCCTAACACAAGCAATTTAGCTTAGCTGGAGGGGTTAGGGGGAATATTAGTAATTTCGGTTTCTAATATTCTTTTAAAAAAAAAATTGATAGAAAATGATAGAATGTCTGAGTCACACAACCAGTGCGACTCAGACAACCCCTTCTAAAACTCTAGGGTTACCCTAGAGTTTTAGAAGGGGTGTTTTGGGCATTGTCGTGCAAATCGAGGATATTGTTATAATCAAGATTATTTTCACAAATTTATTTTAAAATATTTAAGCTATTTGAATGAAATTTTCTCAAATTGAACTTTGCTGCCGAGAGCAACCATCCAACCCCCGGACGCTACAGTACTGACCTCCTTCTTCATCCTGGCCAGCTTCCGAACACCACGGCATAGTGTCTCCTTATTTTGTTTCTTGGGGATTGTATCCTCACAGGTGGTTTTTAAACAGTCGTTATAGGTTGCCAATTTTTCCTCTATCTCTAGAGTAGATTTGATGTTTTTATCGATCATCGATAGCCAGGTTGTTCCCCACCAAAAAGCTATCTCTCTAAGCGGTATCTCTTCATCCCGCCCCGGACGGCCTGCAGCACCTTGTAGTGTGGGTCGCTCCTGGAGGTGCCCTTATCAGAGTACTGTTAAGGGCACCTCCAGGAGCGCGGTCTGCAACGCTACTGCGTTGCAGATCGCGCTATGTCATCCCATTTTTTACGGACCGGGCATGCCCGGTCAAAAGCGTCGTGAGCAGCGTCGTCGTAATCCTTAGCACACCAGCAGTTGCAGCACCTGGGTTCGGCTCCTATCCTGTACTTAGAACAGTCCACCTTTAGGTGCTGCTCGCCACAGTGACTGCATTTGGGCTCTGCTTCCTTACAGAAGCGACGACTATGCCCATACCCCAGGCACAGGGAACATTGCACGAGTGGCGACTGATCGGCCACTCTGATTACCTGGATGTCGATGTGCACCCTTCCCTGCTCCAAGGTTTTTCGCCATATGATGGGAGACACTTGCAAGACGATATGGACAGTGTGTGAATTTCTCGAGTTCCTTCTGAATTTGACAGAAACTCTGTCCTGAGCCGATTCTAAGTTCCTAAAGATGTCCTTATTTCTAGTCCGGAACGCTTTTATTATTTCCTCGTCCTTGTAGGACTTGAGGACGCTGTAGAAGATGAGCAGGGGATCCTTGTTGTGGACGGTTGCCACACTAAGGGCCCCCTGCCTCCTCTCCAGCGCCCCTCTGGCCTTCTTCCTCGCTTCGACCGTCCTGTAGCCTAGCACTACTTTCCGGTCCTTGGCCTTTCTTATCCGCTCTACCACTATCCAATCGTCCTCTTCCTGCGCGGTCCGCCTCAGGTCGTTGATAATCTCCTCCCCTGTTTTCTGGTCGTCCTTGGAGGTGACCACCAGCGAATGGAGCGCCGGCCGCATCTGGGGGTGTCCCCCGGCGGTGTTCGCCACCACATTCGCATAGGATGGTGACCTCCTGTCCTCTTTGTAGATATTAAGGCTGCCCTGTATTTCGGCGAGGACCTTGCCGTTCTCCCTAAGGAGACGCGTGTTCTCCTCGATCCTCCTTAACATGGCCTCCTCAGCTTTGCTGGGTTCCAGCACCTCAATAGTAGCAGTGGTTTTGATCGATTTTGTTGCACTGTCCTGTCCGGAAGCCTCTGCCAAGAGGTTTACCCTGTTACCTTCCGTGAGTAAAATAATTTTGCGCAAGTTTTTCTCTTGGGCTTCGATTTTCAGCCTAATGTCTTTACGGATGTTCTTCGACTCACGGCATCCTTGCCTGATGAGGTCCAGGCAGGACAGCGCTGTTGTGTGTCGATCCTCAGGCGTGAGAGCCTCTATAGTGGCCAGTTGGAGGACTGCCTGAGGCTGAGGAGCCTGTTCGCTGGACGCCATTACTTCAGTCGTTTCCGCGGTTGGTCTACGGATCACTTTTGGCGCAGCCTTTTCCGCTGGTGACCTGCGGGTAAGTGTAGAGGCGCTTATTGTAAAGGTCTTTGGTTTCGTGACCGTTCTAGTAGTAACCACTGTTGGTCTCTGGGTGGGAGGGGTAGTGTTGGAGGAAATCTCCTCGATTTCCCCAACACTGTCCCTCACAGATTTTGCGGGGCGAGACCTAGGCGATGTTTTTGTGGAGGTCGAGGGTCCAGGGGAGGGACCCACCTGATTAGAGGGTTCTGCTCGTTGCGATTTGCCGATAACCATCTTGTAGGTAAAAAGTTCCACGCAAAACAGTCGAGTGGACTGGCAACGTTGCACAACGTTCCTAAATACACAAAACAAACACGAATTGTAAAATAAAATAATTAAATTCAATAAAATGTAAAATGTCAATTTGGACAAAACAAGTTACAGCCAACAAATAATGTGTGCACGCAACTGTCAGGTGAGTAAGTTTTGTGTTGTTTGTGTGTGCGTGCGTGTGTGTGTTGTGCGTAATGTGTGTGTATGTGTGTATGTGAACTAAATAGGTGAGCGAATATGTATAAGGTTGTAGCGACAGTCACACTTTTGCCTAACGGTGCTATGTTCGATTGGCAAGGCGTAAAGGTTTTGGTAGACCGGCTACCAGATCAATTAAAATAGGTCAACTATAGCCAGTCAACGACTGGTGTCTTATTACTAGAACTAATACTAAGTTTAACTATATTTACAATTTTGCTCTACCTAGAGCAGTTAATGAGCAAGTATATATCTCTATATACAATAATGCGGTGTCGCCAAGGTCAATTGTGTTACACAGTCAATATACACAAGGTTAAAGTAAATGCAATGTAGCGACTCTATATGTAGCTAACCTATTACAGATCGCCCTTCGATAGGGTCCCGGCCCAGGAGAAGAGTGCCCTGTTGAAATTTAAGCGAATTCGCACCGCTAAATTCGGCTCGACGAGCGATCTCGTTCCCGGCTCTATGTAGAGTCACCTTTTTGGGCCTAGCCGATAGAGCTCCCCGAGCCCTTCAAAACGAGCCCAAACTCGAGGGTCCTAGGCCCACTGGTTGGGAGACAATCGAGTTCCAAAATTCGTGGTTCCAAAGTGGTCCAAAACTTTGGAACCCGGTTCCCTCGCGAACCAACGACCGGAATACCCCGAGATTGGGTTCCCCAGAAAGGTCTCGGCGAGACCTATCTCCCGACGTGACTGCCGGGCCAATCGGGTGACCCCCAAAAATTTGACCCCCCGAAATTGTGGGGTGAAACCCCCGCCCTACTTATACGAAGCGGAGTGAGACGCCGAGTTGCCTAGCGAGAACTGGGTCCCGCTACGACCACCCGTTGCCGAGATATACCGGTTTGAAATTTTCCAAGATGGCGGATTTACCGATGTTTGGACCAGTATATCTCGGGTCCCAGGCGTCCCAGCGAGCCGCAAAAAGTTTCCCGCTGAACAGCTCGGTCCCCTCTACCAGCTCGTGATGCGAAAACGGTAAAAAAAAAAAAATTTGCCCACTTTCCCCCGAAATGTGTAGGGCGGGAAAGCCGGTGCTCCGCCGATGTCCCCAGTCGAAATCCGGAGCTTCTGGGACCCTCCGCCGCGGAGTTATGGGCGTATGAAAAAAACCAAGATGGCCGCCGTGCGTCCCAGGTCAAACTTTAACCGGCTACAACTCCGGAACGGTTGGTCCCAGCGCTCCCAAAATCGATAGCTGGGGTCGGCTTGAGGTCCTCTATCCTCTGGGGGGGTTTTTAGGCCTAAATAAAAAATATCGCCTGATCCACTTAAAATGTGGCAGGGCTTAAATTATACACAGAGATACACAAAATACTGAAAACCGCAGTCTTCTAGGCCTATCCAGTCCGGAGTTATTTGGGTTCCAAAAATGGGGCGAAAAAATCCAAAATGGCGGATTTTACAAAATTCGTTTTTTCTAACGCTAGAGGGGCCTTGTTTGGGCTTAGGCAAGTGTAGAAGGCTTGTCTAAACCCAACCCCACTGTTAGAAATAATGAATTTCTACCAGTTTACAATTAATTTCGAAAAAACACTAAAAAATCTATAAGTCCGCACTGGATTAACTTAAAAATAAATAAAAAACACCATAAATCACCTTAAATAGAGGCCTAGGCGACTGTTAAATAAAATTCATTAAAAGTACAATTTTTCGTGCAAATTTTGCACGAAAATCAAAATTTTCGGTTTTTTAATTATGCTAAGTTCAAAAATTGTCGAAAAAATCTGAAGCTTTGTGGTCCTCTTCTTCTAGCGAGCGCGCAAAAACTAGCAGTTGCGGAATCTTAAGATTCCGCCCCAGTCCGCAGCAAATTGAGGTCAAAGTTCGCACTTTATAATAAAAAAATAAAAAGTTCTAATTGATGAAAAAAATTTCTTTGACTGGAAAAATGTTATATTAATTATTATATCATAAAAATGGTGGTCCTCGGACTGCTGGATCAGGTACCACGTGTCCACGTGATTCCAGAATTAACTTTTTACCGGGGAAACCAGCGTTTTCCCGGAAAATCCAATCGTTGGGGCAGGTGGGGCTCTACAGCCCGCAGCCGGGGATACTTCGTACACTGTGATCCAAGCACTTTCACTGAACAAATTTGTAAAAAACAGCAAAACCACGTGGCGGAGTGAGCCGGAAACCCGGAAAAACGGTTTTCACGGCCGCGTGGTGCAGGAACTCGAGCTGCCCGATGTACCGGCGGATGGAGGCCGGCGAGACGCAACTTTTGACACTACGTTCGCGCGAATCGGTCAACAAAAACCCACTTTTTTGATTTTTTCACTGCGGAGCGGTATGAAATCGCAGCTAGTCGTCGCGAGAGGTGCAGGGCGACTTCAGAAAGCATGTTACGATGTTCTTCCCAGTGTTGACTTGTTACCCGGTCTAATTTACTGGACATTATATGTATAATTAACGTGTCCCAGTGCTGGGTAGGCTGGTTGAGTGAAGTAAGTGCCCTAATATTTTTGTTTGTAACATCAAGAAGAAGGCGAATGGATAGGCTCGATTCCTTCGATATTGATTCCACATTAAACAAAGCCTGCACATGATTATTCACTAATAACCTAGGATTATTATATCTTTCACATAACAAGTTCCAAGCCGTTAAGTAGTTTTCATCCGAAAAGTCTATATTTTCAATTATTATTGCAGCACTCCCTTGAAGAGAGGCGCGTAAGTAATGAAACTTACTTATGTTCTTTATCTTTTCATTGTTATGTATCATTGAGACAAAAGTGTCTCGAAACTCAAGCCAGTGCATATAACTTCCATTGAAAGTAGGTATACTGATTTTAGGCAAATTAAAATGGTTGTTTAAATGATCACAAGCATCTGACCTGCCAGAGCCAGAGCTGGTGCCGTCCTCGTTGTCTCGGTCGGCGTTGTCGGCAAGAACTCGACGCGCGCGAGACACCAGTAGGTAGTACTGCTTTTCGAACAGCTCGCGGTCGGCGTACTGCTCGTCCGGCGGATCGCACAATTCCTCCAATTCAGTCTGTAACGTGTCGAATTCCTGGTATAAGCTTTCTATTCAAGAATAACGAAGTTCCACTTCGGTGATATGCAAAGCACTCAATTGCTCATAAGAAGTAACTAATTTTAGAAAATTTTCAAATTAAGTTAATTTAAATAAATTAAGTTAAGTAAATTTAGGCCGCGGTAGCCTAGTGGTATGGGTAATGGACTGCTGAGACGAGGTCTCGGGTTCGATCCCAGGTTCATTACACCAATGACTTTTCGATGCAAAAACAGTGAAAGTATAAGAGGGTAGGTATTGCTGATTAAAATAACGGTATAAAGCAATTACGAACGTATAACAAATGGATTTGGTACGAAATAGTGCATAAACTGCAATATTCAATCAATAAGAAGGCGGATCATCACTAAGAAAGTTAGATGGTCACTCTCCCTACTGGTTCTTCTTCTTAAGAGGTTTCAGTTTAAATGTCCCTGCTGAAAACAAAGACTTTAGTTCCTTTG
The DNA here is from genome assembly GCA_946251805.1 of Cybosia mesomella. Lineage (NCBI taxonomy): Eukaryota > Metazoa > Arthropoda > Insecta > Lepidoptera > Erebidae > Cybosia > Cybosia mesomella. The sequence continues at coordinate 16,084,801 of OX276411.1, forward strand.
TTACCAGCTCAGTCCCTCTCCTACGATCCTGCTCTGCTTTGTCAACAGCTTTAGTCGTAGGAGTAAGTTGTTTTGGGTGTTCGGGTGTATAGGATGTAGAGGGAACCACGGGCACCCCTGGAAGAAGTTGTAGAACTCTTCCTGCAACCCTATCAGCTATGTAATCTAATTGATAGGGTTGTAGGTGGAGTGTAGTTGTGGTTCCCTCAGTTAATTTCCCGACCCGTAACTTGCCTCTCATTCCTGTGCCCTTCCAGCGGATGCGATCATGGTCTTGTACTCTGATCTCATAATACTTACCGCTTTTGAATAAGATTTACTGCTATAAGATAGGAATTTGTTGGTCTGCATAGCTATGCTCATTGTTGTTGTTCCTAGAGCATTGTTTGCCTCCAATATGTTCCCTTTCTTAAGGACCTTTAACTTCTGATCTTCTGTAAGGAAACTGCCATTAATGGCTGCCCCCACAAACTTCTCTGCATTCTTCAGAAGATCTTCTATGTCAGTCTTCTCCAGCTTCCGTTTTTCAGCTGGTGTGGCTAACAATATTGTAGTCTCTATGTTTAAAACTAATGCTATGTTGTACAGCTCCATGTTAGCCTCACCGTCCTCTTTTGGTATAAGTCCGGGGAAAATGGTATGTTGCATCAATAGTGGTAAAGTAACTCCGGGCATTGATGTGGCTTTGATCTTCCCTCCTATCTTATGATGTACAATGATAGAAGCTGTCATGAATGGGAAAGCCTGGGATAACCTGGACAGGGTGATGGTCCCTGGTAGAAGAGGCACAGATGAGTTTGGCTTCTCCGTGTTAATGCGGTACAAGTTTGCCTTTCTCTTAATCAGTTGGCCCACGACAGAATCACACCTCAGTAAGATCTTGTTGATATTATTGCCCCTCTCCAGAAATAGGGTGATAAGGAAGAGGAGATCAGAATTCGGCTCGCATTTGTCATATAGGTTTGCTTTCCCAACAGTGTAGGTGTTGGGCTTGTCGGCGGCTGTTATTGGCTCAGCCTTTGCTGCTGCAAAGAGATCAACTTAATCTAACCTGGAGTGGGTAGTTGGTTAAAAGTGCACTTTTCATCTCTTGATATTTAATTGTTTTAAAAATAGTATTATCCGTTTTTACACTAATTAAATGATTGGATTAGTCAGTTAACTGAACAAACCTGCCAGTCTAGCGTTTTCTTCATAAACTAAACACTAAATAGCAACACAGAAACAGGATGGAGAGCTCCTTACTCGATATGCAAAAATATTTTGAAGAGCGCGAATGGCAAGTTTTGAGGCAGACCTGCAGAAGAAGTCCTCAACAAGTACTGGGAGCCTGGCTGATGAGTTTGGTGCATTTAAAATATTCGTGTTACAGTCACTTAAGTCCTTCTCACAACACCTTGATACAGTTGCACGGGATGTAGATAATCTGGAGACACGTAGCCGCCGAAAAATTCTACTATTACATGGCATTGCAGAGACGACAGGTGAGGAAGCTTTTGAGGCTGTTACTAAGGTCGTACAAAAACACCTCAAAATCGACTCTTTTACATCTAAAGATGTCAAACGGTGCCAACGGATGGGACGGCAAACATCTAGTCAGTAGCCCAGACCGATCCTTGTTAAACTCCAGAGTGTAGCAGTGAGGGACAGTATTTGGTTTTCGAAGACGAAGCTGAAAGGTACGGGTATTACTTTTTCTGAGTTTTTGACTAAGTCACGGCACAGAGCTTTCATGACTGCTCGGAATAAGTTCGGAGTTCACAAATGCTGGACGAGGGAAGGGTCCGTGTACGTCCTTGGTTCGGATGGAAACCGGCACCGCATAGTATCCATTGGTGATTTCGCAAACATACAGTGCCCAGATGTCGAAGAGACTGCTACAGTCAAAACCATTTCTACAAGATCCAAGCGTGCAGTACATAAGAAATAAACTTTCTATATCATTCGTACTTGGCCGGGTAACTTGTGTTGATGTCTGTGTTACTTTTGTACTATTCATACTATTTTATCAACATTTAATCACTACCTTCGTTAAAGAAAACTACAAATTGCATAATAGTAACAGTATTTTGACAATGAAATGACATGACATTACATACAAAAATATGACAAACTGCGTTCCATGTCACTTCACAATGTAATGAACATTAGCATGTCTTTTTGTTAGAAAACTAGTCTTTTAAGTCATAAATTTTTATGGTAATATACAATACAATAGTGTAATATGTCATATTGATACATGTCATTGTTAAATAAATGGTGTTGATATGCTTTATGTTACTAACGTTACAAATTGTTGCCCGGTATAGGTATTTGTGTGTACCGCTGTGATATTTGTTTATGTTGTAAATTTTTAACTATGTTTAATATTGTAACACGCAACTGGCGGGTGGATACTGTATATTGGAATTTAGAGTACTTATACTGATATACACATTAAAATATATATATATATATATATATATATATATACATATATATATATATATATATATATATATATACATATATACATATATATATATATATATATATATATATATATACATATATATATATACATATATATATATATATATATATATATATATATATATATATATATATACATATATATATATATATATATATATACATATATATATATTACTTTAATTTATTACATACATATTTGTTATTTTACTTTATTAATATTGTTGTACTTAACTATTCTTATAGGTATAATATTTTGTAGGTATTTTACATACATTCTCAAAAAACTTAAATATATATATTACATACTATGAATGATTCAGATAGCGATAATGATAGCTTTGTTTCTGCCAGTCTAAACGACAGCTTCGTTAGTTTGCCGTCCGTTTCGCTAGAAGACACTCTCCGGTTCCAGTTTTCGGATGTACCGCGAAATTTTAATGTGATCCACATAAATGCCCAGAGTATTCCTGCTCATTTCCCGGATATGCTGGCTAACTTCCACTCTAACCTTATCCACGCTATTCTTGTCTCTGAAACTTTCCTCAAACCTACTTCTTACTCTCTTCCAGGTTTCCAGCTGGTTAGGAATGACCGTGAGTTTGCTGGGTGTGGTGGTGTGGCTATATACCTGCGCTCACATATTCCATACAATATTATTAGCATGTCGCCACAAACATCACCAAACTCGAGTGAACACTTGTTTATTGAGCTGGAACTTAACCACACGAAAATTCTGCTTGGTGTGTTCTATGCACCATCTCTGCGAGTGAACTATTTTTCCTCCTTAGAACAAATGCTGGAAACTCTTTTACCTTCTTACAGTCATGCCATTTTGATGGGAGACTTCAATACTTGCCTACTTAAAAATGACTCTCGTTCTTTCTCCTTGCGTCATATCACTGAATCCTGTAATCTATCTATCCTACCTCTCAATGCTACTCATCATTTTCCAGATTGTGTCCCTTCTCTTCTTGACCTCATTATAGTTTCTTCTTCTAACCATGTCGCTAAGCATGGTCAATGCTCAGCTGATAACTTTTCCTACCATGACCTAATCTATCTATCTTATAAAATTCGGCCTCCAAAGGCAAAACCGAAAATTATTATGCAACGCAATTTTAGTGGCATAGACGTTGACAGGCTTTGCGAGGATGCTTCTGGAATAGACTGGGAACCACTTTTTACCTCAAACTCTATCGACACTAAGGTGCAAATTCTTACGTCTAACATAACACAGCTGTATGATGCACATGCTCCTATTCGTGCAATCAAAGTAAGACATTTGCCATCGCCTTGACTTACAGACGACATCAAAAAGTTAATGACGAAAAAGGCTGCAGCCAAGTCAAGGTACAAGTTTCGATCGACCCAGGAGAATCTGGACAAGTATGTGGCCATTAGGAACCGTTGCAACAAGGTGTGTAGGAACGCACAACGCCAACACATTCACACGTCTATCGAAAACGGAGATCCAGCTAAAGTTTGGAAATTTCTTAATTCATTGGGAGTTGGAAAATCACGCCAAGACTCAATTCCTAAAAACTTAGATGTCAATTCACTTAATGTACACTTCTGTTCTTCGACCCATTTAGACGGGACAACTAAATCAAATACACTGCAATATCTTTCAACTGTTCCAACTCCCAAGTACCCTTCATTTGTCTTCGAACAATTGACCGCTTGTGATGTTAAGAAGAATCTCATCCAATGCTGTCGGTAACGATTGTATTAGCCGAAATATGATCATTCCTATAATGGACGAAATTCTTCCTATTTTGTGTAACATTTTTAATCACTCCGTATCTAGTGGAGTATTCCCATCTACTTGGAAAGAGGCACAGATAATTCCTTTACCCAAAAAATCGAAACCATGCTTTTTATCTGATTACCGTCCCATATCGATCCTCCCATTCCTATCTAAAGTCTTAGAGCGCCTTATTCACTCCCAACTTAGCACTTTTCTCAATAAAAATTCATTGTTGAATTCATTTCAATCCGGATTTCGTCCTGGGCATAGTACTTCGACAGCGTTGGTGAACATCACAGATAATATAAGGCTAGCAATGGATGGCGGAAACCTTACACTTTTATCCTTACTGGACTTTAGCAGTGCCTTTAACAGTGAAGATTTCCACATTTTGCTTGGCATACTAAGCTCTATTAACATATCTCCAACGGCTATTGATTGGTTTCGTAGTTACCTGTTTGGTCGTCGGCAACGTATACGCATCTAATAATCATATTCTTCATGATGCAGTACTGAAGCCGGTGTACCACAGGGTGGCGTTTTATCTCCTTTACTCTTCGCAATTTTCATAAATTCCATCTCTGACAAGCTAGTTTCATCCTACCACACACATATACACTAGCCCCCTTGAATAGGTTAACAGAGGCTTTCTGTACCATTAACACCAACTTGGAGAGGATCTGCGAATGGAGTAAGAACTACGGACTCATGATAAATCCCACCAAAACGCAAGTCATTGTTATTGGCAGCCCCAGCATGGTCTCGAGGATGAACTTGTCGCAACTGCCCCAAGTTAAGTTTGACGGAACCGTGCTGCCCATACAGGACTCTGTTAAAAACTTGGGTATTTATTTCCACAAGACCTTCTCCTGGAGCATCCAAATCAAAGAGACAAGTCGTAAACTCTTTGCGTCAGCGGGTTCTCTACGGAGGCTAAAGAACTTCCTTCCAACTGCCACTAAAATTGCGCTCGCACAATCACTTCTTCTTCCAGTTCTAGATTACGCCGATGTCAGCTATCCTGATCTCACTGAGGAGCAACTTGATAAGCTTGAGCGTCTTCAAAATTTCTGCATAAGATTCATATTTAGTTTACGCAAATATGATCACGTATCTGAATTTCGTAACAGACTCAAGTGGCTTCCAATTCGACTTCGCAGGAATTCTCACATTCTAGCATTATTATACAATGCTATGTTCAATCCTAAGACCCCCACTTATCTAAGGGAGCGCTTTAGATACCTCAAGGATACCCACAATAGAGTTTTGAGGTCGTCTGAGAATTTGGAACTAGAGATGCCAGTGCACTCCACCAACTATGCTGGGAAATCATTCATCGTTAGTGCAATTCGCCTGTGGAATGCACTGCCCTTAAATATTAGGCAGGCAAAATCTCTTTCTATATTTAAAAGTATGTTGAAAAATCACTACTTAGGTATTATCCAACCATCATGAGTATTCATGAGTGAAAATAACGTAGGTACCAAATTTTCAACTCTGGGATATGGGTTGTACTTATATAAATTTATCTATATGATTTTTAGTTTATTTACTATTTTAGTGTGAGGTATTGTAATTTATATGTATGTTTGTTTTTTTTTCTTTCTTTTTTCTTTTATTACTCTTTATTGATATTTGACTACTTTCATCCTGACAACTACACCACCGTCTAACGTCTTGAATAATTATTTTTTTTCCATCCTAAGGTTGCCTGGAAGAGATCGCATTTAGCGATGAGTCCGCCCATTGTACATTTAACTATATTACTATTATCCATGCAATATTGTCTTTAAACTTAATGTTGGTGTACAATAAAGAGTTATCTATCTATCTATCTATCTAAGAAACAGCCTGACGGACTTTGACCCCAAGCGCCGCGTCATGCGTCAGCGGGATGACCGTTATGATTTTATCATACGATATTTTTTAGCATAAATGCGTCCTATTCGTTCAAAATGCGATTGAAGTGCGAAAAGCAAGTAATAGAAATGTACAGCTCACTCAAATATTGGCCAGAAATGAAATTTAAACGATTTTATTTTTTGTAAATCGAAAAATACAAAAATGGGGAAAGGAAAATGATTTGGAACGAACTCACAGCGTGCCGTCGTGTCCGTCGCGTGATGCTCAGGATTGCAGTGGCTGCCGTCTTGAAGCAGAAAGGCAGCCGTTGACGCAACGCCTTTGTTCGTCTTGCTCGGTGACTCGCCAAATTCGAACGGCGCGACCGTTAATACTGCAATCTCCGGAATTCTTCGGAAGTAGCAAAATCTTCTTTGCAGTAGACTTGCTGGTGAATTCCTCGGCTGATGGACCCAACTGCAGGACAAAACTTTCCGACCGCTCGCACGGCTTATGTGGCGAGTGCCGGCGGCGGTTCGCGGACGGGCCACCGCGGAGCGGGAGAGCGCGCGGGGCGCGGTAGGGCGCGCGGGCAGCGGCCGAGAACCGGTCGCGCCGGCGCAGCTGCTCGCGTAAACAGTCCTTATGTTTATTATCATAAGTTAATGCAGATTCTAATGACATTTCGTCAAAGACCACTGAGCACATCTTTTTCTTATCGTCCCATGAGGCAACCTGTAAATAAATTAATTTTATATTAATAAACAACATTATAATTGTAAAGAACAAGGTGAAAATGTAAGTTGTTTGTATGTAATAATATATATTTCATTTACAATAACATGAGACTATTCCCTCTCACTTAGAACCCTGTGATAGGTCTTGTTTTTACACATGGATGGTAGAAAGTACAAACGTCTTTCTTCATCAATTCAAAAACTTGTGGACAGATTCCTGATTCAACATTCAGTTTCGACACCATTTTATTTAATGTCGACTTTGAAGGCAGTATAAAGATTTTATGTAAAAATCTGTAGCACTTAGGGCTTTGTTTCATTATCGACAGTGCAATAAGTTTTTCTTCTGCAGTAAAGCGACGGCCTTTCTTCTTTTTGGTGCAAAGATTTATTTGCATTTTCATGATCCTTTTTGCATATGGATTATTTTCAGTCAATTTTTGAAAAGACTTCTCCTTGCTAAACTTGAATGCTCTTTTGGCTCTTCGGTAAAAGTTTGCCTGTTGTTTCGCCTTTTTGAATTCTTTGTAGATCAATTGGCATGTTGGTGTCAAATCTTTCAGTTTGTGAATTAAACGTTTAAAATTTTTAAGATAGTTTTAACAACATATGATTCAGATTCAGTGTTAATCTATTACCTTTTGTTAGATTATGACTCTCCTAAGTTATGTGAGATTTAACAGCCGCCCTAGTCTCAGCACATAATGGAACAGGGAACATAATGGGATGATGGTGATAATGCATTATCTTGCCAGCAGTGCTGGATTAACCAATAAGCAAACTAAGAATCGCTTATAACATCATGCTAAGAAATAAAGGAAGATTTTTATTACCTGGATTCTATCTAGTTGGTGGATTATGTGAAGAAGGTCCTGGTAAATTCTGAAACTCAATGAATCCAGATGCAACGATTTCTGAAATACACAAAGCAAAAGTTAAGTTTCATCAGATGGAAAATGTTGATGTGGCTTAAGACATTCAAATTCAAGAACATATTTTTAAAAATGAAAGAAAGATTATTACCTGGGTTCTATCTGGTTGGTGGATTATGTGAAGAAGGTCCTGGTAAATTCTGAAACTCAATGGATCCAGATGCAACGACTTCTGAAATACACAAAGCAAAACTTAAGTTTCATCAGATGGAAAATGTGGAGTAAAATATTAAAGTAAAATTTAGATTTTTAAAGATGGGCTATGATATAATAAATAATATTTGTATTTGAATTTAATAAATATTATTAGACTAAGTCTTTACCACAATTTTTTTGAATATAGCTACAATGTGTGAATGTATACATAATATTTTAAATATTAACAAACCTTTCAGTGGTTCTAGTTGGGCATATGTGTGGTCAAAGTGTCTTTTACGTGAGTAACTATGCTCAGTCTGAGGATCCATGTTTTCTGAAATCAGTCATAGAAAGAAACAATATGAGCAACAGAAATGTAGTTTGACCCCATGTAGTGCACACCCCTTTTCAACTAGCTGCACACTAGATGACAGAACACATAATATTGACATACTCTGTTGTGATGTGGTTGGGCAGGTTGGGTAAAATCTCATATATCCAGATTGCGGATTAGATTTCAGGTGACGGGACAAATGTATGTGCACAGAAAAAAAAAAGCAAATAATTGTTTCATGTCTGGGTGTTATGGGACCTTGGTTCTCGTAGTTACTGGTTCCCTAGATACATAAAATCCTAGTTAGAGCCCATGTGATCATTGGTCATTATTATTATCATTTATTTCTTTACGTGTTGTTACTATTAACCACAAATACAAATTGTTGGAAAAACCCTTGGAGGCAATAATTATAAACTATGGCTTAGATGCATATATGACATCCTGCTACATATCAAGACAATAGTGTACATGGGTCTTACAAGTTTTAACAAACCTTTGAGAATGATTAATTTTCATATTAAACATAGCACTTGATGTGTCCTCTCTCTATTACCATCAAGATGACTTCATAAATAGTAGATGTATATGTTGTACATGGTAAGTACTATTTTATAATAACATTATTTATGTTATTCAAAATAGACTAGTTTTTTAGGCAAAAGTATTAGAAGACTTACCAGCATTCTCCTGAGATGGTACCCCATTCAAAATCTTGTCTACAGTAAACAGGGAAGGATATACTTTCCCTATGAGGCGTGATTTGGACGTCAGACACTTATTTGCAAAGTGTCTTTGACAAACAAATAGCTTTGAAAGCTGTTCTGATGATAATTTGTTTAGATCATCACGGTTTAAATACTTTAACCACATATTGAGTCTTTTCTCATAACATAACATAACATAACTTCACGCCTGTATCCCCGAAGGGGTAGGCAGAGGTGTATTACACACCCACGATTCGCCAGTTATGTTAAGGTCCCAATGTAATAGGGGGCGAGCCTATTGCCATCTACCGGGCACATTATTAAGCGACCGATAATTAACACTTATTAATGCACACATAACTACGAAAAGTCAGAGGTGTGTGCCCGGGCCGACTGGGGATCGAACTCGAGTCCTCGTCTCAGCAGTCCGTTATGTACGCCACTAGGCTATCGCCGCTTGTTCTCTCTTCTAGTCTTTTCTCGGTGCATGGAAAATGGTGTAAAATAGCGTCCTGTCGCGAACTTTTACAAACACAGCACTCGTAATACATTTTCATAAAGCAAAATAACCACAAGGGGCTTTATTACAGATAAAGTGGAGAGGATAAGCACAAACGACTTTCACTCGATCGACAAAGTAACTGTAATGAAAATGAAAGGTGACATCTGACAGTTAAACATGGCCGCCGGCGGCGTTTGCGCCAGCCAATCACAGTTTTAGAATTTAGATATAATAAGCAGAGAATATCGCAGTATAGAATTAAGGATAATAATCAGCTAAATAATGTGTTGAGCAGAAAGCCGTTCTATTCAATTTTTACAGACATGACACAATCAAAGTATAAACAAACTTGGTGTCCTAGGTTACGTACAATGAGATTGCTAACGTACAAAGGAGTTCGCATATCAACACCCTCCCTTAACCTGGACATCTTACAGAACCCCAAGTCCCTTCGTAAAGAAGTCATGCTTCACACGCCCAAGTGGCTTCGTGAAAACATCTGCCAACATATTAGCAGTAGGCAGATACAAGAGATCAATATCAAGATTACCGACTATCTCTCTTACATAGTGGTACCTAACACTTATGTGTTTCGTACGTCTATGATGCACTGGATACTCTGTAAGTTTTAAAGCTGACTGATTGTCGCAATACAAAATTACCTTGCACCTAATATCCAGTTCACGCAACAATGCCCTGAGGAATACCGCCTCTCTACAGGCTTCGCTAAGACTAATGTACTCCGCCTCGGTAGACGAAAGTGCAGTGCAAGACTGTTTATAACAACCCCATGAAATGGTATTACCGGCAAACTTAAAAACATAACCCGTATAAGACCTACGGTCTAAGTCCGCGGCCCAGTCTGTATCTGCATATCCTTCCAAGGTTGAGTTCACATTTGATTTCTTAAAAACTAAACCTTGTCTAATCATGAGAAACGCATATTGAGATATCTTAAAGGCACTAACCTTTAAGATATCTCAATATGCGTTTCTCATGATTCCAGTGCTCGACAGTATAGCAACTATTAAATTGGCTTAAAAATGCCACAGCAAACGAAATATCAGGCCTAGTAGTTACACATAAATACATCAAACTAACGATCAATTCCTGATATGGCAACTTATCTACAACATTATTCTTAGTAGTAGGACTACCTAAAGAATTGGCAATGTTGGTAACCATCAGGGAGGTTACAGACTTGCAATCGAGCATATCAAAACGATCAAGCAAGTTATCAATCTTATGCTCTTGGCTAAGTTTAATGCAACCATTATCACGTTCTAGTTTGATCCCCAGCATATCTCTAACTTGGCCTAAGTCGTTCACTTTGAAATGTTTCATCAAACATTTCTTTAACGTCGTTGCTAAAAACTTATGAAACACGAAGAAATCGTCAACATATAAAGCTATAATAACAACAGACTTACCAACTTTCCGAGTAAATATGCACTCCTCTTGTTTACATTGGTAATAGCCCAAGGAAATAAGAACATCCTTTACCTTTTGATACCAAGCACGCGAAGCTTGCTTCAATCCGTATACAGCTTTATGCAATCTGTAGACCTTATTCTCATTTCCAGGAGACACCATTCAGGAACGCGGTTTGCACATCCAAATGATCGATCTGCAGATCCTGTTCTACAGCAATGCCCTGAGGAATACCGCCTCTCTACAGACTTCGCTAAGACTAATGTACTCCGCCTCGGTAGACGAAAGTGCAGTGCAAGACTGTTTATAACAACCCCATGAAATGGTATTGCCGGCAAACATAAAAACATAACCCGTATAAGACCGTAGCACATCCAAATGATCAATCTGCAGATCCTGTTCTACAGCTAATGACAACAAGAGCCTCATAGAACAATGACGGACGACAGGTGAAAAAGTCTCGGTATAATCTTCACCATACTTTTGAGTCAAGCCCTTCGCGACTAACCTTGCCTTGTAGCGTGTAATGTTACCTTCCGAGTCTCTTTTCAATGTAAATATCCATTTATTTTTGACAATATTTTTACCAAACGGCATATCAACCAGCTCCCAAGCTCCATGAGTGACAAAAGAATGTATTTCCTCATCCATGGCCTTCTGCCAAAGCTATTTGTCATCACAGCTTAAAGCTTCCTTTACATTACGTGGCTCTATGGGTTCAACATTTTTCACGTTTGCAACATTGCAAGTTTCCTTTTGCTTTCTGGGACGTAAATCATATCGATGGCCGACAGTTTCAGTCTCAGTTGTGCTTTCAACTATCGAATCCCTGTCAGAGTCTTGTTCAAACTCCGCCTCAACATGAGTATCTGACGACTCCAAATGAGCAGGTTGCTCCGCCTCAACCGGCGTCAACCACATTAACATCGTCAGCACCTCCTAAAAGAAAAATAGGTACATTTTCCGTTTTGGCTTTCGAGTGACGTCCAGAAAAAACAGATTCGTGAAATACTACATCACGTAATATAACAATCTTATTGTTTTTCGGATTGAACAATCGATTCCTTTGTATTATCCTCATACCCCAAGAAAATATATTTCATACTTTTGGGATCCAACTTTTTACGCTTGCAATCATCAACATGCGCACATGCTTCACAACCAAACACACGAAGATGTTTCAGACTAACACTCTTACCCGTCCACAATCCCTCCGGAATCTGGCCCGATATCCTAGAACTCGGTGAACGATTAATAAGGTACGCTGCAGTACACACCGCCTCAGCCCACATCTTGTCATCCAGTTGAGCATTAAAAAGTAAACACCTGACTTTTTCAAGTAAAGTACGATTCAGTCTCTCAGCTGCCCCGTTCTGTTGAGAGCTATACGGGACTGTCAGCTGATGAACTATACCCTTACATTTCAGAAAATTAGTTAAGTCTGCATTCACGTACTCAGTACCGTTGTCAGACCTCAGTACCTTAACTTTAGTACCGCACTGATTTTCTACAAGATTAATAAAATTTTTAGTGTACTTACATACATCACTCTTCTTCGCGATAGGGTAAGCAAACACTTTCCTGGTGTGGTCATCGAGGAACGTCAGAATATACCTCTTGCCTCCCAGAGAAGTAGTCGGCATTGGCCCGCAAACATCTGTATGGATCAGCTCCAGCCGCGCCTTATCGGAATCACTCACAAATGGAGCACGGGTTTGTTTGCCCTCCAAACAAACATCACAAACTTGTTTTTGCGTATCTACCTGAAAATCAATATCATTAGCCAAACGCCTCAAACTTTTTAAACTTTCAAACTTAAGATGGCCTAACCGCTGATGCCAGATTTTCATATCGTGCAAACCCGCCTTTACTATATTAGATTTACTGATGGTTGCAAGTCTGTAAACCTTCCCGATTTGCATAGCTTTTAACACTACTACATTATTTTTCATAATATTACATGCAGTTTTAGAAAACATAATAACAGGTTGGGGAAAAAGAAATCCATTATTTTTTCGGTAGATGGCTGTAGTGATCGATATCTCGTAAATTATCGATCAAACAATTTCAAATTTATGCTCGTTGTCAAGGTAACAGTTCGCACTAAAAGAATTCGTTTGCAGTTTTTTGTTTTGTCCATTCAGTTCTGAGTTACACGGCGTTAAAGATGGAAGTCAACAAAAAGAAAATTCGGTACATTTTACAGTTTTTCTTTGATAAGGGCGAAAATGCAAGTCAGGCGGCTGAAAATGTGAATAGTGTTTATGGTCCCGATACTGTAACAGCTAATTACGCGCAATTTTGGTTTCGTCGATTCCGTTCGGGTATTTTTGACGTTAAGGATGCCCCTCGCACAGGCAGGCCCGTCGTCGAAAATGTCGACAAAGTCACTGAAATCATCGAAGTGGACCGGCATGTTAGTAGTCGTAGCATCGCCCAGGAGTTAAAGATCGACCACAAAACAGTTTTAAATAAAGTCTTGAAGTTCACGTAAAAATAATGGATTTCTTTTTCCCCAACCTAATATTATAGCCTTTTTGTGTAAAATAACATCAAAAATAGTTTTATTTCAATGAACAGAAATCAAGTTAACAGAAAGTTCCGGTACAAACATTACAGTTAAAGTAATATTAACAGTTTTACCATTAAAATTCACCGAAAAATGTATGTTACCAATACCGTCCACTTTCAACTTATTGCCGTTTGCAACACGCACCTCCTTCGTCGTTGACGGTTTCAGGGTGTCAAACCACTCACGACATACTGTCATATGATTCGTGGCCCCGCTGTCAATAAACCAAGAGTCGTTGTCATTACTCGTACTAAATGCCGATAAAACCGTATTACTCGAACTTTGCTGTTTCCGTTGAGTACAGTCTTTCTTCATATGGCCTTTCGATCGACACTTCCAGCACCACAACTTATCCTTCTTGTTCGACGAATTAGCGTTTTTAGATGTAGACGCGGCCGACTTTACATACACTATCTTTGTTTTGCACACGGTTCCGTGTAAACAAACAGACATTGCCAATATCTCCGCTACCTTTCCATCGTTTTTCTTGCTAACAGCTTCTGTTTTACCATTTCTGTAGAGATCTCAATACCAGAGTGCTCCAATGCCATAATCATTGGCTCATATTCCTGCGGCAAACCTTGAAGCATTATGGCAGCTAGGAATTCTTCATCAAGTGGCTTGTTCATACTTCGAAGTTGATTCGCCAACGATAATATCTCGTTCACGTACGATTCCATGCAACCGAAATCAACTAACTTAATTGTACACAAGCTACGAAGTAATCTCAACCTCATGTGCAATCCTCTGTCATCGTAGGCTTTTTGTAAAGACTCCCACACTTCTTTTGCAGTTTTCGCCTGAATAATATGAGAATAGCATGACTTGTCTACAGTCAAACAAAGTCTAGACCGAGCCTTCTCCTCTCTACGAGATGCCTACTCTACGGTCTCTCCAGGTACAACCTCTCCGGTCACACTGCTCCACAAATTCTCGAAAATTAACAGATTTTTCACCTGAAAGCTCCAATCTCTATAGTTACAGGCTCCTTTCAGCTTCTCAGTCGCATTCATCGAACTTACAGAATCCATTTTCGAGTACAATTTGCAAACACAAACTAAACGTGAATCCCTCTATACACGTAAGGCCATAACCTTTTAGAATTTGGATATAATAAGCAGAGAATATCGCAGTATAGGATTAAGGATAATAATCAGTTAAACAATGTGTTGAGCAGAAAACCGTTCTATTCAATTTTTACAGACATGACACAATCAAAGTATAAACAAACTGGGTGTCCTAGGTTACGTACAATGAGATTGCTAACGTATAAAGGAGTTCGCATATCAACACAAAGCAACCGCATATGTCAAACAACATTAAAACAAAATGGCGCTACCTCAAGCGTTTTGTTATACGCAGATTATCAGCCGTGGTTTCATAGAGACAATTATTTTTCTCTGTGTCGCCATCAGAAATTGAACTGTTAATCTACAAAGTTAAAACTTGCCATAGTATGATGCTATTCTTGTTGTTGCCGGCAAATCAATTAAACGCTAACTTACTTTTACAATAATAGTTATTCTTATCAATTGAGATAACTCCGAGCGAAATTCAAACTGTGTACGGTACACTATGTTAAGATAAACATACCATAAACATGTTATGTCACGTCACCCATTACAACCACCTACAGTACTTTTTTAGTCTACGGCTTTTTTTTTTCATAGAAGGGTATGCAAAGGGATACTACCATACTATATCCATATTTTGTGTTCAATATCTTCGTTTTAATACAATTTTTACCATGCTTAAAACAAAACCAAGTGTTTTTTGTGTATGAACTTAGATCCAAGGTTATTAAGCGTGATGTAGTCTTGTAATAACAACGTTATTCGTGGACATAATCGATTACATATCGAGTAATTAACTAGATGATTGTCGAATCTTGCGTACGGCAACAAACACTGGTTTTACGCGTAGGTGAAGTAGACGTGCAGTGTACTTGACGTTGACGCGTAGTTCTATTTTACGGCAATACCAACGGTTGTTTATTTCTTTATTTATTATGATTTACCAACATTTGTTTACACGGTTACAAGCAACCAAAAATTACAATCAATTAGTTTTAAACAAAGTGTAACAAATAATTATAGGTGAATACAGCTATAATATAGGTAAATAGCGTTGTTTGCGTTTAGGGTAAACGTCGCTTATGTGTGAACTGCACGTACACTCGACTAATGCGTCATAAAATTACGGCGATCGGCCCGCTGTACATTTTGTGTTCTAGGAACGAAACCGATGCCAAAAATTTGATTTTTAGATTTTTGTCATTTGTCTGATTATCTGTTTCATCATATCAGCCGTAGGAAGTCCACTGCTGAACATAGGCCTCCCCCATTGACTTCCATTTTGACCTGTCTGTAGCGGAATGCATCCATCGTTTCCCTGCGCTCTTTACCAGGTCGTCTGTCCACCTTGCGGGAGGCCTACCTACGCTGCGCTTGCCGTCACTTGGACTCCACTCAAGGACCTTTCTGCCCCAACGGCCATCGGTTCTTCGAGCTATGTGCCCTGCCCACTGCCACTTCAGCTTGCTTACTCGTTCTGCTATGTTGGTAACTCTGGTTCGGCTACGGATCTCCTCATTTCTGAGTCGATCTCGTAGAGAAACCCCAAGCATAGCCCGTTCTATAGCTCGCTGTGTGACCCCGAGCTTCCTTATGAGGCCCATAGTGAGAGACCACGTCTCGGCACGTAGGTCATCACTGGTAACACGCACGGATTAAAGACGTTTGTCTTCAAGGACTGCGGAATTATCTGTTTGTCTGCTATTTATTATCGAAGTCCGAGCGTCACTTGAAAACCGCTGAACAGGTCGTCACCTTTATGGTAAAGTTACAAATACTACAGGAGAGTCAAAAAACTGCATTTTTTAAATTTTGAAATGGCTCGCTTTAATAAACCGATATCTTATTAGTTTTTATTTTATGAAAATGTATGCAGAATTCGGTTGATTAATCAGTATAGTTATTATAAAAGTGAAATAACCTAATAAATCACATTCGCAACTTTGACATCGCTGAGAAATGTTACTAAAATATCATGTACTGGTCAAACTCTACACCTCGTTCAACACATTGAAAATGGCTTCGAAACCAAAAATGTTACCGGAGTTGTATTTGTGGATCTCACAGCTGCGTACGACACGGTAAATATAAGAAGACTACTGACGAAGGTCCAAGAAGTGACTAAGGATCTGGGTTTCGTCAACATCTTAAGGGAAATTTTAAATAACCGGCGGTTTCAAATGCACTTGAACTCCTCTAAAAGCAGATGGCGTGTTCAAAAAAACGGACTCCCTCAAGGAAGTGTACTGGCTCCTGCCTTATTTAACCTCTACACAAACGACCAACCAAAAACAGCTGGCACTCAGCGGTTCATCTACGCGGACGACCTCGCACTTTCTACTCAGGCGCCTAGTTTCGAAGACGCTGAGGCATTGCTCACAACCGCGCTGAACGCACTTGGTGAATACTACGACGCGAACGTCCTTCGACCAAACCCGTCCAAAACACAATCGTGTGCGTTTCACCTCCGCAATCACAAAGCGACCAGAGCTCTAAGGCTATCGGGGCAAGGCGTCAACATTGAGCACTGCCCAACCCCACGCTACCTTGGTGTAACCCTGGACAGAGTGCTGACTTTCCGACGTCACTGCTATAACACCAAGCAAAAATAGGGACCAGAAATAATCTTCTGAGGCATCTTGCTTCGTCATCTTGGGGAGCAGCTCCTCATGTTCTCCGCACAACCGGACTATCACTGTCTTTCTCCGTGGGAGAATACGCGTGCCCAGTGTGGCATCGATCCGCCCACGCCAAGGACGTCGATGTGGCGTTAAAAGAAACATATAGGATCATTACTGGCTGCCTCAAACCTACCCCATTGAACATGCTATACCCTCTTGCAGGCATAGCTCCACCAGATGTTCGGCGAGATGTAGCTTGTGCGGTGGAGAAATGGAGACAGGACACAGATTCCCGACACCCTCTGCATACCTTTGAAATGCCTCCAGTCCGTTTAAAAAGCCGTCGGAGTTTCATGAGAACCACTCAGGCTACAGACTGTGCCCCCACAGCGGGCAAGAGATCAAATGTGGGTAGAAAAACATCCGGTTCTGGAAGGTTTTATCAGACCAAAAGAAGAACTGCCGCCTGGACATCATCTCCAGTGGCCAACTTGGAAGTCATTAAATCGCCAAGTTGGCCGCTGCAAGGAAAATATGGCAAAATAGACCGCTCGCAAGTAGACTGCGAGTGTGGGGCCCAATCTCAGTCCATGCCGCATTTGCTCTCTTGTTTGGGCCGCCATAATATAAAAATCAAGCCTTGTATCTGGCCATTGACTCGAAGAACATAAAAAATTTTTTTTACTCATAGTCAATTCACGTATGTGTCACATTCGCAAGTATGCAATTTTAATTTCATTACAATTATAATTAAATTGAATAAACTTGCGGATAACACAGATATCGATTGTATTTATTAAATATTTTTTTACAGTTTGATTAATTTTAATAGTATGAAATAACACAAAATATTTACTTAAGACGAAAAAGAAAAAAATAACGAATTCAAGTAACGCTAATCAACAGAATCTTCATCTTCTTCACTATCCGGTTCGGGCAAACGGTCCAAAATTGAATCAGATATTGGTAAATTCTTATAATATTCATGATAACTCCAAGGAGTTATCATGAAATGTTATTAATGTTATTAAATGTTATTATTAAAAGATCATTACATAATTTTAGTAGATCTGTTTTTTTTTAGAAATAGGCAACCTGTCATTATAAACAGCTTAAGGTGTTATGGGTGCAATTTTGCCTCTCTTTGCTTTTAGTTTAAATTCTATGAAATTTTCAACGTTGTAGTCGGTTTTGATGAAAATCGATTTAGGATTTTCTTTGCGGTATTGAATCCACACTGCATCTTGGAATTTTGGAGTATTATTAGTAAGCGTTGTTTGCTTTTTCTTAGCTTTGGTGGCTTCTGCTACTACAAATTGTAGTAATGCACTGTTAAAAGATAAAAAGTCATTGTACAGTAACGTAGTGACATTAAAAGGGCGCGGATTTGTCCTCGCCATTCTCATTGTTTGAACCCATCCATCAGGCGTGTAAAGGGATGCCCGATCTTTCACTTTGAATCGATCTTTTGAATCGTAATGGATCGTAACCCCGTGAATCGATCTACGATCTGAATCGTATTGCTTTGAATCGATTTTCTTCGATCTTCGAAGATCGTATCATAATTTAAGAAAAAGACAGTACCAGTGCATGTAAAGTTATATATTTAGTGTTTCCGAAAGACAACAACTTTTTTTTATAAGTTCCGATACTCCGCATTTAAGCTTTTTAAAAACAACAATTTCGACAACCGAGCTGGATCTAACCTATTACGGCTATCTGTCAAGGTGTTGCCAGCTAAAGAAAACAGACGTTCAGAAGGGACAGATGTTGCAACAATAGTCAAATACTTCAATGCCAAACAGCTTAAGCCCGGCCAGATAGTAGATCTGGTGGTCCAGTATAGTATTGGGTCTGCTTGTCGAGCAAGTAATGGCATTAGGTAATTCATCTATTCATCATTATACATCTTCTGTCAGGCCTCCCCAAAAGTCTAGCCATGGGGAGATTGGGGAGTGTAGGCTTATGGTTCAAACATATCAAACGGACGGCAGCGCATCGGGCAGCAACGGATTGTAGTGACACACGCACCCGCAGTGTCTAGCTGCTTTGTGTCATTTGGTAATATAGACTTACGCTCAAGGTACACAAGATTTAATTTCGTCTAAAAATTGTACAATCCGTTCCTGTCCGATGCGCTGCCGTCCGTTTGATTTGGTTGGACCCTTATTTGCACTTGGTAGATCAGAGAGGGTCGTTCTCCAGCTCCGGTAGAGGAAACAAATATAACCTAATATGATGATGCACTCATCATTAGGTATAGGTACATTGGGGTGTGTGTTGGGTAACCTACTCGAGTGTCGCTCCGATCCCGATCCCGCTGCAGTCCGGGGGGAACGGAATCGGAGCGGCCGGTACACCCTGGGCGGCGGTCAATGGCTTCCCCTTCACCCCTTCATAGGGTTGGCATTGATCGTCGGCCAATACCCAACGTGGCGGGAACACATCGCTCTCCGTACTCCTCTGCTTTCAGAGGAGACAGGATGAGCGATGCTGTTAGTGGTGAGATGGCCCAGGGTCAGCCGGGGTGCGAGGGATATGCTCTATGGGTAACCTTACACCCCGGCGTCTGAAGACCCGAGACGGCGTGCGGTTTTAGTCGGTGCAAGCCCGACATAACCGCCCCCGCTGGCCGGCGGGGGGGTATCCGAAGGGATTTCCGCACGATAAAAAAAAAAAAAAAAAAAAAAAAGGTATAGGTACATTATTCTATTTTAAATAATAAAAATTTAAGGGTAGGCTTGGAGTGTAGGTACGCTTAGCTATGTATTAATTACGAGATAAGTTACGAGTTTAAAAAGTAGGCAATATATGAAGGGTTGGCATATAAAAAATCACAATATAAATAGAGAGATAGGTACTTACGATTTCGGATTCGGACAATGCTGCACTTTCTCCACCTTTGTTTAAATCAGAGTAAGTATTTTGATGATGTCGTTTGAGATGATTTTTTAAATTCGTAGTATTGCCTTTGGTTTTAACATTCTGTTTACATAATTTGCACTCTCCGCCAGAGTCATTTCTAATAAAAATCGTCCAAACACTTGATTTTACTGGTGGAGCCATATTAAAAGCAATATTAAAAAATAATAAGCCACACTGACAAAATAAAATCCGTCGTATTCAATCGTATTACTATCTACAATGAACAAAGTATCTGGCCTACCTACGAATTACGATGATCTTGCGGCGGTATAAAATAAACGGCGGATAAAATAAACAAATTTTTATACTACCTTCATATTATTGTCATTTCATATTTCATACTCACGGCAATTTTACTCAGGTACGTAACACAAGACTATATCAACAAATAGATGTTACTTTGTTTTTGTTGTACCCGCTAAAATGAGAGTGTTATCAAAGATCTTAAACAAATACAATGTAATGTGTATTATTTTCGTTTTTGAATGATACGATTTTTTCCTACGATCCTCAAAGCATACGATTCGATCTGAGCAAAGATCGTATCCTGTTAAATCGATTCAAAAATCGACAGATCGTATTGCCTGTGAATCGATCTTCTAAAAGATCGATTCAGATCGGGCAACCCTACGGGAGTATTTTTCGACTTTTGTTCTATCTTGGAATTTATAGAATCACCATGACTGTGTCCTGACTCAAAAAATACGTGATCAATAATTTTAATAGTTGGTTCACAACAAGATAAAGAAGCATGCAACTAAAGTTAAAGTTTTTTTGCTGTCCTCCGCAATTTTCGGACATCATCCTGACGTGGGTTATGTCAGAATGACTAATAATATATTTATAGACAGATGTTCCATTCTTTTTTTTATACCACTCAGGTGACAGGCAAACTCACGGCCCACCCAATTTCAACACTTCCTCGCCTTCCTTGTGTCTCATCCCAGTTATAGCAGTCTACATTTTGGTTTCCTAAGTTATACATCGTTAAATTGTATACAGCAAGTTTTCGGACATAAAAAAATGGTCCAGCTGCTCCTTTTGGAGTTTGCGAAACAGCTTGTAAATCAAAATTGAAAGACAAAACCTTGTTGTCACCTTTTGCGGTTTCTTTGTCTTCATTTCGTCGCAAGTAAGCGTCGTCCCTACGTTTAAGATGTTTTTCGTGAAGCTCTTTATGTATGACAGTTTCTTCATTATGTTTTGACAATTCCAAATAAACTACACACTTTTTACATAAGTCTTTTTTGGGAGTTTTTTAACTTGTAAGACCTGAATATTTGTGTTTGCTTTTCACATCCCATGGGAGATTTTCCTTCTTGTTGGCATTTATCTTTGTATAGGGTGTACATGATACAGATATTAAGTTTTGAGTCAAGGTATCTATATTGTGAGTCCTTTCGGCAATAGTGGGACTCCATGGCAGGGAGCGACAAAATGTGGCTTCTTAAAAATTCCCCGTCATCAGAGTTCAGTACCTGAATTCGTCGTTAGTGTTACTAGGGACACGTATCATGTGTGTTTACGACGTGTTCGGGTCGCCTCATAAGTTACGCACGCTTATCGATAGCGGCGCTCAAGATTCTTTTATAACTTCTGCTTGGGCCAACAAGCTTGGTTTGCCTCTCCGCCGCTGCCGTTTAAGCGGCGCTGGCTTAGGTGAGAATGCAGTAACTCAAGTAAAGGGGATTACACACTGTACAATATCACCCTATGATTCTAATGAACCTAAATTTCATATACAACCTATAGTTCTGGATCAACTCACAACCAACATGCCAGTGATTGAACTGCCCCCCGTCGTGAAAGAACGGTACAAAAACTTAGTTCTTGCGGACCCGGACTTTGACAAACCTGTGGAAATCCACTTATTACTAGGTGCGGAACTGTTCCATGATATTTATGACGGCCAACGTATCAAACTAGAGCCCGGCTTGCCTGCCGCTCTGCATAGTATTTTCGGATGGGTTCTCACCGGTCCGCTGAATCTTTATAATTTCACTCCTCCTTCTACGGTCTCGAGTTTACTTGCTTCGACTCAATAGTAATAACCCTCCATAGTAATCCAATTTCGGTTTGATTGCGTTCAGGGGTCAGCAAGTGCATAGCCGGGCAGGGGGATTGTGGTCGCAGCACTGACCGGTGAGTGTCACGCGGTGCTGCGACGACAATCCTCTTCTGATGAGGCCGTCAAGCTGAGTGCCACCATTGTTAACATGGTACGTGTATGTAATGGTGACCCTCTTTCCTGAGACTTTACCTTCAACTTACCATCAGGCGAGGTGAAGTCAAATTGACTTGTTCTAAATATATAAAAAAAACCTTGACGAGGCAGTTAAGCGATTCTGGGAACTCGAAGAGCCACCGCAAGTCAGCCTCTGTTCCCCTAAAGATGCAGAGTGTTAACGTCTATATACTGAACTTACCTATCGTGAACCAGACGGACGATACGTCGTGCCTATTCTCTTAAAAGAGCCTCCACCTAAGCTAGGCGAGTCCTATGATACGGCACTGTCGCGTTTTCGCTCTCTAGAAAAGCGTCTAAACCGAGACGAGCAATTAAAAACGGAATGCATTCAATTCATGCGGAACTATGAGGGCTTAAGTCACATGGAAAAAAAGGACTCTGCCGCCCCGGCCAAGTGTTACATCCCATATCATTGTCTTGTCAAAATCGAATCTACCGACACTCGGTTAAAAAGAATCCTTTTTAACGCGAGCTCTCAAACTTCGAATAAATTGTCACTCAACGACTTGGTGCACACGGGCCTCAAGCTACAAGCCGACATCGTTGATATCATCACGGGTTTTCGACTTCACAACGTAGTTTTCACGTGCGATATATCCACAATATACCGACAAATTCTTATCCGACCGGACGATCGTACGTGGCAACACGTCTTGTGACGCAAGAACCCCATCGATCAATCGCAAGACTACGAGCTGCGCACGGTGACTTACGGCGTGACTATCTCTCCTTATCTGGTCATTCGAACCTTACATCAATTAGCTGAGGATCATGGCGCAGAGTGGCCACGCGCTGCTGAGGCTCTTTGTCATCAAACTTACATGGACGATGTCACGACCAGGGCATCGGACACTGTAGAAGCTATAGAACTAAAAGAAGAACTTGTGAGCCTTCTTCGGTTTGCGCATTTTGAACTTCGAAAATGGACCAGCAATAGTCTCCACTTTTTAGAGCAACTTCCTGCTGAACATAGCCAGCCTCCTAAAACGTTCTCGCAAGACGATAGTCGTGGCACGCTTAAAATTTTAGGAGTCCAATGGGAACCTCAAGGTGATTATTTTTCCTATTCTGTCTCCACAGTCGACCTTGTCTACACGAAGCGATCCATTCTGTCGAATGTCGCGCGTATTTTCGGCCCGTTAGGTTGGGTTACTCCCTTTGGTTTAACGGCAAAATTGCTTCGTCAAAATTTATGGCGCTGCAGCCAAATTGGGACGACATCGTTCCCCCCCAATAAACATTTAGGCGTCAATTAGAGCTTGTTTTAGAACTTAACGAGATATATAGGAGCGTAGACAAGCAAAATATTTCACTTAGAGGTATACCACAGATTTACAAGGGCGATAACAGGGTGAGTTTAGTGGTTAAAGACATACAGCAGCATTTTTTAACACTCACAGATTTACAAGGGCGATAACAGGGTGAGTTTAGTGGTTAAAGACATACAGCAGCATTTTTTAACACTATAATACGGACAAAGCATCTTGTGTTATGGCTTTAAGTGAATCTTACAACTAAAAGATCTAAATAAGAAGTAAGCATTGAAAGATTCCCCTCAAAGTGCTATGCAAGCGTTTCAAAACCCTCGCCAAGACCCAAAAGTTGTACAAAAGCAATAATTACCGCTACCAGTTCTACAATGGTGCTTATAAACTCTTTTGTACCACCAAATGCCAAGAGGTACAAAACTCTCTTATGTTACTTTAAAGTCGAACAGTAGGAACATTTTTTGCTATCATGGAACTTCTAGTGCCTAATGTGACTTCTGTATAACTTTAGGTCGAGTAATAGAGCTTAATACCACTTATGTACACCTTATTCATTCACTTGTTGTGTTGATAGAAATATGGCGACGCAACTGAAAAAATCCAAAGCAGCCAAAAAGGCTTGGTAACGTCAAAGTAGGACTGGTGGACATAGACGAAAATTGTTGAGAGAATATCATAATCTTTTAGACTGCTCTGTTTCTGTTGAGGATCCAAAATTAATGCAAGAAAATGTGATTGTGAGTGATAGTAGTACTACAAGTAGTCAAGCGGGAGTTATCTGCGAAAATGTGGAACTGGGTTCCGTACATCATTTTCCAAAAAATGTGGGGGAACGTGGTGCTACAACTATAAGCGATCATGAGGAAGTAGTTTGCGAAAATGTGGATCGAGGTTCCGCATATTATTCCGCGATTGATATTGAAGAAAATACTGACAGTGAGGATGAATGCAATGACGTTTTAAAAAATCCTAATTTTCGTGAACAATTGAGAGTATGGGCTATAAAACAAAACATAAGTTAAATAGCTATGAAAGATTTGCTGTCAATCTTAAATGAGAGGTTTTGCAATATTCTTCCAAATGATCCTCGCCCTCTTTTAAAAACATTGGAAAATAATGGCGAATATTGGCACACTGGCATTTCTGGACCTTTGAAAAATATTTTAGAAAACATTGATAATTTACCTGACATTATTCATTTGAATTTTAACTTTGACGGTCTACCCATACACAACAGTTCGAAAAAAGAATATTCATCAAGTTGACGCGGATCCATTTGTCATTGGCATCTATTTCGGAATTGGAAAACCAAAGAACTTAAAAGATTATGTAGAAATTAATATAGCAATGTAATAACAAATATCTTGTTGGCAACATTAAATGTCGGATGCCAACACTAGTTCCGGTTCCGGTAGGCTCTCTCACTCTCTAGGCTGTACTGTTAATGAGGTAACAAGTTTCTGTACTGTGTCTAAGAAATAAATCTATCTACTACCATCCACTGTGTATCATTCATCAAATATCTTCAGGTTATGGCCCAGGAACGTTAGCCTGGTAGTAGACAAAGTAAATTCAGTTATTCGTACAAAAAATTCGTAACCGGCGAAAAGTGAGGTTAGGCGTGGCATGGCGTGCGCAAAGAAAAAATTTTTCTCGGCGAGCGAAGTCGAGAACGGAAGAACACTTGCTAGTTAATTTATTAAGGCAAGGCAGGAGGATGGATGCAAACAACGTTCATGCGATGAAACTGGAGGGAGCAAAAAATTGGAATATCTGGAAATTTCAAACAACGGTTTTGATGAGAGGTCAGGGATGGCTGGACATCGTAGAAGGGCGATGCGTAAAACCTGAAAAACCAGAAGACATAGCAATATGGGAGTCCAAAGACGCCAGGGCTCAAACGTTACTGGTCACCAAAATGTCTAATGACGTCATGCTGCATCTGATTTCATGTACAAGTTCCGCTCAAATGTGGCGAAAGCTACTAAGTGTATTTGAACAAAAATCTGAAACAAGTATACATATAGTACAGCAGCGGTTTTTTCAATACAAGTACGAGAAAGGAAATGAAATGTCTGTGTTTTAGTTAAAATACAAGAAATGCAAAACCAGTTAAAACAATTGGGAGAGGAAATCTCGGATAAGTTTGTTATAACTAAAGTGTTGATGAGTTTGCCTGACGAATACAAGCATTTTGTGTCGGCATGGGAGTCTGCACCCGCATTTGATAACCTAGTTGCAAGATTATTAGTTGAGGAGGAAAGGGTGAAGGACAAGACAGAGGAAATACAAGATAATCCGTCCTCATCGGCGCTCGTAGCTAAAAGTAACATAAAGTGTTATAAGTGTGGCAAGTTGGGACATTATCAATCAGAGTGTAAAAATAACAATAACAGTGAAAAAAAACTGAACGATAAGAAGTGTTATTATTGTGGTAAAGTCGGACATTTTAAAGCACAGTGTCGGTTTAAGAAATCAAAAGAAAAGGACGATAAGAAGATAAGTAATGCGTTTGTGTTAAAACCTAACAATGAACAGTATGAACAATCAAAGTGGTTGGTGGATTCAGGGGCAAGCGAGCATATGTGTCGAGATAAATCATTATTTTCATCATTGAAAAGTGTTTCGCATTTGCAAAAGTCAGTAATAGTAGGCAATGGCGCTACTATTAATGTTTTGGGTTGCGGACAGGTGGCGGTACAGGTCGGTAACGGAAGTGAATGGATCGACACTATTATCGACCGTTCCGGACCTAAAGACAAACTTGTTCTCTATGAACCGCGCCACTGACCGAGGATATGTCATAATGACAGATACCAATTCATGCAAATTTTATAAAGATGGCGTTATTTGCGCAATTGCAAACAAAGTTCAAAACTCATGTTATTTGAATTTGCGTTATAAATGTGAAAATGCAAATGTTGCGAACGTGTGCAAACCTGTTGTTTACGATCTTGTTGGGTGGCATGAGAGACTTGCGCATCAAAACTTTGACTACGTGAAGAAGTTGTTACAGAAATATGAAGTCACAGCAAAAACACATGATGTGCCCAAATGTGAGAGCTGTTTGCTAGGAAAAATACACCGATTGCCGTTTAAAAGAAGTGAATATGTAAGTACAAGAACATGTGAATTAATACACTTGTGGACCCATGGAAGTCGAGTCCATTGGTGGGTCGAGATATTTTGTGATTCTAAAAGATGATTATTCTAAATATAGAACTGTGTACTTTGTCAAAGGGAAACATGAAATTAAGCGTTGTCTGGAGGACTTTATAAAGAAAGCTGAAAACTGCACAGGAAATAAAGTTAAGATACTAAGAACGGACAATGGATTGGAGTTTGTAAACAAAGATGTGTCGGAAATGTGTTCAAGATTGGGAATAACTCACCAAACTACAGTCACTTATACTCCAGAACAGAATGGGAAGAGCGAAAGGGAAAACAGGACCCTTGTGGAAGCAGGAAGGACTATGCTGCAGGCCAAAAATCTCCCCAAACAGTTATGGGCCGAAGCAGTTAATACAGCGCTTTCCATCTCAACCGTACTGAAAAAGGGGGGATGGGAAGTCTCCATATGAAATTTGGTCAAACAAAACCTTTGATATTCATGGTCTGAATGTGTTTGGTTTTGAAGTGTATGCACACATTCCAAAAGAGAAAAGAAGAAAGTGGGACAGCAAAGGAGAAAAGGGGATGTTCGTGGGATATGGAGAGAATGTAAAAGGATTAAGAATTTATTTCCCACAAAGAAACAGTGTAGATTTAAAAAGAGATGTAGTATTTGTGAAAGATGAACCAAATTCTGATAGAGAAAAATCAACAATGTCAAGCTATACAGAGGGTGAAGTGTGTGAAGTCCAACAAACAAATGGTGGTCAAACCGAGTCCCTCAGGGAATCAGAACACATGAGGAGTCGGGAAGCGAATACAACCCGCTTAGTGACGAAAATTCAGATTCATCAGACTTAAACAATGTTACAGAAGTTCCAGAAGTACCCCAACGGCGTAGCAAGCGTGTCAGGAAACCAAAGGTTTTCCATGACTGTATGAATGTCTATACTGAAGAAAGCGGACCTCTCACCTACAAGGAGGCTATGGCTAGAGGAGATGCCAGTAAGTCGAGAGAAGCAGTGGATAGAGAGTTACAGACATTAAAAGAAAATAATACCTGGGAAGTATGCAATGTACCGGTGAGTGAACCAATTATTAGTAGTAAATGGGTGTTTAAAGTTAAACAATGTAATAATATTTCACAATATAAAGCTAGATTGGTGGCAAGGGGCTTTGAACAAGAAGATAAAGTAGATTTATTTGATGTGTATGCCCCAGTAGCAAAACTGCCCACTCTTAGACTCTTTTTAGTAATTGCAACCAAATTAAAGTTACCCATTTATCAAATGGATGTCACAGGAGTATTTTTGTATAGGGAAATTACTGAAAATGTATTTATTAGACTTCCAGAAGGGGCTTATATGGGCAAAAATAACATCGTAAAACTAAATAAATCTTTGTATGGACTTAAAAGTTCTCCAAAGTGTTGGAATAACAAATTTAATTCTGTTATGATTAAAGAAGGATTTTTAAGGTCAGAAAGTGACCCCTGTTTGTATGTCAAGTGTAAGAATAGCAATCAATTGTATGTTTTAGTATACGTAGACGATTTGTTATTGTGTGGTACAAATGATAAGTCAGTAATGAAGCTGAAAAGTGTATTAAATAAAGAATTTAAAATAAAAGACTTAGGATTAGTAGCAGACTTCTTAGGTATATGTGTTGGGTAACCTCCTCGAGTGTCGCTCCGATTCCGATCCCGCTGCAGTCCGGGGGGAACGGAATCGGAGCGGCCGGTACACCCTGGGCGGCGGTCAATGGCTTCCCCTTCACCCCTTCATAGGGTTGGCATTGATCGTCGGCCAATACCCAACGTGGCGGGAACACATCGCTCTCCGTACTCCTCTGCTTTCAGAGGAGACAGGATGAGCGATGCTGTTAGTGGTGAGATGGCCCAGGGTCAGCCGGGGTGCGAGGGATATGCTCTATGGGTAACCTTACACCCCGGCGTCTGAAGACCCGAGACGGCGTGCGGTTTTAGTCGGTGCAAGCCCGACATAACCGCCCCCGCTGGCCGGCGGGGGGGTATCCGAAGGGATTTCCGCACGATAAAAAAAAAAAAAAAAAAAATATAGAGCAAAATGTAGAAACTGGTGTTACTGAATTAGATCAACGAACTTACTTACAAAGTGTACTTAAAACATTTAATATGGAAAATTGTAAGGATATGTCAACTCCTATGTATCCTAATTTTAACAGTAAAATACTTTCAAATGATACTGTACCTGTAGATGAAAATGTTGTAAAGTTATGCAGGCAAATAATAGGTAGCTTAATGTATGCTGCATTAGGTACAAGGCCTGATCTATGTTTTCCAGTATCTATGTTAAGCAGGTACCAGACATGTGTCAATAATGAATTACTAAGTGCATTAAAAAGAGTATTAAGGTATGTGAAATATAGCTTAAATTTTAAGTTAGTCTTCAAATACAAAGACAATGCATTGGAAGCATTTTGTGATGCAGACTGGGGAGGAGATCTCCAAGATAGGCGATCAACCTCAGGTTACTTGTTCAAGTTTGCAAATTGTTTAGTATCATGGAAATCTAAGAAACAGATATCTGTTAGTTTATCCTCTACGGAGGCAGAATATGTCGCTGTTAGTGTGGCAGCTAGTGAGGCCTGTTGGCTGATTAATCTCTTAAAGGATTTCCAAATTAATAATGTGTGTCCAGTACTTTTTTGTGATAACCAGACCGCAATATCAGTTGCCTGTACTGATACAGTTAAACGTCTTAAACATATAGACATAAGATATCACTTTATAAAAGAATTAATTAGGAATAAAAAATTGATTCTAAGATATATTAAAACAAATGAGCAGCCTGCAGACATGCTCACAAAAGCTCTTAGTAGAGACTTGATACTTCGTTTTATAAATATATGTGGTGTGAGCTATTGTGATGGAATTTAAATTTGGTTGGTTTATAAAGTATTCTAACATTGTTAATTAGAAAAGGATAGAATATCCATTCGTTTGTTTTTCTTTGAAGATTAAAATGCTCATATGTTGTTACTTTGTGTAAAGTGTTCCTATGTTGTTACTTTGAGAGGGAGTGTAAAAAAAAACTCTTATGTTGTTACTTTGTGTAAAGTGTTCCTATGTTGTTACTTTGAGAGGGAGTTTAGAAAGCTCTTATGTTGCTACTTTGTGTAGAGTGTTATTATGTTATTACCTTGAGAGGGAGTGTAGAAATTAATATAGCAATGTAATAACAAATATCTTGTTGGCAACATTAAATGTCGGATGCCAACACTAGTTCCGGTTCCGGTAGGCTCTCTCACTCTCTAGGCTGTACTGTTAATGAGGTAACAAGTTTCTGTACTGTGTTTAACAAATAAATCTATCTACTACCATCCACTGTGTATCATTCATCAAATATCTTCAGATTATTTAGAAAAATTTGTCATTGAGATTAGTCTCAATGACAAATTGCCATCTTGTAGTAGACATTTAGATGTCTACTACAAGATGGCCTTGAAATAAAAAACAAAAATATTTCTGTCAAAATCAGATGTTTCATCTGCGATTCTCCTGCACGAGCTTTTATGAAAGGTTTGTACATAAGAGTACGTATAAAGAATTGTATGCATCTGTTCATATATACATATGTTCGCGTGCGAAACTTTTTTTTTTTCGTGCGGAAATCCCTTCGGATACCCCCCCTCCGGTCAGCGGGGGCGCTTATGTCGGGCTTGAACCGACTAAAACCGCAAGCCGTCTCGGGTCTACAGACGCCGGGGTGTAAGGTTGCCCATAGAGCATATCCCTCGCACGCCGACTGACCCGGGGCCATCTCCGGTTTCGAGATGCCCCCTTAAGGTTTGGGAACCACGGTACAATTACTACTAAAGGATACAACATTTTCAAAAATATTCCTCGAATACTTTCCGTGTTCTGGGTGGCTCCTCAATCCAGATGTTTAGATTGAAGAGCCAATTTAACTTTGAAGAGACCGTAATCTTAGCAATCCATGGATTCTCCGTGCGGGTGCCGGGTCCATCGCGTTGCTGAGTTGGGAACTCGGGACAGTGCCTGGGACTTGCGACCCAAGTGTAGGTTTAGAAGGGGCCCCTTTTGTTGATGTACATCAACACTCACCTTCACTACCCAAGTTCCCCTCCCTGCCTAACCAAATTTGATACGAACCTACTAGTGCCGCTTTAGACATTCGTCCTAGTAATGAGCTTATTGTAGCTCTCGATAGGCCTAGATCTTTAAGTAGGTTATAGAGAGATTTTGCTGGTATACCTCTCGCTCCCACTTCCACTGCATACAAATTAACCACGTAACCGTTTTTGATTAATTCGTTTGTGAGATCATAGTATTTATTTTTCTTTATTGTGTGGTCCTTCGGTATATTTGTTTCCCACGGTACAGTAAGTTCCACAAGAACCACATGTTTTAATCTCTTAGAATATAGGAATATGTCAGGTCTAGATGACGAAACCCCAACATCCTCCGGAATTTTGTAGTGCTTTTCATACGTGTCGATTAGGAGAGTCCAATCTGGGGCAGTATCTAAGATTGAATAAGGTTTGTTCCTGGGTGTTATGGATGAACCTTCAGACACAAAGTTGATATGACGTCTGTTAGTAGTCAATCCTTTTTGGGCTCTAGCTACTGCCAGACTCATTGCTTCACGTATGATGATAAGCACCTTATCGTGGCGGCGTGAGTAATGGCCTCTATCGAGAAGCACCCTACATCCTACTAATATGTGTCTAGCCGTCCCTATTGCCTCACCACAAGTATAACATTGTTTTTCTGTGGCCTTCCCCCACCTTACCAGATTACTCTGGTCTGGGAGGGTCATCTGAAAGGCGTTAAGATAAAATTTTAACAGGGCCGGCGACCAGTCATAGATCAAGGTGCGCCACTTTAAGGCCATCGGTATGCAGAACTCTCCCATTGTCAACCATTCATTTTGGATTTCCAAATTCATCGCGTGCACTCGATATTTATCATTTTCGTCTTGTTTTAGAAAGGACTTAAGTATATCCTGGTCCCTTTCTGGCTCTCGTACTCCCAACCCCACTCTGTTTGACTGGGCCCCTATCATAAATCGTTTATGGAATAGAAGTCTAGATTCAAGCTCGGACGCGTTATTATCTTTCGGGAGTGCCCTGATTGTGACATCTTGGGATTTTCCTAAGATGTGGGCTTTGGTAACTCTAAGATGTTTATAGAGCTCCGATGGTTTCTTAAGTTTCATTCCAAAATTATTTTGATCCCTAAATAGAGCAGAGGAATCAGCAGAGTGCGCTAGTCCAAGCCACGATTTTAGCGATTTTATGACAGTTGCATCTATTTTCGCCAGTAAGCTTTTACCGAATTCATACACCAGAAAAGGCCAAGTCAGACGTGATGTTAAGTAGTTGTCATATATCCAAGCTTTTTTGATATTGTTTAGTGGTATCTGATCTATCTTATTTAGGTCATTTATAAACGTATCGACAACTTCATCTAAGGATGGTGTGCGTCCTTTATAGTCTATCTTTCTCCCAAGAAATTTAAATGGCACCGATTCAGCGACTATGGAAACTGGTTTACCCCCAATGAAGAGTCCCGGGTCGTAAGAGGTAAATTTGGTGTCCCGTCTACCCAGACATAGACAGTGACACTTACTGGGCTTCGTCCTCAGTCCATTTGTCCACGAACAGAACTATAATATATAATAATATATACTACAAATTTCAGAATCTTGCCTAAAAATTATCTGCTTTCGTACTAAAATAAGGAGGTGAGTTTCCTTTCAAAATTCAAAGTGAATCCTCAATCCAAACGGAAATAGAAAGAGGCGTATAGAACAAACTGCATATTTTAATGTAAGACTATTATTACCTAGAAGTTCTCGCTGTGTTAGTAGGTACATAAATAGTTTAGTGGCCAAAACTTACATTTAAAACAGCCGGACAAATAATTTACAGGTAATAAACATAGTAAACTACTATAATAATTATATTGTTATTATACCTACCAATCAATTCCGGCGCTTCGCCGGCCGCTGCCGCGGCACGCTCGCTTCGCTCGCTCTGCTCGCACTCTGTTGGGGTCACAGTTCTAACCTAACCTAACCCACATGCTATTTTTTACACACACATCACATCACATGGGATTAGGCGTACAATGCCACATTCGCATAATGACATATTGAAATTTCGGAACCGTGCCGCGGAAGCGGCCGGCGAAGCGCCGGAATTGATTTGTAGGTATAATAACAATATAATTATTATAGTAGTTTATTATGTTTATTATCTGTAAATTATTTGTCCGGCTCTGTTGGGGTCACAGTTCTAACCTAACCCACAAGCATGTTGCGAAAATGGCATTTTACTAATGTGACTAATGTTTTGCGATGTGGCGTTTTCAGAATATGACAATTTGAGAATTTGTCATTTTGCGAAATTTCAATATGTCATTTTGCGAATGTGGCATTGTGCGCCTAATCACACATCACATGCACATTTTGCTAGTGTGACATTTTGCTAGTGTGGCCTTTTGCTAGTGTGGCATATTGAGAAAAGACATTTTGCGAATGTGTCATTTTGCGACAATATGTCATTTTGAAAATGTGGCATTGTGCGCCTAATCCCTCTCGTCCAACGCAACTATTGGATTCTAGGAATTCGAAACCTAATCCGATCACGACTTGCAAAATGCGTAACATGCTTCAAAGTGAAACCTGTTTCTTGTCAACCTGTGATGGGCGACCTTCCTTCTTAGCGCCTGCAGGAAGAAAGCTGCTTTCAAAACGTGGGAGTTGATTTTGGAGGACCTTTCACGGTCAAAGAAAGTGGACGGCGTCACGTAAAGACGTACAAAGCATATATCTGCCTTTTTGTCTGTCTTTCCGTGAAAGCCATTCACCTAGAACTGGTTACTGAACTATCAACCGAAGCGGTCATTGCGGCACAAGATCGTTACGTTGCGAGACGTGGCTTATGTCACACTATCATATCTGACCGAGGTACGAACTTTGTGGGTGCGAACGTTATCTCGGGGAAGTTACTGAGCTACTTGTTTCGGAAAACCACGCTATTTCTGACCAATTAGCATCCCGTGGAATAACTTGAAAACTGAATCTTGCTTCAGCGCCTCATATCGGGGGGATTTTTGAAAACGGGATCAACCAAGTACCATCTTAAGCGCGTGATCGGATCTCAAGTCCTCACGTTCGAAGAATTTTACACGTAGCTCACAAAAATTGAGGCTATGTTGAACTCCGCCCGTTGGTCTCTCTACCTGTGGGCCTACCGCCCAAGTGTCGTCGATATCGAAATAAGGTAGACGGCCATTTTGTACCGCCCAATTGATAATCGATGCCAGCGCGGCGTAAGAATGAATGAAACGCTGTTTTTGACAGTTAAATAGCTACCGCCTAAAAAAATTCTAATTAACGACCATTCCGACGCGTCGCTTTGAAGTGTCATTTCATTGCGGCACCTCATGAGTTGTCGTTTTGAATATTATTTTCTTTGAAAATAATTTTGGTCTTTCCAATTTTAGCTTGCTTTTTTTAATTATTCTGCTTTCTAGGGACTAATTAAAACACTCTTTAATCTTTGTCTTAAGTACCTACTTAACCGTTTTTGCTGTGTTGTTTGTTGTTTTCGTATGTTTCAGAAGGAAGGAATAAGCGAAGGAGTTGGAGGACGAAATTCCATCGTCGGCAGTCACCCTCATAAAAGCCATAGTAGCCCAGTGTTAGGTGCAATAGGAGGGCAGAACCCAGTCGCCCCCATAAAAGCCATAGTAGCCCAGTGTTAGGTGCAATAGGAGGGCAGAACCCAGTCGCCCCCATAAAAGCCATAGTAGCCCAGTGTTAGGTGCAATAGGATGACAGAACCCAGTCGCCCCCATAAAAGCCATAGTAGCCCAGTGTTAGGTGCAATAGGATGACAGAACCCAGTCGCCCCCATAAAAGCCATAGTAGCCCAGTGTTAGGTGCAATACGAGGGCAGAACCCAGTCGCCCCCATAAAAGCCATAGTAGCCCAGTGTTAGGTGCAATAGGAGGGCAGAACCCAGTCGCCTCCATAAAAGCCATAGTAGCCCAGCGTTAGCTGCAATAGGAGGGCAGAACCCACTTGTCGGCAGTCGCCCCCATAAAAGCCTAAGTAGCCCAGTGTTAGGTGCAATAGAAGGGCAGAACCCAGTCGCCCCCATAAAAGCCATAGTAGCCCAGTGTTAGGTGCAATAGGATGACAGAACCCAGTCGCCCCCATAACGGTGGCAGATGCTGCAGCGAATGTCGCAAGCCTTTTGACGCATCTGGCAACGCGACTATTTACATACCCTTCAACAAAAGAAGAAGTGGTATTCCGACGGAAAACTTAACCTCGAGCTAGGTGACGTAGTTATGATTAACAATTCTAATTTACCACCTACCGAGTGGCGGCTCGGCCGCATCGTTCAGATTCATCCCGGGGCGCGGACAATGTGACTCGCGTCGTGACTATTAAAACCCAGAAAGGGTTGTTGTTTCGGCCACTCGTTAAAGTTTGTCCCTTACCAATATCTTCTACTTCTAACTAGCCCCTTATTCTTTTATAAAAAATCATAAATTAATTAGCTTAGTTAAATTAGTTTAAGGTCATTGCACACTCGCCTGCGTTTTATCTTTAAGCTTACTTTTATTTTAGCCTAAGTACATATCTCATAACCGAACACTTGGCTGTTTTCCAGACCTAGTCTCTGAAACAGCAATGATTATCTTGTGAAATCCCTAGACGATTTCAAGTGGGGGGAAATGTTACGACTTGAGAACCTTCCTTCTCATTTTCTCCTGTCCCAATTTCTCTCCTCTCCTAACCTATCAGTTATTGTCGCGTTCGCGTGAATCGAAAGCGTATTTGACAGCTGTCCTGCCGGCTGTCAATAGAAATTTATACCGCGGCCGAGCGCGCATGCACCAAGTACTTGCGCAACCGAAATTAACGAACTCGAGGGTCAAACAGAAGACGCTGCTCCCTGGAAACCTGTGAGTACCTTCCCCTTATCCCGTTTTCATATTCTGGTGTTTTTGTCCACTTTTCACCGCAGGTTTAGATGGTCTTGCGATTCGATCTGGGTCTGTCCAACGAGAACAATCGACAAGTGAAAACACGCCTTTTCCACTTTGAGGGGTCTGACTGGTGTCTTTTTTTCGGTTCCAACGACTGTAAGTCACTATCGTTGAATTGTTTTTGCAAGTCCACAATACCAGGAGCTGATAAACGTCTTCAGTAACTTTCAGAAAGTCGGTTTAATAGGAAATCTGGTTGAAAAAGCTATCAAACTGGAATCACGCGTCTGCGGTGCAATGTTTTCGGATAATTCGGCGTCATGCTTTTTGTTTGTAGATATTGTTTGCGTTAGTATTACCGGATAGAGTTATTACAACTAAAGTCGTCATCAGAGTCCTGTCAATCACTGTCTTTTACAAAGTAACCTTTTTTGGTGGTATCTACTACAAAATTGGGATCTTTAACACTATCATCACCATCTTCAATATAACTGCAATCATCGTTTGAAGTCTCGCATACAGTTTGCTGCTTGCTAAGTACATGTTCAGAAGTATCTTCGTCTATGAATCCTTCGTTTAATATTCGTTGATATATAGTGTCAAATAGTTTCTGAGTTTCTGGCGACTTTAAGGGTAATGGCGATAGTACGGCAGGTTCACCTGATTAGAATAAAAACGTCTCCTTTATATTAAAAAAAAACATTATAATATAACAATGCCTTATGATACAATAAAAGGTTTACCTAATTTATTATATTCATTGTGCTTTAGCAATAATGGTGTTACTGGTAAATATGATGAAGGCATTCCCTCACTCTCAACTGCAAAAAAATATATAGGTACCTTCATTTTTATACAAAATAATAGCAACATATTTACGTAATTATTAGAACCATATTTATTGATTCTATACTAACAATACACTAATAGTAAAATAATAGAAATACCTGTTTCCGTTTGTTGTTTTTTTTTTCACAATAATGGTATTAATGGTGAATAGGGTGGAGGTGGAATTGAGTCACATTTTCTATAATATTCTGATCTAAAAAAAGATTCCTTTATTTAATAATTGAAATTAAAATATTATAGGAATTAACTAAATTAAATAAAATTAAGCCAGAAAGATTTTATCACTACTTACCTGTTAATGGAAAATGAAAATGTTTTAATTTCAATCGTTCATCACGTTTAGTACATTATATCGTTAAGGTACGCCTAACGCCATCTAGTAGCTATTAAGGAAATTAGTCGATGTGTTACTGTCATAATTCATTATACGTAAAGTCTAGAACATTGAAGCTTGGATCTCGTAGCGTTGAGAGCTCAGATCGCAGTAATCAGTTAAATTTCATAATTTAGTAATTTCAGTTCAGATTGTGTTGATGATCAGTTCATGTATATGTAAATTTTATATCAGTATTGCATCAGATTCAATAAGTGGAGTGATTTTAGTACCTAATATATCAATAGTCAGGTGGTACATTGAACTCAGTGTGAAGTGTTCGGAAACTACTCATGTAAGCAGCTATTTCAGGCGGTATTGTGAAAACCTATTAAACCAGTGTAAGGAGTCAGTGGTTTTATTGAAGTTTAGTGGTGAAACCGCTTCATATCATCAGACAATCACCTCTGTGCCATTTCGCCGCTTCGAACCCGCCGGTTTGGTGCAGAGATATACAGGTCATAAGCCATCAGGAAAGAGCGAGGCGATCCGGAGGGTCGTACCGCCAACATTTGCTGGTGGCCCATGAGGGGAATACAAGATTCAGAAACTAAAAATCAGAAAATAAGCGTTCAGTACGTCATCAGAATATCAGAATTGGTTCAAACGGGCTTGAAATCAAGAAAAGTGTTTCTAATCAGATAATCAGTGGGCCTACCGCCCAAGTGTCGTCGATATCACAGCCGTCGAAATGTTGCGCTGGTCAAGGTCGATGGCCATTTTGTACCACCCCATTGATAATTGATGCCGGCGCGGCGTAAGAATGAATGAAACGCTGTTTTAGACAGTTAAATAGCTGTCGCCTAAAAAAATTCAAATCTACGGCGTCGCTTTGAAGTCTCATTTCATTACGGCACCTCATGAGGTGCCGTAATGAAATGACACTTCACACAATGAGCTGTCGTTTTGAATATTATTTTCTTTTCCGACGGTTGATTACGATGCCGATTGCACCTAACACTGGGCTACTATGGCTTTTATGGGTGCGACTGCCGACGAGTGGATTCTGCCGTCCTATTGCACCTAACACTGGGCTACTATGACTTTTATGGGGGCAACTGCCGACGAGTGGGTTCTGCCCTCCTATTGCACCTAACAATGGGCTACTATGGCTTTTATGGGTGCGACTGCCGACGAGTGGATTCTGCCCTCCTATTGTACCTAACACTGGGCTACTATGGCTTTTATGGGGACGACTGCCGACGAGTGGGTTCTGCCCTCCTATTGTACCTAACACTGGGCTACTATGGCTTTTATGGGGGCGACTGGGTTCTGCCCTCCTATTGCACCTAACACTGGGCTACTCTGGCTTTTATGGGGGCGACTGGGTTCTGCCCTCCTATTGTACCTAACACTGGGCTACTATGGCTTTTATGGGGGCGACTGGGTTCTGCCCTCCTATTGTACCTAACGCTGGGCTACTATGGCTTTTATGGGGGCGACTGGGTTCTGCCCTCCTATTGCACCTAACACTGGGCTACTATGGCTTTTATGGGGGTGACTGGGTTCTGCTCTCCTATTGCACCTAACACTGGGCTACTATGGCTTTTATGGGGGCGACTGGGTTCTGCTCTCCTATTACACCTAACACTGGGCTACTATGGCTTTTATGGGGGTGACTGGGTTCTGCTCTCTTATTGCACCTAACACTGGGCTACTATGGCTTTTATGGGGGTGACTGGGTTCTGCCCTCTATTGCACCTAACACTGGGCTACTATGGCTTTTATGGGGGCGACTGGGTTCTGCCCTCCTATTGTACCTGCGACTAATTAAAACACTCTTTAATCTTTAGCTTACCTACTTAAACGTTTATGCTGTGTTGTTTGTTGTTTTCGTATGTTTCAGAAGGAAGGAATAAGCGAAGGAGTTGGAGGACGAAAGTCCATCGTCGGCAGTCGCCCCCATAAAAGCCATAGTAGCCCAGTGTTAGGTGCAATAGAAGGGCAGAACCCAGTCGCCCCCATAAAATCCATAGTAGCCCAGTGTTAGGTACAATAGGAGGGCAGAATCCACTCGTCGGCAGTCGCCCCCATAAAAGTCATAGTAGCCCAGTGTTAGGTACAATAGGAGGGC
The DNA here is from genome assembly GCA_946251805.1 of Cybosia mesomella. Lineage (NCBI taxonomy): Eukaryota > Metazoa > Arthropoda > Insecta > Lepidoptera > Erebidae > Cybosia > Cybosia mesomella. The sequence goes on from OX276411.1 coordinate 16,123,770, forward strand.
AGAACCCAGTCGCCCCCATAAAAGTCATAGTAGCCCAGTGTTAGGTGCAATAGGAGGGCAGAAACCACTCGTCGGCAGTCGCCCCCATAAAAGCCATAGTAGCCCAGTGTTAGGTGCAATAGGACGGCAGAACCCACTCGTCGGCAGTCGCACCCATAAAAGCCATAGTAGCCCAGTGTTAGGTGCAATCGGCATCGTAATCAACCGTCGGAAAAGAAAATAATATTCAAAACGACAGCTCATGAGACGCGGTCGATTTGAATTTTTTTAGGCGACAGCTATTTAACTGTCAAAAACAGCGTTTCATTCATTCTTACGCCGCGCCGGCATCAATTATCAATGGGGCGGTACAAAATGGCCGTCGACCTTGACCAGCGCAACATTTCGACGGCTGTGATATCGACGACACTTGGGCGGTAGGCCCACAGAATCCTATGTTATCATCAAGATTGCAAGATTTGGAGGTTAGATGAAAACATTTTTTATTTCGTTGAAAATTGGCCGCCATTTTACTGCATCATACTTCGTTGATTTACACACATGGTATCAAATCATAGACAATAAATTATTCAGTGGTGTCTACAATATTCAGAAGTGCCAACATTAGGATTAGAACATTAGTCAACCGGTGAATGAGTGAACAATTTACACAATCGATACGGATCGATACGAACGTTACCTAAGAGAAGAAGAACGTATTTTAGTGATTAATTGTTGTGTCATAGCTGTCATTCAGTTATCATATTATTTTTTGTTTACCTTATTTCAAATTTAGGTTAAGTTGTTTAATTTAGTTAGTTTATAAATTAATTAAGTAATAATCTGATTAGTAAATTTAAAATGGTTTCCGAAAAGGAACTAATTGCTGCTAAGGCTCAGTTTAGGAGCAAGTATAGTCTATTTAAGGATTATTATAGTGTAGTTCCTAAAAATCAGGGTTCAGTCTCAGCAGCAGTTGCCCTTAGGCAATTTAATAAATACATGCAAGAATTTATTGAGGCTTACGAGTCTATACTCAGAAACGAATCTTTCTTTACGGATCCTAAGCATATTGAGATGTACTTGACTCGGTTTTCAGAAATTAATCAGATATCAGCTGAGCTTGAACGTTTAACGTCCGTGGAGGTTGCTCAGATTGCTGGTAGTTCTGGCAGTGGTTCGGCTAGTAGTTCAGGACCGGATAAGGTAAGGGCAAGGTTACCTTTTATAGAGATACCAAAGTTCGCTGGAAGTTTGATGGAATGGTTGAGTTTTTATGATTTATTTAAGTCTTTAGTTGATGGGAGGTCAGATCTGTCACATTCAGAAAAACATTATTATTTGAGGGCTTCAGTCAGTGGTGATGCGTTATCGATTATTAAACATCTGCCAATGGATGGGGCAAATTATGAAATGGCTTTTAACTTATTAAAACGAAGGTATGATAACATCAGGCAGCTCACAGATACATACCTTCATAGGATAATTAACTTGCCTATTCTTTCAGAAAATTCAGGCATACGTCAGACCCTCTATGATCCGCTTAGGGAAAGTACCCAAGCATTGGAAAAATTAAATATAAAATTATCAGAATGGTCTTATTTATTGGTTTCTATTATTCTTCAGAAATTGCCGGCTATACTCAGAACTATCTATGAGAAACGATATGGAAAGGATACTGGAGTTCTTCCTGCGTTTGAGCAGTTACTGGAGCTGCTCGAGGAGCGGTGTCAGCTGCAGGCCACAGTGCAGGAGCAGTCTAGGAGGGCATGTACTCCAAGACCAAGCCGTGTGGAACCTCGAGGAAGGATGGTTACCAGGTATCAGAGACAGGGTGTACACTAAGTATCTAATCCTGTGGTGCCTTCTAATCAGGACTCAAAGGTATGTGCATTCTGTAAGCATTCAGACCATGGGTTATGCAAGTGTAGGGATTTTATGGCACTAGATCCATCAGGCCGAAAGACATGGGCGATTAAGTCAGGCGCATGCTTTAGATGTCTGAGGAAACATTATGCTAGGGAATGTACGCACACTAACTGATGCAAGCACTGCAAGTCATTAGACCATAACACTTTGATTTGTGCACGGGATGCTAGATCAAATCAGAACAAGGGGGAAGCCATCAGAACATGCGAGCATCATGTAGGACGTCAGTCTCCACTACCAGTGGGTTCAGATTCGCATGGTAGGGTACCTTCACCTAAGAATGACCGTTCTAATGAAGAACCTTTGCCGCAAGTTATACCAGGCCGTCAAGTGGGCGAGCGCACTCGTCAGGCTCATATAAGGTTCAATAAACTGCGTTTCGGATCAAGGTACAGTCCGGAGAGGTCCGACTGAGATAGGAGCAATAATAATAATAATATGAATAATGATCCTTTGTTCAAAATTCGACATATAATTGATTATTTTAATAATAAAATGGAGACATGCTACTACCCAGCCAAGGAGTTGTCCCTGGATGAAAGTATGGTGCTTTGGAGGGGACGTTTGCGATTCAAGCAATATATAAAGAACAAAAGGCACAAGTATGGCATAAAACTTTATATGTTAACAGAACCTGATGGTCTCGTACTGAAGTTTCGTGTATATGCAGGGCGTCAGTTGTCATGCAATTACTCGAAAATAAACTCCAAAACGGACACTCGGTTTTCATGGATATCTATTATAATAGCGTTGGATTGGCTAAAAAAATGTTAGACAACAAAACTTACTGCACTGGTACGCTCAGAAAAGATTTGAAAGAAAATCCCGCCGAAATTTCAAAAAAAAATTTAAGGAAAGGTGAAAATGTGGCACTTTGCAAGGACGGAGTTATAGTAGGAAAATGGAAAGATAAACGTCCGGTGATGTATATTAGCACAGAGTTTGAAAGTGAAATGATGCCGATAACAAACAAGCGGGGGCAGACTACAAACAAACCTATGCCTATAGTAAAATACAACGAGTTTATGTCAGGTAATTATTTTATTTATACTTTTATATTTGACTAGCTGTCGCGCGCGGTTTTATCCGCATTTATGTTTACTGCTTCCTCCCCATCGGTCGTAGCGTGATGTTATATAGCCTTCATAGACATCTGGGCTATCTAAAACTGAAAGAATTTTTCAAATGAGACCAGTAGTTCCTCAGATTAGCGCGTTCAAGCAAACAAACAAATTCTTCAGCTTTATAATAAACATTATAATATAATTATTATTATTCTTTCAGGTGTTGATCGACAAGATCAGCTTCTGGCATTCTACCCATGCGAAAGAAAAACACTACGCTGGTACCTAAAACTGGCTATACATACATTCCAGCTGATGTTTATAAACTCATATAAACTATACAACAAATATTCAACACAACAAAAAATGAATTTATATGACTACCGTCTCTCAGATAAAAATAAACTGCTACCCGAGAAAATCTCCGCACCTGTTGCTGGCCCGAGTCGAAGAATAGCTGTCCAAACAGGACATAAAATTTCAAAAATAACTGAAAAAAATTCAAAAGGAATTCTGAAACGTAAGATGTGCCCAGTGCTCTAAATCGAAAAAACGCAAAGACACGATTTGGCACTGCGAATTGTGTGAAAACCAACCGGGTTTATGCTTTGATTGTTTTGATATTTTTCATTCATAAACATTTTGTCATTGTTTTGAAGTTTTTGATAATTCTATACGATTTTTGAATTTGATGACTAAGTATACGGTTTTTGATTTGATAACTCGATACGATTTTTGATTTTCATTTAGATTTTTTATTTTGATGACTTGATACGATTTTTGATTTTTATTTAGATTTTGATGACTCTATACGTACTTCTTATATTTAAATATGTTATAATTATTTTTTGTCTGTGAATTTTTAATTAATAGGTATATAGTTGATTTTTGTGTTAAATTTATGTAAGATTTATTATTGAAATAAGAAATTTGATCTCTTGTATTCCAAAGTGATATGTAGGATAAGTGTGTATTATTACTCTAAGAAATATGAGAAATAAGTCCAGTGTTCCCATAGATAATATTTTACTATAAAACATACAGTATTTTGTGATTGTTACCTGAATATTCATTGATAGAAACTGAAATAGTTAGCTCCGCGTATGTGCGGGGCTGGCATACAGATTGAAATTTTCAATCCCTGTGCCAGGGCCCGCATATGTGCGGACTTTAATTTATTTATCTATTTCATACAAAAAATGGTTTTTATTCATAGCTTCATGATAATTTTGTTATTACATAGCAATATCACAGCTAAAAAAGAATTAAAATATTTTGGCCACACGCGTCGCACCGGAAATTTCAGCCGGCAGCGAAGTTGTTAATGCTAGTAGACCTTCTTCCGCTGTAAGGTCTTGTACAACTTCAAGGTGTATAGCTCTGACTACTAAACAGGTAAACAGACAAATCCATCGTTTCTTATATCCATCTCCGTTATTTATTAGAAGAGGTCCCATATAGTCGACCACAATATATGTGAATGGTGCTGAATAGTTCACTCTTTCAGCGGGTAGTGCTGGTGCTGGAGGTAGCTTGAAAGGGCCTCCAGTATGCTTAATGCATTCAGGACATTTTGCTAACAGTCGCTGTATGTAACTTTTTCCTTTTGGAATCCAGTATGACTCTCTCACTTTGCTCAGAGTGTAATTGGTTTTCATATGATAATTTTCTTTGTGAATTTTCATTACGAGGTCGTTAGTAAATCTACAGTCTCTTGGTAGTAATATTGGATGACGTTTGTCAAAAGACCAATTTGCATTTAACATGCGTCCATTACATCTTAATAATCCATCTATATCTTTAAATAAGTCTAGGTTGATCGCTAAGCTTGTTCTTCTGCCTTCACTCTCAAGTGGAAAATATTATTTCTGTAGTTCTTTGAGGATTTTAATAGTATCTACTGCTAGGTTATCTTCTCGTAATGTCTTTTCTGGTATCGTTATGTCGTTATGAGTATCCGAAGGACCCTGCCCCGACGATAATTCTGAAATATCAAACACGGAGTGTTTTGGGAAATGGTCTTGACCTTGGTATATTAAGCCATAACGTCTTTTTCTTATCCCATACGTCGGGGCGTGTCGCAAGGTCTGCTGGATTAACTTCTGTATTCACGTATCGTAGTTCTAACTGTTTATTTTCTTTGATGGTGTCTACTCTCCTGGCAATGAACGGAGGTAATAGTTTATTAGTATGAATCCAGCTTAGAACTATTCAACTGTCTGTCAATAGGTATTGCTTTACTGTTGGAACTCTTATCATTCTTTTGACATATGCCATTAGTTTGCTACCTAAGTAGCAACCTAGCAGTTCAAGTCTAGGCATCCTTAATTTCTCTCTCTCTTCTTTTGGAACGACCTTAGACTTAGCCATGACAAAGGCTATATTCCTTTTGTTTTTATATTCTGCTGTTAAATAGATTATTGCAGCATAAGCTTGCTTTGATGCGTCACTAAATCCGTGAAGTTCATATACTATGTCTTTCGATGTATCAGCAAGACCTATATAACGTGGAATTTCTATTTCTTTTATTGCTTCTAGGCGATGAATAATATCTGCCCATTTTGCTTGTAGTACGTCAGGTAGTATTTTGTCCCATTTTAACTTCATCTCCCATAATTGTTGTAACAATAATTTTGTAGGTAATAATAGTGGGCAACAAATTCCACATGGATCGTATAAAGAGGCTATCGTACTCAATATTTTCCTTTTTGTTTGAGGCTCTTTTATGTTTTCTTGTTTAAAGTGTTCATTCTTATAGTTTAGTCGTAAGGTGTCTCTCTTCCTATTCCACATGAGGCCAAGTAGTTTAGTCTCTTTTGTCTGTTTTGATTTATATCTTGATGGGATCGCATTTAGAAAAATTGTATCATTTGAATTCCAGTCTCTAATATTCATGGCTATTTCCTTAAAAACTTTACGAGTATCGTGGTATAATCGAAGTGCTTCCTTTGTTGTATCGGTGCCTGTAACGAAATTATCTACGTAGCATTTATCCATAATTTTGTGGATCAGATCTGGTGCATTCTGTGAAATGTGGTATTTTAATGTGGCTGCAATATAAATGGGCTTGCAATAATTCCGAACGGTACTCGACAGAAGCGCAGGTGTATAATATTATTTATCGATATAGGTTAATGTTCATTTTCTATCCATATGAATCTAGTGACATCTCTATCTTCTTCTTGTAATCCTATGTGCAGAAATGCTTTCTCTACATCGGCTGTTATGACAACTTTATTTGTTCTAAATTGAATGATTAACGCGACTAAGTCTCCCATCAATGACGGGCCTTTATACATGCATTCATTTAAACTTTTACTATTTTTTAATTTCCCAGAAGCGTCATATACAATCAGTCCTTTTTACCTTTCTGTTATATCATATGATGTGGTAAATAATGAATTGGAGGTGTTTTTTGGGTATAGATATCTTCTTCGGGATTTATGAGCTCAATGATGCCATTCTTCAATTGTTCGTTTAATATATTTTTGTATTCCTTTATGGAGTTCTCATCTAATCTTTGCAGTAGACCCTTTAGGCTTCCATACGCCAGACCAAAATTCGTAGGTAACTGTGGCGGATATTGGACCCATGGCCACTTTACCATATATCTGCCATTTATGTATTGTATAGTTTCGTTAAAATGTTTAATAGCTTCTTCCTCTCTCCTTTGGGCTATCTGTTATTCCTATACTCTCTAAAGCCCATAAGAATGATATAATGATCTAATAATGATCGTGATTTTGACAATATGTGATCATAGATAGAGTATTATCATTATCTTTCGTATTTACTCTTCCACTGACTATCCATCCAAGCTCGGAATTTATCAAAAATTAGTTCTCCTTAATACGTATTTTTTCTGTAGAAATTAAATCGAAATAATAATCGTTCCCCAGTAGAATATCAATCTTATCTCCCAGGGATACATCATCGGCTAGAGTCTTATCCTTCCATACTCCAAGATTAATGTTAGGTACTGTTACTCCTTTTGTAATTATAGGTACTTCGCTGACGTAAAATATCATTGTTTTATTTTTCTTTGTTGTTATTTCTAACTTCACTCGTAAGCTATCATACTCTTGTGGTGATTCGTTGGCGAATCCAAAGATCGACAGTCTGTTTTCTTCTATTACTGATAGATCAAGCTTCTTGGAAGTGTCCACTGTGACATATGACCTTTGAGACCCTGAGTCTAATAGTAATCTGCATGATAAAGTTTTATTCTTATTCTTTTCATTCTTCACTGTTACTATTGCGGTCTGCAGTACTGTAAATTCACTATTATTCAATACGGTTGTTACTACGGTTTCTTCCTTTGCTTTACAATTTCTTGGACATAAGGATCGATGATGATTTCCAACTTTATGACAGTAGATACATTCCTTTTTAGTTTTACAAAAGCGGACTCTGTGCCTTTCGGACAAACAATTATTGCAGCGATTCTTCAGTTTGTTCTTCCTTTCTTCAATAGTACTAAGTATGCCGATCGGGCGGGGGTATAATCAAACACGGCGGTCCGTAACACACTGACGTTTAATAAATCTATCTTAAAGCATTAGATCGGGGTGGGCGCAGCCACGCCCACAATGTAGTTCCGTAACATATCTACTAATCCCTCCACCTTTATTTTTACATAAATACACTAAGCAATACTTATTTCTGAAACTTATAATTAGCCTTCTACCGGTTTGGTCTCACTGATATTTCGCTCGAGAGCAACACCGGTCGCTGAGACGGAAACGTCACCTCAGCTGGGGCCCCTGGAGGGGCACCAATCGGTGGAACAACGGTCGGAATTGCACAATCATCGGCACACATCGGCGGCTCAACATCTGACGGTCGTCTGGCTCCTCCTTGCGGTTGGCTTCAAAACCAATGGTTGAAGCTCCGGCTCAGAGTCCAGTGGCTGAGACTCCAACTCCCTCCCTTCCGGTTCGAAATCTGCTATAGTTTGGGACGCTGCTGGCAGGAATACTGCGTCGGATGACTGCCCACCGTCTGGTGGGACCGGGATCGTATCTTCTGGTTTTTGCCAATTTATGGAGGGGTTTTTATCCTTTACGATTTGATTCTTGTGCCTTTTGATAACCTTTTGTGATTCTAAATCTTTGATTAAATATAATAGTCTTCCCACTTGTCGTATTATTTTTCCTTTTTGCATCTATATTTATTCTTATTTATATATTTCTTAAACAATATACTTTCATCGTCATGAAATCCCTCTCTGTTTACCCCCCCATAGTATTTATTCTGTAAACACTGTTTATCGCGTACATGAGCAGTGAGATCGGCGGGCGCGAGCGACTGTTTCGGAGTAATCAAATCTAATCACGATCTTAGGGGTCTGCCGTATACTAAAACTGCGGGGGACCTGCCTGTTGTAGAATTAATAGAATTCCTATAATCGAACAAATATTTTTGCAGTTTATTGGCAACATAGCCTTGTACATGAGTTGAAAAAAAAAGCACTCTTTAACCCCTTTTTAATTATTTTGACATATTGTTACAACGATCGTCGATATCTCGGAAACTACTGATCGAATCTTCTAGAAATTAAAACGCATTGTTAATGTCGAAGTACTCTATCGATCCGTTTAGAAATATCCAGAAAAGTCAATAAGAAATCACAAGCCCTTTTTAATGCCTATAGCTACTTTACCTACAAATCGCGATAACAAGGGCATTCACCTCTATCGTCGGCACGACTGTGTAGGTACTTGTTTTCTCGAACGCCCCAGTAAATACCTACTGTTCTCGAACGCTCTAGTGCCTTATATCTAGATGATTCCGGAATATTCTACCCCGCTATAAAAGGACGCCCGGCTATCGACACGAGGCAGTTAATTTTCGAAAGCGAAAGTGAACACATCTTACCGAAGTGAACCAAGAGAGTTATACCTGCGACTTAAGCAACGATTGTGGACTACTGTGAACTGCTGAGCGACCTGAACTGTTGAAGAGTACTGTGTGTGCTAGTTATTTAGTTGTCTAGTTTGTGGTGAGCGAATAAACCTCTTTGTTGTGTAAACGGCATTTAATTTGTACCCCGCGCACGTAACAATATGATTCAACTTGTCCATTGCTGGATGGGTGAAAAACTGGTGTAGTTACATGTTTAATGCCATTTAAATTGCAAAAATTGTTGAATTCGTCGGATATTAGCGATGTACCGTTATCACTTACAATACAACTAGGGATCCCGAATCTAGCAAAAAATTCGCAAAGCCGTGAAATTACTTTAGAAGACACAATACTGTTCCTCATGTCGAAGCATTCCACCCATTTAGTATAAGCGTCGACAACCACCAAGTACGTCTGACCACTTAGAGGACCTAAAAAATCGATGTGTATCCTATCGAAGGGTTGTTTCGGAAATGGCCACGGCGCGAGCGTCGCGCGCGGCGGTGAGGGCCGGAGCTGTTTACAAATCTCACACCCATTTATTAATTTTTCTATTTCTGCATCCACTCCTGGAAACCAGAAACGTGATCTCGCCTCCGCCTTGCATTTCACGATACCTAAATAAGAGCTATGTAGGTCACCCAAAATGGGTTCTCTAAGACTATTAGGAATTACAACTTTATGGCCCCTCATTAGACAACCGTTTTCGTAAGCCAACTAAGTACGACATAAATAATAAGGCTTAAGACTTATATTGCTAACCTTGCGTGGCCAACCTTTTTGAATTTTAGTTAGGGTTACATCTTTTGCAGTTTCTTGAAGTAACCGCTCGATAGTAATTGGCAATGTTCCTTCGGTAATAAAATTTACGTACATAGCGGAATCGATCGCGCAACCTGGGTACGCGCAAGCGGCCACCTCGATGTTTGCGCTTGCGCGTGGCGGACCGAGTGGTGGGGCGCGAGACCGGCACTATTGTTTTCACTGCGAATATACTCGATATTATAATTGTACGCTGCTAAAAAAATAGTATATCGTTGGAGTCTGTTTGCCGTTATTTCTGGTACACCATTTTTTGACCCAAAAATGTAAATAACCGGCTTGTGGTCGGTGCGCAAAGTAAAAGGTTCGGATCTCGCGTATAGATATTGATGGAATCTTCTTACCCCAAAAATAATAGCAGTCACCTCCTTTTGAATCTGAGCGTATCGTTTTTCCGCTGAGTTCAAGGTTCGTGATGCAAAAGAAATAGGCCTTTCGATTCCATCTGTATCTATCTGCGATAAGATAGCACCTAAACCGGTTGGTGACGCATCTACCGTTAGTAACAGCTTCGCGTTAGGGTCAAAATGAGCTAGTACTTGTTCCGATGATATAAATTTTTTAATTTCCAAGTAAGCTTTATGGTGACTGGATGACCAGTTCCATTCATTATCCCTTTTTAATAAGTCGTATAAGGGGGCTAGAATTTTAGAAGCACGGGGAATAAAACTTCTGTACTAATTGACTAACCCCAAGAATGACTTAAGTTGTAAAATATTTTTGGGAACCGGCGAACATAAAATAGCTTTAACTTTTTCTTGTGATTTCCTAATGCCTTTTTTATCGATAACGTGGCCTAAATAGCTAATTTCATTTTTTTTTAATTCACACTTGTCTTTACGTAGCGTAAGACCTGCCTGTTTAAATCTATTTAAAACCTCGTTTAGTCTTTCCAGGTGTTCATTTCTATTAGCACCTGTAATTAAAATATCGTCTAAGAAACAGGATAATAAATCTATCTTAAAGCATTGGATCGGGGTGGGCGCAGCCACGCCCACAATGTAGTTCCGTATCATATCTACTAAATAGTCTTATATTCCTGACACTGATCTGCGAAATGATCTCGTTTACAGAATATGCAACACAATCTCCTTCTTTTATACTCAGTACTCTCTCTTATTTCTCCCCGTTGATTTTTGTACTTGTCTCTTATTTGTTCGTACTTTCGTTTTCTAGATAAGCTATAATGATTATTAGGGTACCTCTGATCTGTTCTTTGTGGATATGTTCTCCTCATCATCTCATATCTATTACCTTCTTTCCTTTTATTTCCTATATTCCTATTATTCCCTTGTTTTAAATTATTATTTTTTCTATTTGCACGGCTATTTTCCAATGTTTGTTTTTTATTCATATGATTTATATGTAGCGTTTCAACAGTGTGGTTTCCCCTTTCGATAAAATTATTTTCTTGTTGTGATCTATTAGCCTCTTCTCTTGCGGATATTATTAGTTCAAGTTGCTTTCTCATCTCTTCAACTGTATCTTCCTTAGATTTCATTTTCATCTCATAAATAGTATCTGATGGGAATTTTTCTGTAATAAGATACCTCAAATGATTGTGATTAGTATTTTCTCCAAGGGATTGCAAGACTCTTAAGTGTCGTTCTAAACCATTTAGAGTAGCGCGGCAATCGGATATAGAAGTATCTGCAGCCTTTACTTTATTAAGTGCGCTGTAGTGCGCATCTATGATTTGTGATGGTTTACCATATCTGGTTAATAATATTTGTATAGCTATTGCATAGTTTGAATTAGTAGTTTCCAATCCGTCTATAATATTGCGAGGTTCTCCTCTTAATGCTGACTTCAAATAAAGTAGCTTGTCAACATCCGGTAGTGATCTGTCATGAATATTGGATTTATAGAAATCCCATAATTCGCACCAATTTAATATGTCTCCTTGAAACTCAGGTAAAGTAAGAGTCGGTAATTTAGCAGAGACAACTTGGCATTGCCCCTTTTCGCTCTGTCTCTCACCTTTATTCTGATTCTGTTTTCCAGAGAGTTTACACTTTAGTTCAGCTAAAACCTCCTCAGCGTTAAGTTGAGCATTACTCATATCTGAGATTTCTTCTGGTGAAGGATTATTTGAAATTCTAAAATATTCATTAAGTTCCGACGTGAATCTCTTAATCATGTCCCCCAATTTAGATGCACATATCTGTGCTCCTTGTACACTTTCGTTGCTATCAATTCCTCTCCTGCAATAGATCTCCGCTTCATCTTGATGTTTAGTTATTCTTTCTATTATTTGATGAAGTCTTGTCTTAATCATGTCGTCCAATGGGTATTCTTCCTCGTTATATTCCATTATTATTATCTCCGTCGTATCCGTTATATTATTATGTATATATTGTAGATCTGGAAATATTCATCTATGATTATAATTTATCTACTATACATAGTATTATTATATTTATATCTTATGTATAAGTAGGTAGAGAAATGTATACATTATTCCTTATTAAAATTATCTTCTAACAAAGATTAATTCTACTCGACTGTACTTTCTCTTAATGCTTCCGAATATAAGCTTTACACGTTCTCTTCTGTACAGAATGATTATAACTTAGCATAGTAGTTCTGATAATTATATTCCTTTCTCTCAGTGTTATCATTAGGACAAGATTAGAACAATATCTCTATACCACCTCATGGCATTATTTAAAATGAACATGCCTTCGCTTATATGTATATATGTACACGTAGATTTATAATATCCGTGTACATAGTAGTACACTTCTATATCTAAAATTTGATTCTATTGCTCTTATCCGATTAAGTACTTGAGAATACATTACAAGTGTTTAAATGGTTACTATCCTTCTAGTTTGAATGTGTAAATCGAGCGAAATTTCAATAAATAATTTGTTCACACCTATCCTTTCTAATAAAAGTTTAAAATAATCATAGTTATTTACCATTCTTCATACGAGAAGTTCGACTATAAAGTAGGCATATAGGTAGATGTTCATATCTTATATCGCACCGGCGAAATAGTATTCCAACTATGTAATACGATACTTACGATAGGTATATAATCTCCAAGATTCAAATACAGTACACGTACTATAGTTTCATACATAATTCCTATATGAAGTAGTAAATAGTAGGTAAAAACTAGTTGTAACTTGTGTATTTTCATTCACATTAAGACTTTATCGTTTCCTATCTTTTCTTCAAAGTGTTATGCTTTAATTATATCCATTATCATTCGCTTTCATTACGACTTTAATATACTATTTCAACAAAATGAGAGCGTCTACCGCTTACTATTAAGTAGATAGAAATTCGAAATTCGAATCGTGAAATCGCGTCATATCTACATGTCTGCTCGAACTAGATGTAATATTAAGATAATAATACGATATTATCGACCACTAAATTCTTATAACAAATAGAAAACAATGCAAACCAATCGCCTTAATTTGTCACTTTACCTACCTCAAAGTTTCAACTTTATACAACATAACACTTCATTGACTTTAAACTTCTCAATCGTATAAACATTCATTACTCTTACGTGATACGTCAAGTAAAAGAATCTAAACAAACTCTTTAGAATATGTTGTTATAATGCTCACCTGATCTTATTATTGCACTTTTATTACATATACATACACTATATTATTTAGACCGTTTTATTGTTTATTTATTCGAACAATAACAGCTTGCACATAAATTACTCTCTCTGTAATGGCACAATGTAGGATAGCGAACTCTGGTGAACAATTTCCCAACTATTATTCACAATTTGTACTTTTTATTTATAATACTTAGGATATTTTAAAATTTACTAATTTTTAATAAGTAAAATATAAAGGGATTCATTCTTTTATATCAGTGTGCAGTATAAAATCTAGTAAATAAAACTTATTGAAAGTTCCTCTTAAAATCAGTACGTAGAATTGGCGCTAGTTCAATAGTTCCGTTTTACGTCCGCTGATAAAAAATAATTTAACAACTTTCGAATTCTTACAAAGTATACGAGATATTTCAAGGTTACAAATAACTTATTAATTTATTAAGATTCATATATAAATCAAATTCTTAAATAGGCTCGAGATTCCTTTGATTATTTACGATAAAATATATCAAACTTTTATGAAATTCCTGTTAACTTCCTGAAAGGAACTTGTAGTACCGTTATTGGTCAATAGATGTCATTACGTGTAGCTTCCCAGCTTCTATAATTTTCTTAAAATTAGTTTTCTATATATCATAGTTTATTATTCATTAGTTGATAACTTCCAATCTCCGCAGGACCCTCCGGCGCAGGCCACAAATGTCGATTACATAAAATTCACTTAATCGTGTAGATCTCCTTCGATATTTAATATCTCTTCGAGTTAATGTAAATGTTTGGTAATTTATTTTCAGCAGAATTATCCACTATGTTTTATATATATCACTCATCATCATTTTATACTAAGATCTCGGTTAGCGTACACCATGCTGTCGCAAAGTCCCATACAGCAATGTCTATATGCATGAAAATATCGCCTATGACTTATCGTCTATAGCGTCCAGTATAACACAAGCGTGGGCCAGCAACATCATATTATAACCAGCATCTGTCACCATGTCGCGACGATTGCTTTATTTATTGTTGTTTCTCCAAGGTTAATATCAATCTCACGTACCTGGGTTCCTAATGGTTACCGGTATGTTTTCTGCTTCGCTGTTGTACTGCAAGTTATATGACGTTACTGGGTTAATTGGCTCGATTGCTCCTCCTGTATATAAAATAAATAGATTAGTACATGAACAACCTCATTCGTCTACGCCGGCTACTGTGGACTTGTGACGACCCAATGACTACTTCTCATGTAGTATGTTATCAGCGATGTAACATTAAAGTTGTATTGTGTAATGGAATCATGACCTCATCGGTACTTAAACTCACTGACTCTAAAGTCAAGGAAGGGGTCTCTCAAGCTCATAGGGAGCTTCTCTTGAGACTACAATACTCGTCCAGGAAGTGGTCTCTCAAGCTCATAGGAAGCTTCTATTGAGATCACAATACTCATACCGGAAGTGGTCTCTCAAGCTCATAGGGAGCTTCTATTGAGATCACTATACTCGTCCTTCTGAGTAATCGCTCTAAGGAACCATCGGACGTCTCCGATGTTCCCCATGACTTGTTACTACGTGCACGCCAAGCTTCTCAGACACATCCGGGATTACAGAATGCCACCTAGTTCTTACGATCTACCGGATGGCCGCCACGGAGACCCGTCGATAATGGTAAGGCTCCTCAGGCCTCGCGCCATAGTAATATCTCACACCATCTGTGTAAGCATCCGTCTATAAGTGTTTGAAAGATAAACAAGGCAAATAAATACCATAAAACATATCAGAAAGTAAGTGCGCATTCGACCTTCGAAGTACAAACAGGGACCATCAAAGAATATCTTAAAGGGGCATTCTAAATATGCAGACGCACAGAGATAATTCATAATACTCAGCTTAAGTTCAGAAGAAAGTAGTCCATCTCCCGTGACTCTGCTTCAGCACTGCTGTTATTAAACAATTTTATCTTCGGCACGCATCGCATCGCCGCCAAACATCTTACCGCCGAAAAACAACCATAGACCGACTTTAGAGTACATCCTCTTTATAGTGTTGCTACATAAAATAAACTAGAGTAATTCTCACCTAGAACTCTCGCCTGGCGCGACATTTATGAATCATGAATTTTATAATCAGTATATTAGGCCTAATGAACATTTTAACTAATTAGCGTTATAAACGTGTTTTAGAGAATATTTATGAATAAGACTGTTACAGTCTTATTCATAAAAAATGCTTATCGAAGGTTTATAGCGTACATTGGTTAACACGTTTCATAACGCTGTTAATATAAGTCAATGTCACTGCCAGTTTTGGCATTGACAAGTCTGTTGATTTCCCGCCTAGAAGAAGGATTTTTGGAGATGTAACACAACAATGAGAAAGCAAATAAAGAAGATAAATAAAACAATAAATGCTTTATTAATTACATAAAACATGATGTCAGGTGTGGGGTCCCCACCGCCGCTATGCGGTATGCGATTCGACGGCAATCTCGCCAATAATTTTAAGGAATTTCAGCAAAGACTGACGTCTACCTAATGGCGATGGGACTCGACGAAGCTAAGGAAAAAAGAAAAGTAAGCATTCTTCTAAATTACATTGGAGATCAAGGCACAAGAATTTATAACACGTTTAATTGTAAAGGTGATGAAACTCTGGAGCAGGTCCTAAAACTCTTTGAAAGTTATTTTACTCCAAAGAAGAATTTAACAATTCTGCGAAATGAGTTCTTCTGCATCGCACAGAATAATGCCCGCCTGGAAGATTACTTTCAAAAAGTGATAAATCTCGGAAGTGTCTGTGAGTTCGGAGAGTTAAGAGAAAGTCTCACAATTTCGAAAATCGTCGCAGGACTTGACGCACAATACAATTCACAAAAGTCGAAGCTTATGGCGGAAGACGAAGGAAAACTTACTCTGGAATATGTCATGAAGTATTTGTTAAGTACTGAAGCTTCCAATAGATACCTGGAGAAACAAAATCCAACATCAAGTTCTTCAGAAGAGGTTCTATTTGTGAATAAAGATAAAAAAATGATAAAAAATTGTCGAAACTGTGGTTCATCACATAACATAAATATGTGTCCAGCTTTTGGAAAAACATGCTTCCGTTGCAATAAACAAAACCATTTTACAAAAGTATGTAGATGCATTAAGAGCAAGAAACAGGTAAATATAGCAAAAGAAATAAAGATTTCAGAGGACGAAGAGGAGTGTGAAGGTGATTTTTTTATTGGACATGTCGGAGAAGATATAGGTGATGAAATCATTCAAGAATTCACAGTAAGGGAGAAGAAGGTACCGATAAAAATGGACACTGGCGCAGGATGCAATGTAATTGGAACAGAGGTATGCAAATTATTGTCTATTAAACGGTCAGAAATTCTACCATGTGATAAAAAGATTATTCAGTTAGATGGAAAAAGTGTGCCTGTAGCTGGCACTATTTGGTTAGATATTGTACACCCAAATAAAATAAAATACAGAATTAAATTCATTGTGATAAATGGAAATGTACCTACTCTTCTTGGCTGTAGAACATGTCTAACATATAAGTTTGTGTCAGTCAACAAGGAATTAGTGAATGTACATAATGTAAGATGTGTAAATAGCAAAGTAACCAATCTCATTTCAACATTAAAAACTAATTACAGTGAGCTGTTCGATGGAGGTCTTGGTTGCATCCCTGGGCAAGAAATACACATACAGTTGAGCAGTGGTGCAGCTCCTACCATTCAAGCAGCACGCCGTGTTCCATTTTCACTACTGCCAGAAATGCGCTTGGAACTTAAAAGAATGGAAAAATTAGGTGTCATTGAAAAGGTAGCTAAACCGACCAAATGGGTAAATAATTTAGTTTCTGTTCGAAAACCAAATGGCAAGTTGAGAATGTGCCTAGACCCGAGAGCTTTAAATAAATACATCATACAGCCTAAATACCAGTTACCAACATTGGATGAAATTAAAAATAAAATGCAAGATGCAAAATATTATGCACTATTAGATGCCTCTAATGGGTTTTGGATGTTAAAATTGGATGAAGAGAGTTCAGATCTATGCACATTCATAACACCATTTGGAAGATACCGCTATAAAAGATTACCATTTGGCATAAGTTCTGCTCCTGAAGAATTCAGTCGGATAATTAATCAAATGTTTGAAAATATTGATGGAGTAATCCCGTACATTGATGATTTATGTATTTCTGGAAATTCAATAGAGGAATTAAATGACAGGATTAAACAAGTGTTGGAAATAGCATTGAAAAATGGCATCAAATTTAATGAATCTAAATGAGAGGGTGAAATTCTATTTTTGGGACATAAATTTACAGAAAAGGGCATATACCCAGACCCCAGCAAAGTACAAGCAGTGGTGAACATGGAACACCCTAAAAACAGAAAAGATTTAGAAAGATTTTTAGGAATGTGTAATTATCTCTCCCGATTTATTCCAAATTATTCAAAAATTATTGAACCTTTAAGAATATTGATGAAAAAAGATGCTGTATTTACCTGGGATTGCAATCAGGAAGCATCTGTTGAAACACTGAAAAAGGCATTGTGCAGCGCTCCATGCTTAGCTTATTTCAACACAAACCAAGACATTGTATTATCAGTTGATAGTTCATCAACAGCTATGGGTGCTGTAATCTTACAGAATGGTAAGCCAATTGCATATGGCTCTCGCTCACTTAATTCCACAGAACAAAATTATTGTCAATTAGAAAAAGAAATGTTAGCAATTGTGTTTGGTTGCTATAAAATGCACCAATATACTTATGGCCGAAGAGTACATGTTGAGACAGATCATAAACCATTGGAAGCTCTGTTTAAAAAGCCTTTGTATAAAGTGCCAGCAAGATTACAACGAATGATGTTAGCGGTGCAGGGCTATAATTTGGATGTTAAATATAAACCAGGGCGTTTACTTTTTATTGCTGACACTTTGTCCAGAAGCTGTGCAGACAAAGTTGAATGTAGGTTAAAAGAACTGCACAAAAATATTGTATGTCATGTAAAATTACAAAGAGATTGTCTGCCTGTATCAAAAATTCAACTTAAAAAAATACAAGCTTCAACTGAGTCAGATCCTGTTCTTAAAAATGTTATTGTTCATATTAAAAATGGCTGGCCAAAAAATATCACAGACTTGGATAAAAATTTACGAAATTATTGGACATTTAGAGATGAGTTGAGTGTACTAGACGGCATAGTACTGAAAAGCAATTTAATTGTAATACCAGATTCCATGAAAAGTGAAATTCTAAAAATTATTCATCAAGGGCATGTAGGCATGAGCACTTGCAAAATAAGAACTAGGTCTTGTGTTTTTTGGCCAGACCTGAATAGAGACCTTGAGAATTTTGTGAAACAGTGCTATGTTTGTGCCAAATTTGCTCCAAATTTGCAGAGAGAACAGCTCATACACCATGACATACAAAAAATTCCATGGCATAAAGTTGGCATTGACATATGCACTAGTAATAACAAAGATTTCCTTATAATCATGGACTATTATTCGAAATATATTGAAGTGTGTAAATTAGATAACTTGTCAAGTGACTGTGCAATTTCAAGCTGTAAATCTGTATTTGCAAGACATGGTATACCAGCCATAGTGGTTTCTGATGGTGGACCACAATTTTGCTCAGATAAGTTTGGTGCTTTTGCATCAGATTATAAGTTTGAGCACATCAAATCAAGTCCAAGGTATCCACAATCAAATGGACAGAGTGAGAGTGGTGTTAAGATATTTAAAAGTATCCTAAAAAAATGTAAAGAAGATGGTTCAGATCTTTATCTTGGATTGTTAAATTATAGAAATACACCAAAACCATATATGCCATCGCCAGCTCAGTTGTTATTTTCAAGAAATTTAAATTCACTACTACCAATTCCAAGAAAAGACTTGAAACCAAAAATTTCCAGAGTTGATACACCATACCATAAGCATTTAGAGACTGTAAAGAAAAGTTATGATAAATACTCTAATAGTCTGTCAGATCTAAACATTGATCAGCAAATTTATTTCAAAAAATCACTTGATGCTGACTGGATTAAAGGCAAAATTGTACAAAGATGTAAAGAACCTCGTTCCTATATTGTGGGAGATGAGAATGGGAATAAATACAGGCGTAATAGAAAATTCATAAAATTGAATACATCTTGTAATTCAGGTGTAGATGATAGCACAATTTGTAACTCAAATGATTTTGTTGTTCCGTCTCAACCAATTGTAAATCATAAGAAACCAGATGTAGTTGTAGAAGAAAGTAATGTTGCCAGGTCTAATAATCATTCTCATGTACCGGTAGACAATGACACTCTTGAATCAAGGTCTAGACCTCAAAATACGGAGAAGAAAGAATCTCATTCTAACTCTCAACATGGAGTAGATTCTGAGAGTGACAATGTCTCCCCAAGTGAATCTGTGCCAAATGAACCTCCTATGATAACGCGCTGTGGACGTAGAGTTGTAAAACCTAATAGATATGATGACTATATTGTGTAAGTTCAGAT
Organism: Cybosia mesomella; assembly: GCA_946251805.1. Classification (NCBI taxonomy): domain Eukaryota; kingdom Metazoa; phylum Arthropoda; class Insecta; order Lepidoptera; family Erebidae; genus Cybosia; species Cybosia mesomella. The sequence continues at coordinate 16,143,567 of OX276411.1, forward strand.
TTTAGTTTTATATTAGTTAGTTTATGGTTTTTTAAGTTTAGATTAGTATTCTTAGATAGTATTCTAGAAAAGGGGGGATGTTAATATAAGTCAATGTCACTGCCAGTTTTGGCATTGACAAGTCTGTTGATTTCCCGCCTAGAAGAAGGATTTTTGGAGATGTAACACAACAATGAGAAAGCAAATAAAGAAGATAAATAAAACAATAAATGCTTTATTAATTACATAAAACAACGCTATCATACGTATTTTAAAATATTGTATTCATAACTACTCTATAAGCCTTCGATAACTATAGTGTCGCTATAAGAGATTAATAAATGAAAATGTTCCCACTTGGTTAAAAAATTCAGATATCATCCTGCATGCTGTGCATGCAGGGTAAAAATCATAGACAAATGTACCTACTCAAATTGACAATAGATTTGGTTTGTTGTCATTGTCATATGTCACTATTTCGTTAACGTCACACCGATTCCCGCCCCTGGTTTATGTATTCAAAATTCTTTCGTACCTATTGCAATTTTTTCCAAGCATAAATAAAAATGGAAGGAAAGGAACATGCGACGAGTGCCAAAAAAGGCAGAGAAGTGAAAATTAGTTAGACGAGGACAAGGTACGTTACTTTTCATAGTTACTAAAAGTTGTAGACTATCAAAATTTAACTGAAATTGAAATTATTAAGTCCTTTCTGCCTTGTTATTTGATGTGCCTGTTTATTATGCATTACTAACGCTGTGGTTATTTGCTTCATAAGATCATATTACAAGAACTGGTGAAAGAGCGGGTCGGTGTGCTGGAAAATAAAAACACCGACACGAATACTAACGCGAAGAAGGTGGCGGCGTGGGCTAGTTTACACAATTGTTGGTAAACCTATTAGTGATTCATATAATTAAATACATATTTTTTTATTTCAGTTTCAATTGTATGTGTGGGGCCCTAGCCCAACGCACCCTTGCCGAATTAAAAGTCCCGTGGGGTATTATTAAAATGAACTCTAAAAAGCGAAAGGCTTATGAGCGCAGGGAGCTCATTAAAACGGGTGGTGGTCCACCACCTCCTACCAAAAAAATAGACAGTGAAGACATAAGTTCAAGGCTCCCTAATGAATTTCTAGTCGACACAAATCCATTCGACTCTGATCAAGTAAATCAGGTAATTAATTATCTGCAATGTATCTGTCTCTGTATTAATTGCCTTTACTAACAGTATAGTGATAATTGATGATGACTATGAATGATTATTTATTTACTTACTAAAAACCTTAATTTCAGGAAAATATACCTGTAAATCCTGATGACATTACACTCACTGATGTATACCTAGATGTGTCATCAGAGATATTAACTGTAAGTGCGTCATTTTTTAAGATCGAAGACCGTAAATAACATGTGAATTTTAGGTACCTAATGATTTTATTGCCGATTCGAGTTCCGTATAAGCAGGACATTACTTACGTCTATAAATATTGAACCTGTTTGAAACCACAGCTTGTATTATAAGCTTATCATTTTCTTTATTACATTGTAGCTAACAAATTTTATTTTTAGGTAATTATTCAGGAAAATGGAGACCAAGACCCACACATGGTAATTAATTAATAATAAATCAATTTAAAATTAATAATAATATCTTTTTAATATTTTTATCTATTTTTTTTCAATATTTTCTTCTAAAAATTTAATTACAAGATTTAAAACAAAAATAATTTTCATTTTCCTCAGATTATAGCAGACCCAGCAAGTCCATCCCCACCTTCACAAGCACCGCGCGCCACCTTCATCTCCCTCTAGTTCCAAACCTGGAAATAGAAAAAAACAGGTAAGAATACCTAAATTATAACATGTAATTTTTACTAGCTGTGCCATGCTGCTTCAACTGCATGATGCTTCAAGTATTGTAGGTTTATTATGTTAGGTATAAGCTGTTCATCCAAGTCCGCTCAGCTGTTGCAGTGTGAAGAGATTACAAATACATACACAAACTTTCTGTTCTGATTCACAATATTAGTGTGATCATTAACCCCATCCAAAAAGAGGTGGTAAAGAGAAGCCTTGCCTATCAATAACATTGGAATGGAATGAAATGATATTCATTCATTAAAAATAGGGTATTACACTGATTTTAGGTATTTTAAATTTAGTTCTATACTTCTATCTTTTATATTTCAGATGCATAGTAAGAACGAATGTAGCACCAGTTCAGCTGCTGAAAAAATTGCAGAGACCGAAATAACCTGCAGGAAGGAGCTTCATCAAGCGCAGCTGAAAAATGAACAAAAGAGGGCTATAATCCTGGACTTAAAAGAGATCTTATTAAAAAAGAAGATTGAATATTATACAAAAAAGAATAATAATTTGTAAATAAAAATTGAAATGGGAATATAGTATATGTTTTACCTTCACTAAAATGCCTCCTTATAAATGCTTGCAAAATTGCATTGCTTCTTCCCGTTGCAGTCTCATTTGTATTTACTCTAGCTTCTTCTGTATTGCTCTCTTCTGAAGGAATACCTTCATTACGAAGAGCAATATTGTGCAGCACTGCCAGAGCCACAACAGTTGGTTTTACATTTTCTAATTTGACCGTCATGCCATGTAACAAGCACTGAAACCGTTGCTTCCAAACACCAAAGCAACGTTCTACGGTGTTTCTTGTGGCAATGTGAGCCTCATTGTACCTTTCCTCGTTTCTATTTTGAGGTCTTAATATAGGAGTGAAGAGGTATGGCTCTAACTTGTACCCTGAGTCACCCAACAGCCTCCCTCTGAATGCTCCTGCTTCAAAACGTTCTTTGAGTGAAGACTCGTTAAAAATTCTGGCATCATGGGTGCTTCCTCGCCATCTGGCAACTATATCCCTGATACGGAGATGTGCATCACAAACAACCTATATAATATAAATGTTTCATATTAATTGTATGTAAATAAATACGAGCAAGAGGTTTTACAGCAGGCTACTAATAATATGTACTTACTTGGACATTCAAGGAATAAAATCCTTTTCTGTTTATATAATATTGTGCTGCATCACCTCCACATTTATGGATTTTGATATTTGTGTGCAGTCGAAAAAAATAATTTTGGTGCGATAAAATATTAGTAGAATACTTTTTTCACGAATGGTTGCGAACCCTGAAGATAAGTTCTTTATATTTTACAAGCACAGGCAGACTTATGGCAAAGCTGATCTTTAAAATAGTCGCGATCATTATAAAAACTTACCTCTCGACGGCCCCAACATCAGCCGGCCCCAGCATTAGTACTTGTAGTTCTGGCGAGGTACCACATCCTCTCCGGTCCAATTCCAAATCCTGACGAACGAGTTCAATGATGTCCTTTGCCGTAATCTTAGAAAAGCGATATCTTTTCCTAAAATCTTCGTCTTCTAATAGAAAAGGATCGCTCCTATGACGATAAACTTTTGGTCGCGGATTCCCAATATGTTCAATAGCTTCAAGTACATCTAGGCTTTGTAAAGCTTGCATGGTGGAAGACACTGATCGGATACCCCCCCCCCTGGCCAGCGGGGGTGGTTATGTCGTGTCTCGACTAAAACCGCACGGTGTCCTCCCCAAGTGTCCGTTGCCGGGCACCCCGATGATCGATGATAAGTAATAATAATAATAAAGGCTTGTGCTTGTCTGGAAACAAATCAGAGATATTCTAGATATATTCAATAATTCACCAAACTAATGCGAACAAAGCAACGATGCTAGTCAGAGCTGTCAAACACATCAGCTGTTGCGCAGACAGGTAATTTATCAGTCAATTGGAAGAAATGGTTTCAGAGTTTCAAGATCTATCTACGCACCTCATGCCTAGACAAGGACGCGGATGCAAGAAACGTCGCCCTCTTCCTATATTGCATTGGGAACAAAGGCCTGGACATATTTAATAGTTTCCAACGTGACGAAGAAAATATTACATACAAGGAATTAACAGCATTATTCGAAAATTATTTTGTTCCTAAGCAGAACCTAACCTATGAATTCTATAAATTCTTCACGATCAGACAAGCCGATGATGAGTCACTCGAAGAATTTACCTGTAAATTGAAAATCCTTAGTCAAAATTGTAAATTCGAAAGCCTGCAAGACAGACTCGTGAAAATTATGTTTATATGTAATCTGAACTCTAGATACTGCTTTTTACAAGAAAGACTACTTCCTCGCGATGACCTCGATATGTCTCAAACACTGGAATTAGCGTTAACTATCAGTCAGTCACGTGTCCAAGCAAATTCTCTACAAGGGGAAAGCAGCGATATGCCAATCAATGTTGTCAAATCTAAAACAAGTCACAATTCCAGGAATTCAAGATATAGGACGCGCCACCAACAACATCAAAGCCGTAGCCAGTCTCGCCAGAGCCAAAGCCGCCATCGTTCAAAGTCACGTCAAGCCCAAACCTACCAGCAGTCGTCGAGTCAAGCCAACAATGCCAACAACCAACAGTCATGTTCCAGCTGTGGCCTGATACACAGGTATAAATGTCCAGCAAAAGGAGAAACGTGTAATCGCTGTCAAAAATTAAACCACTTTGCTAGATGCTGTCGAAGCAATTTCGTCAATTTAGTTCAAGATAATGATTTTCAAGAACCTTCAGATACATATTTTTTGAATAGTTTATTTATAAGTGAAATTTCTAATAATGATTCATACTTTGCTAACCTATATTTAAACAACTCTAGTGTAAAATTTCTTCTTGATACAGGGGTAGACACAAACATTTTATCTTTTAGTACATACAAAAACTTAAATCTACCGCTTATTAACATAAAAAAAAGTCATTATACACTATCAACTTTCAGTGGTGAGGTTTTGCCTACAGTCGGTCAATGTCTTTTGTCTGTCATACACAATAACAAAGAGTATATATAATCTCAATTTTCATGTTGGAGATTTAAATTGCAGAAATATTATAGGTCGTAATAGTTGTGAAGAACTAAAATTAATAAAAAGAGTCCATAATGTCCAGTTTAATGACACTGCCTGTGTAGGTTGGTGGATTAATATAAATAAATGCTGGTGCAAAGGATTTATTAAACTATACTTTACCAATTAGGTAAATTAAAATGTGTGGCGCACTCGCCGTTGTCTAGCCGATAAGTGTAGGAACGGACGCAGCGGGCCGCCGATCTTCCCCGCGCGTCTCTCCGCCCCCTCCGTGGTCCTCATCATTAGTGGAATTCTTTCAAGTGGCTCATGGGAATATATAATACAGAGCACAAACTTTAGAAAGAGCTCTCTTGATGATGCCTTTCTTCGTATAAATATCGACAACTCTGACAATGTTGTCTTGACCGGGATACAATTTTTGAATTCGCCCCAGAAGCCAGTTCATTGGTGGAAGTTGATCATCGATAACAACGACGAGATCTCCAATCTTGACAGCTTTGCTCTTAGTTCGCCATTTGACGCGTTGTTGAAGGTCCGATAGAAATTCTTTCTTCCAGCGATGCCAGAAATGTTGACGGAGACGTTCAATGAGTTGATATCTGCTGATGCTGACTTTCTCGGTCACCGGAGAAGGTAACGCAGTCAATGGACGCCCAATAAGGAAGTGACCCGGTGTTAATGGCGTCAAATCAGACGGATCCGTAGACATAGGTGTCAACGGACGAGAATTAAGTATTGCCTCTATTTGACAAAAAAGTGTAGATAATTCCTCGAAAGTTAAGCTACTATTGCCCGCAACTCGTTTCAAATGAAATTTGGCTGCTTTTACGCCAGCCTCCCAGATTCCACCAAAATTTGGCGCATAAGCAGGTGAGAATTTAAAATCAATAGCTTCGGCACACGCGAAATCGCCGATAACGCTACCGCATGATTTAAGTAATCTGCCCAACTCATTGCTTGCCCCTACGAAATTCGAACCACTATCGCAATAGATAGTGCGTGGCTTTCCACGACGAGCTATTAATCTACGCAGACATAATATAAATGCATTAGTGGTCAAGTCACTAACGAGCTCAAGATGAATGGCCTTAGTGCAGAGACATACAACAATACATAAGTAGCATTTCGTCGTTCTAGCTCCGCGTCCTTTACGATTAGATATTAAAAAGGGGCCAGCAAAGTCAGCACCACAAGTCTCAAATTGTGGAGCTGGATTAACACGAGGTGATGGTACGTTGCCCATTAATGGTTGGCACGGTTGAGCTTTAAATCTTTTACATTTCAAACAGTTATTGACAACTTTAGCACTTAACCTTTTGCCACCAATTGGCCAGAAGCGGTCGCGTATAGAATAAAGCAATTGCTGCAGGCCACAATGAAGCAACCGTAGATGCTCATTAGCAAATAATAATTTAGTAAAAGGATGCTTTGTGTCCAATAGAACAGGATGAATTTTATCGTACGGACATTGTAAAGCATTCTGGATGCGCCCGCCAACACGAAGCACACCATCTTTACCCAAAAATGGATTCAAAGATAAGATATTTGATTTTGAATTTAATTGGTTTTGTTTATTTAACGCGTTAATATCAGTAGCAAATGCATCTCTTTGTGACTCCATAGCAAGCAACATTAACGAAGCATGAAGTTCATTATTAGATAAATTACCCTTCATCCTATCGACCTCTTTGGATTTACAATTTTTAATAAATCTCAAAACATATGCAATTATCCTTTGCAATTTATAAAACTTGGAATATTTGTCAAACGGAACTATACCAATATGATCAGAACTTTGTGTTGTAAGACTAACCTTTGTTTCAGGTAATTCAACACACTTTGAGGGACCAGCAGGCCACATACCTTCCGGCTTTGTGAGAAAGGAAGGTCCGTGCCACCAAATGAAACTATCGTGTATTTGTTGCGGAGACACTCCTCTGTAAGCTAAGTCCGCTGGATGCGATTCAGTGGGCACGTGTCGCCAAGAAGACGCATCGGTTAACTGGCGGATTTCCTCTATCCTATTACCAAACGTAAGTTTTGAGCGTTTTAGGCGGAGTTTTAAGCCAACCGAGGACTATAGTAGAATCCGACCAGAAGATTGACCTTGACACAGATCCTTTAAATGACGTCACGACTTTGGAATATAATCTGGCATTCAAATTTTACATTATTGGGAACCGGGTCATCCCATCCTGATTTTAAACGCCATAAATCTTGCAACAAATTTTTCGCGATGATAGTATGTTTGATATGAAATGGCGTGCCGAACGTCCGGGGTAGGCAAGGGCCGCGCGGGGGGGGGTCTCGCGCGGCTGGGGCGCGGCGCTTGCGTCGCCGACTGTCGCATTTCGCCGGGCTGACTGTATAGTCGTCGCAATTTGTCGTTGTGAACAATCGCCGGGGCTAGCACGTTGTCGTGTCAACGCTAGAGCGATCGGGCGGTCAGTAGCAAAATTAACGCTTGCGGGTGTTCGTAAGGGTGTTCGAACCAAGCCGGGAACTACAGGGTTGTAGCGGGAATTTGGGGCACGGCATATCACGCCGGGGTGTGCATTTTGATTCGCCTCGTGTCAGGCAGGGTGGGGCCGCGAACCTCGCGCGGGAGCCCCCTAAACAAATTATCGCTTCCACTTGTGCAAGACATTCCTTCTCCACTCAAGACAGAAGTCAGAAGTGTCAGGGCCCTGACGAAGCCAAGACGCGGGAAGGAACGGGTAAGTCTTTCGAGAATTATACTCTGGGGAAAAGTAGGTAGTTATATCTACCATAGTACATGGCGATAATATACCTAGGGGATCAAAAATTTTAGATGACGTTGACAGTATATTTCTTTTAGTGACTTTCACATCAGGTTCATAATTAGCAGAGAATTGAAGCGTATCTGAACTGGGTGACCACTTCAAACCTAAAACCGTGGACTCTTTGGAGAAATCTTGTTCTTGATGACAGGAATGTCTTTAAATATCTCAGGAACATTCGATCGGAATTTGCGCAGCAAAAAACAACCTTTGAATAACGTCTTAACAACTTCATTCACAATGTGTTTAAGATTCGTTTTTGAGTTAGAACCGGTATTTAGATCATCTATGTAAAAATCATGTTTTATTACATTTGCTACAACCTCGTCACTACACTCGTTGGCTAACTGTACCAAACATCGTGTGCTCAAAAATGAAGCCGCAGCAGTACCATAGGTAACCGTATTCAATCGCAATACTTTGACTGGTTGCGATTCATCATTCCGCCAAATAAATAATTGTAAATTACGCTGGGACTCATCAACGTTAATTTGGCGATACATTTTTTCGATGTCACCTGTAACAACGTACATATTCTCGCAAAAACGCAATAGAATAGACAATAGATCATCTTGGACCACTGGACCAACGTACATGATATCATTTAATGATTTACCAGTGGAAGTTTTATGTGAAGTTAATGATTTACCAGTGGAAGTTTTATGTGAAGCATTAAGCACTACTCGTAATTTTGTAGTTTCGCTATTAATCTTTAAAACAGCATGGTGAGGTATATAATATCCAAAACGGGGACGTGATACTAATTCACTTAAATGTCCCAATTCCTCATATTCACGCAAAAATGCAGCATAATCATTTTTAATGCCTGATTTTACGAATCTTTTTTCTAGATTGACTAGACGTTTCCTAACGACATGCTATGAAGAACCTAATGCAGATTCAGGAGTCTCACGCAATGGCAACTTAACACAAAATCTACCATCTGACAAACGTTTAGTATTTTCAGAAAAATGAGCTTCACAATATTCTTCTTCATTTGATAGAATTTTGCAAGAATGATGCAACTCCTCCACCTCCCAGAATTTAGCAAGGGAATCACGAATTTCCTGTGAGAAGTTACAATAGGTTTTCTTAGGCTTGGACATGTCACCAATAGGACCGGCGACGAGCCAGCCAAATTTAGAAATTTGTAGAATAGGTCTATTTGGGCCTAACTTAATTTGTTGATGACCCACAATATTCCAAAATACGTCAGCGCCCAGTAAAACATTAATTTCAGAAGGTTGAAAGAAACTAGTATCGGCCAGCTGAATGTTAGCAGGTAGGTTAATCTGAGAAATATCGACAACCGAACCAGGTAGCTTATTGGTTATGATGGGAATGATCAAGCAAGATACATCAATTTCGAAATCATTAACTAGAGAACTGAAACGTACATCACAAAATTTAACAGTATTGGTCATAGTATTATTAACACCATGAATAGAAATAGGCTGAGGACGTGTGCAAAATAATTTTAATTCTCTTTGCACCTTTTCAGACAGGAACGACGACTGACTGCCACTGTCAAGCAAGGCTTTAACTTTACAAATCTTATTAGTTTTCAAATCTATTAAATCCATCTCTGCTGTACACAATAGAACTTGACCCGTTACCATAGCAGAAAGCGATACACTTTTCGAGGTCGCTAAATCGCTAGGACCAGCTTCTGCAGTTATTGCTGAATTTTGAGCAGTTTTATTTTTATCTGCACCCTTTTCTAATTGCTTATGTAATAAAGAATTATATCTTTTTTGCAGATCTTGCATGGATGCAATCGCCAACGAGAAGAATTATGACCAGAACGAAGACAATTCTGACATAAGTTGTGACTGGAAACTATATCGCGCCTTTCATTGACTGACATATCTTTAAATTTGTCACATTTATATAGAGGGTGGCTTTGGTCACAGACAAGGCAACTATTCTCAACGTCACCACTGCTAGCAGCACTAAAAGATTTTACGGACCTATTATTTTCTTTGCTTGTGGTTCTATCGGACTTGATAGGTTCAATGCGACTATGCTGAAGTGTTTCAAGCATATCAGCGCGGCTACGTAAAAATTCAAGGAAATCAAGAAGCTTAGGAGAGGACTCCATTTTATTACGATGTTCCTCCCATTCGCGACTTGTGGTGCTGTCTATTTTAGATGACATGATAAAAATGATTAAAGTGTCCCAGAAAGCCACAGGTTATTTTAATTCATCTAAGGAGCGTAAATGTTTAGAGTAATGATCTATAATGTAGCGTATAGACTTATAAGATTCCTTAGAAAATCCCTCAAAAGAAAATAAAGACTTAATGTGATTATTCACCAAAATTCTTTTATTATTGTAAAGGTTGCAGAGCATATCCCATGCCAACCCATAGTTTGAGGCAGAAAAAATAATTGAATTTATTAGAGGAAAAGGTGGTAATGTGGCCCCCTACTTTGTTTTTGAGGCCTAATGTCAAAAATACTACTCTTATAAATCAAATAAGTACGTTACAGTGTTCCTTACCTATTCCTCTATGCATACCTGTCTGTAGAATAAATAAAATAATCACAGAATTATCAAAAAACGATTTATTTAAAAAAAATACAAATTTGACCATATGACATTAGGTGAGGGTTATATTACCCTGGGGGCCATATTAAACATATTGAATTTTAATTAAACATTAACGGCAAAAATCACAAATATAATATTCGCCTTCAGGGCCTGCACAGGCTGTATGGGCCCATAAATTGTAACTCAAGCACTGAATCCGATCTTCTCCAGGCCTATCGCTAGAATAATTTGTTTCACAAAATATACAGCTCGTATCTATATTTTCAGTTATCCTATCTGGCTCAACTTGCTCGTCATATTCAGTCAGATTCAATAATTGCGTCACTTTCAGAGCTACTGCTGGATGTATCAACTCTCTGACGTCGAGCCCTGTTGCCACTGCCAATTCCAAGTTGGTTTCGTCCATGACCGCGACCGCGCCCTCATCCACGTCCACCGCCACGGCCCCGTCCACGAGTCTCAGCTAAACGCAAAGATTCGGTTAATTGATTTTTGTAAGGTGATGATGTGATCACTCTTGCTGTTGTAGATTTTCGTGTTTGACGTGTTCAATATATTATTTTAGACAACCGGAACAATCGTTGGGGTTGTTTCAACGCATTAAAATAAGTAAAATTGGTCTTTTCTAATAAAATATTTCAAAACAAGTAGCTACCCACATGTGGTAACACAAATTATTTTATGCAATCGGAATACTTCAACGCATTTAAATAAGCTGTCAAAATTATCATACACGTGATAATTTCCAGATATTCCAGCTCTACAACCTGATGACTGGTTATTAGACTGGCCAGAAGATGACAACATACAAAACTCTAATGAATCAAATGAAACTTTGCCAGGGCCAAGTACGGTTACTGAAGATAATGTTATTGTCCAAGATACTGATCCAAACATTCCTGTTTTGGATACAGAAATTTTGGAAATTTTGGGAGATGACCCTTGCATTGTTAACAAATACGGCCCAGAAATTCGTACTGAACTTGCTATACGATTATTGCATATAATTAAAGAAGGCCTTACTAAGGAAAACCGAAAAAATCTAGTTTCAAAGTACCTCCCACCGTCAAATTGCATCGAAATGGATTCCCCTAAGTTAAATCTAGAAATCAAAGCAGCAATTCCAGAAGCCGCGTTAAAACGCGATAAAGGCATTGAAATGAAACAAAAACAAATGTGCAGTGCTATTGTGGGTCTCACGGACATAATTAATTTTCAATTAAATGCTAAAACTATAGATGATAATATGCTGCAAAAGTTGATGGACGTAAATAAGATTTTATGCGATTTACAATATGCAGATTCTATCACAAGAAGAAGATTTATTTTATTCGCCTTGAAGAAAGATATGAAAGAGCATCTTAAAAATACCAAAATTGATACATATCTTTTCGGTGAAAACTTAGCAGATACATTAAAATCAGCCAGAGCCGTCAATAAATCTGGCATCGAGCTGAAAGCCGATTCTAATAACAAAACGGTTGAAAACATTTACAAAAGAGGCCCTGCGAGACCTTTAAACCGCAAGGCCTCCCCTCCAGGCGCGCAGGCCACCTGCGGGGCCGGCGCTTCCGCCGATTAGGAGCCACGAGCCTGCAGCAGCGCGCGGTCTGTTACAAGAGACGATTTAAAAAAAAAAACACTGTTTAATACACAATTGTTTAATAAAAGTTGTTCACAAACTTGTATTAATTTCTTATAAACTGTCACAAAAACTTTTGGCAAGTATTGGAGATGGTAGATATGTTCGCGACGGAAGATAGGATTAGACTGAAACTAAACTCAGCCCGAGCTGGAGAGTGGACAGATTGCTGATCTAGCACCTTGTGCAGTACAGGGAGATTCGGGCTGACTGGGGACTTTCGCTAGCAGGTCGCTATGTTACGCCAGCGACTCAACACCAGCCGCCGCACGCACACTCATCGAAGAAGTCATCACGGGGCCAACAGTATCCCCACCGGCGCTACTAGACTCGGTTAAGTATGGAGGCCGTTTATCTCAGTTCCAGCATAGGTGGACTCTTTGTAACGTTGTGGATTCTTTATAAATCTAATTAAAACAATATCCGTAAATTAATCGATATTTTAGTATGTTTCGATAGTTATTACTAAATACATATTCTATTATCTATGGTTGTGCGAGCGAGATTGGACAGCACTAGCCCAGTTATAAACTGACGGCTCTTATATCGTCCCTTTCCTTGGAACCTTCGCCAAGGAAGGTCGCTTTGACCCCGTGGCCAACTGCTGTCGGCTCCGGGTAAGTTTTGAGATCAACATTTCCTACTTCTTTCTACAGGTGAAGACTTTCCAGCGGTGCAGCTTATTGCCTGCTAAAATGCATGGCTTATTATATTTTATTTTATACTGTGTGCTATTTCAGCCTACCTATTTAGTGCCACGAGGCCGATGACCCCTACGGTCAGAGGTCGCGGCACCAGCTTGTGCTGCCTACTTATATTCTTTTTATTATAGCTTCTAGCTACGCTGCATTGCCGCTGGGAGATTCTCTTCACCTGCTATTTTAGCGGGTCACTTGGACGTAGTTACCTAGTGACAAACTGACCCGCACCTTTTCTATTTCCAGGGTCTTCGCACCGGGCTTCGCACCATCATAGCGGTAGCGAGGCACACCAGCGGAGACCCTGGCACGCCGGCAACACCACCAGCCACGTGTCCACTAGCTAAGTGCATACTAACATCTTGCACAACGGACCGAACAACGCCACGGCAGAATATTTATTATGAATCCATCCCCTGAGGTTCATTTCATCAAATACCAGATATAAATTTATGTAACATTCTATTCACGATTATAATCTCATACTATACATTGTAATCAACCTTTTATTTAACTCTGCTCACCCTAGCCGGTAGTAGTCTCAATTACATCCATCACTTAATTAATTTTCACAGTGCATAGTCACCTTAAACTTTATTGCAACTCCATTTAAAAACTATCTATAAAAATTTTTAATCGTTACATTGGCGCCTTACAAGGTATTATTCTGCCGTAGGTATTGTGTGTTTGGTCCGTAAGTACTTTATTTCTTCTTATTTCCTCTTTATTTTACCAGTGTGGTGATTTTTTTCACCAATTTTATTGTTATTTTTCATTTTTACGTAAATGACGGTATTTGAAAATAAATATTAGTTTCATTTTTTTTATATTCAACTAAATAATGCATACTCATTTCCATTATATTAGTGAAATTACTCATCTATTTAACTAATCACCTGTGTTAAATTAACAACAGGGCTAATTAACATTACTTTTACAAATATTTTGCATTAGCATCTAGGCTGGTTTAATACCTCTTATGGTCATTTTAACTGTATAGTATACTGTTATACCACTGGTAAAGTAAGGATCTATTCACTTTTGTTTCTTGGACTTGTTGATCTCAACCGTTATCTACTTACTTTTTAATTCTATTTTTGTATAGGTGTCTGTCGCACACCCAGTCAGTGAATTTATACTTTTTATACTTGCTTACCTTTTATTTGCATTATAATAACATATATTAAGTTATTATTATCAACCTATTGCTGGTTGAAATTTATCTTTATGTTGATAAATTAATACTATTTTGATGTATTATACACAAATAGTTTATAACTCACTGACAGGTTACATATATACTACTTGATTTTCCTTGATTTGAGTTCCTTATATTGAAGTAAATTACTTACTTAATTTATTTGTCAATCTCGCTCATCGCACCATAGCTTTTATTTTTACTTAACTTTGGGTTAATTTACCTTTTAAATTTAATACTTACTCAACTGTTTTGTAGTCAGTGTTGCTTGTTGTCGGATTTCTGTATCCAAATTAGCTTATGTATTTGAAAAAAAAAAAATGAAAACATAACTCTTTGAAAAAAAATACAAAGAATAAAAGATCTCCATACAACTAATAAAATCTTTGAAAAGAACAACAAAGATAACTTAAATTTGTAGACTTCGTCTTGTTCTGCATATGGGATTGTTGTCTGGTATTATATAGTTTAGTCAATAAAATCATTATCGCTTACATAAATTGACCGTTCAAAGTCAGCAATGCATTAGCCATTTCCCCCGAGTCCTTTTAAAATGACTTGTGTCATAACTATAAACTAAATATAGGTAAAATAATCAATATAATTCATATAAAACATTTTTAATCAAACATAAAACAATACAAGGACCTAACCTAACTTAATAAATTTATTAATTAAATAGCAACCTAACTTCTTAACTATGAACAACACTTGTTTTGTTCTAATAATCACTATTGTTGTAAATATATGTAAATATTCGATAAACTTTCCTTTGCACTTAAACGCTCTTATACACTATTGTGGCAAACAAATATATACCTACACATACTTGTAACTAAAACTTGCATTTTATAATTATTGCACTGTGGTAATACACTACCTATATCTCAATACTACAATGGTCATAATGATATTTGTACCTATAAAAAGGTCACCAGTAAAAATTTTAATTTCATGTAGCTACCCAATTTGTCACATATTACGAAAACTTTATAACTTGAATAACTCATGTATCCTGTTGGTAGACACGGTCTACAGGTCAATTATATATTCTTACTAAATAATGTAATACTTTTCAATTGTTATTACATCTTTGGTTCGTATATTTGAACATTTTATTTCTATCAAAGTTTTGAAATTGTTTGAAACTTAGTTGTCAAACGTCATATGGTTTTGACAATCAAAAAGGTTGCCAGTATACTATAATATAAAATTACTACTAATTATTGTTTAAAAATTTGTCTTGTTTTTTTTAAAAACAAAATAAAATTATTCTTTGATGAATACCAACTTTTGGACTTTTTTACTGAATATTAAATATTAAAATCTTTTAACCTATTGGTTAATGTTCTATCATGTTGTAATACTTTTCTTAGGATGACTGTTCCCTTTTGTTTCTGTTGTTTTGAAGAAAACATTAAAATTTATTCACTAGTGAATAAATAATAATAATTTTTTTGGACTTGCCCCAAAATAATTTAATAAATATATTTCAACTTATTAGTTTTTTTCAACTTATACTTTAATTATTTTGCCTGTTGCAAAATTTTTTGTATGATCCGTTGGATCAACCCTAAAATGCTTTCATGGTCATTTTGAACTTGAATTTTTTTTTACTTTTTGCCACAATATAAATATAAACATAAACGACTACAAAACATTAGAGAAACTACTTACCTTGTTGAACCATGGGTTCTTAATTTTTTTGAAATTTTGTAAATTTTTTTGAACACTAGTTGTTCAAATTGCAACTGATGTTTGCATACATACTCACTGATGTGGGTCAAATAATAAACTATTTTACTTTAAATAATAACACTTTAATAATAAATTGACTTGGTCAACTTTAAAAGTTGTTAATTATATTTTTTTGACAATTTAATTGTCTTTATTGTTTTAAATCATAATTACCCTACCACTACTATATATTTTCTTCTTCTTTTCTCTTCTCTTTGAGATGGAACTTTGAACTTCATGTTCGTTTTCTTTTATTATTAGGCTTTGCCTAGTAAAGGTTGTTGTGGGTCGTTGGCGTTTTAAACCAACGGATACCTTATTTTTATGGTTTTATACCATTTGTGGGTCCGTTGGCGTTTTAAACCAACGGATACCTTTTCTTGGAGCTGGGATATTCAACCAGTATCTGGGTATTGATTCTAATGGTTTTATACCATTATTATGCTGAGCGGTCGTGCAAACTCAGTTCCAAAAACAAGCCTTATTGCATATCTTTGTTGTCTTCTTCCGAGCGGTTTGCAAACTCGATAAATAAGCCTTATTGCAGATGCGGTAATGTATACATCTAAAAAAGCGCTATACTAAAAACATAACACTTTATCTTTTATAGTCGAAAATATATAGTGGTATTTATTGCTCTTTTTCTTCCCATTGAAATTGCTGTCTGTGACATTTCAATGTTTACCATCTTGCTAGATTTACGTCTGAGTCTCCAGCGCCTATTATCCTGGAAACTCTCTTCGGAAGGAAGCGTGTGCTACATTATTTAAGTGGTAACCGCAAAGTATGGATGAATATGATAGAGCAGGTATGTAAGAAAGTATGTATGTGTAAGCGTAAGTCGAGCATTGTATTGAGCAATCCAGTATCGGGTTTTTGGGTAACAAAAACCCTGAACTAATTGAGGGGGTATTGTAACGTTGTGGATTCTTTATAAATCTAATTAAAACAATATCCGTAAATTAATCGATATTTTAGTATGTTTCGATAGTTATTACTAAATACATATTCTATTATCTATGGTTGTGCGAGCGAGATTGGACAGCACTAGCCCAGTTATAAACTGACGGCTCTTATATCGTCCCTTTCCTTGGAACCTTCGCCAAGGAAGGTCGCTTTGACCCCGTGGCCAACTGCTGTCGGCTCCGGGTAAGTTTTGAGATCAACATTTCCTACTTCTTTCTACAGGTGAAGACTTTCCAGCGGTGCAGCTTATTGCCTGCTAAAATGCATGGCTTATTATATTTTATTTTATACTGTGTGCTATTTCAGCCTACCTATTTAGTGCCACGAGGCCGATGACCCCTACGGTCAGAGGTCGCGGCACCAGCTTGTGCTGCCTACTTATATTCTTTTTATTATAGCTTCTAGCTACGCTGCATTGCCGCTGGGAGATTCTCTTCACCTGCTATTTTAGCGGGTCACTTGGACGTAGTTACCTAGTGACAAACTGACCCGCACCTTTTCTATTTCCAGGGTCTTCGCACCGGGCTTCGCACCATCATAGCGGTAGCGAGGCACACCAGCGGAGACCCTGGCACGCCGGCAACACCACCAGCCACGTGTCCACTAGCTAAGTGCATACTAACATCTTGCACAACGGACCGAACAACGCCACGGCAGAATATTTATTATGAATCCATCCCCTGAGGTTCATTTCATCAAATACCAGATATAAATTTATGTAACATTCTATTCACGATTATAATCTCATACTATACATTGTAATCAACCTTTTATTTAACTCTGCTCACCCTAGCCGGTAGTAGTCTCAATTACATCCATCACTTAATTAATTTTCACAGTGCATAGTCACCTTAAACTTTATTGCAACTCCATTTAAAAACTATCTATAAAAATTTTTAATCGTTACATCTTATCACTGATGATCAGATGGTGTTATCATGGATTAAAGGGTATAGAATACAATTTGATTCGCCTGTTGTGCAACATGTACTGCCTGATAAACCAACTTATACATACAACGAAAAGTTACAATATTTAGAAATTATCAAAGACCCAGTCAAAATAGGTGCTATATCACAGTGCTCCCCGTGTAAGGGTCAATTTATATCGAGCATCTTCTTAGTGCCAAAACCAAATGGCAAAATGCGATTTATATTAAATTTAAAAAATCTCAATAAATTTATTAGAACTGACCATTTTAAATTGGAAGATTTAAGAACTGCATTAAAAATTATAACATACAACTGCCAAATGGCATCTATTGATCTCAAAGACGCTTATTTTTTAATTAAAATACACAAAGACTCTCGAAAGTACTTGAGATTTATTTTTGAAGATCAAATGTTTGAATTTAACGTCTTAGCTTTCGGGCTTTGTACAGCCCCATACATTTTTACCAAGTTATGTAAACCTATAGCTAAACTATTGCGCTCTGCTGGTTTTCTCTCCACAGTGTATCTTGATGATTGGTTATTATTCGGATATTCCCGTCAGACATGTCAAACTAACATAAATGTAACTTTAAAATTATTAACTGCTCTCGGGTATATTATAAATCTAGAAAAGAGTAATCTTAGACCTTCAACAAAATGTTAATTTTTGGGGATGATTTTGGATTCACACAAGTTCCAGGTTAGGTTACCATTAGATGACGTTTGACGTTTGCGCCGGAACGGTTGTGTTAGAGTGCGTGTGGAGGAAAAAAATAATATAAAACCACGGTTTCACACTTTTAAACTTTGTAGTACATATGGACGGACGAAACAACTTCAGACACAGTACAGCGAGTGTATGTAATGTTATTTGAGTGCATAAAAACTAAGTAAACAGTGGACACAGTGATCTATTTATTTTTTAGAAGTACCCCCTACTCAATAATAAACGACTGGTCATAATAATAAACAGTTTAATCAATTAATATACATATATTTTCTCTTATGCCTGGGTAGTGCTCCATATATCTAATAATAAAAATTCTTACATCTCATAAACTAAATTCCATTTACCAATAATTACAATAATATTAATCAACGCTGCAGACATGCCCCGTTCGTGTGGAGGATGTGGTAAATTCATCTCTGCGACGGACGCTATTAAATGCACTAAATGTCGTTTGCCGTTTCATGCAGCATGTGTGGGACTCTCTGGGGGAGGCTCGGTGCCCTCTCAATGGCAGTGTCCTGAGTGTAAAAAAAACCTCATTAGAGACAATAATTCGGAAACACCGGTGAGAGGTCGAAACCATGGGCAGGGCGCCGATGGTGAGCATCAGGACAGCGTGACGGGAGTGGCAGCAAAGGAGAAAATGGATGACTCTCAGGAATGCCACGATATGCAGGCCACACTCAAATTATTATTACTTGAGGTGCGTGGATTGAGGGCAGAAGTGGGGGAGATTAGGAGTGAATTGTTGGGACTGAAGTCATCTATTACGGCATGCAACACACGCATGGACGCTCTGGAGTCGAGGTTGGACGGTCTGGAGACACACGCAAAGGAACATCCTCCGTTGGCCTCTACGGCGAGCCCTGTTGTTGAGCAGCTCAAGAAGGATCTCAACAATAGAGAACAGGAACTCATGGCAAATGACCTGATGATTACCAGCATGCCAGAGACGAACGGGGAAAACCCAACTCATGTGGTCCTGTTGGTGGCCTCTAAGATGGGAGTGAATATTGATGAGAGGGATATCGTCTGTGCCGAGCGTATCGGCGGGCGTGTGATTAAGGCTGTTAGCGCCGAGGGGGCTGACCTGCCGAGACCCAGGGCGCTGATGGTGAGGTTTGTGCGCCGCGAGCAGCGCAACGCCTTACTGAGCGGTGCGCGAGTTCGTCGAGGCGCCACAACAGAAGACATTGGAGTACCGGGACCAGCCAGGCGCTTTTTTATCAATGAGCGCTTGACGAGGACCAACCAGCTCTTGTTTCGGAGGGCGCGAGCGGCAGCTGACCGCCATGGCTGGCGTTTCGTATGGACGAAGCAGGGCCGCATCCTCGCACGCCGTGGGCCGAAGGATCCCACGCATCGGATTGCTGAGGATGGGGACATTTTGCAGTGTATTGGCAGTTATGAATAGTTTTAGTGTTGATAAGGGAATGTGGAAGTCTGATTTTTTATATTGTCTATTTTTTTATGTTCATTATGTGTATCTTAAGATTAGGTGTATTACTTTGAGGCAATGGTATGCAGTCAAGCCAGATTATTTAACCAATAGCATGACAGTTGAGCCCATTAGGAAGTTGCCAGATTGGGAACACATGGCTATATTAGGACTATTTTATAATGTGACAGGAAAGAAACATATATTATTTTGTATAGCATTACTATTTACATATTTACTTCTATTTGCATTACACAACTATTTACATATAAATATTTTATTTACATCTTATCTTCTATTTAATATTACTACACTATTTACTAATACTATATATCTATATACATATCTATATAAATGATTTGATTTGATTTGATCGGTATAAGGTATGGTAGGTAATTACTTACCGAATTTAGAAAATATATTCCAAAACCGCCATTGTTCTACCAACGATTCGACGCTTGCGTAATGCGTTACTTCACAAAATGGCCGTGAACGAAAATCAGCGCTTGATGTAGATTTTGGTACTCACCGAATACTCATCACAGCAACAAGCTGAGTAGTGACCAGTTTTGGCGGCTGCAGTGCATATCATATTTAACATTGTATCACAACACAAGAAATAAATATACCATCTTTCAATTGGCACTGTATATGTTCGTTGTTGTTGTCAAAAATTATATCATAGAATTATATCACATCATTGTTGAGTCATAGATTAGGTATGATATCATAATTCTATATCATAGATTACGTAATGGCTGCGAGTGAATGATGGTCAGTGTTGCCAATTACAAAATGAAATTAAAATAATATAAAGATGGTCTAAAAAATGCAAAATATATATGTAACACTGTATATCTTTGATTATAATTTACTTCATTTAAAATGTCATGGAATAGTTATATTATAAGTTAAACTGTTTTGTGTGCTGCAGTAAGCCAAAATAAACGCATTTTTCTTTCTTTCTTCTTCTTTCTAGATAAAAAAAACAAAAGAGAATATATATTAAGACTCAGCTCCAAATCTTTTCAAAATTAAATCGTTGTCGAATTAGAGATTTTGCTCAATTGCTAGGGTTATTAGTATCTTCATGCCCAGCTATAGAATACGGTTGGCTGCACACGATAGAAATGGAACGCTGTAAATATCTCAATTTGATAAACTGTAATGATTATAACAAATTTATGACATTACCTACATCACTCCAAGCTGATTTTGATTGGTGGTTAAATTAAATAGAACATTCAGTCCATCGAATTAGAGTTGACGTTTATCAAGTTGAAATATTCTCTAACGCCTCAACGACGGGGTGGGGGGCTGCCTGTGAAGGATCGACTGCAGTGGCAAGTGGTCTACCGTGGAAAAAGAAAAACATATTAACTATTTAGAGCTCCTCGCAGCCTTCATAGCCTTAAAAATTTTCGCTAAACCATATTTTAATTGTCAAATACTGCTGCGCATTGACAATTCAACGGCAGTTGCGTATATTAATAAAATGGGGGGCATTCAATACCCACATCTAACGCAAATAACTCGTGATATCTGGAACTGGTGTGAGACCAAAAATCTCTTTATTTTTGCTTCATATATTAAGTCAAGTGATAATACTATTGCAGATTACGAATCACGTCGAAACCATCCAGATATCGAATGGGAATTATCTGATTGGACTTTTAATACTCTCACAAATTACTTTGGAGTCCCAAACATGGATCTCTTTGCAAGTCGTATTAATCACAAATATGATACATATATTATGTCATTATAATCGGTGTAAGATAACGTTACATGAATTTATATTTGGTATTGGAGTAAATGAACCTCAGGGAATGGATTCGTAATAAATATTCTGCCGTGGCGTTGTTCGGTCCGTTGTGCAAAGATGGTAGTATGCACTTAGCTAGTGGACACGTGGCTAGTGGTGTCGCCGGCGTGCCAGGGTCTCCGCTGGTGTGCCTCGCTACCGACATTATGGTGCGAAGCCCGGTGCGAAGACCCTGGAATTAGAAAAAGTGCGGGTCAGTTTGTCACTAGGTAATTACGTCCAAGAGACCCGCTAAAATAGCAGGTGAAGAGAATCTCCCAGCGGTAATGCAGCGTAGCTAGAAGCTATAACAAAAGAGAATATAATAATAGGCAGCACAAGCTGGTGCCGCGACCTCTGACCGTAGGGGTCATCGGCCTCGTGGCACTATTTAGGTAGGCTGAAATAGCACACAGAATAAAAAAAAAATATATTAAGCCATGCATTTTAGCAGGCAATAAGCTGCACCGCTGGAAAGTCTTCACCTGTAGAAAGAAGTAGGAAATGTTGATCTCAAAACTTACCCGGCGCCGACAGCAGTTGGCCACGGGGTTAAAGTGACCTTCCTTGGCGAAGGTTCCAAGGAAAGGGACGATATAAGAGCCGTCAGTTGATAACTGGGCTAGTGTTGTCCAATCTCGCTTGCACAACCATAGATAATTAGTAATAAGTATCGAAACATACTAAAATATCGATTAATTTATAGACATAATTTTAATTTGATTTGTAAAGAAGCCACAACGTTACATCACAACAAAAACTGTCATTTTTTCACCTAAAAACAATGCTTTGTTATCTCATTCTAGCTCGCGTCGGATACACGACTCGATTACCCTGGTGGCAGGAATATTATCCGGGAAACGCTTTCAAGGAGAAGCATACCCAAATCATCATTAGATCTAATGCTGGCATCTTTAGCGCCAAAATCCATGAAACAGTATAATGTATATTTGAAAAAATGGTGGGTTTTTTGTAAAACGAATTCTGCAAATGTTTACGAGGCATCTGTACCAACTGTTATTTATTTTTTAACGAAGCTTTTTAATGAAGGGTTCCAATATGGCTCCCTTAATTCATGTAAGTCAGCTCTGTCATTAATTCTAGGACTAAGTGTAGTTCAGGATGATAGGTTAAAAAGATTCCTCAAGGGTGTTTATCGACTAAACCTAAATACAGCTTTACATGGGACACCAACCTAGTCCTAAACGAGCTATGTTTATGGCATCCTAACGATGAACTTAGTCTAGAAAAACTAACAAATAAAACAGTTACTTTATTAGCTCTTTCAACCGCACAAAGGGTTCAAACTATCTCTATGATAAAGCTTGATGTATAATTCTTGTTTGTAGCTTGGTGGGTAAGTTGAGATGGCACCATAAATTCTTTCTGTTCAATGTCGGTGGTTGGAAAATTATCATCGACCAGTCTAGCTGCAAGGCGTCCTATCATACGCGCGCCAAGGTGAAACTTCAGCCTTGCGTTGTGGTCAATTTCGCTAACGTTTAGCGATAGTATTTTAATCTTAGACGTTCTAAGACTATCTAATAGTGAAAGTGAATAACCTGTATAATAAGGATTTTTAGCCCGGGCCCGGTGGCTACGTCATACGTGGATGAAACTGGTGCTGAATTACTGTTCTGGTCGTACCTGGATGGTCAAGGTTTGTGGTTCTTTCCTTATTTACTGGGTTGCAAACGGGTTTTTTTACCCCACACAGTTACAAACTTAACAAACACATCATTTATTACAGTCCACAATTATTCGCTTATAATATTTTCAACCAGTGTTCTTGAAATTGCTGTAAGAATTACACACTTGACAATATCCAAATTTATTCCCAGCGCATCGTTATTAAAATTCCTGATATTTTAAAGACTTCCAGACCAGGTTCATATCAACCTATTATTAACTTGCCTTTCTTTACAAACAAGCTTGAAATTTGTCCGGCAACAACATTACAATGTTACTTAGAACGCACTACATCTTTGAGGAAATCTGAAGGACTATTTATTGGTATTAGACAACCCCATAAACCAGTAGGTACACAGACACTTAGCCGCTGGATAAAGCACACGCTCGGTTAATGTGGGGTAGACACGAGCGTGTTCAATGCACATAGCACGAGACATGCCGCCTCGTCGCGCGCGCACTCACTTGGCGTAAATTTGGACACAATCAGAAAAACCGCAGTAAGAACTCTTCGATTTTTGCCAAGTTTTATCATAGACCCATCCTTGATAATGATGATACTATTCTGGCAGAATCAGTGATAAATGGTTAAATCATTAGTTAAAATTTTGATTTCTGTCGTCACAGAATAGGCATTATGTTTTTCTTTAATATTTAAGAAGCTTAATATCAATATTTTGTACTTTACATTTAATTATTGTAAGAATATTTATATTAAATATAGTCAGTGAAGTAGTCCAGTACTGCATATAAAATTACTAAGTACTTTTTTGTTATGTGATTATAAATATTACAGAGATAAATACAAATTAATAATAAACAAAACGTTTATTGATTTATATTTTCATTGATGATATTCCCGAAATACCCAATGTAAAATGACTCTCAATGTCTACATGTAGTTATATATATTTTCAAGAATAATCTAGAGGACTCGGCGTGAATATAATTAATGATTAAACGAACTTTATGTTCACGCCGAGTCCGAATAGATTATAAACCCACCCTCCCTATGCTGCCCATATTTATTTTACCCAATATTTCGGCGATACATCAATGATTTCTATAACTCCTAAAGAACTCTAAACTAAATGAGCTTGAACGAATGTCGCAGGGCAAAGGTACAAGATACAAGATACAAGAATTTATTTTCTCTAAACTTAGTGCAAGAGTGGTTATAACTAGGCGATACTACATGTAGTTATATATATTTTCAAGAATAATCTATTCGGACTCGGCGTGAACATAATTATGATAGAACTTCACGTACAGGTAGGTTCGTTTAATCATTAATAATATTTAGCAATTTTTTAAGAGATGAGTATTTATCGAAATCTATTACAGGACTGGGTTCAATGTTTACAAGAAGAGAGGAACAAGATTTTTTAATTTCAGGTAGGTTATGATTAGTTATGATAGTGGAAGGAACGACTTGGGCGACCAAGCGCAGGGCACGCCGCAATAGCGGCGGTAAGGCCCACCATGGAGGATTGGCTAGAGAGGCGACAAAGAAGCCTCTCGTACCGACTGACGCAGGTGATCTCCGGGAAGGGGTGCTTCGGGGACCACCTGCATCGGATCAGGAAGGAGCCAACGCCTGAGTGTCATCACTGCGACGCGAGCGAGGACTCAGGGCTGCACACGCTGGCGGACTGCCCGGCGTGGGAGGCGCCGAAGCGTGACCTCGTGGCAGCCATCGGGGTGGGAGTCCTCTCGCTTGGCAGCATGATTGCGGCAATGGTGCGGAGCGCGAGCGCGTGGGCCGCCGCCATCTCCTTCTGCGAGCATGTAATACTCGCGAAGGAGATGGCGGAGCGCGCCCGGGAGAGATTTAGAACTCTCCCGGCCCGCCGAGCCCGCAACTTGCTCGCCGCGCGTCGCAGGCGACGCAGGCGCCGGAGGTCGCTTAACGACTTCCGTCGTCCATGAGCGCAGGCCTGGAGGTGGCGGGTGAGGCCGCCTGTCACCCCAGCAGAAGCAGGCCGGGACGGTGGGGCGACTAGCGCCCCTCCCCCAAACCGGGGTAAGACGGGGACACCGTGGTTCCCAAACCCGAGGGGTCATCTCGAAACCGGAGATGGCCCAGGATCAGTCGGGGTGCGAGGGATATGCTCTATGGGCAACCTTACACCCCGGCGTCTGTAGACCCAAGACGGCGTGCGGTTTTAGTCGGTTCAAGCCCGACATAACCGCCCCCGCTGGCCGGCGGGGGGGTATCCGAAGGGATTTCCGCACGATAAAAAAAAAAAAAGGTAGGTTATGATTATCAATTAGATTAGGAAGACTAGGCCAGTTTTTTTCTGGCTCAGTAAATAGCTAGGGCCATGTCACCATTTTGTGTTAGATTGTACATGGTGTGGATCCACGCCGCGCGAGGCAAGGTCGGCGGGGTTGTGAGCTGTAGGTACATAGCGCCAAGCTGAACCTGAGGTTAGTTCTTGTATGGTTGATACACGATTAGCAACGTATGTTTTTAAATTTGCAGGGGATGTCTTCAGCCACGCCAGGACAACGCTAGAGTCGGACCAGAGTATGTTCCGAACAACAGGTTTACGAAGAGCTGAATTTACAGAAGCACTCAGACGAGCTCCCAGCAAGGCTGCGCACAGCTCTAGACGGGGTATCGTGGTAGTTTTTATAGGTGCAACACGGGATTTCGCACAAAGAAGAAAACAGCTTTGTTTACCTGATGCGAAAGAAGTTTTAATATAGATGCAGGCGCCGTAGGCGGCCTGAGAAGCATCACAAAATGTATGAAGTTCAAGAGGCGCTGTAGAATCTAATACAGTGTTTCTGGGAATATCAAGATGCCTAAGGGAATTTATATTATCTATGAAGTGGGCCCAATTTCAGCAGGCACGGGGTCGTCCCAACCAATCTTGAGAGTCCACAACTGTTGAAGAAGAATTTTGGGCTTGACAGTACACAAACTCAAAAGTCCTAAGGGGTCAAAGATTTTAAAAGTTGCAGATAGTATTGAACGCTTAGTTACAGTATTTGGAATATTTGTATCAATATTAAAATGAAGTGTGTCCTTGGAAGGATGCCAGACTAGACCTAGAGTGTGGTGAGATGAACTGAGAATTAAATCATTTGTTTCCGTGTTATGAAGTTCTTTACGTATGATGACTGATGAGTTTGAGCGTAATTTTCGTAGATTAAAGCAGCCCTGCGCTAATGATTTGACTACAGAATTCTTAATAAACATTAATTCAGACTCTGAATCTGCACCACACAGTAGGTCATCGCAGTAAAAATCGCTTTGAATGATCTGTCTAATGAGGGGGTGAGGAGAGTCCTCCCCCAGTTGCCACAAACATCTAGCGGCCAAGAAGCTAGCACTGGCGAAGCCGTATGTAACAGTGTTAAGCCTGAGTGAACGGAGTGGAAGATTGTCATCTTCACGCCACAGTATTATCTGCAAATCTCTATCCAGTGGGCCTACCGCCCAAGTGTCGTCGATATCACAGCCGTCGAAATGTTGCGCTGGTCAAGGTCGACGGCCATTTTGTACCGCCCCATTGATAATCGATGCCGGCGCGGCGTAAGAATGAATGAAACGCTGTTTTTGACAGTTAAATAGCTGCCGCCTAAAAAAATTCAAATCTACGGCGTCGCTTTAAAGTGTCATTTCATTACGGCACCTCATGAGCTGTCGTTCTGAATATTATTTTCTTTTCCGACGGTTGATTACGATGCCGATTGCACCTAACACTGGGCTACTATGGCTTTTATGGGTGCGACTGCCGACGAGTGGATTCTGCCGTCCTATTGCACCTAACACTGGGCTACTATGGCTTTTATGGGGGCGACTGCCGACGAGTGGGTTCTGCCCTCCTATTGCACCTAACAATGGGCTACTATGGCTTTTATGGGGGCGACTGGGTTCTGCCCTCCTATTGTACCTAACACTGGGCTACTATGGCTTTTATGGGGGCAACTGCCGACGAGTGGGTTCTGTCCTCCTATTGTACCTAACACTGGGCTACTATGGCTTTTATAGGGGCGACTGCCGACGAGTGGGTTTTGCCCTCCTATTGCACCTAACACTGGGCTACTATGGCTTTTATGGGGGTACGGGGTTCTGCCCTCCTAACACTGGGCTACTATGGCTTTTATGGGGGCGACTGTCGACGAGTGGGTTTTGCCCTCCTATTGCACCTAACACTGGGCTACTATGGCTTTTATGGGGGTACGGGGTTCTGCCCTCCTATTGTACCTAACACTGGGCTACTATGGCTTTTATGGGGGCGACTGGGTTCTGCCCTCCTATTGTACCTAACACTGGGCTACTATGGCTTTTATGGGGGCGACTGCCAACGAGTGGGTTCTGCCCTCCTAGTGCACCTCACACTGGGCTACTATGGCTTTTATGGGGGTGACTGGGTTCTGCTCTCCTATTGCACCTAACACTGGGCTACTATGGCATTTATGGGTGCGACTGGGTTCTGCTCTCCTATGGCACCTAACACTGGGCTACTATGGCTTTTATGGGGGCGACTGGGTTCTGCCCTCCTATTGCACCTAACACTGGGCTACTATGGCTTTTATGGGGGCGACTGGGTTCTGCCCTCCTATTGTACCTGCGACTAGTTAAAACACTCTTTAATCTTTACCTTACCTACTTAAACGTTTATGCTGTGTTGTTTGTTGTTTTCGTATGTTTCAGAGGGAAGGAATAAGCGAAGGAGTTGGAGGACGAAATTCCATCGTCGGCAGTCGCCCCCATAAAAGCCATAGTAGCCCAGTGTTAGGTGCAATAGAAGGGCAGAACCCAGTCGCCCCCATAAAAGCCATAGTAGCCGAGTGTTAGGTACAATAGGAGGGCAGAATCCACTCGTCGGCAGTCGCCCCCATAAAAGTCATAGTAGCCCCGTGTTAGGTACAATAGGAGGGCAGAACCCAGTCGCCCCCATAAAAGCCATAGTAGCCCAGTGTTAGGTGCAATAGGAGGGCAGAATCCACTCGTCGGCAGTCGTCCCCATTCAAAAGCCATAGTAGCCCAGTGTTAGGTGCAATAGGACGGCAGAACCCACTCGTCGGCAGTCGCCCCGATAAAAGCCATAGTAGCCCAGTGTTAGGTGCAATAGGACGGCGGAACCCACTCGTCGGCAGTCGCACCCATAAAAGCCATAGTAGCCCAGTGTTAGGTGCAATCGGCATCGTAATCAACCGTCGGAAAAGAAAATAATATTCAAAATGACAGCTCATGAGACACCGTCGATTTGAATTTTTTAGGCGGCAGCTATTTAACTGTCAAAAACAGCGTTTCATTCATTCTTACGCCGCGCCGGCATCGATTATCAATGGGGCGGTACAAAATGGCCGTCGACCTTGACCAGCGCAACATTTCGACGGCTGTGATATCGACGACACTTGGGCGGTAGGCCCACAGTTCATTCAAAATAACTTGGCGGTATTGTTTTTCAATATCACCTGATAAGATGTATGTATAGTGCCGAAATCGCAGTAATATATTAAATAGCGAGTCCTGAATATTAGGGCCTATCATCTGTAAATCGTTAATTGAGAAGCCAGACGACGTTTGAGCTGAGGCGTCGAAGACTACACGCAATTTTGTTGACTCACTATTTTCTTTGAACACAGCATGATGTGGAAGAAAGTAAGAAATAGGTGGATTTTGCACTGGTGCTTCAGAAAGATGGCCTAGGTCACGATACTCCTTGATGAAGTTTGAATATTTTTCTTTTAATTGAGGATTACCATGAAGTCGTTTTTCTAAATTGAAGAACCGCTTTTTAGCAAGATGATAAGAATTTCCCAGACAGTCTGGAGAATCCATGAGTGGGAGACGGACACAAAATCTACCTCCTTCCAAACGATATGTATTTGCAACAAAGTGAGTTTCAGACTCAGAAGAAAATAATTTAGGTTGATCAGCATCAGGAAAATCCTCGTAATCCCAAAACTTAGTGAGATTAGTGTGCATATCCATATCAGTTGCAACGTTACATTTGATGACTTGACTTTTCCTACAGTTGGGAATAATGAAAGGCCCCGCTAGCACCCAACCCAGCTTCGAACTATGTAGGATAGGCAAATTAGGCCCTAGATAGCGATGTTCGGAGCCAAGAAGCTGCCAGAATATATCAGCTGCCAAGAGCACATCAACGTGCGATGGACAATTAAAGGTTGGATCGGCTAATTTAATGAACGATGGAATGTTTAAGACGGACATGTCAATATGTTGCTTAGGAAGGCACCCAGTTACGTGAGGCAGTGTTAAGAAGTCATGAGTACAGATAAATGTACCATGTTTAGATTTAATCTGTGCTGAGCATCGCACAGGAATGATGTCGAGGGAGGTGTCTCCTATACCTAAGATGCTTGTGATACCTGCAGACTGGGACGTCAGTTGAAGACGTAGCTTTAAGCCGTTAGTGATGAAAGAATACTGACTTCCAGAATCAAGTAGGGCACGAACAGTTTCTAACTTGTTCGTACGAGGGTTAACGATGTCAATCATGGCAGTGGAAAGAAGCGTTTCAGGGGAACATACTACAGACATGACAGTACTTGTTTGCCCTTCTGCACCATTATCGGTGCCTGCAGGACTAGAGGATGTAGGTGGGTGAGTCGTGTGTGTGGTGTGTTTGTGCAGTGCTGTGTTGTGTCGCCTCTTACATACACGACAGCCACCCAAGCGGCAGCGAGGGGCATCATGGTCTGGGCGGAAGCAGTTGATGCAAAGCTTCAGCTTCCCGACGCACGCCCACTTCTCGTCGATAGACATGGCCTTGAAGGCGTTGCAATCAAAGATACGATGTTTCCCCTGGCACACGACGCACGGCCATGTTTTATTGTATCTGAAACCACAAATGATTTTGTATGTGTCTCGAATCTAGGCTGATTGTTCTGTTTGACTAGACTTAAGTTCTTAGGCGGGTGTTTATCCCTTTTTGATTTATATAACATTTCTAATACATTTGCACGTGATGTCAAAAAGCCTTTAAAATCATCACGTGAGGGTAGCTCAGCTGACTCATTACTGAATTCTTCCCACTTTATGCGTGTGGCTTGGTCCAACTTAGTGACGGCTAAGTGAGTAACAATTGCATCCCACTGATCGGTGGGCTGGCCCAATGCCTTGAGTGCACGAAGATTTTTGGATAGATGATCACCTAAGAAGCGCAGTGCTTTGTCAGACTCACGCTGCAGGGGCTCAATGGTAAACAAAGAGTTCATGTGATTATAAATGAGTTGACGTTTATTATGGTATCTGTCGCACAAAAGCTTCCATGCCACACTGTAATTTTCGTTTGAAACCTCTAAGTTCTAAAGGACTCGAGCGGCTTCACCTTCGAGGTATGAAGATAGATAATAGAACTTATGAATTGGTTTAATTTTATGATTTGTATGAATCAAAGACGAGAATGTGTCATGGAATTCAAGCCACTTAAAATATGCGCCATCGAAATTACTTATTTTAATCTGTGGTAACTTAAACCCCATACCATCATGATGGTCACCGCAACATGTCTGGTTTGCAGTTAAAACAGTCTGATTAGAATGTTCGTCATCGACAACTTTAGGATGTTTTGAGCAGTTGCAATGCATGTTTGAAGCTTATCTTCAATTAAAACTCTCTTCTAATTCAACTAATAAATTTTCTTCATTTAAAACCTCTATGTGAGATTGCAGCTGATCAAATGTGGACAGGTACTCCGAAAATTTATTCAGTTTCAAAGTTAATTTATTAAATTCTACTGCATCTATTGGTGTTTTTTCGTATAACTGATTTAAATAATTATAAAAGGTTGCTTGGTTGCTAAAGTTGCTTGGCCCTTAATTGAGCTTCGCTTAATTTTAGCAGCGCTTAGGCTACTAGAAAGCTGGTCAGTAGCAGCTGACTTGGGTTCCGACATTTTAATTCTAATAGAAGTAATGAATTTAACGAAATTGTAAACAGGTCAACGACCCAAGTGTAAATACTAACAAAATAAATCAATGATCACAAAATGTAAACAAACTTTCGGAGTTAAATAAAATTATAAAGTGGACAACTATGTAATGAATGAGTTAAAATTGCGAACGGCTTACGCTCCTTAGTAACAGCGCGACTCGATGCAGCGCAGCGCGCCCGGACGGCCGCTGAACCAGCGCGCGGTTGCTAGGCGCCACGAGGGGCCCGACGGGGTGATAAGTACGTCACAGAGCGTGCGGCGCGCGGGATCTCAAATCACTGGAATGCGCAAATAAGAAGTGCATAAGCAAGCGTGCAATAAAATAAAATGAAGTAATGTTAATGACGACTACCTACCTATATGGGGCACCTATTAACGAAGTAAAAGAGGTATGGATGAGCAAACGACAGATGGGTAGGTAGGTACGCATGCGGTAAGGTAAGCCGGCAAAGTTGCTAAGATGTGAAGAGGATAAAAGATGCACATAAAAATAACGATGTAGCTATATGTATGAAGTAATGGGAATGACGACTAGGTACCTACCTATATGGGGCACCTATTAACGAAGTAAAAGAAGTATAGACGCGCGAACGGCAGATAGGTAGGTACGCATGCGGTAAGGTAAGCCGGAAAAGTTGCTAAAATGTGAAGCGGGAAAAAGATGCACATAAAAATAACGATGTACCTATCTGTATGAAGCGCTGACGGCATATGATACGATGCTGAACAGCGTATGAAGAAGACAGCTTTAAGATAAAATAATGAAAACAATATTAGGGTGCACTTCTAGAGATATGTAGGTATATCTCAGAATGTTAGGATGTTATACCTAAGTAGGTAGTTAGCACAAGCAATGAGGAGCTAATCGCCCCAAATTATGCAAATTGAGGGGGGTTAAAAGGTAAGAAATATGATCCGGCTCACGACACTCTCCTCGGACAGATGAAGTATGATGCACGACAGCAATGTCCTCGGTCAAGGTCGGTTGCGGCACGTGGCGGAGGTCTTCTCGAAGTACAGCATGGTCTCGTTCGACGAAACTGCGATGTCGTCTGCTTGATCTTTGATGCTGGATGATGCCCGCAGACTTGCTTCCATCTCCACGTGATGGCCAAGCGAGCGCATTTTCTCCGATAGCGTGGTGATGCACGTGATCGTTGGCGAATCGTGCCCACCCGGGGGCGCCAATTTATGTCGGCGAGGACATAAAATTAAACATATGGTAAGTTAAATGATTATAATGGTATGATAAAAATTGTACAAAGTAAATGGATGGTGAAAATAAGCGCACGCAGAGCGCGCGTGCTAGCTCGCGGACGAGCGCCGGGCGAAAGGGGCGTGACCGGCCGTGGCTGCGGCGGAGCGGCGCTGGCGGCGCACGAAGGTAGCTCCCCCCGCGTCCCGCGCGTCGGGGGACGCAATCACGTAGGCGCGAACAAGTACCAACTCTTTAAAACAAAGAAGATAACAAAATTGTTTTGTTTACAGAGTCACAGTAAAATAGGAACATTCATAAATGAAACGGTCAATAAAATTAAACCTGAATGCGAGTCGTGCCAGCAATTGGCCAGAGATTTGGTTTTCTTCTATTACATATTGATAGTAGTGTTACTAATGTTATTACGTGCAAGTTGGGCACTGAGGGAGCCAGAAGAGGGAGAGGAGGAGCCTGGTAACTTGGAGTGGAATGTTGAAGATGTCCATCTATAACAGTACCAATACGAATACAAAATCATGTATTATTAGGATCATCAATCACGTAACTATGTAGCGTTGTAGATGTTCTAATTAAATATTTTAATCCTGCAGATTGTAGTTCTGTTATTACTTCTTGGCAAAGCAGTACACCCACCACCTACTGGCCACCACCTAATTATCAATGATGAATAACACTTTTGGAGTTACGACTACTTGAATTATATAACTATGAGTAGTTACCCCAACAACACTGCAGTTAAGCAAATTACCAAAATCTATCATCAAGTGGTCACAATAGAAGATCCCAAAAAGAGACATACTATCCCACAATGCCAGAGATGTCAGCAGTATGGCCATTCAAAGAATTACTGCATGCGTCCGTACCGCTGTGTGAAGTGTGCGCAAGCCCATAAAACTTCAGAGTGTCCAAAAAAGGATCGCAGCACCCCAGCACAATGCGCTCTTTGTACAGGGGAACACCCTGCCAACTATAAGGGATGTAGTGTCTACAAAGAGATCTTGGCAAGGCGCAAGCCTACTACGAAAAGAACAGAGGTGTTCTCCAAAACTCCACACACGCCAGAAGTAGACAATCTTAAACCCAATACTAGCAAAAATTCCAACCCAACAGCATGTAACATTGCTGTAGAAAACAACAAAACTATGGAAAAACCCTACTACTCTGAAATAGTTAAACAGGGTAATGGAGAAACACCGGTCCCTACACCCCTAAACACCTTAGAACTGCTCCTTAAAAAACAGTCCCAGCAATTTGACCTCCTCCTACAACAGATGAGCACCCTTATGGGCCTATTAAGTGCACTAGTTGGCAAACTAAAATGATGACCCTAAGAATAGCCACCTGGAACATCAATGGACTAGCACCAAACAAGCATGACCTTGAACTCCTGATCACCACTCACAAGCTAGATGCAGTTTTAATAACAGAGGCACATTGCACTAAGAGAAGCAAGGTTAACATTAAAGACTGCAATACGTATGTCACACACCATCCTGACGGTACCGGCCACGCTGGGTCTGCAATCATAATACGGAAGTGTATTAAGCACCACCTACTCCCGGAGTACAAAACTAGTCAGATTCAGGCAACCACCATCTCAGTTGAAGATAAAATCGGACACTTCAACATGTCGGCTGCCTATTGCCCACCAAGACATGCAAACACCTGCGACACATATACTAAGTACTTCTCAACGCTCGGAGGCAGGTTTGTTGCGGGAGGCGATTGGAACGCCAAACACACCTATTGGGGCTCTAGATTAACTACCACCAAAGGCAGGCAGCTCAAATTATGCCTCGACAATAACAACCTGACTGCTATCACTACTAGAGAACCAACATCATGGCCAACCGATCAGCTGAGAAAGCCAGACTTACTTGACTTCTTTATCTTTAAGGGGCTGGGAAAGCACTACTTGAAGGTAGAATCTTGTCAAGATAGTAACTCTGACCATGACCCGGTTCTACTGACCATCAGCACAACTCTTATTTGCTATGAGAAGCCCGAATGCTTATGTAGCAGACACACTGATTGGGAGTACTTCAGAGAGCAAATAGACAACCGCCTAAAGCTAAAGGTATCCCTAAAGACCCCAGATGAGATCGAAGAGGCGGCATTCCACATAACCAACATCATTCAGGCTGCATGCTGGGAAAGCACAGCCCCAAAAAAGACTCGCCAAACTACTCAAATCCTACCACTGAATATAAAACAAAA
Organism: Cybosia mesomella; assembly: GCA_946251805.1. Lineage (NCBI taxonomy): Eukaryota > Metazoa > Arthropoda > Insecta > Lepidoptera > Erebidae > Cybosia > Cybosia mesomella. The sequence continues at coordinate 16,178,020 of OX276411.1, forward strand.
AGTACTAGAAAAAAGAAGACTTCGTCGCGTCTGGCATCATACAAGGCACCCCTGTGACAAAACTGCTTTAAACAGAGCTACAAAAGAGTTAAGGGAGATAATTAAGGATCTGCATAACCGTACCATCCAGGATAAGTTGGAGAGTCTTACTGCAACAGCATCCACCAACTATTCCCTCTGGCAGATGACGAAGGCACTGAAGGGACCCCAAGACATGAAATACCCGATACAAACCGACACTCGGTGGACAAGAAGTGGAAAAGAGAAGGCAGATGTCTTTGCCAAATACCTAGCAGAGGTATTCAAACCAAATGAGGGTTGCGATGAAGAAGCAGAGAGAGAAATAGACAACTCTTTAAACTCGGATTTCCAGCTATCCCTACCGCCCAGGCATACTACAGTTGCCGAGGTTAGAAAGGCCATAAAGGACCTCAGAAATAACAAATCACCTGGATTTGATCTAGTCACCAAAGAGATATTAGAGAAGCTCCCAAAAAAGGCCATGGTCTTTTTGACTACCCTTTTTAATGGAATATTGAGAGTCCAGTATTTTCCAAGACTATGGAAAGTATCCATTATAATGATGATCCATAAAGTGGGTAAACCACCACATGCTGCAAGTTCCTATAGACCTATCAGTCTCCTGCCTATCATGTCCAAACTGTTTGAGAGGATTCTGCTGGACAGGATAACTCCAATACTTACCAAAAATGACACCATCCCTAAACACCAATTTGGCTTCAGACAATATCACTCTACCATCGAGCAGGTGCATCGAGTATGTGAGGTCATAAGAAGATCCTTCGAGACTAAAGAGTATTGTTCGGCAGTCTTCCTGGACATCCAGCAGGCATTTGACATAGTTTGGCACAAAGGTCTACTCTGTGAGATTAAGAATGCCCTTGCTAATGAAATCATACCTGTCTGATCGGATGTTCCAAGTAAGGGTGGATGGAGAGTTGTCTGAATTCCATGACATAAAAGCAGGAGTCCCTCAGGGGTCTGTACTGCGCCCAGTACTGTATATATTATATACATCAGACCTTCCAGAGTCACGTGCTGTTGTCACGGCTACATTTGCTGACGACACTGCGATACTGGCAAGCAACAAAGATCCAAACTTGGCATCTGCCGCGCTACAGAACAGCCTTGACAAAGTGAATGACTGGCTCCAAAGATGGAGAATTAAGGCGAGTTCCACCAAATCTGCACACATCACATTCACTTTGAGAAAAGGAAATTGCCCAACTGTTAAACTGGGGAACAACTACCTCCCACAAAGTGAGACCGTTAAATATCTCGGCATGCATCTTGACCGCAGGCTGACATGGAAGAAGCACATCAAAACAAAAAGGGATGAACTCAACCTGCGGTACAGAAACATGTACTGGCTCATGGCACGTAACTCGGTCCTGTCCACAGACAATAAACTGCTCATCTACAAAACCATCCTGAAACCAGTATGGACCTATGGACTTCAACTCTGGGGAAGTGCATGCGACTCTAATGTCACTATCATGCAAAGACTGCAAAATGGCATCCTCAGAAATATAGCCAACTCACCATGGTTTGTGACAAATGCTGAAATACACCAGACACTGCAGGTCAACACAGTCAAGGAAGAAATTAGGATCTTGGCTCAAAAGTACAGGACCCGACTAAGGAACCACCCCAACGATCTGGCTACTGGGCTAATTAATATTAGTTATCCCAAACGCCTCAAGCGATACAATATACAAGACTTTGGAGTCCAGATACTAAGAAGGGTGCTGCCACTGGGGAGCACCATTGACACGACACTGGACGCTCAACAAATCCGCTTATAGTCAAGGACTGATTGCAGATACGACTAGGAAAAAAAAAAAAAAAAAAAAACTATGAGTAGTTGCACTATCAAAAATGTTCATCAAGTAGAAGGATGTGGTTAACAAAACTAGTATAGGAGTATGAAATAGAAGCTATTCTTCTTCAAGTTATAAGCTATCCGTAATTTTAACTGGCCCAGTGCTGTTCTTGATTATGATTAACGACCTGCCAAGTGTCCTTCATAGTGCTGAGTCTCTTCTTTTTGCCGATGATTTAAAACTTTTCCTTCCTGTCACTATCGATACAGATTGCGTAGCACTGCAGGCAGACATCGAAGCGGTTGTTTCATGGAGCATAAAAAATAAGCTATCTTTTAATGTCTCCAAATGTAAAACAATTACGTTTACTAGATCCCGTGCTCCAATTGTGGCAACATATGAACTGGCAGGAACACCACTGGAGCGTGTATCCACAATACGTGACTTGGGCATAATCATGGATAGTGAACTAAACTTTCGCGAACATATTAAACAAATATGCAAGAACGCCAATAAATCCCTGGGATTTATAATTAGAACATCTTTTGAGTTCAAGAATATAGAAGTTGTTAAGTTGCTGTACAATGCGTATGTTCGGAGTGTGCTGGAGTATAACGCAATAGCATGGAATCCTACAGAACACCTGTACACACTAATGGTTGAGCGGGTCCAGCGCAAATTTGCACGATTTCTATACAAGCGTGCCTATGGTTACTACCCGTTTCTTTATCCTTCCATGTTCATATCAGGGATGATTGGTCTCGATACGCTGCACTTCAGGCGAGAATTCATGTTGATAATGCACTACTATCTATTGCTAAACAATAAGGTAGACAACCCATCGGTGCGTGAGTGCATCCAATTTTACGTGCCGGATAGGTACTTGCGAGGGGCTGGAAGGCGATAGCAGCAACTTTTTACATGCCCGTCGGCATGGCGCTTTCTGGCATGGAATAGTCCCACTTTAAGAGGTGTGCAGCACCTAAATAGCTTTTTGGAAATGAATCCAGATGCAGACATATTTTATGACAAGCCTAGTGCCATTAGTGTAAGTGTTAGGAAGCATCTATGTCATTTATAATTTAATGTAATTTGATAATTTGATGAACTGTAAAATGAATTCTAATTTATTTGACTTTATAATTTTAATGCATCCATTGACATTCAATTGTATAATTTTATTGACTTTATAATTTTAATGTATCTATTGAGATTCTAATGTATAAATATAAATAATACTTTACTATAATATAATATAATCATCTAATCTGTAACATATAGCATATAAGCGTTTTGCTGTATACTGTAAGCTTATATTGCTAACATCATGTAAATAAATAAATAAGTAACTGTTCACTCGTAATTGAGTAATAATGGTACCAGACGTTTACCCTCGGTGTGCGATTCCAACTCGCACCATATCGGTTTTTCTACATTAAAATGAACGTGTATGATGTGAATTCTCCCGATTACTGAACTTAGCCTGGGGCGCTGTCCATTTTGTGTTGTCCGTTTCTGTGGGATTAGCATTATGGTATTCCACTCCTTATTTGGCCATTACACTACAGACGTGAACCCATTTCTAACACAAGCAAATCAGCTTAGCTTGAGGGGTTAGCGGGGTTTACTAGTCATTTCAGTCACCAGTACCAACTCTTTAAAACAAAGAAGATAACAAAATTATTGTTTTGTTTACAGAGTCACAGTAAAATAGGAACATTCATAAATGAAACGGTCAATAAAATTAAACCTGAATGCGAGTCGGGCCAGCAATCGGCCAGAGATTTGGTTTTCTTCTATTACATATTGATAGTAGTGTTACTAATGTTATTACGTGCAAGTTGGGCACTGAGGGAGCCAGAAGAGGGAGAGGAGGAGCCTGGTGACGTGGAGTGGAATGTTGAAGATGTCCATCTATAACAGTACCAATACGAATACAAAATCATGTATTATTAGGATCATCAATGACATAACTATGTAGCGTTGTAGATGTTCTAATTAAATACCTTAATCCTGCAGATTGTAGTTCTGTTATTACTTCTTAATTATCAATGATGATTTTGGCGTTACGACTACTTGAATTATATAACTATGAGTAGTTGCACTATCAAAAATTTTCATCACGTAGAAGGATGTGGTTAACAAAACTAGTATAGGAGTATGAAACAGAAGCTGTTCTCCTTCAAGTTATAAGCTATCCGTAATTTTAACTGTTCACTCGTAATTGAGTAATAATGGTACCAGACGTTTACCCTCGGTGTACGATTCCAACTCGCACCATATCGGTTTTTCTACATTGAAATGAACGTGTATGATGTGAATTCTGTACACCGGTCCCGATTACTGAACTTAGCCTGGGGCGGTGTCCATTTTGTGTTGTCCGTTTCTGTGGGATTAGCATTATGGTATTCCACTCCTATTTGCTTTTTTGATTAGGTGCTTCGTAAAAACATTTTGATCTCATCTCTCAGCTCAGAAACACGCGACACAACTTTGTCACGATACAACCAACGCACTTCAGCATGCAATAGTAACTGCTTGTGAACGCTTCCCATTTCTTCACAAATCTTACCGAAAATACCGGAATTTAGAGGCCTGGCTTTAATAAAATTCACTATCTGCACTATTTTGTCTAACACCATTTTTAATTTTTCTGGCATATTTTTAGCAGCTAATGCCTCTCTATGAATGCAGCAATGGTGCCAGATAATAGACGGATTCATTTTCTTAACGCGCGCCTGAACTCCGATTCGTGTACCAGTCATAGCTCGAGCACCGTCAGTGCTAACTGCCACACATTTCTCCCACGGTATTTCATAAGTGGACATAAAGTTGTTTAAAACTTCAAATATTACTTCGCCTGTAGTATGCGTAGGCAGAGGCATGCAGAATAATAAATCCACATTGCTAATGTCTGTGCTCTCATCTAATTGCAAAGCATAAAAACAGCTCGCTTTAACATTCATAATTAACTGCTCTTTAACATTTCCTGACATATCATCAATTCTACTTTTCACTATGTTGTTGGACAACGATATAATGTTTGATTCTTTTGAAGCTTTCTCTCCCAACATAGCAGAAACCATAACTTTAGCGCACGGTAATATTAATTCTTCAGCAATGATGTGAGCCTTACCCTTTTTTGCAATTAACAAGGATACTTGGTAAGATGCTAATACAGCACTATCGTTGTTGGTCCCAGTACCAGTCTTATTTATTATTTTATTGCTTCGTTCTAATTCCGAGGCTTTAATTTTGAAAAAGGATTGTGATTTCTCACGAAGTTCTTGATGTTTTGTTTCTAAATGACGTCCAAGTTTGGCCGGTTTCATCATTCGACAAACCTCCGTAGCATATGACGCATAGAGGACTTTCTTCACCGTTTAAATTGGTACTTGTGAATCCATAAGCTAAGTATTCGTCGGAAAATTTACGACGTTTAGACTTTGAGGTCGAAGGGTATTCATTTGCTTCGTCTGCCGCGGAATTTTTTGGTTTTAAACAGCGTTTCATTGTCATAGTCTAATAACTTTAACGATATTTAGTTTTAATAATAATGCAATGCAAAACAAAACAGTACGTATCGGCGCAATCAATCACACGACTAAACTAATACGTAAATATTATTAGTGTCGGGCGCGTGGCAGTGCGGTGGGGTGGGGGGAAGAGTAATTTAGGTACGGCCCGCGCCCTACGCGCTTGCACATGCACTGCACATTTCAGTCAGTCTCGGGCAGTGCTCAGTAAGCGTAATAACTACGAGATGTTTGGCGTAGGTAATTTATTTATTTTTGTTAATGCTCTAAGTAAGATAGATGCGTATGGGACCGCGGACCCCCAAACACATGCTCGTGGACCCCCAGGGGTCCGCAGACCACAGGTTAGAAAGCAGTGGATTAGGTTATCTGCTATATTATATCCTAAACGTATTGGTTTCCTAGAAAAGATTGCTTGCAGCAATAAGGCTGCCAATTATAATTTTAGCTACTTATAAGTTTCTTATTGATATATTTTCTGTGTGATAGGTATTCAAGTGCAATAAAGTATACATTCATTCAAACGAGTAAGTGAATAAAACAATCAATTTCTTAAATCAGATTATGTTTAATATTTTCATTCCTATAAGTATTCAAAAAAGAAACGATTGTGGACAGAATTTTTAAAATTAATCATACTGAAAGGATTCATTCTCCACATAAGAACGAATATTATCGTACGACGAAGAATTTGGGATTTCCGCTGAATATTGTGGAGAATAGTTTTGTCCATGTTCAATAATAATATTATCGCACTCGACTATAACAAAAGCATGGGTGGAGTTGATAGGAAAGACCAATTCCTGTCAGCTCAACCTATGGAACGTCAGAGAAACCGAATTTGGTACAAAAAATTCTTTCGCCAATTGTACAATGCAGCAATTTTTAACTGTTATGTGATATTTTCCAGTTTTCACCGGAAAATATCACACCCGTCAGTTCCGTACTGTATTGGCGGAAGATTTACTTAGGATACACAGACAAATTGACTTACGACTGAAAACCGACGATTGAATATTAGATCAAATACGACTGGACAAGTGACAACGACAGTAATAAGATGAAACTCTCGACACAAGACGCAGTCCAGACCGATTGTTGAAGCGAACTACTTCCCAATTCGAACGGGGTCAAAAAACACCAGTTGCTGGATGGGTCCTAAAAAGACCAGGATAATTTGGAAATGCGAGGAATGTGACGTCAACCTTTGCATCGAAGAATGTTTCAAGGCATATCACAAGCCCTTAACCTTAACCCTAGAACCCTACATGGGGTGCTGGAGTACCCCAGAGTAATTTGTTTTCTAATTATTTCTGTTGGTGTAATATCTACGGGTTTGAGCGTCCGAGTATTTTAGTTTAATGTTGAACGCTATTGGTTGATTAGTGTAGCGGCGACAGTCGACCTGTGCAGACGTGCCTACCAGTGACGTGCCTCAGTACCCCAGTGTAGTAATACCGTAAGTATTTTTATTTTCTATGTATTATAGTTTATTTATGTATTAGTTTATTTCGATGAAATATTTTACGTAATGTTATAAATAATGCAAATTTTTGAAATTACTTTTACTTTTACTTTAAAAAAAAAAAAAATCGACGTTTGCACTATTCTGTTGAGCAATTACGTAGCTAATGGAGAAATTGATGGTATTTTCAGATGCCTTTCAGTCGAGGATTGAATAACGAGGAAATAAATTCTATATTGGACCACGAATCTGGCGATAAAGAAGAAGAAAATGTGACAAATCAAAGACAGTTAACTGAAGTTTCTGACGATGAACCTGATGGCTTAATAGAGGATTTTCGTTTAATCAATGAAGATGACGATGCCGTTTTGGATAGGGCTGTGGAAGTAATGGCAGATACAGGTTTAGATTCAGAAATTCATAGCAGTGATGATAATATGACTTTACAAGAATTATCACAGGATTTGAGAAGGAGGAAAAGTAAAGGTTTTGGAGGTGCTGAGAGTTCTTTACGGAAAAGGAAAAAATAATAGACATAAATGGAGTGGTGAACAACCAACAAGACGTCGTATTGCTCAACGGAACATTATTCTGCACGTGATGGGTAATAAAGGAGCAGCAAAAGATATTACGAAGCCAATATAAGGTTGGTCTCTTTATTTTACTAATGAAGTTTTGGGCAAAATTGTTGATCACACAAATGCGGAGATTGCAGTCCAGCAGAAGAACTATAAAGGGTTTCAAGAAGGAGAAGATGGTGAAGAAAGTATTGGATCTTCAACAAGCATGCCTTCGTTTGTGAAACCGGTAACACTGACTGAATTAAAAGCCATGTTTGGCCTTTATTATATAGCGGGAGTTTTCAAAATGAATGATATGAGCACCAAGGAACTCATTGACAAATATACTGGAGTGGGACTTTGTAGAGCTACTATGAGCCGTTGCAGATTTGAGTTTTTGACCAATTTTCTTCGTTTTGACGACAAACAGACTCGTGAAGAACGACGTGCTAACAATCGCTTGGCTCCAATCCGAGAGGCTTTTGATCAAATTATTGCAACTTGTGAGTGGTTGTACTCACCATCTGACTGTTGCACTATTGACGAACAACTATTGGCTTTTCGTGGGCGATGTCTCTTCAAAATGTATATACCCTCAAAACCTGATAAGTATGGGATTAACATTTTGATGATGTGTGATACAAAAACCGCTTACATGCTGAAAGCTATTGTATATGTAGGTCAGACAAATCCAACTTATCAGTACCTGAGTATTATGTCGTTGAACTTTCACGGTCAATAGAAGGGTCTCATCGTAATATTACCATGGACAATTGGTTCACCAGTATCCCTTTAGCTAAGAAATTGCTAGAAAAGGACTTGACCATGGTCGGAACGACACGAAAAAATAAAGGTGAGATACCACAATCGTTTTTAGAGTTACGAAATCGAGAACAAAATACTACTATGTTTGCTTATGATGGAGCGCTGACACTTTTGTCTTACTGTCTGTTGGAAACATTAAATTTAATTTCAATACTAGTTTTTAGAACTGGCAGCATTTGTAAATGTCAAGACAGGAACTGTCAAATCTGTATCTGTGGTTTTTTTTCTTTCTGTAATAATCAAAGGATTCACTCAAGTTTTTGGTTTTTTATTCATAAACCCTGTCTGCTGAGGACTGATCTAAAATTTTACACTGTCCACCAAAAAAATCTCAAAAGAAAGTCGTCATCATGTTGTCAACTCTTCACGACACTCCAGATAAAAGCAATGAAGTTTAACTGCCAAAAATTATACATTTCTATAATAAAACAAAAGGAGGTGTAGACGTTTTCGACGCAATGGCCAAAAAATACTCGGTCCAAAGAAAAATCAAACGCTGGCCAATGTGCATGTTTTATGGTTTACTGAATGCAGTAGGTATTTATTCCTGGGTCCTCTACAAGTGTTCAAGAGCAAACAATAATCCAGTTATAAAATTTCGACGCACACTTTTGAAAAAATTAGGCTTAGAGCTCATTAAGTAAAATACTGGTTTTCACAAGTTTTGACGCCACAATTTTTTACTTTCCTCAATTTTTTTTTCCCATTATTAAACTAGATTAAATAACCTTTTTTTTTTGATACCAATAAGTCATTACTTGGAACGAACAGTGTAGTACATTAAACCAAAATAACCAACACATTCCTGCAGCAATCTGGTATCGCTCCCGATAACGAAAAGACGTAAGGGCTTTGACACACTTTAAGATTTGTTTTAGGAATAAGTTGTTTTTAGGGTTCCGTTGCCAATTGGCAAGAAACGGAACCCTGAATAAAGTTGGTACTCTTGAATGAAAACTGGATTGGAATTGAAATCAAGTGCACGACCGAGCAAGCGGAATGACGTGTGATGGCCATACAAATTAAAACAAAAACTGCCAAAAACGAAACTATGAAAATCGAACAAAATCTTCACTTATTTACGTTTTTTAAGTAACGTCTACGTAAATAATCATCAATAGTCTTGTTGTTAATGTTTTATTACGTAGTCATAAACATACTTTTCTGAGAACAATGAAATAATGATCGCTGGTTATATTTGGCGTAGGTCACAATTAGCGTCACCAAATGCGCGCGAATAACCTTTCACTTTAAAGTATGTAAACATACAATACATTTGTGTAAGTTATGTTTGAGATAAACCTCTTAACACTAACGGGCTGGTATTTCAAGTGTTTTTTAAGTTTGTGCTGATATGGATTGTATTCATAACTAATCTGGTAAGTGGAGTGAACTTAAACCATCGCTAAACCTATTCCTTTTCGGACGTGACTATAATATTCTGAGTTGAGATTAAATTATTTTAATGCAAAGTAAGTATCCTATATCTTGTTCTTTTCTGAAATTTAAAGCGACCCTGTTTACACTATCTTCCACAAAAAAAAAATTTTGCAGAATGAGCAGGCCATCATACCAGCAGCTGGAGACACTAGCAGATTTCTTAACGCAAAACCCAGGCATTGCAAAGGGGCTCTTGTGCACAGCGCATGCGAAACAAGAGCCGAAAAGAAAATGGGACGAAATGGCAACATCTTTAACATCTAAAAGATGGATAAGGCTGGGCAAAGGTACCTTTTCAGACTTTACTTTTATTTTATAATAAAATGATTGTAAAGTTACAATGATTTACGTTTTATTCTAGCATTGGGCTGACAAATAATGTGCCTTGAAAAAAATGTGTGCTCAACAGGCACAGTCTATGAGGCGTACAGGAGGCGGGCCTGGAGATAGTGTACTCCGCAATTCGCCATAGGAGACAGGCAACTTGCCGTTAATCCATTTCCATCCACAGTAAGTACATGGAGTAATGCGTAGAATCAGTAGGGTAAGGTGGGGCAAAGTGAAAATGTTGTTTATTTGAATTTTATAAATGTTTTTTTTCTACCTAAGCCATTAAAAAGATGAGGTTATATACTATCTATTCAAATTTATACATTTTTACGCTATAAATATGGCATTTGAGTGTTATGGCTCACCGGTGGGCTGCCTGGCCACATCAGAAGGAAACGCGATCTTACTACTGCGGGATCTACGGGGGTCACGCTGAGGCTCACCCGCATGCGGTATTTGTTTATTGAAGTAATTAATTTTCTATTGGTTTTAATGGATGGGAGGATAAGAAAATGGCAAGAATTGACTGGCTATCTGGGTTTAGAAAACGGCATACCTACGGATTTAACATTAAGAAAATCAGAAACTTGCAGCTTAACACGGGCAACATCATTTAATCGTCACAATGTGAACGTATTCTTTAACAATTTGGATGATGTTATGTGGCAATGTCGTAGTTTTGCAGATGGTAGTATAGTATATTGTCTAGATGAAACTGGGACCACTACTGTCCAAAAACCAAAAAAAAACATTGCAGCAAAGGGAGCTAGACAACTAAATAAAGTAACAAGTGCCGAGAGAGGCATACTAGTTACCACGTGTTGTGCAGTATCCGCAACAGGATCATCACTACCTCCCGCAATGGTGTTCCACAGAAAGCAATTCAAGTCTTTTTTGCTTAATGGTGCACCAATAGGAACCCTAGGATTAGCTCAACCCAACGGATGGATGAATAGTGACTTGTTTCCGGAAATCATGAAACACTTCGTAAAGGTAACAGACTCCACAAAAGAAAACCCGTCCTTACTGATAGTTGACAATCACGATAGCCACCTAGCACCTGCAGTGTTGAACATAGCAAAAGATACCGGAGTTACCCTACTAACTATACCACCACACTCAAGCCAAAGATTGCAGCCACTTGATGTGTCAGTATTTTGCCCTCTGCAAACAGATTACAACGAGGCAATGGATTCCTGGTTGATGCGTCACCCTGGAAAGACAATCTCCATCTATAATATTGCTGAATTGTTAGGACAAGCTTTCGATCGAGCCATGACACCATCAAATATCAAATCAGGATTCCGAAAAACTGGAATATTTCAATTTGATAGACACATTTTTACTGACAATGATTACATGCCAAGTAAAGTTACAAATCGACCACTCGTAGACCTTTGCCGCCAGTTCCAGTCAATCTTTTGGTCATGATTCTCAAAAGATCACTGTAATGCTACCAGATCAAGTTATTCCTCACAAATTCAGCGGGGTGATGTTACCGATCAATGACCATATGCTTCGATAGTTCAGGCGCCAGCTTTTCCCGTTCGGCAAATGATGAATTGACTGTCTGAATCCATGAGTCCAAGTTTGCTAACTCAACTTGCGAAAGCGTCATCCGTAACGGCTAAAGAAAACTCTTCAGTCATAACTTTTCCATATACTCCAGATGAAACACTAGTTTCTCTTCTAGGATGTCGAGCATATCCAAAAGCACAACCGAGACTACAGTCAAACCGTGGTAGAAAGAGAGGAAAAAGCTGCATTCCAACTGATACACCTATCAAATAAGAAATTAGAGAGAATTCGATATTATCGAAAAAGAATCTTGCTGGGAAAGAGAACGCAAAAAGTTAGGAAAAAGAAACAAAAAGATGTCACAAAAAAAAAGAAATTACTTACAAGAGACTGAAGAAAATATTAAAAGAGTTTTATTTAGTGATAATGAGAGTGATGTGGAAAACATCCCGATATCTTCCTCTGATAGTTTAACATCTGAGGACGAACTGCCACTAAATCACTTCGTGAAACTGAAAAAGAACGATTTTGTAGTAGTCCAATTTGTTGTAAAACAACTAGTAAAGCATTATGTTGGAAAATTACTGACAGATATTGAGGATAATGAATATGACGTTAGCTACTTACGTAGAAGTGGCAAAGTTGACAATCACTTCTATTTTCCTATTAAATCAGATATGGCATCGTTAGACGATATTAAAATTGTGCTTCCTCTTGTAAAAGTTGCGAAAAAAAGACCAAACGTCAAACAGATGTCTATACTTTACCAAAGAATATTTTAAAGAATAAATAATATTTCTTAGAAGTTAAGCACTTTTTCTCATTTTTTTAGTTTTATATTATTATATGTTGTAACATTGTGTCAGCGTTGCCGTTTGTACGGCAATTGCCGTTTCGTACGGCAATCAGGCTCTTTTAAGACGAATTGTACGGTATACGGCGGAGTGGTTATTGCCGTACGCTAAAATACGGCAATCAGGAAATCAGAGCTTAAAGAGGCATTGGTTATATCACTAGCTACTATAATTACGAAATGCAGTAAGATTTACTTCAAACAAAATTAAATAAATTGTAAATGAAACGTAATTATCGTTTGCGTAAAAATGAACGCAACTTTTCACTATTGTATTGTCTTTGGTATTAAATGAACGCAACTTTTCACTATTGTATTGTCTTTGGTCTTTGACCTTGCTCGCCGCTCGCGGCTCGTCACTTGCCACTTAAACACACGAAAACACTATTTCAACACTAAAAAAATAAGTTATATCTCGATACGAACTAACAAGTGTTAGTTCGTATCGAGATATAACTTATTTTTTTAGTGTTGAAATAGTGTTTTCGCAGTCAAGTGGCAAGTGATATTTACAAAATGTCCTCGGATTCAGAAGAAGATAACACGGGTCCGTCAACACCTAAGAAATGTAAGAAAACCAAACACAGAGCCCAAAAGTATAGGACCCAATGGGAATCAGAAGGCGAATTTAAAGATTTCATTGGCCCTGATGAAAATAATATTCATAAGGCATATTGTAAACTATGTGATGTGAAAATATCTTGTGAAGTTTCTACTTTGAAGAGACACATGTCCAACGTTGAACATTCGCGGAAAATTAAAAATAAAAAGCTTGCCAAGCCGATACATTCGTTTTTCAAAAAATCTGATGTAAATTGCCCCCATGAAAATTCTGTTGCTGAACTTGAATTAAAACTTTGTTCATTTATGGCTGAGCATAACATTTCGTTCCAAACCATGGATCATATAAGTGAAATATTAAAAAGTATACCTGATTCGAAAATTGCACCCGATATTAAATTGAAAAGAACTAAATGTACAGGAGTAATAAAAAACGTTATTGGGGAATGTCACAAAAGCGATTTACAAACTTTGTTAAAATCAACAAAATTCAGTGTGCTAGTAGACGAGTCGACTGACATTTCATCTGTTAAAACAATGTGTATCGTTGTGCGCCTATATGACCCTGAAACACGAAAAATTTCGAGTCTTCTATGGGAATTGCGACCTTTGTTTGAGAAGGATGATTTTGACGCTGCAAATCAAGGTGCAACTGGAGAAGCTATTTATAATTCCATTATCAAAAGCTTTCAGGACCGAAATGTTCCTACAGATAATATAATTGGATACGCTTCAGACGGTGCTAGCGTCATGATGGGCCAGCACAATTCAGTAGCTAGTCGATTTATGTCAAACAATCCCGGCATAATCATTCTTAAATGCATCTGTCACTCGTTACACCTGTGTGCAAGCGAAGCGTGCAAGAAATTGCCAAGGCGGTGTGAGGATCTAGCCCGAAACGTGTATGGATACTTTAAGCACAGCTCGAAACGTCAATCTGAATTTGTCGAATTCCAGGTGTTTACTAATACTAAAGTACACAAGCTATTGCACCCCTCCCAGACACGATAGCTTTCCCTATTAGCAGTTGTCAATCGATTACTGGAACAGTGGGAATCTTTAAAACTGTTTTTTACGAAAAAGTGGCTAGATGAGCGTATTGTATCTGCAGAGCATACATTCAATGACTTGAATGATCCATTCATGAAGCTATATTTTTTTTTCTTGCAATGGGTGCTGCCTAAGTTCGTGAATCTAAACGAATATTTCCAAAAAAGCGGCGTCGCAATAACAGAACTAGATAGAAAAATGAGAGCAACTTATCAAGAGCTTCTGTTGTGTTATATGACACGAGACTATGTTGTTAAAAATGACATGAGCGCTATTGATCCGACTAAAGAAGAACATTTTTTACGACCTGAAAGTATGTATTTTGGGGTACAACTAATGACTGAAATAGCAAACCAGAATATTCAATCAAGGCAAGACTTGATTTCAGATTTCCAAAAAAGAGCGAGAGATTTCCTTAAAACCGGGTGTTGTCAAATAAGGAATAGATATGACTTTTCCGACGTATTACTGCAGAAGTTATCGATATTATCGCCAAAAAATGCTGTTTCTCATGCCCAAAGAACCACGGAGCCAAGTCTGTTGCCCATAATGCTAAAGGTTCCTTGCATCATGAAAGGTAAAACAAATGAACAAAAACAGGCTATAGACCATGGATGGAGACTTCTACCGGAAACAGTTCTTCCCGAAGACTCATTCCTTGATATTAACAAAATGTCACCTGATGAGTTTTGGAGCAAGATATTACATTTATCGGAACCGCAATTTCAGAGTTTGGCGACATTTGTTCTTGAAGTTCTCTCCTTGCCACATGCAAATGCTGATTCAGAAAGAATCTTCAGCGCTGTGAACTTAATTAAAACAAAACAAAGAAACCGCCTCTTAACATCTACTATAAATGCAACATTATTAGCCAAACAGTGCATTTCCAGAAAACATTCGAATTGTACGAGGTTCAAGCCAACTCCCGAAATGATAGCAAAAATAAAAAAGCCGTCTGATTATGAAAAGAATGCCACTGAAGATGTCTTATTAGGTGATGTTGTGGATTTAATGGGAGGAGATAAGTGATCTATGGTGTCTTTTTCTATCAAATCTATAGGTTCAGTGGCATATTTTTTTATAAACAGAAGGTTTTTACTTTGTTTGACATAATTTTGTGTTATTCATGTAAATAATAAAATTAAAAAATGAACGGCAATTTTTGTTTCAATACGGTAATTTCATCTCTTGCGTACGGTAACCCTACAAATGATCAGCGGCAACACTGCATTGTGTCTTTACCCTGTAACAGACTACGCCAGATACGGGGCTCAGTGTTACAATCGACTGACGTAACCCGTCAGCTGCGCACCGGAAGTCGTAACCAGCCTGTGGCGTCGCTCACTCAGCTGGGATGGGTGCTTCACGGATGCAGCAGTTCAGTGACTGCAACAGTGTCATTCTGCGGTACGCTGCAACAGCGCGTAAAGGACTCCATTGAGGACACAGTGAAGAAGGACCTCAAGTTGGAGTCGCTGGGCATCGAACCTCGACGCCCGAGAGAAGATCCCGAACTACGAGCCATGCAGATTCTCGAAGAAAAGAGTCGGCGGCTACCAGATGGAAGATATGAGACCGGACTGCTGTGGAAAGAAGAAAATGCGGACATACCGAATAATTACAAGGAAGCTGAGAAGCGTCTGCTTACGCTCGAACGAAGACTCGATAGGGATGAAGATTTGAAACAGAAATATGAAGAAAGAATGGAAAACCTATTCAAGTCAGGCTATGCAGAACCAGCTCCTATGACACCGCAGAAGGGAAGGACGTGGTACCTACCTCACTTTCCGGTCATCAACCCCGCCAAGCCGCACAAGCCACCTCGACTGGTACACGACGCAGCCGCCAAGAGCACCGGAGTATGTTTGAACGATATGCTCCACTCCGGTCCTGATCTGCTGCAGTCCCTACCAGGTGCGATCATGAGATTCCGCCAATACCCACCCGTACGCTGTAAGTGCCGACATCAAAGAAATGTTCATGCAAGTGAAGATAAGGACAGAAGATCGAGATGCGCTGCGCTTTCTGTGGAGAGGACGACGCCGTGAAGGTCAACCCGAAGAGTATCGTATGACGTCAGTAATCTTCGGAGCCACCTCGTCGCCGTGTACAGCGCTGTACATCAAGAACAGGAACGCAAGAGACTTCGTCGACACTTACCCGGATGCCGTAAAAGCCATACAAGAAAATCACAACATGGATGACTACTTGCAGAGCTTTCCTACGGTCACAGCGGCACGAGAGACCACGCGAACAGTCGACATGATACACAAAAAAGCAGGCTTCGTGTTGAACGGTTGGACTTCGAACGAAAAAACAATCATAGAAGATTTATCACTGCCCCGAGACAGCAGTGCTACAGTGGAACTCGGCGGCCAAGAGACAGAAAAAACCTTGGGTCTAACATGGCACGTCAACGAAGATCATCTTGGCTTTAACGCGAGCAACTTGAAGATCCCGCGCGAAGTGAAAACAAACACGCGACCTCCAACGAAGCGAGAAGCCTCATTCGATCCGGTCGGCTTTATCTCACCGATATTAATTCCCAGTAAACGTATTTTTCAGAACACATGGCGCTATAAGATGGAATGGGACGACCCACTCCCAGCAGAGCTACGGGAGCGATGGTGCAGGTGGTTCACACAGCTCAACGGCCGCTACCATCTAGCAGCCACGAAGAGCAGAGCGACCCCGTTGAAGCCCATCTCCATGCCGAGCCTCGAGCATCAAGCTGCACTACTGGCAGCGCGCCTGGCTCAAGCCACCCAAGAACACGACTACGAATTAACAGAGAAGACCTATTGGAGCGACTCGCGAACCGCACTCGCATGGATAAGGTCGGAGCCGCGTGTGTATAAGTCTTTCGTTGCACACCGCCCCGCCGAGATAGAAGACACTACGAAGAAAAAGAGTGACAACGCTACGCGCTTCGAGGCAGCGGAAAAGGAGCTAGCAGAGGCCGTACTCGACGCGCTCAAAGAAGAAACTACGAGTCAACACATCGTGTGGAAGTACATACCCCCTTCCGCACCCTTCATGGGGGGGGGGGCATGGGAGCGAATGGTGAAAGCAGTGAAAGAAGTGCTTCGTGTCACCATGATGGAAAAGCATCCCAGCGACGAGATCCTGTTAACCTTATTAGCAGAGGTCGAGAATATCGTCAACTCACGACCCCTCACACATGTTTCGGTTGATCCTAACGATCCCGAGGCCCTCACGCCGAACCACATCCTCATCGGGCCCAACTGCCATGTGCCACCACCAGGGCACTTCTCTGCAGACGACGTGACTGCTCGCCAACAATGGAAGCGAGCTCAAGCCCTGGCTGACATCTTCTGGAGGAGGTGGGTGAAGGAGTACCTTCCCCTATTGCAACACCGGCGGGAGCCCACCAGCACCGGCGTCGCCCCGAAGGTCGGGGACGTCGTCATCATCTGCGATTCCAATCTGCCGCGCAACACCTGGCCGCGAGGACGCGTCAGCCGGGTGTTCCCAGGAGCCGACGGCGAGGTACGAGTCGTGGACGTCACCACCAGCAGCGGACACGTGCTGAGGAGGCCTACGAAGAAGATCGTCGTGCTACCAACGGAGCTCGCAGACGAACCAGGGTCAGCGACGGCGGGAGAATGTGCACGACACAAATAGACTATAGACACATGTGCCAGTGACACGTAGATTAAGTAAGCGTGAATATAACGAATAAATTATGAAAATGTTAGATTTACGTAAATTAAAACGTAATTATGTAATAAGATAAAAGATTAGACCAATTAGAAAGAAAGAGAAAAGATTATGAAAGATAATAAGACTGGCATGACCCAGCCGTTGTAGGCTCGCACTTTGTTACCGCCCGATAAAAGACTCTGAAGTACTTTTTTCAGGCGCCCAAAAAAACGATCCCGCAACGTCTGTTTCATGGCAGTCTCAGTAATACCTAGCGCTTGTGACATACCAAGATATTTATAGGTTTCAGTTGCCGAGAGAGATTTCAGTTGTGTAGAATCTGAAAGTTCAATTCTTTCAGATTCCACAACCCCACCCTTCTTAACATGCATGACTGCACATTTGTCTACACCAAACTCCATTCTGATAGAATTACTAAAGGCTTCAGTTACCTTAAGTAATTCTACCAGCTGGGAGTCGGTGGGGGCAAATAATTTCAAGTCATCCATGTAAAGAAGATGGGATATAACTTGACCTCCTCTCCGCAACTGATAGCCTAGTCCTGAATTCTCCAGTATTGTACTGAGAGGATTCAGTGCTAGGCAAAACCATAACGGACTCAGGCTATCACCCTGGAATATACCCCTCTCGATCTTTATCGGTACACCATCCCCCAGGACCTGACCACACCCTGGAGAAAGAAGAACCGTTCTCCATTGCCTCATACATTCCTTTAAGAAGGTGTATAGAGTTGTATCAATTTTATACAACTCCAGCACCCTCAACAGCCATGTATGTGGCACGGAATCGTAGGCTTTCTTGTAGTCAATCCAGCATGTCGTCAGATTCTTTCGGTTACGGCGGACCTGTTGGCTAATGGCCATATCAAAAATAAGGAGCTCCTTCGTACCACGTGCCCCACTTCTACATCCATTCTGAGAGATAGACATTATAGAGTTACTCTCTAAGTGAGCTGACAATTTAGCTGTCAGAATGGATGTAAGAAGTTTATATATTGTTGGTAAACAGGTAATTGGTCTATAATTTTTGGGGTCCGTGGTACTACCTGATTTGTAGAGTAGGTGGGTTATGCCTGTAGTCATAAAAGCTGGGAGCGATCCTGATTCGAGTGATGACTGGAACTGTGATGCCAAACAGGCATGTGAGCTGTGGAGCCATTTTAGCCAGAAATTGTGCAGTCCGTCCGGTCCCGCTGATTTCCAGTTTGATAACGAACGGACTGCACTGGCGACATCATTTTCACTAATAACTATTGGCTCCATTGCTTGTATTGACTCACATGACTGCCTGACATCCCGTATCCATTCACCCTCTGTATGACTAACAGGCACCGACCAAATGCTACGCCAGAATGAACTGGTGTCTTTAGCATTGGGTCGGCACATATTAGCCACATCTGAATTAGGTTGCTCCCATCTTCTATAAACCTACCTCTCATCTTTTTGGAACGAACGATTCAAGGTGTATCTATCCACTCTCTTCTTGTAACGTCGTATACGGTTTGCCCACGCATAAACTTTCTGCTTCAGGAAGTCAATGCGCTCTGTGACTCGTAGCAAATATTCACGAGGACTAACATTAGTCCCTGAAAATGCTCGAGTTACAAAGCGCATTACTCTCGGGCGTGTATTGCCAGACCTGAAGCAGCACAGCTTGCCAATGAGTGCCCTAGTCTCGGCGATACGACGCTCAATTCTGCATTGCCAGCCAGGCACGGTGGATTTAGGTCGAGTAGCTGTCTCAGTACCTGAGAATTTCACGCCAGCTACTCGACATACCGTGACCGCCGCACAATACAGAATTGAATATGTATCAGTAAGATCGACACTGGACTCGAAATATTTTGGTAACATCGAGTCTAGGGCACACACTAGCGCTATGTTTTTTCTATGCGTAGGCAAACGCGGTAGCCGCGGTCTGTTACTGCTACAAGTGGATCGAAATTCATGAATCGCAAGCTCCAAAGCGCTCCTTAATTTATCATTGTACTGAGTACTTACGGTTATAGATCCGTCATCCGTTACTTCATCATCAGGGGTAGCCTGTGGTGTTTCACTAGTATTAGTATGACCCACAGGTCGTGACGAAGAAGGGGTGACGAGGCTACACTGCACGTCTGAGCGAAGTCTCTCAAGTACGGCGTCATCCAACAAGCGACAGCGTTGTATAGGTAGATAGGTATAACCATTGTTATGGCAGGAATAAATTACCCAAAAATTAGGATTTACTCTATAGGAGATTCGATCGATCTCGATTAGGATCAAAAATAAGGAGCTCCTTCGTACCACGTGCCCCACTTCTACATCCATTCTGAGAGATAGACATTATAGAGTTACTCTCTAAGTGAGCTGACAATTTAGCTGTCAGAATGGATGTAAGAAGTTTATATATTGTTGGTAAACAGGTAATTGGTCTATAATTTTTGGGGTCCGTGGTACTACCTGATTTGTAGAGTAGGTGGGTTATGCCTGTAGTCATAAAAGCTGGGAGCGATCCTGATTCGAGTGATGACTGGAACTGTGATGCCAAACAGGCATGTGAGCTGTGGAGCCATTTTAGCCAGAAATTGTGCAGTCCGTCCGGTCCCGCTGATTTCCAGTTTGATAACGAACGGACTGCACTGGCGACATCATTTTCACTAATAACTATTGGCTCCATTGCTTGTATTGACTCACATGACTGCCTGACATCCCGTATCCATTCACCCTCTGTATGACTAACAGGCACCGACCAAATGCTACGCCAGAATGAACTGGTGTCTTTAGCATTGGGTCGGCACATATTAGCCACATCTGAATTAGGTTGCTCCCATCTTCTATAAACCTACCTCTCATCTTTTTGGAACGAACGATTCAAGGTGTATCTATCCACTCTCTTCTTGTAACGTCGTATACGGTTTGCCCACGCATAAACTTTCTGCTTCAGGAAGTCAATGCGCTCTGTGACTCGTAGCAAATATTCACGAGGACTAACATTAGTCCCTGAAAATGCTCGAGTTACAAAGCGCATTACTCTCGGGCGTGTATTGCCAGACCAGAAGCAGCACAGCTTGCCAATGAGTGCCCTAGTCTCGGCGATACGACGCCCAATTCTGCATTGCCAGCCAGGCACGGTGGATTTAGGTCGAGTAGCTGTCTCAGTACCTGAGAATTTCACGCCAGCTACTCGACATACCGTGACCGCCGCACAATACAGAATTGAATATGTATCAGTAAGATCGACACTGGACTCGAAATATTTTGGTAACATCGAGTCTAGGGCACACACTAGCGCTATGTTTTTTCTATGCGTAGGCAAACGCGGTAGCCGCGGTCTGTTACTGCTACAAGTGGATCGAAATTCATGAATCGCAAGCTCCAAAGCGCTCCTTAATTTATCATTGTACTGAGTACTTACGGTTATAGATCCGTCATCCGTTACTTCATCATCAGGGGTAGCCTGTGGTGTTTCACTAGTATTAGTATGACCCACAGGTCGTGACGAAGAAGGGGTGACGAGGCTACACTGCACGTCTGAGCGAAGTCTCTCAAGTACGGCGTCATCCAACAAGCGACAGCGTTGTATAGGTAGATAGGTATAACCATTGTTATGGCAGGAATAAATTACCCAAAAATTAGGATTTACTGGGAAGTAAAATACAGAGTTCCGTTAATTGCAGATCACATGTCTCGAAATCGGTTTTTACAGTTGCGAAATTCACTAAAACTTGTATATGATGATGATTTTACTAGAGAAGAACGCAGCAATGATGAAGTTTGCGTCCACTGCTAGATAAAATTATAAAAGTATGCCAAATGCAAACAAAACAAGAATGCCTGTCTTCACAGCGTAATAATGTATCAGAGCAACAGCTCGCACCACCAGACCAAGAACCAGAAGCTAAACAAGCTACAAAGAAGAAGTCACGCGGAAAAGGAGCTAAGGCGAAGTCAACAGCCTCGTTCGTGTCTAAATCGAACCCAAAGTTTATGACTCCTCTTCGTGAAGCAGCGATGAAACGCTTAGGCGTATTTAATCAAGATGCTGCTCAACTTGAACAGAGTCTCAAGTCACTAGCTGTCTCAGTACAGCCGCGCGCAATTCCACTGCCCATTGCCACTCGTGGCGTTGGATTTACAACAGTAGCCGAGTACAGCCGTTTGGTTAGCGCTTGGAACCAGGACGTCGTCGCAGATATCTGCACTATCTATCAGTATTACAGAGTTTCACTATTTCTATTATCATTTAAAATCTTTCATGCTAGATACGTTCAACACAAAGAGGAATCTTTTCACTTAGTCCGCGCTTTGTTATGAATGAAGAATACAGACAAGTTCTGCAGACAGTTGTCCAAGTTCCAATTAGCATGTACAACATAATATGTACAGTCGGAGTGATTGAGGGCGAAACGGCGTTTAATTCTTCTTATCTTTACTGGGCAATGTGGTATAAAACAATACATTCCTGGCAAACCTAATCTAACAGGTCTTATGGTTTTCGTTCTTGCTAATCCTAATGGAGTGGTCTGCAATTTTAAGATTTATCAGGGTGCAATAACATACCCAAATCATACCGACACAAATTTTGGACCGGCTGCTAAAGCAATTCTCGATATAACTGAAAATCTGGCCCCTGGGCATACACACCTGGACATACTTTGATAGATACTTCATCTCAGTTAAATTAACTGAAGAACTTTTAAAGAGGAGTATGTCATAACATATTCCTCTTTAAAAGTTCTTCAGTTTATACACTGTGCATACCAGTGCATACACTGGTACAATTATGAAAAATAAAATTTAGAATTTAGTATTGAGAAATGAAGGTCGAGGAGTTACGCAAGTCTTAGTAAACGGAAAAGGTGATTTAGCATTGACAAAGTTGTATGACAATAAAGAGGTTACTTTGTTATCGACTACACATGCAATAGAGCCAATGGATCATGTATCCATTCCAATCCAATCCAAAAGATGGTGTAAGGTACAAAGAACCTACATTCAAGTACCACGACCAGACGTTATAAAGGCTTACAATGATAAGATGGTTGGCGTAGACCTAGCTGATAGATTGCTAGCAGCGGGAAAAATATGATTGCAATAGAGAGTTAAGTAAAAATGTTACATTGTAAAAGAAGATGAATAATTATAAATGTAGTGAATTAAGACTGATGATGGGGAAAATGTGATTATAATAGGAAGTTAAGTAAAAAAAATGTTACATTTGTGAAAAAATATATATAATAATAACGAAAATTTAGTTTTTATTTTATTTATCAGCCCATTAGTATTGGCCCAGTGTCCTTTTAAAAGAACAAATGATACTAATATTTTTTTAGTTAAAATCTCAACCTATTATATTCACTATTATACCCCAAAAGTTTCATTTCATACCGAATCCTACAACATGTAAAATTATCGACTTGAATCTCTGGGCTGTTATTGGTATAGTAATTAAGGATAACTCTGAGATGATATGGAGCATTCTGGTTCAGAAAGTGACGAAGAGCCTGTAAATTATTATACATCTGTCCGTCAAATTATTCAAGACCTTAAGGATCAAGAAACTGCCGCTGAAGATGATCATCATGAACAGGATCCCCCTCTTATTACTGAAGATACATCTCCCAATGTCCAATCAGACGAAGATCCTCCATTAGAAGAAGAAAACTATCAGGTAAATCCTTCTTCAGGGACTTCTTCACAGAATACTTCTTTTGTCAGGCCGTCTGTAACACACCATTAGGGACTTCTCACACTTATTCTGCTGTATTCAGCTTTTGTCCATAGAAAACATCGATTTTGTATGGAGGCATGTACGCATCCATTCAGCTTTCCGCATCTATTCTGCTTTCGAGGCAAATCAGTAAAAAATGAGGATGTGTTTTTATCATGCGAATGCTATAAGAGAGCGTTCAGCGCTGTTCCACTGCGTTCAGCACTGTTCCGCCGCATTCACCTTCGAACGCGGCGGAACAGCTCTGTACAGGGATGTTTCGCGACTCCTTGTCAACAAGTTACGACCTGTATTGTTCCTGAATTGATTTGATTTATTATTGCATAATTGTTATGCACGCAAGGATTAAAGAGTGCAGACGTGTTTTAAAGTAATTATAATTATTTTATTTTTACGAAAAATGATTAACGAAGAGAAAGTTATATTGTTAGTGCAAAAATATTCTTGCTTGTATGATATTAGTTCATCACATTATTCGCTATCAACAGAAAAAATAATGCTTGGGACGGAACGATAAATATATCGCACATAGAACTTTCCATGTTGAGGGCACTACAGAACACGCAGATCACGACAAACTACACAAGGTTAGACCATTGGTTAATTCTTTCAATGACAGATTTAGTAAAGTGCCACTAGACCAAAAATTGTACATAGATGAGCAGATGTGCACCACTAAGATGAGCCATTATATCAAGCAATAGTTACTCAATATAAATGGGGCTTCAAATTATACCTTCTATATAGTTTGCATGGGTATGCTCATAAATTTGAAATTTATACTGAAGAAGGACAACCTGATCGGGGTGAATCTGGGAATACAGTTGTTAGACTTGCTCGCATGGTACCACGCAATGTGAACCACATATTTCGACATTGGACACCGATTTTGCTTATAATTTGGACTTGATACTGTTCTTGTCGTTGCATTGTGAGGAATCATTATGTCGACGCCGCAAGCAGCCTTACGATTACTTTGTGTTAATTGCAATATTCGCATTAAAACAATTCGCCACCATCACATCTTTGAGCTGGGAACGAGAGTGATTTCCATAATTCTGCGAGTGGAATTCTTCAATAATAGTAAGTATATATTTACCATTATCTCACAGGACAATCTTTTACCGGCAGACCTTTATTAGATTTGTATCTACCACCTACCAACCGATATAGTGGAAGAAGTTTACATTTGTGATGATTGCTACCAATTGGCTATTCAACATATAAATACAGGATTAACAAATGAACCTGGTGCTTCATCCTCACGAGGTCACATGCATGTATGCTTACTTTGTGGACTGTCTCTGCTGAACCGTCGTAGTGATGGCATTATAAGAGAGAATCCGTCTTCTTTGCATCAAGCAATACATTTTGAAATTGAAAATAGGATTGCACCACGGCAGATATTTATTGTTTTGTTTTTCTTCTTCATCCTAACAATAATCCCAATCACATCCAAAGCTTTCACTTCGGAGCCAGAGGCCCACTTAATCCAGTCTTAACTGTTTGTTAATTTTCAAACTGTCCATCACCTTTTTAAGTACCGAAATGTGTCTAGTCTTTAGTTTAATTCCATAGCAGAGTGAACAGGTTTTATGGTTGTTTCAGGTAACTTCTTCAGACCGTGTCTGTCATCCCTGTTGGATGAGAGAGCCCTTAAGAGAGCTGTAAGCCAGCAATATATTGCGCAGCTGGCAGAGCCGCAGGTAGAGTCGCAGGCAGAGCCGGAACCTCAGCTTCTAGAGTCTCCAAACTCTCCAATTGTTGACCATCAGCAAGCTGAAGTAGCTGGAGTGATAACATTAACTCGATATAAACGAGCAACCAATACTGCTTCACATTGTATATTCCATGGTTGTCCGAACACGGATTTACATAGAATATCTAACCCGTTGAGATTGATCTGTCTCAACATAATTATTATATTCCGAATTATGCTCGTGTTTGTGTTGAACATACATTTAGTAATAGTTGGGGTATGTTATTCTATTCTGAAAATAGCCTTAGAACATTTACGGCTGAACAAGTGGAACGTGTATTTTCATTTGTAAATGCTTTGAATACATTCCTAGATTTTACAAGTATGGAAAGCGTTGCGAGAATAGATGAACATTTATTTCAATATTGGCAAGGCATGCAACAACAACAATTTGTATTGTTAATACATGAAAATCCACGAATTATGAAAACACATAGAGGCATTTTGGGATTAGGTGTCCGTCTTATGAAAATGAGAACTGGTGATTCTGATGATCGGTTGTCCCAATTATTAATGGTTCCAAGACGCACATTAGAAAGATGAATGGATAAGGTGAGAACAATATTGGTGCAAGATTTTGTACCCAGGAATCTGGGAATACAACATAAATCCCGTGAGCAACTGTTGCAACACAATTTATTAATACCTAATTCTATATAGAAGAATAACGATGAGAATACAATTGTCATATGTGATGGGACGTGTATTTATTTAAATAAAAGTTCAAACTACATGTTCCAAAAGGACACTTATTCCTTGCATAAGTATAGGAATCTATTAAAACCGTTTTTGCTGGTGGCAACTGATGGCTACATTTTAGACTGAATTGGCCCTTACAAGGCTACCACATATGATTGCAGATATAATGCTTTCTCTTTTCAGAGATGAAAACTCTCCTCTCAGGCAATATTTTCAAACCAAATACATTTTTATTTTAGATAGAGGTTTTAGAGATGCAATTAGTCATTTACAGTCTTGTAATTATAAAACCTACACGGAGGAGAATATCAGCTCACCACTGAGCAAACCAACAGGAGTCGTTGTGTAACCATTTGCCGTTGGGTAGTCGAAGTCGTGAATGGTTATTTTAAACGCGACTATAAATTATTTCGACACGATTATTTTAATGTTACGGTGCCTCATATGCCGTGGTCTCCGACGGGAGCAAGTGGCACGCCGAGCAGTTAATGCGCGCGAAAGAGACGGCGGAGAGGGAGCGGGAGAGATCCCTGCCCCCCGAGTTTCGCAGTTTGCGGCGAGGACGCCGCAGACTCATCTACGCCCGGGACTACCGACCTCCATGTTCGGGGCCTGAGGACGGCAGTTGGCCGACTCGCCGTCCTTACAGAAGCAGGCCGTGGCGGAGGCGTGTCGTGTGTGCCCTACACACGCCTGCCAACTCACCGAAGCGGGATAAAACCCGACCCCACCAGGCGAGGCCGCGGTGGCGGCCAAAGTCCGCCGGCAACCCTGGGGTTATCCTTTCGAGGGCTTACCCGGGGTGCCCGGCAACGGACACTTGGGGAGGACACCGTGCGGTTTTAGTCGAGACACGACATAACCACCCCCGCTGGCCAGCGGGGGGGTATCCGAAGGGATTTCCGCACGTAAAAAAAAAAAGAAAAAACGGTGCCTCATATGATGGAAATGTTTACCATAGCTGACAGCATTTTAAATAAATTCGGCGTTACGATAAAAAATATAAATGATGCTCAACCATCGAGCATATAACCGGAATAGAGTAGTAATATGAGCCACACAATTCCGAAACTGATCAGTGATTTGTCACTAATAAATAACAAGCCACGCTCGTACTAAAACAGTACCGCACAAACAAGTGACCTGTGCGTACGTCCCCCGATACTCCCGAAAAATATTCAAAGTTTGGTATTTTACCCCCATAATGTCGTGTTGTTCTATTCGGTGGTGTGGAAAAAACAGCAAGACATCGAATTACAAAACAGACGGAATCACCTTTCATCGGTAAGTATCAAAAACTATGATTTTATTACAATTTACATCCATTTAATCACGGCTCAAGAAACAATGGACGCATGTCTATGCGTCTTGCTCTTACTTAGGTGTAACCTATATTATGCCATCCTTTTTATTCGTTACGCGTTTTACTAGTGCTGCGCTGTCATAATCAAAACATGTACGTATCGATATTTACCGGAAAATGTTATTTATTTTCTTACACAAAAATAAGTAGGTCATCATGGAGGATTGGCTGGAGAGGCGACACGGAAGCCTCTCCTACCGACTGACGCAGGTGATCTCAGGGAAGGGGTGCTTCGGGGACCACCTGCATCGGATCAGGAAGGAGCCAACGCCTGAGTGTCATCACTGCGACGCGAGCGAGGACTCAGGGCTGCACACGCTGGCGGACTGCCCGGCGTGGGAGGCGCCGAGGCGTGACCTCGTGGCAGCCATCGGGGTGGGAGTCCTCTCGCTCGGCAGCATGATTGCGGCAATGGTGCGGAGCGCGAGCGCGTGGGCCGCCGCCGCCTCCTTCTGCGAGCATGTAATGCTCGCGAAGGAGGTGGCGGAGCGCGCCCGGGAGAGACTTAGAACTCTCCCGGTCCGCCGAGCCCGCAACTTGCTCGCCGCGCGTCGCAGGCAACTCAGGCGCCGGAGGTCGCTTAACGACCTCCGTCCTCCATGAGCGCAGGCCTGGGGGTGGCGGGTGAGGCCACCTGTCACCCCAGCAGAAGCAGGCCGGGAAGGTGGGGCGACTAGCGCCCCTCCCCCAAACCGGGGCAAGACGGGGACACCGTGGTTCCCAAACCCGAGGGGGCCATCTCGAAACCGGAGATGGCCCAGGGTCAGTCGGGGTGCGAGGGATATGCTCTATGGGCAACCTTACACCCCGGCGTCTGTAGACCCGAGACGGCGTGCGGTTTTAGTCGGTTCAAGCCCGACATAACCGCCCCCGCTGGCACGCGGGGGGGTATCCGAAGGGATTTCCGCACGATAAAAAAAAAAAAAAAAAAAAAAAAGGTAGATATAATAAATTGATAAATTTCAGTACACAATTTCAATATTCCGATCAAAAGTGAGAAGTTGTGAGTTTTTATCGATTAATTTAAGCAGATCCTAATTTGAAATATATATACTGATCTACAAAATTCAGTCAGCTACCTTAATTACTGATCTACACAATTTCAGTCACTTTTTTAATTTAAAGTTACAATACTTGTAATTAATAATGACTATTTAAGTTATTTTTCACAAAATCCACACTGGGACGATCCATTTAGACCTACCGTACCGTATATGGTACACCAGTTGGAAAATATATTTGATGGTACCCACGTTATTATTTTTTAAGAGTTCGGTGTCTTTGTCAAGTAGATGAATTATACAAATAATAAAAAAAATACAACAGTGCAATTGCGTGCTCAAAATAGTATAGATTAATTAAATTAAAAAGACATTTTTTTAATTAAGCACACTGAATTATTTTTTGTCTTTTTTGTAATATCTCTTTTTTTAGGTTTCCTAAGGATCCGAATCTTAAAAAACTATGGATAGATTGTGTAAAAAGGGAAAACTGGTTTCCAAGTAACTATAGCGTCGTATGCTCCACACATTTTACAGAAGATTGTTTTTCTACATCAAAAAGTCGCCGCCGCTTGTTTGATACCGCAATTCCTACACTAAATTTGCCTGTAGTGGTAACACATGATGCATAGTTTATTGCCAAACCAACTTTATTATCAAATCTATTATTTATTTACAGACTCAATATAGGTACTTTTTTGTTTTCTTCGCAGAGTAACATATCAGTTCCAGAAAATGCAAGTCCGATACCGTCATCGTCTTCTCAAAAAGAGTCGTTTCCAACTACACCCAGGGCAACTAAACGAAAAGCTACAGATCCCGAAACTCCTTCACAGTTTCATTCTCCGACCAAAAAACGTCTTTGCAGGCGTGTTTTACAGTTAACAAGTCAAGTTAAGCGTAAAAATAAAACAATTAAGGTATTACGGGACAAAGTCCGTTACTATAAAAAAGAATAGCATCTTTAAAAGTTATTATAAAGGAATTAGGAAAGAAAAATCTTATTAAAGCCGAAGACGCCGATATTTTAAAAAAAATTGGAGTACTTAATCAAGAAATCGTTCATCGTCAATATCTGAAATGGAAAACGGGAAAAATTATTAAAAAGAAATATTCGCCTGAATTGAGAACTTTCGCTCTCACATTTAATTTTTATTCATCAAAAGCTTACAAATATGTAAGAAATACATTCAATACTTGTTTACCTTCCCTGCGAATATTAACAAAATGGTACCAGACGGTGGAGGGTAGACCGGGTTTCACGAAAGAGGCTTTCAACGCCTTGAAAGCCAGAGCAGAATCATCCAAAGAAGAGTTGATATATACCCTTGTATTCGACGAGATGAAAATAAAAAGCAAAGTAGAATATGAACCATCAAGTCAACGTTCATTCGGGTACGTGGATTTTGGTAATCAACTGGATACTGACTGCAATAATGAATGTACAGAAGCACTAGTGTTTTTAGTAGTCCCAGTCAACGGAAGTTTCAAAGTACCAATCGGTTACTTCCTAGTCGATAAAACCAGTGGTGAACAAAAAGCTAACCTGGTATATACTGCTCTTGAGCTGTGCCACGAAAACAAAATTACAGTCAAAGCATTGACCTTCGACGGCTGTCCAGCAAACTTGGCAATGGCAAAGCAATTAGGATGCAAATTTCAAAAGAGCAGCTAAAGACGAGCTTTAAACATCCTGTGACAGGTGCTAATGTTTTCGTATTTTTTGATCCCGTGCATATGCTCAAATTGGTCAGAAATACTTTTGAAAAATATCAAGAAAGCACTATAGGTTTGTTCCAAGATTTAATTTGTAATGAAAATTGTCCCATTAAATACTTACCCATGCACAAAACTTCCCAGGATCATATAGAACTATTTTTTGCCAATATAAGATCACACGGTGGTTCAAATGACAACCCCACACCTCGCTTATTCGAAGCAATTTATAAGAAATGCTTAATTCACACAGAATTATTACAAACATCGACGGGTAACTGTATACCGTTAGAGAAAATATCAATTCTTAATTGTTCTTCAGCAATCACAAGAATAAATTTGACCACTCACAGTCAAACTGAACGGGCTGTTAATGATGATGATCACGAAAACCAAGAAGAACTTAATATTCGAATGGAAGCTGTCGAGCTTTCGCAGTTTTCTGAGAATGTAATAGAATACATAGCAGGATATGTGTCTAGTGCACTAATGAAACGTATTAAATGCTCTACTTGCATACAAGCATTAGTATGCTTGTCAGAAAATAAGAGAAGTTTAATTTTTTACAGAGATAAGGGTGGCTTAATATATCCATCAGTTAATGTGCAAAAAATTTGCCGCCGTTCGGAGCAATTCATTAAAAAAAAATCATTGAGAGTCTGGACACACGACACTGTACTAGTGACTTCTTAGTTCACAAAACAATGAGCAGTTTTGTTAGAGAAAGCCTATTTCCCGAATTTGAATACCACCAAAGCTACACAGAAGAGACAAACCATATTACTGATTTAGCACAAAGTATCGTGAAAAAATATGTAGATACAAGACTCACATTCCTCAGCAAAAGGAAAAAATATAACGAGAAACAAGCAGTGAGAAGAATTTATACTAAATTAATTCACTTTAAAAACCAATAAAATAACGCAACCGACAGATGATTGACTCACTGACGAATTCTCCCCCAAATTAGAGTCACGACAGACTGACTGACAAATCTTGACATTAATATCACGTTCATGACAGACCGTTGAGAGACTGACACACAAATTTTGACTTTAAAATCAAGTTCCTAACAGAATAATGACATACTGACTGACAAATCTTGACATCAAAATCACGTTCATGACATATAATCCATTTGTTTTTGTGTTTTATTATTTCTTCTCTCACTGTCGACTTTCGTCCCCCCGCTAATCTATCCGATTGATTTTGACAAATATATTTAGTCTTATGCTATTTTATGTATTTTCTGATTGATGTTTCTATGTGTTAGTAAAAACCAAATCTAAACTAATATTATAAAGCGGAAGAATTGCCGTCCGCTTCTTTTTGCACAAACTAATTTGCTTATAAATCGGATTCCATTATGTGAACCTGAAAAACAATAAATATATCGATCGATATCGATATGAATATTTGATTGCACATCTCGTGCAATACTTGACCTTGAGTCGGCCAATCAGAGCGCAGCGACAGGCGCAGCGTTTTGGCGTAATTTGTTTTCGAACAAAACAAATGACAATACTTCTCTATTCCGGTTATATGCTCGATGTGCTCAACAAACAATTATAAGGGAGCGCTTTAATTTAAAAAATAATTTATCCTATTTTATTAATTCAATTAAGATGAATCGACGTTTCTCTAGTTTTAATAGCTTAACAGCGAATAATGACAATATTACATTTCCTCGTCTAGAATACAATGATATAATATTATTTTCCCTAGGCACATATCAAACCCGACAGGCAAGGTCATATTATGGCGAACATGTCAGGCTTCATGGAGGTTACACTATAGAAATATGTACCGAAAATATTAATGCTTCAGAGTATCTCTTGAGAGGGAGTGGAGATAACTTTCTATTAAGAGGAAAAATTAAATCCGGGCACATTGCGAGAAAAACATATTATGATTATATATTAATCTAAAATAATGTGTCTGGTAGGGCAGCTATAGTTGAATACTGCTGTAATTGTTTAGTAGGTAGACGAACACTTGGTTGTTGTGCACACATTATGACAGTTGTGTGGTACCTTGGGTGAGCCAGACATCAGCCATCAATATCAGCACCAGCAGCATATCTCGATGTCGCACAGTGGTCTGGATTTCCAAAAAGGTGGACATAGGATCGAAAATGCATATTTATTTGACTTAACAAAAAATTGTTTCGTAAGTGAGAGTAGTCTCCTGGTGACGAGTTGCCTAATATTGAAGAAAGAGTTTCCCAGTTGGAAGGTGATACATAGTAAACTGATGTGATTTGCTTGAGTCAATGCCGTCGAGGCCTGACGTTTGTAGTTTGAAAATAAATATAAGAGAACTTCCCAAGGAGTTCAAGCCATCTAAAACAAGAGATGTGGGATCTACACTCTATGGATTTACTAATAATATGACTTTGAAGTCTCACGTTCCAAAGAAAGGTAAGACTGTGTGTTTAATTTCTTCAATGCATCATTGTGAGGCAATTGAATGAATCAATGAATATATTTATTAACATAAGAACTTACAGTAAGACATGTTATCAAGCGCAAACGCCGGCCCCAGAAAGGCAGAGAGCGCTTGGGTTGCCAGCCGTATTAGTGTGGCTACATAATAATTCTGGCATAGATATATGTAACACCGGTGACACGCCACCACTCGCCGCGAAAAAAATAATAGGCATAAAGAAATACTCCCACTTTCGTGCGCGTTCGTCCCCGTGCGTTTACCATTCCTGAGTAAACGTATAAAAAATCGTAAAATCATGTTGACAATGACAATAAAAAAATGATACTTTAAATTCAGCTTAATTAAAAAACTCGATAATAATTTCAAAAAAATCCCAATTGAAATTTTAAACTTTGAAGCATCGTAGGCGTCAAGGCCGCAGGGATATGCAAGCAATGTATATGTTGTCGTATTAAGAACAATAGGTACTTACCAGAATATATAGCCAGAATAGAATAGCCAGCCAGAATAGATAGCCCCGGCCGCCGGTGAATAATAGTTCATGCGGGAAGTGAAGCCGGCTTTGTAGACAATGCCCTTTTCATGTTCAAGGCAGACACGAAAACTGGGGATTATCACGATCATATGAACGCGGAGAATTTCACAAAGTGGCTTACGAAAAAGCTAATGCCCAACATACCACAAAACTCAATCATTGTGAAGGACAACGCCCTTTATCACAGTAAGGAAGAAAGTGAACCACCAAATATGAACAGCAGAAAACAGGTGATGGTTCAGTGGCTACAAGCTTACAACATTGAGTTGCCAAGTGATTCTACAAAACCGGAGCTATATCTATTGATTAAACACCACAAACCAACGAAAAATTACAAAATAGATAGATTATTAGCTCACAATGGTCGTAAGATTGCCACCATACAATTGCGACCTCAATCCCATCGAGTACATTCGGAATCTTGTTAAAATAATAGTTTCAGAAAAGAATGTAGAGCCGTTAGAGAGTAAAATCGAATCTTTTACGTTGGAGGCGTTGGCATCGATAACTCCAGATGACTGAAAAAAGGAAGTCAGCCACGTTAAAAGGCTTCAAGAGAAATATTGGCGTAAAGACAGAATCACTGACGAATTATTTATTATCAATACGGCAGACGATAGTGATTCTGAAACAACTGACTCAGACAGTACCACTTCTGGTTTAGAGGACAATATGAGTGGAATTGAAGAACTAGGCTAAGATTGTAAAATATAGTAATATACATTGATTGTTTAAAAGATTAACCTGGTTTATATATAGGCTGAGAGATTAATTAATGAAAACACGACTCGGTATTTTCGTGCCTCGGATAACACGTTAAGCCGTCGGTAAGTAGTCCCAGTTGTCATACGAACATATATGGCAGTCGTTACGAGTAAGTAGTTGGAGCACTAAAACGTCTAACAACTGGTCTAATTGCAATATTTTGATATCGCTAATTAGTTATGGAGATTAGATGGCAGTCGCTTCACGGTAAATATCGAAGTTTAGCCTGAAAAAAGGGGACCCCGGACTCCGAGGTGAAAGCTTCAAATGCGACCGGGATTAACACAAGGATGAGTATGTAATTTAGTTGGACATTCTGCGTAAACGCCTTATAACGTCGTTCATTTATCACAAAACCCGTATATTAGTTAATTATTACGAAGAGGTATTTTCATATTTACACATCAATAACATAATTATATGTGCCTTTTTTTTTCGTGCGGAAATACCTTCGGATACCCCCCCGCCGGGCGGTTATGTCGGGCTTGAACCGACTAAAACCGCACGCCGTCTCGTGTCTACATACGCCGGGGTGTAAGGTTGCCCGTAGAGCATATCCCTCGCACCCCGACTGACCCTGGGCCATCTCCGGTTTCGAGATGGCCCCTCGGGTTTGGGAACCACGGTGTCCCCGTCTTGCCCCGGTTTGGGGGAGGGGCGCCAGTCGCCCCACCGTCCTGGCCTGCTTCTGCTGGGGTGACAGGCAGCCGCACCTCTCACCCCCAGGCCTGCGCTCATGGAGGACGGAGGTCGTTAAGCGACCAATTATATGTACCTATATACTTATGAGTGTAATTGTTCTTTTTTTAAAAGTACTGCTTATAGAAAAAAAACAATTAAAATTAATCTTTTGTGGTGCCGAAATTTCGTAGAAATATACCCACCCTGAAGTATAAGCAACCAACTTTTTTTTTATTTATTTAAACTTTATGCACAACAATAAAATTGTACAAAGGCGGACTTAATGCCAGAGGCATTATCTACCAGTCAACCTTTGGGTGATGCAGAGATAAGCCCAGGAGGTGCTCGAAGGATTTCCATAAAAGAAAAAGAATGGTACAAAAAAAAACAAATTGAATACAAAAAAGAATATTATGCCTATAATGCTATCTATGTAGTTTAAGAATACAATATAATATTATATGTTATACTTAAAATATAAATATAGATACATATTTATTATATAATATATATATACATATATACACATACCTATAAATATTAAATACATACAAATATACATTTAAAAAATCTTAAAGATATTGTTCTGCCTATGGGTTGTAATAGAGTTGACGTACTCTGTTTTTGAAAGTGGTACGGTCAGTCAGCAGCCTGATTTCGAGAGGAAGGGCATTCCAAAGAAGAATGGATTGCACTAGAAAAGAGGAGTGGACGCGACTTGAAATATGAGTTGGACAGTGCAGAAGAAGATTGTTACAGGAGCGCAGATATTTATCATGATTAGAGCCCAGTAGATGAAGATGAGATTTTAAGTAACTCGGGGCGTTGATAGAATTGAGAAGTGTAAACAATAAACACACAGCTCGCAGACTGCGTCGCCGACGAATCGGCAACCAACCTAGCTCTGTACGGTAAGTCGAAATGTGGTCGTACTTCCTAAGATTGTAGATGAAACGAATGCAATTGTTGAGAAGTCGGTCAAGTTTATCGAGCAGATCTGCATTCAGGTCGAGATAGCACACATCACCATAGTCGAAGACAGGAAAAAGTAACGTCTGCACAAGCATTATCTTGGTTTTGGCTGGAACAAAATTTTTGAGGCGATAAAGAGCCCGGAGTGTCCCAGTTACCCTCTGGCAGACGTTAGTGACCTGAACCCGCCAACTCAGGGTTGAGTCAAGGTATAAGCCCAGGTTCTTAACACTAGGTGTGACAGGAATATTTTCCCCGTTAAAGGTAATCGATGGTAGATTTATATCGTTCAACCGGTTGATTATATGACTACTGCCAATTATAATACTCTGGCATTTGTCAGGGTTGACGGCCAGTCCAAACCTATCACACCAACTGTTAAGGACCGTTGTTCATGACAGTCTACCCCTATGACGGTTCCGAATAGACTGCCACTTCGCGGTCGCCTTCAGTGGACTGTATGTTGAGGATGTTGAGTCGAAGAATGAAACACTTTGGATGGGTGGCTTGTATGACGTCAGCGAGGCATTGGATGTTCTTGGCCCAGCACTACCCTTGATGTACTACTTCCTGTTGAGCTTCCTTGTTCTGTGAGAGACTCTTGTTGTCTTTGTCCATGCCCATAATTTCCTACCAAATGGTCCCTGCTTTTATAGTCTTTCGTAGTGCTGGCCCGCGATCCAAATTACCTCACCTCCGCATTTCCATTTATTTACAAATCTCATGTTATATATATTAATCACATAGCATATATGTATATTGGTAGCAATAAGAGTTGCACGACAATAGGTACTTACGCCTGTACCGCGCGAGGTCGGGCTACTGAATGACGGGCGGAATGACCCCTCAGACTTATATATGGCCCCTGCCTCCCGCGAGCTACTATATAATAAAATGGCACCAGCCGGAGGAGCGCATATTCGCTTCTTACGGCGTGGGAGGCAGTCGCGGGGCGTAATTAAGCTTACATACTAGTATACAAAGTCGTATTTCCTATTTATACGAAGTTATGTTAGATTCTGAGTAATGCATTGTCGTAATTATATTTGCTAATAAGCTTTTCAGGGAGTGTACTTTCTTTATTAAATTTGGCTCTAACATACTTAATTACTCAGGAAACTAACTCATAACAGTAGTAAACTATTTATCTTAGCTTAATATCAAAGTAATTACATAATTACGTTTTTAATTTACGTAAACGTAACATTTTCATAATTCATTCATTATATTCACGCTTACTAATCTACATGTCACGGCACATGTATCCATAGTTGTAGCGTTGTGGATTTTTTATAAATCAATTAAAATTATATCAATAAAATTAATCGATATTTTAGTATGTTCTATAACTTATTACTAAATATCTATGGTTGTGCAAGCGAGATTGGACAGCACTAGCCCAGTCATCAACTGACGGCTCTTATATCGTTCCTTTCCTTGGTAACCTTCGCCGGGGAAAGTCACTTTGACCCCGTGGCCAACTGCTGTCGGCTCCGGGTAAGTTTTGAGATCAACATTTCCTACTTCTTTCTACAGGTGAAGACCTTCCAGCGGTGCAGCTTATTGCCTGCTAAAAAGCATGGCTTAATATATTTTACTTTATTCTGTGTGCTATTTCAGCCTACCTAATTAGTGCCACGAAGCCGATGACCCCTACGGTCAGAGGTCGCGGCACCAGCTTGTGCTGCCTATTATATTCTTTTTGTTATAGCTTCTAGCTACGCTGCATTGCCGCTGGGAGATTCACTTCACCTGCTATTTTAGCGGGTCACTTGGATGTAATTACCTAGTGACAAACTGACCCGCACTTTTTCTATTTCCAGGGTCTTCGCACCGGGCTTCGCACCATCATAGCGGTGGCGAGGCACACCAGCGGAGACCCTGGCACGCCGGCATCACCACCAGCCACGTGTCCACTAGCTAAGTGCATACTACCATCTTGCACAACGGACCGAACAACGCCACGGCAGAATATTTATTAAGAATCCATTCCCTGAGGTTCATTTACTCATATACCTAAAATAAATTTATGTAACGTTACCGATTATAATCTCTTATTATATTGTAATCAATCCTTTTATTTATCTCTGCTCGCCCTAGCCGGTAGTAGTCTCAATTACATCAATTGCCTTATTAATTTTTACAGTGCATAAGTCACACCTTAACCTTATTGCAACTCCATTTAAAAACCTTCTATAACCAACTACCTATCAAGCCTAAATCCGCGTTTAAGCTATCAATAGCCTCCGAGAGATTGTCCACAGAGGCTTGGCTGTACAACTGCAGCTCATCGGCATACAAGTGATACGCACACTGAAGATCGGAGGTTACGAGGTTGATGAATATAGAAAACAGAAGAGGAGAAAGTATGCCGCCTTGAGGGACCCCAGAGTCAAGTTTACACCAGCTCGATGACTTCTCATCAGCACAAACTGACTGCTGGCGACCCTGAAGATATGAGGAAAACCAATCCAGCTCGTCTGAAGAGATCTTAATATGGGCAAGGATTGCCAAAAGTATGTCATGGTCAACGCAATTAAATGCATTCGAGAAGTCTACTAAGACCATTACTGTGGCCTTAGTTTTTTCTATTCCGTCCCTGATATCACCCGTTACTTTTAGGTGTGCAGTGGTCGTGCTATGTCCTGGCCTGTATCCTGATTGCAGAGGACTTAGTATGCCATTGCGTTGTACAAAATTGGACAACTGTTTATGCACGCATGCCCCCAGCACTTTCGACAGAAAAGGAAGGATAGAGATCGGACGAAAATGTTTTGGAAGAGAGGGATTAGAAATTTTGGGAAGGGGGCGAACGTAGGCTTTACGCCACAAACTAGGAAATTGACCAGAATCAAGGGAAAAATTAATAATGTGTGAGAGAGCAGGAAGAATCTGGTCAAGGATAGCAGTAATCATTCGCCGACTAATATTGTCGCAGCCCACTGCCTTGGATTTGATGGACAAGATAGTCTTTTTGATCTCAACCGACAAGACTGGAGAAAACTGAAAGGGAGTATAACTTGGACTGGTCAGTCCGGCCATGAAGTCAACCGTTTGACGCTTGGTTAGGCCATCAATTGAAAGAGAGGTGGAGAAATGACGATTAATGGCATCTAACTCAAATGTCTTGGGTAGCTCCAGCTGCCTTGGTTTACCAATTCCCAGTGTCCCAAGAAACTTCCAGACCTCAGCTGGTGATGAGCAAGTTACATTATCATAGATGTGTCGGCGTTATGCGTTACGTATCACCTGGTTACACCGATTCCTGGCAGTTTTATAAGAATCCCAATTAACGTCTGAACGATTTTTTTAAAATTTAATAAATGCCCGGTCTCTACGTTTCATAACCATTCGAACATCGTTATTTTTGTTATTGTTATTTACCTTAACATGTGTGCCTTTATTCTTAGATTACATTGTAT
The DNA here is from genome assembly GCA_946251805.1 of Cybosia mesomella. NCBI lineage: Eukaryota > Metazoa > Arthropoda > Insecta > Lepidoptera > Erebidae > Cybosia > Cybosia mesomella. The sequence continues at coordinate 16,216,759 of OX276411.1, forward strand.
GTAAGAAATTTCTGTCTCCGTTACTATACGCACAAAAACTTAAAAACAAATATTGGCATAGCAAAACAGGTCACTCAAATTTAACAGAATAAAATGTGGTTAGTAAAAAATTCTCGGTCCGTTGAAATTCCTTATAAAGAGTTTACACTTTACATTGTATGTATTTATAAAATTATTATAATAATATGTAATAAACCTATAACTCTAGCCTATTTACTTTTAATTACAATTTTTTTGTTAACTGTACTTTTGTACGACGGATGACGTCACGCAGCTCTTATTGTGACAGGGTTCTATCGGAATATCAACGTGCGGGGCTAGTAATTCAAACAGCTGTCAAACTTTAATACTTCATTCGAGTCGCAACAAGTTTTCTTTTGGTTGTTTCTTAAGGTTTTGTTAAGGTAAGTGGCTCTCTGGTTCCCTCGTTTATATGGTAATTATTGTGATTATTCATGATTTTCAATGTTTATAACTCCGTATGAACAAATTTCGTATTTTTCTACGTCTGCTAGTTTTTAATTCATTGCTATGCCAATAATTGGCGAGTCAATCAAACCTGATTCTAATTTAATACCTCCTGATTGGGTAATAGGGCTCCCAGATAATGGATGGATGAAGAGTGAAATCTTTAAGTCCTACATGGATTGTACTTCATCCACATTCAACCCATTACAGCTTAAAGTCCGATAAATCGGACGCAAGTAAATTGACCATTGATAATATAAAATTAATTATATTTGACCGTTTTTTTTTTTGTAAACGAACCTTTAATATGTATTTGCCCATCTGGCAACATCGCGTAAGTGATTGATAAAAAAGTGTTTTCATTTGTTTTTTTTTTCTTAAATGGCGGAGCAAAGACGGACTGTTTCGAAAAAGTGGTAAGCATTATTTTGATTTTCTTGTTAATTTATACGGGTGAAATAAATATAACCTTTTCTGATTGTTGTAATATTATCAAGCTACATAAAGAATACTTTGAATATTGCTACTTTATGTTTTGCGAGTGTGATTTCGATGCCGTTCGATATATTGAACGCTATGCATGTGGCTTTCTTGTCGCTTTTTACAACTTGAAGGTGCATGAAATTTTATCTGCGTTGGAATGCGAAGACGATAGTGAGACTGGAGAAAACCTTAATTAATGTTGAGCCACCTATTGATCTAAGTGGACAGGCTACGGATGAAGACAGCGACGCATCTGGCGATGAACATGATGCCAATCTAAACCACTTGAGCCGTACATTGCTTGAAAGTAGATGTGAGTTACAACGTTTACGACCAAGGATAGCTGATGCTTCGTTAAATGCTGATGAATCACTACAGTTACCTTCATCAAGTGAGGAAAGCGACGTAGAAGATAATGAGCCACTTTCTTCTCTTCAAGCGCGCAAACATCCGCCGAAGAAGTCTCAAGCTAAAAAAAAAGAACGACGCTATGGAAGAAGCAGTTACCTGACTTTACATGCCCAGAATTCAGATCGCAACCATCTTCTGAAGAAAGTAATAATAATAAATGCAAAGACCCCTTGGATTATTTCAAGCTATATTTCACTAATGATTTAGTAAAGCATATTGTCACCCAAACCAGCATATACGCAGGTGAAACACGGTTCTAAAAAGGCAAGCCAGAAAAATAGTTTTTAATGTGTATAAGTATTTGAAAGCAGAATCGCTACAAGGAGCGAAAAGCAAAGTACCCCCATTGAAGCAAACTGCGGAAGCTACGGGTATCTGTTCGCATTATACAGAACATCCTTAAAGAAGATAAACAGTGTGAGTTTGCTCCAGTGTTTCGTATGCCTGGAAAAGACGGTCAAAACAGAGCGAAGAACTAACATTGACGACTCTGACGCAGCTGTGATTAAACGGTGTGTCCATAACTTTCATATAACTGATAAGGAACTACCGACTGTCAATAAACTCCACCTAAAGCTTCAGGCAGATATTAACTTTCAGGGATCAAATACCAGCCGGAGGCGTGTGTTAAAAAAATTGTATTTAGATGGTATAAGACCGAGAATGTTAGGAAGATTCTAATTGAAAAAAGTCATATTCAGCTCAAACGCATCGAGTATCTCGAGAAAATAGCTAAATATCGCTCAGAGGGTCGTCATATCATCTATACTGATGAATCGTACATACATGCCACGCATACTAAATCCAAAGGATGGTCGGATGAGTCAAATCAGGGCATAAAAAAATCCATATCAAAAGGACAACGAATTGTTCTAGTACACGCTGGATCTGAAGCAGGTTTTGTGTTTAAATCCGGCACAAAGTCCGGCGACTACCACGACGATATGAATTTTAACAATTACGCAAAATAGCTGAGAACTCAACTAATACCAAATTTACCCCCACAGTCGGTAGTAGTTCTTGATAATACTCCATTTCAGAATAAGGAGACACAACTGGCGCCAAATTCGAATTCTAAAAAGCAAGAAATGACTGAATGGCTCTCATCAAAAGGCATAGCATTCGAAGAGAAAATGTTGAAGCCAAAGTTGTTTGAGCTCATTGTTAGAAATAAAGAAAAAGAAAATTATGAAATTGACAAAATTATAGAAGAGAGTGGGCACACCGTGCTACGCTTGCCGCCCTACCACCCAGATTTAAACCCAATAGAAATGGATTGGGCGGCACCATAGGCGGCATCATAGAAAGCGTTTCTTTCATGGACACCAATTCAGATGACTGACAAGGTACACACTTAATATTAGGTCGTTACATATGAAATTGCCGTTCACGGCCGCTCGAAAAAACTGTGTATGAATGAGACAACATTAAGCTAACAAACAGCAACTTTTATTACATTTTTGAAAAGTGACAGCTGTTAAGTATTACGAAATTTATCATGAAAATGGATAGCATTTAGGAAGTACTTTTTTTGAAGATCGAATTAATTTATCAAGCGGCCAATAAAAACAAAATTTAATACAGAGTTGCAAAATCTTGAAATCAACTTTCAAACAAAATATAAATAATGGAAATAGCTATTAAATTACAGGAATAACGAACTCATGAATTTGTAAGAAAATTTCGGCAATTTCATAGGTAAAGACTTATTATAAGAATTGTAAAAATGATATATTCTTAGTGTTATTTATTTCAAGCGTTTGCCACATTCAACTCATTATAATCTATCTATATAGATAAAAGTAAAATTGTTTTATGTACGCCTCTAAGATAGATTTTATCTATCTTCTGGGAAGGTAGAGCTGAATAATATCCGATGTATTGCAGCACTATCTAGGTATATAGTTGTATTCCAAGCATATGGTACTGGAAATTACTTCAGAAAAATTATTTATTTGTATACTACCTCAATAGATTAAATATTAAACATAATTCAATTACATTAGAATGACTACGGTAGTGAGGAGGTATATTGTATAGTACCTAATCGTTAATCAATATTTCACAAAAAACAGTATATAGTATAAGATACCTATATTTTTATATTTAGTACTTTTGTTCGCGACAGTACCTGCGCAACCTTGAATATTTAGCTAACTTCATAGCCGCTGGCTTGCCCCGTCAAGCACTACTTGACAGGATTTTGTACCTTTAAATCGCCCGGTCAACTACCACTTGATCAAGGTACCTTGATCAAGTGGTAGTTGACCGGGCGATTTAAAGGTACAAAATCCGTTCACCCAAGGTGAACCCGAGGGGGCCATCTCGAAACCGGAGATGGCCCAGGGTCAGTCGGGGTGCGAGGGATATGCTCTATGGGCAACCTTACACCCCGGCGTCTGCAGACCCAAGACGGCGTGCGGTTTTAGTCGGTTCGAGCCCGACATAACCGCCCCCGCTGGCCGGCGGGGGGGTATCCGAGGGGATTTCCGCACGAAAAAAAAAAAAAAAAAAAAAGGTACCTCGCTCTCCCGTCGTCGATTTTGTTTGATATAGGCCTGTCCCTGTTTGTTTAAGGATTATTTGTATAGATCTATCCTGCTCTTAGTAAAATTTTCTACCAAATCAAGCTAAACTGGCAATCCATGCCATGGAACAAAAAAAAGATAATCGAGTTTGAACTTGTCTGTGGTGTGAAATCGCGAGTGTCAGTCTAGGAGTGCCGTTGTGACTTTGCATTTAAAAGTTTTAAATACATTTTGTAGTTTTTTTTACGTAGTGTTTTGTTTTTTAATAAGGTAAGTTATCTACTAATACATAGAAATAAAGGTTTCAGCATGAGACATTAAATTTAGCCTTTTCTAACCCAATTCATTCTGTGGTACATTTTGGCGTTTGTTTTGCTCGGTGACGGATTATGTTTACTCTCATTTTTTGATATTTTTGGCTGTTTTGTCGTACTAAATGCGATTAATATGTTAGATCAAGTAATCACCAGCCGGAATAGTAAAAAACATGAGCAAAATATGTCCAATAAGTGTCAAGAATTTTGAATTCCAAATGTGAAGTGTCGTTGGTGTAGCTAAGGCTGAGGACACACGAAGAGATCCGTGTTTCAAAACCGACTTTTTTTGTACGGTTTTTTAAATGTTACATTTGGCAACAGCTTATGAGTGTATTCTTTTATTTTGTTGGTGTATTTAAATAAATTAAAAAAAAAAAAATTAAAAAATTGTTTCAAGAAATTTTTTTTTTGGCGAAACGTGTAGATTGTATTGCCGCCATCTAAATTTACCTAGTAAGTTTTTTGCGTCAGACGCACAGAAACAGTTAAAACGAGATAGAGTATTTTAGCCTCCTTCAACTTCTTTTACGTGTTTTTGCTCTTGCACACATGCCTAGATATTTCCATGTGTTTGTTGACAATGTATACCATCGGGAAAAATAAAATTTAACGAAATGCTAAAACTGGTCACACTGAACCTCACGTCGGCTGCTGGTTCTGTGTCTACGCCATTTTCTGCATAGATAAGAATATGTACTTGATTTTCTGTATTGTGTGTATTTGCGGATTGCGGATACGGATTAATAATCTGGTACCTAATTTAACATTTCGAAAACTATACTAACAGTTTCGCCAGGACGTTATATAGATTAATTTAGTGTTTTTATTATTGAACACAGAACATTACTTGTTATTAAATTAGTGGATAACTTTGTGATAATTTACGCTAGGGGCGTTTTTAGGTTAATTTGTTTGTGTTTTTTTATTAGATTAGTTTAATAATGTCGGTTAGCAACCAAAGAAAATGTGCTAAATGCGGCAAAACACGTGCTGAAGATATGAAGGTGACCTATCATAGGTTTCCTAATCCAGGAACAACTAATATTACGAAGTAAGTGAATAATACTTAGTGAAATAATGTTATTATACGTGACGAATAAAGACCACTTCTTAAAATGACTTGCCAATATCCATTCCATTAGACTGTATCCCATAATTTACCAATCTTGCTACCCACCTAGAATCCATAGTGTATGAGATGCATTATTTCTTGGTTATTTTTAGATTTAGTGTTTGGTATGAACTGCCTGCGGCCTCGTAAAATTCATTTTTCCATACGTTACTTTATCCCATTTACCCTACATGTTTTGGAAAAAAGAGTTGCTTATGTCGTTTTACAGGATTTAAGTTATCTCCACCAATTTTCATAAGAATCTATGCAGTAGTTTTTGCATGGTAGTAACAACCATTCATATTTACCCATCCTCACAGTATTTTTTGCATTTATAATATAATAAGTAGGATATTGGTACTAATATTACTATGTTGCTTTTTTCAGGGCTCGTGCTTGGGCTCAATATTGTTGGCCTGAAAAACCGCACCTCTTTAAAAAATTTACAGTCACTCCATAGTTCAAGTAAAGTGCTATGTGGAAGACACTTTAATTCAACTCAGTTTTACGATAACAATAGACAGAAACTGAGCAAATTTGCGCAAATAAATGAGCGAGAAAATATTTTTACTCAGGTTTGTCCCTTTTGTGTTTAGAAAGTTGGCATCGGCTAGTTATACACACATTAGCTGTTCCCCACTGCAGTGCCCACATCGAAATTGTGTTCTTTTATATAAAACAAAAATGGCCTGTTTGGCCTGCTTATCCCAAAATAACCACATTCTAACTACAAACTCTTGAGCTTTGTATTCTGGTATATATATATATATATATATGTATGAATGTGATTAATCAAAAATAGTACTACTAATTTACAGAATGTACAACAGGCGAGTGAAATTGCACAGCGTATATCAAAGATACCATTTTTACAAATAGAAAATATTCAGGCTGCACCTACTCTGGCTGAACCTTGTACAGTCACGTGTAATGAAATGTATACATGGACAGAATTTTGAATAAATGTTCACGCTGAAAATTTCAGAAATAAATAGTTATATTGTCATTATATTCTATGTAATCAACGGGATTTCTCGCAATAATGTAAATTTTTGTCAAAAATATGATCACAAATGGCTTTCAGACATTTGGTTACACGTTCATAAGCAAAAATATGATGCCACTATGAATTACAATAATAAGTAAACGATGTTATTTTACAAAAATGTAAACAAATACCGTTGCATTACAATGTAAACAATATGTACTGTGATTTTTTTTCTTTCGTATGTATACACTTATAAAACTGTAGCGGTTTTCTCTATTTTGACAAATCTGTGATGATTTCAATAAAATGTACATAATGTTGTTTGCAATATAATGTAAACATTAATTGTAGTGCTTTTAATTTATGTTATAACTAGCCTTCCGCCCGCGGCTCCGCCCGCGTGGATCTCTTATCTCCGGTTCTACTCAACCGATTGCTATCAAACAGACGTAAGATTTTAAGTCTGACCAAGACCTTTATAACAAAAAAAACCGCATCAAAATCCGTTCAGTAGTTTTTGCGTCCATCGCGGACAAACATTTCCAATTTACAATTATATAATAGTACTAGCCTTCCGCCCGCGGCTCCGCCCGCGTGCATCTCGGTTAACGCGACCTTTGCTCATATCTTCGGTTCTACTCAACCGATTGGGATGAACCAAACGTAAGATTTTAAGTCAGACCAAGCCCTTTCTAACAAAAAAAACCGCATCAAAATCCGTTCAGTAGTTTTTGCGTCCATCGCGGACAAACCGACAGGAAATTCAAAAAAAATATTTTCGTGTTCAGTATCGTTAACATAACATAACCCAAGTAATTTTTTTAAATATCTCCCATGTACAGACACGACCACTTTACAATTATATAATAGTATAGATAGATAGATAGATAAAGGTAGCCACGGCGGCGGTATAGCGGTAGCGTGGACTGTCATTCGGTCGCTTTTTCTATGTACCCTCAACAATGTGTTTCATTGGGAATACTAGCCAGTTTGGACACAGATTAATGAATGGTTACTACGAGCTGTGTTAACGCATTATTTGTGGTTTTAATAAGTTGCAGTGGAATTGAAAAGCATTATCTATTGTGGTGTTTGCTTTTTGGGGAAGGACATAATTAATCTTAATAACAATAACAAAAATCTCCGGGGGGGTTCGGGCGTCCCCGCGGTCTCCAGGCTAGTCTTACCTTCAGTGCAGCGATTCTGTGTTCACCACTGGATCCTGGTCAGCGCCTCGTACAACTTCCGCCTTCCTGTCTATTCACTCCCCACAAAAAATGAGAAAAGTCATAAAAAGAAATCGAGTTTTACAGCGGCGGCACTTCCTCCCACTTAAAGTGCACCTCGGGAACATCAGAGGATTACACTCCAATCTTGATGCGGTCCACCACCACCTTGAGACCGATAAGCCGCTGCTGCTCTTTCTTACGGAGACGAAAATCGGACGTCCGGCTGATGTGTCCTATCTGCAGTATCCGGGGTATACCCTGGAGCACAACTTCAAGGCACAAGCCGGCGTCTGTGTCTATATCAGCGATGGCATCTGCTGTAAGCGTCTCCGTAACCTTGAAGACTCCTCTTTCTCCACACTCTGGGTGCTGTTCGACACCGGTGTAGACAAAATTGTCTACGCCTGTGTGTACCGTTCACACAGCGGCAATCAGGAGACAACCAGGTTATGTGAACATCTGTGTGAGGCCGCCGATGAGGCCCAACTGAGGTACCCGTCAGCACAACTGGTCCTTCTCGGGGACTTTAACGCACACCATAAGGAGTGGCTGTTCCCGTACGAGAAGACAGACCATGCTGGGAGAGAAACACTCACCACTCACCACGCGGGATAAGAAGAAAGCCTTCAACAAAGCCGCCAAGTCCTTCAAAAAGACGCTGCGCATGGCTCGTCTTGATCATATACGCCGAATTGGATCAAAACTAGCCTCTTACCCTTCTGGGAGTAAGGCGTTTTGGTCCCTGGCAAAATCGGTCGAGGCGAACTTTTGTCGCTCGTCTCTGCCTCCACTGCACAAACCCGACGGAACACTGGCTCACACGGCAACTGATAAGGCAAACCTGCTTGCCTGTATGTTTGCCGAAAATTCGCGTCTGGATACAGCGAACAATGTACCACCCCAGTTACCTCCTTGCGGTACTACAATGCCCGCTATTCCTATCCGCCAAAAGGAGGTACTTAAAACGCTTCGTAATCTAGACGTGAACAAAGCCAGTGGACCTGACAGTATACCTGCTATAGTGCTAAAGAACTGCGCTCCTGAGTTATCTCCTGTTCTGACACGCCTGTACCGCCTCTCTCTTAGAACAGGTTTAGTCCCTGAGTCATGGAAGCTTGCTAACGTGCAGCCTGTGCCCAAGAAAGGTAGTCGTGCTGATCCCGCCAATTACCGCCCTATAGCAATCACCTCCATAATCTGTAAGACTATGGAACGTGTAATTAACACCCGCATCCTGGCATACCTAGAAGACAATGACCTCCTCAGTGATCGACAATACGGGTTCCGCCGAGGACGATCCACTGGGGATCTCCTAGTGTATGCCACGCATGTATGGGGCGAAGCCATCGTGAAACACGGCGAAGCTCTCGCTGTGTCTCTCGACATCTCGAAGGCTTTCGATAGGGTCTGGCACGCTAGCCTTATTAGCAAGCTTCCATCCTACGGGCTCCCTGTGAGTTTGTGTAACTGGGTAGCTGATTTCCTGAGGGAACGGTCTATTCGAGTGGTCGTTGATGGCTGCTCCTCGGACCTATTGGCTATTGATGCCGGGGTACCGCAGGGGTCTGTTCTTTCCGCAACTCTATTTCTGCTGCATATTAATGATCTGCTGAAACCCGGTATCATTGGGTATGCGGACGACAGCACAGTTGTGGAAAGATACCTATCCAGTTCGCGAGCTACAGGCGCTGAGACGCTATCTCTGAGAGAGGCCATGATAGAGCGCATGAACCTGACACTTCAGTCAGTGTCTGACTGGGGTAACTCCAACCTCGTTAGGTTCAATGCCTCTAAAACTCAGGCGTGTCTTTTTTCCGCGAAAAGGAGTCCTTTCGCCCTGACTCCGACTCTCCGAAATGAATCCATACCAATATCCGATCATCTTGAGCTCCTCGGCGTTCACCTAACATCTGCTCTTAATTTCGGTCGACATATAGAATCCAAGGCTAAAGTTGCTGCAATGAAGCTGGGCATCCTCTCTAAGGTGAGACGGTACTTCACACCTGGACAGCTTCTTATTTTATATCAAGCACAGGTCCGATCTTGTATGGAGTACTGTTCACACCTATGGGATGGATCAGCCCGCTATCAGCTGGATACTTTGGACACCATCGATCGACGCGCCAGGAGACTCATTGGCGACGACGAGCTAGTTAGCAACAAGCTCCAAAGCCTTGAACATCGCCGCAAAGTCGCCTGCATATCGGTGTTCTATAGGATTCATTTCGGAGAATGTGCTCAAGAACTGCATGACCTCATTCCCCCAGCTCCATTTCACCATCGGACAACTAGACGCGGGCAACGTTTTCATCCCTTCGTTGTTGATATTCCACCAATCCGCACCAAGCGCAACGCTTCCTCATTTATTATGCGGACAGCGAGCGAGTGGAACTCTTTGCCTGCGTCTGTGTTCCCCGATTCTTATAATTTTGGGACCTTCAAGGCGAGAGTGAATAGGCATTATTTGAGTTTGCGTGTACCATCCTCGACTGCATCGTCACTTACAATCAGGTGAGATGCAGTCAAACGCACTCATATTTTTAATAAAAAAAAAAAAAAAAAAAATGTGCCGTACAGGATTTCTTCATATGAAAAACATAAAATTGTTGTTTTAAAAGAGCAAGGCCATTCTGTGACCGATATTTCAAATATAATAGGAATCACAGTGAGTAATTATTTACATTTTTATTACTTGGTTAATAATTAAAAGACAGTATCTGAATTATGTAATCAATTAAAATGAAAATATTTGATGATAGGTATTACACCCTTACTCAGCCTTTTATGTATGGCTCGAGTCAGCAATGGTGCCCGGAATGCGGCAATAAGCTCTCCCCCTATTACAGTGGTTGGTGAAATGTGGGTGTTAATTCACCTCTGCCTTACCCTCCGAGAATAAAGGCGTGATTGTATGTATGTATGAAGGTATTACACATAATTTAATATAGGGATATGTATTGATATACATAATTCATTTTATGGTGTTTTGAAGCATAATGCTTACCTACTCATTTGCTCAAATAAGTAGTTGTTGATGATCTAAACATTCCTTTTTTATTCCTGTTTTCAGAGAAAGACCGTATATCTTTGGCTTAAGCGGTGGGCAGAGGAAGGTGACGTAAATTGCCGTAAGAGCAGAGGCCGTGCTCGTAAAACTACAGAATCGCAGGATAGGGAGCTCGTGAGCAGAGTCCAAAGTGAAGGATTTATTCGAATACAGGATTTATCACTTTCATTACAAGTGTCGTCTTCAACCATTCGACGTCGCCTGCACTCAGCTGGGTTGTATCACAGAACTCCAGCTCGAAAACCAGTTTTATCTGCTCAGCATAGACATCAGAGATTACAATTCCCTCGGGAATATATTAACTATGACTTCAGCAGAACAATTTTATCTGACGAAAAAATATTTGTGTCCTCTGCTGATGGACGCATATCTTTATGGCGACCTGATAATACCAGGTATTTAGAAAGATATATCCAACCATCAAGGAGAAGTGGTAGATTAACCTTTGGTGTGTGGGGATGGATGGCAGCCGGTGGACCGGGTGAGTTGGCTGAAATAAGCGGAAGGATGAACAGTCGGCAATATACTGACATATTAGAAGAGGTTTTACTACCTAGTATGGAAGTATATTTTCCAGGTTCTGGACCTGTTCCTTTTGTGCAAGATAATTCCGCTGTTCACAATTCTCGTTTGAGCCAGGCCTGGTTCAGTCGCCATCGCGGTGAGTTGGTTTCGTTGCCATGGCCGCCTAAAAGTCCAGACCTAAACCCCATAGAAAATCTTTGGGGTTTAATGGTCCAACATTGGGACAGCAACCGAGCTAGGACACGCGAAGCCCTAATTAATCATGTCTATGATATATGGGATAGTTTCCGAGGTAGTAATGTATGCATTAATATGATTTCATCAATGCAACAACGATTGCAGGATGTCATTGATTGTAACGGTGGTTACACAAGATTTTAAACTATTTTACATTCTAACTTTAATAGAAAAAAAAAAATTACCAAAAAAGTACAACCGACTTCAAAATAGAGACAACGTTTTTTTTTTATTTAGTACACCTCGATATGACCCTACATCGCCTGATGGTAAACTGAAGGCAAGGTCCTGGGAAATGGGGTCACCATTACAGACATCCACATGCTACAATGGTGGACCTCAGCTTTGTTATGTTTATGTTTAGTGATTTAAAACTGCAGTTACCAAAATGTTTAATTTTAGTTTGTATTTTGATTGTTCTAAATAATTTCCTACAGGTTTTTAGTGCCCTAACGATCCAGGACGAATGCATGTTATATCGCACTTTACATAATTATGGATTTTCTTATTTGTTGGTGTAAATAAAAAATCAATATCATTTTCAGCATTTTGAAATAGTAATAAAATTGATTTCAAAAAGAAAATATTGATGTATTTAAATCTTGATGAAACAATAAATAGAAATGACACATCTTGATTCTACAAAAATCTTTTATTTCTTAATGCAAAACTATAGTTACCAAAATGTTTAATTTTAGTTTGTATTTTGATTGTTCTAAATAATTTCCTACACGTTTTTTGGTTAGTGCCCTTCCAGGACGGTTGCATGTTATCGCACTTTACATAATTATGCATTTTCTTATTTGTTGGTGTAAATAAAAAACCCATATCATTTTCAGCATTTTGAAATAGTAATTGATTTCAAAAAGAAAATATTGATGTATTTAAATCTCGATAAAACAATAAATGGAAATGACACATCTTGATTCTACAAAATCTTTTATTTCTCATGCATCAACCCCGCAAAACTACCGACCTCATATTTTTATAAATTAATGATCGAATTATGTACCTATGTATTTGTAGTATATTAGATTGTAGCGTGTATATTATATACATATGTATATTGTTTTGAAATTGCATTGTAAATATTTAAAATATATTGTCACATATACATAATTATAAACTTGAAAGTGTGTAGTATGCACTGATAGTATTCTGTATATTCACTATAAAGACAAAGTATGCATAATTTTGACCCAGTTTGATTATAAGATGATTTCAAATACAACACGGCATACTTATTTTTGAAATATCAAATATTTTCATACTTTTGCAAATTTATCACTGTATATATATCAGTGCACGTGACTGTACAAGTTCATCTATACAGCAAACCTTTGTGGAAGTTAAATCAACTAAAAATATCCAGGTAAATTAAAAGAAATTAACAATCTTTTTTTTACCTCTATTTTCTTTCTCTTTATCTTTATTTTTTTCCATTCAACTTCCGACCGCGGCTGGGGTGGCCTCATCTTGTTGATCAGTTTCGATTAACATTTACTGTGCGGATATGAGCACTTCTATGTTGTCTAGTAAAACATGACACTTTTATATATTATTTGTATTTGCATGGTATTTGCTTAATTGCTTATTTATTGTGATTTCAGAATGAACCAAGTACAATGAGTATTCCTGAATCCACATCAACAAAACAATTACCTGAACCAAGTCCTAAAAAATCCCGTGGAATACTGCGTACCCTAGGTGTATCGAAATTAAGCCAAATGACTCCTAGAGAAGTCAAATTATATAATATTTGTCGAAAAAATCTGAGAGAAATAATGAGACTACGAAAAAATCTGAAAAATAATAAAAAAATGTCCATTACAAGAATTTGTGATGATGAACATGTTCAAAAATTACGTGACCTCAATATCAGCAATCCTTTTTTATTGTTGTTGCAAAGTCAAATACAAAATTGCCCCAAAAACCTAAAGGAAGAAGGTATAATCTAGAGCAGAAAATAATGGCTTTGCTCATATATAAAAAATCACCAGCCTGTTATAGGCTATTAAGAAGAATGTTTTCATTGCCATGCCAAAGCACTTTGATCAAGCTATTAAATAGAGTGCTGCTAAAACCTGGTATTAACAGACACATTTTTAAATCGCTAGAACAAATGAGTCGGGATCATACACATGAAGAAAATCTTTGCATTTTATCTTTTGATGAAATGTCAATAAGGAAACATCTATATTATAATACAAAATCAGATGAAATTCAGGGTTTTCAAGACCATGACAGCCATGGTAGAAGTAATTTGGTTGCCACCAAAGCATTAGTATTTATGCTTGCTGGGCTCAGGAAAAATTGGAAGCAGCCCATTGCATTTTATTTTTCAGCAACGTTAACAGCAGACAGGATGACTGGAAAAATTGGAAGCAGCCCATTGCATTTTATTTTTCAGCAACGTTAACAGCAGACAGGATGACTGTGATTTTAAAGGAGGTTAGATTTTTGAATTTTTTTCTTTGTGGGTTTCTTTGTATGTATAATGAGAACTTATTGTTTTGATGGGTCAGTGACCCTGATTGCCGAGCTATGGGTTTCAGGTTTGATTCACAGCCAGGGAAGATATTTATTTTGCATATAAATATTTGTGCTCGGGTCATAGATGTTAAATTCTGTTTTCTGTCCGTTACCCGCAAATCCGCAACACAGGGAATCCTAGTATGGGGTGTAAGTGTGTAGGCATATATTTATTTATTATTTGTTTAATTCCTTTCAGATACTTACTGAATGCATAAATGCAAAAATGAATGTGGTTGCTACTGTGTGTGACATGTGCACAGTAAACATGAAATTCATAAAAACACTTGTTGCAACTACAATTGAACCTTTTTTTATGCATTGTGGATGTGAAATTACAACCATTTTAGATCCTCCACATCTTTTAAAATGCACTAGAAACCTTCTCATGAAACATGATGTGCAGTGTACAACTGATTTGCAGTGCAATGATACAACTATAAAAGGTAAAACTAAATATTTGTTTCATTCGTTTTAAAATTATTATATGATACACTAGCAGCTCTACGAGCTGATACGTGTATATCACTGCACTTGTGTTCTTAATTATTTAAATGTTTGTCAAGTCTATTTTTGAAACAGTTTACTGTTGGAGCACTTATTACAGTTTCCGGGAGAGAGTTCCACAATTTCATCACTCGATATGGCAAGAAGTGTGTTCTGGGGTTGCTAGCACATGGGGGTTTGGTTTACTTCAAGGAATGGCCTCTAAAACGTGTGTTCTGGTTCATCATGTACAAATCTTTTATGTTTCTGACGTTGTAGTGATCGCTGAGTATTTTGTACGTTTCTATGAGGTCTCCTCTATTCCGCCTTTGCTCCAGTGTTGTCAAGTTGAGTTCTAGGAGGCGTTCTTCGTAGGACTTCTTTTTAAGGGATGTTACCATTTTTGTTGCTGTCCTTTGGACCTTCTCCAACATTTCGATGTCTTTTTTAAAATAAGGAGACCAAATTTGAAATGCATATTCCAGCAATGGACGAATGTATGTTTTGTACATTGTGATGAATAATTCTTTGGTGATAGTATAGAATGCCTTTCTGATTATGTACAGCATGGTATTTGCCCGTTTCGTAATATTTGTGATGTGTACGTCCCATTTTAAATTTTGTGTTATCGTGACTCCCAGATCTCTTTGTGTATTCACAGCCTGCAGGGGAACATTGTCCACGTGATATTTAAGTTTAGGATTGGTGTTTCCTATGTGCAACACAATACATTTTGTAGCATTGAGTGAGATCAGCCAATCTTTTGTCCATTGCACGATACTGTCCAAGTCTTGTTGAATTATATTGTGGGTAACGAGTGGATTACCTATAATTTTTGTGTCATCTGCAAAAATCGACAGGTCAGACTGGATAGCACTCTTGAGGTCGGTGATGAAGATTCCAATCAGTATTGGCCCAAGGACAGACCCCTGCGGCACGCCACTGTGAACGTCGTAAGCCTCTGACAGGGTTTCTCCTACCCTCACTCGAAACTTTCTGTCGGTTAAGAAGTCTTCTATCCATTGGAGAAGCTGCCCGCGAATACCAAAATGTTCTAGTTTGACTATTAGTCTTTGAATAGGAACTCTATCAAAAGCCTTCTCATAGTCCAGGTATATGACATCAGTTGGTTGCCGTCTATCCCAGTTATCTGTCCATTTGTCTAAACACATGCGAAGATTTGTGACCGTGGATCTCTTGGGGTGTGTGTTGGGTAACCTCCTCGAGTGTCGCTCCGATTCCGATCCCGCTGCAGTTCGGGGGGAACGGAATCGGAGCGGCCGGTACACCCTGGGCGGCGGTCAATGGCTTCCCCTTCACCCCTTCATAGGGTTGGCATTGATCGTCGGCCAATACCCAACGTGGCGGGAACACATCGCTCTCCGTACTCCTCTGCTTTCAGAGGAGACAGGATGAGCGATGCTGTTAGTGGTGAGATGGCCCAGGGTCAGCCGGGGTGCGAGGGATATGCTCTATGGGTAACCTTACACCCCGGCGTCTGAAGACCCGAGACGGCGTGCGGTTTTAGTCGGTGCAAGCCCGACATAACCGCCCCCGCTGGCCGGCGGGGGGGTATCCGAAGGGATTTCCGCACGATAAAAAAAAAAAAAAAAAAAAGTACAAAGCCATGCTGTTCGTCGATAATTATGTTTTCTTTATCCATAAAGGTTCTTAGTTCGGCCGCAATTATTTTCTCCATAGTTTTGCAGACTATGCTTGTGAGACTGATCGGTCGATAATTCCCAGCAGCATATTTATCACCTTTTTTATTATAGGTGTGACATGGGCTTCTTTCCAATCCTGTGGTAATTTCCCATTTTCAAGCGAAAAGTTCATGATGTGAGCCAACTGTGTGCTGAGGACCTTACTGCATTGTTTTAACAATATTGACGGCAAGGCATCTGGCCCCATCGAAGTAGAGGCGCTAAAAGTATTTAAGGCCTTGGAAACTTTATCTGGTGTAATTATCAGTGATTCGATAGAATTTGCTGCTCTCGGCATTTGCACTTGAGGGATAGTCATATTTTTTGGTTCCACTACAAAGGATTTCTCAAATTGTTGGGCGAACAGGTTGGCAACTTTCATTTGATCATTTGTAATGTTCCCACTGTTGTCTTTTAATGATGGTGGTACGGATACCGTTGAGAAAAGTTGTTGGCGTACGTAGGAATAAAATGACTTAGGTCCACTTCTTACAATTCCTCTCTCAAATTCCATTCTGAGATTTCTAACCATGGTTACAAGTTTATTGTTAGCTTGCCTGTATTTCTTATATGCTGTTTTAGAACCATTTAATGTATACTGTTTCCACAAACTCATTTTGCATTCAACTTTGTCCAAAACTTGTTGGTTTATCCAGGGCTTGTTGAGGTTAGGTTTTTTATAATTGGATTTAAGTGGTATATGTTTTTCAATAGCATTGTGTGTTCTCTGTGCGAAATTCTTCCAAGCTTCATTTACGTCAGTAATATCTATATCAAGTATAATTTCTTCGTTTAGTGTGTGGGTCATCATTTCAGAGTAATTCATATTAAAGAAGTTCCTTCTAGGTGTTTGGGTAAGCGATTTTCCAGTTAGTTTACGTCTGAATTGTAGTGTAGCTAACAACACCTGATGGTCGCTCTTGCCTATATTCGGAAAGTGTTCGACGTTGGTACAGAGATTGTCCTTATTACAGAGAATGAGCTCAAGTAGCGATTCCTCGTAATTTCGCTATCTCGTAACTTTATTCACAAGTTGATTGAGGTTACTGTTTTCGTACATGTCAATAAATCGTTCATGGAGCGTATTGTATTTATCTGTGTCAACATTGTTTAACGGCCATTTTAGTTCTGGGAGATTAAAATCGCCCATTATTAGCAAGGGGTCATTTCCATCAGAAGCTTGTTTAATAGTTTCAAATAACAATTTGTCAGTCTCTTCAAACGTGTAATGGGTGGAACGATAGACACCAGCAAGTACCATTTTGAAATCATCATACTTTATGTTCAGCCATAAAGCTTCCACTTGTGTGTTATTGTTGTATGTGGGGTGTGGGGTAGCCTGAATAGGCCTGCCTTGAAATTCTGTTGACACGTAAATAGCAACTCCACCCCATCCAGTACCTTTGATTCTATCGTGACGAAAAAGTATATAGCCCTTGATGTCAACCAGACTGTTTCTCAGTTATTACAATAAATGTAGGTTTTAGCCTATTAACCTCAACAATAAGCAAATCTCGTTTAGCCAGACGGTAGGTTCTTGTTATTTTTTAGCACATTAATTGCAGATTTTTTGCTGGCTAATATTACCTTCAGGGGACGAGGGGAAGAGCCTTGGGTAGGTTTGCCAAGACGAATCACAGCCACCGGTGAGTCTGAGACCGATACATCAGTCAGGGCTTGCTGTACCTGCTTTTTATCGTGTTCAACACGTACCTCTTTGTCCCGATCAGCATCGCCGCTCTGCCGCTGACACTCATCAATGCCAAATATGATGACATTCGCGCTGCGTTTCTCCCTTTCAGCCAACTCACAGAGAATGCATTCCATACTTGTACCTTGATTTTGTTTCGCTTTTAAGGCCTCGATTTCTATTTTCAGCTGAGAAACGGTGTTTCTTAGTGCAGGCAATTCACGCACTCCGAGCTCGCAATCAGGGCACAAATACTTAAGGGTAGGTGACTGCACAATAATTCTTAGCTCCGTGGCAAGCAACCCACTACACTTCACACAAATACGCCTTTCGCAACCGTAACACTGTATTTTAGGATTTTTTTCATCAATTTTAGGTATATCCTTGATACATTTCAGGCAAACCGGCATTTTGATAGAAATTTATTTGAAATTTACTGTTTAGGGGTTATGGAATTTTACGACAGTTCGTCACTGCTAAGCTCGCAAAAGATCCGCAAGATAACACTTTCACTATTGTTTTAGGTCGCAAACAACCCGAAAACACTATTTTTATACTGAAATAGAGTAATTAAGTATATTTAAAACGAAATATTTCCGAGATATTCACAAAACACAAGTGCACTTTTTAACGCGGGTAGAACGAAAAAAAAAAAAAGATATATATAGAGTGTCTATTAAATATTAGACCTTTTTAAAAGTAGGTGCCTTCTTAGAAGGAAACTAGGGTAGGGATAAACTGAACATTAATAACAAAAATAATGCAGATTTGTTTTATAACAAAAAATTTATTTTTCTAACAAATCTGCTTTATTATCCTAATCCTAACCAATATTGTAAATGCGAAAGTGTGTTTGTTTGTTCTTCCTTCACGCCCTAAGTAACCACCAATCGACTTGATATTTTGCATGGAGTTAGTTGAAAGGACGGAGAATAACATAGGCTATATGCTATGGGCATGTATGCATAAGCTATATATACTTTTGATCCTGGAAAAACTTCATATTCCCAAGGGATATTTACAGGAATATTCGTAAATTTTACACCAAATATCGTCATTCCTCCACATCCTAACAAAGCAACCAAACGACTTGATTTTTGGCATAGAGTTAGTTGAAAGGACAAAGAGTAGCATAGGGTTCTCTTAGTCTTGGAGAAATATCACATTCCCAAGGGATATTTACAGGAATATTCTTATTTTGACACCTAGGCTTTGTTTCATTGAAATCTGTTGGCAGTAAAATATGTCACGCGGGAACAGAATTTCGCGTGCAAAAGCTAGTCTTTATATAAACTTTACATAAATAACCTCTGTCTACGCCAATGAAGAGGAGCGGGGTGCGGATCGCGGGGCGAGAGGAACGACCGGTCTGCACTTCGATACCACAAGCGAAAAGCGACGCGCGCGTACATATAGCTTAAAATTATTTTGTACCTAATATGAAGTAAACCTAAAACTAATACCATCTTTTAATTATTCTTGTCCTTAATCGCATACAAGAATTTTTGGCTACCGTGACAGGACGAAGTAAACCAAATAACGCGGTTAAAAAGTCATCACCTATCCGGCATCGAACGTTCGAGAAGAGCCACATAGAACAAAGGAGGTGCGGACGGGTGAACTTTGGACTCGGCGAGACTGCGGCGTGTCTTCTCGACATAATTAACACGGGAAGTGCCTTTCTATCCTTTCTTTTCACATTCCTTTCAGTCTTTGATTAGTGTGTAAAAGTGTTCAATTTGCTAGCCGTGCCATTTAAGATAGTGATTGTAAAATAGTTACCTACCTAGTTACGTAATCAGCCTAAGCCTACGCTCGAGTTAGATTCATATCATAACTTTCTCGAGTGCTTAAAAGGTACGTACTAATATTGCTAACGCACATTAATTCACATTCATTAGTGATACATACCTTTTTGCTTATTTATAAGTATAATTTCATGCGCATTTTACGTCAGCTTAACACAGTGCCAAGCCTACCTACCTTTTTTCTTAAACGTAATTTAAAATAAACGTTCTTTCTTAAATCCCTATTATTACCTTTACGCTTTTATCTCTTCCATGCTGGTCTGGGAGAAAAGAAAAAACGTAGAATGTACCAGCTGCTTCTCATCCCGCGCAGACCGTAAAAGCCGGTCAAGGGAACGAGCGTGAATTTAGGGAATTATTAATCCTGATTTTCATCTATACGCTCACCGTCACGCTGAACGTGGCCTTTGGGTCTTGTGTCCTTAAGCTTTAGCTACCCCATAAGGGATGAAGACGTTATTCGCATATGAATGCGCTAATATTTCGCAATTTCAAGCTTAAATTACGCCGTAATAAATCATAATAATTAAAAAACCTTCTTTAATTGTAATTAAACTAGCATTTTTCTTTCTTTTTCACCTGATTTATTTATTGGCATTCTCCTTTTTCGTTGTGTTTTTAGAATTATTCCATCCATAACGCTTCCCCATACATCCTTATTATTTTTTTTATAAAATATTAACATCGATCATCCGACGTGATTTCAGAAAACTTGTGCCGGCGCAGAACCTACGGGCACCTGGGGTCTGTTGCTAAGCGGCCGCGCAGCCTGCATGCCGGCGCGTGACCTTGACCGACATCGCCGCTCTGCTTGCATTCCTGTGTCCGGTTTGATAAACAATTTAATTACTTTATAACTCGTTTGCCATTACGATTCCATTTCTTTGTTTCGAACTGGTTTTTACCTTGTTGTTTACGCATAATGACGACCGAAGGCGGTAAGGAAACTGATATGGATTTACAATTTAGAGAACTGATTAGACAACGCGGTTCAATCAGAGGTCGACTTACAACATTTGAAAATTTCCTTGCTGACTTAGGGCGCCTAAACCCCAAGGATATAAGTGAAACTCAAAAAAATGAATTGAATCTGCGACTCGACAGAATAGAAGCGTTGTTCTCTGAATTCGAAAAAGGTCAAACGCAAATAGAACTTTTATGCCCAATTTTGGATGATCAAATTCGGGAACGAGATTTAACTGAATCCAGATTTTACACTTCAGTTTCTTCTGCTCAATCCCTGCTTAAATTACTGCCTTCTAATCAGGTAGTTAAATCAAATAGTAGTTGTTGTTCACATAAAGATAATTTTAATGTTAAATTACCAATTATTAAATTGCCATTATTTCGCTTGGTTAGAGTATCGTGACACCTTTGAATCATTAATTCATAAAAATGAAAACTTGCCTGACATAAATAAATTCCACTATTTGCGTTCCTCTTTAGAAGGCAGCGCCGCATTAATTATAAAATCGATTGAATTTACGTCAGAAAATTATTATATAGCCTGGGATTTATTATGTCAGAGATATAATAATAAAAAAATACTTATTAATAACCACTTGAAAGCTTTATTTAAAATCGAACCTATTACGAGGGAGTCCCACAGATCCATCCGGTACTTAATTGATGTTATTACAAAAAACTTGCGAGCTTTAACTACTCTTGGGCAACCCGTCGTTCAGTGGGACACGCTCATAATTTACATGGTGTCCACTAAGCTAGATTTAGTTACGAGCGGTAAATGGGAAGAATATCGAAACAATCTTTCTGATTTACCGCTATTAAGCGAATTTCTTGAGTTTCTGCGTAACAGAGCTGATATTTTGGAGACTGCGTTGGCAAACTGTAACAGAAATGAGAGAGTGTCTCTTATAGATAATAATCACACAAAAAACGATATAAAACATTCATCACCTCATCAGAAGTCCACGAAGACTTTCCTTACTGCTAGTTCTTCGAAGTCTACTGCTGTACTGGCGTGCCCCCTTTGCAGTCAAGCTCACAGAATAATAGACTGTGAGAAATTTAAATCATTATCGCTAGATAAAAAATTCCAAGAAGTAATAAACTAAAACTTTGCGTTAATTGTTTGCGAAGGGGACACGAAGCAGATGCATGTCGATTGGGCTCTTGTAGATTATGCAATCAGAAACATAATACTATTTTACATAAAACTGAATATAATTTACCGGTTAGTGTACATAACAATTCGGGTCTGCCGAACCCTTACCAGTCCATAGTATCTTCTAACAAAACATTATCAGTACAATCTTGTAACCAGGTGCTTCTAGCTACTGCTTTAGTTAAAACCAAGGTCGGCGCAAACCTCAGCACAGCAGCCGGAACCTGAAAAGATCCAGCTTCAGCAGCAGCCTTCGACACGCCTCCATCTTAAGGGGGGAGGAGTTATGTTCTTGTAACCAATGCCATACCATAATGGCCTTATTGTTAAGTAGGACATTAAGATAAGTGTCATATCACTTCCTGGTAATGCCACACAGGAAACATTAGTTTTGTATAACCAAACCTTTGTTCTAAGAATTGTATTTAAGATAAGCTTTTGATTGAATAAACAGTCTGAATTGCTCTTCAAGCGGAGCACACATCTCTAGTGTGTTTTTAAAAAGCCTTTCGCCTACACCTACTACCTAACTCTAGTCATGGATAAAAAAGAACAAGTTACCGACTCTAGTACGCGATGTCTCGTATTTGTTTGTAAACCTTTTCAAGATGAGAACTAGTCCAACGCAGTTTGCAATGATGGTGGATTTCATGGAGGGGTAAGTTCTTGGCATTTGTTTACCCACTAAATACTTCGTGTTCAAGGAACTATGGTTACATTTATACTTGTGTTGTTCACCAGAAATGGAGATTTATCCAAGCCTCAGGGCGGTCCAAGAGGACGGCAGTGGACCGCAATGAAGTGGCGGGAGCTCTCTGCCACATTAAATAGCGATGGAACAGGTGAATCCCGAACGGAAGAGAAGTGGCAGAAGGTGAGCCTTGAATTGATAATTAACATAGAACTATTTTTTGTTGAAACTTGGGGTGCTAGTCCAACATTATTTGAAATTTTCCACAACATAACTTTTCGTTAGTTAAAAATTTATTTTCATTGGGTAAGTAAATATCTAATTTTACACAATGTAGACAAACAATTCGGTATTATTGTATTTGTATTAAGTAGTATTCATTATAGTAAAGTTATTTGTATGTATAGGCCAGTGTAATATGATTTAGGAAAAAATGTAAGTAGGTAGGTACTATGAATGTGTGGCAATTTTTTTAATGATATTGTATTTCTTCATAGGTTTGGACGGATTTTAAAAATAACACCAAAAGAAAAGCAGCTAAGCTGAATAGGTCCATGACTGGTACGGGTGGTGGCCCAGCATTGAAGATAGCTCTAACGGATTTAGAGCTTCGAGTTATGACCATCATGGGAGAGCAGGCCCCCACGGGGATGACTAACATCTCGGCAGTCGGGTTTGAGCATGTAATTTAGATGAATATCTTTTATTTGTTACAAAATATTTAGCGACATCTATCTTTTTATACATTATTAGTGTATTTTTTTATACTACTAAGGTAGCAGTCAAGCAAACAGCCCACCGTGCCCATAGGGCCACCTATGAATGTTTGCAACACCAAAGGTGCCACACTTCCACTGTCAACATTACTGCGCTGCCGATTACATAGGAATAATATATATTTTTTTATACACACAGGTTGAGCACGAGGTGGTATCAGGTGGTATCTCATGTTGGGTCCAATGATATCGAATTGTCAGCAAATGACATGGATTAGGCATGGAAGCCCTCTCCTGGTCTTGATAAGGGTATGTTAAATTTATCATACCAAAAAAATAGTCTTTAATAATATTTTTTTTTAATTTAATTTAATTTATTTTAATTTTTTTTAAAATCAAATTTACATTTAAAATTAACATGGGTATGAAAATATTCTGTTTAACAATAATTCAAGAAAATTGTGTTAGAAAATAATAAGTTTAATGAAATGATTGTTACATCCCATTAAATATCTGATTGTTGTATTTCCATGTCACTGTATGGGCTAATATAATAGTTTTTCACATAAATGTATATTGTTACACATAACCAATAATACTATCTTATTTCAATATTACAGGGGATGACGATCGGAACCGCCCTAGCACCAGTCAGGAGCATCCATCTCCAACACCACCTCCAGCGCCAACCCCAATACAAACTAAGAAGTGGACCCCACTATTAAAATTAGTTATGCGGACGAGTTTTTGAAGGCTGAAAGGGATCGTGATGACAGATATTATGAATTGGAAAAAGAGAAAATAAGGCAGAGAGATATAGAGCTTGACCTGCAACACAAATGGCTTGCATTCATAAATGAGGCTTTGAGTGTAAAGATGAATGATTTATTGTATGTACATGTGTGTGAGGGATGTATGTAAGGGAATTATAGTTTTAAGCTAAGACTGCTAGGCATATTTTAGTTTAAATACTTTAGCAATAGTTTTCCATTGTTAAATTTAATTAATATTATATCTTATGGATCAATGTCTAAGACTGATTAAATTTTGTGCATAAAATATCAAATGCAGTTTGAAATACTTATCAATTATTTTGCTATTATCCCTAAGGTAGTGACGGTCTCCGGTGCGAATCGGCGTTGCGTGTACAATAAAAGAAAATCATTATAAATACAATTAAAGGGAGTACAATTGGGTACAGAAGTTTCAATTAACAAGGGGACTAAAATACACTGAAAAAGTTATGAACTATAAGAGTTCCACTCAAGTCATGTTTTGTGGGTCAGCAGATGGCACTCTATTGCCGCCATACGTGATTTACAAGAGTACCCATCTTTGTGAGACGTGGAATGAAAGGGGTATAGTTGGTAAACCCTGTTGCCAAGAGCCATGCTGTAGTCGAGGATGCCGATACAACAGGACCATCAGTGGATGGATCGACCGGCTCACATTCCGAGATTGATTAATGACTAGTTTTTAGTCTCATGCAAAAAGACTGCATGGAAAAAAAGTGTTGATAGGAGACAACCTATCGTCCCATTTAGATAATGATGTATTGGCTGCGTGTGAAGCGAATAATATCCGCTTTATATGTTTGGTGCCTAATTCGACTCACTTAACCCTTAAATGCATATGGTATCAAAATTGATACCTAACATTTAGAAGTGATTTCGAGGACCAATTCAAAAACCAAGCGGTTTAATGTTTAAATCTAAGTAAAATTACTCATTTCCGAAAGAAAATAAAACAAATTTTATAGAGTCGTTTAGTCGTTGGTTTGACGTGGTTGTCAAAATCCATTTCCCGCGTAATTCAGTTCTGTTTTTGGTTAATTATTTGTGAAAGTTGGGTATCAAAATAAACGATAAATAAAAATAAACGAATACACATTCTGTATACTAAGTATCGGGAATTTGTCAATAAAACAAAAAATACAAATTATTCATCTAAATTTATTTTATCGCCTTCAAAGTAGGCCCCATCGCTTGCAATACAACATCTTCACCGCTTCACCCAGTCTTCCATACATTTTTCATAGGCTATTTGCGGTATGGCCTTTAGCTCATTCAGCGAATTTTCTTTTATGGCTTCTATCGACTCAAAACGTTTTCCTCGAAGTGGTAATTTTAACTTGGGTAATAAAAAAAAGTCAGACGGAGCCATATCAGGTGAATACGGTGCTTGGTCGAGAACTTTTGTTGAATTTTTCGCTAAAAACTCTTTCACTATAATGGCTGTGTGTGATAGTGCATTATCATGGTGCAGCATCCATGAGTTGTGTCGCCACAAATCTGGACGTTATCGGCGGATACTCTCACGCAAACGCTTCATGACGCCTATATAATATTCTTTATTCACTGTTTCTCCCTCTGGAAGGAATTCGGAGTGAACCACACCACGTTAGTCAAAAAAAACTGTCAGCATCACCTTGATTTTGGAGCGACTTTGCCGCGGTTTTTTGGGTTTCGGCTCGTTTTCGAGACGCCATTCTGAAGACTGTTGGCTTGTTTGCATGTCATACTCATAAACCCATGTCTCGTCGCCAGTAATTATACGTTTCATAAAGGTCGGATCCGTAGAAGCTCGGGAAACCATGTCTTCAGCGACATGCTTTCGCTGCGCTTTTTGAACAAAATTGAGCTCTTTTGGAACTAGTCGAGCGGCGACGCGTTTCATGCCTAAAATGTCAATGAGAATATTGTGGACGGACTTAAAAGATATGTTTACCTCACTAGCCAACTCTCTCAGACTCATACGTCGATTTTAGAGCACTAGCTTCTTGATTCTGTCGATGTTTTCTTTGGTCGTAGCGGTTGAAGGTCTACCAGAACGAGGCAAGTCTACTACTACTTCTCGGCCTTCTTTAAAAGCCTTATACCATCCATAAGCCCTTGTTTTCGATATACACGATTCGCCGTAGGTATTTCGCAACATTTTTAGTGATTCACCACATGAAATATCATTCGAAACACAAAATTTAAGGCACACGCTTTGTTCAACAATATTTTCCATTGTAAAAATCGCCGAGGACTCAAAACTATGACCAACAAAAAGTGTAATTTAAAACAAATTGAATGACAGATCCCGCTCAAATTATGCGCGCTAAATCAGTACAGTGCTACCAACATGCAGTAAAGTCTTCTTATTGACATATTCCCGATACTTTTTACACAGAGTAGTATGAGGTATCAAAAATGATACTTCATGCATTGCCAACCAGTGTTCCCAACTACACTGTAATATTGGTAAAAACACTGTATTTTCGGATAATTTACCACCCACTGTAGAGATATTGATATTACACTGTAATTTGTGACTACTGATTAATAAGTTTCTCTTTAAACTTGTTAGGTAAAAATATAGTGATCTTAAGTTTCTACAACGAATTATACTTTATTTTTATCACCAAGGATCTAGCAACATTCTCTGTTTTGTTGCATCTGTGAACGGGGAATCCCTGTTATTCCCGAACTTGGCTCAAATGCCAAGTTTTGAATAACGGGAATTCCCCGAACGAACTTCACATGGAAATACGGTTAAATTAAAAATTCATACGT
The DNA here is from genome assembly GCA_946251805.1 of Cybosia mesomella. Taxonomy (NCBI): domain Eukaryota; kingdom Metazoa; phylum Arthropoda; class Insecta; order Lepidoptera; family Erebidae; genus Cybosia; species Cybosia mesomella. The sequence goes on from OX276411.1 coordinate 16,243,431, forward strand.
GTTGTACGGTTACGATGAAAATTATAGATCATAGCCCACTTACACGACTCTGCTCCCACCCGGCAAAAATAATATAATTCAAATATGGGCTTTAAATATTGCTTTTTAGATATATTTTACATTGGCATCATAAATTAGAAGACATCTAGCTTTCAGCGAGCTTACCGCCGTCAGACTGCTCGGGAGTTGACGCCTCGCTGGCCGTACGTTGTAGACGAGCGGTCGGCGCGGTGCCCGCGCGCTCACCGCTAGCAGTCGCCGCTCCGTCGGTCAGTATCTACCAAGCAATCGCACGCTCGATCTCTTTCCGAGTGTTTTGGCAGGTATTGAACGTATCCATTATGAACAAAGAAAAACTTATAGAAGAAGTGCGAAGATATCCCTATCTGTATGATGTCAGTGACTCAAAATATGCAGATTCTGTCAAAAGGGATCAAACATGGAAATCTATTGCTAGAACGTTGTCTGCACCAGGTATGTACCTTTTTTTTTTCGTGCGGAAATCCCTTCGGATACCCCCCCGCCGGCCAGCGGGTAATGTACCTATCTACGTACAATCTATACTATATTCAAAACGTGGTGGAGGTAAAATTGTATTTCTTTATGGTTGATTTTTTAAAGTGAAAACTTTTTTAGCTGTCCGCTTATAACTCGAGAAGAATTGATAAAACTAAAGTACAGTCACCTCTATAAATATGTATACACGGTAGGGTTCCAGAAACAAGTAACCAGGGTTAACTTCAAATTTTTGTTCACAAAAAATATAGCCAAATGATGTAAACTCTTAATATTTCATAAAAATGTAACCATTATACGCCTCATAAAATGTATCAATTAATGCTTGCAAAAATATATCCACAATCAACGGTTCAATTGAATGGAAACATGCTATAATTCATATATATGTAAACACGTACTTTCAATAAAATATACTTTCAGTGAAGTTATGTAGTCTGTAGTCTAAAATATGTAGTCGTCTTTCAAGCCATTAATACCTAAACAATTGTAGGTATACAAACTATTTGTCTAGATCGTAAGTAATGATTTATTATTGAAGTGATGTCAAATGTCATTCTTAATGTCTAGTTTAATTTATTCTCAATATTATATATTATAATCTGCTATCATCTGCAGTTCACAACATTAAAATTGACGAGATCGATTATAACTTTATTTCAAAAATATCATGTACCGCATAGACAACCATACCAAGCATCGCATTGTATGTTTGAAGGAAGAGGGGCTAAGTATAACAGAAATAGCTGAAACCTTGGGAATATCAGTAAGTTCTTTTTTCTTGGTTGTGTCCACTCTTGTCCTCTCGACTCCTAAAAAAAGATTTGTTTATCTGTTTCCTGTCAACCCTAAATATAGTCCACACTCGACCCCTAGGGTTCGAAACTGGTTTTCATACAAAAGTCAGGTATAGCTTGTCCACTTTGAACCCCTAGTTTAAAATGTGTACCTAAAATTTAAATTTTGGGTAAATGAATAAATGGCAAATGATTTAGATACAAATTATATCGCTGATATTTTAGTAAAATACTACGCAACTATAGTGTAAACTGACGATTTTACAATGAAGTGTATATTAAGGGTCGAGAAGAAACTAAAATCGGACTGGAAAATAAAAACCACTTTCTATCCCCCAAGGTCGAGATTAGACCATAGTTTGAGGTCCAGTGGACATATTAGTTATTAGGGGTCGAGAGTGGACTCAACCTTTTTCTTAACCTGTTTAAATAAATGAATGTAAGAAGTTTTCTTTATATCATACTTACGTATATTATTTTTACAGAGAAAAACTGTCTATTTATGGTCCAACCGTTGGGAAAATGAGGGAGTAATACAAAATCATGTATCATTTGGACGTCCACGTAAAATGTCGGCGGATCAAGAGAGGCATTTGATTGATCATATTCGACAGGGAGCTTTTATTAGCACTTCTATTATTGCAACAAATTATGAAGTATCACCGTCTACAATTCGTCGCCGATTACACAGCAGTGGTATTCACCATAGACAGCCTGCTAGAAAGCCGATTCTAACTGAAAGGCATAAATTACAGCGATTGAACTTTGCCAATAGGTACTTGAATTATGATTTTAGCACTGTGTTATTCTTAGATGAAAAAGTGTTTTGTACATCTCAAGATGGAAGAGTCTCATTATGGCGACCCAATAACACACGATATTTGCAAAACAACGTTTTACCTAACCGCAGAAGCGGTAGGTTATCGCTTAATTTTTGGGGATGGATGTCCTGGAGTGGTCCTGGTGAACTCATTGAAGTAACCACACGTTTAAACAGTCTGCATTATCGGGATATTTTATCGGAAGTTCTTATTCCAACGGCCAACGCAGCCTTCGGGGGTAACAGGCCCATAACATTTATTCAAGATGGTGCTTCTGTACACAATTCAAGACTAGTACAAAGATGGATTGATAATCAAGATAATTTAGAATTAATTAAACTACCACCCAAAAGTCCTGATTTGAACCCGATAGAGAATCTGTGGGGATTAATGGTTCAGGACTTCGAGTCCACTAGAGCTAGAAATATTAATAATTTAAGAGATCACGTTTTTGAGCTGTGGGATTCCTTTAGAGGTTCCTCAATATGCTCGAATATGGTTTCTTCTATGCCAGAACGATTACAGGACGTAATTAATAATAACGGTGGATATACAAGATTTTAATTCAATTTATTTGTTTACCTATTACTTTAATAATAGAATTTTAAGTTTTACTGATCAAGCTAAGTTTGTTTTATGTTTATAATGTTTTCAGTGAGCGGTGTTAGCTAAGTTAGATTTAAATATAAAATATAGTATTAATTAATAATATCATGTTTTATTTCTTTGTGGTACCCATGGAGGAGGGACACCCCTTGGAGAATCACGGGCAAAAGTTTTTGCTGAATTGAAAGTAAAAAGTAAAAGTAAAAGTAAAATTTTCTTTATTGTACGACAAAATACACAAAAATATAAAAAGAAAAAGAATAGAAATTTGTCTACATAATAATGTACAATGGGCGGCCATATTGTAAGCAACAATCTCTTCCAGGCAACCTTTGGATGGACAGAAGTGTATAGTAATGAAAAGTGGGTTTTTGGTGTAAGAAAGCAATTACTGAAATGGAATAATAATAACGAACATGAATACCTACATACAGTACGTACAATACCCATACACAATATATACAATACATACAATACAAACAATACATACAATACATACAATACATACAATATATATATATATATATATATATATATATATATATATATACACCATATACCTGTACAGACATGTACAGTTATGAAGTATAATTAATATACTGACTTATATTGACAGATAGTACCTATTCAGTCACCAACTTTTAGAATGATCCCAACGTTTGAGCTCGCCTAATAGACACCGGTAGCGCATTCCATAGGCGTGCAGCCACAACAGTAAACGATTTAGTACAGTAAACACTTCTTCCGTAGCATAAATAAATATTTTTGTATCCTTTCACATTTAATAATTGTTTATATATTAATGGCTTGAAAGACGACTACATATTTTAGACTACAGACTACAGAACTTCACTGAAAGTATTTTTTTTGAAAGTACGTGTTTACATATATATGAATTATAGCATGTTTCCATTCAATTGAACCGTTGATTGTGGATATATTTTTGCAAGCATTAATTGATACATTTTATGAGGCGTATAATGGTTACATTTTTATGAAATATTAAGAGTTTACATCATTTGGCTATATATTTTGTAAACAAAAATTCGAAGTTAACCCCGGTTACTTGTTCCTGGAACCCTACCGTGTATACATATTTATAGAGGTGACTGTACATGTTGAAATAATAACTTTTGTTGTAGTCTATAAGATATTTATTTTTCATAAAACAAAATATATTTTTAAAATGAAGGATAAAAGTTGCTTTTAGTTTTTTCCTTCTATATAAATATTTTGACGCAGCCATGAAACTTGACCTTCAAGAGATTGAAAGTAAGATAAAAACAAGTCTCGAATATTAAAAGCATTTTCGGTACTGGTAATTCCGTTTTCTAGTATTGGTTGCAGGAAGCCATTCTCGTTGTGATGAAATTGGTTGCTGTATCTCATGTTGATTTAGATACTCTATTTCATAACTTCGCATAATATTAAGTAAAATACATGTCGCTAGTATCAATGTGTCAACGCGTATCGGGTTCACATTAATACTTTTGTTATAAATGCCAAATTTCTGGTACAATATTCCAAATGCATCTTCCACATCTTTGCGTGCTCGTGATAAACGTTCATTGAATACAGTTTGTGCCTCAGATAAGCCACGACAACGAGAATGGCCTCATTAAATTTTTCAATAGAGGAACCGCCTCATCTTCTATGAAAACATGTGGTATATCTCTGTTACTTCCAGGTAGTGGTTTATTATTTGGAATATGTAATGAATTACTTTCAAGACGTCTCGCTAATTTCGAAGGTGCAAATATTCCACCGTCACTATTTCTACCAAAAGCACCTATATCAACTATTATAAACCTATATTTATTATCAACCACAGCTATTAGGACAACAGAAAAGTGCTTTTTATAATTAAAATACAGCGAACCACTATTAGATGGTGCTATGATGTTAACATGCTTCCCATCTATAGCACCGATGCAATTTGGAAAATTCCGTCTTGAAATCCTTAAGCTATACTTTTCCACTGCTCTTCAATTGGCGTTGGAATGAAAATTCCTGTGGCTTCACACCTAGACCGTCAGTTCAGCTTGGACCACACGCTAACCGCGCCCGCGCTGCAGCTTCACCCCGCCGGCGCCCGCCGCCGACCGGTCCTTGCTGTTCTTCTTCTTCTTCTTTTAGTTAATGGCTTCTGCAGAATCACCGCAATTTCACCAATGTCAAGTATATAACTCCGGGACTTGACAGAAAAGGCCAAGGACCCGAAATACTTGGAGCAATTGAAGAGATTAGTAAGCCAGGAGGATTTGGAACAGAGGGCCCGCCAGTTCTCCGAGACGCCCCGCTCGTCCATCTCAGAGATAGGAGACCCTTAAATTTTTTGAAAGAAATAAAAATTTGAACTATCCTACCTTTTGTTTTATTTCTTCCTACGGGGAGCCGGGGAAAAGAAATTTTCCCGAACCTCGCTGATGAGACTCTTTGGCAAGAGTTGAAAGGGAGAAAGGTTGAAACACCCCCCCTCCACTTGCCTTCCTTGGCAATCGCCCCATTGGCTTTTCTTGTTTTTCTTCCTCAGGAAGAAAACTTCGAAGTGCCTCTGGGGAAAAGTGCCAACTCGGGCAAAGAAAGGAGAGGGGGAACTTCAGAGTTTTCTCTCTTTCGACAAGCGCCACCTTGTCTCATCAGCTGGGACTGTTACTATCCACCACTCACTCGCCCAGTTACCGTGTTATGCACCCGCGCTTGCGCTTTGCTTATTTGTTTACGTTACTAATTCTAATTTTGTTGTGTATATTATTCTATCTAAAGTAAAGTGTTAAAATCTACTAAAAATACTATTCTTCACTATCTTCGTCTCACAACCTTCATTTCACCTACTTACTCTTGAGTATTGGGAAGACCAGTGGGTAGGCCTCATCACCACTTCCCACATTCCCATTAATTTGTTTATGATAGCTTTAAATACTTCTTGTATAATTGATCGGATTGTTGATTCACCTAATCTAAAGCTTGAACTCAACGTCCTTGCTGAAATTCCCGTGATCATATATCGGAAACTAAACTTTCTCTATTAATATTTCTAAGCAAAAATAAACACACCTTAGCATACAGACACCTCTTCACTTCGAATTTTTTCTTTATCAGAATCAGAGTGCAAGAAAACATGGGCAAACTTAAGAGAAAGCTATAGAAGGGCAGTTATTAAGAAACGCACAAAAAGGGGTCAGGCTGTTATCTCATCAAAAAAATGGCAATTTGAAGAAATGTCTTTTTTGTTGCCGCGTATGAAACAAAGAAAAACAATTTCATCATTAACGGAAGATAATAGTGAAGTTGACGAAAATTTTGATGATAACGAATTGTTGTTAAATTACGATGATTCTTCCATGTCATTGAATGACCCAGAACTTAATATCACCAACCGACCAGAATCTTCTTCAACAAATACGTCAGCAAACTCTCCTTTGTTTCCGAACATAAACGATTCAAAGGGACCCAAGAATGTACCTCAGCATTTATTCAGCTCAACTTTTACAATATTTACTTAAAGAAAAAGAGACCAATAAGGATGACGAGATTGACAAGTTTTATCGAGCATTGCAACAACAGTAAAAAAATTAAATCGTTACAGCCAATCTGGTCTGAAGTCTAGAATATTCAAGATGGAATCAGAATTTGAATTACAAGAAATCCAGGAACAAACTAATTTCTATACTGGTTCTTCACGATATAATACTGATATTGAAAGTCCTTCGGGTTATAACACCCACAATATAGGATCTTCGGATTATAACATCCGTAATGCAGGCCCTTCTGGCTATAGTACCCGCAATGCAGGATCTTCGGATTATAACCTCCATAATGCAGGCCCTTCCGACTTTAATACCCGCAATGCAGAGCTTTCAGGCAATAATCGTCCAGTTTTAGAAGAACCGATAATGAACAATGAATTGCCTAATGCTACACAGAAAAATGATTCCTAAGATTAATATGTGCTAGAATACTGTTTTGTTATTAATTTTGAGTTAACATTGAATCGATAAGTAATGGACATTAGACACTAATGGTTACATTTCTTTTTCAAATAAATGTGTACGAAACAAGAAAAGTTTCTCTTTCACTTATCTTAACGTGACGGCAATTTTTTCTATTGGTGTTATTGCTTGTCTGAATTTCGTATTCTTCTTTGTTATGTCTTTTTCAATAAATGATAATATGAAGTCAAATAAGTACCGATCCATATGAAAGTAAATGTAGAATTTTTCTTCGTCATCTAATAGGTGTCTCTGGATCTGCCAAAATTCTCCTTCTGCATGTTTTGCTTTCAGCATTTTATGCACCCAAAATCTTCGTCTGTTATTTCTTACGCTTCTCTCTTCATCCTCAAGTGCAATAGCAATAATTGGTAGTTCGCGCGTTGTGAATCTGGACATAGTAAAAATACGAGTTGCTTTAATGGAAACCGGTCGCGAACTGTGTCTATCGCGAAAAGCTAGAGTGGTCGGTGGGTAGACAGCTGGCCGTCTGCTAGCTGTCACCGCGTGAACTGCTGGGTGCCTGCTAGCTGTCGCCGCGTGGACTGCGAGCAGTCGTCCTAGTTTAGGGCAGTGTTGGGTGGGAGCGGTGTTGGAGCAGAGTCGTTTAAGGGTGCTATGACCTTATGACATCCCTATTTGGGTAATTTACTATAGTAGTTCGTTCAGCGTCTTAACTCTCACGCCATACTTATTACATTGACCTTGACGTGACTTGATTGAACTTGAGTATATTAATCTATAACTTGTCTTTTAATCTATTTTTTGTGAGTTGTGTGTTAAAAATGAGTAGTATAGACAGTGATAGTGAAGAAGATGTTATATTACGTACAAAAGTTTAGAGATGTATGGCTAAAGCACAGAAAATATTCCAATTGGCTACGTAAGTGCCCCAAGGACGATACCAAAGTCTTATGTAATGCAACCATGACAGCTGATATACATGTAATTAAAAGACACGCGGAAGGAAGCGTAATAACTGCATCTTCTACCTCTAGGTCTAAGCAAACTTCCATAATTAGTGCGCTAAAACAGACATCGGCTACAGAAAAGCAGATAATAAATATGAGTGAGATCAAATTAGACGCATTTGTTGCAGAACATAAGATTTAAACAATGTGATGAACCATTTAAGTGACCTCTTACCTCAATCATTTCCCGATTCAAATATTGCAAAAGCTATGAAAATGAAACCTACAAAGTTGCAAGCTACAATAAATAACTGTATTGACGCTGCAGAGAAGGAAGAAATGGTCAATGACTTGAAAACACAATATTTTTCTATTTTAATCGATGAAAGCACTGACATTGCCGTCGTTAAAACATTGGCGATTGTAGTTAGATATTATGATGCGAACTTGGGCAAAATTATTAGTAGATTTTGGGATTTAGTTTTTTATTTGACGAGGAAACATCTGCAACTGGTGGCAAATATTTAACAAAGTCATAAGGTCATTTCAAATTTTCACTCTATTCCACTAGAAAATGTTATAGGTTTTGGGTCAGACGGTTGTAATACGATGATGGGTTGCTACAATTCTGTTTCGAGTAGATTTCGTCAACTTTTACCTGGAATAACAGTTATAAAATGTATATGTCACTCTCTCCATATCTGTGCCAGTGAAGCCCGCAGAGTGTGAAAAATTAGCTCGTATATACAACTACATCAAAACCAGTAGCAAAGGGCTAAGTGAGCGAAAGGAGTTCCAGCGCTTGCTGAAGTAGACATTCACAAAATAGTCACGATCAGACACGATGGTTATCATTAACGGCCGTTGTGGAGAGAATTTTGAACAGTGGGATGCCCCTCAACTTCACTTTGATAATAAATGGCTGATTGACTCAGTGCAAACAACGAATGTACTTCTGATGAAATTGAATGACCCGGTATCTCTGTTGTTTTTACAATTTTTGGATTTCGTCTAACCAATTTTTAACAGGTTGAATAAAGCAGAAAGGGTTAGGATACATACTTGTATTCTCATATATGTGCATCCTTAAAAACTTTGTTTGAGTGTTTTTTAAAAAGGCAGTTATGTCATTTAGAATAGTAATAATCATAAATACTGCTTTGTCTGCTTAACATGACAAAGTAACATTCTTAACAGGCTAATCTAAATTACTCTAAGATTAGTGACACATTATAAAATCTCTCGCTACTTAATATTTGACGATTTTTACAAGAGATTGTAACATAGTAACACAAACGGTATTTTCTGCCGTATATAAAAAAATCTGCGTGGTCTTCAGTATCATTCCTTCTTCGAGCTTCGTATAGTACGATAGTTTACTTTTAATTATTATATATATATGTCGGAGTTGGTTGTCAATTACAACCAACTCGTAACAAAGGTTGGTAACTTTAGTGGGTAGTTACCAAACTTTGTTACGAGTTGATTTTCTTATTATTAATTTAAGTGATTTTACTATCAATTATTGTCAGTGGGATGCCCCTCAACTTCACTTTGATAATGAGTGTATTCACCATTATTTATTTATGACAATTATTTTTGTATTATTTGAGCCAAGGCGCCCACGCCGCGTGCGACCCGAGCTCCGCTCCGCAACCGCCGCCGCGTGCTTCGCCCGCCGCGTCTCCGCCGCGCGCTTCGCCCGCCGCGTTTCCGCCGTCCGTGACGGCGTCGACGTCGAAGGGGATCCGGACGCCGGTGGCGAAGTACCGGACCGCGGCTTCCCCGCGCCAAGATGCCTGCGAGTCTCCAGCCTCGCGCGCGTGGGCGCACGCGCCTAGCGAGGACCTGGAGGGTTCACTCTCCTCCATCGAGTCATTCCAGGACTCGCCCAGGACGCCCGCAGTCGCAGCCCCGGACACCCCGGACCTGCGACTTAGTCAGGCGTCGCTGCAAGCCGACGGTGATGGACACCGACCCATCGGCCCCCGGACCTGCGCGTCGCCCGCGCAGCCCCGACTCCGCCGAGAAGGATGTCAAGCGTCCCAAGACGCACTACTCGAACGCCGCCGCGTCTCAAGAGGACGCCGCCCCCGCCGCCGCCGAAGCTGCAACCGCAGCGCCCGCAGCCAGCCGGCCGAAGGAGAAAAGGTACCCCCCTATTATAGTGTAGGAGCTGCCGCACTTCGCTCGGCACCTACGGGAGTTGATGGCCCAGTTGGGAAGACCGGCCAACGTGCACCCGTACGGGAACGGGCTCAGGTTCATCCCAACAGATGCAGAGGAGTACCGCCTGTTGCAGGCCTACTTTATGGTGCTGGAGAGCCAGGAAGGAGTCGCCTGGCACTCGTACTCCCCCCCCCCTCGGATAGAGGAGTGAAGGTGGCCATCAGAGGGCTGCCCGTGAACGCCACGCCGGACGAAATAGCGGCCGACTTTCGTGAGCTGGGTTTCGACCCCGAATACATTCGTGCTATTCGGGGTTGCGGCGGACGACCCGGGTGCATTTATCTGGTGGTGCTTAAGAAGACCCGAGGCGTCATCCTGGAAGTTAACGACATTCGTGAACTTCTCGGGATGCCCGGAATCAAAGTTGAAGCCTGGCGCGGGAAGCGGAAGCCCGCCCCGCGGTGGAGGTGGGAAACTATACCTAAAAAGAAAGAGTGTTATAAAGTGTACAGGAAGGTAAGCGAAATATGGCAAACTGGAGTGTTCATAAACTATAAGAACAAGACTACTCATATCAAACTTAACTCTAACAACCTAAATGGATTTGATATTAGTGACCTTAAAAACATGCCCTTGTTCATTACTGGAATGACATATGAGCAAATCCACCTATACACTGATGTTGTGCCAATGCTTGGCAAATAATATGCAGTGGATGCATCTCAGCAGAACTTCCCTATACACAATATCATTGGTGAATTTCAGATGTCGCTTGATGAGGCAACAGTAGTGTACAGTCTTGTACTGTGCATATTTGGCTGACGCAGCAATCTGCCTGTGTCATTATTACATTTTATATACAAAACAGTTTAGTAGTGCAATTACAGCCACGCGGTAAACACATTCGAGAAAGGAAACGCCAACTCATCTTCATTGTTATAACCTTTACATTACTACGTGATTAAAGTGAACCAAGGCATCTTATCTCTAAGCACTCCTGAACTACAAGCTTAACAAGCAGACAAGTGTAGAACACTACATTTTATGGTCCTTCGAGCCGGATATGAACCAGCGACCTATGGATTTACAGTCCACAACAACAATGATAACATTAGCAATAAAGTTGAGATAGGCCGTGTAGCATTCTTTGTAAGTTTATTTTTAGAATGACGTTGAGAGTCTTCTTTAATAGCATCTGTCTGAATATCGTTGAAATATGTGCTCGGTGAGCTGCCACCTGCGGCGTAAATCGATGTTGTTTTCGTCTTTGTAATCGGAATTGGTTCCATCGCAAATAGTCTATTTGGAATAGTGGACCAAAACTTCGCCGACAAGTACCAGGACGATATAAGGTCATTTCAAACAAACGAAAACTATCTGTTACAATTGATAAAGAACCAAACTACCATTGTAGAACTTGAGAACCAAGTCTTGAAACGAAGCGAAGATAACATGCAACGTCAATTTCGCTACCTTGACAATTTCATCAATCAGACAAACACAAGCGTCAAATCAAACAAAACAGAGCTAGAGATACTCTCCGCCACTACTTACATCAATTCGGCTGCTCTAACAACATTTCTACTGATTAACAGCTTACGAACGCTTCAAGAAATGTTGTTTAACACTTTAACAAACGTCTATCAAGGACATGTAGACGCACATTTGATTACTCCCGTCCGACTAATGGAAAAGTTGACAGAAATTTCTGGTAGCCTGCCAAAAACTTTATCGCTACCTGTACAAAACTACGAAGAAAATATCAAGGAGGTTTACAAGATAATCAATGTGAAAGCACGTGTCACTGAACAATACTTCATATTCGAAGCTCACATTCCGCTAGTATCAAACGATGAGTTCAACTTATACCAAGCAATACCCTTACCAGTTGGAATTGCTACAGGAGCGACCTATGTACATATATCACACAAGTACATTGCGGTCAATTTTCAGAAGAATGTCTACGTTTCTCTATCAGAAAATGATCTAAAGAGATGTACACAACAAAGGTCAACAAATTTTATTTGCAAGAAAAATATGTTATCCTTTGACCTACAAAGCAAAACAGCGCTATGTGAAGCGAAACTTTTATCACTTTTTTTTTTTTTTTTTTTAAATATTTAGTCCGTCCAATTGACTGTACCCCGCCTGATGGTAAGCTGAGGTAAAGTCCAAAAAGTAGTGGCCACCATTTCTAGAGATTGCCCCTAGAATGGTGGCCCCTACCTAGACGGCCTCAACAGATGTTTTTTCACGCCCCGTTTAAAGAGCCCCGGATTATAGGTAGAAGGGAACACGTGAGTGGGTAAAGCGTTCCAGTGCTTTATGGTCCGACAAAAAAAGGAGTCACCAAACCGCTTGGTTCGCGATGGTATCGATTGCACTGTATGAGGATGACACCTAAGTCCTCCACGTGTTGTTCGGGACAAGAAGGGAGAAGGAGGAATCAATTGGAATAACTCATCGGAACATTCACCATGGTAAATGCGATAGAATACTGCCAAGGAGGCTATATCTCTACGCAGCTGCACATAAGAACACTGGGCCCTGTGACGTCAGCCGCACGTCATGCAGTGACGCTTGGATCGAATTGCAAGCACCAAATAGCTGGCTAGCAATTTGTTGTCATTCTTTCAATTTTCGAACAATATGTGATAACGAGGTTACGTCACATGCAATCACTTCTTCGAGCATCGTAACACTGTCTCCAGGATGTATACTACAGTCAACCGACGTAACTATACACACGCAACGACAATATAGAAGTCGTATGAAAATGGATTACGAGCTAGCAGCGCCAGTGTTTGATACATCTATAAACAAGATTGTGAATTTGACGTATAGCTACGCTCCAACCAAGCTTCAGAACATGGCCGCGAACCAGGACGCTGCAAGCATTGATCAACAAATCGCATTCCAAATTGAGAGTGAAGGCAGTCTGCCAGCGATGACAACTCACGACATTCAACATTACACGATTAGCTACTTTCTGCTGGCATCCGCAGTCGTGGCTCTCCTTACTGTGGTTGGAAGGAAATATTGTCATTACTGGCGTAAGAACAATACTAAGAGACGAACGACAAACAACAAAACAGAGGAGATTGAACTTCAGATTATCCGGGATGAAATTGGTTGCTGTATCTCATGTTGATTTAGATACTCTATTTCATAACTTCGCATAATATTAAGTAAAATACATGTCGCTAGTATCAATGTGTCAACAGGTATCGGGTTCACATTAATACTTTTGTTATAAATGCCAAATTTCTGGTACAATATTCCAAATGCATCTTCCACATCTTTGCGTGCTCGTGATAAACGTTCATTGAATACAGTTTGTGCCTCAGATAAGCCACGACAACGAGGGTATGGCCTCATTAAATTTTTCAATAGAGGAACCGCCTCATCTTCTATGAAAACATGTGGTATATCTCTGTTACTTCCAGGTAGTTGTTTATTATTTGGAATATGCAATGAATTACTTTCAAGACGTCTCGCTAATTTCGAAGGTGCAAATATTCCACCGTCACTATTTCTACCAAAAGCACCTATATCAACTATTATAAACCTATATTTATTATCAACCACAGCTATTAGGACAACAGAAAAGTGCTTTTTATAATTAAAATACAGCGAACCACTATTAGATGGTGCTATGATGTTAACATGCTTCCCATCTATAGCACCAATGCAATTTGGAAAATTCCGTCTTGAAATCCTTAAGCTATACTTTTCCACTGCTCTTCAATTGGCGTTGGAATGAAAATTCCTGTGGCGTCACACGTAGACCGTCAGTTCAGCTTGGACCACACGCTAACCGCGCCCGCGCTGCAGCTTCACCCCGCCGGCGCCCGCCGCCGACCGGTCCTTGCTGTTCTTCTTCTTCTTCTTTTAGTTAATGGCTTCTGCAGAATCACCGCAATTTCACCAATGTCAAGTATATAACTCCGGGACTTGACAGAAAAGGCCAAGGACCCGAAATACTTTTAGCAATTGAAAAGATTAGTAAGCCAGGAGGATTTGGAACAGAGGGCCCGCCAGTTCTCCGAGACGCCCCGCTCGTCCATCTCAGAGATAGGAGACCCTTAAATTTTTTGAAAGAAATAAAAATTTGAACTATCTTACCTTTTGTTTTATTTCTTCCTACGGGGAGCCGGGGAAAAGAAATTTTCCCAAACCTCGCTGATGAGACTCTTTGGCAAGAGTTGAAAGGGAGAAAGGTTGAAACACCCCCCCTCCACTTGCCTTCCTTGGCAATCGCCCCTTTGGCTTTTCTTGTTTTTCTTCCTCAGGAAGAAAAACTTCGAAGTGCCTCTGGGGAAAAGTGCCAACTCGGGCAAAGAAAGGAGAGGGGGAACTTCACAGTTTTCTCTCTTTCGACAAGCGCCACCTTGTCTCATCAGCTGGGACTGTTACTAACCACCACTCACTCGCCCAGTTACCGTGTTATGCACCCGCGCTTGCGCTTTGCTTATTTGTTTACGTTACTAATTCTAATTTTGTTGTGTATATTATTCTATCTAAAGTAAAGTGTTAAAATCTACTAAAAATACTATTCTTCACTATCTTCGTCTCACAACCTTCATTTCACCTACTTACTCTTGAGTATTGGGAAGACCAGTGGGTAGGCCTCATCACCACTTCCCACATTCCCATTAATTTGTTTATGATAGCTTTAAATACTTCTTGTATAATTGATCGGATTGTTGATTCACCTAATCTAAAGCTTGAACTCAACGTCCTTGCTGAAATTCCCGTGATCATATATCGGAAACTAAACTTTCTCTATTAATATTTCTAAGCAAAAATAAACACACCTTAGCATACAGACACCTCTTCACTTCGAATTTTTTCTTTATCAGAATCAGAGTGCAAGAAAACATGGGCAAACTTAAGAGAAAGCTATAGAAGGGCAGTTATTAAGAAACGCACAAAAAGGGGTCAGGCTGTTATCTCATCAAAAAAATGGCAATTTGAAGAAATGTCTTTTTTGTTGCCGCGTATGAAACAAAGAAAAACAATTTCATCATTAACGGAAGATAATAGTGAAGTTGACGAAAATTTTGATGATAACGAATTGTTGTTATATTACGATGATTCTTCCATGTCATTGAATGACCCAGAACTTAATATCACCAACCGACCAGAATCTTCTTCAACAAATACGTCAGCAAACTCTCCTTTGTTTCCGAACATAAACGATTCAAAGGGACCCAAGAATGTACCTCAGCATTTATTCAGCTCAACTTTTACAATATTTACTTAAAGAAAAAGAGACCAATAAGGATGACGAGATTGACAAGTTTTATCGAGCATTGCAACAACAGTAAAAAAATTAAATCGTTACAGCCAATCTGGTCTGAAGTCTAGAATATTCAAGATGGAATCAGAATTTGAATTACAAGAAATCCAGGAACAAACTAATTTCTATACTGGTTCTTCACGACATAATACTGATATTGAAAGTCCTTCGGGTTATAACACCCACAATATAGGATCTTCGGATTATAACATCCGTAATGCAGGCCCTTCTGGCTATAGTACCCGCAATGCAGGATCTTCGGATTATAACCTCCATAATGCAGGCCCTTCCGACTTTAATACCCGCAATGCAGAGCTTTCAGGCAATAATCGTCCAGTTTTAGAAGAACCGATAATGAACAATGAATTGCCTAATGCTACACAGAAAAATGATTCCTAAGATTAATATGTGCTAGAATACTGTTTTGTTATTAATTTTGAGTTAACATTGAATCGATAAGTAATGGACATTAGACACTAATGGTTACATTTCTTTTTCAAATAAATGTGTACGAAACAAGAAAAGTTTCTCTTTCACTTATCTTAACGTGACGGCAATTTTTTCTATTGGTGTTATTGCTTGTCTGAATTTCGTATTCTTCTTTGTTATGTCTTTTTCAATAAATGATAATATGAAGTCAAATAAGTACCGATCCATATGAAAGTAAATGTAGAATTTTTCTTCGTCATCTAATAGGTGTCTCTGGATCTGCCAAAATTCTCCTTCTGCATGTTTTGCTTTCAGCATTTTATGCACCCAAAATCTTCGTCTGTTATTTCTTACGCTTCTCTCTTCATCCTCAAGTGCAATAGCAATAATTGGTAGTTCGCGCGTTGTGAATCTGGACATAGTAAAAATACGAGTTGCTTTAATGGAAACCGGTCGCGAACTGTGTCTATCGCGAAAAGCGAGAGTGGTCGGTGGGTAGACAGCTGGCCGTCTCTTAGCTGTCACCGCGTGGACTGCTGGGTGCCTGCTAGCTGTCGCCGCGTGGACTGCGAGCAGTCGTCCTAGTTTAGGGCAGTGTTGGGTGGGAGCGGTGTTGGAGCAGAGTCGTTTAAGGGTGCTATGACCTTATGAAATCCCTATTTGGGTAATTTACTATAGTTGTTTTGTATAGTTTGTGTTCAGCAACTTATTTGTGTGTATTTAGAATAGAAATCAAACCAAGATTACGAGATGTTATTTCACAATATATTTAACTAGTGAGCTATCTTCAAAATTACAACCAGTCACTCAATAGTCGCCATTGGTAAGCTCGAGTTTTTTCTTCTCCCCGTCCCGCGCGCCCGCGCAGCCCTACATCTTGCGTTTAGTTATAGTTGTAGGCGCTAACAACTTCCCCCCCCCCCTCGAAGACTGTGAGGTTTCGAGAGGATGCACTGTCTGGTGTGGCTCCGGCTCAGCTGGTAGAGGACACAGGTTACTGATTGCACGGCGCACAGTGCCCTTCGAAGTCAGGACATCTGCAACACGCGCGACGCCATCTGCTCCAAGATAGAGTCGCTCGATCCGACCCATTCGCCACTTGAGAGGAGGCAGGTTGGCTTCCTTGAGGATCACCATGTCTCCTTGTGACAACGACCCTTGGTTGACTCGCCATTTGGATCTCTGTTGGAGCTCGCAAAGGAACTCGTTGCGCCATCTCTTCCAAAAGTGTTGCCTCATTTGCTCGATCTGTTGGTACCTGTTTAATCTGGTAGTTTTTATATCCAACAGCGCTGGAGACGGCAGCGAGGTAAGTGGTCTTCCGATCAGGAAATGCCCAGGAGTTAATGGAAGAAGATCACAAGGATCCGATGAAAGAGGAGTAAGGGGACGCGAATTTAAAATTGCTTCGATCTGAACAAACCACGTAGATAATTTGTCGAAAGTTAAATGATTTTCATTTTTTCCTAACATTCTATAAAAATGATGTTTGGCGGATTTCACGCCTGCCTCCCAAAGCCCACCGAAGTGGGGAGAGTAAGCCGGCGAAAACCGAAACTTAATACCTTCGTTCGCAGCGAAAGACGACAGAGATTCATTGTTTAGGGTTAAAAATTGGTTTAAATCATTGCTTGCGCCCACAAAATTACGACCGTTGTCGCAGTTAATTTCACTCGGCTTTCCCCTACGAGAAATGAAACGTCTCAAACAATGTATAAATGCTTCGGAGCTAAGATCAGATGCAACCTCGAGATGCAATGCTCTAGTTGTGAAGCAAACGAAGAGGCATAGATATGCCTTGATGATTTTACATCCGCGGCCGAGGCGGTTTCTGATAGGGAAAGGCCCAGCAAAGTCAACACCTGAAATTTGAAAAGGTAAATTGGGAGTAACTCTAGAGCAAGGTAAATTTCCCATAATAGGAGTTATGGTTTTTGCTTTCATGATCCTACATATTTGGCAATTGTTTACAGTGCTTCTCGCAAGTCGTTGACCACTAATAGGCCAGTAACATTGGCGTAAGTTTGTAAGCAGCAGCTGTGGACCACAGTGTAGCAGTTTTTTATGCTCGTGAGCGAAAATCAATTTTGTCATTGTGTGACTAGAATCTAACAACATAGGATGTTTTTTACTGTACGGTTCCGCTGCGCGCTGAATACGCCCCTACCTACACGGATAATGCCGTCTTCGTCTACGAACGGTCTCAGAGATAAAATACGGGACCTAGAAGGTAACATTTTTTTATTTAATAATAAATTTAACTCGGATTCAAAACATTCAGTTTGGTGCTGTTTTATTAAACATTTCACAGAAGTTTCCAATTCCTCAGCTGTTAAATTGCCTGTTTGTTTTGAGTCCGTGGTTTTTAGATTATGAATAAATCTTAGTACGAAAGCCATGGCTCTTTGTACGGTTGTGAACTTCGAATATTTGTCAAAATTCATAACTCCGCAAAGAGTGGTGGCGTGAGAACTCGTAGGTACGGTAGTACTAGTGCATGTAGTAGTTTTAGTTGAAGAGTGAGTTTTAGTATTAGTGTAAGTTTTCTTTTCAGGTAATTCCTTTGTATAGTTTATGTTATTGGGCCAATCAGACTCGGATTGCAAAAGAATTGAGGGCCATGCCACCACAAAGTAGTTTTATGTATAAGCTTGGGATCTATACCTCGAGACGCGAGGTCGGCGGGGTTTTGAAGTCCCGGTACGTGGCGCCAACACCCGGACGACGTTAACTGCTGGATTTCCGCTACACGATTAGACACGAATGTCTTTAAGTCGCGAGCTTGAGAGGACAGCCAAGCGAGGACAACGGAAGAATCGGTCCAATAACATATTTTAGCAATATTCAGTCTTAAAGCCTTTAAGACCTTTTTTACTAAACGAGCTGCTATTAGAGCTCCACAAAGCTCTAAGTGTGGAATCGTTTGTGGCTTGACTGGTGCAACTTTAGTTTTAGCACAAAGAAGATTGACAACCACTTTACCTGAACTATCTAGCGAGCGAAGATAGACACAAGCTGCATATGCGCTTTCCGAGGCATCGCAAAACGCATGGAGCTCAATGTTATCTGGGTTTTTACTTAAGACACACCTGGGAATTTGAATAGAAGACAAATTATTTAAGCCCGAAATAAATGTAAAGGCGCCTTTTTAGGCGTCGAGAAAGAAGCCTCGGGAAAGGGAAGCATCCCAAATACCGACTCCACGAGCCCCCTGCGGGGTCGCTGTGCCCAACAAACAAAATTTGTTCTTGTAGTGGCTTATATTGCCGAAAATAATATTCTTATAGAAGCCGCATTATCGCTAATAAGGGTGCATTTGGGCACAATTTATAAAGACAATAACCTTATACCCCCTCTATAGTCGTTTTATTGTCCGCTTCTTTTCCTTATACGTGTTATATTATGACAAGAAACAAGGAAGTTAAACTTATAATGGCCAGAAAAAAGCCCCTAAAAAACCAATACACTTATAAGGGACATATGAATAGTGTTAATACGGGCGATCACTCTTATACGTGTTGTATCATGGTCCGATACAAGGGAGTTAAACTCATTGCGGCAACTCAAATGCTCTTAAAAATCCGTAAGCCCTTATTGCCGTTTGTTAGTGATTCTACAATAAGTCTTTTTGTTAGTGATTTACATTTTCGCAATAGTTTGTCAAAGAAAGAGAAACTTCAACCACTTTACTGGAAAAAAAACGGTAAGTTATTATTTTCTGTAGTTTATTTACTTGATTTATGTGTTCGTTTATAGTGAAAAGTGCATGGGAATTTAAATGCATGATAAAATGTGGTACGCTGAGTGTTATGGTATCAACCCGCCCTTGAATTTAGGCTGTTTTTGTGTTAGAAACGTTATTAAATTTTTAGTCATGTCATAAATAGTGCTATTATGAGGGCAATACGATTCGCACATCGTCTACAAGAAGTCAATGAGAGGGAAGACTTTATAATGGTAACAATTGTTGCTTATGCTATCGCCATTTTATACCATTAGGGTTCCTTACGTCACGAATTAAATCGTACTTAGCTAGTCTTGTTCCCATTATCGTCGCCTTGGAGGTCAATGGAGCTAAGCGACAATTTTTGAGAAATGGAGTTAAGTGCGGTAACGTATTGTGAAAGAGCCAAAGTACATATTAGTCAATAAATGTAACACTATCATGACTGTAAGCAGGTTTTTTTTAAATTTGCCAATTTTTAGTGTAGTTTTAATAAAAGCCAAAAAAGCTATGCTGCTTAAAGTCATTCTGATTAGAAGCCAAAGAAATTAATTAATCAGTGGTCAATAGTTGTAAGAGCTCATAGAACTCTTGACTACCAAAATTATTACATCATGATATTGTGTTATAGCTATTGTAAAGCTAATCCAACCCCGGTAACAAGTGCATTTATTTTTTAAATTAAATTATATTTTATTAAATAGACAGAGAAAAAACGTGTTTATTCCTGTTCACCAATCCGCATTCTGCATTTTGAAAAGTTTGTGCGTGCATCGTTTAGTTTAGTTTGAGAGTGAGTTCGTGTCATGCACGGTGATATTTTGTGTAAAAAACCAATATTATTGTGAGTTCTAAGCAATCGGTGTTAATTTATATTAGTTTGCAATTTTATTATTCAGTGTGTGGTTAATACTATTAACATGAATATAATATCACGAGGACGAAAGATGGTTGCGGCGATTTCTGATTTAGACAATCAAAACAATCAAGGTAGGTAACTATGTACTTTTGGTTTTATTAATTATTTTTGAAGATTGCTGAACTGATTATGAAGCTTTTGTTATTGTTGTATATTATTGTCACAGCAATAATACAAGTTTCATAATCCGTTTTCAGTCAATGAATTTAAAAGTGTTTCGATACGACAATACCTACCTACAACTTGTTTGGCGTGGCGAGAGATTCATGCGGGGTGGAATGTCCTCCCGCTGTCTCGCTGCGCCCGGCTATCGTATTTCTTATCTATCTGATTTTATTTATTAAGCGGGTTACCTTTTATTTAATATTAATACAATTTTATTTTATTTGTATTGTTTTAGTTTTGGAACAAAATGACGAAAGTTTGTATCATTTACTTCAAACTGTGCCTCCGACAGTTGAGGCAACAGATCGTTCTAGTATGTCACTTACAGAACAAACAGGTAAGTATATACAATTTGTTTGTTTAGGATTCCGTACCTAAAGAATAAAACGGGAATCCTATGACTAAGACTCCGCTGTCCGTAAGTCCGTCTGTCTGCCTGTCTATCCGTCCGTCTCCCACCAGGCTGTATCTCATGAACCGTTATAGCTAGTGAGTGGAAATTTTTACTGATGATGTATTTCTGTTGGCATTATAATAACAAATAATAAAAAGTAACAAAATAAATTAAAAGAAATATTGTAAGTAGTGTTATTAAATATTGTACGATGGTACGGAACCCTTCATGTGTGATAACGACACGCACTTAGGCAGTTTTTTATTTAGGTAATCTAGCCTTAAACTATCTTTCAATATAGAATTTCATGTGCGCGTGCGGAACACAGCGTGCTGCTTTTTCATGACTCACGACGGGCGGAGGGTCACGAAAGGGTTCTGCTTGTACCCAGAATGGTCGCTGACGCTAAATTACTGACACATAACGTTGAGTTTACAAACGAGATTAAGTATAGATACCTACAACACATTTTTATTTTTATTCTTTTAGTTTTTGAAGACAATGACGAAAATTCTTATCATGTACTTCAAACTGTGCGTCCGACAGTTGAGACAACGGATGGTTCTAGTGTGTCATTTACAGAACAACTAGGTAAAATGTTACTTACAACTTCATTTATTTTTTATTTAGGTAACCTAGTCATAAATAATGGCCGTATTTATGCAAAAAGGAACCACATACTCCATTCTGCATACTGGGTGGTTCCTTTTTGCATAAATACGGCCAATTAACTTTCAAAATAGAATTATATGAACTGTATTTATTAGTTGCGGACTTTACAAAGTTTTTGAATTTCTGGATCTTGATATAGTTAGCCATATTAATTTTCTTGTAAATATAGTAGTTACTTTTTCAGGACATGGTTACAATACTTCTTCTTTATACTTTCAGATTCTATCAGTGAAAGTGATCCCTACTTTACCTCTGATTCTGATAATGATCCTATATACCAGCCTGTAATGAGAGTTTCGGAGACATCTACCTCTGAAATATCTAACAGTTCTGAAGAAGATAATGAAGTATGGAGTAAATACATTCGAAAACCCGTCACCTCTACAAGTGAAAAAGTTGACTCTGACACTTTGACAAGAAAACGTCAAAGAAATCCACTTAAATGGAAACGAAATACTCAAAATACTTTAAGGCTAGCTGGAAAAGAATATACAACAAGATCAGGAAATAAAATAGGTTCTAAAAAAGTTAAAGAAATATCGTGTAAGTGCCATTATAATTGTAATTTGAAATTTTCTTTAGAAGAAAGAGAAAATCTACTAAAAGAATATTTATCTTTGAAATCGGAACATGCAAGATGGAGTTACATAGGTAAGTGTGCAGAACGTGTACCTGTTAAACGAACCTACAAAGGAGAACAGAGTAGACGTAAAAATACGTTGGTATATAGCTTGTTCAGAGATAGCCAAAGCTCCCAAGTTTGTAAGTCATTTTTTTTGACTACTTTTAATATATCTGCGAAGAAAGTTGAGACAGCTTTAAGTAAGTTGACATCGTCTGGGGTTACTGAACCAGATAAGAGAGGTAAGAAAGATCCACCCAACAAGAAATCCGAAGCAGTTAAGGGTATAATTAGAGACCACATTAAGTCTTTACCTACTGTGTCATCCCATTATTGTCGTAGTACGTCGAAGAGAAAATATTTGCCTTCAGGTTTAAGCGAAAACCGTTTATACTTAGACTATGTAGAGTATTGTAAAGAACGACAAGTTGTTCCTGAGAAGGCCAGTTTTTACAAATCCATTTTTACCAACGAATTTAATTATGGTTTTCATCGCCCTAAGAAGGATCAATGTGATCATTGTATACAATTTAAGAATAGGTCCGAGCATGAACAGCAACTTTATAAAGAAGAGTATGATTTACATATTACTCGTAAAAACGAAGCGAGAGAGCATAAAGTTTCTGACAAAAATCGTACCCAAGTAGATCCTGGCTTTGTCTCCTTTGCCATGGATCTGGAAAAAATACTATTAGCTCCAAGTTTACAGGCTGGTCAGGTGTATTATAAGAGAAAGTTAAAGATATACAATTTTACAGTGTATAATTTAGGTGATTCTGAGGCTACAAATTATATGTGGCATGAAGGAGTGGGTACTAAAGGTGCATCGGAGATAGCCACTTGCATTTGGATGCATTTATCGTCATTGGCTCCCGAGGTAAAAGAAGTAACTTTCTTTTCCGATACTGCATCTGGCCAGAATCGAAACACTATTATTGCCGCAATTTTTTTACATGCAGTAACAGTTTTGCCAATCGAAACTATCAATCAAAAGTTTATGGAGTCAGGACATTCTGAGATGGAATGCGATAGTGTTCACTCTGCAATAGAAAACAGAGGGAGACATGTAGACGTCTACACGCCAGAGGGCTGGTACACTGTCGCTCGTACGGCTAAAACTAAAAAGCCCTATTACAAAATCAAAGAGTTGACATATTCAGATTTTATTGACTTTAAGTCGTACAGTAACACAGTTATCACAAATAAAAATAAAACTGATAGTGGTGACAATATGAACTGGCTGTTATTAAAATGGATTCAATATCGAAAAGGAAGTCCTAAAACGATATTTTTCAAAAATCAGTTATCTGAAGAAAATTTTAAATCTATCAATACAGCGCCGAGCTCTACGTAAATCTGCTACGATACCAAGTTCCGATTTGCAAAACCTCTATAACAAAAAGCTCAAAATCCCTGCCAATAAACTTAAAGATCTAAAGGAGCTCTGCGCAAAAGGTACCATACCTTAGGCGTATCATGATTTTTATAACGATCTGGAAGAAGGACCAATTAGTGACCACTCAGATAGTGAATAAATTCATTTTTCAACATTACTTTATAATTATTGTTAATTTGATTTATTTCCCTTTAAAAATAAATGAAAAAGTGATTATTTTGTATTTATTTTCAAACACTTTACTCGACATAGGCCTAATAATTAATTATATTAAATGTCATCAGATTAAAAAGTCAAGAAGCCAACAGAGTTATGTGACTTACACTCTGTAATAAGAGGATTGTATTGTATTTATAATAGTAGTCAACAGGCGTAAGCCACATAACTCAGATACCATGATATTTTGATATTTTTAAATTGTAGCGTTAATTTGTAATACGTTTTAATAATCTAGTGTGAAAATTTGAAGTCTCGACTAAAATCTAACGCTGAGTTATGTCAAAAATACTGTTTTTACGCGCATCATTTGTTTTTTAAACGTCCATAACTCAGAAGTGTAGTTTGTGGAATAGCTCCATTACCCTCCAAGGCGACGTTATATATAATATACCTACCTACATAGTTATAATTCATTTTTCTCTCTACCCAAGGTTGGAAGAGATCTCTTTATGTGGATACTTAAGCTCGCCTTTGCGCCCTAATTATAAGTTTGAAGAAAAAAATATATATGTATAGGTATATATGTCCACGTGAGTGCAATATATATATATACAATATTTAATGTTTTTGTCCGCAGATACTGCGATGGTAGTATATATATTAGTAGATGTTGACAAATTTCTACAAAGAAAAGATCTTAATTTTAATAATATGCGATGGCCATGGAAGTGGAAACATTTTATTCTAAGAAAGGAATGTTTTAATTGTAAATATCCGACCCTTTCTGGTTTACCTTTACACTTTGTGATTGGTCGTGAAAACATAAAGGTTTTGCTACAATTCACTTTCTTTTTTTGCCAAAATTGTAAAGAGTATTTGATTTACGACCACTATATTGAAGATGAATGCGAATATTGTCATCCTTAATTAATTGTCAATAGCATTACAAGGTAAGTGTAAGATGGTGTTTACGCTAAAAACGTTTCGCAGTCAATGCACTCATATTATGTTGGGATGCAAGTATATGGCCGTATGTTAGACGTTCACCTTCAATGCGGTACAACTACAACTGTAACCCCGGATGAATCCGATTTCATCACCCAAATGGAAGTAGGCAATTACACTTGCACTAAACTAGTCGAGCAGTACACTGCCGGATTTGGAAATACGGTTATACCGGGTTCTACTGATTGCGATTTCATTTTCAATAAACCAGCTCTTCAAGCTGGGGAGAATATAGTTGGGTTCTTCGGCCCCATAGCCGCTAATCCAGTAAATTATGCCACTTACTAATGTCCTGGCATACGTGCAAGCGTGCGCTTGTTCTTGTTCAGTGTCGCACAGAAGCTCGCGTCAGACGGGCGCATGCGAACGCATAAGCAATCTTGTCTTGACCGTGTGCTATGCTAAGTAGGTGTTTCTTTCTAAATAATGGTTATTTTTTGTATTAGAAAGTACAACGAATATATTGTGTATTGTACTTTATGTACAGTACAGTACGAGAGGCGAGGCGGTTTTTTAAGTATCTACCAATAGTGCTCACTGTGGTAGGTAGGTATTAACCCACCACAGTGAACACAAAAACATTGCATGAAGCCACGTGTGTACGAGACATTATTATGCAGGTAGTATGTTGTTTTATGTTTTTTTTTCTTTTCAGGTTCTTTAACAAAGCCATACAAAATTGTGAAAACGTTTGAAAAGGGAAATTCAAAATTATCAGCAGTACCAAGTCATTGGGAAAAAGATGGTGTTCTGCACTGGCCCAGATATAATGAAAACAAATTAAGAAGACTTGAAAATTCGTATCCTGAAAATAACTGGCGAAAAATTAATTGCAAAGTGAAGAGATCTAATTTGATTACTTTTCTTGAAGCGGAACAGGAAATAGACAAAATGTGTAATAAATCTGAAACAGATACAGACACTGAGCAATATCATATGACAAACCCAAACCCAAAAGAAATAACGTATGATCAACTTGTTCAAGATTGCATTATGGTAAGTAAACTTTCACAGAAATACAGATATTTGTATGATGAATTTAAATTTCTGATATCGAGTCTGGATGTCTTTATGTATGCATGTTTGTGTGTGTTCATTTACTCTCATCTATCCTTTCATACATGCTCATCGGTTTAGGGTGCTTTTGTCTTTATTTAAACAAAAAACAAATATTAGGAAAAAATAGATATAGATACTACTCAACATTCTCATTTCTACTTCATTTATTCTAATCTTTGCATCTTCTGCCGAACCAAACTTTCACTTCTGTACATTAGTGTTCGTACTAACACTTTACTACGATAAATTTTCACCAGCATGTGATTGCTTTCTGTTGCGATTTTTAACTCGTTGGTATTTATTTTTCTTGCAGTATGAAAATATTTCGTCAGGGTCATTGAACAAAACAGTCGGATCATTTGAAATAGCGGAAAATGATGTTTTATGTCAACCTGTTCAAGTAAGAAATTTAGAAAACTCACTGATAACAATTCAAGCTTCAGCTAGCAATACAGATTCCATCGCTCAACAAAATGTGAGTCAACCTGATGAAGCAACAAAACACACACTATTAGTTATTAAACCTTCAGCAACTAGTACTGATTCCAACGTTCAACAAAATGTGACTTCCGAAATACAGATTGACAACGCCGCTACCTTCAATTTAATGGTTTTGGCAAAATTAGAAACTTTGCACGAAAATTACAGAACTCTAAACGAAAAAATCACTGAAGATATCCAAAGCCCAACAAGAAGAAAGGAAATTTATCAAAGAAAGCGTACAGTCTATTTTGCTCGGCTTATCCAATATTAGTGTTCAGTTTGACCATGTAATAAATCAGTTCACCTGTGCGGAAAATAATAAACAAAAAACAAACATACAAACTATTACAAGTGAACACGAGTTAAACAATTTTGAAAAAGCATTGGAAAAACCAGAGATAGAAGAAGAATGGAAAAATAAATTTTCAATTATTTGTGGGAAAGGAAAAGGTCGAGGGGTAAATAACGCTTATGCGTTGGTTGATTCAATGTTTAGCAGATGCTTTTTACTCCAGTGTAGCTGGGCTGGAGGGTCTCGAACCTCTGAACAAAAGATTTGCTTTAAAAGCCACACTAAAATCATAAATTTCTTTTTTGATATTATTCATGAGTCGGATAATTCATTTTCCTTATTAGACTGCCACAAATTCTTCAAAAATATCCTGAAAAACTCACGTCAGCGCAACGAAAGCAAACAAGAACGAACATCTAGAACAAAAAATCGACCAAAAATAATAGCAAAGCGTAAGAACTTGTGTAACGAAATACAGCCATCTTTACCCATTACCGTAACTTCTGTATCATTACCAGCTGTTGGGACGTCTGGCTCTGCTTTAGAAAGCTGCTTAGAGCCAGTTCAAGATAATGATGATGATGACCCGAGGTCATCTGCATCTCTTGCAGGGTATTTGCTCTAAGCCACTTGAAGCATCTGTTTTAAAGACTTATTGTAGTTTTTAGTCTGTTATACTAATCAAAATGAAAAAGAAATCTGTAATATTTATTTTTTCACTTCATTTTGGTTATTATGCATCGGTGGTTGCAGGGAATAAAGCCACAAACGCAAAATAATCATACTGATAACTTCTTTCCCTGCAACCATCATTATTTGAATGTACCAAAAGTGTTACTTATTGTAATAATTTGACTTGAATTGAATGACTGATTAATGATTAGGTTTCTACTTCTTGAAGTAAGAAGGTTAGTGTTTAGTAGCTTGCTAAGTTACTATAGCTTGACCATCGTAAAGTCGACCATCTCGAGGCTGCGCGGGACGCAGGACCGGGAGTGCTCGACCAATCAATAAATCTATCGATGACGGCAGCCGATAGACGGCTGATTTGGTAGATCGAGTGCTCCCACTCCCTAGTCCCGCGCCGCCTAGAGATGGTCGACTTTACGGCGCTGGTCAAGCTATACCTAGTTTTATTTAAAGAGACTGATTTTTTACTGTATTCTTATATATTATTGCGTTTAAAACACACCAGAAGAGGGTATTTTATTTGTAAACACTGAATCAACCTATCTATTGATGATGGTTGACAATGTTCCTACTAGTATGTAAGTAAAACTATATTCTAATCACTATATAACAACATGCTAATTAATAATTAAACAATAGAGTACTATTGTTCTATTATTAAACTAGCTGTTTCCCGCAACCGTGTTCGCTCACGTTAATTGCTAAGATTTTATATTTTTTATTATTAAATTGTAGTTATAAAGACTGAAGTCTGCAGTAATCAATCGTCTTACTAAGGCAGCTTAGTAAGACTTAGAAAACGAGTTTTGGTAGTATACTAAGTATCTGTTCAGATAGCTCCCAAAGCAGGCATCATCCACAGGTTATGTTCAAACAGCTGACAACCCACCAACTGTTTAGCGTATTAACTGAGAGAGCATTGAGGTCAGTCCTTAAACCAACAAATAGACAAGCCTTCCATTAGAC
Organism: Cybosia mesomella; assembly: GCA_946251805.1. Taxonomy (NCBI): domain Eukaryota; kingdom Metazoa; phylum Arthropoda; class Insecta; order Lepidoptera; family Erebidae; genus Cybosia; species Cybosia mesomella. The sequence goes on from OX276411.1 coordinate 16,271,520, forward strand.
AATGCCCGATTTGAGAGCCACTCTTCCTCTGGTTTTTAAAATATGACGAATTAAGTTATGACGTTAATAAAAATACGTGATGTTCAAATTACTTGTTTTATTTTACAAAGTATGGATTAATGGTGTAACAATACCGAATTATATTCGACATTTAACAATTTACATTGAATGTCAGCGCATGAAAAGTTATATATATTTTTTGATTCACTAGAGATGTAATTTTCACATTTATAAATATTAATTAATGAAGACTTTAAGGGGTAGTCAAAGGCATCAACTAAATTATCCATGATATATCCTTCTAGTCGTATGTCTTCGGTTTCATTAATGTGTATTGCTCTTATTTCTATAACTTGTTTGTGCGTTGTTAAAAACCATTTATCATGTTTTTGGGAAGATAAAATAAAAGATTCAAAATGCAGTACCAATATAGATCCATTTTTGCTGTTGCACTGTTTTGCAAACGGATATTTTATTATATTTTTACTGTAAGTCTCAATCTCGACTTCACTTCTTTCGTGTAGCCTACGAGCTACTTGTGCTAGAGGTTTATTTCCCTGTCTCAACATATGTTTGATAATTTGGAGTTTATTCTCAAAAGGGTAAGCATTAAAACTTTGTAAAGTGCCAAATTTTCGGACCTCGTCAACGAGGTGTGATAAGTTATGCACATTACTTGTAATATGATCCTTTCCATAATATTTTGCATAATTATTTATAAATGAGTTTAATAACGCCTGTGCTAGACGTAAAAACTTAAAATGGTTTTCATTAGAACAAATTGTGATGGCACAGAATAAGCAAAGGAAGTGTTTGTATGCATCAGAATCTAAAACATGCTTCAGTATTATCCAACTCAGGTATAATAAAAAAGTATGGTATTCAGAAGCTTTCCAATGTGATAGAACATCAACAGTACGAACAGATCTGTGTATTTCTTTGGGTAACTTGATAGTTACTAAAAACGCGTTCACTTTTTCAATATCACGATTACACCACTTAGTACGTTTATTAATAAAATTTCCATCTCGCCATCCCATTAATAAACGTTTCATAACTCCGAGGTCTATAAGATGCAGTGAATCACCAACCGGAAAATTTTCGATCATATCAATTTTCAATTCAAGTAAAGGTGAATCAACTTTATGATGTAATCCATATTTCTTATTCCGAAAGTCAGTATCGTTTCTTATAGGACAATCTATTTTCGGGAATATTACTGTATGTGACAAATGTGAATAATCACCAACCACAGTGCATTTTAAACATCCGTGCTTACTATTGAAATTAGAAACTCCTGCAAAAAAAGGAATAGTATAATTTATGAATGTCATCCGCTTATAAACAGTAGGTATAATATTAATAATGTAATGAAATTCATGGGTTCTCTATTTTTATTCCTACGATTTTATGTCATAATTTAACATTGCATAATGTTACTTGTCCTAACATTATTTACGCATAATACTCATTTGCTATAACTTTTTAGTCATCATTTCTTTAATCCTATTTACTATTAGCATAATATTTTATAAGCATACTATCCCAAAGCATAAGTTTACTTAAGCATAACGACGCGTATCCATAACTATTATAAGCATACAAATTATATTCCGAAAAATAAACTACAATTTTTTTATTAACATTATTACGCTATTTTATACAAACATGTAGTTGCATCAAATGGTAGGTAGAAATAAATTTATTTTTTTAGTTTCCTGATCGGAAGTAAGTATTAAAAATTAATCATTTGACTAATTATTAAACTTCTACATGGTTATAAAAAAAAATAACCACGAAGGCCTAATGCGGGAGCTTCGCTCCGCTCCGCTCCCGCATTAGCCTTCTAACCTAATCTATCCAAGTCGGAATCGGGGGCTTACTCAATAAATCTATCACTGTTTGTTAAGAAATTATTATTTTAGTACGTTTCCTTTATGCTTTTTGATCATTATGCCAAATAACTATTAAAGAAATAAACAATATGCTTTACAAATTTATGCATATCAAAGTTATGAATAAAAACATTAGGATATACAATATTTATGCTTAATAACACTACTGTAAGCTAAAAACCAATTATGGCACACTATTATTATGACAAAGAAAATTATGCTCAACTTATTATGACAATTTAAATTAGGACAAAAACCATTATGAGAAAAAATGGGATCCCAAATTCATGTATACATCACCTTTAATAAGAGCTCTCGCAGGTGAATCGCATATAAATGCTCTTATACTAACTTCAATCGTCTCTTGCTCTCCCGTTAAAGTGATAATTGTTAAACCATTCTCAATTTGCTTCATTTCATTTACAAAACGATGTAAATATAAGTTTAAATCGGCAGGTTTAGATTTCCCTTCATATATTCCCACCACGATGGGTGATATACTTTTAATTTCAGTAATGTTGCACAGTATTGGCCAGAGTTGATGATTAGAGCTTTTATGTATCGGTAAGCCATCGATATTAAAATTCAAGGTTATTTTCTTGGGCACTTCATACTTTTGTAAGGTCTTTTGTAAATGTGTAACTAATCCATTATGCCAATAATGTCCAGTACCAATTTCAGTAATGCATATTTCTACTTTGTTTGTTTTTAACAATGTACGCGCATCCAATGGCATTTTGTTTGGTATTACATGATGTAATATTTTTAATAAGTCACTTAAAGCTAAATGGGAAATGTTGAATTTCACAGCCCATTCTCTGATATCACTACGAATATCAATATACTTCAACTCTTCATTTAAAAATATGTCCGTTTCACTATCTCCATCGCTACAATAATATTCTTCCTCACTGGTTTCCTTTTTATTTTCATTTTCTATAAAATAATCCTCTACGGAACCACTGGCTGATTCGTTGGTATCGGCTTGGTAATTTTGTAGCATCATATGAGTAGAGGTGGTGGGTGTAATGCTCACAACCATGTTTTCGTAGACCTTTTTTACTTTTCTTCTGTAACCACCGCTCCTTTTAATCTTTTTCCAGTATTTTGAATCCATTTTTAAATGTAAATTTCGCTCCGTAATAAATTGACACAATCTGCTGTACTTTCAAAATGGTGAATCTAATTATGTAAAGAATTTTAATGTAACCATATAGAGAATAGTATCTTTATAATCACTGTATAAGTGAATATGGATTGCTTTTATCCTTGTTAAGATCATATAAAATGTTGGAACTCGTTTGTTGGATAGAACTCTTATCAAATGCTCTTATAAGATAAAAAGCAACATAGTAACCTTGTCCATTACTTCTCTAAGAATAATTGACCATACTAAAAGCCATTATACGACTTTGAATTTTATACGGCTAAAATGCAATAAGTAGCCTCTACAAGAAGAATACATTTCAAACCCTTATTGTAGCCGTATTAATTGGATTTATTAACGTTTACCCAGCCGAATTATAAGAATAAAGGTAATATTAGCCAAATCTTCTAATAGTGTACCATTATAAGGAACATTGACATAATGAATGCTCTTTTATAACAAGTATGAGAGTCTAGACCTTATATACTTAATTTTATAAGCTTAGTTTGTTTGTTGGGTGAGGACTACTATATAGCCGTCGTCGGGAGCGGTCGTCTGCACTCTGCTACGCGCCGCGCTCGAACGCCGTCCGGACCTCAGTCGCGCGCGCGCACTCGGCGACTGCGCTTGTGTCCGCGTTGGACACAGTCGTGTTCACCGACGCGCGCCGCGCACGCACTTGCCTCCCGCACTCGTTAGGTCGCGGTCGTACAGCTCGCGAAATGTGGTCGAGCTCGCCAGGCTCCCACGCACGCATTATCCGCGCCTCCGGCTCTGCAAAGAGCCCGGAAGCGCGAGGAAACAGCCCTTCTCAGGGCTCGGCAGCCACAACGTCAGACAACGACTCGGACCTGTCGCTGGACTCCATGTACTCATATGGAACTCCGGCCAGCAACTCCGAGGGCAAGTTCGTCAGAATGACGGAGAAAATTAAGCTCCTCCAAAAGAAGAAGTCGGACAGGAAGAAGAGGACGGCCAGGATAATCCGGGTCACAGGCCTCAGCCCCGAACCGATAATTAGTTGTTGGAACACCTAAAACGAAGGTGACAGCGTGCATAGCACTATTGAACGGGAGACGACACGAATACTGAAAAAAGCGGCCAAGTGCGAGTCGGACTCGCCCATGAAGGGTTCCGTAGCAGCAAGTAACATAATAATGTTCTTTTTTTAATTTTTATATTTGAGTTGATTGAAATGAAAGGTAAATTGCGGTTTACGATTTATGATGTATTAAAAAAAACTACTTACTAGATCTCGTTCAAACCAATTATCGGTGGAAGTTTACATGGTAATGTACATCATATATATTTTTAGGGATTTTCTTTAGAAAAGCCCTATTCCCGAATAGCGTCGTCGTCGACGTCGTCGTCGTTACTTAGTAATTTTGTAGGACGTTCAGTCACAGATTACTTAATAGTTACTACGTAATTTTCTATTCGGAAGTTTAGTTTTGTTATTCGAAGATGGATTTCTTTTAGGAGAAAAATAAATAAAAAAATAAATACTTAACTGATATAGATTAATAATATGCATTTTCTTTTTTATTTATTAGCGTTTTGACACAAGGCCATCAGCCTAATCCTAATCATATGTTAACATAGAAACAAATCATAATAATATAATAATTACTATTTAAGTAAAAATAATAGAGAACGACAAAGAAAAAGAACTGAAAGAAACAAAATAAATACGTATTTGTGCAAAAGCCATTGAGAATAAAGAAAAAAAAACTGTCAATTAGTGGTGGGCGATTATGCGTGATTGTTATCATCGAATTAGATTACGTTGCGAGTACTAATGTTGAAAATCGGATGAGATTAATAACTAACTTCTTTTCATAATCGAGAGATCATATCATTCCATTATGACACTACTACTAGTCTAACTAAACCCTGCCGTAAAAACTCAGACGATGAAACGTTGTAGACCCTTTTTCTGCTCCGACCAACGAAACTGAACAACTAGTTGTTCCGATCGGAACTTAGTGTGTGTTTTTGTGCCTATCGAACCAACCACTCGAGTAAACCATATTAAAGTAATATAGGGCTTGATTGTAGACTATTGTAGTGTAGGTTTGTTGTGAAGTACTTTAGACAAAAAGTAGATAATATTGGTTTTGTTTCATGGTTAAAATCATCTTTTTCTTTTTATTATATTATGATAGTGATATATTAATTCTAATTATATACTAAATGAAATAACATTGCTTGTTACTAAGACGGCTGAAACTTTACAAACTCTCAATCTCACAAAATCATTGACCTACAAATATGATTTAATTCTATAGCTCAATGCACAAAAATGACAGCTTTGACGTTTATAGAGCGTAGAAAATACCAATTTCGTTTCGTTCGCATTACTATATCAATGACAAAGTTTAGCAGAATACTGATTTAGACTGATTTGCAAAAAAAATCCACTTTTTAGGGATTTTCTTTAGAAAAGCCCTATTGCTATCGAGTTGTCGTCGACGTCGTCGTTGCCAATTTTCTGTCACGGTTTTGGGTATGAAGGAGATGAGCTATCGAGTTGTTGTTTTCGGTAATAGATTCGTGCTGGGGTGAACCATTGCAAGATAAAAAAAATCGCAAAAAATCACAAAAAAAAATTGCAAAATCGAAAATCCCTTGTATTCGGCTGAGCTCGTCTCAGGAATTCAACTTGTTTTTTAGTCTTATCATTCTCTTATATTAGAAGTTACCTGTATGTACATACGGGTAACTTTTTTTTCGGAAAAAAGTGGCTGTGACATACGGACGGACAGACAGACAGACATGACGAATCTATAAGGGTTCCGTTTTTTGCCATTTGGCAACGGAACCCTAAAAATGGATCCATTTTTGTGCCAACACAATGGAAATCACTTATACAATGCGCCAAGAAGACTGGAACTCCATACGAAGTACACGAATTAGACTTAGAAGAAAAACATTTAAGAAACACTTCAGTGATATTCTCGATTTAAAGGACCTAGTAACGCAGTTTAGTAAAAACTTCTCAGTTAATACTGATGGTGAACGTCTTGTATGGAACGATGTCAAAAAAATCTTCATGCAGGCGTCTTCTCCATACTTGATTTTTTATAACAACTCCTATGATCCGAATGCAACGATGAAGTGCTTAAATGTGCGCAACAGAACGAGGGGCAGAGGTGCTGCAAATGTTGAACTACATCTACGAAATAAGTACCACAAGCGACCAAAGATATCAAACCTAAAGAAAAAAGAGTTGCTTTCTTTATGCGACTCAAATGTCATTTCAAGAGTATACCGAATTACTCAAGTTTGGAGGCTGGAGACAATCATATCGAACCCGATGAGCATAACGAAAACAATTAATTTGAAGTTCCTTATTACTTTAAGATTTAATCTGATCTTATTTTATTTTTAACATATTCAATAAACCAATAATATTTCTAAATTGATCGTTTTTTTAATTTCATTACTGGCTCATGTAGAAATATTCTAATTAGTTCTTAGATTTTCAGGAAATGTTTCATTCATTATTGGAATATTTCACAAAAATACTGAATACTCAAAAACTACAAATGACAGCCTAAATCTTAGTAACACACAATAAACTTGGCTATAATCTACATGTTATTCAATAAATAAAAAAACACAAAATAATCTCAAGATAAAGTAAAATAACATTTGATTATATTGAAAAACTTTAAACCTCAATACTCAAAAAATAATCAATTTGAAATGTTCCGATAATGATTCCGACCGACGATATTTAAGACACTCGTAACTATGTTCTTCCTGTTACAAGAAATCTTAATGTTACTGCTAGTCTCTCATGTACTGATATTGCATTCCTCATAACAGTATCTTGTCTTTGTACTAACGGAGTAATCAATGATAATAGTTTCAAATATTTTTTTTCATCCATTCGTAAATAATTGTTGTAATCTGTTGGTGTAAATTTCAATTCATTTACCAAAAGGACACCGACAGATTTGTATGGGACTTGGGCTAAGGCATGAACATTTTTCCACTGACCAAGCAATTTTACTATTTAGTAGCTGAAGCTGTGCAGAAACCAATGATATAATTAGTTTTGTATCAATTCACTTACCTATAAAAAATTTAAAAAAATAAATAAAACGCATTTTATTCAACTCGTGCAAGCGAATGAATGAGTGTCAGACGCTAACGCTCAGCTGACACATTTTAGTGTTGCTAGAGTATGAAAATAAATTATCCAATGCACATTACCGTTTTTCGTAAGATTATTTATTTAAAATATTTTTTATTATGTACTTTATCTGACTACTGGCCAAATTTGGGTGCTAGCACCTCTGCCTACCCCTTCGAGGATATAGGCGTGAGTTTATGTTATGTTATGATGTATCTGACTTTACAAACTGAATTTGACGTGGAGGAATTTGCGACGATTTCTTAAAAGTTGTAAAGATTTTTAATAATACTTTTGAACATTCATTGTGAAATACATAAGTAAATGTGAAATAAAAATTACTTCAAGTATGGATATTATTACAAACTTAACCACATACATATTCACAGACATTAAAAATAAAAGGATTTTTATTAATTTCGCCTTTTTACCCACTTTTTTTTATGATGCAAACTTACAAGTTTTTTGTTTGCAGTTCGAATGAATTGTACGGCATAAATCAATGTAAATATTTTTAAATGTCTTTTTAAATATAGATTCATTTGATACAACCAAATTGTCACCAATATAATATATCCCATAATAAAAGATAAATTGTACTCTTTTAATTTGTTTACATATCCGCTGTCCGCGCCATGGCCCAATTCTGTCGGTATCCTTTACGTGGGAGAATTGCTTTCTTTTTAATAACCAGCGTTTTGATCATTCAGTGCGATCTCTTTTTCTTTTTCTGTTCTGCAGAACAAGTGCTAAGCCAAGTACAGCTATCATCACATCGTCGTCGTCCATTGTAGTTTGGTGTTGGCGTCCTACACACACTCACGTATTACGTAGCGAAACTAGGTAGGCGTCCTACACACACTCACGTATTACGTAGCGCAATTAGGTAGGCGTCCTACACACACTCACGTATTACGTAGCGCAACTAGGTAGGCGTCCTACACACACTCACGTATTACGTAGCGCAACTAGGTAGGCGTCCTACACATACTCACGTATTACGTAGCGCAACTAGGTAGGCGTCCTACACACACCGTCACGTAACTCAACTGAGAGCTAATGGCAAAACTGTGCATGCAAACCCTAACGTGTATGTGTACTATGAAACTCGGTTGTGCATGTCGGTTATGCATGTACAGTTAAAACCATCATGCATAACCTAGCGTGTATGGCGTCCATAAGAATATGATTGTGATACTAAAGAACTGACTTAGGTATCTTTAATTAAAGTCGGATTTTATGTCATGAAAATTTATATAAAAGCAATTACATTGTTTTGTTTAATAAGAAAAGAACTGATTATTTAAGTTTTCAAAGTTACAGAACATGTTGTGATTGTACTAAGTACCTTAGTTAAGACCACTAGTTACTTGAAACTAAACTGTCTACGATTAATATTAAGAGGGCAATGAGGTCCACGTTTAATAAATAAAGGAAAATCATTAAATAAGTAAAAAACAACAATTTACTTTTATTTTAACTTATTTCTAGGTAAATTTAGGACGATTTACTGTAAAAATAAAGTAAATTTTTATATGGGCTTTAATATACTACCGCAGTATAATAAGGCCCCTGAGAAGGATTTTTAAAAAGTGTATTTTCTTATTAAATAATATGCTTGTCTTAATTTGTTTACACCATTTATTACAGCAACATGTACAAGCTATGTAAACAATATGTTTTTGACATTCTATACGCATTATACTCAGATTTAAAGCAATATTAAAAAACTAAAAAAGGTGGGCCTTAATTGCCACCGGTACCTTTTTTTTTTTTCGTGCGGAAGTCTCTTGGGATACCCTCCCGCCGGTCAGCGGGGGCGGTTATGTCGGGCTTGAACCGACTAAAACCACACGCCGTCTCGGGTCTACAGGGTGTAAGGTTGCCCATAGAGCATATCCCTCGCACCCCGACTGACCCTGGGCCATCTCCACATAATCTTTTTATAAATTTAATAACTTTATCTTTTAACAACTAAGCGATAAATATTTGTTTTCGTACTTACCGAGGGTACAAGTCTTTCTTCTGGAAGGATTGGTTGTTTATGCCAATTACACCAATATTGCATCAAATGGTTTTCCACTAAGTCCAAAATGTAGTAAACTGTTCATTGAGTCATTCTTGCATAACTATAAAATTTTTGATCATCATATTTCAATTGTTTCACAAATAAATGACGGTATTCTCCGAAACGTTTCCTGCCTGTATTAATAGGATTTATAGCTTGTTTTCGCATACACATTTTCTAACAAAACCAAATCATCATCCGATGAGTACGACATTTGTCTCGCTCTGCTTCAGTCAGCTTGCTTTATGTAGAATGGGCCAGCGCCGATAAGCGCTGGTAGATCGGCGCCAGCTACCAGATTTCTGTATACGGCCTAATGCAAGGCTTGCTTTTTGATTTTTAGAACAAGCGAATCCTGTTTTCAACGTTTATTAATCTTAGGCCGTGAAGCGTTTATGCGTGAATTTGTACCTATGCACTTGGGGCTGACCATTTAAATCGACAGGATGTAGCACAAAGAAACTTGTTATTGCCAGAAACACTTTTTGGAAATCCAGATAGCCCTACAGAGCAAAGAAATGCTATTATTATATGCGACGGTACGTATATATACGACCAAAAAAGCTCCAATTACTTTTTCCAAAGATTAACATACAGTCATCATAAATATAGAAACCTAACGAAGCCTTTTTTATTTGTATGTTGTGATGGCCATATTATAAAGGTGTCTGGGCCTCATGCTGCAACAACATCTGACGCCACTTTAATGAATTCCTATTTGAAAAATGAAGAAAATGTGTTTCATTGGTTCTTTAGACCAGGAGATGTATTCATATTAGATCGTGGCTTTAGAGACGCTGCGTCACCTTTACAAGCTCATGGAACAAAATATGCTAATGAAAGTCAATTGACTACGATGCAGGCCAAGAAGACTACCTGCGACTATGACTATGGTTACCATATGCCGCTGGGTGGTGGAAGTCGTTAATGGACGATTTAAAAGAGATTTCAGACTTTTAAGAATCGTGAATTGAAATCGCGGCTTACCGCACATGGTTAAAATTTTAGGATTGCAGCAGCCATTTTAACCTCTAGATCACTAATCATTCGATAAATTACGACACTCACCTCACGTATTCAATGTTTCAAAAAGTTCCCGCCCCCTCCCACCGCTGCCGTTGTCTTTACCTTCATAAATCGTATCGCTAGTGACCCGCGATCATTGGTTGCGGACACATGCATTACAGATAAGGAGTTATCGCAAATTCATCGTAAAAATTACGAAAGGTTAGTAACTATGGCCCGACCTCCGGCACCACTCTATCGAACCCTGAACCACAACAGCAGCAACTTATTATTCAACCAAGGCAGATCATCTTAATCGATAAGAACGAACATAGATGGTCTACAAAACCTAGAGATCCACGTACTCGCAGTGCTTCTAGAAATTTGTTACACATCGTACCTGGTCCTGTAGGTATAGCTAAAGATCTGTCTAAGCCAAAAGATTTATTTCATCTCTTCGTTGGAGAGGATATGATTGACATTATTGTTCAGTATACAAACGTTGAGATCGATATAAAGAACAATAAGTATAAAACATCTAAGTATACTACTTCACAATCGACTGCCAATGAGATCAAGGCTTTGCTGGGTTCGCTTATCCAATCAGCTGCTCTCAATGTTTGATACTTTGAGAAATGCTAAAACTTACAAAGCCTGCATGAGTGCAGACAGGTTCGACCTTTATTGAGGTGCATGAGATTTGATGACAAAAATACTAGGCAAGATAGAAGGGCTTCTGATAAACTGGCACCAATCAGGGATTTTTGGGAAAAGTTCATAGAAAATAGTACAAACCCGGTTCTTATGTAACCGTGGATGAACAATTAGTCGGATTTAGAGGACGCTGTCCCTTTCGAATGTACATACCAAACAAACCAAACAAATACGGTTTGAAACTAGTCATGATGTCTGATTGCAGTTCCAAGTATATGTGTAATTCAATACCCTACCTCGGAAAAAACACGAATACGGGTAACGAGCACTTTGAGGTGTGTGTAATAATGGCATATTATTTAGTGCAGTAATAAATGAGCTACCAATGTCTTACCCCAATAACACCTGACGACCACACTACATAGCGACCCTGCCAGTCGCTTCCCACGAGTTCGCGCCGTCAGCAGAATAAGATAGCCGTAGACTCGTTACCGTACTATACCGAGAATGGAACATTCGATTCCTACTGTGACGTCGTTAGCTTCCGCATACGTGACTTTAAATTATAATTTCAATAAGTTACCAAATATTTTTTTTCTCCAAAATGTGCGTGTGAGAATCGAGAAATCATATTAAATCAACATGGTATCAACGGACAAGTAGAAGCGGATACATCTACACACTTCTACATCAACAATATCCTTTTATCTACGATTTTGGCGTTGTGTGGAGCGGCAGTACTATACATTTTGTACAGGCGGTACAAAAATGTCACCTTAGAGTAGTTCGAAATGAATTACGAGGAGACGCATTTCGTCGGATCAGAATGAGGCGGTCGAGGATCCAGGAATAGTGAAGATCAGCAACCAGCGTAACCAAAGATAAGCAAGGATAACCAGAACCTTCATTGAATGTGTAGCTACGCAGCCAGCCCGTTTTCTTTTTAACAATGGTTGTTTTTTGTTTTCTTTTTAAATTAATACTATATGTTTATGCTCACCTGTCCCATGGCAGAAGAATTAGTTACTATAAGTAAAGATTTAGAAGTTATTAAAGTAGGGTTAAGAAAATTAGGTCCAACTAAAAGACAGAAATATGAGAAGTATTTTAAGGAAAAACTTTTAAAAGCGGAAGAACTGTACCAGTGTTATCAAAAATTATGTGCATTAAGCACTGTGTATTAGAAGAAAAATTGTTTTCAGAGAATTATTTGGAAACAACTTTTAATAGTTTAGTAGAAAATATAGAGGAAACATTTTTAAAGATTCAGGAGTATTGTCAAATTAGTAATACCATGAAAATGGAGACATTTAATTTAAAAACTGCAGCTAGTTTGTTGCCGGTTATGGAAAGAAGAGACTATCGAAAAAATTATTGATAGCATTGAACTTTATAATAGTTGTTTAGCTGAGGCAGCATGTAAAAGGTTGTTAGCCACTTTTGTCTTGAAAACTAGGTTAAGTAAGTCAGCCAAGCTTAAGTTAAAGCCAGAGTATGCCTCCTGTATTGACTTAGTTAAGGACATAAAGCAATATTTGGTTACAAAAAAGTCACCTAATTCGCTACTAACGCAACTTAATAAAATTTCATAAAATGAAATGTCGATTGCCCAATATGCAACACGTATCGAAGAACTTTTTGTCGATTTAACCATTGTACAAGTTAATACCAACGAAAAAGCATATGAAGTTTTAAAATCTATAAATGAACAACTCGCAATAAAACAGTTTTCAGACGGATTACGAAATAGGCGCTTAAGTACAATAACTTCGGCAAGAAATTATACAGAGTTGAAGGACGCCGTACGAGCGGCACAGGACGAGGAATTGTCCCAACCATCGTCCTCTAACACGATTATGCACGTGCGAGGGAATATATGAGGTCAGGTCTATACACCTTCGATTCGAGGGCGTGGAGTTCTTTTTCAAAGAGGTTTTCGGGGATATGTGAACCAAAATAGGGGGAATTATAATAATTTCAACAATCCTCCCAGGTATAATGATTACAATTTTCGAGGAAATCAAACTCGTGATTTTCGAGGAAATCAAACTCTTGGTTACCACACGCTAACGGATCGAGGACGAGTTTATCATAGTAGAGGTAAAAGACAAAATAAGCATTATGTTCATTGTGCTAATGCACCAACCGAGAATCAAACTCACGATAGTAATGAGTTAGCATCTGAAAGAGGAAGAGCTGCCAGTTACAAGAAAATTTCTGAAGACCGACTTAAAGCAGTTGAAGAGCACATTAATAAATTTCCTGCCTACCAGAGTCATTATTCTCGAGCCAAATTCCTCTAGAAAGTATCTTAGTGCCGATCTCTTCATAACTAAGATGTATCAACTTTATTGTGATGAAAATAGCGACCCCGTACGCCAAAGTTTTCCATGACATGAACTATCATTTAAAAACCAAGCATTGATACTTGTAACAAATGTAACCAGTTACAAAATAAACTAAAATATACTATAGACGCTGAAGAGATTACTCAACTACCAGAGTTGTTACAAAAACACCAGGAAGATTATGAGATTGCATATAATGAAAAACGTAAAGATAAAGTAATAGCAAAAACTAATAGTTTACAAACATGTGTAGTTGCATTCGATTTGCAACAATGTTTACCAACTCCTCTGTTAAATACTCAATCGGCTTTATATAAAAGACAGTTATGGGTTTACAACCTAACAGACACCATGTTCGAGCTTGCGGACGCCTCGGCCTGGGACCACATCCGGGGCATGGCGCCGCTGCACGCTCGGCCACCAGAGGCCAAGCGCCTCCCTCGCGACTTGATCGCGATCGGATGAGCCCAATTTGTCATAGGTGCCCCCCCCCCCCCTGGTGCCCTTATGGCCCGCATGACCTCCTGACTCGTCAGTCACCCACGGCGTAACCATCTATTTCGCACGAGAGACCATTTCCCTATACGAAGCCAACGTAAACAAACTTTGACAGTCGCTCTCATAAAAATCATAACACAACTTTTAGAATACCTTGTTTGTTTACGTTCGTTTCGAACGACCGGAAGCATTCCTGCTTAGGAATGCGGACAAAAAATAAAGAAGAAAGAAAAGAAAGAAAGAAAGTGTGCGTGGGAACTTCTTTTGTTCGCTCGCATTCTATAGAATCCTTTAGAAATTAAATCAAATAAATTCCTTTACCTGCGCATCGCATAATGGGCCGTCGGTCTATTGGCCTACGGGTCGTTGTGCGATGCGTAGCAGATCACCAGATACCACAAGCACTGCTTTTACTTTTACTCGCACGCACACACGCTCACATGTGTGTTCGTCTCTGTATTTATGTTACAGAACCAAAGCGTCCGGGGCCGTTTCGTAAGCCGCCGCCTGTTGCTGGTCACCCCAGTCGGGCCTCTGTGAATACAGTCTCACCAGGCTGGGGTTGACCGCCGGCGACGTGAAGAGGAGCACGGCCCCCACGCGAAGACCAGAAGGGAAGTACACCCGCCCCCAAGACCTGCCGCCATCCAGCGGCAGAGAGACCGACCCTTCCGCCAAGGAGGCAAAATCGCCCAAATGCGGACTCCCCGCGGCCCTTAGGGGACGCAACCTAACAGTTCATGATTTTATGTCGAATAACGCATATTGTTACATGTGGCCTGACTCAAGTGGTGAAGAGGTGCAAATCAAATTGCATCATGTTTGTATGATTTTATTAACGTACGATTACCTTTACTTCATCCAACTGCAAATAAACTAATTATGTATTCTGATTCATGTTCCGGGCAAGACAAAAGTACTATAGTTCGTACATCATTACTAGTAGCTGTCAACGATTCTACGTAACTGGGTGACATAGAACATAAGTCAACTTGAATCAAAAACCGCCATGTCCGTAAAAAAGTAAAATAAGTTATCTATTGCATATTAATCTACAAATTAAAAGAAATATAATATTATAATCAACTTGCAACTAAAACCGCAATGTCCTGTAGAAAAAATGGATTTAAAAATTAAACTTTGCAAGAAAAACAGCATAGTCCATTGGTGTATGTATCCGAATCAGCATTGTCCCTTACAGCCAATCACAGCGCATTGAACAATATGGCGGTTTATGCCTGCGGCTCGTGAGAGTGTGTCCAGAATATTAGAATTTAGTTGTGTTAAAAGTATAGAGGCTATTATTTAGATATAATTATTTAGATATCAACAATGGAATGTTATCCCCAAGTAACTGATAATAAACATGCACGAAAACGACGAGTTGATAGTGCAAACTGGAAAAGAATCAAGGCCAAAGAAGACCGGTGAGTATACTATGACGACAATATCGTGATACTTTTGTTTATGTTTTTTTCTAATTATAGGTTCTCGTCTACTAATTTTACTTTGTTAATTTCTTTAAAATTTTGAGTGGATGTATTTTAAACGGACGGACTAATACTCAATACCTAGTAGGTATTGAGTATTAACTGCACCTTTCTCATTTATTTTATAGGTAAAAATAACTCAGCTGTTTCGTTCGTCAAACGTTACCGTTTTTGTGTCTGTTATTTTCTCACAGCTAAACGGCTGCATCGATTTTGATGAAATGTATTACAAAGATATAAATAAAGAAGTCGCGAGCCAATCATATTTTTTATTTTTATTTATAAATATATCTGTGTCTGTTCCAGTTATGCCCCTAAACACTTACCAGTTAGGGCGAATTGTTCACATAAAGACAAAAAACTGTTATGCTCTACGCTTACTATGGATGACTTACAAAAGTTTCCTAGATCGTTTTATGCAATAAAAGATAAAGTAAAACAAGATGCATTCATATTGAAACACACATCAGCTCGTAAAATGGACTGTATTACATTAATTTTAAGCTTATAATATCAATGTGGCATTTACCAATTAATTAATTTTAATCGACATCGATAGGGAGGAATTCTTTGACACCTAAACTTTTTACTTTGTACATACTCTCTTTTTTAGGATGTAAATATTTCACTTTAAAACTATAAATTATTTTATCAAATGTAATAAACCTGCAATTTAAATTGTATCAGTATGTAAATAAATACATATTAGTAATTAGTTCGTATTAATTTTAATTAGATTTTTAATTAATATTTCACTAAGATCGTTCTGATTTATTTACAGGAAAACTGGTTTTGAAGAAGTGGAAATCTATGAGAGACGAGTAGATGAAATGTCACAGAAAATTAAATGAACCTAAGTCGGGATCGGGAGCTAATCCAACAGTTCATAAGTAAACACACTATGACAATATGAAATGTTTGGTAAAAATTGCTAAACAGGGATACTGAGTCCAATATGCAAAGTGATGACAGTTATGATTCACCGATAGTCAAAAAGAAGAAGAACAAGTTCATAAAGAAAAAGATTTGTGTGCTGTAGATGCAAGAATGATAGAATTGATCGATTCTGTTAAAAAAGAAGAAAATAATATAGATAACAGTCCAATTATGTCATTTTTTAAGAGTACTGCTGCGCCAACTGTAGAGAAATTTAGTGACGAAGAAGTTATAGAATTCCAATATCAAGTTATATCGATAGTAAGGGACATGAAACAAAAAAAAATAAACAGCAACAGACCAGCATGTCATATTACCGACCTGCATGAACCCCTCCAATCTCAGTCAACTTACAATACTCAAGCTTATGGATATTCTACTGCAGCTGGGTCTTCTAATGTGAGACGCCAATCCAGGGTTTTAACTTATAGTTCTGTACTGGAATTTGACACTTACACTGAAATTGGACCAAGTCTACCGAGTGTGCAATCCAGCATTAGTGATGATCTCGACCTTGCGACGCTGAATTAATTTTTTATATAAATAAGTACATATTTTTATTATTATTACCTACCACTGTGATTTAAAATGATTATAGCATTTAATTAAAGTAAAATGTAGGAATAAATATCTTGTAAAAATATAAAAAATGATTAAACATTCACTATGTTTTAATATGTTATGGTCACGATCAAAAGTGGAGTCAGTGCTATAATTTGAATCAACTTTTAAGAAAAAATATATATGTGTTATTTTTTATTTATAAAGTAATAAACCTTTTAGAAATATTTTTTGTCGTTCGCATGTATTTATAAAATTCATCATCATAATCTACGCGATTATGATGATGAATTCAGTAAAAAGGACATGAAATTCGCCATGCTTCTCTCTGTGGGTTAATAAAGGTGAACCCAATATTTTCTTCTAGATTTTAGCTTTGCACTGTCTTTTGCTTTCTTGCTTTCACTGTCTTCCATTTTTACGTATACATATAAAGGGGAGAGAGGGGGAAACGTGAACACGGGGTAATGCCGAATTCAATAGTTCTAATATGTTAGAAAGAGATAGTCATATTTCACTTGCCACCATTTCGGCGATCACGCCACCACTAGTGCCAGTCAACGACACGGGAGACGCGGACGCACGTACTTGTCAAGGTATGCAAGTTTCAATATTTTGTATGTTTTTGATGTAATTTTTTCGTAATTCCGACTTGGTGTAGCTTTATTTCTATCTACAATAAGTAATTTAGCTTTTACGTTGTGGAATAATCACATATTAATTAACGAAATGACAATAATGTAGTTGGCAAAATAATATAACCTAATTTGTTTTTTATTATTTTATTGTTCTTGATCCGGCGGGGTAAATGCGAACACTCCATGTCGGGTAATCTCGAACATTCGGCATTACCCCACTCTCTTGTGTTGGTTTTCTGTTCAACTTTTTATCATTGTTTCAGATGCCTCGTACTTATAAAAGGAAGACCGAACCGAAGTACTGTTTAGAAGATCTCAAAAAAAGCCCTAGAAGATGTTAAAACCAAAAAATTAACTTTCGGCAAAGCAGCACAAACTTATAAGGTTCCAAAAACTACAATTTTTGACCATCTAAAAAAAAGGTGCTAAAACAGCCAAGCTCTGAACGAAAACCTTTATTTACAGACGATCAGGAAACACAACTGGCCTAACCATAAAAAAAAATCGTCAAATCGCGTACCTATATGCCGAAAGGAATAAACTTCCGCATAGTTTCGATCGAGTGAGACAGCTCGCCGGAAAAGACTGGTACTACAATTTCATGAAAAGACATCCCAGCATATCTCTGAGGACACCTGAGGCGACTTCACTGAATCGTATCAATGCATTCAATGAAACTAACATAATTTTTTTTAATGATAATTTGAAGACCATACAAAACAAACATCATATTCAACCTGATAAAATCTTTAACGTTGATGAGACGGGTATATCAACGGTCCAAAGAAATCAGAGAATAGTGGCAGTAAAAGGTCAGAAACAAGTTGGTAAGGCAACTAGTGCTGAAAGGGGGTCTACAACAACAGTTGTTTGTGCATTTAGTGCTGCTGGCCAATACGTTCCTCCATATTTTACTTTTAAAAGGAAGCGGATGAATCCACAATTACTCAAAGGTAGTAACCCTAATATGGTTGGAGTCAGTATGTCAGACTCTGGATGGATAAATGAAAGCCTATTTGTGGATTGACTGCACCACTTCATTTCATATACAAAGCCTTCAAAGTAGAGCCTCGTTTTACTTATTTTAGATAACCATGAGAGTCATGTAAGTCTTGAAGCATTCTCACTCTGCAGAAATAGTGGAATCATTATGCTAACTCTGCCACCACATACCTCACACCGACTCCAACCCTTGGACTTGACATATTTTGGTCCTATCAAGACTGCATACAATTAAGAATGTGATAATCACATGGCAGAGCGATTTGGATAGCCCATTGCACAATACGACATAGTCGAATTGTTCACAAACGCTTCTAACCGATGCAGTAACCTTGAAAAAGCTGCAAGTGGATTTAGAGCTGCAGGAATATATACCTTGCGCCCCGTTGAGATAGATTCAATTCAGCCATATACCGCACAAGAAACTATGAATCCGACACTAAACATTCATATGAATACCCAAATTGCAGACAACCAAGCAATTATAGTTCAACAAGCTCCTGACACTCACAATCAAACCGAAATAACTGCAGTAGCCAAATATCCTTATAACCAGGATCCCCATACAGGTCCTGTCAATTCTCCCCCTGATGCTCACAATCATGCCGATGTAACAGCAGCAGCTCAAGATCACCGTGTTGAAGATCATGATGTCCAAGCCTCCGATATAGGTTCTGTAAATTCACAAGGCTATAATGCAAGCACGCATGCAGTTTCCCTATCAGAGATAGTTGAATTGCCTATTATTTCTCCAAAAATATCAAAACGCAATATCAGGAAGAAAAAAAATAGTATTCTTACGAGCACACCTATAAAATACCAGTTAGAGGAAAAGGAAAACAGAAAAAGAGCTAAAGCTGAAGAAATCAAGAAACAAATGACGAAAAAAGAAATCCAAATAAAAAGACTGAAAAGTAGCAAGAAGGAACCTTCTAAGAAAGAGCTTAAAAGAGTGTTAAAGAATTTCACCAATATAAAAGAATTTACTGACTAGTCCAAATACGAAAAAAAAAGAAAAAGGTGAAAAGGAAAATGAAGACTACTTTTGTATTATTTGTAGAGATAAATATATAGATCCCCCCGATGAAGACTGGATTATGTGTTACGTATGCCAAAAGTGTTTTATTTATATTCATGTTTCAAAAATGCAAAAATTTTTGGCCCATCCTGTATATGCTGATTTTGAAGAACAATAAATAAATCTTACCTTAGTTATTACGAGTTTTTCTTGTGGTGAAACACTAGGTCTCAAATGCGTTTCAGAGCTTGAAATTTCTTGCCTGATCAGTTCAATTAGTTCATCAAAAGACTTTATTGACATTCTCAGATAGTCAAAAAATTTTTTATTGTACATTCTTAAATTGGGATATAACGTTACGAACTGACCAGTCGGTCACAGTAAACGTACTTCTTCGTCGACCTCCATTTTCAAACTGGCGTTATCCCCGCACGCACGGGAATCGCATAATAACCGCCGGTGTCTGAATAGCATCACAATTTTGCGTGTTCAAACCGCGCGATTCGTAAACGCGTGGTTCCCGCATGTCTGAACTAGCGCTAAAATCAATAGAAATAAATGCAAGTGTGGACTAGATTTGATGGTTATACGTATAGTAGAGGAATGTACTAATGTACAGCTTACTGTAACCAGAAATAGTTATGTAATATTCCAAACAATTTACTAGACTGTTTAAATCAGAAAGGATATATGCAAACTTTAAGTTTTCTGAAAATGATTAATGTTTATAAACTAGTATAAGCTACTGTACTACATATATTATATTTTTTCGGCGGTAGGTGCGAAAAAGTTAAGACGTGTCGGAATTTGCTCTTTTAATTAAAATTAGTTTTTTACATAAATTTCCTAATATTTTCTAAAAGGGTTAGGTTCATATGGGTAGTAAATGGTCTTTACTTGTAAATTGTGTGGATTGTAGAATGACTCGGGTAGCAAAACGTCTTGATTGCTAATTGCCTGACTCTGAATAGCAAAACGGTTTAGATTCATATGGACTTAATTGTAAATGGTCTTAAACAGTACATTGTCTAAATTGTAGAATGACTTGAGTAGCAAAACGTCCTGATTGTTAATTGCCATTACGAATCGTCTCACAAGCACGTTTAACGCCTTCCAGCCTCCCGAACAAGCTGGTTTCCGCAAAGTGTTTAGTACCGTAGACCAGCAGGTCTAAAATGGCCACATTCGACGAATCGTATCCGCATTGAAGTACGAAGCAACAACAACAACACTGTTGACACCCATCGCGTCAACTGAACCTGAAACCCCCCAGATTCACACACACACACACAACATGCTCTGTGCTCGAAATACAGTAGAGAGGTGAATCAGTGTGCTAAAATCTTGATAGTGGATGTAGACAGGAATCTACATTATCATCCCGCATTGTATACGAATCGCCTTTCATGTGTTCCATTTTATGACGCTCGACGAATTGGATAGCGTTTCGCCGGACGAATTCGAAGACGAACTGAAATCCGATTCGTTTCATGGAATGATCTTTTTACGCCTTCAGAGGGAAAAGAAAAAAACAAAAAAATAGAAATGGCTATTTAATTTCAATCATTTAATTAAATGTAGGTATTATAAATTGTACATTTTTAGTTATACATGCAAAATTATATCAGCATTTTCTAATTTTTAAATAATAAACGTAAATTAAATCTTCCTTGAAACTTATGTTAAAAAAATATTCCTTAGACTTACTTCGTGTACCGTTTTTTTAAATAATATATATTTTTAAGAAATTGTAGGCTAGTGATTTCCTTATTAATTAAATTTGATGTTTCAACCTTACATTTAATGTCAAACATTTGGTCGTTTTTCTTTCTGTAGCCATAGGAGAATAATTTGTTTTTTATTTTAATTTCTTGTAATTGGTTGTCTCTTTTAATTTTATAAAGAAATAAAAATAATGAAGCTTTATGTGTCATGCGTGCGTTCAGCCTCCTGTGCCATGCTTCTGGAGCGTTGTTTGTACAGTGGCGTTGCGTGCAACAAGAAATAGTATTCGGAGGCAATCTCATCTTCTGACGTTCAAAATAAGCTATAAAATTTGTCATTTCTTCTGATTTCGGACCATAAGACTTGATGGCCAGCCAAGCGTCATGTATGTGGTCTAATGGTAAATACGGAATATTTGAGGTCATTTTTGTAATTTCTAACCCTTTATTGGTATTAGTGAGATCGATATCCTTTGCGTTTTTCCAAATTGCCCTGTTATAATGGTAATAACAGCCTGATATATTACCTACAGGAAATATTTCTTTAAATGCATTGTGTAACGACAGTTCATAATTACATTTAAACTGTGTTATTAACACCCAAGGCATCACGAATTACAGTAAACATTCTAATATACGTTTGTTCTTGCTTGTTTGGGAGCAAGCAGTACAACACCGGTACTATATTTGTGGAATTGTTGCTGCTGTTTAAGTCCAGATGAAAGTAAAAAGTTGGAAGAAAGGTTTTGGAACGCGCTTAAAGGTACCGTCACCCAAAATTAAATTTTTACTATGTTTTTTTAAATAATTCAAACAAAATTTACTCTCGAAAAGAAATATTTTGGAAGAGCTTGCTTCAAACTCAGCTATCAAAAAATTTTCTGCGATAAGAAGCGGAATCTTCACATCTTCGGATCTTATAAAAACTTGGTTTACAACCTTTAAAAATGTTCTTCTAGCCCGGAACAACGTATACTTTATTGATTCAAAAGGTGGTGCATGCAAATGTGTGAGTTTTAGGTCGCATTCAATAATACTTTTTTCGTAATTATACTTTATAGATTTCATATTTTCACAGACACGCTTCTTAGCATACTGTAAAAGAAAATCACTGCTATGTTGCCAATCATAATCCATGCAAGCATGTACACTTTGCCTTATTATTTTAGTTTTCGTTTTATCCATTGTTATGGAAGCACTACACTCGTCACGTTTTGAACATCGCCAAAGTGAAGTACCACTTTTATTGTTGGTAGTCAAATTATAGCGATGGTTTTTGTACAAAAGAACAGGCTTGCCTTTATGACTTTCGAAAAACACAAATTCTTCGATGGTTGATTCAATAAAGCAAATAGATTAATATAGATGAACTATGTAGCTGATTGTTATCAATATCAATATCAAAGAGAATACAATAATACTTGAATAATCAGTGATGACAACCATCATACAGATGTCAAGTTGCAGACTTCTAAGTGGCCAGTTATTATCTTCATCAATAAGTATCCTACAAAGTTTCATAACAAAGGAGTATCGAGGAGTTTCATAACAAAGGAGGAAAGTATGCCTTACCGAATAAATGCGAATCTTTTTATGGCGTCAAAATGCAGCCGTCTAGTTATGCGGATGGGTTTGCTCTCGCCTGAGGGACTGGCCAGCATAACCAGGAATTCGTAATTCAGACTGTCAGCCATCCCGTCTTTATACAATCAGGACGTTCTGCTACCCAAGTCATACTACAATCTTGACGATTTACTAGTTAAGACCATTTGCAATCTAGTCAATATTAATCTAGGACTATCAGTTATCCCGCATTTAAGCAATCAAGACGTTTTGCTACCCGAGTCATTCTACAATCCAGAGAATTTACTAGTAAAGACCATTTACTACCCAGTCGATATGAACTTAACCCTTCTAAAAATAATCAATAATACCTTTTAAAAAAACAGTTCTCACATTAGTGGCACTACATGTAAATATTAAACACTTGGTCACCACCTGCCGGCTCACACGTTTCGACTGATATTGCAATCGCACTTCATTGTTCACGAAATAAGCACTAAGTACCAGAACATGTCTCAGCTCGATGATATCCGGTCCGTGCAGAAGAATCTAGAGGAAACTTTCCTTAAAAAGATGAACGAACTGGAAGCTCAACTGCATGGAGGGGGATCAGTCAAGGATACTGTGGCAAAAGTTGCTGAGGAATTCCGCACCTTCAGAGAGCTGATATACGACATTCTTGGTGTACTGCGGAGGCAAATATCCGAATGCATGAAATCCACGGATGCTCTGACAATTGGCAGTTCCGAAAAGCTATGGTCTTTACTGGTATAGCCGAAGTCCATCAAGAAAACTGCACCAATACAGTCATAGGCATACTGCATAATAAGATGGCTTTAAAAGAGATCACTGCATCATCTGTAAAGACCTGCCATCGCATTGGAGCTGCTAGACCTGGCCATAACCGTCCTCTTCTTGTTAGGTTCAGCAATAGGAGCATAAAATCTGCAGTCTGGAATGCGAAGACAAGGCTGAGAGGGTCCTCAATATCAGTTAAGGAGTTCCTAACCAAGACCCGACAGTCAATATTCATCCAGGCGCGGCTGCACTGCGGGATGCGCTGCTGTTGGACACAGGATGGAGTTATAGTCGTCAAAACACCAGATGGATACCGCAGTAAACTTACAACTCCAGAGGAACTTCAGAGTGTTATCGATAAGTATCCCAAATCAACTTCGAGTGCTGGTGTTAACACCACAACAGCTTAGTTTAACACTCAATGTTAGTTTTAATTTCTGTTTGTGTGTATCTATCTGTGTAATTATTGTGATCGAAAATGTTTCCTCCTTTGAACGAACACTTGCGTCACACGTATATTATCTTGCACAGTATTTATGTTTATAATAATAATATAGAGAATTACTTGGCTCGACCTTCTAAAACAAACTTATAAAACATATCAATGTCACTTTGACAGTTTGACATGTCACTTCTTCATTGTGTTCAACACAACTGCCGTGTTTGGCGCAGGGAGTTTTTGCATCTTAACATATTTTTGTATTTCCGTTTTACATACCATTCCTTTTGGGTTTCGTGTTGAAATTTTATTTTATTGTGTTTGCAGTAGATGTTAGTGTTAGCTGGCGGGTGGTGCAGAGATTGAGACATACATCAACTCAGCGTAGTTTACTGGTACATTTTTATAGTTTTATTATCTGGTATTTAAGTAATTTGTATATTTACTCTTATATTTTACTATTAATATTTATTATGAGTTACTCGTCCGATGATAGTTTTTCCTATCATTCAACCCACGAGGATGACACATTGTCTGAGAACGACAGTTTTTGCTCAGCTACTGAAAATAATCGTACACTCAGCGATGTACTCCGTGACACTTTTGAACGAGAATCGGGACGGTCATTTAATGTGTGTCACATAAATGCACAAAGTGTGCCCTTTCATTACAGTGACCTGGTTGCAACATTTGCTGACTCCCACGTTCATGCCATCTTGATTTCAGAGAGCTTTCTCAAACCCAATCTACCTTCTACTTCAGTCCCACTACCTGGATTTATCTTGATAAGGAATGACAGGACGAGTAAGGAGTGTGGTGGGGTAGCGATATATCTCCGTAGTGACTTTCCTTACAAAATAGTCGCTTCATCTCCTTCTCAGTACTCTGCCAGCGCTGAGTTCCTTTTTCTCGAGATCTGGGTCAGGGGTGTGAAAGCCCTCCTAGGCGTTGTTTACTGTCCCCCCACTGTCGACTACTTCACTGATATCGAATTGGTTTTGGAATCTCTTGGGTCTGATTACGAGCATTACCTCATCATAGGCGACTTTAACACCAATCTTCTCACTAGTCTTTCTCCACGAGCCATAAAGCTTCTACACATAGTCGAGTCAGCCTGTCTTCAGGTTTTACCGCTTCAGGCTACACACCACAACAAAGACACGGAAGACACTTGGCTCGATTTAATACTAACTTCTTCTCCCACTCTAGTTCTTTCACATGGTCAGCATTCAGCTCCAGCATTCTCTCATCATAACCTTATCTACATCTCCTATATGCTGAAGCATCCTAAACTCAAACACAAGGTACTGCTCAGGCGTTGCTTTGGTCGCATGGATCTTAATAAATTGTGTAATGATGCTGCCAAAATAACTTGGGACCATTTAGCTGAGGCAAACACCATTGATGACAAAGTTCTTGTCTTTAACGAAACTGTCAATGGCCTCTATGATATCTAGGCTCCTGTTAGGAGGATAACGTTGAAACATCGGCCAGCTCCTTGGATAACGAGTGACGTTCGAACTGTTATGAAATGTAGAGACCGAGCCTTCCTTAAGTTCAAAAGGAATCGTTCGGATATAAACTGGGACTCCTATAAAACTGCCAGGAATCGGTGTAACCAGGTGATACGCAACGCAAAACGCCGACATATTCTTGACATTATCTTCCTTGAAACCTGTTAATGTCTGGAAGGTTCTTGGGACACTGGGAATCGGTAAACCAAGGCAGCTGGAGCTACCCAAGACAATTGAGTTAGATGCCATTAACCATCATTTCTCAACCTCTCATGCTATTGATGGCCTAACCAAGTGCCAAACGGTTGACTCTATAGCCAGACTGCCCAGTCTCAGTCACGTACCTTTTCATTTCACTCCAGTCACGTCGGATGAGATCAAAAAGATCATTCTTGCAATAAATTCAAAGGCAGTCGGCTGCGATAACATTAGTCGCCGCATGATCACCACTGTCATAAACCAACTTCTCCCTGCTATTTCGCACATTATCAACTTTTCGCTCGATTCTGGCCTATTCCCTACCTTGTGACGTAAAGCCCATGTGCGGGGCGCACATGGGCTTTACGCCACAAAAAAAACACTCCCTAAAATTTCCAATCCCTCTCTTCCTAATCACTTTCGCCCGACCTCCATCCTTCCTTTTTTATCAAAAGTGCTAGAAGCCTGCGTGCATCGCCAGCTTTCCAACTATATACAGTCCAATGGCATTCTAAGTCCATTACAATCTGGATTCAGACCAGGACACAGCACTACTACTGCACTCCCGAAAGTAACGGGGGATATCAGGGACGGAATGGAGAAAAGTGGTATCACAGTGCTAGTGTTAGTGGATTTTTCCAACGCATTCAATTGCGTGAATCATGACATCCTGTTAGCAATACTTGTACATCTTAAGATCTCACCCGACGAGCTGGAATGATTCTCTTCATATCTTCGTGGACGTCAGCAGTCAGTTTGCGTGGATGAGATTTCATCAAGCTGGTGCAATCTCGACTCTGGGGTTCCACAAGGCGGTATTCTTTCTCCTCTTTTATTCTCCTTATTTATTAACTTGATTACCTCTGAACTTCAGTGTGCGTATCATTTGTATGCCGATGACCTGCAGTTGTACAGCCAAGCCCGTGTGGATAATCTTTCGGAGGCTATTGACAGGATCAACACTGATTTGAGATCAATAGGCAGCTGGTGTAACAAGTTTGGACTGTCTGTAAATCCTGATAAATGTCACAGTATTTTAATTGGTAGTAGTCGTATGATTAACAGGTTAGACAAAGCAACTCTGCCAACATTCACATTCAATGGAAAAACGATTCCTGTCACTCGGAGCGTTAAAAACCGGGGTTTACATCTCGACGCTACATTTAACTGGCAAGCTCATGTATCTTATGTCTGTCAGAGGGTAACAGGGATGCTACGGAATCTGTGTCACCTCAAAAACTTCCTTCCAGCGAAAACCAAGGTAATGCTTGTAGACTCTAATCTTTCAAGTCGTGGACTATGGTGATGTATGCTATCTCGACCTGAATGCAGATCTGCTCAATAAACTTGACCGACTCATCAACAATTGCATTCGATTCATTTTCAACCTTAGGCAATACGACCACGTCTCAACTCATCGATCGGAGCTGGGTTGGTTGCCTATAAGTCAGCGACGTAGCTAGCGAGCGGTGACGCTGATTTTTTCATTACTTAATTCCCCTAACATCCCTACTTACCTAACATCTCAGATACAGTTTCTTAGCTCTAATCACAACAAAAATCTACGTTCATCTAACAATCTTCTTCTCCTCTGTCCCACTCATAGTTCTTGTCTAGTTCATTCGTCTTTCCTTGTGCAGGCTATTTATTCTTCTCTGGAATGCGCTTCCTCTCGAAGTTAAGATGTCCGCTAACCGTGCTACATTCAAACATAACGTACGTCAGCTCTACAGTAATTCATTGTAGTGAACACATTATAACCACAATATTATATATTCAATGTATATATATTTATATGTGTGTGTTGTTGTATATTATGTATATAGTTATTTATTGTACCGGCTAATGATAGTAATAATGCGGTAGCCTAGTGGTATGGGTAATGGACTGCTGAGACGAGGTCTCGGGTTCGATCCCAGGTTTTACCATGGCACACACCAATGACTTTTCGATGCTTTTCGAAGTTATGTGTGTATTTATCGCAGGTTTATAAGTGCCCGGTTAATGGCAATAGGCTCGCCACCTGTTAAATTGGGACCTAAACATAAGTAGTGAGTTATTGGGCATTCTGTCCCACCTCTGTTCCCTCGGGCTGTGCCCTCGGTCACTACGGTGAGACAGAATGCCCAATAACTCACTACAGAATGTTTAATAACTTGCGTCTGTTATATGGTTACGCACCAACCATACTCTAACTTAGTTATCTATTATCGAAGATAACCTTAGTTCCTTCGGTTATCTTCGATAACCTCAGTCACGGTGGGATAGAATGCCCAATAACTCTTTGTAAAACCATTTACCTAAGCCAACGTTACACATTTTAATGCAGTTCAATACACTACCGTCCTTTTAAGATCTATATCATACTAGTGGAACCATCTGGGGTATCCTTAGTTCCATCGGTTTTCTTCGATAACCTCAGTCACGGTGGGATAGAATGCCCAATAACTCTTTGTAAAATCATTTACCTAAGCCAACGTTACACATTTTAATGCAGTTCAATACACTACCGTTCTTTTAAGATCTATATCATACTAGTGGAACTATCTGGGGTATCCTTAGTTCCATCGGTTTTCTTCGATAACCTCAGTCACGGTGGGATAGAATGCCCAATAACTCTTTGTAAAATCATTTACCTAAGCCAACGTTACACATTTTAATGCAGTTCAATACACTACCGTTCTTTTAAGATCTATATCATACTAGTGGAACTATCTGGGGTATCCTTAGTTCCATCGGTTTTCTTCGATAACCTCAGTCACGGTGGGATAGAATGCCCAATAACTCTTTGTAAAATCATTTACCTAAGCCAACGTTACACATTTTAATGCAGTTCAATACATTACCGTTCTTTTAAGATCTATATCATACTAGTGGAACCATCTAGGGTATCCTTAGTTCCATCGGTTGTCTTCGATAACCTCAGTCACGGTGGGATAGAATGCTCAATAACTCTTTGTTAAATAATTTACCTAAGCCAACGTTCCACATTTTACTGCCGTTCAATACACTACCGTTCCGTCGGCTCTCTGCGATCCCCTGCGTCGTAATTGCGTTGAAAGATGTTCTGTTAGTTAGCGATAGAGTCATTTCATAAACAGTACAGTCTTACGTTTACCTATTGCGTTGTCTGTAAGCAGTTTGGTTTAACTATTTTTTAAGATCTATCATACTAGTGGAACCATCTTGGGTATCCTATAGTAATACGCACTATGAATCTTATAGTGTTGTAGCTAAGTACTGACTGAGTATGGTAGACAATAATGTCTTTGAATTTGTACATTCTAGAATTCTCATAGCGAAAAACGTAAACTTGTTCGTCATGATGATAGTTTTGTAAATGCTATAGGATATTAAATTAATAAACTGAAAATTATATAATAATACATTTTTATTTCTTTATTTTTTACAGTTTTACTTAGTTTAGTTTATTAAAATAATTATAATTTGTTAAGTCTAGGTACTTATATAAGACAGGACAGCACACTTAATTCTAGTTAAATCCAATAAGCTAGCAGTCCCGTTATTAGTAGACCTTAGTCCGATATAACGGGTCTGATCCCAAGACATCATGCCACAGGGCTAGTTACGTCACTTTCACACTACATGTAGGATCTCAAATGATATACATCACAAAACTTCGTATTTAGTGCACATAACATGTGAATATTATTTGCTCATTTTATGTTAACTTATAAAAGGTATGTAGCTTATAAAAGGTCTGTAAGAAGAGCCGATTTTCCTGATACAAGCATATATTTGTGCAAAAGGAGATTTCTCAAACATTGTAACATGTACTTAAAAGAAACAGTAAATAAACATTTTTATTTATTAGTTAAAAATTAAAAATATTAGTATGACCCCATGCTCGAGTTGAAATCTTATCTTTTGCAATTACTCTTTTATCATCATCACCAGACAACGCAATTTTTGTTACAGCACATGTAAATAGCTCATGTTTTATTGACTTAAATAAAACATTTGTTTTATGAACAATTTCACCATCATAAAGTGTTTTTTCATAATCAGTAACGTTAAGGTCACGTACAACATTCTTTTTAATACCCTTGGCTTTTTTAATTGTGCTGTGAATTGTGTTGATACAATATAACTTCGATCTCAATCCAACAAATTCGCTTATTATTTTACCAGCCATTTCATCTTTAAATAAGCCTGGTATTTTTTTGTTCTGTATGGGTAAAGTATACACATTATTTTTACAAAAATTGCTAGTGTCAAAGTAAGATAAAAAGTTATTTTTTATGTCTTCATATAAATCATGGGTTTGTATATGATACACAAAACTATCTGTATCCGTGTAACACATCCGTATCCCATCCTTGTAAAAAGGTTGCATTACTGAATAGTGAAAATCATACATATGACTTTTTGATAATTCTAGAACAGCAAAGCCAATATATATTGGTTTGTTCAAAGTTATTTGTTCAGGATTTAACTGCACCGCTACTAGATTTTTAGTGAAAACCGTTGCACTATGGAAATTTGGACGAGCAATAAGGTTTTGAGCGCATTTTCTTCTTTTAGTTATGTTTTTGATATCTTGCCACTGAGTAACTAAATGGACATTAACCCTGTTTTCAGTATTTTCTAAAGTTTTTCCAATTACACTATTATTCAAGAGCTTAAAAAAATCTTGTTCGAAAGTTGAAGAACATTTTTGTCTCAGTTTGGTATTTAAATCAATATATTGTTTTAAATATGGGCTTTGTCGAAAACTGATTATTCTATGAATCTTCTTCAATATTAACCCATGTTTCATACAAGTTTGTAAATGCACGTAATGAATAACATATTTAAATTTATCATATAAATTAGGGATTAGCTTAGAACTCTTTCCCCCGGGGGGTATAAATTTTTCAGAACAAAATGGTAAATCGTTGTGTAAGTTATGCAAATGCTTAGGGTATACTATATCCACTTCCAAAATATAACCACAATCTGCATCAATTGCAATTTTCGTTATATCTAAATTGTTAATTTCTTGTTGAGTGAGAAATTTGAAGTTGGATAATGGTAAGTATTGACACATACTATACCCATACAAATTATTACAATCTATATAAGAGACATAGGAATCAGGTTCCGAAGATTTATAATCCGGTAAGTATATGTTATTTGCTTTCGCATGCCTGTGAGAGCAGAGGCACACTCCTCCTCTTATACTACTTTGTAACATGCGTATCATGGACAAGTCATTAATTAGTTCCAATTGAACACCTGTTTTTAATAACATAGCGTCAAAAGATAAACTGGGTGCAGTTAAATAAAAAGCTGGATCTGGATGGAGTGATAATGTTGTTTACAAGTCTGTCTAAAATTTTCAAAAATATCTGCTAATAAAAGCACATCAGTTTGTAGGTATAGATCCGTATAACCACCTAAACTAGTAATTCTAAATGTTGACCAAACTAAATGTGCATGCCGGTAATCATCTTCAGAAACATTTTCATCATTGAGGGAACTATAAAAGTATTTCTTTGGAGGCAAACATTTTTCATCATACCGTTTCCACGAATCCATGTATTCATATGGATAAATGCCTTTGCGAGTAAGTAATTGGAATTCATCTCGGACAGGGAAGTGATTTTGTAAATTTTTAAACATTTCTGGTTTTAAAGTTTTAGAATAGAATAGAATAGAATAGAATATGCTTTATTGTACACCAGTAATACGTAGATAATAATATAACTAATGAAGTACAATGGGCGGTCTTATCGCGGACTGCGATCTCTTACAGACAACCTTCTGATGGACTGGTAGTTTTGGAGTAACAGGCAACATGTGGTGTACTTACAATTTAAATACTTACATCATACCTCATAATATATAAATTCTATTACATATAATGTACATACAATATATAAATCATATTAGTACTTATCTAAAAAGTCTATACATACAAATGTGAGGACGTTAAATATTGACTTACCTACTTCAATGAATACACATTCATATACATATATATACATATACGTATATATATACATATACGCACAAATTAAAAACCACAACATATGAACATAGTTATCTTCAACATCATGAATGTTACAGTGACAAGTAGTGCTCCTTCACCAGTGTTTTAAATGTCTGAAGAGTTTGTGCACGTCTTATTGTTTCTATATATATATATATATATATATATATATATATAGTTTTACATAATTTGTTTAAGCTTGTTCCCAAAAATTTAAACGAATCAAGAAAACGCATTTGAAAAAACTTATTATTTGAAACTGATACAAATTTCGTAAATGAGATATAGTTTTCTTTATTTTTAGGTATTATCTTTATTTCACCAGGGACGTCACCCAATGCTTTAATAAATAAGTGACAATCATAACCAGCTAAGTTATGAAAAAAAATGGGGACAAATGCAGGGCTTTTATATTGCAAATTACAGAACGAATGCGCAGCTCCACGATAGCGACCGGTAAGATGACAATGATCACGGACTTTGTCCCAAAAAAGAAAGTTTTGACAGATATGACAACGTGTTGCATTTTCAAAATCATACCTGTCCTCCGTGGAAAATATCATTGCAGCTGGTGACTTAATTATATTATAAATTTTTTGCACGTCTTTAATTATATAGTCAACAAACCGCTTATCTCAGTCTGGACCTCGATATGACACGTAACGATTATAGCTAGGTTCATCAGAGCATACAATATAATAACCAAAAGCAACCGGTACGTGTTGGTGAAACATATTCATATTTTTACTAGAACAATTATTAGGCTCAGTACTTGTTTGTAACATCGATTCAAAATCTGCATAAATACAAAAAGGCATAGTTTGTTTCCGTTCATAGTTTTTAAACTTAATTACTGAACCTCTGTTTGGAAGGACAGTTACTACACCTCCACATAAATGGTTGTTAAGTTCGTCAGCGGTATTGAAAAATATCAAACATAAATCGCAAAGATGTAATCTGCTGCGATGAGATGTGACTTGACTTCTAAAAAGTCTGGAACAGTCTTTGATCAAGCAATAATGAGAAGAATTATTATTTTCTAAAAACAGAAGGTGTATAATTTTTCCGTTGTATTTAAGGTTGAATTCAGATTTATACAAAGGACCTACAAAGTTTTTATGATTTTTTAAGCCATAAATTATAAACTTTATATGTGGATTGTTTTTTTCAAATGTTCTAATATCATTAAAGGTTACAGGAAAAAACATTACTCTTAAGTTAAATATTTCTCGAAAATTAGGATAAGAAGACGTTCTTTCAGGGTGTTTCTTAGCTGGATATAAAGCAGCTGTTACACACCATAAAAACAATAGTGATCATTATTCAAAATATTCAAACATGCTTTTTTAGCCTGAATTAATTTGGGTAAACTGATATAACTAGAACCACCAAGTGGTTGGTATTTATTGAGATTCATCTCAACATACAAATTGTTTATAAATGTCCATTCACTATCACGACCTTCAAACTCTTCAATAGATGTTTTTAAATAATTAACTGTTTCAATATACAACTTTTCGAAATCGAAGTTAGAAAATAATATTTTATTTTTGGTTCCAAAAGATTTCACTTCTTGTGAATTATCTTTGAATTTTAAAAATGTACCAAAATACTCAAAGTTTACCTTAACACAAGTATGCTTAGCAAGGAATTCATTTAAAAGAGATTTTAATTGGTCAAAAATACTTGAAAAAAAGGATTCAATTGACGCTCCTTGATGTTCATCACGAGCTAATATTTTATAGGTTAATATACGACTGCGAAACGCTGAGTTTATGATTTCTACACCATCACTATGTTTTATTGTTTGACTACTTTTCCTATGTGAACTACTTCGCAAATGTCCTACCCATGATTTACTGGGTACTGATGTGTTACACGCAGTACAAAAAGGCATTATTATTAAATAAAATATTTGCTCCTACAACACTAAGTTTAAAACATAAAAATTAAAGAAATTTATGTGTTATAGATCTACACACTTAAAAAAGTTTGCGATCACTTACAAAGCTGATAAGATTCTAAAAATATTAAAAATTAGAATTAGAACGTGAAACAATAAAGTCAGATTAAACGTAGGTAAACATTTTCTCTTGATTGGGTTAAATTTTGAAAATATATCAGCTTTGTAAGTGATCTCAAACTATTTTTGATGTGTGTATATTATAATAATATACATAAGGTGTATCTACTTTGTAAAAATCTTATCCGAATAATGCACTGGTTCAGTGTCTTGAAATTCTTTATACGCATGTCCTATAAAGTCTTGAAGTGACTCCCAAGATAGTGAGGACTCATCACACTGTAATTTTACAGTCACCAACGCTGTCCTGTAGCGCACATCAGGGGCGTGTGATATGTAATCGTTGGTTTTATAGAGTTTAAAATCAACCACATACCCTCCTTCCGTTTTCTTGGAGCGACGAGACGTCCCAGTTGAAACACGACTTGAGAAACTGGAAGCGAAGTCGCGCCGTGGTTCACTGCAACTGACTTCTTCAGCCCGCAAAATATTCAAAATATTTGTTTTCGTTCTGTAAATAGAAAAAAGTGTTAATTATAAAAGTACTTATTCAAAGTGACTAAGAACTTGGGTTTGATCCCAAGTTCTTAGTCACTTTGAATAAGTACTTTTACTTTTACACAAAAAAGTTATAGTATTTAAACGTGTAGGTATTGAAAAGTACAAGTATTGTCAAAAGATATATCTATGTATATAAATTAAGTGTATGAGTGTCACACATTTGTGTACAATTAAGTTAAAGGTGTAAACTACACTTTATTCAATTTTAATTAAAATGTGGCGATGTTAAACTTAGTTGAACATAATGAAACCTACCTCTTTGTGGTGTTAAACTCGGGCGAAGTGTTTTTTCGTTGTACACTTTTGGTGCAGCTGGGCTTCGGTTGTTTTTGCTTTCTCTCTACCACCTGTTTGCGTTTCTTTGGTGCTACACACTCAGACTCTACTACAGAAGAAGTTTCAAACTCCGAATCAGACCTGTTAAAATACAATCAAATTATAAACAAATATATTCCCAAGATTTTCCGAATAGATATATTGCTAGCATCACGGCTGATTATAGATAATGCAGCCGGCGGGAATTAACTAAGCGACTCACTACTCAGTGGGATAACATAATCAGTAATCACATTTTATAATAATTTGCGGTAATAATTATCAGCCGGCAGGAATTAACCAAGCAACTCAGCTGGATAATAATTAACTAAATAATAATTAATAATTATCAGCCGGCAGGAATTAACCAAGCAACTCAGCTGGATAATAATTATCTAAATAATAATTAATAATTATCAGCCGGCAGGAATTAACCAAGCAACTCAGCTGGATAATAATTAACCAAATAATAATTAATTTAATAGCACTTACTCACATTTTATTGTTGGAGAAGATCACTGGAAGATACTGGAGCGAATGTAATTTATTTGAAAAATTGATGGGTTTTTATACATAAAAAGTATCAATTCAGCAATTATCACCTCCCAACAAAATTAAAACTTAACTTATTATTTATATAGGTGTATTCATTAATTTATGTTACTTACGACTATTTAAATCAAAATGATTGAAAACTCATTTCGTCTAATTCCACTTTTGTTATTACAATTGAAATACAAAACCATGTCTTTACCAACACCACCAAAGCTAATTCCGATTAATGCCGAAGAATGTTATGATTTGTGTATGATCTATACTAATATTATAAAGCGGAAGAGTTTGTTTGTTTGTTTGTTTATTTTAACGCGCTAATCTCAGGAATACTGATTCGAATTGAAAAAATCTTTTTGTGTTGAATAGCCCGTTTATCGAGGAAGGTTATAGGCTAAATATCATCACGCCACTACTCAAGGGAGCGGAGCTGTAAAAAGTAGTGTGTAAAGTGCTGTGAAAAGTATTAATGAAATATACTCATACATTGTGCAGATGTAAAATTATGCAATTTATGTAGGTAAGGACCGTGGTCTATACCTAAATCACCAATATAAGCCGACCGTTAGTACACAGTAGGTATTTAATTATTTTTAAAAGGTAGACGTACCCTGGAAAGTTACCTACTTTGCATCACAATTATAGAAGTTTCAAATTGCTATGCACGGTTTGCATGGGTGTGTGTGTTAGTGTGTGGAAGCAAGGTATCTGTTAGTTTACTTACTCAGCGATACAATATTAAAACGACATCATATTAACCAACTTCTAAAAAAGGTGGTTACTTTATTTATCTGTAGGTATGTTGGCTTATGGTTCTCAAATTTGATACAAGGTATGGTTAACGGTATTCTATTAAAATCCTATGGAATCGTTTAGATAAAAAAAAAAATTTACAAAAATATTACTACAGACTTATCCCACAAATATGTTAACAAACATTACAAATAATCATTTAAAATATAACGTTTAAATATTAGCGAATAGTTTTGGTATGTGCTTTAACTATATGGTAATACACCTCTTTTTATCCAAGTCGGCTAACAACGTACCTTTATACAAAGCTACGACCAATGTTAAGTCAGCAGTTTGTTCATGTATGTTCTACTTGTTTACCTATGTGTGTTACATCGTCACATCGTTCCTATACGCGAGGAATGTCTCATATTCTGTTCCCACAATATCTACCATTTGCATCGAGCTACCAACCAAGTTCAAATCGTGCACTACGTCCTTCAGAGGATTAAAAGGAGGACCCAAAATAAAAGCAATGTCATGTAAGTAATTACTTATAATGTTAATTATTTGATATATAATTCTTTGTTAGTTTACCTACTAAATATCTAATTTATTAGGCGACGTAGTTTTCTATAGAAGTCCTTTAAATTTAATTTTATACGATTATCCTTAATTTTCTTATAAAATTTAAGTTCTGTATAAAATTCTAAAAGTTGTAAACAAAATAATGAACGCTGAAATATTTAATCTCTTGCTAGCACTTAATTGTACATAAAGTAGAATATTTTATCAAATTTGAATAGGCTCTGGTGTCTCAATTAGAGTAACTTCCGAAGAAGTAGTAGGTTTGACATATTATTCGGACTACATTTGCCGATTTTCAATAATTAGACTTAAACCTATATTTAATTTTATTTTCAGATATTTTATCATCACGGAAGAAATTGACAAGGAACCCTCATCAACAGCGCGGTGAACCACGTAATCAATTTGTAAGTAGATACCTATATATTTTGGTCATTCCAAAAAGTGTAAAATTAAAGTAGCACGTAGTTATACATAATGTAGAATATTTTATCAAATTTGAATAGGCTCTGGTGATTAAATTAGAGTAGCTCCCGAAGAAATTGTAGGTTCAACATATTCGAACTACATTTACCAATTTTCAATAATTAGACTTAAACCTATATTTAATTTTATTTTAAGATATTTTATCATCATGGAAGAAATTGACGGGGAATCCTCATGGGCTGAGCGGTAAACCACGTAATCAATTTGTAAGTAGATACCTATATATTTTGGTCATTCCATAAAGTGTAAAATTAAAGTAGCACGTAATTGAACATAACGTAAAATATTTTACCAAATTTGAATAGGCTTTGGTGACTGTTGTAGAATATAATATCATCAGTAAGGAATAATGTAGGCTGGAGAGTTTAGACAATACAAAATATGAAATATTAGGAATACCTATTGTAGTTCATTTCGTATGATACTAACTGATAAGGTGCCTATAGGTATTTAACTGGTTACCCGATTCTGTATTAGTATGTCGAATAAATTAAAATAAGCAATTACATAATTATTGTGTTTTTATTATATTCGTTACCTGATATTGATAACGAAATACGTCATCATTCGCGTTACAACACGTTTGAAATTCATAAGAATTTCACAACTATTAAGTAGGTACATAACAATAACATTATGCACCATACGAATTATTGAATGGTTGAATTTCAAGTTCTAACTTGATCATCATACCAATAAATACTTTATGTTAGCATTATTTGATATATCAACTGCGTTAGAAAAAATATTATTACCTAGTTCATTCTTTATTAAACAGTCAAGACGAGCATATCTAACAACATGGTAGGTATTTTATAACTTTCAATCTATTGAAAATTTCAATCTATTTACAAAATACTTAGTATGATTTATTACTAATGTTTTAAATAATTTTCAGAATACCAACTTAAACAAATTTTCAAACGGAATAGAAGAGAGCTCTCCTGAATATCTTCCAGACCTGCAAGATCAGTTCGACTTGGACAACGCAATGAATAGACCTTGGATAATAACACCCAATGAAGAAGTAAAAACAAACAAAAAGAAAACTAATCGAAGAAGACCAAACAAACGCAGTGCATTGAATTCCTATATTATTAACAGTGAAAGAAGAAAAGGACGACGTTTAATAAAAATTACGATCAAGGAACTCAGTGAGTCAAGAGACGACGAAGATGAAGTTAAGGAGATAATCACTGCACAGTATATTGTACAAGATACGGTAGATGAGATATCGGATCAAGCTGAAAAATTAGTTCACAATATTTCCAAAAAATTGTGTGGCTACTCATATCATATTTTTTAATTAGGTAATAATTATGTGGCTACTCATATCATATTTTTTAATTAGGTAATAATTCATTAATGTAACTAGTAGATAAAGTGATGACATATTTAGATTTTATTAAAATTTTATTTACTATGAAAATATGTGTTAAAAAATTATGAATATTAAAAATGTGTGTTATAAAATAAAAAAACCATTTACTTTAAAAAATTGTTTTATTTATTACAACTGCGTATAAGAAGACATATTACCTTTCTTGCTCTATTAAATAGTTCATTCATACATAAAACATTTTTAAGTGCATATTGTTTAATATGATTAATACAATTAAAACTGGTTTCATTATTTGAATATTTATTATGCAACAGTGATAAATTTGGACACTTGTCTTCACCAAGATCTATATCTAGTTTATAGCGGTATATAATTTTATCACATTGTAATGTAATTTGCGTCACAATTATAGAAGTTTCAAATTGCTTTGCACGGTTTGTATGTGTGTGTGTGGAAACAAGGTATCTGTTAGTTTACTTACTCAGCGATAAAAAATTCTGTGGTCAAGCGGTAATGTGGATCGACTACTGATTTGGAGGTAGCGGTTTCGATTCCCACATGGTGTAAATATTTGCACTTGGTTTGAATGAGATCTAACAATGTGTCTATTCTTTTAATAATTGAAATGTTTATAAGTATTAACATTTTGTGTTCCATGAGAGAAAGGTGCACCGAGAGAATGATATAATATGATGCTCAGTTTCTTAAATTTGATACAAGGTATGGTTAACGGTATTCTATTAAAAATCCTTTGTAATCGTTTATGTAGGTATAAACGACGACAGATCAAGCTTTACATAACCAATATAAGCTAACCATTAGTACATGGTAAGTATTTCATTATTTTTAACTGGCCGACGTACCCAGGAAATTATCTAGTTTATAGCGTACCTTTATACAAAGCTATGACTAGCGTTAAGTCAGCAATTTGCACACCTGTTACACACACACATCGTTACATCGTTCCCACACGCTAAGAATGTTTTATATTCTGTTCTCACAATATCTGCCATTTGCATCGAGCTACCAGCCATATAGTGCACTCCGTCCTTCAGAGGATTAAAAGGAAGACCCAAAATAAAAACAATGTCATGTAAGTAATTAATGGGGCTTCCAGCCGATCAGTTAGAGTATGGTTGGTGCGTAACCATATAACAGACGCAAGTTATTAAACATTCTGTAGTGAGTTATTGGGCATTCTGTCTCACCGTAGTGACCGAGGGCACAGCCCGAGGGAACAGAGGTGGGACAGAATGCCCAATAACACACTACTAACATAAACTGGCGAAATGTGGGTGCTAGCACCTCTGCCTACCCCTTCGGGGATATAGGCGTGAGTTTATGTTATGTTATGTAATGTTACATCATAACCACATGAGCACCTACTTCAATTTATCTCTGCATCACCCCAAGGTAGACTGGTAGATAATGCCTTTGGCATTAAGTCCGCCTTTGTACATCCCCAAGTGCATAAAGTTTTAAATAAATAAATAAAATAAATATACCTATTGTCAATCGTGGTCGTTAGATGTTAAAAAGCGACCTTGAATAAATAAGTAAATAAAAAAATAAATAATAAAACTGTTTATTATTTTATGTTTAAAAGAATCTACCTAATAATTTAATGGTGAATCTAAACGCACTTGTAGAAGCAGCGTAGCGTCAAGACTGGTTTCAACGTGTTTTAAATTTGAAGTTTATTCGTTCCTGTTTTATACCTTCTTCACTAACAGTACGAATATATTAAAAACTAACTATTCCTCATGTAACAAAGAGGTTTTATTTTAACTTGTATAAAGGAATGTGAAATCGGTCGAAAAAGAGCAGAAAGTGATCGTCGAAAAATAAGTTACAATTATTACTTACCAACGGGCACTAAATCGGTTAAATTTTGCCAACAGTTTCTTTTAAAAACCTTGCTATTTCACGAATGACCCTGCGTTACAGTAAATCGCATAAAATTGCAAGTATCATATCAACGTGACCAACGTGGTAACAGCACACCTTCAAATAAAAACAGTCAATCTGAAGTTCGAAATGTAAATAATTTTATAAAAAAGTTGCCTGCCGTTCAATCACACTATTGCAGAAACAAAAGTAACAATTTGTACTTACCGACTGAATTTAGGGATGTGACCTATTTATATACTATCTTTTATTTGAAAGACGATAATACAAAGGAGTTAGGTGCAGTAAGTTATCAAAAGTTTAGAAAAATATTTTAGACTGAATTTAACTTAGGTTTTCACTTACCAAAGAAAGATAAATGTGATCAATGTGAGAGAATAAAGAATTTGAACGATGAAGAAAGAAAAAAAGCGATAGAATCAGATGTTTACAAGACTCACATTAAGGACAAAGAAAGATCATTAAAGCCCCTCGTTCTCAGAATATTATATCCTCAAAATATTACATTCGCAAAACATTACATTAGCAAAACATTATATTCTCAAAATACCTACAATAAATAACAAAATCCGATTCACATTTTTGTAGCCCGTTCTTATCTATTATACTTTACTACCTTTTAATATTTAGAATCTTACATATTTATAATAATTTTATATAGAAAATGTTTTAAATCTTAAAATGTTAAGATTGAGTGTATTAATGACGAGTAGTATATTAAATGTTATAAATTTGTTTTAGACTTTGCTGTATCAAAATGAACGCAAATCAACCATCAACATCCCTCGATATTACTAACAGAGATGTGACGTTTGAAATTATAAGTACAAATAAAGGCGCGCGCCTACATAGAGCTGGATATGACTATTTATATAAAAGGACATCTGAATTATGGAGGTGTTTAAAAAAACGCTCGTGTAACACAACGATAAAATTAAAAATACAATCTGAAATACATGAAACTAACCATAATCATCCTCCCAAAAGACTTGGCAACCATCATGCTACAATCCAACCCCGCAACACCCGTATCTACAATCTACGAAAACACGGTAGACAAAATTAAAGATACAGGGCTGGATCTAATTGCATCACCAATGCCATCATTCAAAAATATGAAGAAAAATTTATATAAATGAAGAAACAAGGCACAAGAATTGAAAAAAATAGAATTTCAGAAAGCTATAGATACAAAAATTCCAGAAAAATACCAGAATTTAGTATTTGCTGATTATACTCACGGCAAAAAAAGGATCTTAATTTTTTGCAATGAAAAAATGATAAAATATTAAGTAGAAGCCACTCACTTTTTCATGGATGGTACTTTTAAATTGTGCCAGAAAAATCTATCAGCTTTATTCCATCCATGCGGATATTGGAAGCAATGTGGATTATATTAAGTCAATCCCAATTCTCAACGTACTATTACCAGATAAGAAGTTAGCAACGTACAATATATTGTTCTATTTAATCAAGGCTCGCGTGACGCAGTGGAACCCATCAAGTTTCAATGGATTTTGAAGTGCCTGCTATATTAGCACTTAAAAGTCTTGTTCCAAATGTGCAGGTTATTGGATGTTACTTCCATTTCACAAGATGCCTATGGAGAAAAGCAAGAGATAGGAGTAACTAAATGCAAATTCGGAAGATTACATATAAAACTGTGTACTGCTTTAGTCCACCTTCCACCACATTTGATTAGTGATGGTTGGCTCTACATCATGGAAGAATCTCCAAATAGGAAAGAAATCACATCATTTAACGATTACTTCGTCAGCACGTGGTTAGATAATGAAATATATGCTCCGCTATGGTGCTCTTACGGAGAACAGCATACAACAAACAACATTGTGGAAGCATGGAACAATCACATAAAAAGGCATTTGAAACCCAAACCAAATATCGTTCAATTTCTAGAAGGCATCAAAAAAGACAGTAACTTTTATTGCGAAAAATTGAAAGAGTCACCCAATATCTCGAAAAGGACTCCGAAGAGTATCGAAACCAGGAATAGAATAAAGCGGGCTGTGGAATCATTAATGAGTGGTCAAATGAACATGAGCTTAATAATGTGCCCGGTAGATGGCAATAGGCTCGCCCCCTATTACATTGGGACCTTAACATAACTGGCGAATCGTGGGTGTGTAATACACCTCTGCCTACCCCTTCGGGGATACAGGCGTGAAGTTATGTTATGTTATGTTATGTCAAATGAACATTGCACTTTTTCTAGAAAACTAAAGTTTTAAATTAATATGTTGTAAACTTATAAGACTGATTATAATAAATATTTTATAGTTGTTATTTAATATTATAGAGCAAATGTTATAAAATTTACTCGTACATTATTTAAAAGATTTAATATGTAAAGCTAAATCTAGTTTTTGCAAGTAAGGAATCGAATAATTTGCACGCTCAAAGTAGACTAGCATTTTAGTATTACCTACTAGTGTTGGTACAATTTTATGATTTCACATGTTTTTAGTTTCACTTTATTTGTGTTGAAGTCTGATCAAAATTATTATTATTTGATTTAATTTAACTTTGTGTTAGGCCGGATTTAGTGCACGACCGACGGTGAGCGCTAACGTCGGTCGAACGTAGCTATATTCATTAAAATCGATGAACAGCTTCAGTGCAACGCTGATAGTTACCTACGCGCGTACTGCTACGTCGCGCTGATGGGGACCATCGGTGTCGGTCGAGCTCGTCCGCCCGGCGTACGTCGGTCCGCTGACGCGCTATGGCGGCATATGCGTGCGTTCAGTGCCACGCCGACGGAGCGACCGAACGTACGGGCGTGCGTAGTATTGCGACGACAAATTTTTGTAAACAAGTTTTTCGCAACGGAAAAAAATGTGTTCCATTGATACAGAGCGAGTTATTACTGAAGTGCGTCTGCGTCCCCTATT
Organism: Cybosia mesomella; assembly: GCA_946251805.1. Classification (NCBI taxonomy): domain Eukaryota; kingdom Metazoa; phylum Arthropoda; class Insecta; order Lepidoptera; family Erebidae; genus Cybosia; species Cybosia mesomella. Next base: position 16,314,571 of record OX276411.1, read on the forward strand.
GTGGGATCTATCTAATAATTTATATAAAGACCAGTATGCAAAACTAAAGGCTTGGACAGAAATCTGCCAAGTACTTGTACCAAACTTTGATGATTCTACGGAAAAACTTTATTATTAATATACACTTGTGGACACATCTATTGGCCCACCTTGCAATTTCAGTTTCGTTTAGTCCTAGCTAAAAAATTATATTAGGTCGAGCAAAAAGTTTTTATGCAGTTTTGAACCAGGCACATTCATAATTTTATTCAATAGTCTTTTTTGGAATTTCGAACACAGAATTTAAAGAAACAAAAGACAATTTGGAGCCTGTTCGTTGATATCAAACAATCGAATAAACTTGATTTTATACTTGGATTTAATTCTTGAAAGTGTGATTTTGCTCTTTGGTTTTGCAACAAACATTACTTATTCTTAACATTAAGGTGAGGTTATATCAATATTAAGGTCGGATACAGCCACAGAAATGTGAGTGCTCAACTTAATTTAAGTCGATCTGCAGTTCGAAATGTTTATCGGTACCTAGAGACTTGCGGCTTTGTTCGTCGCCAAGGAAGGCCACGATTTCGGGTCACAACTGAAAGGCAGGATCGATTCATCGTGACGACCAGCTTGAGAAATCGTCACCCTAATCTCCGTTGAGATACAAAACCAACTTCGCGACTTCCACGGAGTATCTGTGAGCGCTCGAAATGTTCGGAGAAGGTTAAAAGAACGCGATATGGTACCACACAAACCAGCTAATGGCCCCAGACTAACGCGAGCTAACCGAACAGCGCGTCTTCTTTTCACGCGCACTCATTTAAATTGGACTCAGCACCATTGGAGCCGTGTACTCTTTTCTGATGAGTCTAAAATTGCGTTACATGCCATGGTCTACCGACGTAAGGGAGCACAATGCTGCTTTCAAGAGAGGGTTGCTTATGGCGGTGGCTCATGGACTGTCTGGGGCGGTATATTATTCCGGACGCTCAACGCCGTTTCGCAAAGTGTTGACCTGTTTTGTTGCTCTCAGAGTGAGTTTACAGACACAGTATTGTATATTATATGTTACAGATAGGGATAGATATATAGTATAAACCTAATTAGATTACCTACTCTGTTGTATTAGGGTGTACCTGTAAAGATAGATGTAGAAGAGATAATATATAAATAAATAAATAAAATAAATAAATATCCGCGAGCGGCAAAACTTAACTTGAGGTTGTTACGGGACCACGGCTGCCAACATTAAATGCTGAAAGGTACATTCGTCTGACCAACCGGCTCTTTTCAGGGCCAGCTGACCCCATTGCAAGAGGGGATCGGGGTATGGCGGGCCTGCAAGGCCCGCGGGGGGGGGGGTCGCTCCAGGTACCCCTCTGCTGTTATCAGAGGGGACGCTGCGAATGGCCCAGGGTTAGTCGGAGTGCGAGGGATATGCTCTATGGGTAACCACCCCGGCGTCTGTAGACCCGAGACGGCGTGCGGTTTTAGTCGGTTCAAGCCCGACATAACCGCCCCCGCTCCCCGGCGGGGGGTATCCGAAGGGATTTCCGCACAAAAAAAAAGAAAGGTACATTCGTGAGTGCTTAGAACCTCACGTGATGCCACACGTGGACCATGTGGGCCCAAATTTCCTTTTTATGCATGATAATGCAAGAGCCCATACGGCCGGCATCGTCAGGGAATATCTTCGGGATAGGCACATAACAGTTATAGACTACAGTCGCCCTTCACCTTTCGCGACAACCAGAGCGATTTTAACCTCTCTCCGCATAAAAAAAATCTAAAAAGTGTTTTTTTCTGATCGGATTTTAACGCGCGATACCTCAAAAGTTGCGTCTCGCCGGCGTCCACCTGCTGGCATATCGTGCAGCTCGCGCCCGATTCGTGTGTGACCGTGAAAAGGCAAAAAGTGACTTTCTGGCTCAGCCAGCCACGTGCTTTTGTGAAAAAGTGAAGTTTCCCGTGGCACCAGTGAACGGATTTTCCTGAACAAAGTGTCCCCGGCTGCGGGCAGTGGAGCCCCATCCGCCTCTGCATTTCGTTTTTCCGGGAAAGCGCCAGTTTCCCCGGGAAAAAGGAAAAAGTTTTTTCAAAACCGCGTGGCCACGTGCATCGGGTTCCCGCAGTCGGAGCTGGCTGAAACTTTGCAGCCTGGAAGACCTCACTGTAAGCAGCATTTTTCTTGCTTTGGAAAAATTTTTCATCACGCGGGTAATTTTATATTACAATTAGAAGTTGCCAACTTTGGACCACAATAGCAGCGGAACCAGGATAGCTAGTACAAATCGGCAAATTCCATAAGTTGCGCGCTCATTAGGAGAAGTGACCTACACACTAGCAGATTTTTCAGACTTCAACTGGACCTGTGACAATTGAAAAACTAAATTTTTCACTGTTTCATACAAATTTGTATGAAAAATTGTATATTTTGTATTGTGTTTTTGTCGTTGGCTAGACCCAGATTTTAGACGTTTTATGAAATTTTTTGTAGATTTTTAGTGTAATCCAGTGCGGAGATATATAATTTTTTGTGTTTTTTCTAAATTAATTGAAAACGGGTAGGAAATCGGTAATTCTAACAGTGGGGTTGGGTTTAGACAAGCCTTCTACACTTGCCTAAGCCCAAACAAGGCCCCTCTGGCGTTGGAAATAACGATTTTCATAAAAACCGCCATGTTGTTTTTATTCGGACCATTTTTGGAATTGAAATATCTCCGGACTAGATCGACCTAGCCAACGGCGGTTTTCAGTATAGTGTGTATTTTTAAGAGTATTTTGAGCCTCATCTGGTTTGGAACCAATTGGGGCGAAAAAATTATTTTGGGGCGAAACCACACCCAGGGGATAGAGGACCTCAAGCCGACCCCAGATATCGATTTTGGGAGCGCTAGGATCAACCGTTCCGGAGTTATAGCCGGTCAAAGTCTGACCTCGGACGCACGGCGGCCATCTTGGCTTTTTTGAAACGCCCATAACTCCGCGGCGGAGGGTCCTAGAAGCTCCAGATTTCGACTGGGGACATCGGGGGAGCACCGGCTTTCCCGCCCTACACATTTCGGGGGAAAGTGGGCAAAATTCGCGAAAAATTTTGTCAAAAATTTTTTGACCGTTTTCGCACCACGAGTTGGTAGAGGGGACCGAGCCGTTCAGTAGGAAACTTTTTGCGGCTCGCTGGGACGCCTGGGACCCGAGATATACTGGTCCAAACATCGGCAAATCCGCCATCTTGGAAAACTTCAAACCGGTATATCTCGGCAGCGGGTAGTCGTAGCGGGACCCGGTTTCCGCTGGGATACTCGGCTCTCCAATCCGCTTCGTGTACGTAGGGTGGGGGTTTGACCCCAAAAAATCGGGGGGTCAAATTTTGGGGGTCACCCAATCGGCTCGGCAGTTACGCCGGGAGATAGGTCTCGCCGAGACCTTTCTGGGGAACCCGATCTCGAGGTATTCCGGTTGTTGGTTCGCGAGGAAACCGGGTTCCAAAGTTTCGGACCACCTTGGAACCACGAAATTTGGAACTCGTTTGTCTCCCAACCAGTGGGCCTAGGACCCTCGAGTTTGGGCTCGTTTTGAAGGGCTCGGGGAGCTCTATCGGCGAGGCCCAAAGAGGTGACTCTACATAGAGCCGGGAACGAGATCGTTCGTGGAGCCGAATTCAGCGGTGCGAATTCGCTTAAATTTCCACAGGGCACTCTTCTCCTGGGCTGGGACCTTGCCGAAGGGCGGCTTATATTAGGTTAAGTGTATATAGAGCTGTTTTTGCACTTGTTTTATATATTTTGTATTGACTATATTTGTTGACCATAATTAATTGTATATAGAAAGATATACAAACATCCTTTTACTTATTGCTCTATATAGAGTCAATTTTAAAAAGTTAGTAATAGTTTAAAGTTTTAGTAATAAGTAGACATAAGACACCAGTCTTTGACTGGTCTTGACCTATTTGACCTGGTAGCCGGACTACCAAATATCTTCACGCCTTGTCCTACCGAAACTAGCACCGGTAGGCAATAGAGTGACTGTCGCTAGTACACACATATACACTTACACACGCATACACCCGTATACACACATGCGCATACACTAGCACACACTAACACACACACAGCCACACACACCTGACAGTCGCGTACGTTACACGCGCAGGGGTCATCATAATATCTGTTAGTATAAGATTGTTTTGTCCAACTTTACATTTTATTTTTACATTATTTTATATTATTGAATTTTTATACAATTTGTGTTTGTTTGTGTATTTAGATTGTTGTTAAACGCCGAATTGCGTTAGTCCACTCGACCGTATTGTGTGGACATTGTACCTACAATGGTGATCGGCAAATCACCGTTACGGGCAGAACCCTCCAAACAGGCGGGTCCCTCCCCCGTACCATCGACCTCCGCAACAACATCGCCCAGGTCTCGCCCTGCGAAGTCTGTGAGGGATAGTGTGGGAGAGATAGAGGAGATATCCTCCAACACTACCCCCCCCCAGTCAGAGACCAACAGCGGTACACACTAAAACTATAACCAAACCGAAGGCGTATACAATTAGTGCCTCAACACTAACCCGCAGATCACCTGTGGAGAAGGCTACATCAAGGTTGATCCGAAAGCCATCAGCAGAGGCTGTCGAGGTGACGACAGCCATGGAACAACCGGAGGAGGCAGTACTTCAAATGGCCACTATAGAGGCCTTAACGCCAGAGGATCGTCACACGACGGCACTGTCCTGCCTAGACCTCATAAAACAAGGATGCCGAGAGTCCAAAAATATCAGGAAAGATATAAGGCTAAAAATCGAGGCACAGGAGAAGAACCTGCGAAAAATCCTAATACTTACCGAGGGCAATAGACGAAAACTTTTAGAGGAGGCCCCTAGACAGGACAGTGTCGCAAAAGCGACCCCGACTCTAGCCACAACTGAGGTCTTGGGACCCAGTCAAGTGGAGGAGGCGATTTTGCGGAGGATCGATGAAAACACAAGACTTCTCCAGGAGAACGGCAAAGTCCTCGCCGAGCTACAAGGCAGCCTAAACACGTACAAAGAGGACAGGAGGTCACCATCGTATGCGGGTGTGGTGGCGAAAACCGCTGGGGGTCGCCCCCCACTGCGGCCGGCACTCCATTCGCTGGTGGTCACCTCCAAGGACGACCAAAAAACGGGGGAGGAGATCGTCAACGACCTGAGGCGGACTGCGCAGGAAGACGACGAGTGGATCGTGGTGGAGCGGCTAAGAAAGGCCAAGGACCGTAAAGTAGTCTTAGGCTACAAAACGGTCGAGGAGAGGGAGAAGGCCAAAGGGGCGCTGGAGAGGAGGCAGAGGACCCTTAATGTGGAAACCGTCCATAATAAGGATCCTCTGCTTATCTTCTATAGCGTCCTCAAGTCCTACAAGGACGAGGAAATTTTAAAAGCTTTCCGGAACAGGAACAAGAGCGTTTTCCAAAACCTCGAAACGTCCCAAGACAGAATAGCTGTCAAGTTCCGGAGGAACGCCAGAAACCCGCTCACCGTCCACGTCGTCTTACAGGTGTCTCCCATTATATGGCGCAGAACCCTGGAACAGGGAAGGGTGCACATTGACATACAGGCAGTCAGAGTGGCGGATCAGTCGCCACTCGTGCATTGTTCCCTGTGCCTGGGATACGGGCATAGTCGTCGCTTCTGTAAAGAAACAGAGCCCAAATGTAGCCACTGTGGCGAGCAGCATCTGAGGGTTGACTGTCCTAAATATAGGATGGGAACCGAGCCCAGGTGCTGCAATTGCCTTCGGTCTAAGGATTGCGACGACGTTGCTCACGACGCCTTTGACCGGGAATGCCCGGTCCGTAAAAAATGGGATGACATAGCGCGGTCTAAGACGCAGTACTGTTAAGGGCACCCCCGGGAGCGATACTCACTACAAGGTGCTGCAGGCTAACCTTCAAAGGAAGAGACTTGCGACTGACGAATTCATCCTGGAAGCCTTCAGGAGGAAAGCGTCAGTCGCACTCATTCAAGAGCCGTACAGGGACCCCGTCCGGGGCGGGATGAAGAGATATCGAGGGGTGCGTATTTACCAAAATACTGGCATTGGGGCGGGCACTGTAAAGGCGGCAATCGCCGTCCTGGATCCCGATTTGGACGTAATACAGTGCCCACAACTCACCACCGACAACATCGTGGTGGTGAGGATCCGAACCAGGGCTTGGGAAGTGACACTGGTATCTCTTTATGTCGAGCCCGATAAACCCCTTAGCCCTTACCTGGACCAGCTCAAGAGAGTTGGATCCAGGTTGGGCCTTGGACGGCTCATAATTGGAGGTGATGCCAATGCGAAAAGCGCTTGGTGGGGAAGCCAAGTTGAGGATGATAGGGGGGAAGATCTGTTGGGAACACTCATTGAGTTGAAACAGCACATCCTCAACGATGGGAAGGTGCCCACCTTCGATACTGTCAGGGGGGGCAAAAGGTACTGCAGTTACGTCGACGTCACTGCTTGTTCGGATGATCTGCTTAACTTGATCGACGGCTGGAGGACCGACGACGGCATAGCAGCTAGCTCCGACCACATCGGCATTGAGTTTAGACTACGGTTGACAAAATCAAAGGGCTCCAGTATTAGTAGGACAACCAGGTTGTTCAACACCAAAAAGGCCAACTGGACTCATTTTCATGAGAAAATGACCAGCTCTTTGGTGGGGAACAGCCTGGTTGCCGACACCATCAAGGCAATAACAACAACCCAAGAGCTGGAAGAAAAACTGGCGAAGTATAATGACAGTGTTAGGGATGCTTGCGAAAATGCGATTCCCAAGAAGCTCAACAAGGAGACGCAATCAATGCCGTGGTGGTCGGAGAAGCTGGCTCAAATGAAGAAGGAAGTCAGTACCTTCAGGCGCCGAATCACGTGCGCAGCCCCAATCCGGAGGCAGAGAGTGATAATGCAGTACCTGGAGCGTAAGGACAGTTACGAAACGGAGGTAAGATTAGCACAAACTGCGTCTTGGAAGGAGTTCTGCACAAAGCAGGATAGAGAGGGGGTCTGGGAGGGCATTTACAGGGTCATAGGGAGATCCACAGTGAGGGAGGAAGACCCACCGTTGGTACACAATGGTGTGGTACTGGACGCAGATGGATCCGCGGAACTCCTCGCCTCGGTCTTCTATCCGGAGGACCGAGACGAGGAGGACACCGGTGACCACAAAACGACACGCGCATTGGCCAAGATGGTGAATGACGCGTGTGAATATGATGTTTACGACCCGCCATTCACCATCAGTGAGCTACAGGACGCGCTAGCTTCGTTTAACCCCAAGAAGGCCCCTGGAGCCGATGGTTTCACGGCCGATATTTGCTCTCACGCAGTAAACTGTGCACCAGCACTGTTCTTAGAACTGATTAACAAATGCCTGGCACTGGAGTATTTCCCTAAGCCGTGGAAGGAGGCGACGGTGGTTGCTCTCAGAAAACCAGGCAAGGACTCGTACAGTTCCCCCAAGTCGTACAGACCGATTGGTCTTTTGCCTGTCCTTGGGAAGCTGTACGAGAAGATGCTGGCGGCCCGACTCAAGTTTTACATACTACCGCGAATCAGTACTCGCCAGTACGGCTTTATGCCAAGGAGAAGCACCGAGGACGCCCTCTATAACCTGCTTAAACACATACGCGGCAAACTCAATGAACGGAGGATTGTCGCGTTGGTGTCGCTAGATATAGAGGGCGCCTTCGACAGCGCCTGGTGGCCTGCTATAACCGCACGACTGGCTGAGGAAAAGTGCCCAGCAAACTTGAGACGCGTCGTCAGCAGTTATCTCAGTGAGAGAACAGTGCGGGTGAGGTACGCAGGTGCGGAGAGCACAAGGGGTACTGAAAAGGGGTGCGTCCAGGGCTCAATAACAGGGCCCTTACTGTGGAACTTACTATTAGACCCTCTACTCAGCCTGTTAGAAGAGGGTGGGGACTACGTGCAGGCTTTCGCGGATGACGTGGTCCTCATCTTCGACGGGGAAACGGCTCTAGATATCGAAAGGCGGGCCAATGCCTCCCTCGAACGTGTTCGGGCGTGGGGTGTGAAGAACAAATTAAAATTTGCTCCCCATAAAACTAAAGCAATGGTGATCACCAAAAAGCTGAAGTACGACAACCCACGTCTGACCATGGGCGGGGTGGACATTGGCCTGTCCGACGAAATAAAAATCCTGGGGCTAACTATAGACAGGAAGCTGAACTTTAACAGCCATATTAGAAACGCCTGTAAAAAAGCCGTAAATATCTATAAAAAGTTGGCACAGACAGCCCGGATCTCCTGGGGCCTTACCCCGAGGTGATCCGGATAATATATACGGCAGTAGTAGAGCCCGTAATCTTGTACGGCGCCTGTGTTTGGGGGGAAGCAGCCGGAAAATACTGCGTCAAGAAGCAGCTCGACGCGATCCAGCGAGTGTTCGCGCAGAAATTAACCAAGGCCTACCGGACGGTCTCCCTGCATTCGGCATTGCTGCTGGCTGGGATACTCCCTCTGGACCTCCGAGTTCAGGAGGTGGTCTCATTATATGAGGCCAAGAGAGGAGTATCCCAGCCATGGCAAGCCGGCAGGGCTATCGAACGGCTGGCCCCCATCTCGGCAGCCCCGCACCCCGCGGAGCGCATGCGCCTGGAGTTTGGCAGCCTGGTAGACGAGGAACAATACAATAATGTAGAACCACTCGACCTTAGTGTTCACCGACGGGAGCAAAATTGAGGGTCGAGTCGGCGCCGCTGTCTCCATATGGGACAGCCAGTCGGAGATTAAGGCCCGCAAATTTGCTCTCCCGAGCTACTGCACCGTCTACCAGGCGGAGCTTCTGGCGCTGCGCAAAGCAGCGTGCGAGGTAGAGCGGCACAGCGCAGTCGCGTCGGGCATCTTCAGTGACAGCAGGGCGGCGCTCCTTAGCGTAGTGAATCCGCTCTCTTTCCACCCGCTCTCAGTAGAGACTAGGGACACTCTTGGCCGCTGCAAGCAGCAGGGCAAGAGTGTCTCCCTCTACTGGATAAAGGCTCACGTGGGCCTTGAGGGGAATGAGAGAGCGGATTTTCTCGCCAGGGAGGCCGCCTTAAAGCTGAAAAAAGCTCCCGACTACAATCTATGCCCTGTATCATTCGTCAAGGGAGTCCTACGGCAGGCCTCCCTTGAGGAATGGAATAGGCGCTACAGGGACGGTTTAACGGCATCCACCACCAAAATGTTTTTCCCCTGCGCCGTTGAAGCGTACAGGACAGTCAGGAAACTACCCATTAAAGGCCTCACTACCCAGTTATTCACGGGACACGGTGGGTTCTCCGAATACTTGAATCGTTTCAAGTGTAAGGGGGACCCATCGTGCGCCTGTGAACCTGGAATACCGGAATCAGTGGCACACCTTTTATTCGACTGTCCTATCCACGCTCTAGAGAGGCTGGATCTAGAACTCGCAACCAGTACAAAGGTGGACAGAATGGGTATACAAACACTAATTAAGACACACACAGAGCGAACACTCAAATTTGCGGAAAGCATAGTAAGACTTGTAAACGGAAGGAACAAGACGTGAGGATATACTGGCACACTATATTGACATAGTGTTGTCAAGTATGGTCAAAATTTTAGAATATTAATAAGTAGTTCTGTTTTCGTTAGTAATAAGATATTTAAATAAATAAAGATTAAGAACTGGGCAAATGCCATCACTGTAAAGTATAATATTAAGAACTTAATGTATTACCTAAGAAATAAGTATAAGCCGATGTACTATTTAATTGTTAATAAAAATAAAGAAAAACAAAAGATTAGCTGGGTAGAAATTAGCGTAGGTACACTATTGCCCCGATGCCCTCACTCCCCTCAGAGAATGGAAGGATGTATGAAAGTGCGAGAGGAATAAATGATAGAACTGGAATGACAAAGAGAACTGGAATGACAGAGAAAAGCGTAGGGTTTGATGTATTATAGTAGAGTTTTATTAAACTGTAAAAACAGTCTCCGCACTATGCAGAGGAGTAGGTACAAAAAAAAAAAAAAAAAAAACAGTTATAGACTGGCCAGCCAGAAGCCCAGACATGAACCCGATTGAGCACATGTGGGACGAGCTAAAAAGACGTGTTAGGGCTCGTCAGCCAGTTGCCCAGACGATGCCGGAGTTGAAAACAGCCATAGAAGAGGAATGGGAGATGATCCCTCAAAATTTCATAGAACGGTTGATAATCTCTATGCCTAATCGTATGAGAGCTGTTGTAGATGCCCATGGAGGCAACACGCGTTATTAAATTAAACCTTTATTTGATTATTAAACCTTTATTTGATAAAACATGTTTTTATTCAAAAATCAACTGGCTTCATCAAGGCGCATACCCCACTTGGTAGGCATAGCTCCATGTCGTGTGGTATTCTGAATTCAAATTTAAAACAATACGATCGAAAAAGATAAAAGATAAGTCATCAAAAAATTAAGGTACCTACTTAGATAATAAAATCAAATTAGAAAAAAAGTACAATGGAGTTTATAAATCTAGGTAGTAGCATAAACTATTTATACCTAGGTACCTAGCGAATAAAAACATATGTATATTCAATTTATACAGGATGTTTTAACTCGATTAAATAATAAATAGTTGATAGTTAAACGTGGCTGCCAAGGGATTTATTTTTAATTTATTTGTTTAAATTCAATATTGACGACGTTTTGTAGGAGCTAGAATAGTATTGTTATTATGCATTAAATAACATAGTTTATTATTAAAAGAATTATGTGCAGTAACTAACTATAGGTCAATAATTAAAGTAAAGCTAGTAAATAAATAAAAGTGTATAATGTATGTGTGTTTTATTGCAGGTACTTCGGACACATACACAAGTCTATGGTTTGCCTACAATGCTTTAAAGTTCTTAGACGATAGAAACACACCAAGAAAGAGAAAAAATACGGTAAGATTTAAACTACGAGCATCTGTCTTGCCAAGAAACCTTTCCTTCATTCATAAAATAATTAGCTAATTCGTCTCTGATAGCATTAGGATGCGCAGGTGATCGTCTAAGGATATTTCTTACAGGCAGTATTGATGTGATGTTATTATTATTTTGCCTCCACGTACCTTCATTTAAATTTCCATCTTCCTCCCTATCAACTAACCCTGGAATCATGTACACGTTTGTAGAGTGACGTTTTAAATAATTGTGTAAAAGAGTGATTGCCATAACTACCAATTCAGCTTTATCGGGTTGTAAAAGCATTGGTTTTCTTAAAACTCTGAACACAGACGATACAATGCCAAATACGTTTTCAACAACCCGTCTAGCTCTGCTTAATTTATAATTAAATATTCTCTTCGATGAACCCTTTGGATTTATCCCAGCATATGGCTTCATCAAGTATTCACTTAAAGCAAACGCACTATCGCCTAAAAAAAAATATGGTATAGAAACATTTCTATCGGATAGGGGACGTGACTCTGGCAGGTCTAATGTTCGATTTTCTATCTTATCATATAATTGGGTATCTTTGAAAACTCCGCCATCAGAAATCCTCCCTTGACAACCTACGTCTACGAATAGAAAATTATAGTCTGCATCAACTAGAGCAAACAAAACGATGCTAAAATTTTGTTTATAATTATAAAACTCGGTTCCGCTTTTAATAGGGGCTTGAAGTAAAACGTGCTTCCCGTCCAGTGCCCCTATACAGTGTGGGAAGTTCCACCGGTCTTCAAACTCCTTGCTTATCTTCAACCAGGCGTTGGCAGTCGTGGGTACCTTAAAAAAATACTTAAATCATTATAATTATTTCCAGGAGTCCATTCAACGCTCAGTCTCCAAAAACAATGCCACCGTAGCCACGCAACATGAGTTCACCCCTCCAGCACCACTAAATGAGCATGGTCTACAGGAAGCGAAACGATCCAGAAGAGACGAAAACAATGTTCTCACCGATGTAGTGGGGATATTGAAAACAACTGCACATAAATTGGACAGTTCATCAAGCATTCCTGACTTAACAAAAAGTTCTTTTTCATTTATAGGAGCTAAAATGAGTAACTATTCCTCTCAGACTAGGACTTCGGTTGAGTCGCCGCCCAGACGATGCGGCAGCCCGAGAGGCGGAGCTGTATGAGGCGTACAAGGGGGCCAAGAGGACCCTCCAGGAAGCCATAAAGCAGGCCAAACGGCGGGCCCGCGAAGAGCTGCTGGAGTCTCTGGAGCAGAACCCATGGGGGCGTCCTTACCTTGCGGTCAGGGGCAAAATCCGCCCAAGGGCGCCCCTACTGACCCAGAGCCTCCAGCCGGAGCGGCTGGAGGGGATACTGGGCTCCTTGTTCCCAGCGAGAGCGGAGGAGCATGTCCCTCCGCGTATGGCTCCGCCTCAGGCGCCTGACGCTGATAATAGCGAGGGCGATGTGCCCGAAGTCAGGGAGAGTGAACTGGGGGTAGCAGTGCTCCGGCTTAAAGCCCGGAAATGCACTGCCCCCGGACCCGACGGCATTCCAGGCCGAGCATGGGTCCTGGCCCTGGAGGAACTAGGGCCTCGACTGGTGGCGCTCTTTAGCACATGCCTCGAAAGGGGCCAGTTTCCAAAGGCTTGGAAGACGGGGAAACTGGTCCTTATCCGGAAGGCGGGGCGGCCGGCGGACCAGCCATCCGGATACCGGCCGATCGTGTTGTTCGACGAGGTGTGCAAGCTCTTTGAGCGGATTATTGCAGAGCGCCTCGTCGAGCATCTCACGAACGTGGGGCCAGATCTGGCGGACAACCAGTTTGGTTTCCGCCGGGGGCGCTCCACCGTGGAAGCGATCATGCGCGTTAGGTGCCTGGCGGAGGAAGTAGTCTCGCGGGGTGGGGTGGTGGTGGCGGTGTCTCTCGACATCGCCAACGCCTTCAACACCCTACCCTGGAGCTGCGTTCGTATCACGGAGTGCCTCCTTACCTCCGCCGTATTGTCGAGGCATACCTATCCGAGAGGGCCATAGTTTACCCGAGCTGGCTAGGGCCAGGGCGGCGAGAAGTGTCGTGCGGTGTTGTGTTCCACAGGGGTCGGTCCTAGGGCCACTCCTGTGGAACATCGGATACGACTGGGTGCTGCGCGGTACGTTGCTCGAGGATGTCAGCATAGTGTGCTATGCTGACGACACCCTCGTTATGGCGCGGGGAGCAACGTACCGAAGCGCAGCACTGAAGGCCACGGCAGGGGTTGCTCAAGTCGTGGGTCGAATACGGCGGCTGGGACTCGAGGTGGCTCTCCACAAATCCGAGACTATGTGTTTTCATGGGCCTCGGAGGGGGCCACCTGCGGGAACCAGCATAACCGTAGGGGGCGTAAGCATCGGCATCGAGCCCACGATGAAGTACCTTTGGCTCGTACTCGATAGCCGATGGGACTTCGGACCTCATCTCCGAAGTCTGGTCCCGAACCTGAGGGGGGCTGCGGCCGCGCTATCGCGTCTGATGCCCAACGTCAAGGGACCCAACGCCCCCACTAGGAGACTGTACCTGGGGATCGTGCGAAGCATGGCCCTGTACGGGGCCCCAGTATGGGCGGAGACTCTGGCGGCCCGCAACGTGGCTGTATTAAACAGCCCGTTAAAAGCGATGGCCGTCAGAGTCATCAGGGGATATCGCACGATCTCCGTCGAGGCGGCATGTCTCCTAGCCGGGACCCCTCCATGGGACCTGGAAGCGAGAGCCCTTGCGCTGCTGTACCAGTGGCGCAAGGAGGTGCTGGAGCGGGGCCATAGGCCGGAGCCCCGAGAAATCAGGGCTCAGCGGTCCCTGCTCCGCCAGGAACTCATGGAGACATGGAGGGTGCGACTTGAGCACCCAAGGTGGGGGGAATCCACCATTGCGGCGGTGAGACCGATCATGAAGGAGTGGTTGGAGAGGGACCATGGGGACCTCTCCTACCGGATGTGCCAGATGGTTACCGGACACGGGTGTTTCGGTAAGTATCTGTGGCGCATCCACCGGGAGACAACGCCGCAGTGCCAGCACTGCGCGGATCCTGGCGAAGACACGGCGCTCCACACGTTGGTGGAGTGCCCTGCGTGGGCGAGTCAACGCCGGGATCTCGTTGCGGTCCTGGGCGTGGACGTTCTCTCGTTGGAGACCATGGTGAGGGCCGTGGTCTTCGACGGGAGCAAGTGGCACGCCGCCGCCTCTTTCTGCGAGCAGGTAATGCGCGCGAAAGAGACGGCGGAGAGGGAGCGGGAGAGAACCCTGCCCCCCGAGTTTCGCAGTCTGCGGCGAGGACGCCGCAGACTCGTCTACGCCCGAGACTACCGACCTCCATGATCGGGGCCTGAGGACAGCAGTTGGCCGACTCGCCGTCCTTACAGAAGCAGGCCGTGGCGGAGGCGTGTCGTGTGTGCCCTACACACGCCTGCCAACTCACCGAAGCGGGATAAAACCCGACCCCACCAGGCGAGGCCGCGGTGGCGGCCAAAGTCCGCCGGCAACCCTGGGGTTATCCTTTCGAGGGCTTACCCGGGGTGCCCGGCAACGTACACTTGGGGAGGACACCGTGCGGTTTTAGTCGAGACACGACATAACCACCCCCGCTGGCCAGCGGGGGGGTATCCGAAGGGATTTCCGCACGTAAAAAAAAAAAAAAGGACTTCGGTTGAACACGCAATATTTGAAATTATTATGAAAGCGACAGATTCATAATATCCCCATATTATGAATCTTGGCAACATCAACCAAATGCATATACAGAACCATACTCCAATCGTCCCTCAACTTCAGTATCCTACGGTTATACCACAGCAGAAAATGTAGACGCTGCTAACTACTCAATCAACCAGCAGCCTTTGTCGGTCTCTTCACAAGACTCACAGCACTCTTCAATAGATGATTTTACTGATTTAATTTAGTTAACAAAGAAAAATAAAGATTTTGATTATACGTACCTTAATGTTTTCTTTTAATTCTTTAATTATAGCAGAGCACACTTCAGGAACAATTCCACTTATAGATTGTTTAGATACTCTAAATGTATACTGTAGACTTGTGTAAGAGTCCCCGGAGCTTAAAAATCGAAGAGTAATCGCTAGTCTATCTTGGGCTGAAATTGGAGCTCTTAAATTTGAATATTTTCGACTTATTCTTGGTCCGACTATCGCGAGTAAATTTTCAGTCTGTTGGCGTCATCCTCGTAAAACTTTTGTATTGGCCACTTATATGCTGGAAATTCATATCTGTAAGCAGTTCTCTGCCTTCTCTCCGTTTATATAATTCTGTGCGCCACCAACGTCGGGGTCTTTGGCGTTTTTTTAAAAGTTGATGAATGATTAACAATGAAGCACTGATAATCGTCAGAGCAAGAAGGCTGTCTTCAGACTCCATGATTCGTAAGTATATCGACTTAAGTAGAGTGATGTGGGCAAAGAAAAGAACACGTGTGACGATGGCTAGTGTTTGTAACGAAATGCGGGAACAGAAATTCGACGCCCCCGGGGAATAAAATGGTAAAGTGCTATTACCACTCTTTTCATGTTTTTGCATTTTCGGCCTCTATGGGTCGTTATACACCTACTGATTTTTTTTTTGATTTTTTTTCCGGTAATTCATAAATTTATAGCAATTTTTATTTTTATTCTCCGGAAATCATATAACACATAAACCATAAAAACCCCATAATCGTTCATTACGGAACGAACATTTATCTCGATAAATCGGTAAGACGTTATACCATTTTATTCCCGTAAAAAAATTGATGATTCATTTCAATAACACGCTTTACCTATATTCGTTCGATAAGTCCTCAACGGTAAACCTATATTATTGCTTTATTACTGACATAATTTTCTATAGTATTCCACGTTAAGACATGTTACAATATTCTTTACGATTTTTGAAACAAGTATTAACGTGATACAATTTTTTTCTCTTTCTATTATTAGTGTAATAGGCTATTATTGTCGCTGAACCTATTTCGACAAGTTTTTACAAGTAACATTGAGCGGGCGGCGTGAACAATATTCAATCATTACGTAATTTGACGTTGTTGTGATGCGACAGTAACTGCATTCTATTGTTTACAAACATAGGTTCTTTAACTATAACTGTATTCTATTGTTTATAAACATAGGTAATCTGTTGTGCTTCATATAAAAATATAGTGAGTGATATAAAAATATATGAGATATGGAATATCGGCATAAAGGGCTACGAGCCAAAAGAATGCTTAAAATGGTTGATGAATGGGAAAGTGGTAAGTGTATAATTATTATGACGTTATTAAATTAAGAAAATAGTCTATCTATTAAGGAGTTCAGTTCAAATCGCTCTTTTTAGTAGGTACTTACAGTACACGTTCTGTGCTATTATAAACTTTAATTCTACAAGAATATTGTTCATAATTGCATGAACGCAGTCATGAAAGCGTTCCATGTGAATATGTACCATATTGCTAATAAAATAGTGTTAATATCTACATTGAACAAAGACAAAACTCTGTGTGCAGTTTATTAATTTCATCATAACACTGACCCCTGACAGTTATGCCGAAAGTTGTGGGTTCGATTCCCAACCACGTAACATGTAACATGTCTGTAATACGTTTTTCTTCTTTTGTAATGGTGACCCTCTTTTCAGAGACTTTGCCTTCAGCTTACCATCAGGTGAGGCGAAGTCAAATTGACGTGTCCTATATAAATAAACAGGACAATAATAATTAATCTTTGTCTGATGAACAAAACTATTATAATTTATCAATTATTTTTCGTTTTTATTTAGATTTAAAAATAATATGCATATCAGATGGCTTGTTGTCATAGAACAGGCTCTGCCTAGTTTTGATGGCTATTTTGTTGTTTGTCGTAAGATTGTTACTTTTCCATTGTACCTACTAATCTTTTTTAATTATTAATTTCAGGGCCTGAAAATAATAATGATGTTGAAATGCCTGATATTGTTCCATGTGAAAGCAAAGCAACAAAGGTTTTGAATGGTACGTACTTAATTTAAAAAAGGTGTGTCTGCAATTTTTTTAATGTTAATTAATATCTGTGTGTATATTTTAGATGTACCGACGACATCTGACACTGAACAAGAACCATATTTTGATTTATGTGAACTACAAACAGTAAACCTAAATCGTGAAAATTCTACAGAATTGCCATCAAGTTCAGGTGCAGATTATAATAATATTGACAAATTCAATCACCAGCTTATAAGAACACCAACATCAGTATCGAACCTTTCTTTTATATTAGACAATGTTGATTTTATTGCTTCGCCAGATGGTTATATTATTCATGCCATTAAAAGTAAATCGAATACGCCAATACCAATTGATTACACAACCCAGGAAGATTATACTATTTTAGACTTAGGAGATGGAAACCACGATGAAACATTAAAACTCATTGAGAATAATGAAGATTTTATAAATGACGAAATTGATGTAGATAATGCCAGTGACAATATTAATAAGACTTTAACGCTCCAAGATAGCTCTATAAGTCCCAACGAGGAGGTTTCAACTATAAATAGAAATGAAAGCCCAAAACAACAAGGTTCAATGGAGGAAGAAGTATCTGCAACATCACAAGTATTAGGTACATCAGCATCACTCAGTGTCTCTACAGTTTCAGTAACAGGATCATTGCCAAGTAGTTCTGATGATAATGTTGATTCTCTCACTAACACTACAAACAATTTAACCCGTAAGCGACGGCGAAATGAAAAAGAATGGATAGTCAATAAATCCAAAACTTTAAAAAACTCTGGCCAAGCATAGGTTGGATGTCGTTCTAAGAAGGAATACCCTGCAAAAGTGGTAGGACCTTCTTGTCATTGCAAATTGAAATGTGGGGAAACGTTTTCTTATGATATGAGAAAGAGCATCATGGAAGAAACATTTTATCAATTTGGTAACCATGAGTTACAATGGCAATTTATAAGTAAATACGTTATGTCAGAATCTGTGAAAAAACTTCAAGTTATTCGAGATAAAAACCGTACTCAAACTATAAGTTATTATTTGCCATTAGAAAGTAATAAAGTTCGTGTATGTAAGGTATTTTTCCTAAAAACTTTGCAGATATCCAAACAAATGGTTTACACTGCTATAGAGAAATATGATAGCGATTCTAATAAAAGTGACTGTAGAGGTAAACAGAATAATCGACCACGTAAAATGTCAGTTTCAACAGAAGAGAGCATAACATCACACATACATTTATTTTCAGTAAAAGAAGCACACTATGTTAGGAAATCTTCTAAAAGAAAGTATTTATGCGAAACTTTGAATATTTCGAAAATGTACCGTTTATACACAGATTGGTTCAAAGAACAGTCAGATGGACATTATTCTGATGTTAAGATGGCTACCAAAAGACAGTATGAGAGTATATTTAACACGAAGTTTAATTATTCTTTTTTTCATCCTAAGAAAGATTTATGTGGCACTTGTTCGCTATATGAACAAGCTATAGGCGAGCAAAAGGAATCTTTAGAAGATAAATACATAAAACACATACATAATAAAGAAAGGATTCGTGAAATTAAAAATTCTGAAAAGGAAAATTTTGATACAAACTCCACTTTAGCTATTTTTGATTTAGAAAAGGTTTTAGGGGTACCTCAGTCGGAGGTAGGAATATTTCATTACAAACGGAAGTATCCCGTCTATAACTTTACCGTTTTTGATACTTCTAGAAAGAAAGGATACTGTTACATGTGGCATTCGCAAATCGCTAAAAGAGGATCAATAGAGATAGGTAGCTGTCTCGATAATTTCATTGAAGAACAATTTAATAAACAAATTAATAAAATATCTTTTTATTCTGATGGTTGCGCAGGACAGAATAAAAATAGATTCGTGTTTGCCCTTTATCTGTTTGCTGCTAATAAATTTAAGTTAGAGATTATTCATCGTTTTTATGAATCTGGCCATAGCCAAAATGAAGGTGATTCAATGCACGCATGCATAGAACGAGCTATGAAAAATAAACAAATATATACACCCGATCAATTATATGGAATAGTGATGAATGCTAAGCAAACCGGTGAAAAATACAAACTGAAGGAAATGAGACAAACAGAATTTTATGACATTAAATCATTGATTACTGGACAGAACTGGCAAAATGATACAAAAGGTAACAAAATATATTGGTCAAAAATTAAAGAAATAAAAGTGGTCCCTACAAATCCACAATCTGTTTACTTTAAATATGATTACGATGACGACTTTAGTGAAATGAATATAGCACCAACATCAACTAAAAAAACCAGAAAACGAAAATCTACTTCTACCACAGCAACTGTATCTGGCGACGATGTCATCCTGCAGCCAGCCTATGACGGTCCAGTTCCAATCTCAAAAGCTCTGCACGAAGATCTATTAAGTCTTTGTAGGATTAACGCCATACCTCTTCATTACCACAGTTTTTATCATTCACTGATAAGTACAAATACTACCGAAGCAGCTTTATGTGAGGATGACTGTGAAAGTATGAGCGACTGAAAGAGATAAAAATCAATCAGAATTTAGATGACCGATTAAATTATGATTGATAAATGCTAATTAAAGTCTATTGATGATTGTTAAATGATAATTAGTCTATTGATGATTGATAAATGCTAATGAAAGTTTATTGATGATAGATAAATGCTAATTAGAGTCTATTGATGATTGATAAATGCTAATTAAAGTCTATTGATGACTGATAAATGCTAATTAAAGTCTATTGCTGATTGATAAATGCTAATTAAAGTCAATTGTAATAATTATTATTTTCATAAACATTACTGCATACTCGTATTACGATGTTAACACTACATACGTTTATACAAAAACAAAATCGTTATATAGATATACGAAGAAAAAAATACTATAATTTTACAGGAACAAAATCGTATTAATTTGTTACAGTTACACTTCCTTCATGAAAGTATGATAGAAAAACATCGTAATGAACAGATATCGTTTTCGTAATATTGCAACTTTACGAGAATAAAATGGTTATGTTCCATTACTTAGAATACATCTAAATATAAAATCAGTATTACATATTTTTCGTAATAACTATAAAATTATATGTATAATTTCATTTCTTTCCATGGCCACTTATTAACAAAAAAATACTGAAAAGAATGATGTATAATATGACAACATAGGCCGATTACTTCAGGAGTTATAACAAAATAACAGTATTTTGCTCGTCCTGTGAAATTTACTTTTGTCTATTACGATTTTATTCCCTGGGGACGTCGAGATGTTCTCGAATGATTCGTAGTCAATGCGCGTACCGCGCGCGCCACACGTCCAAGGCAGCAGGGAACATGCAATGTAAGGCAGAATATTACATTACATGTTGCATTGCACCAATCTGTACCCACCTTAAGTGTAGACGACTTGCGCGCACGAACCGTGCACACTACGCGCACGACCAGAGCATTTCAACACGTGAGCGCCGCGATCCGCCATTTGTCGGTTTTTTCGCCGAACACAAAGGAGCGCGCAGTGTCCACGGAGCGTCAGTGAAGACGGGTTGTCTGTGTCTGTACTGCGGAACGCGCTCGAACCATGGAAGAAAACACAGCTTCGGCAGAGCCTACACATGAATCATGGAGTGAAGAGAAAGTATTGCAGTTAGTAGTGTATTTTTTGTTCACCCATTAGCACAAATAAATTTGCACCGTTGAATGTTTCTTGTGCCACGGTTTGCACAAATAAACTCACTCTATTTTGTCATTGGATTTAAACATTTCGTTGACATCAAAACGTTGGGCGTTTAACTTTAGCCCAATGTTTACCTTATAGTAATCGTATTTTATAAGTTTTGAACGAAGATAGTGACAACGGAACGCAAAAAATATTAAAATAAAAATACATTCACCTTCTGGGCCGCCATTATCTGTTGAGTTCATTGTTGTGAAAGTTTTGGTGTGTGAAGTGCACAATAAATATGGATTATTTGAGAAAGCGGTAAGTGTTTTTATGTGTTATTATACATATAATTACTGAGAATTAGTTGTAGTTTACGTATAAAGAGAAATTTAAACGGAAAGTAGTGAAAATATTTCTGATAAAACTTTTTCATAACATAACATAACATAAACTCACGCCTATATCCCCGAAGGGGTAGGCAGAGGTGCTAAGCACCCATACTTCGCCAGTTTATGTTTAGGTCCCAATGTAATAGGTGGCGAGCCTATTGCCATTAACCGGGCACTTATAAACCTGCGATAAATACACACATAACTTCGAAAAGCATCGAAAAGTCATTGGTGTGTGCCATGGTAAAGCCTGGGATCGAACCCGAGACCTCGTCTCAGCAGTCCATTACCCATACCACCAGGCTACCTTTCAATTTGAATTGATCCTTTTTATGAAATAGCATATCGTGTTTTATATAAGATTTTCAATAAAAATATCACGTTAGTATATTTATAATATACATAAGTCGTTAAAAGTATTTATTTGCAAAACACAATCAGTTGTTAAATTTTCATATTAGTACATATTCACTTTATAATCATGTTCTAAATGTACAAAAGTGATGAAATTTTGACCGCCATGATGAAACCTAGTTTCTCTCAATAACATCTCACTTATTTCATCAAATATATATAATAATCTAGTTTGAATTAATTTTAAATATGGATAAGTAGTTAGAATAACTATCGACAAGTAAATACCAGTAACTCGTTTTTCGTATTATTGCCTAATTTCATCAAAATCATAGTCAAAATATAAAAAGGTCGAATTTCATATATTTATAGCTATCATAAGTACGTACAACGTACGTTGTATGGTTCGATAAGTAGTTACTACTACAGTACACTCACTCACATAAATCATGTGCCTTCTTCTATAGAGTTCGTAAAGTTGCTAGTTACGTATACATGTATTGTATTTTATTCACCTTTATGCATAAAATAAAAATAATAGGCAAAAAGTATGTACATACGGGATTTTTCTTAAAACATTTCTATTTCAATACTACAGTGGCAAACTTTTTTTTTTATTACGTTAGATTAGGTTAATTTAGGTTAGATATAATAATACTGGACCATAATATAAGAAAAATACGATGGTAAGCGGTCACCGTAACATCTATCGAGTTGGTAGTTCAACAAGATGCTAGTTTCCTATACATGTATTGTATTTTGTTCACCCTTATGCTGTTATGCTTATTGTTAGAAAAATAATAGATACAAAGTAGCATTTGGTATTTTTCTAAGATTGTTTTTTCAACACTACGGTGGCAAACCTTTTTTTTTCTTTTTATACCACTAAGGTGGCAGGACAAGCACACGGCCCACCTGATGGGAAGCTATATAGTGTTTTAATTAAGTATGTCAGATTAGGTTACTTTAGGTTAGAAAAATAACACTACATGTTTACGTATGATGCTAAACAGTTACCGTAACATATTTTTTAGTTCTTTGTCATACAAATATAGTTAATGTAAAACAAAAAGCGATGTGACATCGCTATTTATAACATAAATATTTATTATTGTAACTTAACCATATTTTTTTAGATCGCACAGACGCCGCACCATGAGTGCAACCAGCCGGTCACGGTCGGCGACCCCAACACCTGGGCCGAGCCAATCGGCCCGACAGTCGGCAGCACGTCGGGCCTTGATTCTTGGCCTCGCTGCCGAAGTGGAGGAAAGGGACGTCTCCCCTTCCCCGTAAGTGTATCGAATTAGTTATTATATAGTTTCTCTATTTTAATTTATTATTAATTAACTAATTTTTTATTTATTTTTGTAGATGTAAAAAGACCAAACCATCCACGCCGACCGCTGGCCCATACTCGATAGACGTGCCTCATGGGTAAGTTATTTTAATTTCTATTAGCAGGGTTAGGTTAGGTATCCATCCATGCATCTATCAAACTTACAGTGAGAATTATATTTATTTATCAATTGCGTCTTAGTGCATGCATGCACGCATGGAAAATGCGTGAAGAATGAAAGTTAAATACTTTTGTTTAGACTCTTCGTTTTCTATTCAGGGTAATAGGCTGTATTTTATTTAAATGTGTTTTTTTAGATTAGTTTCGTTTTCCCAGATGCAATATAAAGGGGCTCGCTGTAAGCTGCACACCTAGGGGTAGCATTAATGTCACCGATCAGGTGACGTTGATGGAAACCCCTGGTGGCAGCATACGCCGTGAAGTTGTTCTAGACACGTAAGTTATTTATTTTATGTATCTAGAATTTATCAGAATTAGGTTATTTTGTGTAAAATCTGTTTCTTAGTATTTTGTCTCTTACGCTCAACAGTACTTCACTTCCTTCACGCACGCTCCTGACGGGTGGTGGTCCACGTCAACGCACCGCGTTGGACACGTAAGTTGCTTAATGGTGTCTGCCCACTATCCCGTAGCATACCATGACCGTACTAGGACCGTTTCAGACAAAAAACTATTCTTTGTATTGAGAAGTATGAGACTATGCCCACTAGACCGTTCCGTCACCGGCCAACACCGTAGCGTTCCATGCACGGGCCGTCAACTATTCGTCGGAGGGAATATTTTGCCGGTGCTGATACGCTACATGCATGGCACGCGACGATGCCAGACCGCTGCGCGCAGGCGGCGAGCCGGTGAGCAAACGGGGAGTATGACCGTTACAAACCCGTTTTAACTGCGTTGTAGTAGCGTTGCTCTGTTGCTAGTCCGTTCATTAGTTCAACGAGAGGAGTGAATGCGTATAGATGTGTAAAAATGGAGGACGAAAAACTTATAGAATGTGTACGTAAATATGAGTTTATATACAATTTACAACATCCGAAGTATATGGATAGTGTAAAAAAAGAAATTGCTTGGAAGGATATTTCGGAACAACTAAAACAACCAGGTTTGTCAATTATTATTCAAATCGTTTATTTTAGTAAGTAATTTAATTACAAAGTAGATATCCAATCTAATTGCCCTTGAGCCGTTTGGGAAAAATCGGCAAATTTATTGCGTACTGCAAAAGCGGTAGAAACTGCATTACCTCCTTGGTGTCTTAGGTTGTTAAACTGTACAGAAGTATTAGTTTCCGTAAAGGATACAGTTTCGCCGCGTCTTATGAAATTATGCAATATGCAAGTAGTTAGTACAATTTTTTCGGCATATTCTGGTTTTAAATGCATACATAAATACGAAATTTTTGACTTAAAATTCCAAATGCATTTTCTACAACACGTCGTGCACGGCAAAGGCGATAATTAAAATGACGTTTCTTGCTTTTTATGGACTGTTGTGAGGGATAAGGTCTTAGAAGATTGTTTTTTAAGGGGAAAGCTTCATCTCCTAATATTACACACGGTGCAATGGCATTAGCCCCGGCAAACATCTATTACTGGGGATATTAAATTTATTTTCGAATGTAGCTCTGCCCATTTTTGATTTTGACAAAATACCCCCATCACTGTCTTTGCCGAAAGCACCAACGTTAACAGCTATGAAGTTATAATTAGCGTCAACTAAAGCCATAAGTACGATAGAAAATGTTTTTTTATAATTAAAATACAAAGAACCACTGTTTGGTGGTGCTAAAATAATAACATGCTTTCCATCTATAGCAGCTACACAATTAGGAAAATTCCATTTATTCCAAAATTCTTCTATATTTTTTTCCCATTGTTCGATGCCAGGCGTCGGGATACTTTCTCGCAAAGAACCACTGTTTGGTGGTGCTAAAATAATAACATGCTTTCCATCTATAGCAGCTACACAATTAGGAAAATTCCATTTATTCCGAAATTCTTCTATATTTATTTCCCATTGTTCGATGCCAGGCGACGGGATACTTTCTCTCTTTTATTATAGCATCACAAACTTCTAACACAGCACGTCTCACAGTACTGATTCCCAAACCATAACTAAAAGCAATGGTTGTAAATGAATCGCCTGTTGCTAAGTACCTGCAAACAAAATATCAATATTAATCGAGTAATTATTTTTTACAGCTGCAGCTTGCAAACAAAGATGGCAAGGGCTAAGGGATGCATACAGACGAGCATTAAATAAGAAAAAATGCAAAAGTGGACAAGCAGCGAAAAACACTAAGAAATGGAAGTATGAAGATGAAATGGCTTTTGTTGCTTCGTTCTTTGTCGAGAGAAAATCTTTAGAATCCGCTGAGTTGATAAGTGACGATGAAGAGTCACAGCCGAATAGCGATACAGGAACTGAAATTCAGAACAATGAGACCGATAATACTGTTGATATTGCTGCTGCAGAAAATATTACAGCCACCGAAATTCAGTACGAAGATGACATTACTGCCAGTAACAAATCCTCACAACCACTTATCAGTCAAGCAAAAAAGGCCAAGACAATAAAGAGAGGTAAAATTCAACCACCACAAACAGCATCCGCTGTATTATGTCGAAATTGTTAGAAGCGCAAAATAAATCTCCACGACAAGACGATGAATTAAACCGATTTTTTTTGCACACATCAGATACAGTAAAGAAGTTTTCTCCTTACTTACAAGCCATAGCAAAAAACAAAATATTCAGTTTAGTTTCCGAAATGGAGTTACAGCAGCTCGCACCACCTAACTTTGCTACAGCTATACCACCGTATGCCTATGCTCCATCTCCAGCATCGACTTCTTCGAGCGTACAAGCGAGTGCTACACCAATGCCTCCGTCTCCTGAGCTTTGGAACACTAACGAGTGGAATAATAATAATCAAGCATAGTTTTACCATGAATACTAGATCAAAAGTTTGATTAAATATTAATAATAAACAAATTGTTTTTTACTTACCGTAAACACACAGCAAGCTTTTCTTTAGGTAACAGGCATTCTCTAAAGTTTGTGTTTTTTTTGACAATGTCATTTTCAATTTTTTTCAGCAAATCGTTAAATTTGAATGTACACATTCGGAAATACTGAAAAAACTTTTCTTCGTCATCAACTAAGTGCCTGAATAATGTCCAATATTCTCCTTCCGTTTTGCATTTTTTTATAGAATTGTGAATCCAGTAGCGTCGAGTGTTTTTTGGGCATTCCTCTTCATCCAAAATGATAGCAATCATTGCCAGTTGTTCAATCGTTAGTTTCCTTATAGCCATAACTATTTCAATATTTCACCACACGCGTCTACGCAACACTGATATTTGTACGAGAATGAACGAGTGTATTGAAAGGATTCCTGCCGTGTTACATACAGGTATCATACAGATTAAATACGGGTTACATACGGGTTGTAAACGTGTTACATACGGGCATCATACAGATTCAATACGGGTTGTAAACGGGTTCAGAACGCTGTCGGCCCGCTTCAGTGGGCGAAATAGAGCGTATCGGATTGCTTTCCGTGCCGGATACGTTCCTAGCACGGTCATGGTATGCTACGGGATAGTGGGCAGACACCTTAATTGTTTACACGAACATCTAAAATAGAATGTTGATGAATTACCTTTTTAGGGTTCATATAATATATGAGAGCTCCTTACCAAGACTTTCTGCTCAGAATTGGAAGGTCATCTTAGAAATCATCATCATCCTAGCGGGATGTCCTAATCTTAGACAAAAGATATTAGGTTGTATCTTCTTTTCAAGGCAGAAGATCGGGTACTATGCGCTCCTTGGGAGAATCCTATCTGCAGTAGTGGGCTACAAAAGGCTAATTGATTGAGCTTACGGAAGTCTTAACCTCACGGACGATGTTTCTGTCCCAAACCAGAAGTAGGTTTTGCATTTATATTTTTCTTTATTTGTATATATCTTTCTAGCCCTGGATTATTGGAGCTGCTGGAGGAAGTGGATGACGATGAGGAAATGGAGGAAATGATGGACGTTGCTCCATGGCAAATCCAAAGCTGGGTCCCGTCCTGGGAACATTCTTTTATGAAGCCAACAGGGCCTAGTGGTATTGCAGAAGTAGACCAGAGTTTTGTGCCGGCTAACAAATCTGTGGTTTACTCTGTAGAAGCTGACAGCAACGTCATAGCTGAAATTGACGTTCAACCATCAACATCAGGTATGACGTCACCGCTGTCACGGCCATCCGCTAGACCTGTTGGAGGTGATGGCAGTGATTTAGACAGCGATTACGATGATGAGCTCGACCTACCGCTGTCGAAAATCCTGTCATCACTAATTCACGAAAGGATGTACCAGACGATGACGAGCTGGAGGAGCCAATCAGGGATATCGTAGCAAACATTGGCAGAGGTATAGATGATGAGGCCGATCGTTTGTTGGGTACATCGGTTCAATTTGAGTGGTCTGGTTACTTTGATTCGTTCAGGGGAGTAACTGAACAATTTTCAGGTCCTACGCCTGGACCAATCAAAGATTACGATTCGGCTTATGATGTCTTTACCGATATATGGGATGAAGAAATCATAGGCCTTATCGTTACCGAGACTAATCGGTATGCCCAGCAGACGATTGAGGCCCTAAAATCATCAGGGACCTTAAAACGATCATCTCGTCTGCATAAGTGGTCACCCACTAATAAAGACGAGATAATGGTATTTTTGGCTATCCTGATGTATATGGGTCTCGATCCGCGAACATGTGTACACGAGTTTTGGAAATCATCAGGTGCCCTATCTTTGCCGGGATTTAGGAAACTGATGTCCTATAACCGTTACATTTTGCTGAAAAAATTCTTTCACTTCGATGATAATTCTGACTCTAGGCAGAATTACCAACAATGTGATGGAACGGGTTCGGCAAAAAAGATGTCGCGGAGACTGCCCAAACTTGCACCCATCCTGACTCATTTAGAACACAAATTTTCTTCCTTGTATAACTTAGACCGTAACCTTAGTGTCGACGAGTCGCTGACTTTATTCAAGGGTCGCTTGTCTTTTGTCCAGACCATCCGGACAAAAGCAGCGAGGTTCGGAATAAAGTCATACGAACTCTGGAAATTCGCTACAGGTAATCTGTCTAAGTTTTAGATTTATACAGGGAAGACAGATGTGTCGTTGCTGGACCCATCTGTAAGTGTTGATGTGGGAGGTAAAAGTGCCCAGATAGTTGTTGAGCTCTTGCAAGACCTTGAACAGCGAGGTCATTGTGTCACGATGGATAATTTTTATAATTGTCCATCGTTGGCACGATACCTTAAAAGTCACGGCTTTGATTGCTTAGGGACTCTCAGGTGCAATCGTCGTAATGTGCCTAAAGATATCGCGCAAGTGCCGAAAAACGTGCGAAGGGGGACTTTGATATCTCGCCATTGTGGTGATCTTTCCATCAATGCATGGAAAGACGCCAAAATGGTGAATGTCATATCCACCTTCCACGATAACGGCACTTACGTTGGTACGAGGGCAGGTAAGAGTGTTGTGAAGCCTTTGTGTATAAAAGAGTATAACGAGACCATGGGGGGTATTGATAAAAAGGATCAACAACTCGCCATGTTCTTGTTAGAGCGAAAGAGAGGTATAAAATGGTATATGAAAATGTTTAAAAGGTTACTGAACGTGAGTATTTTGAATGGGTTTTTATGTACAGAAGTTCCTTGAGACGGCGCAATAAACTGCCGGTGTCGCATCGTGAATTTCGATACGAACTCGCTGATGCTTCAGTGGCGAAGCACAGCCCCGAGCCAATAGACTTCAGTGAGCCAGTACCGGAAGAAACGCGGCTAAGGCGGGATATTGTTCACGTCCCAAGGAACCTACCAGGAAAGTCAGGGGGTAGAAAGAGATGCGAGATTTGTTACAGAAGGAAAGTCAATAAATTTGTTCGTACAGAATGCAAAACCTGTGGCGTGAATCTTTGTTTCGAGAATTGTTGGGAGGAGTGACACTCTAACCAAAGTCTCGGATCGAAAGATTGACGTGGGCGAAAAAGGAAGCGTAATGAATGAATAAATTTATTGATAATGTTTCGTGATGAATAAATGATGATGCATGAATGCAACATTACGACTTACTTCCCATATCGGTTGAGGGAATGGGTTCAAGTGCCGTCATTTATACTTATGCCAATGTGCGTTGCCAGCGGGTTTAGACAGTGGCTTTTATTTTCTATAGCGATAGTCGCATAGAAAATTAACTGTAGAGGATTTTACATTATGTCAAATTATATTGTGTTTTATATTATATCTTTTATATTAATAGGCTGATTTAGGCGTACGTATGTATATAGGAATTTACATTATGTCAAATTATATGGTGTTTTATATTATTAGGTATATGTTGCGTTCCTAAACGAAGTAAAAAAAAAAACTATAATTTGCGTTGACAGATCTACGACTGTCACTTGTTGTCAACTTGTTGAAAGAATTGTCTTGAGAAAACGTTTGTTGAAATAAGTTTTGTTCGAATAAGTATAATCCGTGAATATCCTATTTGGCCAGTGTTGGATTGGTTATATTTTGGACTAATTAACGTGATCGGTTGGGAGTTGGTCGACCGAATCATATATTTGTCTTGAAGGGTTCCACTTGTACCACGCGCGCTGCTGATCTGTCCACACAAACCGTCATACACCCCTACACTTCATAAACACGTAAATACAGACACAGACAGGCAACAGCGTTGTGTTTCGGGCGCCTTCTAAGTTGGTAAGTGAAACCTATTTTATTAACAATTGCTCTGTGAACCGCAGACTGTTCATTTCACCATTGTAGCCAGGAGGGCGAACTTCCACTGCGCAATATACCTCCTGGCCCGGAAGTGAACATTTTGGTAGCAGAGCGTGGTTGTGTCGGATTCGAACCGACTAAAACCGCAGTCTCGGGTCTCATAACCTTAATTGATTTGATTGATTGATTTGTAAATTAATTTGTAATTGGTAAATTGTATTGGTAAATTGACAATATTTCAATAGTTTATTAGTTGTAAACAAGTTAATATCAGTTTGGTGTGCTGATTTGGAGTCATTGCTGGGGAACCATTATGACTAATTAATTGGCAATCTCTTGTTAAGGCATTTGATTTAATCTTTAAGCTATATTGAATTATATTGTATTGGTGTTTTGCATCAGTCTTGGATAAAATAAATTGAACTAACATTGTTTAAATAATTCTTTGTTTGGGTAATCTCTTGAATTTTGTTGGAATGTCTCATTTAAGTGCAGCGAAGGAGGCCATAGCCGGTATAACCACACAATTGAGGTGGTTCACGTCGGCTGCGGCCACCACTACTCGACCAGAGCTGGCAGAGACCACTCTTACCAGGTTCGGCGGTATGGAGAACAGGCTTGGGGCTGTAGATGCCCTGTTCACCCGCTTTAGCCACCTGGCTGAGGACCTCGGGTTGGATCAGCTGAGTCAGGCAGCGCGGGACAAGGTTGTTGGCGACTACGACCAGATCCTGGCGTTGGCAGACACGATTTCCCTACGTGCTAGGGAAATATTGAAGAGCCGGGAGTCTGTCCAGGTCAAGCCGGAGACCTCTGTCGCTGGCCCGGGACTTTTGAGCAAGCTGCCCACGCTTGAACTGCCACATTTTGATGGTCGGATGGACCACTGGCTGGGCTTTCAAAATTTATTTGTGAGTCTGGTCGACTCGCGCTCGGACCTTGGACCCGCCCAAAAGTTGGCCTACTTGATGTCCGTCCTCAAGGGAGAGGCCCGAGCCTTGGTGCAGCACTTACCGGTAACGGATGCGGCTTACCCTACTGCTCTGGAGCTGCTCTCCCGGCGGTACCACAATAAACGGTGTTTGGCTGACGCTCACATTAGCCATATTTTGGGGTTGCCCTTCATTACCAGAGTGTCAGCCTTGCGTACTGACCTTTTGAACCCGTTGTTGGCAGCGACCAATGCTTTGAGGCGACTGGAGTTGCCAGTCGACCATTGGTCGTACATCTTGGTGCATATAGTGCTGCAACGGCTGCCCGTGGACTTGAAGTCCCGTTTTGAGCAAAAATATGGTGGGGATAGTGCCACCCATCTCCCCCTTTTTGAGGACCTCGTCAAGTTCCTGGAGGACGAATGCCGGTTTCTAGACAACTCCAGTATTGCCATGGGGTCTCGCGCACCGTCTCCTCGGCCCAGAGGCCAGGGACTGCCTAGGGTTCGTGGGCCTGTTGAGAGTCGCCCCGCCCCCCGTTTCGCCGGCACCCAGATTCGTCCTGACTGCTCTTATTGTAAGGCTACGGGGCATGGCATAGCAACTTGCGCGGCCTTTTTGGGAGAGCACGTGAGTGCCCGCCGCCGCATTGCCAGTGCACGCCGACTGTGCTACTCATGTTTGGGGGCACATTTCCAACGGGAATGCCCCAACCCCCGTCCTTGCAGAGTTTGTGGGGGACCACATCTGGACATTTTATGCGTGAACGCGAACCGCGTTGGCAGTCCAGCCTCTGTGGGGGGTTCGCGTACGGGGGGGTACGATGGAGACGGTCACGGGGTCCGCTCGCCAGTGCAGGACCGAGGCGAGATCCGCAGGTTCGAACGCCGCTCGCCACCCCCCGTGTCACGAGAGCCGCATGAGCGCCGTAGGGCTCCCTCACATGGAGACGAGTACGCAACGGCCGCTTGCCGGCAGTGGCCGGACCAGCACCGACTGCCCTCCCCTCCGTTGGCGGAGCGTCCCCGATTGGAGTCGCGCCCCCCGCCATTCAGGCATCCGGTGGGATACGCCCCTCCAGCGATGGCACGCAGCTCAGGACATCGCGCGGACGAGGGGTTTGAACCCTATCCTCGTCGCGAAAGACTGCAGTCTGGGTGCGGCGATCGGTCGCCGCCCAGACATTAGGAAGTCGGCGCCTGCCCCACTACTGCAGCCCCCCAGATTGACACGGTTTTGTTGCCTACGGCATCGGTCAGGGTCTGGGGACCAGCGGGGGCCTCTGTTGTGGTCCGTGCCATTTTGGACACGGGTTCCCAGGGCTGCATTTTGTCGTTTTGGTTAGTGGGACAGGTAGGCCTTGATGTACGTGGCTATTCAGACACGATTAGAGGAGTGGGCAACGCAGCTGTCACCACTGTTGAGGGACAGGCTCGGTTTGGGCTCACTCCTTTGCATTCGTTGGGCCCTAAAATTGGTACCTCGGCCATTGTTATGAAGAACATTCTGGGAAGACATCCCCTGACACAGTTGTTTTCAGATATTGTTCGGTTGACGTTGGGTATGAAGTTGGCTGACCCCCGGTTTGATTCTCCTAGTACAGCGCATTTGTTGTTGGGTGCCGATGTACTAGGGAGAATATTTTTGGGTGGTATAAGGGTCTTGCAGCCGACCGGGTTGGTGGCTGTCTCGACCATCTTTGGCTTTGCATTTGTAGGGTACTTAATTAAGACATCAACCAGGACAATTAATGGAGCATAATTATTAAGGGAATCCAAAGTGTTGTGGATAGTCCTGTGACGAATAGGACAATAGTTTGCGAGTTGGTAGTTAGATAAATTCCTCGCATTGGTATATTCCATTTTCTAGTTATTTCACCTTCACCTTAACCTTTAGTTAGTAATGTGTTTTTCTAGGCTTATTTTCCCGGAGCTGGACAGTGCTGCCACCGCTGAGGGTTTGCCTCATGTGCTTGAGCCTGAGTTTTCGGATCTTCATGATCCGACTTTTCAATCTGAACTCCTGCGTCCGGATTTTAATTGTATTACTTACCCCTACAACTCCATTTTTTATAATGGTCAATCGCAATGGTTCGCCATTCCCACTGGCCATAGGGATAGTCGACCTTACGTAACTATCCCTTTAATTTATCGATCACTCCTTCCGCTCGAGGATGGTCCGGAATATTATTTCGAACCATCTTTGTTTGAGGAGACTCGATTCCCTGCCTTGCGCCGTTTCTGGCGTAGCGTGCGGTTCCGGGTCTACCTGGTTAGGTATTAAAGACTTTGTTTGTCTTAGTTAAGTTTTACTGTGGGTTCTTCAAATCTACAGGTTTCTTAACTTTAGTATGCTAGCGTACTTATACCCTTTATTGGTTTGGGTACTTCTTTTTCATTTTTCAATTCAGTTTATCACTTAAATTTTATGTAAATATTGTAAATATTGATAAGTGTGTTTTGTACGTAAATATAATAAGGTATATTAAGTACCCTACACATTGATGGGACCGGTGTTTAAGGAACCCCCTCCACCTGAGCTTGATTGTGCATTGGTGTCCGGCTCCGCTCTCTCTGACGCCGTTCAGAGGTTTTGGGAGGTTGAGGAGCCCCCTCAGGTGGCCCGTTTGAACCCGGAACACCAGGATTGCGAATTGTTCTATCAGAACAACACGGGTCGACTCCGTTCCGGTCGGATTGTTACCAGGTTGCCCTTTGTCGCAGTGCGACCACCTCTCGGTGAATCTAGACCTACGGCCGAGAAGAGTACGCGGATTTGCGACACATGTCGGTGTCAAGGTTGGATTGGCGCTCAGTTGAACATTACTTCCTGCCCCATCATGCGGTCCTCAAGCCGTCCACTGGCAAGCTGCGCACGGTGTTTGATGGGTCTGCGCGAACTTCTTCGGGTGTCTCATTGAATGATTGCTTACATTCAGGCCCCAAATTGTTAAAGGACCTTTGTGACGTCATCACGTCTTTCCGTCGACATCAGGTTGTCTTTGTGGCCGACATCAAGATGATGTTCCGACAAACGGTCATTCACCAGGATGACAGACGTTATCAGTTAATCCTGTGGCGCGAGAACCCCCAGGACCCCATGATTGTGTACGAGCTCAATACGAATACATACGGCCTTCGTTCTAGCCCCTTTGTTGCCATTCGTTCGCTTTGGGAGCTCGCGGACCGAGAGCGTTTGAAGTTCCCTCGGGCGTCCGCCATCTTGAAAACGGACCTGTACGTCGATGACGTCTGTACTGGGGCTTCCACGGTTGGGGAAGCCATTTTATTGCGTGACGAGTTGATTGGGATCCTGGCTTCCGCTGGATACGAATTGCGTAAATGGGTGTCCAACTCTACAGCTCTATTGGAAGGTTTGCCGGAGGATCATAGACAGGACCCGCATTTGTTTGAAGACGTTGACAACCCCGCCATGATGGCCGTCCTCGGTGTTCAGTACAGACCTGTCCAAGACATCTTTACATACGATGTCGACCTAGAGTCGCCCCACACTTGGACTAAACGACTTGTGTTGTCTACTGTCGCAAGGACTTTTGATCCTAATGGTTGGATTTGTCCGGTACTGTTTTGGGCGAAATGCTTTCTCCAGCGCCTCTGGACCGCGGGACTTGGTTGGGACGAGCCGCTTCGGGAAACCCTGTTGAAGGATTGGATCCACTTTGTGTCCACACTCCCTGCGGTCAATGAGGTCGTGTTGCCCCGCGCCATCCTCCCCCCTGGGAGTTACACTGCTACCCTCCACGGGTTTTGTGACGCGTCGTCGCACGGTTACGCAGCCGTTGTTTATCTGCGCACTGTCAGCGCGACAGGCCAGGGGAAGCTCTCGCTGGTCATGGCCAAGAGCAAGGTAGCCCCTCTTCGAACAGCATTGACCATTCCCAAATTGGAGTTGTCAGGGGCAGCTCTTCTTGTGCGTCTATTGAATCACGTTGTTAATACCCTGGGTGAAACTGTGGACATTCGATCCTCTTACGCCTGGACGGACAGTCAAATTGTTTTGTGTTGGTTGAAGACGCCCGTCCACACTTTGGAGGTCTTTGTGGCGAACCGAGTGTCACAGATACAAAATTCTGCAACACCTTTAACTTGGAGGCATGTCCCTGGGGACCTGAACCCCGGCGACGTGGCCTCACGTGGGTGCACGGCCCCTCACTTGATTGATCACCCCCTCTGGTGGGGGCCAGAATGGCTGACTCGGTCCGAGGATGCTTGGCCTCGAATGCCAGTCTTGATGACGGATCCTTTGCCCGGGCTAAGGGTGCTCGCTGTTGAGACGAAGGACCCGCCGTTTGATCCCGACCTTTTGTTGAATCGGTACAGCTCCTTCGATAAACTGTTGAATGTCACATCTTGGATCAGGCGCTTTCGTCACAATTGTAGGAACCGTGGGGACAAACGCCTGTCGCCGGTCCTTTCTCCTCAAGAGCTCCAGGAGTCTCTCCTTTGGGTCCGCTCTGTGCAGGCTGCACACTTTGAGAAGGAGATTGAAATCTTGAAGTCCGGTATGGCTAAGTTGTCGGGAGCTATCAGTAAGCTGAGCCCCTTTTTGGATGATGCGGGTTTCTTGCGTGTTGGAGGACGTTTGAGGCACTCTAGCCTCCCCTACGGAGCTCGTCACCCCCTTTTGTTGCCCAAGGAAGGCCATTTGGTCAAGTTGTTGGTGACTGATCGTCACATTAAGAACTCGCATGCCGGTTGTAATGCGCTGTTGGCCATTCTGCAGCGAGACTTTTGGATTTTGTCGGCCCGTCGTACTATCCGCAGCATTGTCTTTCGTTGCATGCCATGCTACCGGACTAAGGCCCCCACTATGCAGCCCATGATGGGAGACTTGCCGGCTGATCGTGTCAATGAGGCAAGGCCTTTTGCAGGCGTCGGAACGGACTTTGCCGGACCCTTTTTGGTGAAGACGTCTACTCTTCGTAACAGTAAAATCCTTAAGGCTTATTTGTGTGTGTTTGTCTGCCTGTCAACGAAGGCAGTACACTTGGAGCTAGTAACCTCGCTCTCGACGGAGGCCTTTGTGGCAACTTTGGATAGATTCGTGTCTCGCCGTGGGTTGCCTTCTTTAATTAGATCTGATTGCGGTACCAATTACAGAGGTACAAGTAACTATTTGAAGGAAGTTTACGCCTTCCTTGCGGAGAACCAGGTTGACATAGGCAACAAATTAGCCCGCAAGGGGGTCACTTGGCTGTTTGACCCGCCAGCCTGCCCCCATTGGGGGGGTATTTTTGATGCCGCGGTGAAAGCGGCCAAGGGACTCTGGCGGAGATTATTGGGAGACACAGTTCTCACCTTTGAGGAATTAGCTACGGTATTTTGCCGCATTGAGGCCGTACTAAACTCGCGTCCATTGTGCCCGCTCTCTTCGGACCCTAATGATTTGGAGGCCCTAACCCCGGGCCATTTTTTGATTGGACAACCACTTGTCGCCCTGCCGGAGCACCCCCTTGTCGATGTGAGCCGAAATCGGCTATCGCGGTTCCAGTTAGTGCAACAGCTCGCTCAGAGCTTTTGGAAGCGTTGGAGCTTGGAGTACTTGCACATCCTCCAGCAGCGCGTCAAGTGGACGGATAAAACTCATCCTCCCAAGGTCGGAGACCTCGTCCTGATTAAGGATGCCAACCTAATGCCGTTGTATTGGCGCCGGGGGCGCATTCTCAATCTAGTGGCTGGCACCGATGGGGTTCCTCGATTTGCTGAGGTTTTGGTTGACGGATCGGTGATGAGGAGAGCGGTCGCAACCTTATCAAGATTGCCTATTGATTAGCGGACGGGAAGGCCCGTCCGGAGGGGGTAGATGTTGCGTTCCTAAACGAAGTAAAAAAAAAAAAACTATAATTTGCGTTGACAGATCTACGACTGTCACTTGTTGTCAACTTGTTGAAATAATTGTCTTGAGAAAACGTTTGTTGAAATAAGTTTTGTTCGAATAAGTATAATCCGTGAATATCCTATTTGGCCAGTGTTGGATTGGTTATATTTTGGACTAATTAACGTGATCGGTTGGGAGTTGGTCGACCGAATCATATATTTGTCTTGAAGGGTTCCACTTGTACCACGCGCGCTGCTGATCTGTCCACACAAACCGTCATACACCCCTACACTTCATAAACACGTAAATACAGACACAGACAGGTAACAGCGTTGTGTTTCGGGCGCCTTCTAAGTTGGTAAGTGAAACCTATTTTATTAACAATTGCTCTGTGAACCGCAGACTGCTCATTTCACCATTGTAGCCAGGAGGGCGAACTTCCACTGCGCAATATACCTCCTGGCCTGGAGTTGTCAGGGGCAGCTCTTCTTGTGCGTCTATTGAATCACGTTGTTAATACCTTGGGTGAAACTGTGGACATTCGATCCTCTTACGCCTGGACGGACAGTCAAAT
Source organism: Cybosia mesomella (assembly GCA_946251805.1). Lineage (NCBI taxonomy): Eukaryota > Metazoa > Arthropoda > Insecta > Lepidoptera > Erebidae > Cybosia > Cybosia mesomella. Next base: position 16,351,411 of record OX276411.1, read on the forward strand.
TGTTTTGTGTTGGTTGAAGACGTCCGTCCACACTTTGGAGGTCTTTGTGGCGAACCGAGTGTCACAGATACAAAATTCTGCAACACCTTTAACTTGGAGGCATGTCCCTGGGGACCTGAACCCCGGCGACGTGGCCTCACGTGGGTGCACGGCCCCTCACTTGATTGATCACCCCCTCTGGTGGGGGCCAGAATGGCTGACTCGGTCCGAGGATGCTTGGCCTCGAATGCCAGTCTTGATGACGGATCCTTTGCCCGGGCTAAGGGTGCTCGCTGTTGAGACGAAGGACCCGCCGTTTGATCCCGACCTTTTGTTGAATCGGTACAGCTCCTTCGATAAACTGTTGAATGTCACATCTTGGATCAGGCGCTTTCGTCACAATTGTAGGAACCGTGGGGACAAACGCCTGTCGCCGGTCCTTTCTCCTCAAGAGCTCCAGGAGTCTCTCCTCCTTTGGGTCCGCTCTGTGCAGGCTGCACACTTTGAGAAGGAGATTGAAATCTTGAAGTCCGGTATGGCTAAGTTGTCGGGAGCTATCAGTAAGCTGAGCCCCTTTTTGGATGATGCGGGTTTCTTGCGTGTTGGAGGACGTTTGAGGCACTCTAGCCTCCCCTACGGAGCTCGTCACCCCCTTTTGTTGCCCAAGGAAGGCCATTTGGTCAAGTTGTTGGTGACTGATCGTCACATTAAGAACTCGCATGCCGGTTGTAATGCGCTGTTGGCCATTCTGCAGCGAGACTTTTGGATTTTGTCGGCCCGTCGTACTATCCGCAGCATTGTCTTTCGTTGCATGCCATGCTACCGGACTAAGGCCCCCACTATGCAGCCCATGATGGGAGACTTGCCGGCTGATCGTGTCAATGAGGCAAGGCCTTTTGCAGGCGTCGGAACGGACTTTGCCGGACCCTTTTTGGTGAAGACGTCTACTCTTCGTAACAGTAAAATCCTTAAGGCTTATTTGTGTGTGTTTGTCTGCCTGTCAACGAAGGCAGTACACTTGGAGCTAGTAACCTCGCTCTCGACGGAGGCCTTTGTGGCAACTTTGGATAGATTCGTGTCTCGCCGTGGGTTGCCTTCTTTAATTAGATCTGATTGCGGTACCAATTACAGAGGTACAAGTAACTATTTGAAGGAAGTTTACGCCTTCCTTGCGGAGAACCAGGTTGACATAGGCAACAAATTAGCCCGCAAGGGGGTCACTTGGCTGTTTGACCCGCCAGCCTGCCCCCATTGGGGGGGTATTTTTGATGCCGCGGTGAAAGCGGCCAAGGGACTCTGGCGGAGATTATTGGGAGACACAGTTCTCACCTTTGAGGAATTAGCTACGGTATTTTGCCGCATTGAGGCCGTACTAAACTCGCGTCCATTGTGCCCGCTCTCTTCGGACCCTAATGATTTGGAGGCCCTAACCCCGGGCCATTTTTTGATTGGACAACCACTTGTCGCCCTGCCGGAGCACCCCCTTGTCGATGTGAGCCGAAATCGGCTATCGCGGTTCCAGTTAGTGCAACAGCTCGCTCAGAGCTTTTGGAAGCGTTGGAGCTTGGAGTACTTGCACATCCTCCAGCAGCGCGTCAAGTGGACGGATAAAACTCATCCTCCCAAGGTCGGAGACCTCGTCCTGATTAAGGATGCCAACCTAATGCCGTTGTATTGGCGCCGGGGGCGCATTCTCAATCTAGTGGCTGGCACCGATGGGGTTCCTCGATTTGCTGAGGTTTTGGTTGACGGATCGGTGATGAGGAGAGCGGTCGCAACCTTATCAAGATTGCCAATTGATTAGCGGACGGGAAGGCCCGTCCGGAGGGGGTAGATGTTGCGTTCCTAAACGAAGTAAAAAAAAAAAAACTATAATTTGCGTTGACAGATCTACGACTGTCACTTGTTGTCAACTTGTTGAAATAATTGTCTTGAGAAAACGTTTGTTGAAATAAGTTTTGTTCGAATAAGTATAATCCGTGAATATCCTATTTGGCCAGTGTTGGATTGGTTATATTTTGGAGTTGGTCGACCGAATCATATATTTGTCTTGAAGGGTTCCACTTGTACCACGCGCGCTGCTGATCTGTCCACACAAACCGTCATACACCCCTACACTTCATAAACACGTAAATACAGACACAGACAGGTAACAGCGTTGTGTTTCGGGCGCCTTCTAAGTTGGTAAGTGAAACCTATTTTATTAACAATTGCTCTGTGAACCGCAGACTGCTCATTTCACCATTGTAGCCAGGAGGGCGAACTTCCACTGCGCAATATACCTCCTGGCCCGGAAGTGAACAGTATATCTTTTATATAAAAAGGCCGATCTAAGCGTACGTATTTCGATTAGATCAAAACTGTTCTAAGAAAAAGCCACTTTACCCGCATGCTATGAACATGTATGAAGTACAGAAAGTAAAACCAAAATGTGTATGCCACGATGGGAGCAACTGGAAAGATGTGGTATCCGCCTACCCCAATGGGGAAGAGGCGGGACTGTATGTATCTTGTCTAACCCCGCTGTTCAGATATTCGTCCGCCGTCTAATCATTCGTCCTCCGTCCTCTATCGTCCGTCGTCTCTATTGGCATCCGTCATCGTAACCGTTACGTCCAGCAAAATCTAATTATGTAAGAAATTTACTAAACATTGTTTATTGTATTTTATACGACATGTAATAAATTCTCTGGCTAATTTTAATATCTAAGCTAATTTTTGATATAAGATGAATATTATTTTATATTGGGAGTGCAGATTAACATTTTGAAATTAAAATTTGAATTCTTAAAACTACCATACTCGGAGCACTGGCTGATAGGGGGGACTCGCCGATCCTCGGGCGGTGAATACAATTGCATGCAGTCAAGAAGGGGAGAGGGGGGCTTGTTTTAACGGGGGTAGGTATTAACAAGCCTCTAGCTACTAAACTATATACGGCAGAGTACCAATTTCAAGGTTACGACTTCGGACGAGGCTAACGAACGAGTCCCGACCAGTCAGTCTCCCGCCGGCCGCCGCGTTGCGTAGTTATGGTACGTGCGTGTTAAAACACAGGTGAGCGGACTTTTTTACGTTGTGATTTTTTTGATTTGTGCCTTAATTAATAAGTTCATTGATTACGGATTGGTGTGTGTTGAATACTTATTTAATGGGCTATTACGTCTGCTAGTTGTTTTGTTAAATTTACGCATAGTTATTTTTAAATATTTTTTTATGTTTGAAAAGTACCTCTAGGGCTAGTTTTAACAAAATGAAGGGGCAAATTTTAACCCGTTAATACTCGCCCCCAAGAATTACGTACCGCTTAAAATGGGGTTTATTGTTACAAGATGAGGAATTATAAGCGTAAAACCAACCGGGGCTGTACAACTAAAGAGGTGTACGATTTAGCAGTACAAGAGGCCTTAACATCTGGACGAAAATATAGGGATATTGCAGCTGCGTATAACATTTGCCATGTGACTCTCTTTAACTACGTCAAAAAGGGAAAATCTGGATTGCAATACAATGTCGGATATAGTAAACCTAGACGGATTTTCGATGAACAGCAAGAACGCTCAATAGTCGAATATTTAAAGAAGAATGCATCAATATACTTCGGACTCCTTCCCGAGCAAGATAGATCACTAGCATACGAAGCAGCCGTTGATCAAAATATTCCTATTCCGGATTTCTGGCATAAAACCTAATCAGCCGGCATTGATTGGTTTAAGTCATTTATGAAACGCAATCCTGATTTGTCAATTAGAAGTCCCGAAGCTACTAGTTTGAGCCGATGCACCTCTTTTAATCGTACCAATTAAAAAAAATACGTTCATGTATTTTTTGAAAAGTACACGGAAGTCCTTCAGCGATATAACTTGACGCCAAGTAGAATATGGAACATGGACGAAACCGGCGTTACCACAGTCCAGAAGCCAAAAAAGGTCGTTGCACAGAAAGGACTTAAACAAGTCGGGTCTGTGACCTCTGCTGACTCTCTCAGCACTTTGATCACTCTAGCATCTGCGGTAAACGCCATTGGCAACACCATTCCACCCATGTTCATCTTTCCGAGGAAAAGGTACAACGCACTTTTTCTTGCTCAGGGGCCACCTGCGCTGCTGTACCAGTGGCGCAAGGAGGCGCTGGAGCGGGGCCATAGGCCGGAGCCCCGAGAAATCAGGGCTCAGCGGTCCCTGCTCCGCCAGGAACTCATGGAGACATGGAGGGTGCGACTTGAGCACCCAAGGTGGGGGGAATCCACCATTGCGGCGGTGAGACCGATTATGAAGGAGTGGTTGGAGAGGGACCATGGGGACCTCTCCTACCGGATGTGCCAGATGGTTACCGGACACGGGTGTTTCGGTAAGTATCTGTGGCGCATCCACCGGGAGACAACGCCGCAGTGCCAGCACTGCGAGGATCCTGGCGAAGACACGGCGCTCCACACGTTGGTGGAGTGCCCTGCGTGGGCGAGTCAACGCTGGGATCTCGTTGCGGTCCTGGGCGTGGACGTTCTCTCATTGGAGACCATGGTGAGGGCCGTGGTCTCCGACGGGAGCAAGTGGCACGCCGCCGCCTCTTTCTGCGAGCAGGTAATGCGCGCGAAAGAGACGGCGGAGAGGGAGCGGGAGAGAACCCTGCCCCCCGAGTTTCGCAGTCTGCGGCGAGGACGCCGCAGACTCATCTACGCCCGGGACTACCGACCTCCATGATCGGGGCCTGAGGACGGCAGTTGGCCGACTCGCCGTCCTTACAGAAGCAGGCCGTGGGGGAGGCTTGTCGTGTGTGCCCTACACACGCCTGCCAACTCACCGAAGCGGGATAAAACCCGACCCCACCAGGCGAGGCCGCGGTGGCGGCCAAAGTCCGCCGGCAACCCTGGGGTTATCCTTTCGAGGGCTTACCCGGGGTGCCCGGCAACGGATACTTGGGGAGGACACCGTGCGGTTTTAGTCGAGACACGACATAACCACCCCCGCTGGCCGGCGGGGGGGTATCCGAAGGGATTTCCGCACGTTAAAAAAAAAAGGGGCCACCTGAATCAATAGGTGCAGGCAACAGCTCTGAGTGGATGTCACTAACAGAGTTCTTGATTTTTATGGATCATTTCATCAAATACGTAAAACCGACACCAGAAGAACCGGTTCTATTGCTTCTGGATAATCATCACTCTCATGTGAACGTCCCTGTGGTAAACAAAGCTAAAGAAAACCACGTGATTATGTTATCGTTCCCGCCGCACTGTTCACACAAGCTTCAACCCCTAGATATTGGAGTTTATGGTCCGCTAAAAAACTATATTAGCAGACAACAAACAAATTGGATGTGTAGCAATCCGGGCCAAACAATTACAATTTACAATATTCTCGGCATTGTCAGAGAGGCCTTTACATCAGCGTTTACAATGAGCAATATAACAAACTCTTTCAGGAAAGCAGGCTTTTGGCCTTGTAATGAAGATGTCTTCCAGGATTCGGATTTTGCATCATCGTATGTCACAGATCGACCTGACCCAATCATTCAAAATGATGCCATCGACAATTCTGCTCCTACCAATGCAAACATTACAGAGAATCCACCGGCACAAAATGACTCACCTATTGCTCCTGATGCCTCTGCAATTAGTGAAATAAACGCAAGCTTACCATCATTAAACCTGGACTCATCATTAATACCAATTATTGAACAAGAGTTAACCAATATTGATATAAATCTATCAGAGATCATGGATCAAATGTCAAATGAACCAATTGCTGGGCCATCAACGTCTAATGATACATTTATAAATATGGAAAGTATCAGACCTCTTCCGAAGGCACTTCCCCGAGCATCTGGATCAAATAGAAAACGTACAAGGAAAGCAGCTATATTGACTGATACACCTGAAAAGTTGGAGCTAGAACAGCAAGAAGCTCTCAAAACTTCAAAGAAAAAAGATACAGCAGTTAGTAAAAGTGTAACAATGCACATTGTTCTTTTAATGATATTGGTGGAATATGTAGTCGATTCCTTAGTTGATATCGATTCATAGTCCACTAATATTATCTGTATTCTTTCATCGACTCTGTCTATGGTTAGCTGTGGTCAACTCTATCGGCTGTGGCATATTATCTATGAACTCCCACCAAGTCGCTTCTTTCAGCCAACGTTATAAATGACAGTGCAGCGGTTTTGCGAGCCCCTAATTTTCTGCATCGCTTCCACAAGCACATAGCTCTGGTACTGAGCCGTTGGTGAGAATTTTACAATTTATACATTATGTGTGCTAATCATTTTTATTACAGAGTGCTCATTAGTGTTGGAGGGTGACGTGGTACCAATGGCCCACCAGGGATATTCCCCGTGGCCTCTTCATCTTCACCAATGGTGCCACGTCAAGTTCCCACTGCTATGCTAAGCTACTCCAGGCATCGCCTCGTTTTTTACGTGAACGAGGCTTGCCAACATTGATCCATGTATTGGAATTATATAGAATGTTATCATGCCACACTACACCTCTGTAGTCGTGGCAAAGTTTTCTAATTGGGATGCTGCTTTTTACGTGAGCAGTATTATGTGTTTTAATTGTGTAGCTTATACGTAAGGCATGCTTTCCCTTTTCACGTTTGTCAAAAGGACAATAACCTGTGCGGGCCACGCGGTCAGTGACCGAATGGTGAACAATCCTTCCTTGTCATCTATGTTTCTGTGCATCTGTTCCTGCTGCTTGCAAAGGCTGTGACCTGCCTGCTTTTAGGCTATGTGCTTGTGCAAGCGATGCAGAAAATTAGGGGCTCGCAAAACCGCTGCACTGTCATTTATAACGTTGGCTGAAAGAAGCGACTTGGTGGGAGTTCATAGATAATATGCCACAGCCGATAGAGTTGACCACAGCTAACCATAGACAGATTCGATGAAAGAATACAGATAATATTAGTAGACTATGAATCGATATCAACTAAGGAATGAATCGACTACATATTCCACCAATATCATTAAAAGAACAATGTGCATTGTTACAAAAGTACAGTCAACAAAAGTAAAGGAAAAGGGAAGAAAAGCCAGAAAAAAAACAACAAAGAGGTCAAAAGGGTGAAAAAGAAGATATTACAAGACGATGACATTGATGGCAGTGATTGGTTCTGCTTGGCGTGTGGTTCGTCATATACCAATGACACATCAGAAGTTGATTGGATTCAATGCGTATCATGTAAGGAATGGGCTCATTCAACATGCATAAAGGGGGACTTTGTGAATTTTATTTGTGTTAACTGTTATTCAGATTCTGACTAACGTGTAAGAACTAAAAGTATTTGATTGTTATCATTGTGTTATCAGTTCCAACTGATGCAATTTATTCCTAATTAGCATTTGTAAGCTTAAGTGAGATGTGATCTCAATTTATGTTCTGTCAATTTTCTTATATAACATACTTATGGTATGTTACAAATGACATTATTAATGTTGATGCTGATGGTAAGGTACAAATATTATAAGTATTATAGTAATCTCCACTTGAAGAATTATTGGTGTGCCATTGGTTCACACTGAATAAATAGTTCCTAATTGGCCTGTAAATTCAAGTGAGATGGGATCTCAATTTATATTTTTTTATTTTCTTATATAGCAAAGTAATGTGGTATTTTAGAACTGACATTATTAATGTTGATGCTGATGGTAAGGTACAAGTATTATAAGTATTATAGCTAGGGGTGTGCCATTGGTTCACACTGAATAAATAGTTCCTAATTGGTCTGTAAATTCAAGTGAGATGGGATCTCAATTTATATTTTTTTATTTTCTTATATAGCAAAGTCATGTGGTATTTTAGAACTGACATTATTAATGTTGATGCTGATGGTAAGGTACAAATATTATAAGTATTATAGCTAGGACTGACTCTTTACTTTATTACATTACAACATGTTAATTATAAATAAATAAAAAATATTACATAAATCATATTTGTTTTATTTTTGTCATTAATCATTACTTTAAACAGCAAAATTATATTAGTTCTTACCCCTTCATTGTTAATATTTACCCCAAAAACTGGGTAAATATTAACCACCGACTTTTTTTTTTAAATGGTTTATACCTGTGAAACCAGACAATCTGTGCGTATTTTGCGAGTAGATATAAAAGATGAATAAATTTCCGACATGTAAGTAAAAGAACATTAACGTTAAGTTCATAATTTTAGGAGATATGAGCAAAAGTTTGAAATTTGTTAAAACAAGCCCCCCTCTCCCCTAGACAACGTCCTGGTTCGGAGTGGCCCACCAAATCTAATGAAAGTTGTGGGTGAATCCCTAAAGTTTCTTTATTTCAATATTACTAACACTAGTCGTAAGTTATTTTGATACTAACACATTTATGGAAGCAATTCTGATATAAATGTTCATTATTTGTTACGTTCCTAAACGAAGTAAAAAAAAAAAACATAATTTGCGTTGACAGATCTATCTGTCACTTGGTTGTCAACTTGCTGAAAGAATTGTCTTAAGAAAAAAGTCTCGTTTGGTTAAAATAAGTTTTGTTCGAATAAAGTATAATCCGCGAAAATCATATTTGGCTCGCGTTGGTTTGGTTATATTTTGGAATTATTAACGTAATCAGTTGGGAGTTGTTCGACCGAATTACATATTTGATGTGAAGGGCTCCATTGTTCGCCGCGCTGTGTTTATCTGTCTCCACACAAATATCATACACCCTACACGTCAGTGTAGCCGCGGTAGCCTAGTGGTATGGGTAATGGACTGCTGAGACGAGGTCTCGGGTTCGATCCCAGGTTTTACCATGGCACACACCAATGACTTTTCGATGCTTTTCGAAGTTATGTGTGTATTTATCGCAGGCTTATAAGTGCCCGTTTAATGGCAATAGGCTCGCCACCTATTACATTGGGACCTAAACATAAACTGGCGAAATGTGGGTGCTAGCACCTCTGCCTACCCCTTCGGGGATATAGGTGTGAGTTTATGTTTATGTATGTTTACACGTCAGATACACTTGGATACAGAACGCTTTTACCTGTCGTAAAAGCGTTTTGTTTCGGGCGCCTTCTAAGTAAATGGTAAGTGAAACCTATTTCATTAACAATAATTTGCTCTGTGAATCGCAGACTGCTCACTTCCCCATTGTAGCCAGGAGGGCCAACTTCCACTGCGCAATATACCTCCTGGCCCGGAAATGAACATTATTATTATTAAGAGTTACTTCATAATTTTTTTTCACCACATTTTAATTCCATGTAAAATTGAATGAATTTTGAGGCAATTATTACGTTAACTTTTTCTTATAAATTTAATTCGAAAAATTCTTGTAAAATAGCCTAATTTAATGGGTTTTTTTTTTGTTTTTTATCGATGGCAAAATTTAGGAAACTTTACAAGGTATCTTAATATCATATTGATATATATATTTTAACGATATATTATATTTAAATGTGAAATTTATTTTATGAACTTTTAATTAATAATTTGTATTTCATATTGTCATATTTAGTAAAAAAAATCGGATATTTGCGAAAAAATACTTTTTTTTTTTCGACATTTACCGGTGGTATCAGATACCAAATTCTACACACATCGCTTTTGTATGTATAAAACTAAAAAAAATGGCAAAATTTGCTGCCATACCTTATTTGACTGGATTTTAATAGTAAAATTATCTATTATTAAGGCTTTAACGATAATAAGACTAATTAAAATCAGTAAGTTTTTTATTTCTTATTTAGCTGTAAAGCTTAGATATCAACTGTTTGCTCTATGACTATGCTACTCAAACGAAATATTGTAATTAGGTTAAGTAAACATGTTTGTAAATAAACCAAAAAAAAAACAGCCCGCTGAGTTTCTTGCCGGAGTCTTCTCAGGACAGGGCCGCGTTTCGAACCGGTGGTCCATTTGCCAAACATTAGTTTAATAAAAAAAATTGTAAGTTCCGTATTAATGGTCTATACAGAATAAATGGTTTTTGACTTTGACTGAGTACAAAAAATCATACATTTTTCTGAAGCGAATGCGAATTTATTCATGAAAGAAATCATAAAATAAAAATATATGATATCCATGACTGTATTTCATTAGTGCTATCCTAAATATTTAATTTTCAGGTTTCTATAAAACATTGAAAACCTATTGTGCGGGAACTTAAAATATTTCATTTCGAAGTCAAGGTTTTGAAGAGTCAGGTTTCAGCCAGTCTAGTAAGCGAGTGCCGTAAACTTATTCATACTATCAATATTTTACTGAGTTGCTCCTGGCGCAGCAATATAAAGGCTAATGTTTTAAGGGGTTGTTATGAAGTTATAAAAGTTTAAGGTGACTTATGCACTGTAAAATTTAATAAAGTAATTGATGCTGACTACCGGCTAGGGCGAGATAAATAAAAGGTTGATTTAGCCATTAGAATTTACATTTGTTAACAAAAATACAATTAAATTTAAAACTAAACTAAGTAAATTAAACTTGTAATCTAAATATATACAGATAAACAAAACTAAATTAATAAATAAAAATATTTACAAGATTTAAAAAAAAGGAAGGGAAAGGAAAAAGGGGTCAGGTGTCGAAGAATTCCTCCCCATCGATGTCGACTGGTAACGTACCCAAAAGGCGGCATTACCCCGTTGGATGGCAATGCCAATCCTTTGGGCAAAATACAGGAAAGCCCTTTGGTCACGCGAAGCATCGACCAGTCGCTTTGCAATTTCCGTGTAAAGCGACCGTGCGCTCGGACCCCACGAACCCAACGTTTCAACCCCAAATATATAATTGTTGGTTATATTATCATATTTGCGCCGTTTAAGGGTCTCCGCAGATGCCGCAGCAGCACAGGCGCAGCCCGTCGTACTTGGAAGATGGGAAGGCACAAGGGTGTCGACGCATGTTGCGTCCCACACCCAAGGCTTGTCCATCTTCCAAGGCACCAAAGACATACCATCCGGTCTCTTGCCATCATCGCGCACCAAACCAACTGGTTCAAGGATGGCTGGGACGCCGACGGTGACAAGAGCCCGGCGGATTAAATCATTTAAAAGTGCATGACGTGACATGCGTCCTGCGCTCTTGCTGCATGATAGGCCGTGGTGCCCGAGACTGTCGACTGCTTCTCCGCAGTGACAACGATGAGGAGCAACACAGGGAGCACCTAAACGAAAACAGGCTGCAATTCTGAACGTCGTGTCGTCCAACATGGTGCCAATGTTGGACGACGGAAGAGCCTGAAGCCATACACCAGACTCCCATTCTCCCACAGCCAAAAGGCGAGCACGCTCTGCAACATTAGAGGACGTATTAATTAAGGTTGATTACAATATATTAGGAGATTATAATTGGTGATAGAGAACGTTACATGAATTTATATTTGGTATTGGAGTAAATGAACCTCATGGAATGGATTCGTAATAAATATTCTGCCGTGGCGTTGTTCGGTCCGTTGTGCAAAGATGGTAGTATTCACTTAGCTAGTGGACACGTGGCTAGTGGTGATGCCGGCGTGCCAGGGTCTCCGCTGGTGTGCCTCGCTACCGCCATTATGGTGCGAAGCCCGGTGCGAAGACCCTGGAAATAGAAAAAGTGCGGGTCAGTTTGTCACTAGGCAATTACGTCCAAGTGACCCGCTAAAATAGCAGGTGAAGAGAATCTCCCAGCGGCAATGCAGCGTAGCTAGAAGCTATAACAAAAAGAATATAATTAGGCAGCACAAGCTGGTGCCGCGACCTCTGACCGTAGGGGTCATCGGTCTCGTGGCACTAATTACGTAGGCTGAAATAGCACACAGAATAAAATAAAAATATATTAAGCCATGCATTTTAGCAGGCAATTCGCTGGAAAGTCTTCACCTGTAGAAAGAAGTAGGAAATGTTGATCTCAAAACTTACCCGGAGCCGACAGCAGTTGACCACGAGGTCAAAGTGACCTTCCTCGGCGAAGGTTCCAAGGAAAGGGACGATATAAGAGCCGTCAGTTGATAACTGGGCTAATGTTGTCCAATCTCACTTGCACAACCATAGATAATTAGTAATAGTATCGAAACATACTAAATTCTCGATTAATTTATGGATATAATTCTTATTTGATTTCTTAAGAATCCACAACGTTACAATACCCCCTCAATTAGTTCAGGGTTTTTGTTACCCAAAAACCCGATACTGGACTGCTCAATACAATGCTTGACTTACGCTTATACATACATACTTTCTTACATACCTCCTCTATCATTTTCATCCATACTTTGCGGTTACCACTTAAATAATGTAGCACACGCTTCCTTCCGAAGAGTTTCCAGGATAATAGGCGCTGGAGCCTCAGACATAAATCTAACAAGATGGTAAACTTTGAGATGTCACAGACAAAAATTTCAATGGGAAGAAAAAGAGCAATAAATACCACTATATATTTTCGACTATAAAAGGGAACAGTCATCCTAAGAAAAGTATTACAACATGATAGAGAATTAACCAATAGGTTAAAAGATATTAATATTTAATATTCAGTAAAAAAGTCCAAAAGTTGATATTCAACAAAGAATAATTTTATTTTGTTTTTAAAAAAACAAGACAATTTTTCAAACAATTTGTAGTAATTTTACATTATACTATACTGGCAACCTTTTTGATTGTCAAAACCATATGACGTTTGAGAACTAAGTTGAATTTAATATTTCAAACAATTTCAAAACAAACTTTTGATAGAAATAAAATGTTCAAATATACGAACCATTGAATAACAACTGAAAAGTATTACATTATTTAGTAAGAAGACATAATTGACCTGTAGACCGTGTCTACCAACAGGATACATGAGTTATTCAAGTTATAAAAAGTTTTCGCAATATGTGAGTTGGGTAGGTACATGAATTAACAATTTTACTGGTGACCCTTTTATAGGTAAAAATATGATTACGACCATAGTAGTATTGAGATATAGGTAGTGTATTACCACAGTGCAATAACAATAAGGAATGTTATTATAAAATACAAGTTTCAGTTACAAGTATGTGTAGGTATATACTTGTTTGCCACAATAGTGTATAATATTGTTTAAGTAATAAGCAAAGTTTATTGAATATTTACATATATTTACAACAATAGTGATTATTAGAACAAAACAAGTGTTGTTCATAGTTAAGAAGTTAGGTTGCTATTTAATTAATTAATTTATTAGGTTAGGTTAGGTCCTTGTATTGTTTTATGTTTGATTAAAAATGTTTTATATGAATTCTATTGATTATTTTACCTATATTAGTTACACCTACCTTAGGAACACTAATTTCTAGGGCCACTGGTTTTCATTTTATTTTATTTTTCTAACAATTCGGACACCATCTAAATATCAAAGCTAGGTATTTTGTACTATGCCAACTGTACAAAATAGTTTTAGTATTTTAATAATAACCGAATTGACAGTGAAAAGGTAATTAAAGTAAAAAGTGTCAATACGGACAAGTGGCCCTAACATTGGCTAGCCAATATAAAAGGGCCACCCAAAGCAAGATAGGGCTGTTTTCGATCCTCGAGTATATGATATATCGCCTCCCTCAAGTGGAGGTTATAAGGGATATGAGTGGTAAGGATGTATTTATACATCATCAAACGATGAAATAAATTTGCTAACTTAGGTAAAGTATTGCTTTGAGTTTTCGATACCGTGTGGAGTCCTTAGGAGGAAACGCCTTGTCTGCGTTAGGTCACAAGGTTCACGCTCCATTCTAGTCCTTCATCCGATTAGCGTGGTTTGCAGCTTACAGAGTTCCGGTAGCAGTGGAAGTCCGGTTGAAATTCCCAATGAGGTTCGATTTCAGGTCAGCCGGTCATAAACAGGTTTGTAAATCATGAAATAAATAGTTATGCGGATTGAAACCCGAGCTTCACAGTGTAAGCAACTGGGATTTGAGCTCAGCATTATGTATGTGTACCTTATTATGCTGTGGGCATGGATAACCAAACAGCTATTTGTTATTATGGCTAGCCGACGTTAGGGCCACTAATCTCTGGGTTGACTTGTCCGTATGGACACTATTATTAATATTTTTATATTTGTACTATGCTAACTGCACAAAATAGCTTTTATTTTGACAGTATCTGAATTTTCAGTGAAAAAATAATAAAATTATAAGGTGTCAAAACGGACAAGCGGACCTAAAGATTAGTGGCCGGCGTAGCGTCGGCAAGAAATATTTTTTTTACTAGCTGACCCGGCAGACTTCGTACTGCCTCAATCGATAACAACTTCCATATTTATTCACCTTTTAAACCTTCTCTGGACCTCCACAAATAATTCAAGACCAAAATTAGCCAAATCGGTCCAGCCGTTCTCGAGTTTTAGTGAGACTAACGAACAGCAATTCATTTTTAGGGTTCCGTGGCCAAATAGCAAAAAACGGCAAAACAAAACAAAACAAAAAGCAAAACAATTACACATACACGCACATGTAAACACGTATACACACATATGTAAAACTTTAAGTATGTTAACTAATGTAATTTAGAATAAGCATTCTTGTCTTAACAAAGCTGCTGAAGAGCACTCGATTTATTTCAATTATAATGTTGCGATCGTTCAAACTTGACTGGCGCAGCCGGGTCGGATTTATTACGTCACACGTCTACTTTGTTTTAGCCTCAAAATTGGCAAAAAACGTCGTAAAGTAGTGCTAAGTAATCCGGAGAACCTAACAAAACGAACGAGGACACAGGAAGAATTGCAGGACAAGAATCGGCATGGGAATCAGCGAATTGATGTGAGTAGACCCTTTATTCCCTCCTTTCCACCCCCATGTCTATTTATTTAACGTATTATTACGTATTACTTAGCTATGTGTTTAAACTAATATCGTCAAACTCATATTTTTAATTTGAATATTTTTACTAAATATTTTTAATAATTTTAATAAATTTCCTATTTTTACATATCTTGGACACAAATACCCGAAATACTAATTTGATATTTTTACTAAACATTTTTATTAATTACAAATTTTGGACAGAAATAGCCGAAATATTATTATAATTACGAACATTTTATTTATTTGCTCTAATTTTAATTTAATAAAATGAATCAAATTCAATTAATTCCTAAAGAAATTCAAACTATTATACCAAGATTTGATGGAGACGAAAAGTTATTGAATTTATTCATCAATAAATGTAAATATGTTATAAGGAGTTTTAGGGGTGAAAATAACCCTGCTCAGCAGACTTACGTATTTCATTGTATCACAAGTAGATTAGTAGGAAAAGCTGCTGTACTAGTAAGCGAAAAAGATAATATTGATACATGGGACGAATTAAGGGACCTTTTTGTGCAACATTTCGGGGATCCGAGATCAGAAGCATGTATTGCTATCGAGTTGGAAAGCATCAAAATTAAACAAGGAGAACCATATATAGACTTCTGTCATAGAATCCAAAATATTTATTTATTTATTTAAGAAAACCAACAGCGATACAAAAAGTAAATAAAACCGTAAAACACAATCTTAAAGTAAGGCTAATAATAGGTTCTCCTTAACAAACTCACAAAGTGTAGTTCGGCTTGGAAACGGACAGGTTATAATAGGTACTAATTTACACAATAAATTGAAAACATAAATGGATGACAGACAGCTGAGCGCCATACGAACAAGATGTGGTAATGGTAGTGTACCTCTAATCTTATACTTCAGATTTAGGCAAGTATGGTTCTTGTGTAGACTTATTCGCATAGCACCCCGCCGTCCGTTTTACAGTAGTCGATCTTAATCAGTACTTAGGTTGAATTATCTATACACGGCTCGAAAGACTTATTTATCCACACTCTCTTTCAGAGTACTTATTATTTGCTGCTTGAATGACCCTTTAGTGCATGAAAATAGGTCAATTTCGTTAAAGGAAGCATTGTAAGTCCGAGCGATGCGCGTGAGAACAGTGTTCCGGGAGCAGTTAGTGGAGTGACGGGGTACATGCAACATTGGCGTGTTTCTTGTGCGTCGGAGTGGGGCATTGAATGCTACTTGCGCCAGTAAGTCGGGGCAATCGAGGCGCCCATTGATTATGTCGTGCAGTAGGCACATGTCTAAGACCTTGCGTCGATCATCAAGTGATAGGATATTGTAAGTAGTACAATTTTCTTGGTATGACATCGGAAGTGCGCGGCTGCGGTAATTAAGATGATTGATGAATATTTTTTGAATTCGTTCAATTTGATCTTTGTAAATAATATATATTGGTGACCAGATAGGACAGGCATAATCTAGTATACTGCGTACATATGCGAAGTAAACGGTTTTTAGGGACCCAATGTCTTTGAAAGGTTTGCAGGTTCTTATAACAAAACCCAGATTTTTGAAGGCTGTTGTAGTTATACGGTCTATATGCTCAGAAAATGCTAATTTGTGGTCGAATATAACACCTAGATCACGTACTGTGTTGACTTTGTTTATAGGGACTCCATTAAAGTTATATTCGAAGTTAATCGGATTCCTTCTACGAGTATAACTAATAAATTGACACTTGTTAACATTTACTGTAATTTTGTTAGTTTTATAGTACTCGTTTAGATTATTTAGATCTGCTTGAAGAGCTTCGCAGTGATTAATGTTTTTAATACTGAGAAATATTTTTTTGTCATCCGCGTACATAAGATATTTCGATTCTTTAATAGCATCTCCAATATCAAAGAGGTAGGCGTTATAGAATAAGGATCCTAGATGGGACCCCTGGGGAACTCCACTAGGAACTTCAATAAAGTTAGACCGAAAGCCGCCCACTACGACCGCTTGAGACCTTCTAGATAGATATGACTCAACCCATCGCAACAAGTCCCCGCGTATGCCGAGTCTATATAGCTTTTTGAGCAGGATCACGTGATCCACACGATCAAACGCCTTCTCAAAATCTGTGTAGATGACGTCAACCTGCCCACCCCCGTCAATGTTGTTAAGAAGAAAGGTAGAAAAACATGCTAAGTTGGAGATTGTTGATCGTTTTCGTAGAAAGCCATGTTGTGTGTTTGGTACACCAGTCACAATATATGGATAAATGACATTATATACTAGCTTTTCAAGTACCTTTCCCAGGGTATTTAAGATAGAAATACCTCTGTAGTTTTCTATTTTACTGCGTGAGCCCTTCTTAAAAATGGGAACAATATGTGCCTTTTTCCATAACTCAGGAAAGATCCCCTCTCTGAGGGAGTGATTAAAAATAATATGTATAGGTATTGCCAAAGATTTCGCGCAACCCTTCCAAAATAATGGGGGAATCCCATCACATCCACGTCCCTTATCAGTGTTGAGTGAATCCAGTGCACCTTCCACAGTAATCAGATTCACCTGCAATCTAGTGATTATATCAGAGTTTGCATCAACGGAGTCTGCAAAACTAATACAATCACTAGTGTCATTTTGTACACTGAACACACTGTGAAAATACGCGTTGAATGCCTCACAAATTGATTGTTCATCGATATAGTTAGTATTTCTGTATGTTAATAGTTTCGGGTAATTACAGCCCCCCCGCATAGATTTGATATAAGTCCAGAATTTCTTAGGCTTGGACTTCAAGGCATCCTCTGTTTCCTTAACGTATTTATTGAAACACGTTTGCTGCACGGCCCGCTGCCTCGATCGCAGCAAAATAAATTCATCGCGATCACGCAAGTTACCGTATTTTTTCCAACGTGTGTGTGCCTTTGATTTCTCTTTTATTATATTAATCAAAGATTCACTATACCATATAGGGTATTTACGTTTACCTGAATGACTTAGTGGGACACACCTATTAATTCCCTCTTGAGTTAAGTGGTAAAACACGGAAATGGCTTCATCTATCGAACCCACACCCAATACTGCCGGCCAGTTAATGGCTTCGTAATGCTCATTTAACAAGCTGAAGTTAGATTTCCTAAAATTAGGTCTAGGGGTACATATTTCTCTAAACGGGGAAACAGATCAAAAACTTCAAGTGTAAACACAGGATGCGCCGGATCAATCTTCGTAAAAGGAACTGAACATTCATCCACTTGTAACGGTAGATTAGAGAAAGCTAAGTCCAAGGTGTTACCTTTATAGTTTAATAGAGTATTATATTGCAAGAAACCTAGAAAACATAGTTCATTTACCAAAGACATACCTGCCTCTTGAACTTCTACAGATCCCTTCTTTTGAAACATCGGACCACTAGAATTCCATTTTATGCATGGGAGGTTAAAATCACCCAACAACAAATAGTTACATATTTTAGTATTTCGCGTAATCGCTGCCCTCACACTTCTCATTACAGTATCAATATCTGCGGGTATGAGGTGTGCGTCGGGCGGTATGTAAACAACACTAACATAAAGATCGGAAGATGCGGACAGAGACTCAGAAGGAATCACTATGGTCAGCATGTTCGTAGTGATACCAGGTTCACGCTCAATACACCATGCGCCAAGAGTGTGGCGCGCGAGTATCATGACACCCCCACCCGTAGTTTTATCAGTCGCGGTTAAGTCGCGGTCATCACGGAACACATCGTATTTATCGTTACATAATTCCCCGTTAAGAATACCGTCATGGAGCCAAGTTTCAGTGATAATAATTAAATCGTAATTGCTCCCTAAAGTGGCCTGTTGAAATTGTAATACTTTAGTCCTAAGACCGCGACAATTTTGATAATACACGTTTAAATTAGAATTCGCCATAACGAAGAAATATAAATTCACACATAATAATCACAGAGATTGCGTAAAATATGCAAGCAAAATAATGGCCTTACAATGCAAAAGTACCCCCGTAGTTCTGTTTTATGTAATAAATATGAGACACGCTTAGTAGGATTTACCATGCCATATCGGAATGATTCTCGCTCCTTTTTAACCATAATCACTTTTTTATAGTGAAAACGTAGCTTTGTAGCAAAAAAGTATCGCAGATAACATTGTATTAGTAAGTGCAAGAAATAATTATTGTGCGGTAGGTGTAACTTCACTAAAGTCAACACAGCCCGCGAGGGTGCGACGGCATCCAATGTTACCGCAACAAATTGAGCAACTAATACATTTCCTTGCTCATCTACAATGCAAGGACTGTTTATTAATAATATTTGCCAGTAGGAAAAAAATACATAAAAGACCGTTATGAATATGGTATTAGTACTTAAGAGAGTGTCACGTGCAAAATTATTAACGATTATTGTCGGTGTTGAATATGTTAAAGGATAGATAAAGGAACAATTATCTGCTTCTCCGACATAGAACAAATTATTCATACTGCTCACAAAACACTGCACCCTCGCACACCGCGTCAACATTATGCGTGCAGGTTTCACTTCAGAGTCGTAATGCTCGGACGTAAACAACTTATAGACCTCAGAACGTGTAGAGAAGACAAGCAAAGTCATGCAAACAACAATTATTTTGGGAGATTCGAAAAAATTGAACAAACTATAATTACTACAATTATTACTATATATATGAGTAAATAGTAAATTAGTATATGAGATAAAAATAAGCACATGAGAAGGGTTATGAATGCAAGCGTACAATACCAGGTCAGGAACACGAAATATTGACGTTAAATAATTTTCTTCAGGTCCATTTCGTCCATGATTTGAACTGCTGGAAATGTTGCTGCCTTTCTGACGTAGATTCTGCAGTTTTTCACCCATATATATTGGTATTCCTTTGAAGTGGCTATTTATTTGGTTTTTTTCAGAAGATTTTTGTTAAATAGTGTCAAATGCTCGTTTATAAATACGGGTTTGGCTATACCCTGTATCTTTAGGTCGGCTGTAGTCAGTCGGCATTTTCTTGCCTGAGAGATTAAATTGTCTTTGGTTTGTCGGGTGCTTAGTTTTAATACTATATTTTTTGGTCTGCCCTGAATCTTAGAAATAGATGAAACTCTGTTAATATGCAGGATATCATCACGTGTTATATTTATAGCGGTATGCTTTCCCATTTGCAGGATGATTTCAAATAGGTCTTCATCTTTATATTCTGGTACTCCAACAATTTCAATATTTAGTAGACGATCCCGTTGTTCTCTAAGGTTAATCTCAGACTTCATTTGTTTATTCTCAATTCTAATATTTGCCAGTTCTGCTTGAAGAGTATCAATGGATTGAACTTTCTTAAAGCATAGTTCCAGTTTCGTCTTGATTTCATCATGACTGTCGCTATAAAACTGCATGGCTCCCTTCAACGAGGTTACATCACCGTTTATTACGTTTTGTTTCAAGACTAATTCTTCAACCGATTTTTTTATTGTAATGTATTCGCTTCTGATTTGGTTGATTTCGGATTTTAATTCTTTAGATGTTTCATAGATATCAATCAGAGAATCCTTAATACCAACCATTTCTTGACTAAGTTCAAGTTTCCATGTGTTCAATTTTGCCAACATTTTATCACTGAACTGCTCAAATGCTTCGGTGAACTCGTCATTATGTACACCGAACTAGCACTAGACAATTCACTTGGTTTTTTTGACATTTTTGCTATTTACGTCTGTATTGTTAAGAGATCTATGGTAACCGATAAGCGTCGAGACCGGTTTTGCTATCTCGAGTCGTAAATCACAACCTCATCAAATTAGAAATAAGGCACACTTTTGAATCTTCGTGAAATTAAATACAATAATAGTTTTAGTAACAGAAATTGAAGCGTCCGTTCACTCCAACCGTTGTGTGACATTAGGAGTAGTTTGATGTCAAAGGTAAATCTATTAACTGACGAAGGGATTAAAGCCGCCAAAACGATTATCTATAATAATAGTGCATTAAATGTATTGTTATATAATATCTCTGAAGATATGATTAGAATAGTCAGATTGAACAAATGTCAAACTTTAGAATCAGAGCTTAGCGTAATAACTGTGGAAGTTAATTTTTAAATGTAATATAACTCGTTAAATAAGAAAATACATACAGAACATAAACAAATTAATAATAATAATCAATTAGGACATAAACTAACTTTACCAGGACCAACTCAATTTAAATTCGGAGTACCGCAAGGTCAACCGTGGCGACCTCAATTGTCGTTTAAACCAAGTTTCAATCGTAATAATCAAAATATAAATAAATTTTCCAATACAAATAAATTCATACCACAATCCTGATCAAAAACCCTCTTATACAGTAGGGCAACCACAATTTCCAATAACAATGAATAATTATAAACAATCGGGATTCTAAAGTAAATCCGAATCAACAATTTCGTTTTGGAGTTCCTAATCCGGGAATGCAAAGATCATATAATACAGATGTTACAATGAGGACAGTACGTAACAATATGTTATCGGACTTAGAAACAGATTAATCAAACGCTTATTATATAGAGGAGTACGGAGAGCCAGAATATTATGATGAAAATATTAATAATACCAACGAAGAATATATAAATGAAACTCAGGTTATTGATGACTTGTCGGAAACTGAAAATTTTCATATAACAGCCACGGAAAAGGAATCGAAATAATATACATTAACTATGCGAAAACTTTGAGCTTACCACATATTTAAATACCGGAAATTAAAGCTATATTTATACGCTAAGCTAAGCTATATTTATACAGGTAGTACTAGGTCATTCTTAAATTCTGAAATAGTAAATAAATTCTTCAGACAATATATAAATATAGAACCTTTTGATGTTGTTAATACGCATGGAAGTAGCAAACATAGCGAAGTAGCGTATATTCCGTTACCCAATACTTTCAAAACAGATATACATCACAAATTCTGTATATATAATGTGGACGATAAGTATGACGGTCTGATAGGTGCAGATCAACGAAAAGAATTAGAAGCCAATATAGATATGAAAAATCAAATATTAAGAACTAAATACACAAATATACCCATTTGGTATGACTCATTCTATAAAATTACCGTACCACCAAGATCGGAAACACGCGTTAAAGTTCCAACTACAATAAAGAATGGAATAGGAATATTAAACTTTATCGAGTTTTGCCCAGGAGTTCGTATGCCGGACGCTATGGTCAATTGTATCGACTCGTTCGCGCAAACCATAATTCAAAATACTACGGAAAGAGAAATAATAATTACTTTCGATAGACCCTTAGATATCATACAAATTAAAGACCAATCATGTAAAGTAAATTATATAAATGATGATAACAATATAGAAATAGAACGATTACAAGAAAATAATTTAGAAAAAACGAATCGAAAAAACGAGGCATCGGGTCTTTACTACAGCCCGAAGGCACTTTGGTATCAAGAGTTGTTGGTCAATGGATGGTAAGATCATCATCCTAACTCCCGACAAGAACCGACGGAAAGTAGTATGCAAAGCCGAGCTGGATGCTTCGATCTCTCAGTACCCATCCCCCGCTACTATGGCCCACGATTCCCAGGCATCTTAAAGTGAGCTAGCACCCAAGAACCTGACTTCGAAAAACACAGCAAAAACCGTGAAGACAAGACGTCGCCGAGATTGAGCTATCTGAATCTTAAGGTGCGCATCCATTACGCGCGGCAAACTCTCGAACATTGGCGCGCGCGGCAGCCGCGCCAAATGGATACCTAGTTGCCGCGCGAGCCAACATTTTTGTTGCCGCGCTCGAACACGCCGCGCGGCGAGCCAATTTGTGTCGGTAAAAACGCACGCGGCAAAGGGGCTTCAGTTAATTGCTCGCGAGCAGTAGGGACGGTCATTGTCGGTTCAAGTTTGCTCGCGCGGCAATACGACGATTTTGCTACCACCATGGATAATGAAAAGTGTCGTGTTTTAATACAATTGTATGGAGCTAAAGATTTTTTATGGAATAGTAAATCTCCACTTTACCACAATAAATCAGTGAGGGAAGATGCGTGGAAAGAAATAAGTTCAGTAATGAACATACCTGTTTTCGAACTGAAGAAGAAAATGACAACGCTTCTGGCGTCTTATAGAAGAGAGAAATCAAGAATAGCCAAAAGTCTTATTACTGGTTCTGGTAAGTATCACACAGTATTGTAAAGAATACTTAAATAATTTATTTAAGATACCACAGAAATACATAAAAAAGTATTATTTATTATATTATTTAAAACCCTTTCACTACCCATGTGTACATACAAGTGCTATAACGGCACTATTAATGATAATAAAAAACTTAAATTTTTAGAAGTATCTTTCCCACCGTTTTTATCTTATCTTCATACTTAAAATTATCATCAATGCTGATATTTTTTTTTACATGCATAAACAATATTTATAATAATATGTATTATTATAATTTATAAACATTTTTATTCATATGGTGTTTGTTGTCAAGTAACGAGTATTATTTACAATCAGTATCGTATACAATATTTTATTATTTAATACAATTTTATTTAATATTCAATTCCCGATTTTTCATTCTAATTATGGCTAATAAATTAAAACCTCAACACATTTTCGGATTGCTACATATGAAACGTTCCATATGAAAGGTTACATATGAAATTATTGTATATTTATATGAAATTTTATTGTATTGACTACCAATGTACCTTAGTGAAAGAGATAATGTGGCAAATAAAAAAAAATACTGTATAATATACTAAGTTTTTATTTTGAATTTTACTTGTTGATAATATTTAGAATTAATAATTGTAGTAATTATATGATAATTTTTAATTTTAACATTAACTTAACATTTAACACTTTATGAATTATTAATTGTATTAATATTATTTTATTTTAGGTACACATCAAGTTTACGTATCAAAGTGGTTTGCTTTTGACGACTTTGATTTTATGAAAGATAAAGACGTACCTAATGAAACATCCGATACTATAACGGAAGATGTAAGTTAACAATTTAATATCTGTTTTGCCACGGTATTTCACCATTGGTAACAAAATGATGTGCTAGATGTGAACGTATTTCTTTCGCATAGTTTCCAGCTCTTCGTGGAATACAAGGCATAGGCAGTAGTGATGTAGGTGCAGGTTCATTTCTCCAAGTTCCTGGTCTAAGTTCCCCATCTGTCTCACTATCTAGAGATCCAGGTGGCGTGTATAGTGATCGCGTATTTGGTTTTTTCCTCAAATAATTATGCAAATGAATAGTGGTTAGAACAATTTTAGTAGCCGTTTTAGGTTCTAGTAACATAGGCTTCCGTAGTACTCTAAATACTGAGCTCAGAATTCCGAAAGCATTTTCGACTACTCGACGTCCTCGAGATAGCCTGTAATTAAAGATTCTTTCCTGAGAACCTCTGGCTGGTTCTCCTTTAAATGGTTTCATAGTGTATTCACTAAGTGAAAAAGCTTTGTCAGCCAGAATTACATACGGTATTTTGATAGCATAGGGGACCTGAAGTATTGATGGAGGGGGTATTTTCAAAGATTTTTCTTCGAGTTTTTTGTATAATTTAGTATTCTTGAAAACACCACCATCAGAACGTCTACCTTTAGAACCAACATCTACGTACCTAAAGCAATAGTCAGCGTCTACTAAAGCCATTAGTACTATACTGAAAAAATGTTTATAGTTATAATATTCTGTACCACTGTTAACCGGTGCTTGTAACATTACATGCTTTCCATCTAACGCGCCTATTACATGAGGAAAATTCCATTTTCTTTCAAAATCGTGTGCTATCTCTAACCATTCTTCTTCAGAGTCTGGTGCCTGTAACAATTAAATTAAATAAGCATAATATTTATTTTTATTGATTTTATTCGTTATTTTATAGATATCAACCACTCAAAATGTGATAACATCTGAAAATAATGATGGAGAACCCACACCATCCGTTACGGACAGTACAGAGAAACATGTTGAAGAATCAACAGATATTTACAAAGTTCCTTATAGTCCTACAGTTAAAAAGAAAAAAAGAAAAAAAATACCGAAGAAGAGTCTCCTATGTTGGAAAAAGCGTTTCAAATTCTAAATGAAACATCATTGTCAACTGACTCATACTTTACTTATGGCCAGCACATAGCTAACGAACTCCGTAAATATGATCAACGAACTTTAATTTACGTGAAAAATGCAATCAACAATGTGATTTATGAAGCTGATTTGGGATTTTATACTCCTACTAATCTTGGACATGCTTACTATTACAATACTACTCAAAACTCAACACTATCTCCTCAGCCACCAGTTCCGTCTCCTCAGCCACCACTTCGGTCTCCTCAGACTCCAGTTCCGTCTCCTCAGCCACCACCTCGGTCTCCTCAGACTCCAGTTCCGTCTCCTCAGCCACCACTTCGGTCTCCTCAGACTCCAGTTCCGTCTCCTCAGACTCCAGTTCCGTCTCCTCAGACTCCAGTTCCGTCTCCTCAGACTCCAGTTCCGTCTCCTCAGCCACAAGTTCAATTTCCTTTACAACCATCTTCAAGCTCCTCTATCGAAGAAGATTTGGAATGGATTCTGAACTGATTAAAAGTGAATAATTTCTTTTTTTTATTATAAAGTTTATTTTAATTTTAAGCGATTGCAATAAATGGTAATATGTTAAATTAAAAGTGTCCATTATTTACTTACCTTAACCCAATCTTTCAGAGCATTACATAATGCATCACAAACTTCTGGAACTATTTGTGAAATGGATTGTTTTGATACTCGAAAAAGGTATTGCAGGCTTGTACATATACATATAGCAACTGGAGACTCATAAGTCTCCAGTTGCTAAAAATCTTAATGTTATGCCTAATCTTTCCGTTACTGAAATCGCTTCTCGAAATTGTGTGTCCATTTTCTTCACCTGTGGCTCAATTAATGATTTTAAGTGCTCAAACTCTATAGTTGTCATTCTTGTAAATTTTTTTATTGTATCTTCAACGGCTTCATATCTCATATCTTCCAAAAGTTTAACACCACACTGCATTCGATTAACATACAATTTCTTCATCCACCATCGCGCTTTTCGTTTAGGTTTTCTTTTAATAATGTGATGTATTATAATGAAAGCAGCAGCTGCTCGTGCACGTGAAACGTTCATGGTTGCACACTTGTACGCGAAGACTGAACGTTGGGATCGCACTCTGCAGGAGGTGAGCGAGCTGGATAACTTGCCGCGCGAGGCTGCCGCGCTTTAAAATAAAGTTGATACATCAAATGGCTCGCGCGGCAAATAAACGGTTTGCCGCGCGCGCCAATGTTCGAGAGTTTGCCGCGCGTAATGGATACGCACCTTTAGTCTTTCACTTTAAACTTGCAAGTTATAGTAGGTAACCGTCTTTTTTCGTACTAGCTATCCTTGTACCCACTATGAATCACATTTATTTTGTTAAAACTTCACTTAATCAAGTTGCCGGTAATTTGTTTTCATACAAGTTGTGTGTAAAATATAAACTTATTGATATTGACACTTGACTGACTGACTTGACGCT
Source organism: Cybosia mesomella (assembly GCA_946251805.1). Lineage (NCBI taxonomy): Eukaryota > Metazoa > Arthropoda > Insecta > Lepidoptera > Erebidae > Cybosia > Cybosia mesomella. The sequence goes on from OX276411.1 coordinate 16,377,672, forward strand.
GTCAGTGTCAGTTATTGTCTCGTACGTCAGTGACGTGTTTCAATCATGGATATTTAATTCATATATCTATGGTTTCAATACTACTTTAAAAATTGTTTGCTTTTACGTTTCGTTTCACTTCTAATTTTTTTTTTTTTAAGCTGCTGCACTTATGTTCAGTCTTTTGTTTCTATGCTATAAAACTAAGCTTTTTTTTTTTGTTTGCTTCCTTAACTAAAGCAAATTTAATTGTATAATCTCTGCCACTAAACCAGCGAGTTGGCGAGTTATGCAAGAAAAATAAACTTAAAACAACTCTTAGATTATTACAATTTGTTATTTACAGCTTTTGTTAATCAATTATTTTTTTCTTTTTTATATATATTAGCGTATTTATTATTCTATCTATATTACATTTTTTTTAAGCATTCTTTATTAAATGCAAGACATAGAAGATTCTGACAATAGTTTCTACTCCTGTTCATCTGAGTCGGTCAGTTTCATCAGTATTGATGGTGATACCACAGCTCCAACCCTGTACGATGAAATTTCTTCTATCGTATCTGACTATCCCAAAAATTTCAATGTAGTTCATATCAATGCCCAGAGTGTTCCTGGTCACTATTCTGACCTATTGGCTTCATTTAGCAGTGCTCACCTCGATGCCATTCTCATATCTGAATCTTTCCTTAAACCTAGTCTTCCTTCCACACACTATTCACTTCCTGGGTTTGTCCTGATCCGTAATGACAGGACCGGAAAGGGATGCGGAGGTGTTGCAATTTATCTACGTGCTAACATTCCCTTTAAGCTTATCAGCGCATCCCCGTCTCCCTATTCTGGCTCGGCTCCACAACAGCACCTTTTCCTGGAAATTTCAGTCCAACACGCAAAAGTCTTAATGGGAGTTTTCTATTGCCCCAATGAAAACATTGATTACTTTAACTCCTTCGAAACTCTTCTTCATGATATTTCTTCAAATTATAATCACATAATCATAATGGGTGACTTCAATACGTGCCTACTAAGAGATGACTGGTGGTCTCGAAAACTTTCATCTCTTCTGTCCTCTTTCAATCTAGATACCTTACCTCTATCCGCTACTCATCATTTTCCCAACTGTATTCACACGCTATTGGATCTTATCATCGTTTCTTCCACCGAATTTGTCAGAACTCACGGCCAACTAAACGCCCCTTTTTCCCACCATGATTTAGTTTACCTCTCCTATCGTATTCGCCCCCCAAAGCGTAAGGTACAATTTCGTCTGCTGCGGAATTACAAGAGTATCAATTTGGAGGCGTTGCAGCATGATGCAACGTATATGGACTGGTCCCCGATTTATGAGTCCACCGATGTGAACACTATGGTGAATACTTTTGGCAATAAGCTGATTGACCTGTTCGATCGCCACGCCCCCATGCACAAAGTTAGAATAAAGCATGAACCAGCACCATGGCTGTCTCCCACCATTAAAAACTGAATGGCCTGCAGAGATAGGGCCAAAAGCAGGTACAAGCGCAATCAATCGGAGCACAACTTGAGCCGTTACAAGATACTTCGGAACCGCTGCAGGAGGATGTGTAGAGATGCTAAAAGAAGCCATTTCCACAAATCTCTTGACAACCAGAACTCTTCCACTATCTGGAGATTTTTGAAATCTGTGGGAATCGGTAAACCTCCTGAGACTGCAATGCCAGATATTGATTTGGGCGACCTTAACATGGATTTCTCACGCCCGCCTATTTATCTAAACTCAAACTTCAAAAATTTCACGCTAGTCTCTTTTGAGTTTGCCGACTCTGCAGATACCTGCCTTCGATCTGAGTCCTGTCACAGAAACTGACGTACAAAAGTCCCTACTCTCTATCTCCTCTTCGGCTGTTGGAAACGACAATATCTGCTCAAGGATGATTACCCCGCTTCTTCCCATTATCCTGCCTGTACTCACACACATCTTCAATTACTCCCTATATTCTTCTATATTTCCTGATTCGTGGAAGCTGGCCTATATAATTCCTCTACCCAAAACGTCTAATCCCACAATGGCATCTCATTTCCGTCCAATATCTATTCTACCTTTTCTTTCAAAAGTACTTGAGCATATTGTTCACCGACAGCTATCCTATTTCTTACTCACTCACAATCTTCTAAGCTCTTACCAGTCTGGTTTTCGCCCTGGCCATAGTACAACAACAGCACTCCTCAAAGTGACTGATGACATCCGCTTAGCAATGGAAAATAAACAACTTACTCTTCTAGTTTTATTAGACTCAGTAGTGCTTTCAATTCTGTAGACTTTGACATTCTTCTCGGCATTCTCAAATCTATTAACTTCTCAGCTACTACTATCGCTTGGTTCGATTCCTATCTTCGGGGACGCTCGCAGTATGTCAGGGTAGACGAATCCTCGTCAGAGTGGTGTGATTTAACCGCGGGCGTACCCCAGGGTGGTGTCCTTTCTCCTCTTCTGTTCTCGATCTTTATTAATTCTGCCACTAAACTTATTTCTTCTCGTTTCCATCTCTATGCAGACGACCTGCAGATATATCGTCATTTTGTGACAGCCGATATTGAGTCTGCTGTTGCTGAAATGAATAGGGATTTATGTCGTGTCAGCGAATGGGCTAAGTCTTTTGGCATCCTTATCAACCCAGCCAAATCACAAGCTATGATTATTGGCAGTAGGAACATGCGCGGTAGGCTCACTGACTCATCTGTTGGACCAGTAGTATTGGACGGCATACAAATACCTTTATCTGGCTCAGTGAAAAATCTAGGAGTTTATATGGACTCCAATCTTTCCTGGTATACTCAATTTACTGAAGTTAGTAAAAAGGTACGGTATGCTTTCCACTCCTTGAAATGTCTCCAAAGCTTTTTGCCCTTTAAAACCAAAATTTATTTAGCTCAGACCCTCATACTGCCTATCATCGATTATGCTGACGCCTGCTACTTGGATGCCAATGAGGAACTGCTGGATAAGCTTGAGCGGCTGCAAAACCTATGCATTCGCTTCATATTCAATTTAAAGGAATATGACCATGTCTCCTCCTATCGCAAAGAACTCAAGTGGCTCCCAATCCGTCTCCGCAGGAACACTCGGATACTGTGCCTTCTATTTAATATTCTTCACAATCCTTCAGCCCCCTCCTACCTAAGGGAACGATTTTCCTTTGCCCGTTCTCCCGATGCACCATGCAGATCCCACCTACGTTCAACACTCAAATTCCCTTCCCATAAAACCAACTTCTACTCATTTTCCTTTTCTGTTCATGCAGTGAGACTGTGGAACTCGCTTCCTGCTGATATCAGAGACTGTAACTCAATTAATAGTTTTAAACTCAAGCTTCGTCAACACTATCTGTCCTCTATCTATGATTGACTCCTTCCCATAATCTTTAATGATCTTGTATACCAACATAAAGCAATGCATGTATTTATTTTATATTATATATATATATATCTACATATACTTATATATACCTATACTGTCTCTCGTCTTCCCCACACACTGTTAACTTATTTTCTTCTATTCAAACTCTCCTCTCGCAGGTCTGCTGGAAGAGATTTCTTTGAGAAATAAGCAGAGCCTCTGTACTACTTTTTCCTTTTTAGTATTTTTATATCTGATTGTGTGTGTAAATAAATAAATAAATTAGACCACATAAATGCACAAGAAAAATCAGCGATTTCTAAATTATGTTTCGAGTAAAAAGATATATTTTATTGTGAACAAAGACTATTATCTTTTTCAAATCAAGTCAAACATAAAATTCGAACAACGAATTATACACATGCCCCTAGTGAAAATCAAGAAAGTCAAAAACAAATCGAAAAATGTTGTAGTATACGGCCTTTTATATAGATATCTGTAATCTAAACCTCTCTGATACAGTGTTCTCTTTATGAAGAGATTTCTCATACAAAAAATGTCATACATGACTGTTCATACGTTCATACAATTTACCTTATGAAATAAACAGCTGATACGTTTTTCTATCTATTAATCCGCACCCAGATTTTCCAATACGTTATCAGCACGAAAGCTCTGGACGGCTCTGGATTAATGGTTTTAAAACAAGAAAAACATTAATAGATTTGCTGCTTGGAAAATCAACGTACTTATCAAGTCATTCATCAAAATGTCATTCGGAGATACATCCACCAGAAAAGCAAGTGGTGCTCTCACGATGCCTTCCTTCATTTTACGAAATCGCGAAGACTACCCTGTCTGGAGATTTACAATGAAAAATTTCCTCCTGCATGAGGAATTATGGGAAACCATAGACGGATACCCAGATGGAGATACTACTCCTGCAAATCAGAGGCTAAGAAATTACAGAAAAGCTTTGACGAAAATATGTCTAACGTTAGAAGATGCAGCAATTATTCATGTTCGTTGTTCAAAAACGGCTGCAGAGGCATGGAAGGCCTTGAAGAATGCGTTTGAAGATAGAAGCCTAGGAAGACGATTGGCTTTAGAACGAAAGCTATATAGACTGAGGCTTGATGAGTATGACGACTTAGAAAAGTATATCCAAGCTATGAGTACTGCCCTGGACCTCGCTGATATTGGCAAGATCATCGAAGACAGCTCATTAGCAGCTATTTTGCTTGGAGGTTTAACACCAAAATACGAGCCTTTGGTGATGGCTCTAGAAAATAGCAATGTTGAAGTTACTGCAGATTTACGGTCTTATTCATAAAAAGTCCTTAACCCGGCGAGAATGTGGTGGGGTGTAGCATACCCCACCTATTCCTTTTACTGGCGTATATTCTTAATTATTTTATGTTACGTGTTAGTGACTTCGAGTAGCTGGAGCTGAGGTAGTGCGGGAGGGTGTAGTGGCATGATCTCAGTGTTGCGTCAGCCGGCGTTCGAGATACACGCGAGTAAACGTACCTGGGGTATGTGACACCCCGCCACATAGTGCGCGTGTGAATTTATTATAACATTATTTTAGAATTTATTTCATTATTTCTTGTTTGTTTTTAGTTTTTGACAAACATGGGCGATAGCATCGAAGAATATAGACTTAGGTCTTTGTTACACGATGTATTAGAAAATTCTTCAGATAATAATAATAATAATAATAATTCTTTATTTCATAATCTTAAAGTACATTTTTGTATACATTACTTAATTGATCTTACATAGGTTTTTGTTGTTAATTTCATGCATATTGTTGTTATACAAATTGTTGCTTCTTCACCTGAACTAAGTTTATTTAAACTTGTATTTCAGGGTCAGAATTCTTCTAGCAAATAATCAGATTATATATCTCTTTAAACACCTCATTTCATTAAATTAAGGTAAATTCAAAATTTTAAATTTTAGTTAAATGAAATTTAGTTAAATCAGTATTTAAGTTTACTGTCCAACCAACTATAAATTACAATCAAATCAATGAAATTAAATTACAATATAAGTAGGTATATTAAATCATTTTTAAAATACAATCTATAATAACATTCAATTCATAATTGCAATCTTATTCATGTTCAATATAATTTCTGTTTTAGATTTAAACTCAAAAATACAAATAAAGCGATTTCAAAATACAATTTTATTTTCATTTTTAGATTCTTTTCAAATTTCAATTATATTATTTCCAAATATTTCAATTATAATGAGATTACACGAATACAATAATTGAGAAACATAAATAATACAGAATTTGTTGTGTAGTGAGTGTAACATGTATAGTTTAATTTAATCATGTGTGGATTGTTTTGAGTATTTAGTGTTAGTGTTGTATTTGTGGTGTAAGTATGTGTGTGAGTGTGCATGTGTGTTTTGTCCCTCGGTGTGGGAGGTTATTTTGCAAAGAGGTAAAATCGAGAAGAATTCAAGATATAACTTCGATGATACTTTCAGTTTCATCGTAGTCAATACCCAAAAGCCAGTCTGTCACTTTTCTCTTGCATTCAATTTTATTCAGACCATAAATATCCAAAGACCTATTTAATTTATTGTAAACATATGGACCTAGAAAACAGAAGTGCGAATTAACATATTGGTATTTGAAAAGTGGTCGAGCGCAAACCCTATCATGTCTGCGGCGACCCAAGCAAACAGGAGCATTATGTGCGAGTGTTACAGTTGAATGTTGTCGGGTAACAATGTGTAGTATGTATAGCTGTCTAACAGTGAGAACATTGCAGTATTGATATAGCTGAGATGTGGGGAATAATATTGGTCGAAAAGTACTGACTTTTAATACTGCTCTTTGAGCTATTTCTAACTGCAGTAATAAAGTCTTGCCCGCACCTCCCCACGATGTGATACAATAAGACAGCACTGACTGAACCAATGCCAGGTAAGCCTCTCTTATCACATTTTGTTCTGCACTGTGCCGAATGTATTTAAAAATAAACATAAGCTTACGCAACCTAGCAGTAGTTTGTACGATGTGGGCTCTAAAAGTTAACGAGTTATCCAAAAGTATTCCCAAGTATTTCACTGTAGTACTATTTAAAATTTCAGCACATTTGCAGCTGTTATCTTCACTATTAGGACTTAGGCAACTGTGGGCAACTAATTTAAACCCATAATGTATTCTGGGTTGTTTCATATAAAATTGCAAACAATTGGTTTTATCCGCATTCAAAGTCAAACAATTTCTACGTAGCCATGCCAGTACCAAATTAAAATCAGTCTGCGCGGTTCTAAAAACCTCCTTCCATGAGTCACCAGCGAATAGAAGTGCGGTGTCGTCGGCATAAGAGATGAGGTTACCATGTTTCAGAGGAAGACTGCAAAGATCGTTAATATACGTCAAAAATAATGTAGGACCAAGTATGCTTCCTTGAGGAACACCGTAAGTTACTGTCAGGTCATCACTCTGATGTTCACCGATTTTAACCCTTTGGGTACGTTCAGAAAGATAATCTGTGAAGAGTTTCAACTGCATGCCTCTAATCCCCAATCGAGCCAGTTTCTTGAGCAAGATAGGGACAGATACCGTGTCGAAAGCCTTTGAGAGATCCAAAAATACTCCCAGAACTTTCTTATTAGTTGATAGATTTTGTACAATAGTATCAGTTAACTTATGTACCGCATCATCAGTTGCTCTGCCCTTACGAAAGCCATATTGATTATTAGATAATAAATTATATTTATCTAAATAATTTGTCAGCCTTTTATTAATAATTTTTTCTAAGATTTTAGATATGGAAGGTAGTATGGAAATGGGCCTGTAGCTCTCGACACGGTCCCTGTCACCTGATTTATACATCGGTAATATGATCGACTTTTTGAGAGCCCTAGGAAAGATACCTTCGGAAAGACAAGTTCGAAATATATGTGTTAATGGTGGAACGATTAAATGTTTGTAGTCTTTTAGCATTTTATTTGAGATTCCATCCCATCCAACTGCACATACATTTTTAAGACCCATTATGATGTTTTCAACCTCATTGCAATCAGTGTCCAATAGTACAAATGATTGAAGATTTGAGGGAATACTAAAATCGTTAGTTTGCATGTCAGAAGCCACAATTGTTATTTTATTTGCCAAAAATTGACCCACGTTTGCATAATACCTATTTACATCATTCAACGATCTGTCGATATCGCCCGGGCTAAGCAACTTATCTGGAGGGGTTTTAATTTTGTTAGTGTATGTCACATTTTTTATAACTTTCCATAATTGTTTACTATTTTTACCGGCCTTTTTAAATTCTCCTTTTTCATATTCTGTTTTAGCTTTCCTTAGTATTTTATTGCAAAAGTTTCTGTATCTTGCGTAGGTTACCTTAAGTATTAAATTATTTGGGTCCATTCTTACTTTAGCATGCATATTATCCCTATTTATCATACAGCGTATTAAGCCAGGAGTGATCCATGGTTTTAAAATTCTTTGCCTTCGCGACAGCTTTGCAATCGTCGTGTTAGCAATGACCGCACGCTGAAAGCTCGAGATAAAATATTCCATAGCGTAGTTAACATCCGTAGTTTCAAATATCGGTTCGAAATCAATGTCAGTCAAGGTTCTACCAAGATTTTCACTGTTTATTTTCCTAATATACATCTGAGAGTAAGTTCTCGCCTGTGCAAGATTTAGACTCAACAGTACCGCGCAATGGTCAGTGATAGATGAGTTTATCACTAGGGTAGTCGCTTCAAACCTAGTTTTTAACATGACATGATCAAGACATTCCCCATCTCGGGTCGGGGAATCAAGCTCGACAGAAGTGTCAGATCATTGCAGTGAACACAATCTAGAATCTGATACAGAACAAGAGCCAAATATTGAAAGTAGTAGTGATCCAGATTCCGACGATAGCGCCCCTCTTTCAAGTCTGAGAACTAATCGCCCATCTACTTCAGGTCAAGCACCACATTATAAATCTAAAGACAACCAGATATGGTACAAGCAAGCGCCACGTACGAATATAAGAACTCGCTCTGAAAATATAATTCGCGAACGCCCTGGTGTGAAAGGATCTGCAAAAAATGCAAAAACTGAAGTAGAATGTTGGAATGTTTTCTTTACCGAAGAAATGAAGAGTACTATATTGATACACACAAACGAAGAGATCTTGAGAAGACAGGCAAATTGTAAAGAGCCCAATTACCTATATTACATGAAAGAAACGACATCTACTGAACTTGATGCATTTATTGGCTTGTTGTACATCGCTGGTATGAATAAATCAAGCCGACAAAGTCTGAAAGATTTGTGGAGGACGGATGGGACTTTTTCTATAGTGGAAAGACTGATAATGCCTATTTCAAAATCGAACCGGAATTTGACATTTGACAATTGGTTTACTAGCCACGAATTGATGATGCATCTACTAACTGAGCATAAAATTACTTCTACCGGAACAGTTCGCAAAAATAAAAGATGCATTCCATCAGCATTTTTGGCGACTGGGAAAGAGCCAGGAAGTTCAATGTTTGGCTTTCAAAGGGACATTTCGTTAGTTTCATACGCTCCAAAAAAGAATAAAGTGGTCATTGCGATGTCTACTCTTCATCACGACGATAAGATCGATGAGAGCACCGGAGATAAGAAAAAGCCTGAAATAATTACATTCTACAATTCGACAAAAGCTGGAGTAGATGTTGTTGACGAATTGAGCGCAACTTATGATGTGTCCCGTAATAGCAAGCGTTGGCCAATGACGCTTTTCTATGGAGTTATGAATATTGCTGCTATCAATGCATACATAATATTCCAAGAAAATGCAAGCAAAACTAAACGCACAGAATTTCTACGTAATTTGGGACTAAATTTGATATGTGCGCATTTACGACAACGATCTGATCAAAAAAACATTCCCATAAATATACGTAAGAGAATATTTTCGCAAATCGACGAACCATTGCCCCCAGTTGTCCAGAACGCTCCGGGATGTTATGTTCGATGTGCTGACTGTACACGCGGTAAAGACCGTAAAACAAAACACGCATGTGTAGGCTGTAGAAAGGCCATTTGTCTCGAACACGCATTTTTTTACTGTAAAGACTGTGCCATTTTTGAATCTAGTTCCTAAGTTGTTCCCAGTTGTTCCTAATATAACTTTACTTTTTATGTTTATTTCGTTGAACTTCTCATATTTTTAATTAAAAGGTTTAATGCCTATTAGAATGACTGATTTGATTTGTTACCAAAAACTAGTGCCTTAACTTTGATAGTAAAAAACTATTAAATAATATAAATATAACAAAGTTTTTCCTTTTATTTATAAATATAGGAATTCCCAATTAATTATAAAAAATTAAAAATACCTAATTCTAATAACAACCATAAAAACACGCAGTTTTGTTTTTGAGCACGTCACACCCCACCACATGCTCGATGTAATATTTTGTGACCACACTCCCGCCGGGTTAAAACAGGTTTATAATACTCTTTAGTTAAAATGCTTATTAGGACTAATAAACGTAATATAAAATTCTTGATTCATAAACGTTACATACACCTCTCATAGCTAAAGTTGCTTTATGGAACATTTTAAAGTTGTTATGTTGTCGTTTTGATGAATCCACAGACAAAATAAGTAAAACACCAGTATTCAAGCCAAAAAAATGACATCTGTCATTTATTTTGTAATTGTGATTGTCGTTCGTACGTACATATCTCTCGTAGTGATTTCTTTCTGTTAAGTTATATTATCAAAATTTTACTGCTAAAAATGGAGAATGAAGAGAAAATAGTTGTCAAAAAGAGGCAAAGAAGTGAGAATTGGCTGGAAGAAGATAAGGTAAGTCACACACATAATAGAGCGACACGAATCATATACAGCTTCCACATAAAAATTCCCCAACACCGGAGTTTTCGAGCTACGCGTCTGAAATTACTGTGAAGTGTTAACAATAGTGCAACTTACCTGTGTGAATGTGGGCAAAGTGATAGTGCAACCAGAACTGTGGAAACCAGATCCTGCAATCTTCCGACAGGAATAACACACGCAAGGTTTGTCCAAATCACTTTTAATAACCACGGGCACCTCGGCCTCGCCGAGCCCTACACACTGGTACCCCACACTTGACGATAAGTCTGAACACTGAGGAGCCACGAGCATCACAATAACTACACCTTCAAACCACTGCATCTCCGTGCACGAGAGTTGGATCACGACGAAACAAACACCACTGAGCTGACCACTTCGAGACCTTTAAACTGATACCCCGCACGAAAGGATACGCCAAGGATCTTCGGAAATAAGTGAATCCTTTGTTTACTTCTGACGTCACATCGGGTGATATCATAGGTTCCACGCAAGCCGAGTGACTGACGTCAACCGCCAACATTACAATCATTAGAGTTGCCAGCTACGTACCATAGACAATTAGTCGACTGCACTGCCCAAACGATCGGAATTACGGTTGTCGGCGGGGTACGTCACTTGTCATCTGTCACTGATTGTCCACTGTCAGCCGTCACCCGTCACTCAACTGTCAACTGTCATCGGTCGCAGTCGCCACTTGTCATCTGTTACTGATTGTCAACTGTCAGCCGTCACCCGTCACTCAACTGTCACCTGTCATCGGTCGCAGTCGCCGCCACAAGTCAACTGTGGAGTCAAACTTTCAAACACCCACTACCAACTATAGGGTGTGAGGGATCGTTCTTCTCGGTTAGAGGAGGCCAGTTTAGCGCACCAAAAATCTAGAGTAACCCCCACCCCAAAAGTGCCCCCCCCCCCATTACCATAGGGTGTGAGGGCTCGTTCTTCTCGATTAGAGGAGGCCTATTCAGTGCACCAAAAATCTAGGGTGACCTCCACCCACCAAACGTGCCCCCCCCCCATTTTACACCACAAATCGAGGGAAACTTTTCTGGCGTTTCACCACCACAAATTTAAGAATCCCTACTCCCCCCTTCCCCCTCAAAATAAACATCACCCCACGAAAGCCTAAAGTGATACCTCACCCCCCTCTGATTTTCTCTGGAACTAGAAGAGATAGGGTACCCGAGTTTGGTATCGTTGGATCCGGAAGAAGTCCAACATTTTGGCTCCAACAGAACCCGGAAGTTGCGAAATACTTCACCCCCCCTCCTGTCATCTTGGGAACTATAAGAGACACAGTGCCCAAACAGGTACCATCAGAACCGCAACGACGATTCCTACATTTTGGCCCCAACAAAACCAAGAAAAAAAACACTCACGTCAAAGAAATCGACAAAGACGCAAGCCTGTGTACTCGGCTAACAACAGAGCGTCAACACAATCATCAAATCATAAATAATTAAACATTAAAAATAAAAATGGCAGATCAAGCCTCTCAACAATCACAATCATCATCATCCAAACAAAAGCATGCCACTACCAACAGGCAGAAGAAAAACTCGCCATAAAAACCTAAAGGCATAGCGAGATCGTTACGACAAAAAGTCTTAACAAAAACAACTACCATGAAAACGGCAACGGCATTTCGCCAACAAAGCCCGGAACCAACACGAAGTGCCACTCCAGAGCCATCTGAGAGCCAGCTCGAACACCAGTTGCCCGGGCACAGGAAACCGATAGGCAGCTCTCAGAATTATTGAAACATAACAACAGTAGTCTTATATTCCAGAAACGCAATCTAGACGGTACCGGTCCCGAGAATAACGTCGTGTGCGAGACGTCAACTGATAAGGCACGTCCGTACTTACCTCTAGAATATCGCAAGCAAGCATTTGAGCTAGTACATAACCTTAGTCACCCGGGCGTGAGAACGACAAGACGCATGATAGCAGATCGATACTTTTGGGCAGGCATGAATAAGGACATTAGCAACTGGGCTAGAGCCTGTGTTCGATGCCAAAAGGCAAAAGTCCACCGTCACACGTTCTCAGCACTAGGGGAATTTTCAGAGTGCGATCGTTTCGAACACGTGCACGTAGATCTAGTAGGAGCGTTGCCAATCTCCAAGGAAGGCCACAGATACTTGTTGACCATCATAGATAGGGCCACCGGTTGGCCAGAAATCATTCCCATGACAGATATTTCAGCTAAATCAGTAGCGAAAGCAGTGTTCGAACACTGGATAGTCCGTTTCGGCTACCCGCTAAGGCTAACGAGCGATCAAGGCAGGCAGTTCGAAAGCGATGTATTTAGGCACTTAATGCAATGTTTGGGCACGGAGAAATTGCGCACAACGGCTTACCATCCGCAGGCAAATGGCGCGTGCGAAAGAATGCACAGATCTTTGAAGGCGGCACTCAGAGCAAAATTAAACAATGAGAACTGGTTAGACGAATTACCTTCAATATTATTAGGCATGCGAGCGGCACCGAGAGCCGACACAAGTGTAAGCGCGGCACAATTAGTCTATGGCTGCACCATACGTTTACCTGGGGAGTTTTACGACAACACAGAAAAAAAAATTTACGACTCGCAGGAATATGTGCAGCATTTAAGAGAAGTGATAAGTAGCTTAAAGCCCAAACCCAACTTGCAAAGAAACTCTAGAACCATATTTGTACACCCGGAACTAAAAGTTTGCAGCCATGTGTTCATTAGACGAGACGTCAAAAAAACAAACATTGCAACCTCCTTACGAGGGCCCGTATAGAGTAATAAAGCGTAGTGACAAAGTATTCACCATCCAGTTGCCAGATAGGATTAGTAACATATCCATTGATAGAATCAAGCCAGCTTTCTTACTAAATTCTGATGACGTAAACCTTAAAGAACCGTGCCACAGTAAATTACCAGAGCTCAATCACGAGGTAGAACCAGGGTCGGAAAATGCAACCACGCCAGGTCCCACCAAAAAAGGAATACTAGTAAACAAATCCGCCCAAGCGAATGAAAACGCTAGCACTCGCACCTCGCGCAGTGGCCGTACGATAAGACGGCCTGTAAGGTTTAATATATAATGTAATAACAAACAATGAGGTATTTCAACATAACAGTGTATCGCATAACGAGTATTCGCATAACCGATCAAGGTTGTCTGACGTCAGAAAGTATGTAACAATTTTGTGTATGATCAACAATTGTAATTGGAATTGTGGAATCGCTAATAATCAATTTTTAGTATACAGACACAAAGTACATACGAGTATAAGCAGCTCATTCGCGTTTCGTAATTAAGAAAGCACACAACCACCTAATCAATTAAAATGGGCAAAAATCAAAGCAAGGAGCAAGTTATAATTGCTCAAGAGGGAGCAAATAACCTAGATATGCAAATACAAATATCAAGGTTCAATATGGTGCTTTTAGCAATTTTAGTAATATTGAGTATAATCATAGCCTATTTTGTGTACACCAAATGTAACAAAAGAACTAAAAATTGGATTAGTAAACAAATGCTGGCCGCAAGCTTGCCAGCAATCAATCAAGTTCCTACCATATCAAGAACGATTCCACTCTCCAATGTAGTCGTCAACTAAGGTACCCATTCTTGTAAGTATGCCAGAAAGAAGTATGTTGAGTAGTGATGAATGAAAGGATTAGCAGGCGCTGTCGTGACGGACGTTGAGGGTCCCAAGGGATGTTATTAAATATTGCATAACGGGTCGTCACGGCAGCCACCATTAAGTACGGTATGAAAGGCATAGCTTAAGTTAGCCATAAGTTAGGTCAAGTTAGTATAAGTACTCCGCCGACCCCCTGTAAAATTAGCGTAATGATAAGACTTATAACTTGAATTTATAACAGTGCATAGTAACTAGCGAAACAGGAGCGCAAATATCGTCAGGTGGCCGGCATTCAATTACGCTAGAGTCAGCGAGATAACAGGCCGGGCCAGTGTTGCTCAATCTTAGAATATGTTGTAATGAAACTTTGGAATTCTTAGGTAACTTTCCTTTCTTAACAGTGTATTTTCTTTTTCAAAATAGGGGGGGAGTACTGTAGCGGCCATGTTGCGTCAGCAATATTCATAATGTACTGCGAGCGCGCCGCTACCAGTTAGTCAGACCACGTCTCCAATATACATCGGTCGTGTACCCTGTCTCGCGTTAACATATAGATTAGTTAACAAGGTCAAGTGTAATTAGTGTAAGGAACACATGTCGTAAATCAAGTAACATTGTGAACAGTGAAATAAATCAGCCAGTGCAGAACTATCCTTTTATTTATCTTCCCGATAGACAAGGACTTCTACAAGCACATTAGGCTGCATAAGAAAATCCAAAAAATGCCATAAAAGGCTTGGATTTCATATTATTGACATGTTCTTACTAAATGCATTCTATTTATTTAGAAAAATAAAAAATGATCAAAAATGTAGTTTCGCTGATTTTCAATTAAACGTAATCAGGCAATTAATAGAAAACCATAAACAATGTAATTTAACTCAACCATCAACCTCGCGTGGCATCCGTGACCCTAACCGTATTTTACATAATAATGTCTTACAGCATTTTCCTATTAGGAACCCAACCGGAAAAAGTCCACGATGCAAAATGTGTGCAGTTAAAAATTTATGTGTCAAAAATGCAATGTTTATCTGTGCGTAGATCCATGTGCTGTTGAGTATCACAAATCGGTAAATCAATTAGTATCGTGATTCCATATCACTATTTTTACGTTTAGTTTATTAGATTTTTAGTGATATGAGAACACTCACCATACACTCATTCAATCATTCACTCAACTCAATTCTACATAGTACATATTCGACATCGACAGTAGGCAACGAGTGTTTGTGGTACGACGCAACGTTTATAAAATCGAGATTATTAATTTATTGTAACAAAATGGGATCCAAAAGTGTGTGGTCTACAAAACATATTACATTTTAATGTAAGTCGTAATACAATTATAAAAACTAATTTAATTTGATTTGTTTTATAGGAAAGTTTGAAGACAGCCAGTCAATTTTGGTCAAGACGAAATAGACATAAACCTAGAATGTAGCCAGGATGTTAACCACAGCGAGTATATGGTTTTTTTCAAAGAGGGCCAGTCGTAGATAAGGAGTTGTGACAGTATCTATATAGATCTACAGCGACACAAACTTCGATTAAAACGAGAAATGCATCTACACAACACGAAGAAATTGAGGATCCAGTCAAAGTAACTGCCAAAACCTTAGCGGACACTTATTTTGTTGGCGACGACATTGGTAAACAAAAAATTATTGAATGCTACATAAATGTGGGTACCATTAAAGGTGAACTATATTACTATAGATATAATTACATAACGGGTCTAGGAAGTTAAAAACCAACCAATAAGCATAATTATTTACCGGGACATCATTATTAAATCAAACTGTATTGTTGTCAAACATATTTTGTTTGTTGTTATCTGTATTTTTCGATTGATTATTTATACTTACTATACCTATTATTGAAAAATGTTACTTGTAATAGTCAGACTGATTAGGTACTACTGGGATATTAAAAGGCGAGGTTCATCCAGTACGTACCTTTTCTTTTTTTTTTTCGTGCGGAAATCCCCTCGGATACCCCCCCCCCCCGCCGGCCAGCGGGGGCGGTTATGTCGGGCTTGAACCGACATAAACCGCACGCCGTCTCGGGTCTGCAGACGCCGGGGTGTAAGGTTGCCCATAGAGCATATCCCTCGCACCCCGACTGACCCTGGGCCATCTCCGGTTTCGAGATGGCCCCCTCGGGTTTGGGAACCACGGTGTCCCCGTCTTGCCCCGGTTTGGGGGAGGGGCGCTAGTCGCCCCACCGTCCCGGCCTGCTTCTGCTGGGGTGACAGGCGGCCTCACCTGCCACCCCCAGGCCTGCGCTCATGGAGGACGGAGGTCGTTGAGCGACCTCCGGCGCCTGAGTCGCCTGCGACGCGCGGTTAGCATGTTGCGGGCTCGGCGGGCCGAGAGAGTTCTGAGCCTCTCCCGGGCGCGCTCCACCATCTCCTCTCTCTACATTCAGTAGGTACCTATATTTATAGTTCAGTATAAGAATACTTAAATAAATTCCTATTAATAAATTGATCGATGTTTTATATGCTTACAAAAAATGTCGGATATTTCCATAGAGTATCAGTATCAGTAGTAGGTAAGTATGTACATAGTTGATAGTAATCAAGCTCGTAAATACAAATATTATTATAGCGAAATATCGAGATCGATAAATTTATTTACTTACATCCCTATATGACGTAGGTATTTATTGGTCGATTTAATGTATCGCGCGCTGGGGGCACGCCAACTGATAAAAAGCTGGGCGGTTAAAAGGTTAATAATACTTACTAGAAAAGTGATGGTCACTGTTTGGTGGTCTAGCGCCGGTGTGATTCAGCACAGCTTCTTACCAAACGGGGTGTGCATTACTGCAGATGTGTACTGTGAAGAACTGAACACGAGAAGCTGGCACATCTCCAACCAGCATTGGTCAATCGCTCGTCTCCGCTGCTCCTGCACGACAATGCGTGACCCCATACTGACCAGCAGACGGTCTCTAAGTTGTAAGAACTGGGGTTGGAAGCTCTCCGTCATCCGCCATACTCACCAGACCTTGCGCCTACAGATTAATACTTTTTCCAGAATTTGGATAACTTCTTGGCGGGAAAGAAATTCAATACATACACACACACATACAAACTCACAGAACTGTTGCGTTCCGTATGGGTGAGTGAGAGTGCCGGAGCCCAAACTCCTTTCGCATCCCCTCCCAAACTCCTTTCCCATCCCCTTTCCTTTACAGGGTCGGCAGAGCGAGTGTGACGCCACTGGTGTTGCACACGTCCATAGGCCGCGGTAACCGCTTCCCATCAGGTGGGCCGTGTGCTTGGCAACCTTAATGGTATAAAAAAAATTAAAAGAAAAAATACCCGAGAGGCAGTACAAAATGCCTTTGAAGAATTTGTTGCCTCCCGTCCAACTGATTTCTTTAAGAAGGGCATCAATAAACTGCCCCTGCGTTAGTAAAGATGCATTGATTGCATGGGTAATTACTTCGATTAATACAAATAAAAAATACATGAAAAAAAAATCCTTTAATTTTTTTCATACATAACGGCAATTTCATAGATAAAGACCTAATATTACTCATATTTTTTGTTTTCGTTTCTTTACCTGAACAGAAACTAACATTTTTGGCTTGTATCAAAATTGATACTTTATGCAGTAACGGTCCTTTTGAATGCTATAACACTGATTTATTTTTACTTTATTTTCGCGTGTTTGCTTGGCTATTTAGCTTTTTGGTGCTGGTTTACCATGCTTTTTATTGTTTTTTAGATCGAAGGATAGAAGAAAATGAAAATGGTGAAATTTCGAATGATGAAATGGAGTCTGATGGAGAGGACATTCCGTACTATCCAACTCAGGAATCTCTAATTAGAGACCTTGAGGATGATATATGCGGTAATTGTGAAGAAGCAGAGGATAGGGATAATTGCCCAGATCCACCACTGGTTCAAGAAGATTCATTGCCTGTAAGAAATTTACCAATAGGTACGTGTTCTCAACCCGCAGTTCTTACAAATGCTAGAAATTTGATTTGGAGAAAGCAATCTTTAATTTTTATGAAAGTAAAACTAAATTTGAAGGAACTGAGGAATTAAATCAAGATATAACCGAATTAGATACGCCGTATCAGTTCTTTGCATACTTTTTCACCAATGACTTTCTACAAGCAAGATGAAACAGTTGAACAGATGAAATATTATATTCAACAAAAACCTGACAGAACTGAACAATTTACCATTACTGATCTACGAAAATATTTAGGAATATTAATATTCATGTCAGTTTATAATTATCCTAACACCAGATCTTATTGGCACAACAAATTTGGTTTTCAGCCCATCAAAGAGGCAATCTGTCAATGCATTCGAAAAAATCCGCAATATTTTACATTTTAACAACAATGCTGAACATTTACCTGTCACTCACCCACAGCACGACAAATTGCATAAACTTCGACCCATAATAGATCACCTCAATCAAAAATTTGGCAGTGTCACAATAAAACAGTGATTGTCGATACATGAGCAAATGTGTTCAACCAAAATTGGTCATTTTTTAAAACAATATTTACCTAACAAACCTCATAAATGGGGATTTAAATTATTTGTGCTTTGTAATTTGATGGGCTACGCATATGAATTCATAATCTATACTGGCAAAGAGACAACTGACAGGGTAGAGAATGAACAAGGAGTAGGTGTTGTGGGCCAAACTGTTTTGGATTTACTAAGAGTTGTTCCAAGATACAGAAATCACATCGTTTACTTTGAAAATTATTATACATCGCTGCCATTGAAGTACCTTTTTTTGTTTTTTTTTGTGCGGAAATCCCTTCTGATACCCCCCGCCGGCCAGCGGGGGCGGTTATGTTGGGCTTGAACCGACTAAAACCGCACACCCTCTCGGGTCTTCAGACGCCGGGGTGTAAGGTTGCCCACAGAGCATATCCCTCGCACCTACTGGCAAAAGAAGGTATTCAGTCTTTGAGCACAATCCAAAGAAATCGACTTGGGAAATCATGCAAGCTACCACCCAAACAAGAAGTTATGAAAACTAATGTACCAAGAGGAACTTTTAATGAATATGTAACAAATTATGAGTGAGTAGACGAGAGTAGAGAGTTAGAACTGTAAGCTGGAAGGACAACAAGCAAGTCGTCTTAGCTTCCACTTATGTAGGTACACAGCCAGTGGAAACTATAGAGAGATATGACAAGAAAGAAAAAAGAAGGATAAAGATTGATTGTCCAAAAGTCATAAAAGAGTACAACGCCCACATGTTGATGTGGAGTTGATTTGATGGATTCGCATTTAGGTAGATACAAAATCAGGATTAAGAGTCGAAAATGGTATATAAGGATTTTCTACCACCTACTAGATCTCACAGTTATAAATTCGTGGGTACTTTATAAAAAAGCTCTTCGCCAAAAAGGTGTCGCCGCAAATAAACATTTACAGTCTTACCGAGTTTTGTGCTGCGCTAGCTGATGTTTTGTGCAAGTATACCCCAAATATACCTAGGAGTCGCCCAAGTACAAGCAGCCTACATGATGAACCCCAAGCAAAGATTCGCAGGGGAAAACCGTGCCAAGTAATATCGGCCATGGAAATCAGGTTAGACAATAGTGACCACAACCTTATTAGGAGTGATGGGCGTGGTAGGTGTATGTTGCCTTCCTGGGGGCCTAGACAAAGTCACATTCCATTGGCTATAACGCCAGTGGAAAAGTCCAAAATGTATGGGACTGACATTATTTGTCGGCATGTCACGTGATCCATGGACAACGAACAGAAAATTGCTAGACAATGTTCTAAACACGATTCCATGAAACGAATCGACATAGTCGAACGATTATTTGTATGGAATGCGTAGCCAAGTGGCATTTTTGACCAGCGTCTTCGCTAGTTTTCGAATCTCTTGATGGCAACCGCAGCGAAAGCCAAGACCCTGTAGAAAGCGACCAAAAAGGCGGTTTTATATTTGAGTTAAAGTGAATTTTGCAATTGTAAAAATAAAATGCATACGCTACGGTTACTGTGGGCAGCGCACCACGAAAATGTTTGGCTAAGACGCCAAAGACGTTATAATTCGAGGCAAAAATTGGAAAGCATCGACGACATGCCCGAAATTTTATTTATAGAACATTTTAGGTTAAGTAAATCAACTTTTAAAAATCTTTGTGAGGATTTACGAGCTTTAAGTGCATTGAGAGGGTCTCGAGAGATACCCTTGGAAATCAAGGTAAGACATTGAAGAATCGAACAATATCACCGATTAAGTTCTTTTGTATTTTAGTTTCACTTTAAGTACATAAAGCACTCATTCTTATTATATTTCAGGTGCTTTGTGCCCTCAGTTTTTTCGCAACTGGTTCATACCAGAGGATCGTGGGTGTTACACAACACCTTACCCAACGGACCACGAGTCGTTGTATTCAACAAGTGGTTGATGCCCTCAACCATGACACCATCATGGGGAAATATATTGTCTTCCCCCAAACGCCACAAGAACGGGCACTTAACAAAGAAGAGTAAGTGGAATTATTTTCATGTTGTCAATGATTATATTATTGAGCAAGTACGACGACCTCTGTGGCGTAGCGGTAGTGCATGCGACTGTTGAATCAAGGGTCGAGGGTTCGATTCCCGCTCAGTGCATATATTTGTGTGCATGAATATGAACATTTGCATTGGTCTGGGTGTTTCTTTGTATAATATGTATGTATTTACAAAAAAAAAACTAAGTATGTATGTATATCCGCATTCTAGAACCCATAAAACAAGCTAAATAAGCTATGCTTACTTTGGGTTTAGATAGCGTTGTGTAGAATGTCGTATTATTATTATTTAGTAAACAGTTTTGTGTTCATGTAGGACACTTGCATTTTATTTACCTATTACCTGTATGGTTTTTACAGGTTTCAAAGGAGACACAATTTGCCGGGAGTAATAGGATGCATAGATTGTACACACATTGCCATCGTTAAGCCAGCCTCTGATGAAAATCTATATTTCAACAGAAAAGGATTTCATTCCTTAAATGTTCAAATGGTAAGTAAGAAATAGTAGTATTTGCCCATTGTAGGTAGATAGAAGGAATATATTAATTTATTTCGTTTACAGGTATGCAACCAAAATTTAGAAATAATAAACGTTAATTCTAAGTTTGGTGGAGCCACACATGACTCCTACATATGGTCAGCAAGTAGAGTAGAGCCATACATGCGAAGTCTTCATCAAAGTGGAGAACGTGTTTGGTTACTGGGTAAGGACAACAGACATAATACCTGTTTTTATGCTGATTGTGACAAGACAAGAGATTTCTTTATTAGTACAAGGACGGCCATATTAAGACTTGTGATTGTTTTAGGTGATTCCGGGTACCCGCAGCGACCTTGGTTGATGACACCTATTCTAGATGCTGCACCTGGTTCTCGAGCAGAGATTTATACGTCGCGCCATGTGCAGGCTCGAACTAAAATAGAGCGTTGCTTCGGCTTGCTGAAGTCGCGATGGAGGTGTTTACTGAGGGAC
Organism: Cybosia mesomella; assembly: GCA_946251805.1. NCBI lineage: Eukaryota > Metazoa > Arthropoda > Insecta > Lepidoptera > Erebidae > Cybosia > Cybosia mesomella. Next base: position 16,399,026 of record OX276411.1, read on the forward strand.
CGAGTTCTTCATTATCATCCTTACTTTGCTAGCAAGATAACACTTGCGTGTTGTGTATTGCACAACATAGCTGTTAAGGCTGGGTTGCCAATACCAAGTGTTATCCAGGCTGTTAGTAATGATGATAATGATTATTACTCACAACCTGTACCCTCCAATGCTGCGAGTCAAAACGAATTAATACAGGGAAGAGCGATGCTCAATCATTTGGTTAGCAGGCTGTAATTAAAATATAATTTAAAGTACACAACATTTTTTTCATTTATTTTATAAACACACTAAATCAGACTTATAATTGACTAAATCAGACTTACAGTTTTTACTAGACTAAATCAGATTTATCATTTTTACACTAAATCAGACTTACAGTTTTTATTAGACTGTAAATCAGACTTACAGTTTTTATTAGACTATAAATCAGACTTATAATACTTTTTGAAGTCGGTTAAATATGCCAAAACCTTCTCCTATATTTGTTAGCATACTTCTCGTAAAATCGCATCAAAATCGGTTCAACCAAACGCTAGATAATCGCCAACAAACATACAGGTCAAATTGAGAACCCAATTGATTGTGTTAATTACACAAATACAATAAGACATACACAAAAGTACATATTCACACAATTACATAAATTAAGAAAATAACGCTTCAGCAGTGACAATCGTCGTCAAAGTAATAAATCATTTATTCTGTAAAGACCATTATAACGGAACTGATAAAACGTCAAGAACTAATGTTTAGCAAATCGACCACTTGCCAAACATTAGTTTACAAACAAACTGTGAACTTCCTTCTAAAAATAGAAGACTGTTAAAAATGTATAAACAAAAAAAATTAAAAACTATTCGCTACCGCTCGTTACTTTGCAGATATTGCTGAAGGAGAGCTTCAGCAATAGCTGCAAAGCGGCTTAAAACGATGTTGCGATTCTCGTCCACCTCTATCCGACGAGCTTCGTTCCTCTCCCGCCTCTCCTCCAATCGAAGGCGCTGCTGCTCGACTGCCACAAACTCACTTGCGGCCCGGTCGAATGGCGTGAGTGTACGTCTGCGGCGCGTAGCCTGACGCCTTCGATGAGGAGAAGCGGCAGAGTTTGGCGATATAGTTGCGCCAAGGTGGTGGCCAGAAGCAGGAGCAATGGTAGGGGTGGTCGGAGCAGCTGGTCTTGGTGGTGAGCTCCACGTCGGTGTCGGGGGCGGGAGCGGTTGCTGGCTGGTCGAAGGCATTGGTGGTGGTGGCAGAGGTGGCGGTAGTGGTGCAAGTGGTGGTGGTAGAGTTACTATGTCTGCAGAACAAAAAGCAGTGTTGATTTTCAGTAGTAGTCCGTCACGAACAAACAGACAAGGATTCCAAAAAAAAAATATTTATGTGTTCAGAATCGTTCATTTAACATAACCCTAAATATCTCCAATGTATAGACACAACTAAATTACAATTTTATGATAGTATAGATACATAGTCTCTCTTTACCCCCAATAGGAAAGAGGGGGTGACTAAATAAATAAACATGCAAGTATGTCCACATACCATATTCAATTTCAAGATTGTCTTGGTACTCGTATATTGCCCCCGATGCAGTTGATGGTCCCTGAAAGAATATAAAGATAAACTACATATAGGCATGTAATTATTATCAATGCGACTTGTTTTCATACTTAATTTATGAAGATTGATAGAAACAAACACTTTAAGAATACATATAATCATTATGTAAATAAATGCATTAGCACTTAATATTTATTTTGTGGTTAGTTTTTGTAATTGATTGCAATTATGAAAACCTATTTGTAAAAGTAAAATATCCAAAATCGTTACCTACTATAATATAATGTAGTTTAATATTTGAATAAATTACTTTTACTTCAACCGAAAAATCAGCCAAAACGACCTCTGTGGCCTAGCGGTAGTGCATTAGACTGCTAAGTCAAAGGTCGCGGGTTCGATTCCCGCTCAGTGCTAATATTTGTGTGCATGAATATGAATATTTGCATTGATCTGGGTGTTTCTATGTATAATATGTATGTATTTACAAAAAAAAAGTATCTAAGTATGTATATCCGCATTCTAGAACCCATAACACAAGCAAGTTAAGCTATGCTTACTTTGGGTCTAGATAGCGCTGTGTAGAATGTCGTAGAATATTTAAATTTATATTTAAAGGTAACTTCTTTTATCATCATAATCTTTACTCTTGGAAAACTATTTATATATAAATTTCAAATCGCTTTGAGCCGCAAGTCAATCAAAAAATTACATCTACTAACATCAAATCCTCGTTCCTCTATCTGAGGGTGACCTTCTACTGCCAATGCACCAATGAGTGCCAGCAACCTTTCCTCAAACCTTGTTAGGGTTAACCGGCTATGGGGACCACCACCAGTGCCACTTGCATGCTGCCGTATTGTCAATCCCTTTTTTTTTGTTTTTGATTTCCAATCGGCCCACACCTTAAAATGATAAATTCATGCAACTACAGTGTAAACTCTATTTAACGACACTGAAGGGACTGTGCATTTTATGGCGTTATAGAGTTGTTGTTAAATCGAAAGAAGAAAAATCAGAATTAGTTTTCAGTCATCAAGACACAGTGATTTTCTTTTATTAGCCATGATTACAGTTTGAAAGTTTGTGAGCAACTAAGAATATTCTAATGTATAGCTAATCCATGACTTCTACTTATTAGTCATGGTCTACATATGCGAGCTATCCCAATTTATAAACACAAGAATGAATTTCTTATAAAGTTTGATATGCATGATGCCGACAGTTCAGTTTATTACGGGCTTGGATAATGAAGCAAAAAAAAATGTACATAGCTACGCAGTTTATACTAATTTTACAACTTAAAAAGTACTTTTTATTACTTAATTGGATGTTATTGACAGTGGATGTATTCATTGTATGTATCATTATATCATTGTATGGAATGCACGCTAAACCAACCAAAGCCAAGTGATTTCAACGCTTTAGGGAGTTTGTTTTTAAATTGAGTGATGTTGCATCAAGTTTACACTGTATATGTAGATATATAATAATTTATGTCACATTTTGGTTATTGTTACATGCATTATATAAATAAGTATATATTAGACACTTAAAAGAAAAAGCAAATGATGTTATGCATCTCTTTAGGTACATATAATATCAAAACTGGTTCTATGTACTCTACTTTCAGTATGGTTCATACCTTTTTCCATTTCTCTGGAGTTTTATGCACACCACCACCAATGGCATTTAGAGTGTTGGCCAACTCTTGCCACAACTGATCGGCCCTTATGCGACCTTGAAGCCCAGGTTGCGGCTTGGAAAGATCACCGTGGCTGGAATATGAATGATAAAAGAGCCCTTTGAGTATTTAATTGCAAAATACATCATTTTTACATTATCTTTCTTTCGCTTCAATAACATTGAAACTTAGAATGTCATTTTACTGATTAGATCTGTACGAACCTTTCCATATATTCCAAAAGAGTGGAGAATTGCTCTCCACTAGCCCTTGCCCTGGATTCCATTCCTAAAAATACACAAAATGATTAGTTCTTTCTTTAGAATAAGTTTAGTTAAAACTTTATTTACAGAGCTGAATTATTCATATTCACAAAGTACTTTATTTTTTGAAACTCACCAACTGACTTGTTTTTCACTATATTATAAAGGTTTTAATTTTAGTTTTAAGAGAGTACTTTAATTTTATTATACTGCAGACCACTTATTTCCTGACGGATCAACTGGCTTTAAAATTAACGTGATTCCCGCGTTTGAATAAAATATTGACAGTGACAACTGACAAGATAGTGGGAATTCGTCACTTGGAAACGAAAGATCATAGACAAAAGGTAGAGTTTGCCGAACCAACGAATCGCTTTAACGAATGACGAATGGAGGTGACTTTGTCTGCAAATCGAAATTCGTTCACGTTATAGCGGTGGCGAGCGTAGCAGCAGAATCGCTCCGGAGCGAAAGCCGTTTGTCTAGGCCCTCTGTTCTTCACTAAGCACTATAAAATGTAGTAAATGCAATGTCTTTTTATGCAGCAGAAAATCCAAAGACTGTTTCATTGTAAAGGGTTTTCCAACAAGAGGTGTTATTTTGAATCACCCGGTATTGCGGTAGCTGTCACTTTTGAAGCTTTTATTTTTTGACATTTGACAAGTAGAAACTACGCCATTACTAAAAATGAAACGATACACGCTTCAACAACGCATTGAAATTATTAAAATTCACTACAAAAATGGTGAAAATCTTGCAGTCACAGTTCGCAAAACTAAAGCATTTTTTGGTCGTCGTGAAGTACCTTGTCGGACCGCAATACAGAAATTGGTGGAAAAATTCGAGCTGTTAGGACAAGTTAGTGATGTGAAGAATAAAACCCGTGAACGTCGCTCAAGAACAACTGAGAATATTGCTGCTGTAGCCTAAAGTGTTGAAGAAAACGCAGGTTTGTCCATTCCTCGTCGTTCTTTGGAATTGGGCATTCCACAAACGTCATTACACCGTATTTTGCATAAAGACTTGGGTCTTAAGGCTTATAAAGTTCAGTTAACACAAGAACTCAAGCCGGCCGATCATCAACAACGTCGTGTCTTTGCTGATTGGGTATCTACTTGAAATGCATGAAAATGATCCGGAATTCCATCGAAAAATCATCTTGACTGATGAGGCCCATTGCCACCTTGGAGGCTTTGTCAACAAGCAAAATTGTCGCATCTGGGCCACGGAAAACCCAAGAGTTATTGTTGAGAAGCCTCTCCATCCTCAACGTGTGACTGTTTGGTGCGGTTTATGGTCCGGCGGGGTCATTGGACCTTACTTTTTCGAAAATGAGGTTGGATCAACACTTACGGTGAATGGATTGCGCTATTGAGAGATGCTTAATGATTTTTTATGGCCGGAGTTGGATGGTATTGATCTGGACAACGTTTACTTTCACCAACACGGCGCTCCGTGCCACACAAGCAACGAAACCATTGCTCTTTTACGGGAAAAGTTTCCTGGCCGTGTTATCTCTCGAAGAGGTGATCCCAATTGGCCACCGAGATCTTGTGATTTAACACCTTGCGACTTCTTCCTTTGGGGCCACGTGAAAGATAAGGTCTACGCCACCAGCCCAGCGTCGATTCAAGACCTCAAAGATGGAATTCGTGAGGCTATCAAGGACATAGGACAGCCACTTTGCGATTTGTTTATGCAAAATTTCATTAAAAGGATATGGTCCTGTAAGCGGGGGTGTGTGTCGGGTAACCTCCTCGAGTGTCATTCCGATTCCGATCCCGCTGCAGTCCAGGGGGAACGGAATCGGAGCGGCCGGTACACCCTGGGCGGCGGTCAATGGTTTCCCCTTAATGGGGTTGGCACTGATCGTCGGCCAATACCCGACGTGGCGGGAACACATCGCTCTCCGTACTCCTCTGCTTTCAGAGGAGACAGGATGAGTGATGGTGTTCGTGGCGGAGGCCACCGTGGGATCCTGGGGGATCCAGGGGCGGGTTAGCCCACTGCTAATGCAGGGGCCGACGGGCACTTGTGCCACCGCTGGTGAGAGAGGACTAGCCATCCTCTCGCGTTCCGTAATCGGTAGGTGATCAGCAACGACCTGACTGGTGGCTCCAGAAGGGTACGCTGTGATCTTGCTGACCGGAGGGCTTGCCTTTATTGGCCGGCCCACGACAAGGAAAAGTCTATAACACCCGACAGCGAAGTCGTAAAAACCTATGGATACCAGCCGACCTCCATAGTATATAGGCTTATCCAGGTGCAGGGGGCTCCGCCTGGATGGACCACCTTTCCCCCATACTCGTGGGACATGACATGAATAACTTTTGGAGAGGGAACGGACGCGGAGATTGCGTCCACGGCTGGGACTGACAGCGAGTCAGCTCCCAGCCGAATGGAGACCGAAGGTCTCCGTCGCAAGAGGCCTCGCTCGCGAGGACCCGCTCTAGACCGGAGCAGAAGCTCCTCCGGACAGAGGGCGGTCTCCTCCAGCGAGGACGACCGGCCAGCGAAGGTGCTACCACTACAGCGGGTAGAGTGCCGGTGCATGTCCCTCCACTACCGAGTGGCAGGGACCAAGGCGTCCCCGCTGCGAGGGAGCTCCTTGCAGCGCTAGCCCGGATCACGGACACCATCAAGGGTGCCAAAAACGTGGCCGGGAAGAAGAAGACGGTGGCGGAAAACGTCGCCGTCGCCAAGACAGCGTTGGAGGAGCTCCTAGCTAGGAGCGTCTCCGAGGAAGAGGTGAAGCTCAGGGCCCGGGTGACAAGCCTGGAAACTGAGCTCGCCAACTCCTTGGAGCAACAGCGCGTCCTCCGGGAGGAGGTGAGACAACTCACCCTGATGGTCAGGGGTTGCCCGGAGGCCCAGAAGGCCCCAAGAGCCCAGGCGGCGCCGGCGGTGGTCCAGCCGAGGGCTCTTGTGCCGCCAGGGGAGGCGCCTAAGTCGGTGGCAAAGTCGGCACCTAAGTCGGCACCTAAGCCGGCGCACAAGCAAGTGCCAGAGCCGCCGACGACATCTGCACCGAGCATGACACAAGTGCTGGCGGCAATCGAGAGGCGCCTTGGCGTGCTGGAGGACCGGGCGTACCGTCCTTCACTGGCGCGGCCCGCATCCTACGTAGCTGCCGCCAGCGGAAGTCCCGGTCCCAAGACGGGGACAGCAGTCCCCGCGAACCCAACGCCCGCCAAGGCTAATGGGAAATATGTTGAAGGACGATTGGTTCAAAAAAGAAAACATTTCTGTCTTGATATCCAAGCACGCTTGCTCGAATATCCAATTTTTTTGAATAATATTATTTGGACAGACGAATCTAACTTTAGCAATAAAGGTATGTACGAGGGTGGATTGATAAGTTTCCGGCCTGACCAAGAGATGGCGCCACTAGGCCTACCTTAAGGTGACATTCTATAGTACCATCCTTGGATAGCTTGTAGCTATAGTTTCAGCCCGATCGCCTTGCTAGTGTAGGTTTGAGAGCACGCTGAACAAGACGCCTCGGTGTTTTTCGTAAAAATGGAAAAGCAGGAAAATCGTGCTGTCATCAAATACTTTTATTTGAAGGGGTTAACGCCGAAGGAAATTAAAGAAGAGATGGACTCAACACTGGGGACATCCTCCCCGTCATATTCAACCTTTAAGCAGTGGGTTTCCGAGTTTAAAAAGAGTCGTGTGAGCACCTCTGATGAGCCTCGCTCAGGACGCCCCGTTGAGGTCACAACTCCAGATATGATCGAAAAAATTCATCAAATAGTGCTGGAAGACCGCAGATTGAAAGTGCGTGAGATAGCTGAGACCAACATTTGCATATGGAAAAGCTCTGTGCAAGATGGGTGCCGCGTTTGCTAACAGTCGACCAAAAATTGATTCGAAAAAACATTTCTACCGCAAATTTGTCATTGTATAAGCGTAATCCAAGCGAATTTTTGCGTCGATTCGTAACCGCTAACGAAACTTGGGTCCACCACTACACTCCTGAAACCAAAGAACAGTCTAAACAGTGGATTGGACCAGGGGAACCAACTCCAAAGAAGGCAAAAACAATTTTTTCGGCGAACAAGGTTATGGCTACTGTTTTTTGGGATGCAAGAGGTATTATATACATTGAATACCTTGAAAAGGGTAAAACTATCACTGGTCAATACTACGCAGACTTATTGCAACGTTTGAGCCACGAGGTGAAAATTAAACGACCTCATCTGGCGAAGAAAAAAATCTTGTTTCATCACGATAACGCACCAGCACACACGTCAATCGTTGCGACGGCTAAAATCAACGATCTAAAGTTTGAATTGATGCCGCGCCCTCCTTACTCTCCAGACCTAGCCCCGAGTGACTATTTTCTGTTCCCTAACCTCAAAAAATGGCTTGGCGGTAAGAGATTTGCGGACAATGAAGAAGTAATCGAAGCTGTAAATGGTTATTTTGAGGAGCTTGACGAATCAGTCTATAGAGATGGCATTAATAGACTGGAACACCGCTATGAGAAATGTATCAGCCTTGGACGAGATTATGTTAAGAAATTTTTTTTTTTTTTAAATAACCTTGTTTTTCTTAGTCAGGCCGGAAACTTATCAATCCACTCTCGTATAACCGCAACAATAATCGTATTTGGTCTAAAGAAAATCCCCTACGAGTCACTGAAACGAATAACCAAGTGCGTTTTTCACTCAACTGTTGGTGCGGACTTATAAAAAAACCGGGTTTTCTTAATCCATTTTTACCAAGGAACCTTGAACACAGAAAAGTATTTAGGAATATTTCAAATTTTAAGGAATGAGATAAGAAATCTTTCCGCGGCGGAGCAAGAAAACTTAATTTTCCAACAAGATGGAGCTCCGGCTCATATTTTCTAAATGAATGTTTTCCTACATGGATTGGTACAAATGGACCGATTAGATGGCCGGCCAGGGGGCCTACCGCGCAAGTGTCGTCGATATCACAGCTGTGGAAATGTTGCGCTGGTCAAGGTCGACGGCCATTTTGTACCGCCCCATTGATAATCGATGCCGGCGCGGCGTAAGAATGAATGAAACGCTGTTTTTGACAGATTTAACTGTCGCGTAAAAAAATTCTAATCGACGGCGTCGATTTGAAGTGTAATTTCATTACGGCACCTCATGAGCTTTCGTTTTGAATATTATTTTCTTTTCCGACAATTGATTACGATGCCGATTGCACATAACACTGGACTACTATGGCTTTTATGGGTGCGACTGCCGACGAGTGGGTTCTGCCGTCCTATTGCACTTAACACTGGGCTACTATGGCTTTTATGGGGGCGACTGGGTTCTGCCCTCCTATGGTACCTAACACTGGGCTACTATGGCTTTTATGGGGGCGACTGCCGACGAGTGGGTTCTGCCCTCCTATTGTACCTAACACTGGGCTACTATGGCCTTTATGGGGGCGACTGGGTTCTGCCCTCCTATTGTACCCAACACTGGGCTACTATGGCTTTTATGGGGGCGACTGCCGACGAGTGGGGTAATGTGTAAAGAAGTAAACTTTATAGTTAAAGCTCTAACTTTTGATGGCTGTCCAACCAACATATTGTTACAACGATCGTCGATATCTCGGAAACTACTGATCGAATCTTCTAGAAATTAAAACGCATTGTTAATGTCGAAGTACTCTATCGATCCGTTTAGAAAAATCCAGAAAAGTCAATAAGAAATCACAAGCCCTTTTTAATGCCTATACCTACTTTACCTACAAATCGCGATAACAAGGGCATTCACCTCTATCGTCGGCACGACTGTGTAGGTACTTGTTTTCTCGAACGCCCCAGTAAATACCTACTGTTCTTGAACGCTCTAGTGCCTTATGTCTAGATGATTCCGGAATATTCTACCCCGCTATAAAAGGACGCCCGGCTATCGACACGAGTCAGTTAATTTTCGAAAGCGAAAGCGAACACATCTTACCGAAGTGAACCAAGAGAGTTATACCTGCGACTTAAGCAACGACTGTGGACTACTGTGAACTGCTGAGCGATTTGAACTGTTGAAGAGTACTGTGTGTGCTAGTTATTTAGTTGTCTAGTTTGTGGTGAGCGAATAAACCTCTTTGTTGTGTAAACGGCATTTAATTTGTACCCCGCGCATGTAACAATATCAATGGCAAAAAAACTTGGTTGCAACTTCGATCCATCTAATTTAAAAACAACATTTATTAGTAATGATACGGAAATTGCAGTATTCATAGATCCCGTACACATGATAAAACTTGTTCGAAACAGTTTTGAGTATTACAAAGACTTTTTTGACAGCCATGGTAATATTATAAAATGGTCGTTCATACAAAAACTGCACGAATTCCAAGAAAAGGAAACATTCCACATGGCTAATAAATTACGGGCACAACATTTGAATTTCAAAACAAATATAATGAAAGCCAAGCAAGCCACACAGTTATTTAGTAGAAGTGTCGCAACTGCGTTATTATTTTGTAATACTGAACTACAATTTAAGGAATTTCAGGACGTCACAGCAACTGTTAATATGATATTATTATTAAATGATATATTTGATATCTTAGACTCGAAAACACACGGATATGGATTAAAAAAGGCTATGAATAAAGAAAACTACGACGGAATATTAAAGAAAATGGATGAAGCGAAGTCTTTTTTACTGACAGTGAAGACTCCAATACTGGACAAGAAAGACGATAAAATAAAATATATAAATTTAATACACTCTCCTAGGTACACAGGTTTCATTGGACCTATGTATTTGTATTGAAAGTGCAAAATTTCTGTTTAAAAATATAGTTGACAACGAATCGTCCCCGATGCACTACTTGCCTTTACATAAAATAAGTCAAGATCATATTGAGCTACTTTTCTGTAATATAAGATCAAGTGGCGGCGCTAATGACAATCCTACACCAAGGCTCTTTGAAGCTATTTACAAATTTTTTTTAATTCATACTGAAATTCGACCATCCGGTTCTGGTAATTGCATACCACTTGAAAATATTTCTATTTTAAATTGTTCCTCTGCTGTAGACAGAATTAATATATCGACTGTAAGATCTAATAACACTGATGAAGACCCTCAATTTGAAACTGTTGACAATTTTGTGGAAGCTTTACAACATATAACTTTATCGCTTTTCTCAGAATACATAATTGAATATATTGCCGGATCTGTTGTTAATTCTTTAATTTAAAAAATCAAATGTAGTAAATGTATAAAATCTTTAATATCTATAAAACAAAACAAGTAAGAGATAAAGGGGGCCTAATATATCCATCTGATTCAGTAATTAAAATATGCCGACGTTCTGAAGTGATCATGCGCAAGTATGATTTTAAAACAATTGAGCCACGTGGCCGTGCAATATATATTTCTACAAAAACACTGCATTCCTTAACAAATGAAGAACTATTTTCAGATCTATTGCAGCATCAATTTGATTACGAAAACGTAAATCATTTAATCGATTTAATAAGATCTGTAATTGATAAATATGTTGATATACTTCTCGCTTATTTGACAAAAAAAACTGAATCAAAATCAATAAGACGAGTGTATACTAAACTCATACATTTTAAGGGCCAATAGGCAGCTGGTTTACTTTTATAACATTACTAGCCGACCCGCGCAACTTCGTCCGCGTCACTCCTTTTTTTTGCAACATTTTTCATTCCTGCTGTTAGCCTAACCTGTTAACCTGTTAGTCGTAGCATGATGTTATATACATATGAACCTTCCTCTTGAATCACTCTATCAATTATAAAAAACCGCATCAAAATCCGTTGCGTAGTTTTAAAGATTTAAGCGTACAAAGGGACATAGAGATATAGGGACATAGGGACAGAAAATGCGACTTTGTTTTATACTATGTAGTGATTATTAAATTTATTTTATATAATTTTATTACTCTTGTGGGCCATTATTATATTACAGATATTATTACTGATAATTAAAACTTAAGCTATCTCCTTATAAATATACATTAATAAAATCTGTGACTATTTTATTTATCGATATCGACAACGGTGGCCAAGTCCACAACCCTACTAAACGTCCCATTGACAATTTCGACTTAAGTTGTGCGGTCGTGACCTTGCCTGCACCCCACCGACATTTGGCGATTACGTTCTCATAGCGAAATTCATAAAAGCGTTGTCTTTTAGGTTGTATTGTCTGTGTCTTCGAGACACCCTGGAAAGCCTGGACAGGCAAGACGACTGTGCCCTGCGGGAGTTAGCCAATCACGACATGTTAAACTTTGATTGGTCGCATGACCCAGATTTTTTTAAGGGGGAGCGGGAAAATTTTACCGGTCCAGCAGCACCAACATTTTGCGCCGATGATATGTCCTCATTCCAAATTTTCGCAAAAAATTTGGGGTGAGGACATTATCAACTTAATAGTTAGGTAAACTAACAAATATGGTGAAAGTCTCCGTAGCGACCCGAGACTGGGGTGTATGTTGGGTAACCTCCTCGAGTGTCGCTCCGATTCCGATCCCGCTGCAGTCCGGGGGGAACGGAATCGGAGCGGCCGGTACACCCTGGGCGGCGGTCAATGGCTTCCCCTCCATGGGGTTGGCATTGATCGTCGGCCAATACCCAACGTGGCGGGAACACATCGCTCTCCGTACTCCTCTGCTTTCAGAGGAGACAGGATGAGCGATGCTGTTAGTGGTGGAGGCCACCGTAGGGTCCTGGGGGATCCAGGGGCGGGTTGGCCCACTGCTAACGCAGGGGCCGACGGGCACTTGTGCCGCCGCCGGTGAGAGAGGACTAGCCATCCTCTCGCGTTCCGTAATCGGCAGGTGATCAGCAACGACCTGACTGGTGGCTCCAGAAGGGTACGCTGTGAACTTGCCGACCGGAGGGCTTGCCTTTATTGGCTGGCCCACGACAAGGAAAAGTCTATAACACCCGACAGCGAAGTCGTCAAAACCTATGGATACCAGCCGACCTCCATAGTATATAGGCTTATCCAGGTGCAGGGGGCTCCGCCTGGACGGACCATCTTTCCCCCATACTCGTGGGATATATTATGAGCAATGTAAACTCTTTAAAAACAAAAACGGACGGAAATACCAACAACGAACTTGGCGCTAACAACGGTACTCGGAATGATGCAGTGGAGGTGGCTGGGGGTGAAGAGGAGGTGAGGCGGCGGCCTCACTCGCGGTCGGTTGGGGCCGTCTTCACCAGACCCGCTACTCCGCTACCGGTAGGCGGGGACACGGACGCGGACATTGCGTCTGCGGCGTCGACGGCGGGTACTGACAATGAGTCAGTATCCAGCCGTATGGAGACCGAGGAGGGTCTCCGACGTAAGCGGCCTCGCCCGGGTGGACCGTCCCTTGACCGGAGCAGAACCTCCGGGCAACGGACGGTCTCCTCGAGCGAGGACGATCGGCCGGCCAAAATACTGGCCACCGCGGCGGTTAGAACGCCGAAGCAGCCGGTGCACGTCCCTCCACTACCCAGTGGCAGGGACCAAGGCGTCCCCGCGGCGAGGGAACTCCTCGCAGCACTTGCCCGCATAACGGACTCCATTAAAGGGTCCAAAAATGTGTCGGGCAAGAAGAAGACGGTGGCGGAAAACGTCGCCGTCGCCAGGACAGCGCTGGAGGAGCTCCTTGGTAGGAGCGTCTCCGAGGAGGAGGTGAAGCTCAGAGCCCGGGTCACAAGCCTGGAAACTGAGCTGGCCAACTCCTTGGAGCAACAGCGGGTCCTCCGGGAGGAGGTCAGGGAACTGACCCAGATGGACAGGGGATCCCCGGAGGCCCAGAAGGCCCCAAGAGCCCAGGAGGTGGCGGACCACCCGAGGGCTCTTGCGCCGCCAGGGGGGGCGCCTACGTCGACGTCGGCGCCAAATTCGGCACCAAAGCCGGCGCCAAAGTCGGCACCTAAGCCGGCGCCAAAATCAGCGCCTAGGCCGGCGCCCAATCCGCCGCCAGAGCCTAGTGTGGTGCAGCTCTTGGCGGCTATCGAGAGGCGGCTTGGTGTTCTGGAGGACCGGGCTTACCGTCCCCCACTGGCACGGCCTGCGTCTTTCGCAGCTGCTGCCGGTGGTAAGCCCGGCCCCGTCACCCCAGTGGCCCCAACGCCACAAGGGAAGGGGAAAAAGCGCGGCACCCCCACCCCCGCCATACCCGCCACTCCCGCTGCACCCGAGCGACCCTCCAGAGGGGAAGAATGGGTGGTAGCGGGCGCCGCCAAAAAGGCAAAAAAAGCCGCCAAAAAGGCGGCTAAGAAGGCGGCAAAAGCTGCTGCGGCGAAGGCGCCGAAGAGGCTCCGCGCCCCACGGTCCACTGCCGTCGTCCTGACGGTGACGACGGAGGGTGTGGAGAAGGGCGTGGGGTACGCCCAGGTCCTGAGGCAGGTTAAAGCCTCAGTGGACCTCAAGGCCCTCGAGATAGAGGGGGGGCTCCGGTGCAAAACAACTCGCACCGGAGCTCGCCTCCTCGAGGTCTCCGGTGCCACCAGCGGCCCCAAAGCCGACGCCCTAGCGGCCAAGCTGAGGGAGTCGCTGGATACCGAAGCCGTCCGCGTCACCAGACCCAACAAATGCGCAGGTTTGCGCATTTCGGGTCTGGATGACGCGGCCACGACGGAGGAAGTCATCTCCGCCGTCGTGGAGGCGGGCGGCTGCCCCCGTGATCAGGTGAGAGCTGGAGAAATCCGCTTCAGCTCCACCGGTCACGGCACGGCAGTCGTCAACTGCCCCGTCGCAGCGGCGCAGAAAATTGCGGACGAACGGAGCCTCCTCGTTGGGGGCTTCCTAAAGGCGCGGGTGCAACTCCTGCAGCCCCGCGAGACCAGGTGCTTCAGGTGCCTGGCCGTGGGGCATGTGGGAGTGCAGTGCACAGCGGGAGACACCGTGGGGGATCGGTGCTTCCGCTGCAGTCAGCCCGGGCACAAGGCCAGTGCTTGTGATGCTCCGCCGCGCTGCTACAAATGCGTAGCGGAGGGCAAAGCGGCGGAGCACCGGGCGGACAGCAGAACCTGCGCCGCCTCGAGGCCAAAGCCCCGTTCGTCCGCAACGGGTAGCGGGGGTGCCGCTCAAGAGCGGCCACATTCGCGGCGGGATGCGGAGATGGACGTCCATTAATGGACACACCAATCCGCATCCTGCAGGCGAACATAAACCACTGCACCGGTGCTCAGGATCTTCTGTACCAGAGCATCGTGGAGTGGTCTATTAATGTGGTCGTGGTCGCTGAGCCGTACTGGGTCCACCCCGGAAGCCCGGTGGACCTGGACGGCGTAGCGACCGTCTTCGGGGGGTCCGCCGCGGACACCTCGCGCCTTGCACTCATTGCAAGGTGCAGAGGCTGTGTCGCGGCGGACTATGAGGGCTTGGCTGTCGTGGCCGTCTACTTCTCGCCAAGCCTTGACCAGTACGAGCTTGAGCTAAGGCTCGCTGAACTGGACATTGTTCTCGCTGCGTGCTGTCCTCGTCCTGTCTTGGTCCTGGGAGACTTCAACTCCTGGTCTCAGGCCTGGGGCTCCCGGGAAACCAATGACAAGGGGCGAGTACTGGAGGACTGGGCCAACACCCGTGGTCTAGAGGTCCTCAACCGGGGGAGTGTCGCCACCTGGGAGCGGCGGGGGCTCAGTTCGGTCGTGGATGTCGCATTCGCGACCCCTGCTCTTGCCCGCCGCGTCCAGGGTTGGCGCGTGGTGGAGGAGGAGGAGACGGATTCCGACCATAAATATATTCGGTTCAACGTCTCCCCTCCAACTAACCTGCCGCCGACCATCGCGAATCCCCCGGATCCACGTTGGGCGCTCAGACGCCTGGATCGGGAGGCTCTCCTGGAGGCATCAATAGTGCAGGCCTGGATTCCGTCACTGGCCAGGCCTGCCGATGTCGACGCAGAGGCGGAATGGTTCAGGAGAGCCATGTCGCATATCTGCGATGCGGCGATGCCTAGGGTTAAGCCCGGCCCGGCAAAGAAACAGGTGTACTGGTGGTCAGCGGAGATCGCACAGCTGCGAGCAGCGTGCGTGACCGCTCGCCGCCAGTACACCAGGTTTCGCCGGAGGCGTCGCCGCCCAGACGATGCGGCAGCCCGAGAGGCGGAGCTGTATGAGGCGTACAAGGGGGCCAAGAGGACCCTCCAGGAAGCCATAAAGCAGGCCAAACGGCGGGCCCGCGAAGAGCTGCTGGAGTCTCTGGAGCAGAACCCATGGGGGCGTCCTTACCTTGCGGTCAGGGGCAAAATCCGCCCAAGGGCGCCCCTACTGACCCAGAGCCTCCAGCCGGAGCGGCTGGAGGGGATACTGGGCTCCTTGTTCCCAGCGAGAGCGGAGGAGCATGTCCCTCCGCGTATGGCTCCGCCTCAGGCGCCTGACGCTGATAATAGCGAGAACGATGTGCCCGAAGTCAGGGAGAGTGAACTGGGGGTAGCAGTGCTCCGGCTTAAAGCCCGGAAATGCACTGCCCCCGGACCCGACGGCATTCCAGGCCGAGCATGGGTCCTGGCTCTGGAGGAACTAGGGCCTCGACTTGTGGTGCTCTTTAGCGCATGCCTCGAAAGGGGCCAGTTTCCAAAGGCTTGGAAGACGGGGAAACTGGTCCTTATCCGGAAGGCGGGGCGGCCGGCGGACCAGCCATCCGGTTACCGGCCGATCGTGTTGCTCGACGAGGTGTGCAAGCTCTTTGAGCGGATTATTGCAGAGCGCCTCGTCGAGCATCTCACGAACGTGGAGCCAGATCTGGCGGACAACCAGTTCGGTTTCCGCCGGGGGCGCTCCACCGTGGAAGCGATCATGCGCGTTAGGCGCCTGGCGGAGGAAGTAGTCTCGCGGGGTGGGGTGGTGGTGGCGGTGTCTCTCGACATCGCCAACGCCTTCAACACCCTACCCTGGAGCTGCGTTAGGGAGGTGCTCGCGTATCACGGAGTGCCTCCTTACCTCCGCCGCATTGTCGAGGCATACCTATCCGAGAGGGCCATAGTTTACCCGAGCTGGCTAGGGCCAGGGCGGCGAGAAGTGTCGTGCGGTGTTCCGCAGGGGTCGGTCCTAGGGCCACTCCTGTGGAACATCGGATACGACTGGGTGCTGCGCGGTTCGTTGCTCGAGGGTGTCAGCATAACGTGTTATGCTGACGACACCCTCGTTATGGCGCGGGGAGCAACGCACCGCAGCGCGGCACTAAAGGCCACGGCAGGGGTTGCTCAAGTCGTGGGTCGAATACGGCGGCTGGGACTCGAGGTGGCTCTCCACAAATCCGAGGCTATGTGTTTCCACGGGCCTCGGAGGGGGCCACCTGCGGGAACCAGCATAACCGTAGGGGGCGTAAGCATCGGCATCGAGCCCACGATGAAGTACCTTGGGCTCGTACTCGATAGCCGATGGGACTTCGGACCTCATCTCCGAAGTCTGGTTCCGAAACTGAGGGGGGCTGCGGCCGCGCTATCGCGGCTGATGCCCAACGTTAAGGGACCCAACGCCCCCACTAGGAGACTGTACCTGGGGATCGTGCGAAGCATGGCCCTGTACGGGGCCCCAGTATGGGCGGAGACTCTGGCGGCCCGCAACGTGGCTGTATTAAACAGCCCGTTAAAAGCGATGGCCGTCAGAGTCATCAGGGGGTATCGCACGATCTCCGTCGAGGCGGCATGTCTCCTAGCCGGGACCCCTCCATGGGACCTGGAAGCGAGAGCCCTTGCGCTGCTGTACCAGTGGCGCAAGGAGGCGCTGGAGCGGGGCCATAGGCCGGAGCCCCGAGAAATCAGGGCTCAGCGGTCCCTGCTCCGCCAGGAACTCATGGAGACATGGAGGGTGCGACTTGAGCACCCAAGGTGGGGGGAATCCACCATTGCGGCGGTGAGACCGATCATGAAGGAGTGGTTGGAGAGGGAACATGGGGACCTCTCCTACCGGATGTGCCAGATGGTTACCGGACACGGGTGCTTCGGTAAGTATCTGTGGCGCATCCACCGGGAGACAACGCCGCAGTGCCAGCACTGCGAGGATCCTGGCGAAGACACGGTGCTCCACACGTTGGTGGAGTGCCCTGCGTGGGCGAGTCAACGCCGGGATCTCGTTGCGGTCCTGGGCGTGGACGTTCTCTCGTTGGAGACCATGGTGAGGGCCGTGGTCTCCGACGGGAGCAAGTGGCACGCCGCCGCCTCTTTCTGCGAGCAGGTAATGCGCGCGAAAGAGACGGCGGAGAGGGAGCGGGAGAGAACCCTGCCCCCCGAGTTTCGCAGTCTGCGGCGAGGACGCAGCAGACTCATCTACGCCCGGGACTACCGACCTCCATGATCGGGGCCTGAGGACGGCAGTTGGCCGACTCGCCGTCCTTACAGAAGCAGGCCGTGGCGGAGGCGTGTCGTGTGTGCCCTACACACGCCTGCCAACTCACCGAAGCGGGATAAAACCCGACCCCACCAGGCGAGGCCGCGGTGGCGGCCAAAGTCCGCCGGCAACCCTGGGGTTATCCTTTCGAGGGCTTACCCGGGGTGCCCGGCAACGGACACTTGGGGAGGACACTGTGCGGTTTTAGTCGCGACACGACATAACCACCCCCGATGGCCGGCAGGGGGGGTATCCGAAGGGATTTCCGCACGTTAAAAAAAAAAAAAAAAAAAGCGACCCGAGACTTCCGGAACATGCCAGGATTAACAGATGGATTCCCATCACCCCAAGTGAGTTGTGGACATTTTTCGGCTTAATAATGCTGTAAAGCATCGTACCGATTCCCGTAGAACGGGAATATTGGACGCCATGCTTGCCCTATTTAAAAATTGGCAACTTCGCCGATATTTTGCCTTTTTACCCGACTGCGCGACGCAAAGGAGGGTAATGTGTTTATCAGTCTGTGTATGTAAGTATGTTTGTTTCTATGTGGCGTTCTAGAGACCAAATATGCGTAGGCCGATTTTGATAATTCTTACGTCAATCGATTCGTCTTAACCTTACGAGTGTCACTAAAGACATGACAGTAATCAAAATTCACCACAGCGACAACCAGACGCCATATTGTCAAAATTAAAAAAAAAAGTCGATGTACTATGTCAAGTGGGGTGTCGTTGAATAGGTATTTTAAAATCATCTTTAGATTCCTGTTATCATTTTTCATTTTAAATAATAGTTTAGGATATATAACGATTTAAAGTTGTTTAACAAAACAGTAATTCTCGCTAATTTTCTTACTTATTGATTTAAGTTTTATGTCAAGTATAAACGATATACAAACAAAAATATTTTTGGTAAAAAAACAACTTAACTTCTTCTCAAGGTCAAAAACCGAAAGATGTATATGTTTCTGATGATCCTAACAAAACTGGAGGAATCGTTAAATATTTAACAATCGGTTTAGGATCACGAGTTATGTTACGAAAAAATTTGAATGTTACCCATGTGTTTAATATTTATGCTCTTTTTTGAACGCGCTCCGATTTGTGCTTGGTTCGGAACGCGCAGTCTAGCTGTCACTTTCACTTCCTCTCTCGCAAGTGGGAAAAAATTGGAGCGCACGCGCGTCGGTGTTGCAGCTGACAATTCTAATTAATTTGGGACTATCGGTGCCACAAGATACATATTTTTACAATAGTTAACTGTTCGACATATCGGGTGTGTTATAAAAATTCCGATCGTTCGGCGATCGAAGTGAAAATTATCGAGCCGAGAGGTGTGTCCTGTCAACGATCAAGAGCTCGCCACGACAGTTCTGCATGGGTAAGACCAAACCTATCCTGTACACGATTATCCCACTCCCCTTCTCCTTTCTGGTCGAAACCCTCGCACATCACATCGCCGGCTTTTAAGGTTAGTGCCCTTTACTGTGTGAAATATTATTATTTCGAACAAAAGAAATTAGTTAACCCTACTTAGATTCCACCCTTTCGGGTAAGGTGTGGATTCAATCAGTTTGGTAGCAGAGCAGGGTTATCCTCGTAGGATATAGATTCACGGACGGTTTTAGGGTTAGTTTTTGTTTGTCACATTGTTTAGGAGAAGGTATGATTGGCCGGCAATCATTTTTGTGAGCAAGTCTTTTGTGGTCGGTATACCACAGTTTAGCTTCATTTTCGGTTAATGAACGCATTTTCGGTTTAATTTACGGTTTAATTAGCAATAACTATAAATTTGTAGTCGGAAACTACATGTTGTGGGCATAAGGATTGAACGGTTACTCCGCAAAGTAACTAGATTGTATTACTGTATAGAACGTCGGGCTCCATTGTATTGCGGTGTTATTTCGGTTTACAGAGCAGAGTAAAGCTATTCAAGGGTATGAAGTTGATTTTGCTGACCTCAGTAGAAGTGTAGGTCACATCGGAAAGTCCACTTCTAGAAGATTTAGGGCTACCTACATTATATTAAAAATAGGTTGGATTTGATATCCAGTGTGGTTTAGGGCGCTATATTATTAGCGATTATAGTCTCGGAGCCCACCACTTATTATTTTTAATTTTTTTTTTTTTTATAATACATTTTTGTGTGTTATTTTTTATGGTGCTTTATGGTGGTATTCTCTAATTGATTTAGAGTGCATAGTTATAGGGTGTATATCCACAGGGCGACCATATTAAATATTTTTAGGATTTAATTATTTGTAGTAGTCGCTTAGGTTTTAACAACTTAATTTTAATTTCTGTGCCCAGCGCTGACGGGTAAGTGCTGGTATCTGGCTATATTTAGTTCGGCAGTGAAGTATAGGACCAGAATCTGTTGAATCGGTCAACATGGCACCTTCACCTTTGACGGTACTGCGGAATGGTGTCCGGGAGAAGATGAGATGGCTCGCCCATACTCATCAGTATGTGGAGCGACCGGACATGGATGATGTCCTACTCAAGCGTGTGGAGGACGCAATGACACGCGTCGGGAAGGTGTGTCGGCTGGCTGCGGAGGCTGAAGCTCTCGGGCTCACCGATGAAGCTTCAGTGGCAACGGTGAAGCAGCTCTGCGCGGATGCTGACCAAGCGATGGCATGCTTGGGGGACATCGAGTGTCGCGCGGAGAAGAATAAGTGGTCGCGACGGAATGACCGTGGGGATGGGAACGGGGACCCACCCCCGAAGAGTGTTGTTGGACGGCTGCCTCATCTGGAGATTCCGGCGTTCAGTGGGGCAATTGATGAGTGGCCAGCCTTCATCAATTTATTTGACAGTCTGGTCCACGGTCGGGGCGACCTGGACAACGCCTACAAGTTGGCCCAACTATTGATGGCTCTGCGGGGTGAACCGAAGGAGTTGGTCGGTCACCTAACAGTCACTGCGGGCAATTATGAGATAGCGAGGTCCATATTGTTGGACCGCTACCAACACAAACGGCGGTTGGTTGATGCGCAGCTGGGAAAGCTGTTCAGCATCCCTCGAGTAACTCGGGATGCTGATATCCGGGTACAGGTGCTCAACCCTGTGCTTTTGGCCACTAAGGCCCTTCAGAACCTTGGTCTTCCGGTGGACCAATGGTCATATATCATTTTGTATATGGTGTTGTCGCGGTTGCCTGCAGCTGTTCAAAGTCGGTTTGAACAGCTGCATGGGGGCAGTAGCACGGAACTGCCCACCCTTGTCCAACTGACAGACTTCTTGGAGGGAGAATGTAGGCGATGCGACACACTTTGACAATTTACCGGACCTAGTTTGTACGGACTTTGTGAAACATTATGTCTTCTCAACGTAATGATGTATCTGAGCAACAGCTCGCACCATCCAACCAGCAAGAATCAGAAGCAAAACCTGCACCTCATAAGAAGAAATCGCGTGGACAAGGAGCTAAGGCTAAATCTACAGCCTCGTTCGTCACTATGGCGAATAAAAAGCACTTCAATCCATTACGCGAAGCAGCTCAAAAGCGTTTAGGCGTTTTCAATCAAGATGCCGCTCAGCTTGAACAGAGCCTTATATATATGGCCGTTACAGTACAACCACGTGCCATTCCTCTTCCACTCGTGGCGTTGGCTTCACTACAGTAGCAGAGTATAGCAGACTGATCAGTGCTTAGAACCATGATGTAGTCGTAGACGTATTTCTTTGATCAAATGTGTCCAGCAATGTTGTTATTCGTCAATGTTTGATACTTGCATTACGATTTTATTGCATCGAGGTATATTATATGTAACAATATTGTATGATGCTATCAATTCAATTGAACAGCGTTCTTTTTCTTTTCAGATATCATGGTTGTGGTCCTGGACATTGACCGATATTTGAACAAACAGGACTATCTTCTAGTGTACAACGGAGAGTGTAACTGGCCCTGGGAGGAAACTCATTTCTTGCGGGCCTCCATATGTCTTGCTTGCCGCAGGCAAGTTAACTACAGCCCCATTGGACATATCCGTGTCGTCATAATGAGTAGAAGTGCGATTCGTCGGCTTCTACTCTCAAATTTCTTTTGGTGCAGCTGTGGTTATAGTGTATATGACCACTATCCCCCAGACGAGTGTTGTAATTAAAATCGGATTCTTTTTTATAACATGTTTTATTGATCAGATTATTTCAGAATATAATATTTTTCATCTTCAAATTGTTTTTACCAGTCAATGGACGGTATATTACTAGTTTTTGCCTGCGGTTTCACCCGCATATTTTAGGTGATGATAGTCTCTTTCCTATAAATAATAAAATTTCATGATCATGGAGCACCTTTTTTTTTTAAAAAAAGGTTCTCAATCATCATGAAATTTTATTATTTCCCCTACTTACGGTGTGCAAGCCAAATAAACAAACACATTCGCTTTTGCATTTGTAATATTAGGTAAGGATACCTACACATATTTTATTACGAATACTAAGAATAATAGAATAGAAGACTAATTCTTTAATAACCGTAGGTAATGGAGCTAGATAGAAATATTGACGATGGCGAGGTTCCCGGAGGCAGCGCTTCACAAAGTGTTGTAAGTTGTTTAAAATATTTGTATAAGTATAACATTTTTGTTATGGAAAAAGCTTTTACATGTAAGTGATTACTTTATTTTTATTTTTCGGTGCCTTGAAATAGCTAATTTCAACTCAAGTAATACCTAAAAGTTGTGTCAAATTTTGATTATATTTATTTAGGTTTCACATTAGGTAAGATTTCGCCAATGCAAACTCACGTGCATTGGCGAAATCTTAATGTGACACTTATTTTATACTTGAGTTCGATTTATTTTGAACTTAACACTACAAGATGATAAATATTAAAATCTAATCATGATCATAAAAATTCATAGTTAGGAAGTAATGGAAGTACTAATTATAAACATGACGGCCGTTAATAAAAGTGATTTTTTACCTTCTGGTTTATGGCCAAAGGCCATGAACCTGTCGCTACACGCGACGGCGACAGCGATTTCGTATCCATGGTGCGCTCTTATGTAAAACGCAGCATGGATTTCGAAATTGCAAGTCGCAACGAGTAGTAGAACAATAGTGTATAATAATAAATAAAAGATACAATTTCGTACACGTTTCTTTATTTATTATCCAGCATTTTTCAACTATCAAAAGGAAACACCTGTATCAGCGCACTATGTTGTGGCGCGAAATTTGAAATGCTTATGCACACATACAACGTAATACTTGCCAGATTTTTTTATGGCCGGGCACACGACGGTAATAATTACGAGCGCGCGTCAAGCACACGAAAGGATTTACGGCCCCGTCCGGCGGCGCATAGTCAATCTGTTTAACTTTATTCATTTTGAAAGCGAAACTTTGTGCCAATACATCCAGAAGAAGTCCTTGGAATATTCGAGGCAGCAAGCGCTAGCAACGGGTAATTGTACGTATAAAAACGAACTTCGGCGAATATGTTGATCTTTCTTGTGAATAAACATTATTTTATAATAATGCATGGCTTGTGAATGCCGAATTCAACGACTATTCTGCATTATGTGACTCCTTTTATTCTCTAACTATTAGTAGTTAGCGGCGTAAGAATGAATGAAACGCTGTTTTTGACAGTTAAATAGCTGCCGCGTAAAAAAATTCTAATCGACGGCGTCGATTTGAAGTGTAATTTCATTACGGCACCTCATGAGCTTTCGTTTTGAATATTATTTTCTTTTCCGACAATTGATTACGATGCCGATTGCACATAACACTGGGCTACTATGGCTTTTATGGGTGCGACTGCCGACGAGTGGGTTCTGCCGTCCTATTGCACTTAACACTGGGCTACTATGGCTTTTATGGGGGCGACTGGGTTCTGCCCTCCTATGGTACCTAACACTGGGCTACTATGGCTTTTATGGGGGCGACTGCCGACGAGTGGGTTCTGCCCTCCTATTGTACCTAACACTGGGCTACTATGGCCTTTATGGGGGCGACTGGGTTCTGCCCTCCTATTGTACCCAACACTGGGCTACTATGGCTTTTATGGGGGCGACTGCCGACGAGTGGGGTAATGTGTAAAGAAGTAAACTTTATAGTTAAAGCTCTAACTTTTGATGGCTGTCCAACCAACATATTGTTACAACGATCGTCGATATCTCGGAAACTACTGATCGAATCTTCTAGAAATTAAAACGCATTGTTAATGTCGAAGTACTCTATCGATCCGTTTAGAAAAATCCAGAAAAGTCAATAAGAAATCACAAGCCCTTTTTAATGCCTATACCTACTTTACCTACAAATCGCGATAACAAGGGCATTCACCTCTATCGTCGGCACGACTGTGTAGGTACTTGTTTTCTCGAACGCCCCAGTAAATACCTACTGTTCTTGAACGCTCTAGTGCCTTATGTCTAGATGATTCCGGAATATTCTACCCCGCTATAAAAGGACGCCCGGCTATCGACACGAGTCAGTTAATTTTCGAAAGCGAAAGCGAACACATCTTACCGAAGTGAACCAAGAGAGTTATACCTGCGACTTAAGCAACGACTGTGGACTACTGTGAACTGCTGAGCGATTTGAACTGTTGAAGAGTACTGTGTGTGCTAGTTATTTAGTTGTCTAGTTTGTGGTGAGCGAATAAACCTCTTTGTTGTGTAAACGGCATTTAATTTGTACCCCGCGCACGTAACAATATCAATGGCAAAAAAACTTGGTTGCAACTTCGATCCATCTAATTTAAAAACAACATTTATTAGTAATGATACGGAAATTGCAGTATTCATAGATCCCGTACACATGATAAAACTTGTTCGAAACAGTTTTGAGTATTACAAAGACTTTTTTGACAGCCATGGTAATATTATAAAATGGTCGTTCATACAAAAACTGCACGAATTCCAAGAAAAGGAAACATTCCACATGGCTAATAAATTACGGGCACAACATTTGAATTTCAAAACAAATATAATGAAAGCCAAGCTAGCCACACAGTTATTTAGTAGAAGTGTCGCAACTGCGTCATTATTTTGTAATACTGAACTACAATTTAAGGAATTTCAGGACGTCACAGCAACTGTTAATATGATATTATTATTAAATGATATATTTGATATCTTAGACTCGAAAACACACGGATATGGATTAAAAAAGGCTATGAATAAAGAAAACTACGACGGAATATTAAAGAAAATGGATGAAGCGAAGTCTTTTTTACTGACAGTGAAGACTCCAATACTGGACAAGAAAGACGATAAAATAAAATATATAAATTTAATACACTCTCCTAGGTACACAGGTTTCATTGGACTATGTATTTGTATTGAAAGTGCAAAATTTCTGTTTAAAAATATAGTTGACAACGAATCGTCCCCGATGCACTACTTGCCTTTACATAAAATAAGTCAAGATCATATTGAGCTATTTTCTGTAATATAAGATCAAGTGGCGGCGCTAATGACAATCCTACACCAAGGCTCTTTGAAGCTATTTACAATTTTTTTTTAATTCATACTGAAATTCGACCATCCGGTTCTGGTAATTGCATACCACTTGAAAATATTTCTATTTTAAATTGTTCCTCTGCTGTAGACAGAATTAATATATCGACTGTAAGATCTAATAACACTGATGAAGACCCTCAATTTGAAACTGTTGACAATTTTGTGGAAGCTTTACAACATATAACTTTATCGCTTTTCTCAGAATACATAATTGAATATATTGCCGGATCTGTTGTTAATTCTTTAATTTAAAAAATCAAATGTAGTAAATGTATAAAATCTTTAATATCTATAAAACAAAACAAGTAAGAGATAAAGGGGGCCTAATATATCCATCTGATTCAGTAATTAAAATATGCCGACGTTCTGAAGTGATCATGCGCAAGTATGATTTTAAAACAATTGAGCCACGTGGCCGTGCAATATATATTTCTACAAAAACACTGCATTCCTTAACAAATGAAGAACTATTTTCAGATCTATTGCAGCATCAATTTGATTACGAAAACGTAAATCATTTAATCGATTTAATAAGATCTGTAATTGATAAATATGTTGATATACTTCTCGCTTATTTGACAAAAAAAACTGAATCAAAATCAATAAGACGAGTGTATACTAAACTCATACATTTTAAGGGCCAATAGGCAGCTGGTTTACTTTTATAACATTACTAGCCGACCCGCGCAACTTCGTCCGCGTCACTCCTTTTTTTTGCAACATTTTTCATTCCTGCTGTTAGCCTAACCTGTTAACCTGTTAGTCGTAGCATGATGTTATATACATATGAACCTTCCTCTTGAATCACTCTATCAATTATAAAAAACCGCATCAAAATCCGTTGCGTAGTTTTAAAGATTTAAGCGTACAAAGGGACATAGAGATATAGGGACATAGGGACAGAAAATGCGACTTTGTTTTATACTATGTAGTGATTATTAAATTTATTTTATATAATTTTATTACTCTTGTGGGCCATTATTATATTACAGATATTATTACTGATAATTAAAACTTAAGCTATCTCCTTATAAATATACATTAATAAAATCTGTGACTATTTTATTTATCGATATCGACAACGGTGGCCAAGTCCACAACCCTACTAAACGTCCCATTGACAATTTCGACTTAAGTTGTGCGGTCGTGACCTTGAACCACTTGAACGAGCCAATAGTAATTAGCCAAATTCTGCCTGCACCCCACCGACATTTGGCGATTACGTTCTCATAGCGAAATTCATAAAAGCGTTGTCTTTTAGGTTGTATTGTCTGTGTCTTCGAGACACCCTGGAAAGCCTGGACAGGCAAGACGACTGTGCCCTGCGGGAGTTAGCCAATCACGACATGTTAAACTTTGATTGGTCGCATGACCCAGATTTCTTTAAGGGGGAGCGGGAAAATTTTACCGGTCCAGCAGGACCAACATTTTGCGCCGATGATATGTCCTCATTCTAAATTTTCGCAAAAAATTTGGGATGAGGACATTATCAACTTAATAGTTAGGTAAACTAACAAATATGGTGAAAGTCTCCGTAGCGACCCGAGACTTCCGGAACATGCCAGGATTAACAGATGGATTCCCATCACCCCAAGTGAGTTGTGGACATTTTTCGGCTTAATAATGCTGTAAAGCATCGTACCGATTCCCGTAGAACGGGAATATTGGACGCCATGCTTGCCCTATTTAAAAATTGGCAACTTCGCCGATATTATGCCTTTTTACCCGACTGCGCGACGCAAAGGAGGGTAATGTGTTTATCAGTCTGTGTATGTAAGTATGTTTGTTTCTATGTGGCGTTCTAGAGACCAAATATGCGTAGGCCGATTTTGATAATTCTTACGTCAATCGATTCGTCTTAACCTTACGAGTGTCACTAAAGACATGACAGTAATCAAAATTCACCACAGCGACAACCAGACGCCATATTGTCAAAATTAAAAAAAAAAGTCGATGTACTATGTCAAGTGGGGTGTCGTTGAATAGGTATTTTAAAATCATCTTTAGATTCCTGTTATCATTTTTCATTTTAAATAATAGTTTAGGATATATAACGATTTAAAGTTGTTTAACAAAACAGTAATTCTCGCTAATTTTCTTACTTATTGATTTAAGTTTTATGTCAAGTATAAACGATATACAAACAAAAATATTTTTGGTAAAAAAACAACTTAACTTCTTCTCAAGGTCAAAAACCGAAAGATGTATATGTTTCTGATGATCCTAACAAAACTGGAGGAATCGTTAAATATTTAACAATCGGTTTAGGATCACGAGTTATGTTACGAAAAAATTTGAATGTTACCCATGTGTTTAATATTTATGCTCTTTTTTGAACGCGCTCCGATTTGTGCTTGGTTCGGAACGCGCAGTCTAGCTGTCACTTTCACTTCCTCTCTCGCAAGTGGGAAAAAATTGGAGCGCACGCGCGTCGGTGTTGCAGCTGACAATTCTAATTAATTTGGGACTATCGGTGCCACAAGATACATATTTTTACAATAGTTAACTGTTCGACATATCGGGTGTGTTATAAAAATTCCGATCGTTCGGCGATCGAAGTGAAAATTATCGAGCCGAGAGGTGTGTCCTGTCAACGATCAAGAGCTCGCCACGACAGTTCTGCATGGGTAAGACCAAACCTATCCTGTACACGATTATCCCACTCCCCTTCTCCTTTCTGGTCGAAACCCTCGCACATCACATCGCCGGCTTTTAAGGTTAGTGCCCTTTACTGTGTGAAATATTATTATTTCGAACAAAAGAAATTAGTTAACCCTACTTAGATTCCACCCTTTCGGGTAAGGTGTGGATTCAATCAGTTTGGTAGCAGAGCAGGGTTATCCTCGTAGGATATAGATTCACGGACGGTTTTAGGGTTAGTTTTTGTTTGTCACATTGTTTAGGAGAAGGTATGATTGGCCGGCAATCATTTTTGTGAGCAAGTCTTTTGTGGTCGGTATACCACAGTTTAGCTTCATTTTCGGTTAATGAACGCATTTTCGGTTTAATTTACGGTTTAATAAGGCAGGGAGGGGAACTTGGGTAGTGAAGGTGAGTGTTGATGTACATCAACAAAAGGGGCCCCTTCTAAACCTACACTTGGGTCGCAAGTCCCAGGCACTGTCCCGAGTTCCCAACTCAGCAACGCGATGGACCCGGCACCCGCACGGAGAATCCATGGATTGCTAAGATTACGGTCTCATTTTAAATGACAGCCCGGAGAGACGGGCTGACGCTGGAAAGACAGATGACTGCTGGAAAGACAGCTGACAGACGGAAAGACGTCCGACTGCTGGAAAGACAGCCGAGGGTGACGGCCTAGCAAGCCAAACCCGAGAATATAATCGCTAAAAGTCCGAATAAGAAAAATACCCCCAGGACAGTCCGAGAGGGGGGGCGGAAGATCTGTCCACCGGAAGGAAAAAACGACGACTCTGGCGATAATACGGATTTGAAATGCCCCACGTGCGGGAAACAATACAAGAGGCGAGCTTGGTACATCAAACATTTGAATACACATGGTGTTGAAGCACGACAGCCGTCGGTAAGAACTTCATCAGTCACTACGGATAGAGTTGACCCTCATACATCCCATGGTGAACCATCGTGTCAAAGTAACCAGGAGTCCATAAATATCCGGACACGTCTTAGCATTCCGAGCCTTCAAAACTCAACCTGGAAAGTGCACGACGAAAATTTGGCCATTCTGCTAGAACATCCAGGCAAGAAACAAGATCTAAATAGCCAAGTAAACACTTTCCAAGATACAATTTATACGTATTTTAGTGAGCATTATCCACCTCCAAATTACCATGCTCCTAAAATTAAAGAAAACTCTTTTAAAACTAAATTGCGGAGAAAGAAAAGGGAGCTAAAGAAAAAACTTCGAGATGCCAAAGCCTTGGGCGATTATCATCTTAGTCACCAACTGTCTAGGGCATTAAGATCAATTCTTAAACTAATACAAGGTATATCGCAACAAATAGCAAACAATTGCGATAGTTACGATAGGGCAAGGCACGAAGTAAATTTTGATAAAAACCCTTTTCAGTACTCAAAAAACATCTTTAAAAGCCAAAATGGTAAACTTCTTCTGACCAAAGAACAAACTTACGAACATTACAAAAACACTTATGAAATACTTAAATGCAGAACACCATACAATCAACCGGAAACCCAAAGACCTCACGACCCTCTAGTACAATTCCAAGGGAATGCACCTACCATAGAGGAAATAGAGATACAAATAAAAAAGAAATCATCTAAATCGGCTCCGGGCCCTGATGGGGTTCCATATATAGTGTATAAAAAATGTCCAACAGTTCGTAAACATCTCACAAATATATTCAGTAAAATCTGGTCAGAAAAGAATATACCAGTCGCATTTGGCGAAGCGGTTTTCGTTCTCATTCCAAAAAAACATGAAGTGACCCATCCTAAAGATACTAGACCGATAGCACTAACTAACACAATTTCAAAAATATTTTTCTCTATTCTACAAACAAAAATGTGTCATTTTATGATTAACAATAGGTATTTCGGACCTAACCACCAGAAAGGGTTTTTACCCGGCATTTCTGGTTGTCTGGAACACAATAGTCTGTTAGCGGAAAGCTTAAAAGATGCCAGAAAATACGAAAGACAGATAACGGTATGTTGGATAGACCTAGAAAATGCATTTGGCTCAATTCCACATTACCTTATGGTATACGCGTTGCAATGGTATAACTTTCCGCCCGTGGTCATAGAGATAATCGAGTCGTATTACTCCCAGCTAAAATTTGCTATAAGCTTCCAAGAAGTACACACAGGACCATTACGGTATAATGTGGGACTGTTTCAGGGATGCTGCTTGTCACCAATAGCATTTAACATAGTAATTAATATCTTAATTACCAAGTTAATACGTCACGAAAAGAAATGGGGTTATCGGTTTAAAGTAAATAACATATACTCAGAGTCCATCTTAGCTTTTGCTGACGATCTCGCAATACTGACGCGCAATCCAAAACAATGTCAGGAACTATTAAAGGAAGTAGATGAGTTCTGTTCGTGGACAAATGGACTGAGGACGAAGCCCAGTAAGTGTCACTGTCTATGTCTGGGTAGACGGGACACCAAATTTACCTCTTACGACCCGGGACTCTTCATTGGGGGTAAACCAGTTTCCATAGTCGCTGAATCGGTGCCATTTAAATTTCTTGGGAGAAAGATAGACTATAAAGGACGCACACCATCCTTAGATGAAGTTGTCGATACGTTTATAAATGACCTAAATAAGATAGATCAGATACCACTAAACAATATCAAAAAAGCTTGGATATATGACAACTACTTAACATCACGTCTGACTTGGCCTTTTCTGGTGTATGAATTCGGTAAAACCTTACTGGCGAAAATAGATGCAACTGTCATAAAATCGCTAAAATCGTGGCTTGGACTAGCGCACTCTGCTGATTCCTCTGCTCTATTTAGGGATCAAAATAATTTTGGGATGAAACTTAAGAAACCATCGGAGCTCTATAAACATCTTAGAGTTACCAAAGCCCACATCTTAGGAAAATCCCAAGATGTCACAATCAGGGCACTCCCGAAAGATAATAACGCGTCCGAGCTTGAATCTAGACTTCTATTCCATAAACGATTTATGATAGGGGCCCAGTCAAACAGAGTGGGGTTGGGAGTACGAGAGCCAGAAAGGGACCAGGATATACTTAAGTCCTTTCTAAAACAAGACGAAAATGATAAATATCGAGTGCACGCGATGAATTTGGAAATCCAAAATGAATGGTTGACAATGGGAGAGTTCTGCATACCGATGGCCTTAAAGTGGCGCACCTTGATCTATGACTGGTCGCCGGCCCTGTTAAAATTTTATCTTAACGCCTTTCAGATGACCCTCCCAGACCAGAGTAATCTGGTAAGGTGGGGGAAGGCCACAGAAAAACAATGTTATACTTGTGGTGAGGCAATAGGGACGGCTAGACACATATTAGTAGGATGTAGGGTGCTTCTCGATAGAGGCCATTACTCACGCCGCCACGATAAGGTGCTTATCATCATACGTGAAGCAATGAGTCTGGCAGTAGCTAGAGCCCAAAAAGGATTGACTACTAACAGACGTCATATCAACTTTGTGTCTGAAGGTTCATCCATAACACCCAGGAACAAACCTTATTCAATCTTAGATACTGCCCCAGATTGGACTCTCCTAATCGACACGTATGAAAAGCACTACAAAATTCCGGAGGATGTTGGGGTTTCGTCATCTAGACCTGACATATTCCTATATTCTAAGAGGTTAAAACATGTGGTTCTTGTGGAACTTACTGTACCGTGGGAAACAAATATACCGAAGGACCACACAATAAAGAAAAATAAATACTATGATCTCACAAACGAATTAATCAAAAACGGTTACGTGGTTAATTTGTATGCAGTGGAAGTGGGAGCGAGAGGTATACCAGCAAAATCTCTCTATAACCTACTTAAAGATCTAGGCCTATCGAGAGCTACAATAAGCTCATTACTAGGACGAATGTCTAAAGCGGCACTAGTAGGTTCGTATCAAATTTGGTTAGGCAGGGAGGGGAACTTGGGTAGTGAAGGTGAGTGTTGATGTACATCAACAAAAGGGGCCCCTTCTAAACCTACACTTGGGTCGCAAGTCCCAGGCACTGTCCCGAGTTCCCAACTCAGCAACGCGATGGACCCGGCACCCGCACGGAGAATCCATGGATTGCTAAGATTACGGTCTCAATAACTATAAATTTGTAGTCGGAAACTACATGTTGTGGGCATAACGATTGAACGGTTACTCCGCAAAGTAACTAGATTGTATTACTGTATAGAACGTCGGGCTCCATTGTATTGCGGTGTTATTTCGGTTTACAGAGCAGAGTAAAGCTATTCAAGGGTATAAAGTTGATTTTGCTGACCTCAGTAGAAGTGTAGGTCACATCGGAAAGTCCACTTCTAGAAGATTAAGGGCTACCTACATTATATTAAAAATAGGTTGGATTTGATATCCAGTGTGGTTTAGGGCGCTATATTATTAGCGATTATAGTCTCGGAGCCCACCACTTATTATTTTTAATTTTTTTTTTTTTTATAATACATTTTTGTGTGTTATTTTTTATGGTGCTTTATGGTGGTATTCTCTAATTGATTTAGAGTGCATAGTTATAGGGTGTATATCCACAGGGCGACCATATTAAATATTTTTAGGATTTAATTATTTGTAGTAGTCGCTTAGGTTTTAACAACTTAATTTTAATTTCTGTGCCCAGCGCTGACGGGTAAGTGCTGGTATCTGGCTATATTTAGTTCGGCAGTGAAGTATAGGACCAGAATCTGTTGAATCGATCAACATGGCACCTTCACCTTTGACGGTACTGCGGAATGGTGTCCGGGAGAAGATGAGATGGCTCGCCCATACTCATCAGTATGTGGAGCGACCGGACATGGATGATGTCCTACTCAAGCGTGTGGAGGACGCAATGACACGCGTCGGGAAGGTGTGTCGGCTGGCTGCGGAGGCTGAAGCTCTCGGGCTCACCGATGAAGCTTCAGTGGCAACGGTGAAGCAGCTCTGCGCGGATGCTGACCAAGCGATGGCATGCTTGGGGGACATCGAGTGTCGCGCGGAGAAGAATAAGTGGTCGCGACGGAATGACCGTGGGGATGGGAACGGGGACCCACCCCCGAAGAGTGTTGTTGGACGGCTGCCTCATCTGGAGATTCCGGCCTTCAGTGGGGCAATTGATGAGTGGCCAGCCTTCATCAATTTATTTGACAGTCTGGTCCACGGTCGGGGCGACCTGGACAACGCCTACAAGTTGGCCCAACTATTGATGGCTCTGCGGGGTGAACCGAAGGAGTTGGTCGGTCACCTAACAGTCACTGCGGGCAATTATGAGATAGCGAGGTCCATATTGTTGGACCGCTACCAACACAAACGGCGGTTGGTTGATGCGCAGCTGGGAAAGCTGTTCAGCATCCCTCGAGTAACTCGGGATGCTGATATCCGGGTACAGGTGCTCAACCCTGTGCTGGTGGCCACTAAGGCCCTTCAGAACCTTGGTCTTCCGGTGGACCAATGGTCATATATCATTTTGTATATGGTGTTGTCGCGGTTGCCTGCAGCTGTTCAAAGTCGGTTTGAACAGCTGCATGGGGGCAGTAGCACGGAACTGCCCACCCTTGTCCAACTGACAGACTTCTTGGAGGGAGAATGTAGGCGATGCGACACACTTTGACAATTTACCGGACCTAGTTTGTACGGACTTTGTGAAACATTATGTCTTCTCAACGTAATGATGTATCTGAGCAACAGCTCGCACCATCCAACCAGCAAGAATCAGAAGCAAAACCTGCACCTCATAAGAAGAAATCGCGTGGACAAGGAGCTAAGGCTAAATCTACAGCCTCGTTCGTCACTATGGCGAATAAAAAGCACTTCAATCCATTACGCGAAGCAGCTCAAAAGCGTTTAGGCGTTTTCAATCAAGATGCCGCTCAGCTTGAACAGAGCCTTAAATCTATGGCCGTTACAGTACAACCACGTGCCATTCCTCTTCCACTCGTGGCGTTGGCTTCACTACAGTAGCAGAGTATAGCAGACTGATCAGTGCTTAGAACCATGATGTAGTCGTAGACGTATTTCTTTGATCAAATGTGTCCAGCAATGTTGTTATTCGTCAATGTTTGATACTTGCATTACGATTTTATTGCATCTAGGTATATTATATGTAACAATATTGTATGATGCTATCAATTCAATTGAACAGCGTTCTTTTTCTTTTCAGATATCATGGTTGTGGTCCTGGACATTGACCGATATTTGAACAAACAGGACTATCTGCAAGTGTACAGCGGAGAGTGTGACTGGCCCTGGCAGGAAACACATTTCTTGTGGGCCACGATGTGTCTTGCTTGCCGCAGGCAAGTTAACAGCCCCATTAGACATATCCGTGTCCTCGTAATGAGTAGAAGTGCGATTCGTCGGCTTCTACTCTCCAATTTCTTTTGGTGCAGCTGTGGGTATAGCGTATACGACCACTATCCCCCGGACGAGTGTTGTACTTAATTAAAATCGGATTCTTTTTTATAACATGTTTTATTGATCAGATTATTTCAGAATATAATATTTTTCATCTTCAAATTGTTTTTACCAGTCAATGGACGGTATATTACTAGTTTTTGCCTGCGGTTTCACCCGCATATTTTTGGTGATGATAGTCTCTTTCCTATAAATAATAAAAGTTCATGATCATGGAGCACCTTTTTTTTTTAAAAAAAGGTTCTCAATCATCTTGAAATTTTATTATTTCCCCTACTTACGGTGTGCAAGCCAAATAAACAAACACATTCGCTTTTGCATTTGTAATATTACAGGGGTGTGTGTTGGGTAACCTCCTCGAGTGTCGCTCCGATTCCGATCCCGCTGCAGTCCGGGGGGAACGGAATCGGAGCGGCCGGTACACCCTGGGCGGCGGTCAATGGCTTCCCCTTCACCCCTTCATAGGGTTGGCATTGATCGTCGGCCAATACCCAACGTGGCGGGAACACATCGCTCTCCGTACTCCTCTGCTTTCAGAGGAGACAGGATGAGCGATGCTGTTAGTGGTGAGATGGCCCAGGGTCAGCCGGGGTGCGAGGGATATGCTCTATGGGTAACCTTACACCCCGGCGTCTGAAGACCCGAGACGGCGTGCGGTTTTAGTCGGTGCAAGTCCGACATAACCGCCCCCGCTGGCCGGCGGGGGGGTATCCGAAGGGATTTCCGCACGATAAAAAAAAAAAAAGGTAAGGATACCTACACATATTTTATTACGAATACTAAGAACAATAGAATAGAAGACTAATTCTTTAATAACCGTAGGCAATGGAGCTAGATAGAAATATTGACGATGGCGAGGTTCCCGGAGGCAGCGTTTCACAAAGTGTTGTAAGTTGTTTAAAATATTTGTATAAGTATAACATTTTTGTTATGGAAAAAGCTTTTACATGTAAGTGATTACTTTCTTTTTATTTTTCGGCGCCTTGAAATAGCTAATTTCAACTCAAGTAATACCTAAAAGTTGTGTCAAATTTTGATTATATTTATTTAGGTTTCACATTAGGTAAGATTTCGCCAATGCAAACTCACGTGCATTGGCGAAATCTTAATGTGACACTTATTTTATACTTGAGTTCGATTTATTTTGAACTTAACACTACAAGATGATAAATATTAAAATCTAATCATGATCATAAAAATTCATAGTTAGGAAGTAATGGAAGTACTAATTATAAACATGACGGCCGTTAATAAAAGTGATTTTTTACCTTCTGGTTTATGGCCAAAGGCCATGAACCTGTCGCTACACGCGACGGCGACAGCGATTTCGTATCCATGGCGCACTCTTATGTAAAACGCAGCATGGATTTCGAAATTGCAAGTCGCAACGAGTAGTAGAACAATAGTGTATAATAATAAATAAAAGATACAATTTCGTACACGTTTTTTTATTTATTATCCAGCATTTTTCAACTATCAAAAGGAAACACCTGTATCAGCGCACTATGTTGTGGCGCGAAATTTGAAATGCTTATGCACACATACAACGTAATACTTGCCAGAATTTTTTATGGCCGGGCACACGACGGTAATAATTACGAGCGCGCGTCAAGCACACGAAAGGATTTACGGCCCCGTCCGGCGGCGCATAGTCAATCTGTTTAACTTTATTCATTTTGAAAGCGAAACTTTGTGCCAATACATCCAGAAGAAGTCCTTGGAATAAACATTATTTTATAATAATGCATGGCTTGTGAATGCCGAATTCAACGACTATTCTGCATTATGTGACTCCTTTTATTCTCTAACTATTTATTTTTTCAACCCTAATATAATGTGCACCCGCTGGACGGGTGCTATAAGCGTGCGCACATTTACAATAGCTATGTACACTCGATTGTCGTACGACTCGTCAGCCGGGTTGTGGGCACACGAGAGATTATTTTTATTAGGTACATAAATATGGCTTCGGTTTCGAATTTCAAACAATATTGAAAGCACTCTGCATTATTTAGTTCATTTTATTTGATAACTGATAACTTTGTCAACCCTGATATCGTATTTTAATTTTGGACCCGCGTGACGGGTGCTGGGCATGTGCACTTGTCAAAAATAGCCGTGTTTAGTTACGACTCGTGAGCCGGGTTCTGGGCATACGAACTTGATATTGTTGCACCCGTGAGCCGGGTGCGTGGGCATAGAATGTGTTAATTGTCAAACACAAACAAACGCGTGACGACTTCGCAACCCACAACATATGTGTTTTCCAGTCTGCTTGTAACGTCTTTGAGAATACGCGTGTAGCGTGTTCGCCCGCACCCGCGTCACGAAATCTTTATAGCTCGATACATATGTGCGTAATAACAACAATGTTGTGTTTTTTCAGTATACCTGCATTTATATTTACTATTAGGGCAGCAGGGAATGTGTTCTTGGTAAAAGTTCTTGGGGCTACAGAAAGGCCGTAAGGCATAGCTGTGAATTCGTAAATAGACATTTGACCATTTATGTCCTCAAACTGAAAACGTAAGTATTTTCGATCAACTTTTGAGATTGGAAGAAGAAGATATGCTTCTTTTAGATCTATAGAAGCCAAATAGTTATTTTTTGTGATAAGCTTGGCGGCCGTTCTGTAGTTATCCATTTTAAAGTGAAATCTAGGTATGAACTTGTTTAACAGTTTCAAATTAAGAATGAATCTTTTACTTCCATCCGATTTAGGGGCTAAGAAAATCTTAGAGATAAACTGCTTTTCACCTGGTTCACATTGGACGATCGCACCCATATCTAACAACTTTTGGATAGCGATTCTCATATCATGTTTCTCTGTTGTATTAGAGAAAGTGTTTCGAGGTGTCTCATTTTGAGAAACTTCGGTATTAAAAGGTATCGAGAAACCATTCTTTACCCAGTTAAGTATGGTTGTGTTGTTTGATACTTTTAGCCAACAATCATAAAAATGCATTAATCTACCGGCATGACATACCGAAGTCAATTCCGACGAGCACCTCGCTTGGATTGACTGTGGTTCCTGGTCGATGACGTCGCTGCAGTGGCTGTCTTGTGGGTCGGTGTAGACGTCCTCACTGGCCCTCCCTTCCCCCCCCCCTGTTCGACGACTGTTGGCGGAAGGGGGCTGTCCAGTTTCCCTGATAGCGGTTTCTCGTCGTCGTTTGTGAAGTTGAGGGAGCTTGCTTTTGTGGTGGAGCATTCTTTTTTATTTGCAGGCCTTGCTTCTCGATTGTTTTAGAAGCTTTAATCTTGTCGGCGAGCTTAGATCCAAAAAGGGTTTCGTCCCTTTCGACGTTTTCAATGACATGAAGGAATGCTTTATCTAGGGCCGGTGTAATGGCTTTGATTCGGGCCTGTGTCTCCACGAAATGAAGGTCTGATAAGATGCGGCAGCCCTCAGATAGCATCTTTACGACCTGTACTTTGGTTTCCTTTTCCTCGCCATTCGACACAAGAACTGAAAGGGCTCTAGTGATACTAGATATTTCCAGGCCTAGTTGCTGTTGCGCCGCTTCGAATTTTTTGTCCCGTGTTCTAGCGCTCTCTGAAATGGCGGCTGATATCTCAGGGTTGAGGGTAGGAGCCCTGAGCAATCTGCAGTTATCGGGAATGGGGATTCTCCATATTTTCTAAATAGTGCTAATTGCAAAACCATTTAGAGGAATAAGGTTTTTGTTCGTTTTTCTGTATTTATAATCAAAAAATACTTATTAGTTACTTATATTTTTCAAGAAATATGTTTAACCTTTATTTGACCTTCGATGACGTCATCACAAGAAGGCATAATGTGAAATACCTTTGCTTTATTCCGTATTTAAAAAAAATCTATTGAACGCTATGTCAACTTGTCAACGCTGTCAAAAATATAACCGTGTTCTGTGATATAACCTTACTTAAATTTTGTTGTTGTTATTGCTTAGCCAAAATCACTCGGTAATAAATACCAAAATATTGCATTTATCATGGAACTTAGAAAGTGTTTTGTGTTGCAAAAATGACAGCGCGAACAGCCAAGGGAAGATTTTTGTTAAAATTAGAGAAGATTTGCGAAAAGTGTGGTGTCAGGAGGCAGGTGTGGAATATGCTAGTAAAGCTATTATGTATTGTTGTGAAGACCACATTGATGTGAGTATTATTTTACATAATATGACGCTTGTTCGATAACAGGTCACTTTATTTACATACATTTTTAATAAGGTATTAAAAGCTGTTTATTGTTTTTGTTACAGCCTGTGGTCGATTTAAAGAACTATCATAAAACTAAATTAATGAACCAGGAACCAATTTTGAACGCTAAAGCCGTATTAAGAAATATCACTCAAAAGCCAGAGGTATGTAATTAAGTGTTATTACTATTTACATTAAGTATTTACAATTAACTATAGGTACCTAACAATTTTACTTATACACTTTGAATAAATATTGCTCATTATATTTTATAGATTCCACCAGTTATGCCAGGAGAAACAGAGTTAGAGAAGATATTATTATCACCACATCCAAACCTAACACCTGCAAAAAAAAGAAAATTTGAAGATACAGTAATGCCTAGTACATCTTCTACTGTGTTTCCCATGAAGGTAAATTTAGGTGCCAGTTGTTCATTTATCATTATACTATATAAATGTTGTTTTTATGATAATTTCATAATCTTTTTAATGTTCATTCAAAAGTTTGATTTATAATCAAGTTCAGAAACAGCATATCTTTAGAAGTACTGATTTTCTATGTTATATAACTTAGTAGTAAGGCTTAGGTCATTAATGTTATTCATAAGTATACACAATCCCACCCTTTGTAACCTTGTACCCATAGGCCTTTGGGATATTCTGGCATGGTAAGTATTATGGCTAGTAGGTGTGAGATGTATATACTATAGCTGGAGTATGTTTTATTTCAGGTACAAGTTGGAGTGCAATGTAAACCTGTTATGCTAGACAAAAGCACAAATTATAGAGCAAGAAAAAGGACAGCATCTATGTCGACAACAGCATTTGAAGTACATTCCTCCCAGGACACTTCTACAACTACTTCCTTATTTGGATATACATCAGAAAATGAAGAGAGCACTTTAGAAATATTGAAACCTAAATTACAAATTAGGAATAACATTTTAGAAATTATTTCTAAAAAACCTAAGATGTATTTAGGATTACCGAAACAATATTTGTGGCTAATTGATTATGTAGTAGCTAATAGTACACCAAAAATAACTTCACTTTGTATTATTGTAACTTTGTTTAAAATTAAACAAAATGATACCATAGAAAGGATTAGTGATCAGCTTGAGCTATCACGTACTAAACTTTCAATAATGATTTTGCAAGGTATCGAGGCATTGGCGAATTTCTTTCAAAATATTATTTTGAGCCCACAACCAAAGCAAATCAGAAACAATTTACCTTTAGTATTTAAAATAAGATATTCTAATGTGCAAGTCATTATTGATTGTTTTGAGATACAGATATCTAAGCCATCAGATCCTTTAAAGCAAGCTCAAACATGGTCACAATATAAAAACTGCAATACTGTAAAGTATTTAATAGGTTGCACTCCAAATGGCTTAATAAGTTTTATTTCAAAAGGTTTTGGAGGAAGGATGTCCGATAAAGCTATAGTGGAAAAAAGTAATTTCATTAGTTCTCTTCACCAAAATTCTGTGGTATTAGCTGATAGGGGTTTTAAGGAAATAGAATCATTATTATATCCTCTTGGAATAAAACTATTAAGACCTCCTAGTGTCTATTCTGGGGTGACACAATCACTAACTGAGGCACTTCAAAGTAAAGTTATTGCTAGTCTAAGAGTGCATGTCGAAAGAGTAATAAGACGAGTAAGAGAATTTTCTATTCTCAAACCACACTCAGTTGTGCATTACAAGTATGTGCCTTACCTAGATGAAATAGTGATTATAGCTTGTGGTCTAATTAATTTGCAGGATGAAATAATAAAGAGTTCATAAATATTAAAGGTTTTTATTTTGCACTTTTTAACAATTTAGGATATATATAGTCTTTCCAAAATTCTTCTGCCTTACTAATCATGTCCATTAAGAAGTTTTCATTAAAGTCTTCCCACAAAATATGGACATCTTTTGTTGTTTCGAACTGTGGATCGGCAACACAAAATAAACCTTTGCTTTTCTTACATGCAAGCATTTGGCAATGTAATTGAGTTTTAAATTTGTCTTGAATTACATTATTTTTTATGTAGGTTTTTACAGTCTTCTCAGATATTGGGCATTTTATCTCGACTACAAAATCATTTGCAACTCCATCAGGGGATGCTCCCAATATGCCATTAATGAGAACAAATCCAGACTTTTTTATATTGATATTGAGAGTCTTTTCCACAACTTTGAGCACTCCTTCTTCCAACTTTCTTCCTCGTTGAATTGCTTTGGTTTCAGGTACTTTATAACCACCAAGTATTTGCTCCACTAAGGAGCCATCTGTTCTACATTGTGCAGCTTCATAAAGTTTTGATGCTGTCAATCTGCCTTGACGTATACTGTGCCAGTATTTGCTATTAGCTTGACCCACTGTTTTTTTATTAATATCTTTTACAATCTCATCAGTTAAGTAACTTTGCAAATACTCTTTAAAATGTACATAATCATGAACAGCATTTGTCTCAACAAATGCTACCATCATATCAAATATGTTATTTGACTGTATGGTATGTGTTTCACTAAACTGTAGAGTTAAGGAATTATGTATTTGTCTTTTTGCACACTCTTCATGATTTTTTTTTAAAACTGCAGCATTTTTACGTACCAGCATTGGTTTTTTTTAAAAATATCTTTACTAGACACATGTTGTGTTCGAGCCCTAGATAATGTTGGCTTGTTCCAGTGACATTGGACTTCGGTAGATGATGGCTCTGAGCTTTTTTTTTCTAGCCAGAAAAGAAGCAGCAAAGAGTGCTTGCATCCACCTGT
The DNA here is from genome assembly GCA_946251805.1 of Cybosia mesomella. Taxonomy (NCBI): domain Eukaryota; kingdom Metazoa; phylum Arthropoda; class Insecta; order Lepidoptera; family Erebidae; genus Cybosia; species Cybosia mesomella. The sequence continues at coordinate 16,440,301 of OX276411.1, forward strand.
AATAAATTGTAAGATTATAATCTATACACACATATTTATGGAATATTCCTGAATGAAATATATTTAGCCTTTCATAAATCAAGGGAATAAACCATTAGCAAGCCAATAAGCCAAGGGTTTAGACTGTTAACTTGCTAGCTTGCTTAAGTGATTCATTAGCGTAATAAACTGTCTACAATCATTGTTGGTGAAGTCACGTCCTACTCTGTCACTGTCGGCTCTCTGGTTCGCCTGATCTACTGGCAGGTGTTTTTCACTGCGGGCTTGGAATTTCAAGGATGCATAAAGACCTAGCGAGCAAGTCCATCGGTAAGTCCGCAGACTTTTAGGTGCTCCATTAGCAGTTTAGACCTTTAGCTCACGAGTTCGTTGGCATACCAGCGACTAAGTCCGCAAATGAATCACCCCTTTATAAAGGTCTCATAAAAATGTGATTTACCTGCTGAAGCTGTGGGCCTACCGCCCAAGTGTCGTCGATATCACAGCCGTCGAAATGTTGCGCTGGTCAAGGTCGACGGCCATTTTGTACCGCCCCATTGATAATTGATGCCGGCGCGGCGTAAGAATGAATGAAACGCTGTTTTTGACAGTTAAATAGCTGCCGCCTAAAAAAATTCAAATCGACCGCGTCTCATGAGCTGTCGTTTTGAATATTATTTTCTTTTCCGACGGTTGATTACGATGCCGATTGCACCTAACACTGGGCTACCATGGCTTTTATGGGTGCGACTGCCGACGACTGGGTTCTGCCCTCCTTTTGTACCTAACACTGGGCTATTATGGCATTTATGGTGGCGACTGCCGACGAGTGGGTTCGGCCCTCCTATTGTACCTAACACTGGGCTACTATGGCTTTTATGGGGGCGACTGGGTTCTGCCCTCCTATTGCACCTATATTGGGCTACTATGGCTTTTATGGGGGCGACTGGGTTCTGCCCTCCTATTGTACCTAACACTGGGCTACTATGACTTTTATGGGGGCGACTGCCGACGAGTGGATTCTGCCCTCCTATTGTACCTAACACTGTCTACCCAGTCGCACCCATAAATGCCATAGTAGCCCAGTGTTAGGTGCAATAGGAGAGCAGAACCCAGTCACCCCCATAAAAGCCATAGTAGCCCAGTGTTAGGTGCAATAGGAGGGCAGAACCCAGTCGCCCCCATAAAAGTCATAGTAGCCCAGTGTTAGGTGCAATAGGAGAGCAGAACCCAGTCACCCCCATAAAAGCCATAGTAGCCCAGTGTTAGGTGCAATAGGAGGGCAGAACCCAGTCGCCCCCATAAAAGTCATAGTAGCCCAGTGTTAGGTACAATAGGAGGGCAGAACCCAGTCGCCCCCATAAAAGCCATAGTAGCCCAGTGTTAGGTGCAATAGGAGGGCAGAACCCAGTCGCCCCCATAAAAGCCATAGTAGCCCAGTGTTAGGTGCAATAGGAGGGCAGAACCCAGTCGCCCCCATAAAAGCCATAGTAGCCCAGTGTTAGGTACAATAGGAGGGCCGAACCCACTCGTCAGCAGTCGCCCCCATAAAAGCCATAGTAGCCCAGTGTTAGGTACAAAAGGAGGGCAGAACCCAGTCGCCCCCATAATAGCCATAGTAGCCCATTGTTAGGTGCAATAGGAGGGCAGAACCCACTCGTCGGCAGTCGCCCCCATAAAAGCCATAGTAGCCCAGTGTTAGGTGCAATAGGACGGCAGAATCCACTCGTCGGCAGTCGCACCCATAAAAGCCATAGTAGCCCAGTGTTAGGTGCAAGCGGCATCGTAATCAACCGTCGGAAAAGAAAATAATATTCAAAACGACAGCTCATTGTGTGAAGTGTCATTTCATTACGGCACCTCATGAGGTGCCGTAATGAAATAACACTTCAAAGCGACGCCGACGATTTGAATTTTTTTAGGCGGCAGCTTTTAACTGTCAAAAACAGCGTTTCATTCATTCTTACGCCGCACCGGCATCGATTATCAATGGGGCGGTACAAAATGGCCGTCGACCTTGACCTACGCAACATTTCGACGGCTGTGATATCGACAACACTTGCGCGGTAGGCCCCCTGGACAGCTTTGACATACTGATTCTATTATAACATCATTTTTTTCATCTATCTGACATACAACTGTGTACATTTTGTCAGTCACTTTATGTTCTGGTACAATTTTGGCTTTTACTGAACAATAATTTACTGTTCTGTACACTTGAACATAGCCTACAGCAGTATTCAAATACGAGTCGCGGGATGACCTGAAAAACAACATTGTTACAAAAACTTTCAGGAGTGATGGTATTTGTCGTTTTTATTATTCAAAAACAAAAACTACTAAAATCAAACAAACTATAAATACTTACATCAACATTTTTGCACCTCTGATTTCGGCTAGATAGTGCTTACGAGTATTACTTGTAGCAATAAATTCCATCAACATTATGTTTTCAACTTTTGGTAAGTTTCTCGAATCCGCTTTTTCATACATATCGGTACTTGTATTTGACGAACTGGCCATTATATAAGCGTAAGTTATAAAAGTAGCAGGAAATAAAAACAAAACAAATAAAAATAGGTAGGTACTACGTTGACACTTAGAGGTTAGAATTTCTTCTGTCATTTAAATTGTTGTTGTTTTTTGGGTTTGTCCGTTCGGACAGGCAAGGGCCAACTGACCATACAGCCAATTCTTCAGTTATTTCTTTTAAAATTTAAGTAGTCATTCAAGGCAATGTATGCCTAGTCTTCTATTTTTCGTTTCCAATATTTTTCTTCTTCATCGTCTATCTTCTTTAGTCAGTTTCTTGCATTTTCTTTTGAGTTAGGCAATAGTTGCCAGATCTGTATTTATCTTCAAGAATCGAAATAAAGGTATTAAGTTGTCAAGTCCGGGTTTATAAATCTCCAATAGTGGATTTTATAAAGTTATAAATTGGGATAAAGTTCTCAGGGCAAGCCAGAATGTCTTGGAGTGAAGGCGGGACATTATGATGTTTTTCTATTAGGTGGTCTATAAGTAGTAAGCGTTGAATGTTGAATGTCTGGCATCTGTCATTTAAAATTCATGTTGTCACAGACAAAGTTTTTATAGGTACGTTTTGAATATTGGTCTTTTGGCCGCCGGTGATGACGTCATTCATACAAAAACTTTAAAAATCTATAAAAAAAGAAATTGCCACTGAATTTAAAAAAATATTTAAATTACATTCTTAAAATACCCTATTTCAACTAAAAAATTAATAAAATAAATACATTATTTTTTTTGGACAATGCCCATTGTCAGCTCCTTAAGTAAGGTGTCTTTATTTTCTTTTGATATTCCGCGACGAAGTGTAGGTAACCAACGATCTGCAAGATTTTGGTGGATTTTTTCGCCATAAGTCGGTTTTTCGTTGATTGGATCTCCCAAAGCCAGCAAAAATTCGGCATCTATTTCAGGCGCTACCTCGGCCTCAGAAGTGGGTGTGGGATCCTGGGCTGGTTGATCAGAACTAGTAGGATCCCCTATTGGTGGCGATCCTGTCGCAGGATTATCCACTTGATTCGTATTTTCTGAAACGTACAGAAAAATACTAGGTTAGAACGGTAAATAATCCTCGTGAAAGGAAATTTAACAATTAAGATCGTCGTGTTAGCTTACGTCTAACCACCCGATCGCACGATTAAAGTATTGGCCCATAAAAGTACTCGTATGTCGCTAAAAGCTTGCAAAACTATAGCTTTCAATAACTAGAAGCGGTTATCGTGTTAGCTCTCGTCTAACCTCTAAACCTGAATATATAATTACGAAAGAAGTCCTCTGTGTTGCCTCTCGGACAACCTCCGGGACGAAGCCCTTTGTGTTGATTTGCATTCAACCTCTAGGGCTATGTACAATATCTCGTCGTAGGTATATTTCCCACTGAGTATCACAGATTCACTTTTTACGTTAGATAAAAGTAAGATTACTCACCATTTTCTGAATCCGAATCAGAATATATTATAACACGACGACGTCGGGGTCGTGCTTCATCATTTTCCTTTAATTTTCTAATTTTATCTTCATAATATTGAATTTTTGCATTATTTTTTCTTTTCGGCATAATGTCGGTGGAAAAAGAAAATATTTGAATTCAGACCGAACGTTACCACGCACAGATAAAGAATGATGGCGCCGAGCGCGGGAGCCGTAGTGTTGGGAACAGTGTGGCCAACTTAAACTTTAAAAATCGACTCAAATTATCGATTTAATTACTCTAAAAAACGTGCGATAGTTACCTGTATGGTTAGAGGACTACATAGTGTACTTATATCTGAAGAATGAAGCTACGAAATATAATGCAGCATCTTGTCCGTAATCAAGGCCTTGGTCTGGAAGATAAGAATTGAAAGCCGTTTCACCTTCGATCGATCCAACTGTACATAATATATTGTACATACTAATGGGAACCTGATTGACAGTCTGTAGAACTTGTCGAAATTCTTCATTCATAACAAAACGAGTACTAAGCGGAAAGGACTCTTCTTTATGTTGAACATATCTAGAATAGAATACTTTAAAAGAAATAAGAAATAATGAGACTCTATAATATTGATAAATTGTGCAAATGTCTACGACTACATCATGGTTCCAAGCACTGATCAGTCTGCTATACTCTGCTACTGTAGTGAAGCCAACGCCACGAGTGGAAGAGGAATGGCACGTGGTTGTACTGTAACGGCCATAGATATAAGGCTCTGTTCAAGCTGAGCGGCATCTTGATTGAAAACGCCTAAACGCTTTTGAGCTGCTTCGCGTAATGGATTGAAGTGCTTTTTATTCGCCATAGTGACGAACGAGGCTGTAGATTTAGCCTTAGCTCCTTGTCCACGCGATTTCTTCTTATGAGGTGCAGGTTTTGCTTCTGATTCTTGCTGGTTGGATGGTGCGAGCTGTTGCTCAGATACATCATTACGTTGAGAAGACATAATGTTTCACAAAGTCCGTACAAACTAGGTCCGGTAAATTGTCAAAGTGTGTCGCATCGCCTACATTCTCCCTCCAAGAAGTCTGTCAGTTGGACAAGGGTGGGCAGTTCCGTGCTACTGCCCCCATGCAGCTGTTCAAACCGACTTTGAACAGCTGCAGGCAACCGCGACAACACCATATACAAAATGATATATGACCATTGGTCCACCGGAAGACCAAGGTTCTGAAGGGCCTTAGTGGCCACCAGCACAGGGTTGAGCACCTGTACCCGGATATCAGCATCCCGAGTTACTCGAGGGATGCTGAACAGCTTTCCCAGCTGCGCATCAACCAACCGCCGTTTGTGTTGGTAGCGGTCCAACAATATGGACCTCGCTATCTCATAATTGCCCGCAGTGACTGTTAGGTGACCGACCAACTCCTTCGGTTCACCCCGCAGAGCCATCAATAGTTGGGCCAACTTGTAGGCGTTGTCCAGGTCGCCCCGACCGTGGACCAGACTGTCAAATAAATTGATGAAGGCTGGCCACTCATCAATTGCCCCACTGAAGGCCGGAATCTCCAGATGAGGCAGCCGTCCAACAACACTCTTCGGGGGTGGGTCCCCGTCGCGACCACTTATTCTTCTCCGCGCGACACTCGATGTCCCCAAAGCATGCCATCGCTTGGTTAGCATCCGCGCAGAGCTGCTTCACCGTTGCCACTGAAGCTTCATCGGTGAGCCCGAGAGCTTCAGCCTCCGCAGCCAGCCGACACACCTTCCCGACGCGTGTCATTGCGTCCTCCACACGCTTGAGTAGGACATCATCCATGTCCGGTCGCTCCACATACTGATGAGTATGGGCGAGCCATCTAATCTCCTCCCGGACACCATTCCGCAGTACCGTCAAAGGTGAAGGTGCCATGTTGATCGATTCAACAGATTCTGGTCCTATACTTCACTGCCGAACTAAATATAGCCAGATACCAGCACTTACCCGTCAGCGCTGGGCACAGAAATTAAAATTAAGTTGTTAAAACCTAAGCGACTACTACAAATAATTAAATCCTAAAAATATTTAATATGGTCGCCCTGTGGATATACACCCTATAACTATGCACTCTAAATCAATTAGAGAATACCACCATAAACACAAACACATTTGATCAAAGAAATACGGCAAACCAAGCTATATTACATTTAATTTGATTAATTTTACATTCTAAATAATAAAAATAATAGAAAAATGAATATAAATACATATGTACTTACACTAGTTTATTTTTGCCACAATCACAAAGTAAACAACAAAAACACACCTGTTGCGCGCGCGTCACCTGAATTTGAACATTTTTTTTATTGTCATCCCACGACGTAATTATTCACTCCCGATCGCCAAAAAAAATCAATTCAGTTCACTTTCGATGCAAACAAAAATAAATCGTAACAACCTAAGAATAATTCGTAAAATCGCATGTAAAGTGTTTTGTCGTGGATCCACGCTTAGACACTTAGGCGTCTGGATTTTTTGAACGTAAATCCACGCGTTATACACACGAAAGGTTAATGAAGAATCCCACTTCCCATGAACTTAATTTCGCAGTAACACCACATAGGTTACATTTGCATTTATTTTCACCTTTTTTACTGTAATTGGTCTTGTTCATCTATATATATATATTTATTGTAATTTTATAACTCAAGAATGGGCTCAGCTATCCAGACCAAATATTTAGGCTTTGTTCGGACTATTTAGTAAATACTTTATGTGAAGTTTACACAAAATTGGTCGATTGGGAAAGAACATGGCTATGTTGTTTGTTTCGACATCCACGCGGGCGGAGCCGCGGGCAACAGCTAGTTTACTATATATTTTCATTCTTAAAATGACAAAACTGTATTGGTATGAATCATAATTATATGAATTACATAGCCAAAGCCATCTATTGAGTCTCATCTCAATATTTTTCAAATTTAGTTCGGTGATATTGTGGAGGAACGTGGTGTGATGTTCCTCCAACACAAAGGGAGGATCCTCCGACTAGGCAAGGTGATCACGCCTGGCCTGGAAGAAATCTTCGTAGCTACTTTGGCGTCCACCAGAAATGGCGGTGGCGTCGCCGTCGCTGCCGGGTCACCAGAGCTATTCGTAGCTACTTTGGCGTCCACCAGAAATGGCGGTGGCGTCGCCGTCGCTGCCGGGTCACCAGAGCTATTCGTAGCTACTTTGGCGTCCACCAGAAATGGCGGTGGCGTCGCCGTCGCTGCCGGTTCAGTAGAGCCAATTGCGTGGCTGATGGTGCGCGCTGGGGAGTGCACGCTGGAGTTTGACGGCTTGCCAGTGAGGAAGGCGTGCATACTTCCAGACGTGCCGTCACCCGAAATACCGAGCAAGAAAAGGAAGGGAAGGAATGGAAGGAAAGGAAAGCGGAAGATTAAATCCAAAAAATTAAATATATAAGTACCTAGGCGTGAATTCTACAGAAAAGGCTTAATCAAAGCAATATCGACGTGTCGACGCGATTTCACTTTGCGTCGATGTATACGATTTGGCTTTGATTATGCCTTTTCTGAAGAATTCACGCTTTAGGTAGGTATATGAAACCTGTTTTTTTATTTCTATTGTTGCAAATTTCAATACTGTGTAACACTGTGTACACACTGTGTAAAGTAAAAAAAACACTTATATTTACAAATTTATTATATACAAGTTCATTAATATTTTAGGGCCCTATACAAATGGAATAATTCCATATGTATAGGGCCCGTTATTCAATTGAAGTGGCCGCTTCGGCTGCGAGTGCCTTCGCCACGACGCGCGTCGCTGCAGCTGCGCGCCAACGCTCCTGCATGGCGCGCAGCTCAGGCTCCAGCAGCTGCCGTGTCTCCGGCGCTCGCAGCTCGGGGAGGAGCAGCCTCTCATAAAGCCGCACTTGGTGCCGGCTGATGCGGCGCGGCTGCTGCGACACCGGGGGTGCTGTAACCGCCAGCTCCTCCACCGGTGGCGTAGCAGCCGGCTCCTGCTGCTCCTTATTGCAGCTGTACACATAAAATGACAATAAAATTATATTATTATGAAAGTAGAAGAAACGAAAGGTGTATGTCAGGATCATAGCCAGTAGTACAGTATACCTTGTATGTCAGGATCATAGCCACTAGTACAGTATACCTTTTCTGTCTGTATGTATTACAATCATCATGCATGTAGAACTGGCAAATATTAGGAAGGACCATCATGCCAAATAAAATATAAATCTTTTAGCTGTTCATGCTTGACGAAGAACTATTTTTGGGGCATCATCAGGATATGTTATAAAACCAAACCTATGTAAGCCGTATAAGCTAAATCAAAAGAATAAGTGAGCGGAGCCCGGGCTCTGTGGTGAAAGCTTCAGATGGAACTGGTTACAATTTATATTCCCAAGTGTATCTACAACTTACAAGAGACAGTGGATCAACTTACTTCCTACCTAAGTTATTTCATTATTAGTGTTGCAAGCTTTTGCACACTGCAACACTAGAAATACAGATTGTATAACTTAATTCAATAAGTCTTGAGAATAATCATTTTGTAGATAAATCATTTTTGATACCTTGATTTACATTCACTACAATTAGGATTGATTAGGAGACACATTTTAGTATTGTTTATTCTGCAGTTGAAAATCAGTTTTATGAATGAAATTTTGTAAAAACTTACACTACTTTTCGCAGCCACTCCCCACATCTAAAACAGTAACACACAATGCAAAAGATTACTAAATGTGCAAGCCATTACATTTTTAATTAGTATACAGTGCATATTTACTACATGCTTCAGCCATTTCCCACATTTTATATTGGAACAGTAGGTAACATACAATGCCAATTTTTTTTAAGTAGGTGACCACCCCACCATCCAACATCTTTGTTAGTATGCCCATACACAGTTTATTGTTAAATAGCCATACCAGGTTTTTGAAATGCAGCAGCAAAAGATACCTGGTGGGTATCCTGATTCAAATACCCCATTTATTTCCTTGCCAGAGTAACAGCGGGGCCCTCGTGTGCTCATGATACTTATGAGTTTGAAAATGTGGATGTAATTTGTAAGCATTCAGTGGGTACCTATTTAATACCCTAAAAAATATATTTACGTTGAAATAGAGGAATTATTCGAAAGTTTCTACTAAGTATAACATTAAAATCATTACCGGAATAAAACGTTGCACATTGTTTTCTTTTGCTGAAACAATAATAGAATAATATATCCACACTGACAATAGAATAATAAATAACTAAATTCTTTATCAATATATAAAAATACTTACATAATTGCAGTTATAGTTACAATTGCAAAAAGTTTGAACACGAACTGTCGAACTTAGTTCCTCTAATAAAACATAGACAAAACTTTTTTTTCTTAATTTCGGCCACCACACTTTTAAGCCATGCGCTGCTGTACCAGTGGCGCAAGGAGGCGCTGGAGCAGGGCCATAGGCCAGAGCCCCGAGAAATCAGGGCTCAGCGGTCCCTGCTCCGTCAGGAACTCATGGAGACATGGAGGGTGCGACTTGAGCACCCCAGGTGGGGGGAATCCACCATTGCGGCGGTGAGACCGATCATGAAGGAGTGGTTGGAGAGGGACCATGGGGACCTCTCCTACCGGATGTGCCAGATGGTTACCGGACACGGGTGTTTCGGTAAGTATCTGTGGCGCATCCACCGGGAGACGACGCCGCAGTGCCAGCACTGCGAGGATCCTGGCGAAGACACGGCGCTCCACACGTTGGTGGAGTGTCCTGCGTGGGCGAGTCAACGCCGGGATCTCGTTGCGGTCCTGGGCGTGGACGTTCTCTCGTTGGAGACCATGGTGAGGGCCGTGGTCTCCGACGGGAGCAAGTGGCACGCCGCCGCCTCTTTCTGCGAGCAGGTAATGCGCGCGAAAGAGACGGCGGAGAGGGAGCGGGAGAGAACCCTGCCCCCCGAGTTTCGCAGTCTGCGGCGAGGACGCCGCAGACTCATCTACGCCCGGGACTACCGACCTCCATGATCGGGGCCTGAGGACGGCAGTTGGCCGACTCGCCGTCCTTACAGAAGCAGGCCGTGGCGGAGGCGTGTCGTGTGTGCCCTACACACGCCTGCCAACTCACCGAAGCGGGATAAAACCCGACCCCACCAGGCGAGGCCGCGGTGGCGGCCAAAGTCCGCCGGCAACCCTGGGGTTATCCTTTCGAGGGCTTACCCGGGGTGCCCGGCAACGGACACTTGGGGAGGACACCGTGCGGTTTTAGTCGAGACACGACATAACCACCCCCGCAGGCCGGCGGGGGGGTATCCGAAGGGATTTCCGCACGTTAAAAAAAAAAAAAAAAACGTCTTAATTTTGAGTATCGAAATCAGGTTTTTTTTTAACTATAACACTACTACATTTAGCAAATACTGTTAAACTGATTCATAGTAATCGCAGTTGGTTTAAATAGGTACTTAAATATATGACGTTCGCAATCAACTAATAAAAAGCAAATAAATGATGCCGTACTTGTGGCGCTTACCTTTAATGTATTGCCGGATGCCACTACGTCCACGGCTTAGAATTATCGATTCATCTATCGATAATTCTTCGCCAGGACTATATAATTCTGACATTCTATTGTTAAAATAGGCAATCAAGCTATGTAAATTATTGGGGCCAAATCTTAAACACCTATGTATGAGCAAGAAGTCGTTTTTGGACATGAATTACCGGCGAATAAATTAAATAAATAATGTTTACGCCAATAATCGGAATATCTATTTACTTTTACGGTTCCCATGTGGAATAAAATTCCTAAAAAAATTATTAACCTGTCGATGGTTAGTGTTTTCTATCTACGTATTCTGGCGTGAGGCGTGGTGCATGCGGCCAAAATTTCGTTTACGCATTGATTTGTGGCAGATACAATTTGTTCCAAGACATTTACGGTGAACAATAATTTAAAAAAATCATACGCCGTTGTTGCATCGGCGCATACCTCCTCTTGCGTGGTGAAAATAGCGGGCGCTCGAGGACCACGCCTGTGTAGGGTCCACTCTTCCCCTTCCTCGTCATCCTGCGCCTCTTCACCCTCGCTCGAGTCGCTCTCACTCTCTTCAGAGCTATAGCTGCAAAATATATTTCACCTGGGGCTTTTGCGTCTATGGAGCAATGGCGTTTATTTGAAATAAAATAAAAGCTACTCAAAATCTAAAACTACTACCATTTGGATCTATTATTTTCTGCAACATTTTATTTATAAAATGGCAACATAGGTTTTTGCATGAGAGAAATTTGAATTGTCGGCCATTTTGTGAATTACGGCCATTTAGTGTTTAAGTGAAACTTCGTGCTGCGCGAAGTAAGTAAGCTAAATCATAAAAAATCCATGAAACGCCTTGATTTTCCGTTTTGATTTTAAATTTACGTGTTCATAACATTACTGTCTTATTAGATTTTCAGTATTTTTATAGATATGAGCATTAAAAAATTTGAGGTTAGTTGTGAATATTTGAGGTAAATGCGTCTGCAACTTAGGGGCTATTGCGTCTCCGTGGCGCAATTACCCCAAAAGCAGATATCTTCAAACTTTTCACGTTAGTCGTTACATCCAAATTTTAACGCAAGTTTAGAAGTTATGTACTTGTTTATTGTTCATTAAATAGGTTTGTGTTCATGTAGGTTATTTTTATTTCAGGTTGAATAATAACATAATAATGGTGATACTGAAATATATCGACATTGACAAATTTTTGACCAAAATAGATTTCCAAAATTATATAGAAGAGAGACTTACCTGGCCATGGCATGAGACACATTTTGTTTGGTCACATAAAAGTTATGGATGTAACCAACCAAATCAGGCATTAACCGGCCCATATCATTTTATTTTAAATATGAATATTGAAAATGCAAACGATTTATTAAATAATTCATCTTTTTGGTGCCAGTATTGTAATATTTTTACAATTTATTTACATTATCCAGAAGATGAATGTGAATTTTGCCATTAGACAATGTAATTTATAATAGCATCATTGGAAATTGTAGTTTTATTTCGTTGTAAGTAGAAGAATGCAAAATGTAGGTTCAGAGATGGCCAAAATGCCCTACCTAAAAATACCCTAAAACTGTTCACAACATCTGGATTAATGCGTCAAATGCGAGGGGTAAGTGCGTCGACGCAAACTTAGTCGCATTTACCACGGTGTTACGAAATCTACTTGAATTCCTCGCCTATTTGAAATTCTTTTGATTTACCGACAAATTCGTAAGACAGCGATCAGGTTGAGGTAAATCATGATTATTATAGCGCAGAAAAGTGGCGCGCATAAATTTTATATCGAACAGATGCATTTACCACAATAACGTAAAATGCGTGCTAAATTGCCTCATTTCAAAAAAAGATTGAAGTCTATTTTTTTGAAAGGTTTCGAAGGAAAGTAATAGTTAAACTTTACGTACAAAATACAAAAGAATACATTTTTTTTAAATAATATCATAATAAGTCCCCAAATTATTTGAAATCAGCCTTTAAAACTGATCAATATAAAAATATTACGCATTTGCCCCGGTTGACCTTGGGTAACTTCTAAAATTATACACATCTACTAGGACTCATTCAATGCGATTCTCAAAAATACACATTTTTCATTTATTTATTTTATTGTATGACATCAATTTTTTTTTTATCGCTAACATATTTTTAAACCGCTTTGAACTTAGGACGATACTATGCGCAGAAAACAAAATTAGAAATCAAGTATCAGGGCGACGGACGACGACGCACCCTCCAATATCAGTACACGTCGTCGTCTTAAAAAAAAAAGAAAAATCGTTGGATTTTATTATTTCCTTTACAAAGGCAAGTAAATTTGAAAAATTGATGACAAATATAGGCACAGGTTTTATTTTATCGCATTATCCCTAAAATTTATTAATCATTTATGTGCCTGGTTTAATATGAATGTGGTTCAAAATTGATTCAATAATCAATAAGTGAATCACAACACTGTTATTTATCATACTTCATATTCTAGAATATTTAACTTCTAACATTATAATAATTTCCTTGGGTATGTATTGCCCACTCAACTGGACATGCGCATGTCGAACTCACGGCTATGTTCAGAACGGCCAAAAAGATTAGCGATAGATGCGATCATCACCTACCTATTCAAGATCTGCCTTGACTTATTCCTTTCTTTACGTGAACGTAGGCGTGGGCAACAGCTAGTATAATAAAGTAAAAATAACTTACTAAACATCGGCATCATGGAACTCTTCATCTGAGTGAATTTCATCATCCGGATTCTCTTCAGTTAGCTGAAGGATTTGGGCAATCTCTGGTCGTTGATGGGCCGGCTGAATCGTTCACAGGTGAAGGCCTCTGAGTCGTTGAAGGCTCAGATATTGCGGTGGGCCTAAAACTGGTTGCAGGCCCGGAACCAGTAGAAGGTCCAAAACTAGTGGATGGACCAGGATCAGGACTCGGTGATCGGCTTATGAAATCTTCGCCGAAAATATCCCTGTAGTCTTCATGCACCTTATCAGTATACCGCGGCATTGTTCACAAGTACACAATATTAAATCGGAGAGTCCAGTAATGAGCGCACAGGTCACAACGTACGTGAGGCAATCGGAGTCCAGTATCAAAAGCCAGTAGTCGTTCAAGTTCAGCGATTCCAAACGCAAGGTAAATAAAAGCCAGTAGTCATCAATCGCACACAATGTTCACACGAGAAAAACAGAGAGTATTCGATAAATGTCCTTGCAGAAGCGCAAACAAATACCGAATGAGCTCCTAATATTACTTACAAAGTAAAACCATTCAAATCTACCAACAAAGAAATGAATCTACAAACAAAGGTACAAATCATTTCAAATCCTTTATCTTCAAAATCCTTTATCTCAAAAAAATATTTTTGCACAAATTTTGATGAGAAAGTATTGTTTCCCACGCCACCGATAGTATAATGAAGTGAAGCGTGTCCACATGTCTTTGTTCAATAATAAACCTTAATTGTAGTACTATTACATGTAGTTTTCAACGTATTGAACTTTTAGAACTTTGCTCCCGGCTATCGACAGAGCTAGCCAAACTGCAGCAGTGTCCATTAAGATTCAACGTTATTTTTATGACGATACCGCTCGGAAATAGTTCTTACTCACATACTCTTAAGACATTATTATGATTACACCTATCTCCAAACTTTTTAGCCACAACGCGGTCGAGGGTGCGGGGAGTGGGCGGTGCAATGCTTGTTGTCGAGCACACTTGTATTGTTACCAATCCATCGGTTAGTAACAATACGACGCCGCCGTTCTCTGGCAGTACATTCGCAATCAAAGTAATTTTGTTGTTATCGGTTTGTTAAGATTAGAGATTCCTTTGATAAATTATTGTGATACATTATTATTATTAAAATGTACCTATATCCTACGAATATTATACACGCGAAAGTTTGTAAGCATGGATGTATGGCTGTTTGTTACTTGTTACTCTTTCACGCAAAAATAATATTCAACATAAAGATTTCAGTGTTTTTGTAAAAATAATTTCAATTAACTTATTCTTTTGGAATTTTCTTTGGTTATCGTTATTGTTGTAAGTTACTTTACCATGCTTCGCGGCGAAAGTAACGTTGTAGAAATCTTTATGTAACGAAATGCTTAACGACCTCCGTCCTCCATGAGCGCAGGCCTGGGGGTGGCAGGTGAGGCCGCCTGTCACCGCGGTCCGGGATGCAGGCCGGGGCAAGATAGAGACACCGTGGTTCCCAAAATCGAGAGAGGCATCTCGAAATCGGAGATGGCCCAGGGTCAGTCGGGGTGCGAGAGATATGCTCTATGGGTAACTTACACCCCGGCGTCTGTAGACCCGAGACGGCGTGTGATTTTGTCGGTTCAAGCCCGACATAACCACCCCCGCTGGCCGGCGGGGAATATCCGAAGGGATTTCAGCAAAAAGCTACGTAAGCTGTATTGGTATGCGTGCGAGATCGCTGCTGATGCTACAAACTAGTAAGCCAGTGAGCTGTGTATGCGCACAGCAGACAATCATTGTATTCATTTATGATTTTATTATTTTGTATGTGGTTTTATTTTATTAAATTCGTGGGGCCTAATCCATGCTCAGCAGCAAGCTGGTGCACCTGCTAATTGACGGACGAGGTTCTGGCGCTGGTTTTCCTCTTTGGGTTGGGGGTCCAGTCGCTCCCATAAAAGCCCAAATAAAACAAACATTGTTGTTGTAGCTGAGCAGACCACGGGCTGCAGAATAATTATTTAAAATAAAAGGAACTGTTAGATTTAATTCATTTCTTTACATTGTTTGCCTTGAAAAAGTTGATTTTATTTCGAATAACATTATCACTAAAACTTATTGACAGAGTCGAGTGGGCAATACCGTATTGCCCTCTCGACTGTACACGCGCATGTTTGAACTCGCGTAGTTCATAGCGGCCAAAAAGGTTGGTGATTGGTAAAAACTGTACAATGAACTTTTCAAAATTATACGTAAGTTGAATATTTATATTTATATGATCAGTGGGAATAAATCATTTGGTCGTTGTTGGCTTTCCGACGGCGGTCCTGGTAAGTAAAATCAAAAAAAAAAAAAAAATTGTTTGTGCTGTGACTATTGCCGCGAATCCTTTATACTTTTCTGTCAGTTCAGTTGTGTTTTACGGACGGGTTCAACTTGCTTGTTTCAACTTTGGAAAATGGTCAGGTAAGTAGTTACACTAATTATTTTGGGTCTTATTATTTATTAGTAATATCTGTTTGAAAATTAATCACGTTATCTGAATGTTATAGATCAAAAAGCGAAGGTCATTCCAACAGCCGTTGGTGGCATCGGCTTGTGTGCTGGAGCCGGAGGGGTCTTGACGAAGACTCGGAGCGGGGCTTCCACCAGTAAGAGATTTCATAACAAAAATAACTGAATAAAACAAATGTGATTTATAATCATGATAATTTTTTCCAATTAGTGACGACGGCGAGTACGGGACGCTCCGTGTCACACGGAGCGTTTCGGTGACGGACCGTGTCCCAGAAGCCCCGCCCTCGCCCAACTCTAACGAGTACGCCTACGTGGGTTGTGGGTCCCACGTGGGCGAAAACCACCAGGAGTTATTGGAGGTAATATTCTGAATATTGTAATATGATCGTCTGAACTGTAGCCTGTCTCTAAGATAATAAATGTTATCTCTTTCCTTCATAGAACCTGAGACGTATTGAGGGAATGCTACATTCCCTCATTATGCAAGCCAATGGGTACACAATTATGAGGTAAACTGAATTCTAATAAGTATTTAAATTTTCATTCATAATTTCAAGCATCTATTTAAAAAAATTGTTTACTTTCTTTAATTTTTATTGATTTAAGTAGAAACACACAGCTATTAGCTACTAAAAAAACCATAACAGTTGTTGAGATTGAGAATAAATTGTAAATACCTCTCCTAATAGGGACACCATGTGTCTGGAGATATCCTTGAACTAGTACAATTTAGAGGTTAGCGGGGGAGTGTCTGGAAGGAGGAAAATCTATCACTGTCATTACCTTGATGTTTAGGTGAAAGAATCAGAATGTACACTTGGGGTCTCTGTAGAGGAACTAAATTCCACTCCCATGTCCAGTGTTTTGCTCGGCAAGTTTTAGGCGATGGCAGCCTTACTTATATAGGTTCTCTTTATTTTTGAAATAATGCTTGTCATTCAGAATTTAATTACATTATTTTGTTACACCTGATTTAGGCAAGCTTGAGGTAATTTAAAAGTTCGCAGAACGCACTGCATATATGAGTGCAGGTTGCAATCACAAAATGCAATGATTAATTTTATCGGAATTGATTATTATTTCAGTCTAGAATAATGATGTTACCGAATACAAAGATATATTGCTAACCACCTTTTGTCTAAAGATTCATTCAAGGAATTAATATATAACAAAATCATTAGCAATTCATCTACTGAGTTTAAACTTTATGATGATTTCATTAGATTTTTGAATTTAGTTACCTACCTTTTTTCCAGACCGATAATCCCACCAAGACCCCCGAGCGACCCCTCGCCGATGTCATCAGTGAATGGCTGTTGGAGTGGCTGGACCATGAGGAGCCCTGGTGATAACTTTCACTAGGGCTCCTCAACAAGTTGATTAAAATGAACTTTTAAATTAAAATACTTTTTTATTCATCACATTTTATCTACCGTGGGCGGTAAACTTGGGTACGGACTGGGCTTGCTTGATTTACAAGTTTATAGATAAATAATATGCCCATACCTATTATATTATAATCATAAAGATAAAGATAAAACCTTATAGGTACCTTTTACATGTTAGATTATTTTCTTAGAATTCATTTGCACTATGTAAGTTTAATGTGATAGAAAAGATGTGACTCAAGGTTTTGTTGATAGTGAAATATTTATAAACATTTTCCTGTTATGTAAGTAGAAGCTACTCTACAGGTAGGTAAAAAAGGTTTCTTTTTTTAATCCGTTAAGTACCTATTAGCACGAGGAGAAAGTATTTTATATTTTACCATCAGTTCATATTCTATTGCACAGGCTTGTTATACTGTTTTAAAATATTTTAGAGATTATCTTCAAAGGCGGCCGGCAACACAATTGAAATATATTTTTATTGTTTAGACACCTGCATATTGTAATATTTTAGTTACATATTGTCTTCAAAGTTGTCCAAAACACAAATAAATAAAATATAGTCTATAGATATGAAAGCTTCTAATTGTTGTAAATTGACAAAGGCGCCGACTTTGTCAATTTACAACAATTGGAAGCTTTCAAATCTCTATATTTTATTTATAAAACTACGCAACCGCATTGCTGGTGGCACCATACTGTTTATAAGTGATGTTTGTTTTGTTATAAAATGAGTTTTAGAAGAGAACCATAACTATAGTGACTACAATGATGTGCGAATCATTAAATAGGTACCTATACCTAATTATTATAATTTCCATATCTAAATTAGGTATATGGTTTAAATAGACGTATGACTTAGGACTCCCTAACATTACGTCATCCGCATCATCGCCATAAACGTGCCATATTTGCACCAGGTTAATCAACGTTGATGTTTACCTATAGATCTTTAGCTTGGGTAAGTAGAAAAACAATATACCTACACGTCTTAATAGGTATGAGTAGGTATACCAACCTAGGTATCGAAACCAACGGTGTAGGTACCTACACCAAACCGAGCGTCGTAGGTACGAAAGACGCCGAGTCGTATGATCGTATCACCGTTGACATAAAAACAAAGATTTCTTTTTCGTCACCTTTTGATCTTTGTCATAAATTCTTTGGTCGATTGTAATACAATTAGGTACATTTTCGAGAGCCACTTGCGCTTGGGGCCTCTGAATAAAAAAAACCCACATAATATGATGTGGGTTTTCGTACTGAGGGTGTGGCCGGAGGGATGAGAAGTTGAAATCACAGGGTATGTGTGAGTAACGCACAGCTGTAGCATTTATAAGAAAACACGCTTGGCGCGTATTAACGCACTAGAGGAACGTCAACTGATACGCATACGTGTGTGTAAAAGACGCACTGGACCAAATATCAGGAAAAAACACGTTAGGCGCGTGAACACGCACAGAAGTAAAGCTTTCAAAAACACAATCGTGTGTGAGAATCAGCAGTGAACGAAGCAGTGAAAGAAGTTATAACTTACCTGCGATCACGTGGTTTCACATCTGTCATACCTATATCTAGACGATATTTTCTGTATTGGACAAGATTATTATGAATGCCTGAACAACGTTCGAGAAACTATTCAGTTACTTGAATGTCTAGGTTTCATAATAAATTATAAGAAGAGTAGCCTTGAACCCAAACCATCTTGTAGATATCTGGGTTTCATCTTCAACTCACTAGATATGTCTATTGCATTACCAGAAGAAAAACGCAACAATATAGTACAGCTTTTGCACAAGTTCAAATCTTTACCGTCATGTTCAATTAGAGATTTTGCTCATCTTATCGGAACTTTGACCGCAGCTTGTCCCGCAGTGAAATACGGATGGGGCCACATAAAACTTCTCGAGAGAGAGAAGTTTTTAGCACTCCAAAAATACAATAACTATGAAGCAAAATTTCGTCCTGCGAAGATAATTCTGTCTGATTTAGTTTGGTGGATAGAAAACATTATGACAGCAAAAAAACTCAATCCAACCTTTGAGTTTCGCCCTAGAAATGTTTACAGACGCTTCTCTAAACGGATGGGGCGCGTACTGTAACTAAAAACGAGTAAATGGTAGCTGGAAAGAATGTGAGAGAAAATTTCACATTAACTATCTTGAACTAATGGCTATATTTCTAGCTCTAAAATGTTTTGCCAAGGACTTGTACAACAGCACTATATTATTACGTGTAGATAACACCACAGCAATAAGCTACATTAATAGAATGGGAGGAATTCAATTCCCCCATCTCAATGATCTGGCCAAAACTATATGGGAATGGTGCGAGAAGCGAAATATCTGGCTCTTCGCTACTTACATCAACACTAAAGAAAATGTAGAAGCTGACGAAGAGTCACGAAGGGTTAATCCAGATATAGAATGGTCTTTATCTGACGATGCTTTCCAAGAGATTAAACAATCTTTCGGTGACCCGGAAATAGACCTATTCGCTTCTCGCACCAATTCTAAATGCGAGATATATGTTTCGTGGAAACAAGACCCCGACTCTTTCGAGGTCGATGCTTTCACTCTAAACTGGAATCAATGGTACTTCTACGCTTTCCCACCTTTCCCTTTAATCTTGAAATGTCTAAGAAAGATTTTGAATGACCAGGCAGAGGGAATATTTGTTTTCCCTTATTGGCCCTCGCAGCCTTGGTTCCCTCTTTTAATGAGCATGCTTAGGTCAGATATCTTATTTTTAGATCTTGCTCACGCTCTTCCTCACTCCTCTTTCAGGACGTGTCATCAGCTCTTCAAGGAGAGTACCCTGGCTGTAGGGAGACTATCAGGCTTGCACTAATCAAAAGAGGAACACCAACAGCTGCTTTGAACCTTATGATAGCTTCCCTCGCAAAACAGACCTCACTACAATACAATGTAACCTTCATATTATGGTGGCAATTCTGTCGAGATAACAATCTTCACTTCCTAGAAGCCTCAAAATCACATATGCTTATTTTCCTGTCTAAACAGTTTGAAAATATATCCGCATATGGCACTTTGAACACCCACCGGTCAGCACTCTCCTTCCTGTTTGGAAGCGAAGTAAGTGAAGACAACAACATCAAAAGACTTTTGAAAGGTGCTTATAGATTAAGACCCTCTGTCCCTAAATACTCAGCCACATGGGATCCCCAAATTGTTATCAACTTTGTGTCAAATTGGTACCCAAACAAAAGTCTTTCAATGGAACAAATAACCAAAAAATTAGCGGTGTTATTAGCTTTGTCTACCGCGCAAAGAGTGCAAACTTTGTCACTTGTAAAAGTAAACAATATAATCTTGGGTTCGGAAGGAGTGAAGATTGTTATTTCCGATTTAATTAAAACCTCAGCACCTGGCCGGGAACAACCCGTTATGTTCTTACCTTACTTCGAACAAAACAGAAGGATTTGTCCAGCCACCTCCTTAGTTGATTATTTAGAAATTACTGAGCAATTGAGGCCGGAAACGAATTCAAACTTATTTCTTACGCATAAACGACCTTACAAAGCGGCTTCTGCTCAGTCCATCAGTAGATGGATTAAGCAGACACTCTGTGCGAGCGGCGTGGACGTGTCTGTGTACAGCGCGCATAGCACACGGCATGCGGCCACGTCCGCCGCTCGCGCGAGTGGTGCATCTTTAGACGCAATACGCAAAGCTGCTGGATGGACCAAATCTTCCGTTACGTTCGCTAGGTTCTATCAGCGACCTATTGATGATGTTACAAGTTTTGCTAAATCAGTTTTTGCCTATCAAACCGATTGTGATAGCAATAGTAATTAATTATTATCTCCTTAAATCATACGTAATATTTCTAGGAGAGTCTTTATGTTGGAAAATAAAACGATTGATCACAATAAATATTTTATTTTAACATATTAACAAAATATAAATCACGAAACTTCCTACTCTAAACATCTACATAGTGTACTTATATCTGAAGAATGAAGCTACGAAATATAATATGTGATCAAACGAACTTCTGGAATGAAGTTCGATCAATATTATATGAGTAAGCTTCATTCGAAGATATAAAGACCCTCCCACCCAAAACCCATGATCAGTTTCGTGAAATAACTCTAAAGAATGATGGCGCCGAGCGCGGGAGCCGTAGTGTTGGGAACAGTGTGGCCAACTTAAACTTTAAAAATCGACTCAAATTATCGATTTAATTACTCTAAAAAACGTGCGATAGTTACCTGTATGGTTAGAGGACTACATAGTGTACTTATATCTTCGAATGAAGCTTACTCATATAATATTGATCGAACTTCATTCCAGAAGTTCGTTTGATCACATATTATATCTATCTCCTTTTAACATTCGTGAGGCATTGGAGAGTGTAAGGGATCCCGCCACTCAACAACTCCATCGACAGAGTTTTTATGATCTTAAACCTTTGCCCGGAGCACGATGGACCAATGAACCAGGAGTTGGCCCACTTTTACAAAATGCAGATCAAACATGGCCAGAAGATTACACCGTAGCATCGCTTCAAGCGGACACTCACTCGTACAGTAACTTACTTAAGTACACGTGCTGGAAATAGATTGCCTAAAAGTTTTCTAGTTAAAAAGTTTTCTAGTTACACTGGATTCGGAGGCCAGTGTGCAGCGCCAACCCGCTCGGATGCGGGAGGGGCCGCGCCCCCCGCCCCCACGGGGGGGCGGGAGGTCGTAACAATTTGGCGGTCTGAATGCCGCGCCGTCGGGTGACGGCTGTGTGCACTGCGACAGTGCCGGTCATGACGTGACCAGTTGCGCCAGATTTAAGGCGCTCGGGGTAGATGCCCGCAGGAAGATAGTCTTCCGCCACCGATTATGTTTCTGTTGTTTGGAGCCGCACACGCTGAGCGAGTGCTCGCGCGCGTTCCCTTGCGAGTGCTGTGGTGGCAAGCACCACATAGTCTTGTGCCTTAATCGGTCAGGCCCTTCGGATGGTCACCAGGGCCGGACTCAGGTTGGTCGGCCGCAGGGCCCAACCAGGGCCGGACCAATTCCCCCTCCGGGCAACGGGAGTCACCAACGGGGTGACTGGGCTACCCGCGGACGGGACCCCCCCCCCCCGAGTGGAACGGGGAAGCGCGGGGGGTAACATGCGGGATAGCCGGGGTTCGGTCGCCGCTGTCCACGGTCAGCGAGGACTTCGGGCCGCTGGCTCACCGCCTGTTACGGGCGGGTGTCAGATGACACCTATGAGTGGCGCGAAGGCTGGGAGTCCCCCACCTTCTGCGCCACCCTGCCCGTCGCTCTGGGAGGCGAACAGTCGGATGTCGCCCCCATTCCTAGAGCGCCCCAGGTTGGATCCGCTCTCCCCCATCCACCCACGGTGTGCACCGGGCACACCGTACACCGTCCGGTATGGTCGGATACCGGGACAGCGAGGGGCCTATTATACGGGATGGGACCCCTTGATGCACATACGGTCGGATATGCCGGTTGCATATCAGCAGCCGAGTTACTCCGAGGCCGACGGAGGTCTCCGCGGGTTTAGATCCCGCGGAGGTTCCCGCTAGGGACACGCCGCCCACTTACAGGGTGCCGCCACTCCACAGACGGTCATGCTCCCTACCGCCTCTGTGATAGCGTGGAGTTCGGACGGCAACTCATGTGTGGCACGAGCACTATTGGACTCGGGGGCCCAGGGGTGCATAGTCTCGTGCAACCTTGTAAGACGGTTGGGCATTACGGTAAGGGAGTACCCACATTCCATTCGGGGAATTGGGAACACGGCAGTCGGTTCCTTTAAGGGAGTATGTCGGATTACTCTCTCGTCACGAGTAGATTCATCGGTGAATCTGACGGTCACGGCATTAGTCATGCCTAATGTGATGGGCTCACACCCTCACGTACGGTTGTCGCCTTCGGTGCGACAGTTGGTCGCTGGGTTGCCACTGGCTGACCCGGAGTTTGATATTTCGGGCCCAGTAGACATTTTATTGGGTGTTGATGCCTTGGGATACCTGCTAGTGCCAGGTGTCCACATGTTGCAGGCGACTGGTCTGGTTTCGGTCAACACCAGATTGGGCCATGCGGTGATGGGTCCGGTCATGCCGGCTGCCCCACGTCTAGCGACTAGCAGTCCCTTATTTGGCTCTGTACTCTCGGAGGTGATACAGAAGTTTTGGGAGGTGGAAGAACCACCTACGGTCCGCCGGTTGGATCCGGTTGAGGAAGAGTGTGAACCGTTTTATCGGGCTAATACTGGTCGCCTTCGGTCAGGTCGATTTATCACACGTCTTCCATTCCGGACTGATCGCCCACCGCTGGGCAATTCACACCATGCGGCCGAGACGTGGCTTCTGTCGATGGAACGACGCATGAAGCGTGACGGGATTTTCCGGCAGAAGTATGTCGACTTCATGCGGGAATACGAGTCGCTCGGCCACATGTCGGTTTCGGGCATCGACTGGAAGCGTGAGGACCACTGCTTCCTGCCTCATCACGCGGTCTTGAGGACCCCGGAGGGCAAAATACGGGTAGTGTTCGATGGATCGGCATCGACCTTTAACGGCATGAACCTGAACCAGTGTTTACATTAAGGGCCGAAGTTGAATCATGACATCGCGGATGTTATAACACGGTTCCGTCGACACAATGTTGTGTTTGTCGCTGACATCCGGATGATGTTCAGGCAGACGGTCATCCACCCTGATGATAGACGGTATCAACTGATACTGTGGTGAGAGAGCCCAGATCAGCCTATCAAGGTGTATGAGCTGAACACCAACACGTACGGGCTACGGTCTAGTCCTTATTTGGCGATTCGCACTCTTCGGGAGTTAGCGGGTCGAGAACGGCTAAATTTCCCTAGAGGAGCAGCGATCCTGGAGCAGGATCTCTACGTGGACGATATCTGTACCGGTGCAGAGTCCGTAGAGGCGCTCGCTCGACGGGAAGAGCTAGTGGAGCTCTTACGGGGAGGAGGTTACGAGCTTCGAAAATGGATGTCGAACTCTCCAGAGTTACTGTCTGGTCTTCCGGATGACTACCAGCAGGATCCCCACATTTTTGAGAACCTGGAACATCCGAACATGTTGTCGGTATTAGGCGTCCAGTACCAGCCGGTGTCAGACATGTTTTCGTATCGGGTCGAGTTGGACTCCCCGAAGGTCTGGACGAAACGGAACGTCCTGTCCACGGTGGCCAGGACTTTTGATCCGAACGGGTGGATCACCCCGGTAACCTTTCAGCTCAAGTGTTTTATGCAGCAATTGTGGTCTGCTGAGCTGAAATGGGACGACCCGATCGGAGGGTCATTGAGCTCGGAGTGGGAGTCGTTCTTTTCGACCCTCCCTGGCATCAATCGGATCTCACTGCCACGGAGGTTGGTCCCCACTAAACGGTACACCGCCACCCTGCATGGGTTTTGCGATGCCTCGGAGAAGGGCTACGGAGCTGCGGTGTATCTGCGTACGGTCGACTCCTCGGGGGAGGTCGATGTGCGGTTGGTCATGGCCAAGAGCAAGGTTGCGCCGTTGCGCACTCGCCTGACCATTCCCAAACTGGAGCTGTCAGGAGCGGCTCTCCTGACTCGTCTGCTCAACCACACGATGACGGTTCTTCGTGGGTCCATAGCGTTAGAAGATACGGTCTACGCTTGGACTGACAGCCAGATCGTGCTATGCTGGCTGAAGGCTTCAGTTCAAGCTGGAGATCTTTGTGGTGAATCGGGTTTCGCAAATTTTGAACTCGGAGGTTCCCTTAGTCTGGAGACATGTTCCAGGGGAAATGAACCCAGCGGACTGTGCGTCTCGTGGGTGTCACGCTCCGGAGTTGGTTGGACATCCCTTGTGGTGGGGTCCAAAATGGTTGACTCAAGCCGAATCGGATTGACCAATGAGTCCACGCGTCACCTCGGCGAACGGCGCCTTGACAGTCGGTGTCTGTACGACGCAACCAGAGTCGGAAGAGGAGTTCAGCCTACTGGAACGGTACAGCTCGCTCGACAAGCTGGTCAATGTGACCGCCTGGATCTTCCGATTTGCGCGGAATTGTCGGAATTCTGAGCCGCAACGGGTGCGGACACGGGTTCTGACACCACGGGAACGGAACCATGCGTTGTTCGCATTGGTTCGAAACGTGCAGACGGTGCACTTTAAGTCAGAACTGGACGTTCTGAGACGCGGACGCGTCCAGTTGAAGGGAGCTGTGGCTCGGCTCAACCCGTTTATCGACCCTCAGGGATTGCTGAGGGTAGGAGGTCGGCCGCGGAATGCCAACCTGCCTTATGCGGCTCGCCACCCGTTGTTGCTCCCTAGGAAGGGGAAGTTAGTCGAACTGTTGATACAGGATCGACACATTCGGAATGGGCATGTCGGATGCCACGCCTTGATGGCGTTTCTCCAGCGCGGGTTCTGGATTCTTTCGGAAAGACGCTTAGTGCGTAGCGTCGTATTTCGGTGCCTGCCTTGTTATCGGGCCAAGGCGGCTACGATGCAGCCCCAGATGGGCGATTTGCCCTCGGATAGGGTTAACGAAATCCGGCCCTTTGCGGGTGTCGGAACGGATTTCGCGGGACCATTCATGGTCAAGTCTTCACAGCTTCGGAACGCCAGATTAGTGAAGGCATACCTGTGCGTCTTCGTGTGCTTGGCCACGAAGGCAGTCCACTTGGAGGTGGTCAGTGACCTCACTACGGAGGCATTTATCGCGTGTCTGGATCGTTTCGTGTCTCGAAGGGGCCTTCCGTCGTTAATCCGTTCGGACAACGGTACGAATTTTGTCGGAGCCAGACGATATCTGCAGGAGGTCACTCAGTTCCTGAACGGTAACCAGGACGCCATCGGTACGGCTTGCTCCCGACGAGGGATTGAATGGATTTTCAGTCCGCCGGGTTGTCCTCATTGGGGAGGAATTTTTGAGGCTGCGGTAAAATCGGCTAAGTCGCACCTCACGAGGATCATCGGTGAGACCTCTCTACGGTTTGAAGAGCTTGCGACGCTGTTCTGTAAAATTGAAATGACACTGAACTCGCGTCCATTGTGCCCGCTCAGTTCGGATCCAAATGATCTGGAAGCGTTGACGCCGGGTCACTTCCTGATAGGTCAGCCCCTTAACGCCCTGCCAGAATACCCATTCGGTGATGTTAAGTCGGTTAACTCGGTGGCAGATGTTGCAACAGATGGCTCAAGGTTTTTGGAAACGGTGGTCCCTTGAGTACTTGCACATCTTGCAGCAGCGCCTTAAGTGGACTGACTGGACGAGCCCCCCTCAAGTCGGTGATTTGGTGCTGATTAAGGATGTGAACCTGCCATCATTGAAATGGAGACGAGGTCGGATCGTCAATTTGTTCACAGGTCGGGATGGCACGCCTCAATCAGCAGAAGTCAAAGTGGGGGACTCGGTCCTCAAGAGAGCGGTCGCAACACTTTCTCGCCTTCCTATTGATTAGGGACAGGTTCGGGCCTGTCCGGGCGGGTGACTGTTTAATATTTATGCTCTTTTTTGAACGCGCTCCGATTTGTGCTCGGTTCGGAACGCGCCGTCTATAGTATAACCCTACTTAGATTCCACCCTTTCGGGTAAGGTGTGGATTCTATCACCATGGTCTTGTTAACGGAGCAATAGGTGTTATAAGAACAATTGAGTGGCCAGCTCTTCAGAGGGACCAATTGGAACCCGGAGAATTGCCACAACCTGTTTATATAGAATTTGACGACAAAGCAATTAAAAACAATGTTCCTGGAGTAGGAGTCAGAATCGAATCATCGACGACCGAATTCGATGCACTTCGCGGACAGGGTAAAATAGAGCGAAAAATGTTGACATTGATATTGTGCTGGTATGTAACTGTACACAAGCTCCAAGGAACTACTTTGGACCGAGCTGTGGTTGACTTAAGTTCACGCAGTTTTGCTAAAGGTCAAGCATATGTAGTTTTGAGCCGAGTTAGGTCTCTAGAGGGACTAATCATCAGTAGTTTAGACCACCGCAAGTTACTTAATAATCCCCACGATATTAACTCCCTCAATGAAATTACTAGATTGCGAAATCTACCATCTTATAACGAAATCAATGAATCGTAACTAAAAAGTATAAAATAAATTAAAAAATTAAAGAAAAACAAAAAACCCGACTGCGTAAAAACAAATTTAAAAAAATACGTGAAAAAATTTACTTAAATAAAAACTAAAAAGAAAGAAACACGCCCAGTAGTTTAGAATTCTGTTAAGTAATACTAAATAACTACACAATTGACAATTGTCGATACCAAGTCATCTCACCAAATTCAGAGACCTAATTTTGTGACACCTTATATAGAGCTCGAAAAAAAATTCTTGACATTGAGTGAAGCTAGAAAATATCAGAATTCCCGAGGTTCTAGGAAAGGAGTTTTTAGTGTCTGAAAATGGAGATGAAGACAAGATATTGATATTTTGTTCGAAAGTATCAAGAAAATATATAAAACATTTAAAATTGAACTACTTCGGCGATGGTACTATTAAATGCGTTCCATCCCCGTTCTACCAACTATACACTCTGCACGTAGACTTAGGATCTACACATAAATCTGCCAAACAAAACCGAAAACACATATATACGCTTTTTTAAAACGGCCAGTGAAACGTTAGGTATTAAAATGAAGTCATTTAAAAGTGACTTTGAGATAGCGGTTATCAATGCAGTGTGTAAAATATTTTCAAACCGCCAAATATCTGGCTGTCATTATCATTATACTAGAGCTATATGGAAGAAGACTAAGAAAATAAAATAAAATAAATTTAGTAGTGGCAGAAAAGTTCTCAGACTGATCAGTTAGTTACCACAATTGCCCGCCAGCTGCATCAATGAAACATGGCAGTCGATTGTAGCTATATCACCAGATTGTGAAGAAATGCATTTGTTCAAGCAATATTTTGAGCGGCAGTAGCTTTCTAAATTTTCTCCTAATGTATTATTAAGCTGCGCAACATTATTGCATCGTACTACTAACTGTTCAGAAGGTTGGCATCACCCTAGTTTGTACCGTTTTATTTTCAAACTGAGAAAAGAAGTAAAATTTTTTGATTATGAAATTTCAAAATCTCTTTTTTGTGAACCAAAACAAAATCGCAAGAAAAGTGATATTGCATTTGATATAATAATAATAATAAACATTTATTTTCAGAATTACTTCCATCAATTTGTTAGTATCCAAAATAACTTACGACTAGTGTTAGTAATATCAAAATAATAAAGAACCTTTAGGTCCACATTCATCTGATTTGGTGGGCCACTCCGAAACCAGGACGATGTCTACTTGACTGCATGCAACTGTATCCATCGCCCTAGGATCGGAGAGTCCCACCTATCAGCCAGCGCTTTGATTATGTTATTGGGACTGCCGCGAGTACGGCATAAAAGAGAGGCGCTTCTTTTGCGCATGATCGCCGAAAAACTGTCCACGTTCGCCTCAGTTAACATGCCGGACGCGCTACAAAAACGCGGCAGTCCCATTAATACCCGGAACGTGTTATTGTATTGTATGCGTTGATCGCTACATGCCCTCTGCGTAAAGCTCACCCACAAGCTGCACGTGTAAAAGCATTGGCAAAAAGCTTTAAAAAGCGTCAGCTTTACATGCTTATTACTGTGTGGAAACCTGCGGGCCAACATGCCACATCGGACAGTCATAGATCTGCGCTCCCGCTCAATATCAGCGTTATCTTTTAAATCCTCCGAAACCCAGTGACCCAAATATTTAAATTTTGCAACTCTGCTTAGCGGTGTACCGCACAGCATAACTGGTGGTATTCTTTCATATTTTTTATTACCTGCTTTGAAAAGCATGAACTCGCTCTTGAGTGCATTATATTTGAGTCCATGGGCCTCGGCGTAAGATTCACAAATTTTAACAAGTCTTCTCATAGCTCCGATCGATGAGCTCAATAGCACCATATCATCGGCATAACTTAAGTCCATCCGATTCCGGTGCTGCTGAGCTCATCGATCAGACCGTTCATGTAAATATTAAAAAGCGTTGGTGAGGTCAATCCCCCCTGCCTAACGCCACACTTCAACTTGTACTCTGCTGAAAAGAATTCAGCCCACCTTACACGATTTTGTTGGTTATCGTACCAATATTTAAACAAACTAATGACTTCCGACGGAACATTTGTGTCGCATTCCAATTTACCCCATAGCACTTTATATGACACTAAGTCAAATGCCCTTGATAGGTCTAGGTAACACGCGTATACAGGTGTCTTTCTTGCTGTATAGTACTGCACAGTCTGCTTGAGACAGAGGATCGCGCTTTCTGTAGACAATCCAGGCCGAAACCCGAATTGAGCATCATTAAATGATAGATGCTTGCCAAGCTGGCCTTCAAGCAGACTGTCCAGCACCTTAGCAATTACAGTTGCCAAAGAGATAGGCCTATAATTAGCTAGTCTTGACGAGTCACCCGTTTTATTTTTGATAATCGGTACCACAATAGTACGCATTAATTCATTAGGTATGTATGAGTGACCCAAACATAGGTTGAAAAACATACATAACACGCGAGGCAGGTGCACCCCCGCATGCTGCAGGTGCTCAATGCTGAGCCCATCATGTCCGGGTGATTTACCTCTCACCATGTTTTTTATTATGGTCTTCACTTGTTTAGCGGTAAATGTTACGCTGCGCTCACTACAGATGGTCACAGAATCAGGCACGTGCAACGACTGCTGAGAATTTAAGGGCGATTGAATCTCAAAATGTTGACGAAATAGGTCCGCTATCTCGAGCGGATTGCATACACCCTCAACACTCACGGGAAGGCTTGGCCGGTGACACAACTCACCAGTCTTTTTCCAGAATTTATAGAAATCTTTATTTAGGTGATGTTTAGCTATAATATAGCTATATATAGCTTTATATATATAATTGTTAGCTGTTGGAAATGGAAAAGTCCCAGTTGATGCGACATCTGGATTAATTACTCTTACCAACGACTTCTGCCGATTTGTAGACTCTCAATTAGCTCTTATTGAATTTTCCCAAACATTAATGAGAATTATCAGAATTATGCTTGGGCATCAACGAGCAATTCTTGCCGCAAAGAATAATGATGTACACGCACTGAATTTCACCATTCAATCAAAAATTGCTGGCGATTTGGTGACATACAAATCCGTTGATTCCATAACAAATCCCGATGATGTAGTAAATTATCCAACGGAGTTTTTGAACTCTCTGGAGTTACCAGGATTTCCACCACATAACTTGCAACTCAAAGTTGGTACAGTTATTATGATATTGCGTAATTTGAATCCACCGCGACTTTGCAACGGTACTCGACTTTCGGTAAAAAGACTTATGCCGAATTGGACTGCAATAGGCTAATTGATTGATTGATTGAACCATTATTAACGGAAAGTACGCCGGTGAAAATGTATGTATTCTTCGAATACCAATGATTCCGACTGATCTTCCGTTTGACTTCAAACGATTGCAATTTCCAGTTCGCCTTGCGTTCGCAATGACAATTAACAAGTCGCAAGGCCAATCGCTTAGTGTTTGCGGGATAAATTTAGAAAATCATTGCTTTTCACATGGGCAGTTATACGTTGCGTGTTCACGAGTTGGGAAACCATCCGCTTTGTTTGTGTTAACGTCAGACCAAAAAACAAAAAATGTTAGCACTTCAATGAAACGGATAATTTGCGGACACGTATAACGCTTCGATTCAGTATTTACTTTGGATTCACTTTCATTTACTTAGAGAAGTTCAACTAAATAACACTTCATTTTTGTAATCGAAATGAATTCATTACTTTTTTTTCCTTTTCAAATATAAAACAAAAAAAAATTTTTCTTCATCTTTGTAGCACTTGCTACTATACGCACCTTATTTAGGCAGTTCCACACTGCATATTGGAGTTTTCACATTCCATTTATACATTGTTTGCATTCCTTGCACTCGATTTACTTACATAATAAAGGATAATTACACAATTACTATAATTGTAGATTTAATCTAGATCCTATTAAAAACTATTTACATTTTCATTGTTGGTAGGTCACTCTGACGTTTCTGACAGTCATTTGCCACAGATTATTAATCGATGGCTTGGTACAAACATTTTCTTGCATATTTACTTTTAGATATAAATAAATTGCTAATAGTAAATAAATAGCTAGTAATAAATATATAGTTTTTAATTATATAGTTATTTATTATTGTAATAACCGCGTTCGGATTAAATAATTCACTTGGTCCTAATTAAGCGATGGTCTGTAATCGATGATTCGAGTAGCGTTTGGCGATGGTTAAGTCTTCGCACATTATAACAACTCACCGGCGACTCGACTCTATGCTAGACATTGAAATTTAAGCCCTGTATCATATGTTCAAGGTTCAATTTCAAAAAATGATTATAAAGTAGTGTACAACGAGTGGCCTACGCATCGTACACTAGAGGTCAACCCCGACACGTTTGTCACGCAATGACCATACGTCGTCCACGCAACGACCACACGTTGTCCACGTAACGACTATGCGTTTGCGACTGACGCGTGACGGGCAACCATTTGCCAGCCCACCCGTCCGCCCCGTGCCTTCCCCCCGCCCGCCATCATTCACTATAGAATCGAAGGACGGAGTGCACGTTGGCGGTACACGGTGATATTTTTCGAAAATCATGCAGAAAGAAAAGTTGATAGAAGAAGTGCGAAAATATCCGCTACTATACGACCTTCGTGATCCGAAATATAGTGACGTACATAAGAAGGAAAAGGCATGGAATGAAATCGCTATTGTATTGTCGCAACCAGGTAAGAATTTTTTTCTACTCCGGTACATTTATCTGTTAATTATATAGTCCCGAACACCTATATAAAAGCTAGTCTTATTCAATTGCAAAAAAGTCTATCTAGTCTTTTTTGCAATTGAATTTTGCAAAAACTAACTGTCATATGTGACTATACAACTTCCCGCTCTTAATTATGCGGTATTGCTGTGTTTGTTATATTTAATCCCTAGTCGTAGAAAAAGTTTTGTATGCGACGTTGCATTAACACTCACCACGCCACTCACCATTTTTGAACCCTCTTATACAACTATTGCATAAAATACTATTAACATAATTAATTTCTATTTGTGACGTTTTCAGTGTTGGTATTGAGTTATTGATTTTGCCATAATCTACAGAAATTCAGCTATCGAACAAATAAATATGTGTGATTCTAATAGATATTAAAAATAATGTTAAAACTTATAAGTCATTTCATTAAAGTACATTGTTGAGAAAATTTAATTCAACCTGTTACATCCAAAAAGTAGGTATGTTATTGTACAGTTAACAGTACCTACGATTTTCTACTTGGACACTCGAAAAATCTTGGTTTATCGTAAAAATTAGTTTTTTCACATACAGTAATATAAAATCCCAGAATTTACTGATATAAAATATTAAATCTACGTCATATATATTTTATTTTTAGTTTGGGTTTCTGTATGTTATAATAAAGTGCCTTACGTTTATTTAATATAGGTAATCAGTAATAAAATCCCAGCTTAGTATAGAAACTTGTTTAATATTCTTAATAAGCCAATAATATTATAACCAACTTCTTACGATTATTACATATTAATTATCCATGATCTATATTAAATGTTGCCACGGAACTCGTCCTTCGGGAGATTGAAAATAAGTTGCAAACATATCACGAGTTTCAAAAGCAGATGCCGAAGATTCACTTATATCTTCTGGAATTGTACTTAGATTACTTAGTAATCTCTGTTCATCATCATTATTGGCCGAACTCTGCCTTGTGTTGACTTCATCATCGGATGGTATATTATAACACCGCATGACATTGTGTAAAATACACGTCGCAAAGACCACAATATCAACATATTTTGGGTGTAAATGCAAATTCTTATTATAAATTCCAAATTTTTGATATAAGATGCCGAACGCGTTTTCAACTACTCTGCGAGCTCGCGATAAGCGATTATTGTATATTCTTTCCTTTTCTGAAATGCCACTTGAACGTGGATATGGTCGCAATAAATTCCTTTTTAAAGGAAACGCTTCGTCGGCTACAAAAACATGTGGCATTATTATTTCAGTACCAGGTAATGGTGTGTCAGTTGGAATATTAAATGTATTCATTTCAATCGCTCTTCCTAATCTTGACGATGCCAAAATTCCGCCATCACTATTCTTGCCATAGGCCCCTATATCGACAGCTATAAATCTGTATTTATCATCGACGACAGCCATGAGGACGATAGAGAAGTGTTTTTTATAATTAAAAAATAGCGAGCCGCTGCTAGGAGGGGCAATTATGTTTACATGTTTGCCGTCGATGGCACCTATACAGTTTGGAAAATTCCATTTTTTATTGAAACCATCTGCGATTCTTTTCCAGTCTTCGGTAGTAGGTGTGGGCATGAACTTCCCCTTCATTGTATTTATAATCGCATTGCACACATCTTTTAATATCGACCGGATGGTACTTTCGCCTAACCGAAAGCTTGAACTCATAGTCCTAAATGAACAGCCACTAATCAAGTACCTGAAACAACCAATTTTTCTTTATATTTATATTATTTTGTTACAGCGTCAGAATGTAAGAAGATATGGCAAAACTTAAGGGAATATCATAGAAGAGCCATTAAAAAGAAAGCAACTAAAAGTGGTCAGAGTGCTAATACTAATAAAAAATGGCAATATGAAACTGAAATGTCTTTTTTATTACCACATTATAAAGAACGGTCTACAGTGACGTCAGTGGACAACACAGATGATGGTGATGATGAAAATAGCTTATCTGCTGCGGAAATTCTTGCCAATGTGACTAATAATGAAGAATCTCAAGACTCGTCAATTATCTCGGAGCGTCCTGAATCTTCGGTGTCTATGTACGATTCATCTAGATCAGTGTTTCCTGACATTCCAAAAACGACAAAACGAAAGAAATTGCAAGAAACAAGTGCATCGGCGGTTTTAATGGAATATTTATTAAAAAAAAAACGATGAAGATGGAAAGCAGAATGACGAAATGGATAATTTTTTTTTAAGTATTTCTAGCACAGTAAAAAAATTATCTACCTATAATCAAGCACTTTTAAAGTCAAGAATTTTTAATTTAGTTTCGGAAGCTGAAATACAAGAACTGCAAAATAATCGAAACTGTTACTATGATGATTTTTTTGCACCAGGAACTTCTGGCTACACAACTCAAAACCTAAATGCAGGTACTATCGGTAGTAGCTACACAACTCAAAACCTAAATGCAGGTACTACCGGTAGTAGCACCGCTAGCACCCAACAGCAAAATACAGCGCCTATGGAAGAATCGAGGGTTGATGGTTCTTCTTAACACAATTAAAGTAAAATTGCTTTGCTTTGATTTATCCTTTAACTTGATATATAAATAAATACATATAAATTATAAAAAAGTTTCTTATTGCTTACCTTAATGTCACTGCCAGCTTTTCTTCCGGTGATACAGCTTCTCTAAATCGCGTGTTTCTTTTGTAGATGTCGTCCTCAATAATATTAAGTATATAATAAAACAAGTATCTCGGCATACGGAAATAGATATAGAATTTTTCTTCGTCATCTAGCAGACGTTTCCGGATATTCCAATATTCCCCTTCTGATTTCCTTTGTCGCAACATATCATGTACCCAATATCTTCTTTTCCTGCTGTTTCGTTCATTTTCATTATCAAATATAATAGCTATAATCGCCAGTTCACTGAATGTAAAGTTCGACATTTCATAAGCAACACGACTTCTTTGGACAAAATTTAACCGAAAACTGAGGTTAGACGAGTTGTCTGTTGAATAACCCACTCGTTGGCACCGCGTTGGCCACTCCTTGACACCGCGTTGTCCACTAGTGACCATTGGGTGGATCAACTAGTTGACTACTCATCGAGAGTGTGAGTAGAGTTGCTGCCGCGTTGGCGTGGAGTTGTTATAATGTGCGAAGACCTTAAACGTCACGTTCCATGCAGTAGGCGAATTTCGATTTGCAATATTTGAACAAGAGATTAATTCCGGCGGAGCGTAATATTTGGCCAATAAACTTATTCTCAATTCTGGTTGCGTGAAAGAAATGAAAATGTGAAATAGTCACCTTTAAATACGCGTTTGTATTTGTTTGACAAGAGGAAAGTTCATAGAACCTTCTAGAATGTTTGCGTGTCGTGAAATGAAAAAATCAGTAGCGACAATTCCATATTGAGGCGGAAATACGTGCTTGTGCCATACTGTTGGACCGCGATTTGACATTAAGTCTGAGAGGGGAACGATGATGAAGGAAAATCATTTCTGGTCGTTTTCTAAATTGGAGGTGCCGCCAGGTGCTTACAAATATTATAACAAGACCCGCGATAAAAGGTATTTATGATTTTATCAATAATTATCGTGAATCGCGAGTATTCATACGTTGTGCAAATATCGTGTTCTAATGTCATCGTGTTTGTCTTGTCTACCGGTTCAGTGCCTGGGTCTCTTCCACCCTGACGCCTGACACGATCACCAGAGAGGTGCCGATAGCACCCCCCTGCGCCCAATAAGACCCTGGTTCCGAATAATGGATTGCTGGTAAACGATGTCAAACATCGGCCTCATTAATTATCTTTGTTTTTAACGTCGCCACCTACGATTGGCACACGCAAATTGCCGACCTCCTGAGTCAAGCTACTTTTACATTCAACCTTAAACGTCGCAGTCTTGATGCACATAGCGGCATCAGGTGAAATTTCGCTGGGCTGATGGTAGTTTACTGACCCCAAGATTGCTATATAATCGTAGGGCCAGCCTAGCGCGTTTCGTCTCCGTGCAACCAGTACTTCTAACGGCAACATTTTTTGATATTGGTGTAGTGCCGTTGCACAACCATAATATTGTAATTTTTTGTATCAAACAGTCGGTTGATATTCGGATTTACTCCCACAGTCGAGGGCGACTGTTGGTAGCACATCCAGAGTCATCCGCTCATACCTTTTACTATTTATAACACATAACTATAAATAACTCATAGTTCTAGGAACAATATGTTTATTGTGTTCTGCATGCATTATTGTCTTATGTAACCATTAAATATTGATGCAAGTATAAAACAGTGCTTTCTTTTCTGAATCCAATGCAACAGTAACCAAATAACCAGACAAATACGGCCCTTACTCTAAAAGGTCCAATGTATCTGCTGGCTCCGCTTTCCAGGTAATCCCAATTATTTCTCATCACAATTTTATTGTTAGCGTAACGCACATGATCTTCATCGCCGTTACGCTACATCTTTTAATCACCAAACGAAATGTTACATAAAACGAAGCCATCTGGTGGCGAAACGGAGTTCACCGGGTTTGCTAGTTCTGTATGAAAATGAATTTGTTTAAAATGGGAATGGCAATGAGTACGATATTTATCAATTTGAACAGCATCTCGTTCACCCCAAATAATTTTACTATTCTTATTTGAATTAGGTCTCATTATGGTTGTATGAATTATATTAAAATCACATTCTAACATCACAGATAAATGATCCGACCAGTATGAGTCATGCAATACCGATACATTGATAACAGCAGGTAGCGCAGCGTCGGTCATTACACGGTGATCGAGCCACCGCAAGCTACCGTGTGCATCGCTTATAAATGTGTGTGTCAGTAGGCAGTGTGTTCATGTCTACGCACGTCCATAACTGATCCGAACAGAATGAAAGTAACTCACGATAACACGATAATAAAGCTGTCTGTTTTATTGCGTGAATTACACAATAAAAAAATAACAAATTTACAATTTTTGAGTAGGATTATTTTTTCACGTTTACGCGGAAATTAGGTTAAATATCTTCTAAGTTATGTGATTACTCTTAAGTACTGTGTATATAAAGTTTAATTTTCACTGTGTCATTTTTTATTTAAATGTAAGTTTTTTTATGTTAATAAGTGTGTAATTTTTTATGTTAAATTATGTTGCACACAATTTGAATTCAAGAATTAAAGATGTTGTCCAGAACTGAAAAATTTACTTGATAAATATAAAGGTATCGTTCCTTATTTTAGACATAGTACGTTGGCCTCCGACAAACTGAAGTTGATTCAGCGAGACTTGAATAAAAAAGAGTTAAAATTAATTCAGCATGTAGATACCAGGTTGAACACATACTTTCATATGCTAAGTCCGATAAAAGAAGTGAGAGATGAATTGACACTGGCGCTTAATCAAAATCCTAATGTGCCACCGAATCTCACTGCGGATGAATACTCTTATTTAGGCGAAGTTGGAACATATTTGAGCCCATTGAATCCGCAATAGAAGCCATATCTGGTGAAGAATATGTTACATTATCGTTGATAATTCCGCTAATAAAAGGAATATTACTACATTTTGCAATGCTAGAAAAGGAACCGATGTCTGATTTTGCTAGAATTGGCCTAGAAAATATAAAAATGTCAGTAGCCGCCAAATTGCGCCTCCTTGCATTATATCAACGGTATTAATTCCACATTTAAAAAAAATGGGGTTCAGAACTGCTGCAGACAGTGATAGGGCAATTCAATTTGTTCAAAAGGTATATTCGTCGTATTTGTCAACGTTGAATACGTGTAGAACATTACCGCCAACAAGCGTAAATGATAACTGCGAGCTAGACAGTTCATTGGAGGAAATCGTAATTCCGACCAAAAAAAACAAAACGAACTGATTTGCTTTCCTATCTGCAACCTGAAAGTCACACAAGCAACAGAAATCCCACTGCAGATGCCATTGTTGACGTAAGGCAGTATATTGGGAAACCAATCTTTTCCAGATCCAGTTATCCCATAGAGTACTGGTTATTCAATCAAAGTAATCTAAAGCATATTGCACTAAAATACCTGTGTTCCTGCAAGTTCAACACCAGCGGAAAGAATATTTTCGAAGGCTGGTCAAATAGTAATTGAACGTCGAAATCGTTTAACAGGCGACCACATAAACGAACTACTTTTTATAAATATAAACAATAAAATGTTGAAAAAGTAATATTAATAAAAAAAACGTGTACAGTGATTTACATACTATTTTTATTATGTCGATTAATGTTATATGTATATCCATATCCATATCCAAGGACGACCTGTACCAGCTGACCAGTTGCCTACTTCGTGCTACTAAAACTGAACTATAAGATGTGCACATCAAAGACGTGTATAGGCTCCCCTCCAAAGAGCAAACCTCCACTAGCACAGTGGTGGCGGAGTTCTCCAATACGCTGATTAAAGAAAAAGTTCTTAAAGCCACCAAAGCATGGAACTTGCAGAATAAGAGTAATGAACTGAACACGAAGCACCTAGGACTACAGGGGCCACCTGGTACATTATATATTTCCGAAAATCTCACGGCGAAAACTAAGACTTCTTTTTCTTGCTCGGGACCTGGCTAAAACAGAAGACTACCAGTTCTGCTGGGTAACCAATGGAAGAGTGTTTCTTCGTAGAAGACAAGGGCATCCTTTGATACTGATCAAAAATGAAAATACCCTCACGGATCTCAAACAAAAGAGACAATCAGCGGATATAAGTGATCCCAAGTGACTAGTTGTGCTTGTAGTTTCTTACTATTTATGCATGTCTGAAACTATTATTTTAAGCCTTAACTTTTGTATTTTGTACCTAACATACTTTCACATACAGTTACAAACCAGATACACTCACCATACTCATAAATATCGCTTCATATCAGATAGTAAACTTTATAAACTATACATTATAATACATCGAGAATTATATAAAATATCAAAAAATCAATTATATACGATATCTAATAATAACCCAACCTTACGATACACAATCACAAAGTACACTCAACTACCTACAAATACTCTAAACACACACGTAAAACACAGGCAACACATAACACATGTACTATTTTATGGTTACATAATATATTCTTTTTACCAGTACGTTTACCTGCCCAATAATAAATACATTCAAACAATACAACCAATTATTATCTCACATAATGTTTATACAAACTAAATACAGTAAAGTGCCAATATATTATAATAGGTTATTTACAAAATATATACAATATGGTCAAGTGTTCTCCATACGAGTGCCGAACCTGAACGCATCTAAGTCTTACATATCGGAACTCGGGATCCACCCTCCTGCTCCACCTCTTATTGGTTTATTTCGGCTTTTATGAGAGCGACTGCCGCTGAGCGGGGTCCACCCTACCTTTCAACTATTTAGTGGTTCGATCTGGTTGTTATGGTAACTATCACCAACTTTTGGGATCCAATCTCCTACTTCACTTTTGACTGATTTGTTCTGGCTCCTGTGGAGGCGACCGCTGTCGACCGGTGACCGCCCTACTATTCCATCTTCTAGTGACCTGCTTTGGCCTCTCTGGGTGCGGCAGCCGTTGAGCGGGGCCTGCCCTTCTACTCCTCCTTTCATTGGTTTGTTTCCGCCTTTATGGAAGCGACTGCAGCCGAATTGTGTCCTATCTCTTATTCCACCTTTTAGTGACCTGCTCTGGCTTTTATGGAGGAGAGTGTCGTTGAGCCGGGTATGCCCTCTTAATCCACCGTCTAGTGGTCTGGCCTGGTTTTTGTGGGATCGACTGCCGTCTGAGGGAGTGCGCCCCCCTACTGTAACTTTTATCAGTTTCTTGTGGCTCTTGTGGGGGCGTCTGCCGCCGGGTAGGGTCTGGCTTCCTGTTTCACCTATCACTGGTCTACTTTGGGTTTTTTGGGAGCGACTGCCATCGGGCGGGGTCTGTCGCCTTTTTCCACCTGTTATAAACCTGTTCTGCCTTTTATGGGAGCGACTGCCATCTGGCGAGGCCCACCCACCTGTTCCGCCCTTCAGTAGTCGGCTCTGGCTTCTATGGGAACGACTGTCGAGCCGCCCCACTATCTTGCCTCTCATTGGCCTGCTTCGGCTTTTATGGGAGCAGCCGCCATCGAGAGGAACGACCTTCTATGCCACTTTTCATTGGTCTGATCTGGCTTTTATGGGAACGACTGCGTTCTGATGTAGTCCGCCCCCCTATTATAATTTTTTATGGTTTGTTGTGGCTTTTGCGGGGTCGATTTCCGCCGGGTGGGGTCTGTCCTTCTGCTCCACCTATCAATGGTCTGCTTTGAATTTTATGGGAGCCACGGCCGCAAAGGGTGGTACGGCCTCCTGTTCCACCTCTCTTTCGTCTGCTCTGGTTTTTATGGGAACGACTGCTGCCTCATGGAGTCCGACCTCATGCTACAAATTTGAATCGTTTGCTGGGGCTTTTGTGGGGGCGACTGCTGCCGTATGGGTTCTGCCCTCCTATTCCGCCTAACACTGGGCTGCTATGGCTTTTACGGGAGCGACTGCCATCGATAGAATTCTGTCCTCCAACTCCATCGCTTATTGTCCCGTTACGGTTTTTATGGAAGTGGCTGGGTCTACCCGGCAGCTATTCTAAACTGGACAAAAATCTCATCTCCGTTTTCCATTAATGGATAAACTGATCAACGATATCGATAATACTGACTTTAATAGACAGTTCAAGGTTGATTCTATCGAGGAGTGTAAGCCACTGCTGGGCGATACGGGTAAGCAGTATACTGTAGTTACTCAAAACATAAGAAGCATTAACAAAAATTTCAATAACTTTTTTGTTATGCTAAAAGATTGTCGTTCTCCCCAGATATTATTGTTCTTACGGAATGCTGGCTCGACGAAGACTCACCTTGCTTTAAAACTGATAATTATAACTGTTATTATTCCCAAACGTACTTTAACCAAAATGACGGTATTGTCGTTTTCACTAAGATACATCTCCAAGTAAACTTTACAGAACCACCTTTTTAAGAGTCCAACTGTTTGATTATTGATGTCAACAATGAGCTTACACTTATTGCATTGTATAGGTCTCCGTCTTATAAAAAAATTACAAAATTCTGCGAATCACTCCGACTGATTATGGAAACTTTTAGCGGTAGTACTTGCGCGATTGTGGGAGATCTCAATTTGGATATTAAGCCGGGGTATATCGATGATAGATCAACGGACTACCTAGAATTAACTGCTCTTTATGGGTATTTTCCCGGTCACACATTTATTACGCGAGGGGTAAACTGTTACGATCACGTCCTTCTGAAAACCAAGAGGGAAGCGACAGTGATAGTCTGTGGAACCGGTATTAATGACCACGATACTGTGATGTTTGGCATAAACAAGAACACACAAACGCCTATTTCTAAGAAATACATCACGAAAATCGACTATCCCGGTTTGATTAGTGAGATTGAGAGTGAAGACTGGGGCTATCTATATGAGATTCGTGATGTAAATAGAGCAGCTAAACTATTGGTTGACGGACTGACTGAAAAAATTACTAAACATACCACCAAACGTCTCTGCCGTAACTCGGAAGTTATCAATAAGCCTTGGACTTGGACACAGAATTTACTAAAGTGCATCAGACGGAGAGACGCATTGCATATTAAAGCAAATAAAAAACACAATCTTCACAATCCTGTTATCCAGCAGGAATACAAAACTTACCGTAACTATTGTAATAATATTTTAACCAATTTGAAGGTGGAGTATGAGCGGAACCTATTGGAAAATGCCGTAGGAAACAACAAAAAGCTTTGGTCAGAAATTAAACACATTTGTAATATTAAAAATAAAAGGGGTAGGGTAGGACATCAGAACTTATGACCGATTCCGATACACCCGAACTTATTCTGAATAGAGTAAACAATTATTTCATAACAATTGGCGAGACTCTAGCAGAGAAAACTCTATCCCAACTTAACTTAACGGAAGCTAAACTAGCCAGTAACGCCCGGCAGTGTTATCCCTATAGCAAAGATCCAGACTCTTTCTTTCTCACCCCAACAGATGAAGTAGAAATTTCAAAGATAATCA
Organism: Cybosia mesomella; assembly: GCA_946251805.1. Classification (NCBI taxonomy): domain Eukaryota; kingdom Metazoa; phylum Arthropoda; class Insecta; order Lepidoptera; family Erebidae; genus Cybosia; species Cybosia mesomella. Next base: position 16,482,250 of record OX276411.1, read on the forward strand.
CAAACCTTAAAGTAGCTTCTTCTGCGGGTCATGATGGCATAAATAATAAGATACTCAAAAGCTGTGCCCATGTTTTAGTTAAACCTATTACTTTCTTATGTAACCTGAGCATGGAAAAGAGCACTGTTCCCACAGGCTTCAAGATTGCAAATATCTGTCCGATATATAAGAGTGGTGACCCTAAGACTCCTTCTAATTATCGTCCGATCTCTCTGCTGACAACTCTCTCCAAAGTCTTGGAGAGGGTTGTCAACAGGCGATTGTTGGCTTATTTGGAAAAAAAGAAGCTTTTATCCGATAACCAGTTTGGCTTTCGTGCTGCCAGGTCCACGGAGACTTCATCAGTCACAAACTTGACCAGAACATGGCATGTACTGGCATCTTTCTGGACCTGGCAAAAGCGTTTGACACGGTCTCTAGGAAGATACTTATTCGTAAGATGGAGTTTCTAGGAGTCCGCGGTGATGCGTTAGCATGGTTTAGCTCTTATCTGGCTGATAGAAAACAGAAAGTAGTAGTGGGAGACTACTGCAGTGAACTAAAACCCGTTAACTACGGAGTTCCCCAGGGCAGTGTGCTTGGTCCTACACTCTTTATTATCTACATAACACTCTTTATTATCTACATAAATGGTTTGTGCGCCATGGACCTCCCTCAAGCCAAAATAGTTACCTACGCTGATGACACGGCAATAGTCTTCTCCGGCAAAACATGGCATGAGACTCAGAATAATGTGGAGCGGGGCTTGCTGAAGGTTGCTAGCTGGCTGCAACAGAATCTTCTGACTCTCAACATTGATAAAACTAAAGCTATTTACTTCTATGTGTCTAAACGCTCCTCTCCAAAATATACTATGAGCCTGAAACTACACTTATGTTCAATGCCCGACAACTGTAACTGTGCTCAAATAGAACAAGTTGATTCAATGAAATATCTTGGAATATTTTTGGACTGTGCACTGAAATGGAATAAAAATATAAGTGTGCTTACCACCAGGACTAGAAGGCTTATAAGAGTCTTCAAACGATTAGGTAAAGTTGCTAATGACAAAATTCTAAAAATGGTATATTTCTCTCTTTGCCAGTCAACCTTAAATTACTGCATCACTGTATGAGGCGCTGCCGGGAAAGATAATATGATCAAGGTGGAAAGAGCACAACGTGCACTTCTTAAAGTAACATATGGCCGACCTTTTAGATACCCCACGAACCTGCTTTACTCTGAACTTGAACTGCTCAGTGTCAGGAAATTATATATTCTATCAGTAACTTTGCGTTTCCATGGATCTGCCCTGAGTAGCGCCTCCGAGAGTTATACAGGTCGCAGACTTATATGGCAATCGGTCAGGTGCCGCAAAGAGATTGGTAGGAGATCATATAGCTTTATGGGGCCGTACATTTACAGGAAAATAAATGCCATTCATAACATCGTTAGATTGACAAGACGCAGGTGCAAAGACAAAGTTTATAAATGGCTACTACAGCTAGATTATGACACAACAGAACAGATTTCAGTGATGTGCATTGTTAGACGCATGTTACTGTATTGCATGTTGTGCTCACATACACACATAATCTATGCTCATACACACTGCCTGTTTCACTCACACACAATTTCACAACACACCCTCATCTTCACAAACTCTCACTCACCTTAACCCTTACATTACACACACACACACACACACACACTGTATTATTGTGACGAATTTTCTGTTTCTTTTTATTTTTATTTTTTATTATCTATTTAATAGTGTTTTCATGTCTTCATCACCTTTTGTAAATTAAAGGATGATTGTATAACATCATAATATTATTAATATTGTCGATTGGAACGAAAGAGACTAGATCCCACAACACTGGGAATCCTAGTGTGGGATCTAGGGAGCCATTGTGTTTTTATAAATTTTTTGAGACAATAAATATTATTATTATTATTCTTTATTAACTTTTAAATACATATAATTACATTTTTAAATATATATAAAAAAAAATACAAATATATTTAAAAATATAAAAACAGTGCTCCACCGGCATCGGGTACAGGGACCAAGCTGCCGGTGGTTACGGCTCCAGGGAAAGGAACTTCCTCACTATGCGTGCCGTGCCTAGCAGAACGGCCTTCTGCATCAGGCCTTTGAGCCAGCTGCCTAACGAGAGCCTCATAAGGTGTTGATCGAGGCTCTTGGCGATGAGTCCATGTGCTGACACAACTATCGGTACAATAATAGCTGAGTCCACATCCCACATGTCGACAATCTCATTGGCCAGGTCCAAATATTTGATTTGTTTTTCTTTTCTGCTTTCATGAGATTTTTTTTCATTCGTCATGGGGGACAGTGATATCAACTATCATTGCACGACGCTCTAATCGATCCATTATCACTATATCAGGCTTATTGGCAACAATAGTCCTGTCAGTGATAATAGATCGATCCCAGTACAATGTGACACGACCGTTTTCGAGAACTGTGTCGGGCACATACTTGTAGTATGGCACCTCCGAAGTCACAAGATTGTATTTAAGGGCAAGTTGCTGATGTACAATCCTGGCCACTTGGTTATGTCTGTGCAAGTACTCGCCGTTGGCAAGACGAGAACAACCGGAAATAATGTGTCTGAGTGATTCTCCGGGGCGATGACATGCCCGACAGATGTCAACCGTACCGTCCTTCAGAATATACTTCCGGTAGTTGTTCGTCATTACAACTTCGTCCGTAATTGCAAAGATAAAACCTTCGGTTTCTCCAAAAAGATCACCGAACCGTAGCCAAGATACAGACGCTTTTAAATCTATATCGGGCCCATTTAAGGCCCGATAGAAGCGTCCGTGTAGCTCTTTGCCCTTCCATACTTCCCTGCGATCAGCAGTACCAAGTACTACAGGTTTGCGCCAATTCTCTTTAGCCAACGCGAGAGGGGTTAGGCCATTGTCCACTGCGACCACATCGCGATGCATATCGGAATCTACACGTAGGAAATATTCTCTAAGGTTGTATATCTCGCGGTTATGAAGGGTCTTGGCATTTAAAAAACCACGACCGCCCAATTTCCGCGGGATATACAACCTCATTACCGATGAACGTGGATAGTGTATTCGGAATGTGGTCAGCAGAGTCCGGACCCTCCTATCTAGAGTATCCAGTTCAGTCTGAGTCCATCTGAGTATGCCGAAGGAGTACATCAGGACTGGCATGACCCAACCATTGCAGGCGCGAACCTTATTACCACCCGATAAAAAGCTTTTTAGAACTTTTTTCAGGCGGCCAAAGAAGCGATCCTGCAATGACTGCTTCATCCCAGCTTCGGTGATTCCTAACGCCTGCGACATACCCAGATATTTGTATGTTTCGGTTGCAGCGAGAGATTTGAGTTTAATGGAATCTGAGAGTTCCACCCGTTCAGATTCCACTATCCCACCTTTTTCTACATGCATGACCGCACACTTATTTACACAAAATTCCATCTTGATAGAGCTACTAAAGTTTTCAGTCACCTTTAGTAGCTCCATCAATTGTAGATGATTAGGAGCAAATAGCTTGAGGTCATCCATGTAAAGGAGGTGAGAAATAACTTTACCCTCTCTCCGCAACCGATAGCCTAGCCCTGAACACTCTAACATTGTGCTAAGAGGGTTCAGAGCCAGACAGAACCACAAGGGACACAGACTATCACCCTGAAATATGCCCCTCTCAATTCTTATTGGTATATCGTTTGCCCGATCCTGACGACATCCTGGATAGCGAAGGACCGTACTCCATTGCCTCATACAAGACTTCAAAAAGTTGCATAGAGTTGTATCGATTTTATACAACTCCAGCACCCTCCGAAGCCATGTATGAGGCACCGAGTCATAGGCCTTCTTGTAATCTATCCAACATGTAGCCAGATTCTTGCGATTACGACGTACCTGTTGGCAAATGGCCGTATCAACAATAAGGAGCTCCTTAGTGCCACGCGCCCCACTTCTACATCCATTCTGAGATATAGAGATTATCGAATTTGTATTTAAATGTGTTGTAATTTTGATTCTCAGAATAGATGTCAGAAGCTTATAGACCGTTGGTAAACATGTTATCGGTCTATAATTTCTGGGATCCATGGCACTGCCAGACTTGTAGAGTAAATGGGTTATGCCAGTTGTTAAAAAAGTGGGAAGTGTACCCGAATCTAAAGATGATTGGAACAGAGATGCCAAACGAGCATGTGAACTTCGGAACCACTTTAACCAAAAATTGTGCAGTCCGTCCGGTCCCGCCGATTTCCAATTCGGCAGCGAACGAACTGCACAAGTGACGTCATCAGTCACTATAGTAGTGGGCTCCATGTGCTTTATAGTCTCACATGATCGTTCAATATCTTCCATCCAATCACCTTCGACGTGACTGACAGGCATCGACCAGATGCTGCGCCAGAATGTATTCGTAGCGTCGGCATCCGGTCGAGTACGGTCACCCTCGACTTCATCGGGTTGTTCCCACTTTCGGTAAACCCACCTCTCATCTCTTTGGAACATGCAATTCTGGGTATATCGTTCTACTCGTTTTTTGTACCGACGAATCCTGTTTGCCCATGCATAAACTTTCTGCTTCAGAAAGTCAATGCGCTCTGTGACATGTATTCGAGTATTGTTGAGGGCTAATATCAGTCCCCAAAAACGCCCTTTTCACAGAGCGCATCACTCTCGGGCGTGAATTGCCCGATCTGAAGCAGATTAGCTTCCCGATGAGCGCCCTGGCTTCGGCAATACGACGTTCAATTCTGTACTGCCAGGCTGGTACAGCAGGTTTAGGTCGAGTAGCGGTGGTGTTCAATGTAAATTTAACACCAGCGACACGACATGCTGCAACAGCCGCACAGTAGAGAATCGAATGTGTATCGCCGAGATCTTCACTATTATCTAAATAATTAGGTAATAGTGAGTCCAGGGCACACACCAGCGCCATATTTCTCTTATGCATGGGCAAACGTGGTAGGCGAGGTCTATTGCCTGGGTTCAAAAACCGATATTCCAGCATCGCATCCTCCAAAGTGCTCCTTAATTGTTCATTACACTGAGTACTTACGGATATAGCCTCACTTTCCTCAACATCGCTAGCGGGAACGAACTGTCGCGAGTCGGTTTCCACCAAAGCGACAGGTTGCGACGAAGTGGGGCCAGCAAGGCTACTCTGCACGTCAGAGCGTAGTCTTTCAAGTACGGCACCATCCAACATATTACAGCGCTGGATAGCCTGGTCCGAAAGTCGTTGTGCCGATACGTTGACAGCCGGCTCAAGTTCCTGAAACAAGGGCAGCATTCTAACACGATACGCAGTGAGGTTGACTCCTCCCTCCGTAGCCGCATAATATGCCCGCATGACATTTTCATTAATTGACCTAGTCCATTTCATGCGGCGCACATTACCACCGGCAGCGGGGGCCCTATTCGAGGTCGGTGGGCCTCGGGATCCCAGGCTTGTCGGCGGCCGGCCTCTCCCCGGCCGACGCACAGGTGTTGGCGACGTCGGCGGGGAGAAATACTCGTCGTTTGTGTCGGAGCTCGACGCCTCAGCAGTGGCCGGTGCCGTTGAGACGGTTTTGTTTTCGGTTTTATTATTATTATTATATCGTTTTGAAAGCCACTACAAGTAGAAAATTATGTTGTATTTACAGTTTGTCTATAAAGTTGTGAAATGACTGTTTGAGGAACTAACATTAAACATGCGTGTGGCAACACAAAACATAAGTACATCAGTTGTCAATGCTATCGTCGAATTTCTTTTGTGGAATAGTTTTCTTCTCTTTTTTTGTATTGTTTTGATTAAAATGCAATAAATTGAGACCACAGTACGCATAAAGGTTTGAAAACTGAGTAGAATAATTCGGAGTGGTGCGCGGGAAGTGATTTTTAAAGTTTTCCAGCGATGTTTTGTGGAGTATCAAGCTGGACAATTGTTGTGGGATTTGGAGGATGTTTTTGGGCCAACAGCATCTTTGGTGGGTATGTAATTGTATTACTGTTTGTTTTAAATCTGTCTGAAGTTACAATTTACTGAATTTACGATTTGGAGACAAAAAAGGCATTGTTTACGTTGTATATTTTTAAGTTAGATTAACATTGTTAGTAGGTTATTTCATAGTAGCTACAACACAGTTTAATCTGGTTTTCTACCAATTTTTTAATTTGAATTAATTGCTTCATGTCAATAACTTGTTTCCATTCGGTAATTAAGTATTAAATTATTCTTTTTACTCTTCAGGAAAATCAGAGTCTACAGTTAGGAGGATAGTTAATGAAGGTTTTAAGAATGATGGAAAGTTTGAAACTCCTGGGAAACACAGGAAAGGTCGGCCAAAGAAAGAAATGGACGATTTTAATATTTGTGCACTGCGCCAAAAAATTTAATTCTTTTACACAGTCAAAAAGAGGTAACAATTTATTTAGCTACATGTTTTTATGTATACACTCAAATATAAATACAAAAATATCAAATGTATTGAAAGTACAGTCAGATGCACAATAAATGGAACCCTTTGATATTTCAGGTACCGACCCTCAGAAACTTGCAGGTGATTGCCAGAATTGACCTGAATTTTGATTGCAGCCTTGAAGTTCTTCGTAAAATTTTGAAAGCAATAGGGTTTACCTACAAGAAATGCCAAAGTAATAGAAAGGCTCTAATCGAACAATCACATATTGCTGCTGCAAAGCGAGAGGAATACCTGGCGATCATAAAATAAATCGAGATTTGCCAAAGGAATTAAGAAAAGATATTATTTATCTCGATGAAAGCTACATTCACTCTTCTTACAAGGTACTTTGTTCTTATTATGTACCTATAATTTTTGTTTTATAATATAATGCGCCCTACCACTCCGTCGTGACAAATAAAGCGCCCACCTCTAGCTCCCGTGTAGATGAAATAAAACTTTGGTTGTTAGAAAATAACATTAATTTCGAGCCTACACTCAGGAAGCCAAATCTACTGAGTTTAGTGAAAAAACACAAACCTCGTCCCATCTATGCTATTGATAAGCTTTTAGGAGAACATGGGCACACAGTGGTACTTCTACCACCGTATCACTGTGATTTGAATCCCATTGAGTTAATTTGGGCTAACTTAAAACAAAAAGTGGCAGTCCAAAATGTTGGGTCACGTGATTTGAAGCTTCTTGCTGCAGAGGCCTTTAACAGCATCACACCGGAGATTTGGAAAAACTGCTGCCAACACGTTGAAACGCTCGAAAAAGAATATTACGAGCGAGGACATCGCCTTTATCAAGACATAGATGAATTGATTATTCGGGTTGACGATGATAGCAGCAGTGGTGACAGCAACATTACTGATGACAGCGCTGCTGAAAGTGGCGACGAAACGAATTTCAATATTGAATATTTGGAATCTACGGAGAGTGATTAATCTTTGTAACTGATTGAATTTAATAAATGATTAAATTTGAGTTTGAACTAGCTTTATTCTGGATCTGGTTCAATAAATAAAACAAAACCAAAATTATGACTGTATGTTTTACTTATTAACTCATTTTACTCGCAACGAACTCCTAGTATCAAAATCATTTTGGTCGTACTATACAGGGTTGCTACATGCATTCAGCAGCGCCCTCATTTAATTTCACGACTTTATAGACAAACTACGGACCCTATTAAATAGTAGCAGTATAAAAAAAAGATTTAAGTAGAATTAAGTCAAAAAATAAAAAAGTAACAGAAATGTCAGAAAAAGAGAAGGCAGATCAAAGAAAAAAATGGAGAGAGCAGAAAAAGAGACAGAAAGAGAAAAAGGCTGAAAGTGAAAGGCTAACACCGAAAATAATACAAGTGAAAATGCGACACCAACCAGTCGTAATACAAGTGGGAAGAAAGAGCTCAAAACAGTCAATAAAGAGAAGCATCAAATTCGTTACCTTACTGATAATTTTTTTAATTTGTACCAAATTTATAGGAATGAAGGTGGACTACTACTCCTTTTTTCAGACACAAACCAGTGTATATACACTCACCCAATGTCCATAATCGAGACACTTGCTTATGCATAAAGCATATGTAGTGTACCACTACTATTTTTAGCTAGTATAGGAATCGCTAAGAGTACGTATGCCGAACATTTGACAGCCAGTATAAAAGTGCCTATTCGCATAATCATAAAAGCGTTCAATCCTGTTTATGGTGGTTATTTAATCTAAGCGCCGCGAGTATCACGCCGACGGTTTGTTGTGTTCTGGTAAGGTTTCATACTATTTCGGAGTATTGAATGTAATATAGTAGAATATTAGTTATAATTTTAATGTATCTGATATTGTTCGTTCTGAAACCCACTGGGTTCCAGAACTGAACCATTAAACAGAAACCATGAACAGAACCATTTGGGGGACTGGGTTCAACCCAGTCCCCCAAATGGCTGGTATCTAAGTTCGCAAAATTGCTAATAAAAAAAGAACGTTTCTGAACGGATGGCAAGGACGACTGGAATTCGAGACTGATCGTCGGAGGAGCTCGCCAACATGATTTTGGGTTCAGTGAGAATTTTGATGTCGGATTAGCTGAAGAGAAAGTGGAAGCATCCACTTTCATCATGGCGTGTGTCTGACGCGCTTGGCGTCGCCATCCACCCTACGCGTCGCGTATCGAGCGATGGGGTCATTTTGATCCGTCGCATGCGGCGTGATTTTTCCATCGGCTGAGGGGTCGCAGGATGGCCGCGGACGCGACGGCCACGTTCGGGTTCTCCATGGGGGCTCGAACGATGCCGAGGCCTCCAGCTTGGGCGATTGAGCGTCATTAACAGCGTCGTGTTTTTCGTCATTTCATCGCGGGACGACTGCGTGAGTCAATAATATTTTTGTTTACTATTGGATCCAATAGGACGTTATGTGTGGGCCCCACTATTACTAGGAGTGCGTGACCGTTCCAACGGACTATTGCGTGTAACCATCGTTTGGTATTTAATTTTAGTAAACTTTCCTCACAAAATGTTGTGTGAATAAAATAAGCATGGTGCAGTGATTCCATATGTTTTATTTCGTTCAACCCTCATAGACAATCCATGGGCTATGCTCCAAGAGGCCTTTGAACCAAAGGTTTTGGTGCAGAATGCCGAGAGTACCTATCCGGCCAACTTCCGTTATTAAGGCCTTAAGAGGGGTGAAATGCCTAAATATTTGCATGTTTGAAACAAAATATCTAAATAACTGGCTATTGAATTCGAATGAAAAAAATGTTAATGACGCATGAACATCTAATAAACATTTTTAATTGAAAGAAATTGTATTTTCATGGACCACTTTTTAGGAAAAAAAATCTCCAACGAATACCTATTTCAGACATAAATTGCAAAATTTATCTAAATCGGCTCAAGCATTTTATTTAGTTTTTACACCAAACGAAAGGTCTTAATAATGCGAATAATTTTAATTGAGAGTTTTATTTTCATTCCGTTTTTAACTGGTGAAAATTAATTTTAACACGAAAACTGAAGTTTATCCACGCGAGAGTGCCTGCCCCGTCGCCCTGTAATCCCCCGCGAGCCCTGCCGGCAGTCCGTTTCCGTATTTCATCGAGAGTGGACTGCGCGCCGGTTTCGGAGCGACTTCAGATAAAGTTTTATAGATTTTGACGAGTTTACACTCATTTGTACATATATATATATTAATAGAAATACTTAGTTAAGTTCATATCTTTAGGTTAATAGCTATAGATACTGCTTTTATGCTAAATTATTGTTTGTAATTAATCATAGAATAAATAAGATCAGACGTTTTAAAACTGTAAAGTGCTGTGCTGTGGGACTTTGATAAAATGCCAAAACATAAGAAAAAATATCATGTTAAAACAGGACGTAAACTACAAAACTATTGGTGAGTACCTACTTATTTTTATTAACTTAGTAGGTACCTGCCTAATTTTATTTACGAAGTAGGTACCTACCTAATTTTATTTACGAATTTAGCTAGGCTCCTACTGAGAGAAGGAAAAGGTATCTAGAATGTACTACGTGAGTTCGACAAATGGAAGTGCGATTAACGTTTGTGTGTTGTAGGTATTGCGACTCACCTTAGTTCGAATAATTTTTATTATGATCGAACTGTATTTACAAATTTATACCTACAGGTATTGATTGACGACCTGTTTGGCGCAGGGGTACCTACTATACCGCTGCGCTGGAGGTCCCGGGTTCGATCCCCGGACTAAACAAATATTTGTGTGCATGAACATGTCTATTTGTCTTGGTCTGGGTGTTATCTATGTATATTTAGTATGTATCTACTAAAAAAAGTAGGTATATAAGTATGTTTATTTTATAAATCCGTTATCAAGTATCCATAGCACAAGTTCTTCATGTAACTTAACGTGGGCTAAATAGGTAATTGGTGTGATTGTATGCAATAATTTAATCTATTTCATAAGTTATTTATTGATAACTATTAATTTTTGTATTGACTCTCGCTCGACTACGTATCATTTTCTTAAAATGGAAACATCGGTAGGTAGGCATGCATTTTACGCTCAAAGCTTTCTGACAAAGGTGCGAGTGAATATAAATAAGTACCTACCTATTACTACGCGTACGAATTAACTTGGCACCCAGTAAAGGTAAAGACCCCAATGGTAGACACTGAGACAATAGTATAGAATATTAGACAAATAGTAGTAGATAGACATAAATAAAATAAAGATAGACATAATAGTAGACTTAAAAGACGTCTTTTAAGTTAATAGTCGTAATAATAGTATAATAATAGTTAGTACTTTTAAGGGTTTTATTCGAAAGTGTCTACTATTGTGTCAGTGTCTACCCATTGGGGTCTTCCGGGCGGGGCGCCGCACTTACCTACCGAAACTCGACAAACCCGGCCGCCGCGCCGCGGCAAGCCGCGGGCCGGTACAGAGCGGTGCCGATGCCGGGCGCCCGCGCGCCGCGCGCCGCGCCGTTGGTCGTCGCGTCGGCGTCGTCCGCGGTCCGCGCCACACCGCCACACCGAACTATTACGAACGTGGTGGTGCTTCGATTATTTAATTACAATCATGCATCCATTTGTTCATGTGTCCTTGCTTTTAGATACAAGTTGGTTAAGTACTAAGTCTATGAATTATTTTTAGGGAACAAAGAAGACGTAAACATGGTGGTGATGATGAAAATGCCAAGACCATATTGAGCGTCTCATCAGTGAATCCTTTTCAAGACTTAGATGATAGTGAAAACAGTTTTGTGTAAGTACCTTGACGTACCTAAACAAAAACTTACAAGTTAAATGTGAAGTAGATATATCCACATTAATTTACATGAACATGATGAAATTATTTAAGTATGTCATAATAGGTATCCTACTAATATTATAAATGCGAAGTTTTTGAGTATGGACGTATGGATGGATGTCTGGATGTTTTTTACTCTTTTCACGCAAAAACTACTGAACAGATTTAGATTAAATTTGCAACAGAGATAGATTAAAGACTGGAATAACTTAGGATTTATTTATAGTATTTTTGTTTTTTTTTGCAGTCCTGCAGCTGCAGAAGTATTGAATGAGACCGCTCATCTAAACCAAAATAATTATTTACAGGAAACTGAGGTAGGTATATTTAAAAAAACAATGTAAACTTGATATTTATACCATGCTTCATTCATAGGGTGGGGTGGGGTACCGTGGCTTTGGTAGTGCGTGGGCAACGCATCTCGTTCAAAAGTGACTTGCTCTCAACCCCGGCCGCCAACGAAATGTCATTTACATCAAATGTCATTGTCAACTGACAACTAAACATACTCAAGCAATAACCAATGTTGCCACATACAACATCACTAAATTCAAACAATTATTACTTGGCGTTCGTAACATTCAGATATCACACTCTCCGACATATATATAATCCATATGTGGACACGCCTTAACTTAACTTTTGGCTTTAAATATAGTTACTTACAAAATAATCTTCTTACAGGTACTGGTAGACCGAGCAGACACTCCTAAACTATTAGTGGAGCATGAAGTACCAGAAATATATGTAAAAGAGCCTTCAGGAAGACGTCTCGTGGATATAAAATATTTCTTCGAAGAAATAAAGAAGATTTCCAGACACGGCTGTCTAGGCTGCAATATAGTGTTTACAGCTCGTAGGAGAAAAACAAACTGGATTTCGATCAAAATTTAAATTTAAATGTGGGATGTGTAATATGGTATTCTTTGTAGAAAATGATTGTAATGACTGTGACATCAACAACTCTGCTGTAGCAGGCACTATTGCTATTGGTTGTGGTCATTCACAGCTCCAAGAATTAGCGTCAGCTCTAGTATCCCTAATAGCCCTAATATCTTCAACGGTATTTAGAACCAGACAAGAGTTGGTTGCGAAGAAATGGGAAGAGATAGCTCATGAAAATATGAATAAAGCTGGAGAAGAAGAAAAAGCTTTAGCTATAGCAGAGGGCAGAGTTGATGAAAATGGTATTCCTATCATTGATGTAATAGCAGATGGGTGCTATTCCAAACGCACTTATAAAATAAATTATTCTTCTTTATCTGGAGCCGCCGCTATAGTTGGAAGAAAAACGGGTAAAATTTTATATTTGGGGATTAAAAATAAATATTGCAGCATTTGTACGCAAGCCGAGAGGAAGAAAGTCAGTGCAAAAAGCCATCAATGCTTCATAAATTTTAATGGGCCATCAACTGGTATAGAATCTACCATACGTAAAGTTTCGTATCTTCGCCTGGGCTACCTAAGATCGCCCATTTTGACATAAGTCGACACCAGCAGAATGTGTCAAGTGCAAACCAGACATCAACCTGCTAAATATGAAGTAATTTTTATGGGTGGCAATATTCTTCGATTGATCTGTGGCTAAATTCACATAGTAGGCGTTCAGTGAGATTTTTGCGCGACGCGGACCACACGTTTTTTAAATCCAGTGTTTTAACTTTTGTTTTTAATGGTGATACAGACCAGGTAACGTTAAACTTTTTACATGATTATACCCTATGTTTCTTTTTCATATGAATCTGTTATTTAACGGCTAGCTTACGTTTAGATCTCACAATTTGATAAAACGTGGGTGAGGGTGTTTGGCATCCATCTTGTTTCCAAATTTCGCCTACCCCTAGGGTTGTCAAATTTATTGTGCCACATTAATTGGTGGATGATATTACTTGTTTTCAAATTTGAACAGTTTCTTTTTATGGAAATTATTAATTTATAACGATTTGTAGAAAAGTTAATAGGTAGGTAGAATGAGTTATAAGTTAAAAATTAAATTTGTATAGACTGATTTCATTCCAGTATGTAGTACGACCATGGTGGTAATTGGTAGCCTTGAAAGTGAAGACTATAAAGGCTGTTTTTCTAACGTCTAGCCATATTCAACGTGGTAATTACTGAGGCTATACTGAGCAACTTTTACAATGGGCCAACCACAAAATCTCAAAAAGTTTGGCCTTCCCCATACAAATTGACCGATCGCAAGTCGAAATTTTGTATAGGGAAGGCCAACATTTTTTTGAGCTGAAAACTCCATTGGTTGGCCCCATAGTAAAAGTTGCTCAGTATGGCCTATGTAATCACCTCGTTAAATATGGCTAGCCGTTGAAAAAACACCCTGTATAAATAAGTTTTTTTTTCAAAATTATCATTATTAATAACCTCAGCCTTTGACGAGCACAGGTCTGCTTCAATTATTATATTCATTATATTTTTTTAAATTTTTTTATAGCTATTATGACGAAACCAAAAGAAATGCCAAAAAATCGCAAAAAAAGAAACTATGCTGCAGATCATTCCAAAGATATGATGAAGCTAGCTGTAGAGGCATTAAAAAACAAAACGATGTCGTCATATGAGGCTGAAAAGGTGTTTGGAATCCCTCGTAGAACATTGTTGGACAGGTTGCACAACAAGCACCCTAAGACCCCAGGACGTCCAACTCGGCTTACAGAAGAAGAGGAAGCTAATGTTTGTAAGGTGTTAGTTGCGGCTGCCGATTATGGGAGTCCTCTAACCCTTCTAGATTTGCGAATAGTCGTGTACAGGTAATATTTCAGAATATGTTTATGCGACTACAACAATATTCACGTAGCCCAATTTTTAAGAGTCCATGCCTGCATATGGTTTTCCTGTATTTCAATAATTCCATGACGCATTAGTTTTATGTGGATTCTAGCTGACATGTTATTTTACATGTTTGCGTGGATTGTGTATTTAACTTTTCAGCCGTCAATGTAAGATATATTTTTAAATAATATTCAATAGTGATTTGATTTGTGTTTTACTTTCAAGCTCAGGATAATATTTGTCATTTTCAGATACTTGGAGGCCAATGGAAAGCTTGAAATTTTTGACAATAAATTACCTGGTAAAAAGTGGGTATACTCTTTTATAAAGAGAAATAAGTCTAAATTGTCTAAACGAGAAGTACAAAACATTAAAAGAAGCCGTGCAGAAAAAACCAGTGTCGAAATTTACGACTATTTCAAAAATCTAAAAACATCTTTAGAAGGCGTGCCAGCGGAAAATATTATAAATTATGACGAGACTAATTTGTCAGACAATCCCGGAAGTCAGAAATGTTTATTCAGAAGAGGCGTTAAATATCCAGAAAGGGTGCTAAACTATACAAAAGGGGCTATATCTATAATGTTCGCCATAACAGCAGGTGGGGAATGTCTTCCACCATACGTAGTGTACAAGTCAGAGAATTTGTATAACCAATGGACCCTTAATGGACCAAAAGGATGCAGATTTAATCGATCTAAATCAGGGTGGTTCGACAGCGTTTTATTTCAAGATTGGTTTAAAACCATCATTTTGCCGTGGGCTAAAACCAAAACTGGTATAAAACTCTTGATTGGTGATAACTTGGCATCCCATATAAATCATCAGATTGTCAAAGATTGTGAACAAAATGACATACGTTTCGTGTTTTTACCACCAAACTCATCACATCTAACTCCCCAGGTAGCAAACTGACGTCAGCGACGCATAAGGGACGTCATTCATAGGTCATAATAAGGTCGGTCATTATTCGTCGAGAGCGGACGTTATGGTGACGTCAGTTTAGGGTCAGGTCATAAACAGGACGTCGTATTCACGTCAATTTAAGGCCAGTGTCTGGACGTACCATATTCGTCACAAAATTGACGTTTTACGGACGTCTATTTGGGGTCATTATCCGCACGTACCATTTTCGTCGCAAAGTCGACGTTTTGCTGACGTCTTTTTGGGGTCACTTCCGGACGTACCACTTTCGTGGCAAAATGGACGTTTTACTGACGTCTATTTGGGGTCACTACCAGGAAGTACCATTGTCGTCGCGAAGTGGACGTTTTGCTGACGTCTTTTTAGAGTCACTATCCAGACGTACCATTTTCGTCACAAAGTGGACGTTTTACTGACGTCTTTTTGGAGTCACTATCCGGACGCACCATTCTAGTCACAAAATTGACGTTTCACTGACGTCTATTTTAGGTCACCATCTGAGGTGCTAATACCGGGAAACGCAAACGAAGTTTTCTCTCTTATATGGCTGAAATAATGATGCTGAACTTAAGTCAAATTAATTAGATTAAATAAGCGCTATTTATTCTGACTGCCATGTAGCCTTAGAAACTAATTTTCACCTTTGAGGTTAAAAATACCCTAGAGTGTTATACCTCGTTGGATAGCTGATAAAATGTAGATGTTTTTAAGCACATTTGCAGAGCAAGTGCCGTAATAATTTTTTGAGATATCCAGAAAAGAAAAATATTTTTTTATAATTTGTACTTATTTTCTTAAGTTTCGATCGTCTACGATTACCTATTTAGTTAACTTACGTGCAATTTTAGTCATTGAGGTCATTAAGCATCTCATTATTCATGTAAAAAACCAAAAAAATAATCTTAAGAGCCAAAAAAAAATCAAAATATTCAATTCAATAGCCGAAAAATTGGTCATTTTCATAAAAAAAAAATAAAACTCGAATATCTCGAAAACGGTTAAGTTTAGGATGGGGGGTTCCATAGTGAAATCATTCAGAAATGATGTGTACTACACGCCCTTAACGGATCTAGGTCGACTTCTCCTGTAACCCTGTATAAGAGATACCTATATATCTTTCTCTCAGCATATTCTTGTGACTTAGTCACAAGAATACCTATGCTGTCTATTCGCTCCTGACAAAGTACCTGCGAGGTCGCAGGTACCGCGGGAAACGCAAACAAACTTTGTTTTGCAGTTCCCGTTAGCACCTCTGGTCCCGAAAAGCTAAAGAACGATATAAGTATAATTCCATGAGGAAGTACCACCATCATATAGCGAATACTCAGGGCAAATATTACTAATCCATTATAACAAGGTTTTGTACAGCCGGTACCTTAATATGCAAAGAAATTCGAAGTTTGAACAGTTTCATAGTCGTTAAAAAATAACGCGTTTCGTCCGACGTAAAAAATAACGCGTTTCGTTTCTTGATATCAATTTGTCATTCTTTGTGTTCTAAAATATTTATAAAGTAAAAAAAACATTTTCATCTTTTTAGGTAACTTAAAAGTTGATATAAAGTCATTTATTACAGGTTTTTTTGATTAATAACAGCAAAACAAGCTTGAAATGTGATTTTTAAAAATATCGAAAGTTGGAACGGAACGAAATTCTGACATTTTGATTTTCCCTCCCTTTTCGTTGGCGTTGGCTTGCCCCTCGCTTCGCGTGGTCCGTTAAGTGCTCTTGCTCTTGTGCGTTTCAAGACCTAAGAGAAATAAAATAAATTTCATCAAGATCAAACAACCTAATAATGTACTCAGTGATACAATTTACTGAAAAAGACGGTGGGACAGTATCGGTAATTAACAACCAGTGGTTTACGCCAAGGCGATGTGAAGTCTTTTGGCCTCCCGTTAAAGGGACTAAAGCGTTTGAAAAGATTTTGACTGATGCTGCGACACCAGATGAAAAATGGAAATTATACAGCGTTCAAAGAGTTTTTTGTGAGACTGGTAAGCATATTTTAATATATTTTACGAACCACTTGGATTTGGCTGTGGATACACATGTGCCCTTTTCCAGATAACATTAGACTTTTAACGGACAAATTTGTCTACGTTTCTTCGTTTATCTACGATATTAAACAGAAACATTCCTCTTGTTTTACTTATTTCGATTATGAATTACGTTTCAAACATAACATTACAAATATTTTTACGTACCAAAATATTTTTCCTTGATTTCGCATGACGATAAATGTACGATTTTTCTATTGTTATCTGGAATATGGTATAACGAAACTAAGGTTAATTTCCTGACTGGTATTTGGATGCAATATTATACCTGATTTATCGAGAGCTTACTGATGATGGTGAAAGTTTTCTGTGACTGGAGTTCAGTTTTTCCAAGATAAAATATGTACTTTTATAGGTATGCATTTTGAACCTTTTCACTATAAATTTTACAATAACTTAGCACTAGCTCAGGCATGTCATCACATTACAACATTCATTGTGATCAGGTTCAAAGTGTCCTACTAATCAAATTGGTTGACCATACAATTTCAGTTGTTCCTACTAATGCAACTCCATCCTCCCTAATTACTAATAACTTTGTTTTAATTGACTGAGGGATGCATTATGTTGTATTCATTTATTATTTTTGCATGTTGTGTGTATTTTTCTATTTCATTTGCATGTGAAGATGATATAGAGAAAGCCAAAAAAAAACTGAAACTGGTTGAGGATACCTCTGACCTACAGACTGATGCAGAAGAACCAAGTCTCAAACGGAGAAGGCAAAAAAGATATGTTTCTAGCAGTGATGACGATAACGACAATCACATTAGGCCACCACCATTAAAGAAAAAGACCTTTAACAAATTACTACCAGTTCAAGCTGCTGTCAATGTATGCTTAGAAGCTGGCAACGGCACAGGTGAGTTTTATAGTCAATGGTAGTTATGAAAAATGACACAACTAAAAAGTTTCTCGAATGGAAGTTTTTTTCCTTTTGTGATATATTATGGACCCCTAAAAATCAGTGTGAATAAATATATTTTAACTAGTTTTTTTTACATGTAATTAATTGTAAAGGTAAACGGTATAAAATTCCAAAATAATCTCAATATGTTATGTTCTGTGCAGATACCTGTCAAGGTCAGCCAAACATTACCCAAGAAACTACTTCAACACCAGAAAGTGAGTAAATTATAATGAATACATAATAGAATATTATTCTTACCTATGGTTAAAGATTAAGTTTGGGTAGGGTTTCATAAAAATGCATCACATTTAAGAAGGTGATCTAACCTTCGACATAAAAAAATAGCTTGTTCAGTTTGGCTGACATACTTGATTAACTGCTGAAATGTGACTAGTCATTTTTGTGAAACCCTGTAATTATAATGTATTACTAAGGCCGACTTGCACAGTCCACAGTACAAAAGAATGATAAATGATAACCTGGGGTTAAGCCCGTCACAGACTTTGCTATAACATATAGCGCAGTGCTATAAATATAGTGCGGTATTTAGAGGATGTTTATTCGAAACTGATATAATACATATTAACTTAATGTCTTTTGCCAACAGACCCTCTCATTACTGAATGTACTCGACGGGCTTCCTGTCTTGTCAAACAGTTTAGTGCAGGTTAAGATATCCATGTTTATATATTTATATCCGGTTGTATTTTCACCATCATGTATGTATGTATGTGTGTGGTGTTCATTCCTGCCACCTGCTATAGTGTAAACAGCTAGGATGATTTTCAGAAATGACGTAATGATTGGATTCATCTTTAATAGGCAGGTACTGGAAAAGTTCGGCATTGTTTATATTTTTTATGTTGTCAGATTTAGCAGAAGACGGCGAAGGGCGGCTAACTCCGGTTGCACGGCTAGATCGGTGCCGATATGAACAACCGTCGAATCTCGCCAGCGACGTGCCAGCAACGCCATCGCGTGTTCAAGGATTAACAGGTAGGTAATATAGTATGATGTATTACTTTTTACACGACTGCAGAAAAAAGGAGTGTATTGTTTTCAGGGTTCATGTGGTTATGTGAGTTTCTTTGTACCCCTGGAATTTCTGAACGCCTTTACCGATTAAAGCGTGAGAGGTATCGTTAGTCCTTACGTTATCCCGAGTGTCATAGGCTATATTTTTTACTTTTTAGTCAGTTCAGCAGTTTTTCTTTTTACAAGCTTTTATTTAGTTTCACCTGTCCCGTTGTCTGTAATAACATCTTGCAAGTTAAATTTGATCCACTTCCCGGTTTCCGATTGAGCTAAAATTTTGCATGCATGTACATATAAATCAGATGACAATGCAATACTATGGTACCATAAACCTGGTCTGATGATGGAGACGGAAGGTGGCCGTAGAAACTCCTTAGTTAAAAAGGATAAACCCGTCGTGTTTGGGCTCGTTAGAATCGTCTTAATGTAGTAGTTGACGATGGTATACAGAAAAGTACAGTCAGCAATAAAAGCTTGTACCAAAAATTTTTTTCACTTTTGACAGAAACTTATTATTGGTACTTTTCATTCGACTATTGGGAGTGTTAGTACTCTCTCCATATTTATGTTATAATGTATTAATCATTAATGCCGTATGTACGCATTAATCCGTTAATTAATCCGTAATTACCGTCGGGACAGTAGGAGACAGGTTAATTTATCCTTTTCTACCTTATTAAAAACTATATAGCAGTTGAACGCGACTTCTTTTGCCTAGATTTTGGTTATATAGCTATCCCGCTGTAACTAAGTATGCAATTTTTCGAGATAAGTCTATGTCCTTCTCCAGGGTCACATCTACTCCTAGGTATACCAAAATTCATCAAAATGGATTCAGCAGTTTGGATGTGTTTATTATTTTTTAGGTTACCAAGCAAAAGTGCTGTCATTATTGTCCTGTATAAAAACCCAAAATGATCAAATAATAAGCCTTTTAAAGCATACAGGCACATTGAAAGGTACTCTAAAACCGGAATTCAAATTCCCAATTAAAAATGCTGATGAACTATATACAATTGAATCATTACTAGAGAAAAAAGAAAATTATGATAATTTGGTAAGTTACAATACAATGACTCTGTATTGATTTCTTCTGACTGACTGACTCTTTATTGAGTTCTGAGTGAGAACACCACATAATAAGCATTACAGAAAAAAGATAAATATTGAAAATTTGCACCAATAGGCGGCCATGTAGCTTCAGAGCTATCTATTCCAGGCAACTTACATAAGAAAGATGGAAGGAACAGCTTGAAGCAGGTGGTGCAAAGATGTAATAAGTTAGGTCTGATCGTCAATTTATTTGCTAGACAAATATACATTGTTTTGTTTGTTACAGGTTTCATACATGAGAACTTTTGGAGGCAGAGATATTTCCAGCAAAGTGTCTCGGATAATGAAATTTTGTTTCACTGACCAGCTAGCTGAACAGTATAACTTCTATGGGAAAAGATCCAACAAAAAACCTTTCTGCCAACTGCGCCTGCGAGAGTGTATCGTGGGTAAGTTTAACATAACACTTAAGTGTAAGGCCGTGTCCCCAGTAGGCGAGCTGTGAGCGGCTGGCTAACTCTGAGGGTGCTACCACACTAATCGATCGATCATCGATCGATGTCATCGATCGGCATTGATAGATGACAATCGATTAGTGTGGTAGCTTTGGGTAATCGACGGATACACTTATCGATTGGTCTAGTAGAAACTATCGGTCGACGTCGACTGTTCTATTCTATCATCTATCGATTATAGTATCCAGCAGTGGGACATATGCTGGAGATGGAGATTTTGCGTAGTTATAACATTAATAAATGTATTATATCTTTATAGAAGGAGTTGTCACCACAACATCTGGGTCTACAGCTAAAGAAGTAGAAGATTCCATAAAAAATTGGTTGAAGCATGCCCCTGAAAGATTGAAGAAGAGTAATATACAAAACTAAACATGGCAGAAAAAATTAAATACTCAAAAAAGGCTATAGTTGGCAAACGTCAATTATTAAGAAGAGCAAAGGAAGCAGAGTTGAGTGTAATTTCAAATTTACAAGAAAGTACTACAGCTGTTAGTACATGCTCTTCCTTAGTTCATTTGCCATGTACTTTAAATAATAATTCTCAATCTGAAATTGTATCACAAGGTTCTAGTAATAATTCCAATCTATTGATGCAACATGACATTTCTGATGACAATCATATTACTATGTTTGATGATGTGCATTCACTATCTGATTCAGATTCTGATAAGTCTATAAAAGATGATGATTTAAAAACAGAGTTAAAACAATGGGCCACTCAGTATCAAATACCACATAATGCTTTAAATAGTCTTCTTAAAATTGTGTCTCCTTTATGCCCTGGATTACCAAAAGACAGTAGAACATTGTTGACAACCCCTTTACAACTAGAGATTACTAAGTTAGATACTGGAGAATTAGTATATTTAGGTCTTCTTTCACAAATTCAAAAACAAATAAAACTATTTGACGATACTGATAATAATGTTGGGAATAGAGAAATTAAAGTTTCTTTTAACATTGATGGACTTCCCATATTCAAAAGTACCAATACACAATTGTGGCCCATATTAGGATTGCTAAAAAATAACCCTAATGCTAGACCATTTGTTGTCGCTCTTTTCTGTGGTCGAGCTAAACCTTCACCATTAGATGTATTTCTAAAGCAATTTGTCGACGAATTAGAAGAATTACTTAGAAATGGTTTCGATCTTGAAAATATTCATTACAGTGTTAAAATCCATAGCTTTATTTGTGACGCTCCAGCGCGAGCATTTATCAAGTGTACTAAACAACATGGTGGCTATTCAGCTTGCGACAAGTGTATTGAAGCAGGCGAATACCGCGGCCGCGTGATCTATGAAAGTGTCTCAGCACCCATGAGGACCAATGAATCATTTCGTTCGCAGTTTGATGAGGACCATCATGTTGGAGAGTCACCACTTTTACGGCTCCCCATAGATTTGATATCTTTATTTCCTACTGAATATATGCATAATGTTTGTTTGGGGGTAATGCGTAAGCTGTTAAATGTGTGGATTAGTGGCGATTTAAATGTTCGTATACAAAGTCACTTCATTAAAATGATATCTGAAAAACTAATCCATTGTTCTAAATTTATACCAGTTGAATTTAATAGAAAACCGCGGAGTTTATCAGAATTAGCTCGATGGAAAGCAACTGAATATCGAATGTTTTTATTATATGTAGGTCCATTTGTGTTAAAAGATATCTTGCCACGTTCACTTTACGAAAACTTTCTACTTTTTCATTCAGCTATTACGATTTTATGTTCAAACAAACATATCAGAGAACTTGGTATAGATTTGGCACAGGAATTACTTCTGATTTTTATAAATCATTCAAAATCAGTTTATGGATTACATTTTTTGGTATATAATGTTCACATGTTATGTCATATATGCGATGATGTACGCATCTTTGGTACACTTGATGAATATTCAGCATTCCCATTTGAAAATCATTTAAAGAGTGTTAAGAAATTAGTACGATCGCCTAATAAGCCATTACAACAAATTGTAAGAAGACTGAAAGAAATGGAATGTTCAAAATTATACAGCTCCTTATCGCAAATAACTGTTTCTGACCAGTTTTATTCTGGACCACTACCTGAGGAAAATGTATATGAATGCTATAAAAAACTAACATATAAAAAATATACGTTATATGTAGCAGAATCTCGTGAAGCTGATTGTTATTGTCTTACTAAGGATAGGAAGGTATTTAAGATACACAACATCCTTAAAACTCATACTTTATTCATTTATGGAAAGGAGTTTGTAAACTATCAGCCGTTCTTTGAGTACCCTTTTAATTCAGTAGCTATTGATGTGATGGCAGTAAAAAATTATTCACATTTTAAATTGATACCTGTTAATGACATTTTAACCAAATGTGTGGTTGTCCACAATAACGGCTATACATTAAGCATTCCAATGCTTCATGATTATGATTGTTAGATTTTTTTATAATTATTGTTTAAATGTAAGTAGATATGAAACTTTCTTTTCTGAATGAATAATATACAGGTGTAATCAGAGGCGTATCAAGCAAAGGTGGTCGTGAATGTCGGTACCTTAAACCACTGATTGTTTATTACGGATACTGCCCCCCCGTTTATTCACTAAGTTGTATCACGAGTACATATTAGTTGCATGTTTGTTCTTGATTTACGTTCACATATAGGCGTTTTTGTCGCGCGACTGAAGCGCTGCACAACGAATCCCTTTGCATAAGGCCGTGGCCACACTGGTAAGGCGATTAGCGACGCGACGGCGATTTCAGAACAACTTGGGCGACTTGATGTTGAAATCACCGTCGCGTTGCTAATCGCCTTACCAGTGCGGCCACGGCCTTACAGCGGCTGCAGCGCGGCTAAGTCACGCGACAGCCGCGCTTCACCGTATCTGCCACTGCTAGTTCGGAGCGCTGCAGTCACGCTTCTGTCGCGCGGCTGTCGCGCTGCAGCTGCGCGACTTAGAAGCGCCTACAGTCGCGCGACAAAAACGCCTATATATATGTGAAAGCGCTCTAAGTCTTAATTAAAACGTAACGCATAACACAGCACACTCGTCATGGACGCGTACCACACAACAGACCGGGCAAACCTCTACGGTCGTGTTTTTTTTAGTTTAGTATAATAAGTCCGATATTTAGAGATAACAATGTTATTTTAAGTCTTGAAAAAATAAAAACTATAAAAAATAATCTAATTATATTTTTTTAGCGATAGAAACAATCGTATCGTAAGCACGGCAGCATAATGCATCCCCCGTAGGTCCTGACGTGTACAGTCAACCAATTTGATTCCTAGGCCATCATAGAACCCTGTCATAGTAGTGACGTATGTACATCGTAGCGACGTACGCCACTTTACTATAACAGGATTCTATGGTACCTAGGAATCAAATTGGTTGACTGTACGGCCCAGTAACGTCTATGAATTCAGAATATGACGTCACTCTAACGTCAGTGGCTGCCCTAATATGTACGGCCCAGTAACGTCCCTATGAATTTAGTATATGACGTCACTCCAACGTCAGTGACTGCCCTAATATGTACGGCCCAGTAACGTCCCTATGAATCCAGTATATGACGTCACTCCAACGTCAGTGGCTGCCTTAATATGTACGGTCAAGTAACGTCCCTATGAATTCAGTATATGACGTCACTCCAACGTCAGGGGCTGCCCTAATATGTACGGCCTAGTAACGTCCCTATGAATTCAGTATACGACGTCTCTGTAACGTCTGTAAATTGTCGTCTTGAGGCTGTGACAAATTGACGTCATCTGCTGGGACCCCCCGACGTCAAGAAATGACGTCTCTTACGTCGAGCAGTACCGTAAACGGACGACATAATGACGTATAAATGCTACCTGGGTCAACCTTTAGACGTCTGCTATTTTGGACCATTGAAAAAAATTTGGAGGCAAATTCTATTGAACTACAAAATAAAAAACCCGAGAGAGGCGACAATTCATAAAGGACATTTTCCAGATTTGCTAAAAAAACTAGTTGAAACACTTCACGAGAAAAATGACAACATAATCAGTGCATTTAAAGCAACTGGTATTGCTCCATTGAATCCCGAAAAAGTTATCAATAGACTTCCCGTTACCGACCAGTCATCGATGATCAATGAACCTGTCGACAAAGCTCTGCTAGACTGGCTAAAAGAAACACGCACTCCAGACCCCAATAAAAAAATTAGAAATAAGAAATTAAATGTCCCACCAGGTCAATCTGTCTCCACTGCCGATTTCAAAACGTTGATACCCCAACTAAATAAAGAGAAGAAAGTGAAACAAAACAAAACACTAAAGAGAAAGCAGGTGAATTCCAACATGTTATTTCAGCCACCGCTTTCGCCGAAATATCCTGACAGTCTCAAGCAATTGTGTCTTAAGGTTGTTAATCATCACCTAACCCAACATACAGAAACCCGTGCGAAATTAAGTGTTCATAGTTTAACTAAAACTTTAAGGACTGATAAAACGAATATGCAATTCATTGGAGAATTGCCGGAATGCCTGCAAACTAAAAACCTAAAGTTATAGTTACCTCTGATATTACTATTCAAGCAAAACCATCTCAAATTAAACAAAAAAAGTTTTGTTTTAAAAAGAACGAAACTAAAATAACACGATCCGCTTTACACACGAAACTAGTTCCAATAAAGGAAGGACTGGCGACTGAACAAAAAAAAGTAGAGGCAGATATTACACAACAACCAAAAAACGAACAAGAAGAAAACAAACATATGGATGAAAGTAAGAAAAAATAAATAAAACGTAAGTAAAAACGTAAAGCTCTTACACAAAAGAATAAGAGATCTTATAGTACTGACACTAGCTCAGCATGTTCTGAAACCGAAAAGTATACTGTTGATACGGATGATTCCGAATATGAGACAATGGACGATTATATCGTGGCGTGTTTACAAGAAGAAGATGAAGAAAATTTAGATCCGTTGATACCATTCGGAATTTCTGATATTGAATATCTCACAGAGGACGACAATAAATTAAAGACTGACTCCTGGATTTTGGCAAAGTTTGGAACTAAAAAGAGTGTAAAGCATTTTGTAGGAAAAGTAATAACAATAAAAGGTAACATTCCCGAGATAAAATTCGTGAGACGAGTGAAAGAATCTAAATTTAATACAGGATTAATATTCACTTACCCAAGAGTTGATGACATCTGCAGTATGAAGCATTTAGACGACATTATTTTAATATTGCCTAAACCAAATATTTCGCGACGGGGACAAATAGTGTTCAATAATGTCGATTTAAGTAAATACAACTTACAGTAGTTTCTAAATAAACCTAGTAGTTGTTTCCTCTATGACAAGTAGGTTGATTGCGAGTTGAGACTATTAGTTTGTAAGTGTTGATTTAATGCGTAAGAAAATCTGAGTGAGATTCAAGACCTTGTAATGAAACTTAATTTAAGTGTAAAACTCGAAATCCTATAAACTGTTAAGACTTAATTATTAAGTTTGGTATGTGTAAATCTAATTTCTACGGAAAACTGACTGAGATTTAAGACTTATTATGTAAGTGTTAATGAAATATATTAATCAGTCTCATTATGTCACAGGGCACTCAAGCCTTCGGCAGAAGCTGTATGCGTAAGAATAAGATGTATGTTTGAGTAAGAATATAACTCAAACGCCTTTATACAGCTCCCGCCGAAGGCCTGAGTACCGTGTAGCATGATGAGATTGATTAATATATTTCAATACTTTTTAATGCCAACAGAATGGCTATGTTCAGTAGCTTGTATTATTATTCATAGCGTAAAGCGAAAAAAATATGCAAATCTAAATCGTATATTAAAAGAAGTCCAATATTTATGTTGTTTTAAGCAAATGTTTTTTTTTTAATTTTCTACTCTTATCGGTTTTGATTAGGTACCAAATAGGTATTTGTATAAGTCTGACATTAAATAATTATGTGGAGAAGCGAAAGGTTGATTTCATCTCAATTACGAACATAAAAAGAAGAGCGTTTATTGTTTCGGTAATAAAAAATATGTATATAACATTTTTTTTCTTTATAAACCATTACTCCCATTTTTTGGCATGTTGGTTAATTTTGGCAACCCTAGCTTCGTTTTAGAAAATGTATGGAAACAACTTCAGACTGTTACCAAACTTCGCCTACTACCCATTTTTTTAAAATAAGCCTTGTTAGGTGTAGTTCTGGTTCATATTACAAAAACACACTCTAAGGAGATAAGACTTAAGACTTAGACTTATATGTGTAAGTCACAGAAAAGTTTATTATTAGCGGTAAGGCATGCTATAGGCGAAGATTGGGAAAATACCCATACATCGCCTATTGCCTTTAAAGTCATTTATTACCAAGTTAACGAATGAAATTCAAACCTTTAGTGGCTTACAATAATAGACAAGAGTACAAAAATTTGTTTTTTTGCCCTAACGGACAGAAATGTTTTCAAATTTGGGAGATTTTTTGGGAAAAGTGTCAAAGGTTAGGGAACTCGACGGTAATTGTAGAAGGGTTCAAGCAATCTCTGGAGCGACATGGCCTTATATACGGAAGACTGATATCGGACGGAGATTCCAGCACCTATCATAAAATTCTCGAAGCTCGTCCATACGATAACATCACAGTGGAAAAAGTAGAGTGCAGAAACCATCTTCTGAGAAATTTATGCAACAAATTGCAAAATCTTCAAAACGATACCAAATACTTAATACGCCATAGGAAACTTATAACTAAGAAAAGAATTTTGTCTATAAGAGCGAGTATCTGCGCTGCCATTAAAAACAATTCCGAGAAAGGAAGCCATGATTTTCATACAAACATACTTTTTGAAGATATTTTAGCAACGCATTTGCACGCATTTCAAAATCATACAAAATGCAAATCATATTTTTGCAAGAATTTGAATGAAGACGAAATAAATGACACAGAAAACAATAAAATACCAAATGATTTCTTCACAAGTAGTCTTTGGTCTAAAATTTGTTTGATTATGAGCAATCTTGCTAGCCATTCAAGAAGTCTTATTCACAACGTAGACAGCAATGTGGTGGAGCGATTTCATAGTGTTGTTGCAAAATTTGTAGGCGGAAAAAGAGTAAATTACGCCCTACGAGGTGGGTACCAAACGAGATGCACGGCAGCTGCAGTCTCGTTTAACTGCAAAAAACCACTATCGACACTATATAAATCTCTGGCAGGACGGAGTCCTAGGGGACGTGTGAAGATTTATGAAGAAAAAAGGATAAAAAGATTAAATCTTCTAAAAAAATATACATACAGGAAGCGACGAGTACCATTGGCGAAAAAAGATGAAAATTACGGAGAAAATAGTCTCAAGCCTGATGTATCTGATGATGTAATGGAAAAACTGAAAAAGACCTTCATTGAAAATTTAAAGAAAACAGACGAAGAAAGGCGGAGCATTGAAAAGAAAACTATTCTACAAAGTAACTCTAGCGAATGGCTAGAATTGCGTCGTTCGATGCTCACAGCATCCAATTTTGCACGTATCATTAAAAAAAGAGAAGACACAAGCTGTTCCAATATAGTTAAAGAATTGTTATATAAAGCAAAAAATTTAGACAATGTAACGTCCATAAAACATGGTCGCGAAAACGAGAAGATTACCCTTGGTCAATTGGCAAGACAAGAAAATATAGTAATAGAACCATGCGGTCTATTTATAGATCCAGAAATTCCATTTCTAGGGGCAACTCCCGACGGATTGTGCGGCGATGAAACTATAATCGAAATTAAGTGTCCAATAACGGCAAACAAAATAGGAATAGATCAAGCTATTAAAGAAAAAAAGTTAATTTCTGGATCCAAGACAAACAAGGTCACATAACGATAAATATAAGGCATGATTGGTACATGCAAGTACAAGGGCAACTTCATGTCACCGGAAGAAATATTTGCTTGTTCACTGTGTGGTCCAATCAAAATCAACCCCTGAAAACTGAAATCATATACAGAGATGATAAGTATTTTGAGGAAAATATGAAAACCAAACTTGTTACATTTTATGAAGACTGTATTCTACCCGAACTTGTTGACCCACGACATACCAGAAATCTTTCTATAAGAGAACCACAGTACATAAAAGATGCTATTGAAAAAAGAAAAAAGAAAAAAACTGACAAAGAAAACAGAAAACCGCCATCATCTCTGTTACATAGCGATGAGAATAACCAAAGAAACGTTCAAAAATCTCAAAACGTCAGTCCACAGAAAAATGAGTCTGTTTTACATAGCGATGAGAAAAATCAAGGAAACGTTCCATCGACGCAAAACACCAGTCCTCAGGAAAATGATCATATATTTCTTGATTTGGAGTAACCAACGTGCACGCGCTTTTTAGACTTTAGTAGTTTTTAGGGTATCGTAGTAAAACGTTTCCGCCTGCTGTTTTATACAGTTCATTCCATGAACTCGCCATAAATTTTCTTAGTAGGTAAGTACATAATGTTTAATTTGTATGTAAATAAAATAAACCACTGTTAACTTAATAAATATGACTTTTATTTAATAAATAACTTAAAAATTTAAAGTGACCTACTATGTAGTGTAGAAAAAAAGCTTAAAAAAAAACAGATAGGTACATAAATTTGCAGAAAATGCAGAACATGTCAAGTATTGAAGTTAATTTATATAGGAATAAAGATTTATTTATTTATTCACGTACACACACGCACATACACACACATACGCAAGCACTCACGCCCACGCACACACATAGACAACAAACTTACCACTATTTTCCCCGTCCTCTGGACCTCAGCAACTGCACTTCGCACTGCTGTCGCTGTTTCGTGTCGTCATCCTGGCTTTCCACTCATTTCACTCCGCTCTGTAGCCGACGCCTAGTCGTCCGCTGGCTTTCCACTGATTTCACTCCACGTTAGCCGCTGTGTCGTAGTCAACTGGTCCTTCAGTTATTCTACTCCGCTGTGGCGGCTGTTTCGTCATTTACTAGTTTTCCACCTCCACTCTGCTCTTCTAGCCGCTGCGTAGCCGTCACTTTGCTTTAGCCTTCGCTGTATTATCGTCCGCTAGTCCTTCAGTAGCTCTACTCCTCTGTGACTGCTGTTCCATCGTCCACTGGTTTTCCGGTCATTCCACTCCGCTGTAGCCAGTCGTCACAACTTCGCAGTGGCCGCTGTTTCGTCGTTCACTGGTTTTCTACTATTCCATTCCACTTTTGGGTGGACCAGATAATTCATTTCTCGTCTAATATTGTCAGTCCATTTTATTGTCTTCCCTTGCTTAAATATTGTCCAGTAATAAAAAAATATAGTATAGGTTAGATATAGTATTTAATTATCATTAAAAATGCTACAAAAATTCTAACATGTAGTTAAAATTAAAGTACCTAACCGGACTGCAGTCCGGTTAGGTACCGTCCGGTTAGGTAGGTTGCAACATTAAATAAATAAACTTAAATTTCTAACAATCACATCAATTAACTAGCTCATAAGTAGGTAGTTATCATTAAGAAACTGTGTTATGGAAACTAGATAACGGATAAATAAATACTTATATACTTTTTTTGTAAATACACACATAATACCGGGTGTAAGGGGAACGCTCCCGAAGCCGAAGGCCCGTGGTAAAGTCTGGCTAATGAAAGTAGGCCCAGGGCCTGTAGACAAAGTCACATTCTACTAGTGGAATCGCTTCGAAGCGAAACTTCAAATGTTCAATATGTATGGGACTGACATTATTTGTTACACGTGCCATGTCGACAAATGTTGTCTCTCCCATACATTTCGGTCTTTTGAAGGTTCGCTTCGTTGCGATTCCATTAGTAGAATGTGACTTTGTCTACAGGCCCTGGAATTATTTGCGAACTTTTTATATAGCAACTCTGTATGAACGTCAACGTCAATTTGACAAGGTTGTCGTTCGGTATCTCTGTTTACAAATTGTATGCGTTTGTGTAAATTGTGATTCTAATTACGGCTTAAAATGAACAAATCTATCAAAAGTGGTGTACGAAATTATGTTGTTTTGCATGATTGGCAAGTTCAACGAAATACAACAACAGCGTGATGCCGCGTTTAAACAAAAACAAGATATTCTACGTGTGGTGTTGAATTTCATAGGTTAGTAGACAACATTATTTTGATACTTTAAACACCTACCTATCCAGTCGTCCTAATAAAATTTTGATTTATAATTTACGTATCCTTCCAAATAAGTTACCTACGCTTCTCTATGTATTGAATAAAACTAATTATATTCATTCGTATATCGCATCAGTCAACCAATAATTCATTTTAATAACATCACCTATGTTTTACGTATACTCATAATGAATTTTAATTTTAAAATGATTACCTTTCTTTAACAGAGAATCTGCAAGTTGTCGAAGGAGTTAATGAAATAGGAAGAACTATTGAAAATCTCACTGAATTAGAGTAGAAAGATAGGATAATAACCCAGAATCAGTACTTAGAAGAAATAGCTTCAATGACTGGTAAGTTTTTACTATTCACTGATGTTTTGAAATTATGCCGAAAAAAACCTTTGCATTTTTACTTACTAATACCAAGAATTAATTACATATTTCGTATTTCTTCTTTGCAGAAGTGAGTGTCAGAACACTAAAAAGAGTAAAAAGGGAAGGTGCAGTAAATGAAGGTGTCTGGAGTACCCCGGGGAAGAAACGGCCACGGAAACCTACTGTGTCTAACCTAGATAACTTTGACATAGATGCTATGCGTAACAAGATAAACGAATTTTATATAGTTAAAAAACAAGTTCCTACACTGAGGACACTGTTGGTGGAGTTAAAAGAAAGTATTGATTTTAACGGATGCAGAGAAACTCTGCGCCGCTTGTTATTAGCCAATGGCTATCAATTTAAAAAGAATAAAAATGAGCGTTCTGTATTAATAGAACGCTATGACATATCTGCTTGGAGACATAGATTTTTAAGAACTATAGCAGGAAAACGTGCAGAAGGCAAGCCGATCATTTATGTAGATGAGACTTATGTCCATAGAAACTACAAGCCTAAGAAGTCATGGCAAGGTCCTTCAACTAGTGGTGCAATTGAAAATGTTTCGACCGGGAAAAGGTACATTATAGTTCATGCAGGATCAGAGAAAGGCCCCGTACCAAACTCTTTCTTAGTGTTTAGTACTAAATCAAAAAATGCTGATTATCACCATGACATGAATGCTGAAAATTTTAATAAATGGCTTAAAGAAAAACTTATACCAAATTTGGAAGAACCAAGTGTAATTATAATGGATAATGCTAGTTACCATTCGGTAATTATAAATAAGGTTCCTAACACACAAACGCGTAAAAGTAATATAAGAGAATGGCTTCGTGATAATGGAATTCAATATGAGGACTACCACACGAAAGCAGAGCTGTTGTGTATTGTAAAACGAAATACGCCTGATCCAAAATATGAAGCTGATGAAATTTTAAATCAATGTGGTCATGAGGTGTTGAGAATTCCACCCTACCATTGTGATCTAAATGCGATTGAGCTTGTGTGGAGTTTGGCAAAACGTAAAGTGGCTAGCAAAAATATTGCAGTTACTACAGCTGCATTAGAAGAGATAATTAAAGATTCATTTGAAAACGTAAGTTCTCTGGATTGGAAGAAAATGACTGATCATGTGATACATATTGAAAATAAATATAAAGAACGTGATAAAATAACAGAAGAAAATTTAGAAAGTTTTATTATAAATGTTAGAGACAGCGAAACTAGTGACAGTGATGAATCTTTTGGCACTGAAATGTTAGAATCTGACTTTGATTATGATGAATATAAATAAGTTATTATGTGTGGAATATTATCGTATTTTATTTCCCTATTTATTTTCGGATTCTGCCCATATTTACCTCATATACCAACACCTATATATTCCCTAACATAATTTTCTTATACAGTCTATATATATGATATTTTTAATAATGAATTGCCAGGTATCAAAGTAGGTTATTCCAATTCTCATAGTATGATTTTAGTGTTGTCATGCATGTATTTTTTAAATTTGCCGCCAATATTCTGGGGCCAGCTTTCGTTAGCCAGACTCTAGTACTCCGGGTACACTACATATTGGCAAAAAAAGACTTTTAGATTTGGAGAAAAAAATTTTTTTTAATTTTTTTTTTCATTTATTTATCGATTTTTTAGCATTATTTATTGTCCATCATATTAGGAAAGCTCAATGAAAAGACAATTTTATAAAAAAACATCACTACGGAAAAAAAACAAATGGCGCCAAGTGCGTGCTTTTTCTGTAGCGATGTTTTTTTTATGAAATTGTCGTTTTTTGAGCTTTCCTAATACAACGGAGAATAGGTACATAATGCAAAAAAATCGAAAAAAAAAATGAAAAAAAAAAAACTCCAAATCGAAAAAATATTATGCCAATATGTAGTGTACCCGGAGTACTACCACGGGCCTTCGGCTTCGGGAGCGTTACCCTTACACCCGCCGGGTTATTCACGATTGTCGGAAATCTACTCGAAAGCATTCGATTCGAATCCGTTCCCGTACCGATAGATTCGACAACTGCTATTCACAAATTCATTCGACTGCCATTCGACTCGCTATCCGACGGGAAAGCGCACCATAGACTAGTTGACTGTTTTGCCATTGGCAAATGCATTTACAAAGTTTGCTATCCTTTGGTAGAAATGGTAGAAAATAAGATCGATAACCTGGAATTGATATTTTTAAAGTTTTACGTAAAAAAATACTAAAATTAACATTGTTATTTCACAAGATTTATCCTATTTATCTAAAAAAACGAAAAGTCATAATTAATCTGCGATATTTAATAAATTATCAAAATATCATTTCTTGGAAACATTCTTTGTTAACGTAACGTAAACAAATGTATAGGTTATATTGTTCTGTCTGTTTCATTTTGTTTATTGTTCAATACAAATTTCATCCGTCCGTTTTATACTTAAAAAGCAAAAGTACCATGGAAAAATCAGTGAGTGATGAGCAATGCTTATTGTTTTTATATACCATGGAAAAATCAGTGAGTGATGAGCAATGCTTATTGTTTTTATATTTTTGACAGTCACGGTGGACTCAAAATATATTAATACTTTTGTAATAATGTTTAGAACCCTAGAATCTCCTATGACCAGCGGCATAGGATGCTGGAATTTATGCAAGCCCACGAAGATTTTACCAAGGGCAGAATATGTGGGCCCGACGGAGCGCGCTCCTTAAAGGCCCTAATGTTGAAGTTGGCAGACTGCCTCAATTCTTTGGGGACTGGAGCCACTAAGTCTCCGGAAAAATGGTATAAAGTAAGTCACTTCATTATCATCATCATCATATCCATAAATATATTAATGTCCCGCGCCAGGATACAGCATAATAATTATTTACTTTCAAATCAAATTGATGTTCGAGTGTGATAATTTTATTTTGATTACATACATATGAAAATACTTTTTATTTACTTGCAAATCAAATTGATGTTCTCAAGAGTGTGATAATTTTATTTTGATTACTTATGATTATGATAAATATATTTTTTTAGTGCTGGCAGGATTGGAAGTCTGATGTGAAAGCCAAAGCATTAAAAATAAAAAAAAGTGCATCAGGAACTGGAGGTGGCCCAAGAACTATGCAGCTTAGTTCATTAGAAACCATGTTATTGGATTTTGTTGGGATTGAGGTTGTAGATGGGCTGAATATTCCAGATCCATTTGAGGCAAGTACACTATGTAAGATAATGCAAAAGTTCATTTGTTTGTTTGTTACGCCTTCATGTCTTAACTACTGAACCGATCATTATGAAGTATTGCATACACATTATCTATTTTGATTCAAATAACCTTGTCTCTTTAGACAAATATTTATTTAATAGGTATGTATGTATAGCTATTCAATGAATAATATTTCTTTAGATATCAACTCCTCCATCCACTGGCTCAACTTGGTCATCAGACCCATTAAATATGGATGTTGAAGTAGTGGTGCAATCAGTGCCTTCAACATCGAGGAACAGATCTATGTCGCCGCCACCGCCCCAAACAAATGCTCCAAAGAAGAAGAAAGGTAATCATTAATAATAACACAAGGATAGATGTTAGTTATTACATTCTTTGGATATACTACTGTCCTTATATTGAAAATATCTTTTTGTAGATGATGATATGGAGACAATATTACTAAAACAAGCGGTAGCCATAGAAGAGTTGGCCAAAGGCATTAACAAAATGGTTTTAGCTTTAGACAATATTGCAGATGCAATCAGAAGCCAGTCCCGTATTGTGGTTGCTGAGAGTGAAGGTAAATTAATACAAACTTCTTTCATAATTTATATTTATTTAAATTTTTCGTGGAACCTTGAAGTGGGAACAATCATACCTGTACCTTCTTGTAATAATAATAGTAAAAATGAAAAAAAAAAAAAAAAAAAAAAAATGAAAAAAAAAAAAAAATGAAAAAAAAAAAAAAAAATGAAGGAAATAAAAAATATGCAGACTAGATATAAGCATACACTTGTGAATATCAAATAAAATACCTAATACACACATAATAGTATAATTAAATACTTTAATTAAAAACTTTAAAACAATCGGAAGACAAGATTTGATCTTATTTGCTGTCCTCTATTATGTATATCTGGGTCGTTTAAACTGACATGAGGTGAATTTGGATTCACGTCATCAATATGTTCGTCAATTTCTGGTTCTGGCAGACGTGCCTTTATGCATATGTTATGCAAAACTGCACAAGCGTTGGTTATGTATCCTGCCTTTACAGGATTATATTCTAAAATCCGATGTCTGTGAAGACATCTGAAACGCTCTTTCAATAAACCGAAACACCTCTCTATACAGTTCCTGGATTTTATGTGCATTTCTGTGTATTTGGCTTCTGGAGAGTCAGGCGGGGCATAAAGAATTGGAGTCATGAGCCAAGGCTCCAAAGGATAGCCTGAATCCCCTGTAAAACAAATCATATTCATTATTGCCTTGTCTAAACTTATTGACTAATGTAAGATATTCATTTAGTCTTTCTTTTTCAGTTTCTTACCAAGAAGCTAACAATTAAAAGCATCATGCCAACGCAACAAATGGTCTCTGATGGAGCTGCTTCTCCATATAAATGAGACGTGTGTGCTACCAGGGTACCGAGCATTGACATTTAAAATTAACAATTCTGAATCACATATCTGAAACAATTTAAAAAATGTTATAAGTACTTCTTAAATGTTAAAATTATCCAAAACCATTATCCAAAAATCAAAAGTAATATTAACCATTTGAACATTTAGAGAATGGGATCCCTTCCTATTCACAAATAATTCTTCATGATGATTCGGTTTTTTTATTAAAATATGGGTACCATCGACATACCTGAAAATAACCAAAGTAACAAAGTTTTACCGTCATTTACATTTCGGTCATTTATTTTTGTCAAAAACGGTCATATACATTTTGATTAAACTAATATGTGGTTTTTAAAGATTTTTATAAATGGTCAGTCATAAATCGTTTTTGACAAATTGTAACAGGTCAGATTCAGTCATTTTACATCATACCTTAAAAAATATTCTTAATAAAAAACTAATCTTTGTATTGAGAAGTATGAGACTATGCCCACTAGACCGTTCCGTCACCGGCCAACACCGTAGCGTTCCATGTACGGGCCGTCAACTATTCGTCGGAGGGAATATTTTGCCGGTGCTGATACGCTACATGCATGGCACGCGACGTTGCCAGACCGCTGCGCGCAGGCGGCGAGCCGGTGAGCAAACGGGGAGTATGACCGTTACAAACCCGTTTTAACTGCGTTGAAGCAGCGTTGCTCTGTTGCTAGTCCGTTCATTAGTTCAACGAGAGGCATGAATGCGTATAGATGTGTAAAAATGGAGGACGAAAAACTAATAGAATGTGTACGTAAATATGAGTTTATATACAATTTACAACATCCGAAGTATATGGATAGTGTAAAAAAAGAAATTGCTTGGAAGGATATTTCGGAACAACTAAAACAACCAGGTTTGTCAATTATTATTCAAATCGTTTATTTTAGTAAGTAGTTTAATGCCCTTGAGCCGTTTGGGAAAAATCGGCAAATTTATTGCGTACTTCAAAAGCGGTAGAAACTGCATTACCTCCTTGGTGTCTTAGGTTGTTAAACTGTACAGGAGTATTAGTTTCCGTAAAGGATACAGTTTCACCGCGTCTTATGAAATTATGCAATATGCAAGTAGTTAGTACAATTTTTTCGGCATATTCTGGTTTTAAATGCATACGTCTATTATAAATACGAAATTTTTGACTTAAAATTCCAAAAGCATTTTCTACAACACGTCGTGCACGGCAAAGGCGATAATTAAAATGGCGTTTCTTGCTATCGTTTATGGACTGTTGTGAGGGATAAGGTCTTAGAAGATTGTTTTTTAAGGGGAAAGCTTCATCTCCTAATATTACACACGGTGCAATGACATTAGCCCCGGCAAACATCTATTACTGGGGATATTAAATTTATTTTCGAATATAGCTCTGCCCATTTTTGATTTTGACAAAATACCCCCATCACTGTCTTTGCCGAAAGCACCAACGTTAACAGCTATGAAGTTATAATTAGCGTCAACTAAAGCCATAAGTACGATAGAAAATGTTTTTTTATAATTAAAATACAAAGAACCACTGTTTGGTGGTGCTAAAATAATAACATGCTTTCCATCTATAGCAGCTACACAATTAGGAAAATTCCATTTATTCCAAAATTCTTCTATATTTTTTTCCCATTGTTCGATGCCAGGCGTCGGGATACTTTCTCGCAGTACATTTTTTATTATAGCATCACAAACTTCTAACACAGCACGTCTCACAGTACTGATTCCCAAACCATAACTAAAAGCAATGGTTGTAAATGAATCGCCTGTTGCTAAGTACCTGCAAACAAAATATCAATATTAATCGAGTAATTATTTTTTACAGCTGCAGCTTGCAAACAAAGATGGCAAGGTTTAACGCGATCACTTATTTAAAGGTATTACATACCTCTGGTTTGCCTGACGTTTCATGGTGAGTTTTGATGTGGAGTCGCTTTTCACCAATGTTCCAATAAAAGAGTGCTTAAACATCGTAAAAGACCTGCTGAGAGACAACGAGCTGCCGTTCAACTATATGGATCTACTTGAACACTGTTTAGATGGCAATTATTTCCTTTTCCAAGGTCAACATTACCTCCAGATTGATGGCGTCGCAATGGGAAGTCCTGTAGCCCCAGTACTTGCCAACATCTGGATGGAACATTTTGAAGAGAAGGCTCTAAGTCTCGGCCCGAATACCGTTAGGCTGTGGAAGCGATTCGTGGATGACATCTTCAGTATCGTTAAAGGAAATAAACAAGAAGTAGATCAATATTTACGACATCTTAACTCTATTCACCCCAAAATAAGGTTTACATATGAAATGGAGACGGATAGGTCGTTGTCCTTCTTAGATGTTAAAGTAACCGTGAGATCAGATGGGTCCTTGTCACACTGTGTGTACCGTAAGCCTACTCATACGGATAGATACCTACACGCCACGTCTCATCACCATCCACGGCACTTGCAATCTGTTATGACTTCACTCAAGAACAGAGCTTACGATCTCTGTGACCCTGAACATTTAGACCGGGAGCTAGAACATGTTCAGGAGGTACTAAAAAGTAATGGATATCAAGTGAATGGAGGACGAAAGCAACCGAAAAGAAGACGCAAGTATCCAGAAGTAAACAGACAACCAGCCTATATGCCTTATGTCAAGGGAGTTACGGATAAGATCGGGTCCGTGTTAAAGAAATACTCTATTCCGACAGTATACACACCAGGCATAAAGGTACACAACATCGTTGGCACACCGAAGGATATATTGCCACTACAAACTCCAGGTGTTTATAAAATAGACTGCAGCTGCGGAAGTTCCTACATAGGCCAAACGAAGCGGACTATTGCTGAAAGGGTCAAAGAACATATCGCTGCTGTGAAGAACCGACAGACGAGCAAATCGGCGATTGCAGAACATGCACTCGATGCAGGCATCAACCACTGGATTGAATTTCACCGCACGCAAGTCCTCTCCACCGAACGTCACTTTTACTCAAGAGTTGTACGTGAAGCGATTGAGATTAAAAAACATAAAACATTCAATCGGGAAGATGGTTTTAAATTATCTACAGCGTGGAATCCAGTGTTAAAAAACATACCACCTCGCTTTTCTGCGCAGTCGGATAAACACCAGAATAGGAACACATCGGTTTGCTTACAGAATAGGGACACTGTTAGTGTAGTATGTGACGGTACATGGCGAAACAAAAATCTCAACAATATCAAAAATGTGCGGGTGGAAGAGGAATCTTCTACTTCACGGATTCGACGACGGAGGGCGTGCAACGCTGAGCCAGTCAGCCTGTGACCACGGCCAGTGCAACCTGGTCGAAACGTCAGGCAAACCAGAGGTATGTAATACCTTTAAATAAGTGATCGCGTTAATCCCCGTAAATATAATTATTATATCATGGAACGCGAAAGTTTAAAAGTTAGTAAAGATGGCAAGGGCTAAGGGATGCATACAGACGAGCATTAAATAAGAAAAAATGCAAAAGTGGACAAGCAGCGAAAAACACTAAGAAATGGAAGTATGTAGATGAAATGGCTTTTGTTGCTTCGTTCTTTGTCGAGAGAAAATCTTTAGAATCCGCTGAGCTGATAAGTGACGATGTAGAGTCACAGCCGAATAGCGATACAGGAACTGAAATTCAGAACAATGAGACCGATAATACTGTTGATATTGCTGCTGCAGAAAATATTACAGCCACCGAAATTCAGTACGAAGATGACATTACAACCACAAATCCTCACAACCACTTATCAGTCAAGCAAAAAAGGCCAAGACAATAAAGAGAGGTAAAATTCAACCACCACAAACAGCATCCGCTGTATTATGTCGAAATTGTTAGAAGCGCAAAATAAATCTCCACGACAAGACGATGAATTAAACCGATTTTTTTTGCACACATCAGATACAGTAAAGAAGTTTTCTCCTTACTTACAAGCCATCGCAAAAAACAAAATATTCAGTTTAGTTTCCGAAATGGAGTTACAGCAGCTCGCACCACCTAACTTTGCTACAGCTATACCACCGTATGCCTATGCTCCATCTCCAGCATCGACTTCTTCGAGCGTACAAGCGAGTGCTACACCGATGCCTCCGTCTCCTGAACTTTGGAACACTAACGAGTGGAATAATAATAATCAAGCATAGCTTTACCATGAATACTAGATCAATGGGATAGGTATATGTAACTAGTTTGATTAAATATTAATAATAAACAAATTGGTTTTTTACTTACCGTAAACACACAGCAAGCTTTTCTTTAGGTAACAGGCATTCTCTAAAGTTTGTTTTTTTTGACAATGTAATTTTCAATTTTTTTCAGCAAATCGTTAAATTTGAATGTACACATTCGGAAATACTGAAAAAACTTTTCTTCGTCATCAACTAAGTGCCTGAATAATGTCCAATATTCTCCTTCCGTTTTGCGTTTTTTTTATAGAATTGTGAATCCAGTAGCGTCGAGTGTTTTTTGGGCATTCCTCTTCATCCAAAATGATAGCAATCATTGCCAGTTGTTCAATCGTTAGTTTCCTTATAGCCATAACTATTTCAATATTTCACCACACGCGTCTACACAACACTGATATTTGTACGAGAATGAACGAGTGTATTGAAAGGATTCCTGCCGTGTTACATACGGGTATCATACAGATTAAATACGGGTTACATACGGGTTGTAAACGTGTTACATACGGGCATCATACAGATTCAATACGGGTTGTAAACGGGTTCAGAACGCTGTCGGCCCGCTTCAGTGGGCGAAATAGAGCGTATCGGATTGCTTTCCGTGCCGGATACGTTCCTAGCACGGTCATGGTATGCTACGGGATAGTTGGCAGACACCTTAATTGTTTACACGAACATCTAAAATAGAATGTTGATGAATGATCTTTTTAGGGTTCATATAATATATGAGAGCTCTGTATAAAACAAAATGCGATCTATATTTTAATTATTTTACTTTATTGAAGTTAGCACGTACAATCTGGTTATAGCACCAAAATGAACAGAGAATAATGGACGCAGGATATCCTATACGTCCGCCAAAGACAAGAAATGTTGCAAACATAAAAAATACAAAAATTTAAAATAACAATAAAGCTATGTTCAGACGCTTGTCTCGAACATAATTGGGCCGGGCGAGGTGACTACATAACTTAATGGTAAAGACACAGAGATACAATAATTAATTAAATTGACTTAACCTAAGATTCATTTTGTCTCCACCAAATAATATAAGCAAACGCTTTTTAATCAAGCGGTAGTGGACAAAGCTTAGATATCGGTCTCAGATACATTTTATTTCCCATTTTCACCTCAGCTACTCTAACTCTATCATCCTTTCCAGGAAATATATTATTTATACGGGCCATTGGCCAACACAATGGGGCAGAATTTAAGTTTTTGACAAGGACCAAATCCCCAACCTTTAAATTAGGTAAGTCATGTTTCCACTTGGGACGGCTTTGCAATTGACAAAGGTAGTCTCTAGACCACAACTTCCAGAAATCTTGCTTTAGCTTTGTCACTATCTGCCAAAATTTTAACCGATTCACTGGAGTGTCAGTCAAATCTACATCTGGATAACTAGTTATCGCCGTGCCAATAAGAAAATGACCTGGTGACAAATATTTACCCTCATTGGGATCAAGGGAAAGCAAAGGCCTAGAGTTTAGAACTCCTTCAATTTGAACAATGACTGTATATAACTCTTCGTAGGTCAAGCAAAGGTTGCCTACAACTCGTTTTAGGTGAAATTTTACGCTTTTAACCCCGGCTTCCCACAAACCTCCAAATTGGGGTGCATAGCTAGGAATAAACTTAAATGCTATATACTTATTGCTACAAAATCTATACACAGAATCTCTGTGTTCCTTAGAACACTGTAAATCATACAATTCTTTAAGCTGGTTTGCTGCACCTTTAAAGGTTTTAGCATTATCACAATAAATGGTAGTGGGCATGCCACGCCTAGATAAGAATCGATCAAGACATGCTAGAAATACTTCAGTGGTAAGACTTGATACCAACTCTACATGTATCGCTTTAGTGGTGAAACAAACAAATAAAGCTATGTAGCTTTTGGTGGTCAATGGCCTTCTTATTCTAGCAACTTTAGTGATAAATGGACCGCAAAAGTCGATGCCGACATACTGAAACGACCTAGTATTGACAGTTACTCTTTCAGCAGGTAACGATCCCATCAACTGCTTCGCAGCCTCAGCCTTCAGACGTGAACACTTAACACATTTATTTACAACCTTCTTTACTTCTCTAATACCATTGATAATCCAATATTTTTGAGCTAGGGAACTTAACACTGATCTAGCACCTAGATGTAAGAGACGCAAGTGCTCTCTTTCTATTAGCAATGTGGTAAAAAAGGAATTTTTGGGAAGGATAGATGGGTGCTTCCTATCTTGCGAAATGTCTGCATTTTGCAGCCTGCCGCCGACGCGAAGTACACCGCGCTGATCCACAAAGGGGTACAAGTCCGCTATGCCTGACTGTCTTTAGAGAAATGCTGCCTTTGAACATAACGAATTATAACAAGCAGCGATTCTTGCAACTCTCTCGGAGATAACACATAAGTGTTACTTCTATCATTTATTTTTAAGGCGTTATTATAGAATCTATAAATGTAAGCCACGACATTTTGAAGTCTATTGAGACTAGAATATCTTTCAAAAAGATATGTTAAGGACTGGTCATACTGATTCAAATTGCAAGGAATTTCTTCGCATGGGTCACTAAATTCACAAACAACCTCGTGCCTGACAGATTTAAATTCGAAACTAGGGTGGACATATTCACTATAACACAAATATTCTGGCCCATGCCACCATAACCTCTTAAACTGGAAATTTTGGGGCTCTACACCTCTCGAAATTAAATCTGCAGGATTATCGCAAGACTTAACATAAGACCATTGGTCTTGTTTCGTGAGTTTTAGTATCTCCTTGACTCTATTATTGACATAAGTATTGACTTTAGTTTTGTCAGACTTGATCCAGCATAAAACAATTTGGGAGTCGCTATATAAAAACATAGAATGCGGGAACCTAGGTTTAAGTATTTCACTAACCCTAGCAGCTAATTGTGCCAAAAGTAGAGCGCTATTAAGCTCGAGCTGCGGAATGGTGAGACTCTTTGCTAACGGAGCTACCTTAGATTTAGCGCAAAGCAAATTCGACTCTACATTGCCATCTGCCATCAAAATCCTTACATAGATA
Source organism: Cybosia mesomella (assembly GCA_946251805.1). Taxonomy (NCBI): domain Eukaryota; kingdom Metazoa; phylum Arthropoda; class Insecta; order Lepidoptera; family Erebidae; genus Cybosia; species Cybosia mesomella. Next base: position 16,525,125 of record OX276411.1, read on the forward strand.
CAGCAGCCAAAGGCCTTGATAGACGCGTCCGCATAACCAACTAACTCTACATACTGACAGATATGGTTATATACCAACCTAGGCAAGGCAATAGTGCCCATTAACTTTAAATTAAGAAGGAATTTTTTCCATGTCTCAAGTTGAAGGTCAAGGTATATTGAATCCCAGCCTAACTGCATAGACCACAACTCCTGCATGAACATTTTAGCTAAAACAATAATTGGGGCTATGAGCCCTTATGGATCATAAAACTTGCCAATAAAGGAAAGAACCATCCTTTTAGTATGTAAACTGTTCTCCTCATAAATGGGATTCTGAAAAGTTAGTGTCAGAAGTAATGTTGTACTTCAGACCTAATGTTTTTATGATATTACTCGAATCAAGCTCGATATCTTCAAAATATTTTAAATTAGCTGGTAAATCATCAAGCACTGCTGGATAATTAGAGCACCATTTATGCAATTTAAAACTGCCCAAATTTAGTAACTCAATTAATTCATTTTTCAGTTTATAGAGATTTTCTGAGTCATCAGTTCCTGAGATAATGTCATCAATATATGTGCTATTTAAAATAGCTTGAGATGCTAGAGGATAATTTTCACCAAATAAATTCACGAGCTCTAACAAACATCTGGTGGCCAAGTAACTTGACGCTTTAAGGCCGTATGTGACCGTTTGTAGCTGGAGGCAGCGAATAGGCTGAGTGGGATCATCCCGCCAAAGAATATTTTGGAGGTGCCTGTGTTCCGGGTTTATAAAAATGCAGCGAAACATTTTTTGCACATCACAAATTAAAATGAATAAATATGTCCGAAATAAAATGAGTATATCAAATAACTCACCCTGTATAATGGGTCCATTCAGCATGACGTCATTGACAGAAAGCTTATTCTTTGATTTCATACTACCGTCCATAACAACTCGCAGCTTTGTAGTTTTGCTGGCCTGATTGAAGACTGGATGATGTGCTAAAAAGCTGACCGATCCATCCTGACTGATTGATTGAATTGATTGATTGATTGATTGACTGATTGATTGAAAATAAATATAAAGAACGTGATAAAATAACAGAAGAAAATTTAGAAAGTTTTATTATAAATGTTAGAGACAGCGAAACTAGTGACAGTGATGAATCTTTTGGCATTGAAATGTTAGAATCTGATTTTGATTATGATGAATAAAACTAAGTTATTATGTGTGGAATATTATCGTATTTTATTTCCCTATTTATTTTCGGATTCTGCCCATATTTACCTCATATACCAACACCTATATATTCCCTAACATAATTTTCTTATACAGTCTATATATATGATATTTTTAATAATGAATTGCCAGGTATCAAAGTAGGTTATTCCAATTCTCATAGTATGATTTTAGTGTTGTCATGCATGTATTTTTTAAATTTGCCGCCAATATTCTGGGGCCAGCTTTCGTTAGCCAGACTCTAGTACATATGACAGAGAGGAAAAACAATAACTTATTTACTGAATCTATAATAAACCCAAAAAGATTCAAATCTTCATCTACTGAATGGAGAAAACTACATGAAAAAATTGCTGTTTCTGAATACAAGAAAGCCACAACAAATGATGTTATTTTATATGGGTTTTTTGTGGCACCTGATCATTGTTTTTTAGCTGACTCATCTGATGGCCTTGTAAGCAATCTAACTGTTTTGGAAGTGAAATGCCCCTATTCCATAAAGGACCAATTCATCACTGCAGAAAAACTTGATCATTTAGAACAAAAAGGTAATATATTGAGTCTCAAGCAGAGTTCAAATTATTACTACCAGGTTCAAACACAAATGTATGTAACAAGTAGAGAATATTGTGATTTTTGTATTTGGACTAAAAAAGGCTTTAAATTATATCAGTTACCAGGAATGAAGATGTTATTGTTAAATTTATAATACTAAAAACAAAGCAATTTTATGAAGAGTATGTGATCCCAGTTCTGGTTAGGAAATATTACTCTGGATAATATAATGTATAACTAAACCTTAATTTGTTTTATTTATTACTATGGTAAAACATTTCATTGAAAACAAAAAACAGGTAACATTGAAATTTTCATTTAATATAACAGTTCTATTATAATGAAAATTTTTGGCCCATAAACATAATACTGTGGCAATATATTGTAATGTATTCCTAACATTACATGATTTTCTTTGTTTGATGGCACTTTGTCCACTGGTTAGACTGCATTTGTGGATAGTTTTGTTTTGAAGATTTTCGTTTGGCGTTGCTTGACGTCACGGATTTTGATATGTATGACAGCTGTCAATATTTTTTATTTCTTGCTGTTAATATTTAAAATAAGATTTTAATGGTCTCCTAAGTCGTGTGCTCGTATGGAAGAGTGGCGATAGTGATGGACCCCTAAACCTCGTTGTTTTGCTATTTGATCCCTTTGTTGATCCGGAAAGCGATGTCCTCAGGTTGTTCACCTTTGGCGTTTCGGGTTGCGTCAAAGAAAACCCGCTTTCTCCGCCTTCTACGATTTTCCGGCTTTTCTTCAGTTTCTACGGTCTTAGTACTATGTACGCGGCCCAAGTACCGCGTGCCACTAAATAACCAACTTCGTAAAATGTTAATGTAACCTTAAAATGACCCGGATGCAAGTGAGCAGTGTTAGATTTCCTAGTTATTTTCTTTATTTTGATACTGTGCCACGCGTTTAAGCGTCGCACATTGGGTAACTGAGCCTAAGTGGACTAGCCACTCCCGGCCTTATGATTAAAAGCCATAGTTCTGCCTAATTCTTAACTATCCGAATTGTATTTCCTGGGTATTACCCAGGTGGCGCCCGAATTTATTTCAAAACAAAACATCCATCTTGTAAAAACTTAGTTCTCATTTAATACAACCCGTTACAGGCATAGAATCCTATATTTTTGCATTACATTTGGTTCTCATCAGAGGGATTTAAGTAAAAAATATTACAATTGTCGTTCAGCGAACAGGGACATTGAATAGGCTTGTTTTTGTTTGTATAACTTACCATTTTCATACTGACTGCACCTCACCTGATGGTATGCAGAACTGTAATAGTGCCTTAGTTTATTGTTATTTGCTCACTAGGATCCTCACTGCATCCGTGGTAATATTGTTTTGATATCATTGTAGAGCATTTTCTTATTGGAATTGTAAAAACTTAATTATAAGTTTGATTAGAATTATAATATAACTTGTTGTTTGTGTATTTGACTAGCATAACAATTGAGTTTGTGTTTAAATAATATCATTAAGTCGAAGATGTGTACAACTAGTGTATTAACCTTTTGAAACAATTAATTATGAATAATTAATGTAACTTTGGACTTAACTTTTGTTGTTAGCGAGTAATTCTCCTTTGTCAATTGAGTTGGTGTGAACACACATAGTTTACAACCTGTATTCAACATTTATTACCTTTTTTTTTTTTTTTTTTTAACATTTATTACCTAATGTGCCATTATTGTCTTGCTGTATAATCTTTGTAGTGTAATATTAATATTCATTTGCATCCCGGTATGGATAATTCAGTAAAAAACTCACATTATAATAATATAACGTCATTTCTTGAGACTTAGAATATTTTCTTACATTCTTCACCTTAAGGTGGGTACTGACCGGCGTTACGGGGCGTAATGTCACGTGTTACACCGCGAGCATTCGTGCAGTCAGTACGTCGTGTTACGGGGAAACCAGCGAGCAAGGAGCCGCTCGTTGTTCGCTTTGAGTGCTCCATCCAACTGTCGGTTTTTTGGCGAATCCTTTGAGTGTTACGCGGTTCGGTCAGTACGCTCTTGCAAGTCGTCCCGAGCGCACGCGCGTCTCGAGTAATCACACGTCGTTCCTCTCGTATTTATTTCTTAAAACATGGAGTGGCACAAAGAAAAAACTCTGTATTTTATAGAAAAATACAGAGAAGAGGAAGTGTTGTGGAATCCAGAGCATTATAACAAACTCAAGAAAGAAGACGCTTGGAATAGATTGGCTTTATTACTCGACAGCGAAAGAGAAACATGTAAAAAGAAAATGACAAGTTTACTGGCATCATTGAGGAGAGAAAAACAAAAAACTAAACAATCAACTAGTACAGGAAAAGCTACGTAATTATTTATTAAGTTTTTAAGTACATAGGCCCACAAGTAACAGATACAATTTGGTTATTTATTTATTTATTTTATTATTTTTCTAGCATAGATTACGATATTCACGAAATATACTACTTTGGGTCGACGTTTGTTAATTTCAACTTCAATTTCAGGTGCAGATGAAGTATACCATAGTACTTGGTTTGCATACAAAGCTATGATATTTCTACTGGATAGAAATACACCTCGGGCTACAACAGATACTGTAAGTCCATTTTAAGCATAATTTTCTTGCCAGCTTACAGACCCTTGCTGAATGTAGTATTCAGCAACTTCATTGCGAATATTGTAAGCAGATCTTGTAGCCCTTCGCGGTCTTATTTGCAAGGGTAACATACTAGTCATGTCATTGTTACCTTCTCTCCAGTTTCCTAATCTGACCTGGCCGTTCGATTCTTCGTCGAAGCTACCTGCAGGGGTACGAGTATTACGGAATAAGGAACAAGGCTCTCGACCTTTTGACTTCTTATTTAAACAATAGAATTCAGAGGGTCGATGTGAACGGTACACGTTCGGTGGGATCTTTGGTTTCGATGGGCGTTCCACAGGGTTCGATACTTGGACCATTTTTATTTTTAATTTATATAAATGACCTCCCTTACTACGTAAGGGATAAAAATAGTATTGTTTTGTTTGCTGATGATACTTCCTTAATATTTAAAATTAAAAGACAATTAGATAATTATGACGAAGTGAACAACGCAATCTCACGAGTGGTTCATTGGTTTAATATAAATAATCTTTGCCTTAATGAAAAAAAAATCAAATGTATTAAATTCACCTTACCTAATGTTACACAGGTGGAAACCGATGTACAACTTAATGGACAGTTGTTGAGCCTTGTGGAAATAACCGTGTTCTTAGGTTTAAGTATCGATGCTAAATTACAGTGGGGATCACATATTGAAAAAATTGCTAGTAGGTTAAGTTCTGCTTCCTACACTGTGAAAAAGATTAGGACTTTAACAGACATAGACACCGCTAGAATAGTTTATTTCAGTTATTTCCATAGTATTATGAGCTACGGCATTCTCCTTTGGGGTAATGCCGCAGATTTAAATACAATCTTTGTACTGCAAAAGCGGGCGGTGCGGGCAATTTATAAGTTGGGCCCCAGAGTCTCCCTCCGAGAAAAGTTCAAAGAAATAAACAGTCTAACTGTAGTTTCCCAATATATTTTTGAAAATCTTTTGTATGTTAGAATAAAAATTTCCAATTTTTTAAGGCTTTGTGATATACATAACGTAAATACTAGACATAAAAACAATCTTGTGGTTTGTAATAGTCGACTCCACACGATTAGTAATTCCTTTCAGGGTAACTGTATACGCTTCTACAACAAGCTTTCTAGTGAAATGAAGAATCTACCTCTTCATAAATTTAAAAGCCAAATTAAAAGTAAACTCTGCCAAAAAGGCTACTATAAAATTCAATACTATTTAGACGACAAACAAGCTTGGATATGAACTGTTTGCTCTCTCTCTATGCTACTCAAATGAAATATTGTACTTAGGTTAAGTTTTGTTTGTAAATAGACCAAAAAAAAAAACAGCCCGCTGAGTTTCTTGCCGGAGTCTTCTCAGGACAGGGCCGCGTTTCGAACCGGTGGTCCATTTGCCAAACATTCGTTTTTTTTTTATGACGTTTTGTAAGTTCCGTACTAATGGTCTATACAGAATAAATGGTTTTTGACTTTGACTTTGACTTTGACTTTAACGTTAATTTGGTCATGTGCATTTTAGGATACATTGCCAGATTACGTATAATTATTACTTGCGGTTAGTCGTGTACATTATTGTCAACATTGCCAAGGATTTGACAAAATGTGTTAAATAGTTTTTCTGTTATAATTTGAAATAAAATCATGTTTAAATAAAAATTGTTTTTATTCCGTTGTTTTAATGTGCAATTATTTCACGTTTGCAGCCAATCACAAGATCTCAGCGAATTTTAGCATTAGTACCTAAGCCAGGAGCAGACTCAGATCTAGAAAAGACTGATTCCTCTGAAGATGAACTGAATCTACCCAGGTGTATAGTATAAATGATTCCAACAGCTCGTCAGCACCGTCTATAGCTTCGTCTTTGGAAAATTTGCATTTACTTTCAGACAGTGATAGCCCAAATGACGAAATTAAAGATGCAAACCAAATAGCCGTCCAAGTTACATCCATAACTACGTCTTGTTCTGAAGAAAGTCCTCTGGCTCCATTGTACTCACCCCTGACTCCGTTGATTCAGCCCAACACTGCAACTCCGGAAAATCTGCAGGTACAACGTAATTCGGCCACTTCTGCCATACATCCATATTCACCATTTGCTGCTGCCGTGACCCCGTTTAATTATGTGGCTCCTTCACCGTCTAATGCAACACGGTCCAAGAAGAACAAAACTACGGCGCCTACCACCGAAACAAAAGAAGATTGATGTGAAATGGACTACTCAACATTTTTGTGGCACTGCAAATATCGAAGAAAAAACATTTAGTAAACCTTTTGATACCAAGTCACCTTCAGAATATTTTCGCATGTTCTTTTCTGACGATATACTAGAATTATTGGTGGACCAAACGAATCTGTATCATGTTCAATTAAAGGGCACTTCGCTGAATGTAACAACCGACGATATAAAAGATTTCATTGCCATCAACCTTCTTATGGTGTCGTTGATATGCCAGCTTACACCGACTATTGGTCGTTTTTTCTCAGGTTTGACAAAGTAGCGGATGTAATGAGCCTAAAACGGTTTCAACAAATCTGAAGATTTCTGCATTTTGCAGATAATTTAAGGGAGGATGGAGATCGGTACTATAAAATCCGGCCATTCCTTGAAAGAGTTCGTCTTAATTGCTTGAAAGTCGAAGAGGAAAACCATTTCAGCATTGATGAAATGATGGTTCCATACAAAGGGACCAGAGCAGGCTCACGGAAACAATACATAAAAAGCAAACCTAGGAAGTGGGGGTATAAAATATTTGTGCGAGCAGGAATGACCGGATTCGTGTATGATTTTGTACGGAGGGGAAGATACCTTTCGTCACTATATATTTACTGATAAAGAAGAATGCATGGGTTTAGGAGCAAAAGTTGTTATAGCACTATCACAAACGATTCAACAGCCTGCCTGTAAAGTACTTTACTTCGACAACTTCTTCACTTCACTAGAGTTGCTCGACCACTTGAGGAATGAGTACGGGATTTTCAGTTTAGGCACTATAAGGTCGAATCGCCTACGTGAAGCAAACAAAAAGTTACCCACTGACAAAATTTTGAAGAAGAGGGGCCGTGGCGCTTTTGCTCAAGTTGTCTCGAACGAAAGCAAGATCGTTGTTGTGAAATAGTTCGACAACAAGTGCGTCACCGCAGCAAGTACCTACGTGGATGCTTATCCGACTCAACCGATTTTACGATATAATAAGACGACTAAGTCCAGACAACAAGTAACTTGTCCTAACATGATTCGGCATTATAACTCGCGCATGGGAGGTGACGATCTCGCCGACATGCTCATTGCCTTGTACCGCACGGAGATGAAGTCACATAGATGTTACTTGCCACTCTTCTCCCAGGTCCTTGACATTTGCGTTAACAACGCTTGGCTGGTTTACAGAAGAGAGAGCAAAGATTCTAAGCCAATGAGACTTAAAGAATTTAGATGTGCCATAAGCAAAAGTTACAAAGAGAGAAAATCTTCAGGCGGCCATAAGAGATTTCTGACTCCTGGATGTCAAGTTGACAGTCGTTACGACCATGTTGGTCATTTGCCAACGTTTACAACAAAAGGCCGCTGTAAAAATGCATCAAAGGGCAGACCAAATTTTTGTGCAGTAAATGCAATGTAAGACTGTGCTTGACTGAGGATCGCAATTGATTTTATGAGTACTACATCTTAGATTCCTACATTTATTGCTTTCAATATGTATAAGTGTTAGATTTTTTAAAGTACAATGTTAGAGAACACATGTTTATTTCTTGGTAATGTTGTTTTAGAAGAGCATTTTTTTATACGTGCAATGTTAAAAGGTACATTTATGTTTCGTTTAATTTTTTATAGAGTTTTATAGAGTATGAAAACATTGGATTCTCAAATCGTTTCTTGTATTATCTCAATATGTGATGTAATCTTAAGAAGTGTTATTATTACAAGTAATTTTTAACTAATGGCTGTGACTTAAGATAATATAAATTATTTTCCTTACCAAAACACTGTTTTTTTTCGCTTACCAGCAGGCAATGTATCTTTAAAGATACACGATTATTTTCTACTAAAATATGGAACTCTTGGCAATGTATATTATAAGATACACGTCATAAATCCAAAAATATAAATAAATATTTTTTTATTTTATTTTTTCCATGTATAATTATCACTTAGAAGCTAAATAAACTAAGATAGAACAAGATAATCGATTACTTTTTCCGCTGCCAAGTTAAGGATTAATAATGAAAGCAGACCAATTTGTAAAGATTGTTTTTGCAAAACTTATGGGGAAACTAAAGGTTTCATTAACATTGTAATAGATAAAATAAATACTCCACAACCAGAATCATTCCAGCTAATACAAGAGGACATCAGCCATCTAAAAATAAAAAGACTTTATGATTTAAAATCTGCCAAAGATCAAATCTTATCATTCCCAAACTACGAAAGTCATTATTGCAGAAATAGAACAAATAAAAATATTTATCATCGGACCTTTCTATAGCTGCTATGTATCGTTTATAAATAGAGAAAGTTGCCCAAATCCTATTTCACTAACTTGTATTCCCAGTGTTTTCACGATTTAAACTTATAATTCAAAAAACCGGCTAAAGATACTTGCCACACATGCGATCTTTTGAATACAAAGATAGCATTAGCTGAAGGAGAGGAAAAGACCAACTTTATAGAAGAGCTAGGTGAGCATAAATCACAAGAAAACGCTTATGCAGCAAAAAGAAAGGACAAAGATGAAGCAAAGCGCAATTCAAATTTTCGAGCTTATTCATTTGATCTTCAACAATGCTTACCTACGCCATTCCTGAAAACGTCTGTCTCTTTTTACCAGAGACAACAACTATGGTCCTACAATCTTACGATTCATAACTTAAGAGATGACAAAGCTACTTGTTACATGTGGGACGAATCCATCGGTGCTCGAGGAGCAAATCAAATTGCTTCGTGTTTATGGCATGTTTTACATTTTTGCCACCTGAAGTTACAGAGGTCACATTTTATTCTGACACGTGTGGTGGCCAGAATAAAAATAACGCTGTTGCAATGATGTTCATGTATTTATTGCATGTGCATCCAACCCTAGAGACAATCAATCATAAGTTTTTGATTAGCGGACATAGCCACATGGAATGTGACTCGGATCATGCCCTTATCGAAAGAACTAAAACGAAAACGCAGCTTAAAATAAATCATCTTAATCTTCCGGATCTGCAGGATCTTATCAGTTGCATCCAATCGGGATGCAACTGATAAGATCCTGCAAAATAACGGATTTGCCATTGTACCCATGAAACTAGAAAAATTTCTAAATTTTGCGGAATTGAGTTCCAAGAAAGGTTCATTTACAATTAAAAAAAAGGATGCTAGTGGGGTGAATATACGCTATTAGGATTCCAATGGTCCATAGACAAATTTTATATTAAACTTATTATATTATTGTGTCTTTATACTTAAACAATAAAGAATATGGTCTTTTGTATGGCCCACATTGTCTATTCACGATAATTGTTTAATAAATGGCATTAAAGTAGGGACAAGATAATAGGTCACTTTTGACATTTCATCAAAATTCAACAACGTAACCTTGTAACGGCGGGCATAAAATAAGAACTGCACAATTGCTTAACTTTTTTCAATTACGTTTACATATTTATTGTAATAATGACCGATACGAGTAATTTTACGATTTGCTTTCACTAATAAACCATTCTAAACATAATAAACAATTTCTGATCTAAAGAACTGAACGTCGTTACAATGTTGCGTCAGTCAACCCTTTTTCTTTTTAAACACTAGGGATGTTACTCTAAAAATCGAAAGCTGATAGGACTGTAAGTTGAATCGAATGCAATGATTACTTGTGAAGAAAAATCACCATAAATTTATAACCACGTTGTGATTATAATAAAACCTAATTATACATATTTATTATTCTTTTAACTAACTATAAAAATACAAAAAAATAACTAAATAGAAAGGTCATTGATGTTGGGTGCAATTTAGGTGGATGTTGCTGGCAACACCAGTGCCTGTCGATGACGCATGTTATGTCGCCATAACATGATGATGACGCAGTCTTCTGTTGTTGTGCGAAGTGACTGTGCGTTTTTGGTGTGCTCTCTGTTATTTTCTTCTGATCCGGCTTTTTCATTGAACTGATCTTACTGACTACGTTTACCTGGCTATAAATTGGACACCGATTGCTTAACGATTATTAAACAAGAAAAACATTACAGTCTTACTATGTCGAAACGGGGGAAAACTCTAAACAGTCAATCTCGCGAACTAGTGCTGAAATTGTACAATTATTTTGGACGTGAATCAGTTAACGATGGGCCTCTTTTACCATTGAAACCACCGAGAGAACGCGTTGCCGAAGCATTGGGAATAGGGAAGAAGACAGTAACTCAAATTCTGAAAGAGAAATACGGACCATCAGGCTCAGAAGATAATACTTTACGTACACCGAAAAAACGAAAGAGGGAGAAGAAAATTGAAAATTCGCAACCACATTTATGGATATTACTCGAGAAAAGAATATCCTACACGGGAAAAGCTATTGAGTTCGTTAAAAGGCGCAGGCTTATTTTTTGGAGGCAAATCGTCTCTATCAAAGGTTTTAAAATCGATTGGCTTTAGATTTAAAAAATCCGACAAGCGGAAAATCCTGCTAGAACGCTACGACATTATTTTGAAGAGAATAACATTCTTACGTCAGGTAAATAAAATTACGGATTGGGACAATGTCGTGTTTATTGACGAAACATGGTTGAATGCGAACCATACGGTTGCGCGGACATGGACCGATGATACAGCGGCCTCCACCTCAAAAGTTCCATCGGGAAAAGGAGCCCGACTTATTATATGTCACGCGGGATCAGCTTCTCAAGGTTTTATTCCAGACTGCCTCCTCGCATTCGCCTCTAAAACTACAACAGATTACCATGAGGAAATGAACTTTGATGTTTTTAAAAAGTGGTTTGAGACGCTGCTAGTCAGCTTAGAAAACCCATCGAAAATTATAATGGACAATGCTCCGTATCATTCTGTACAAGTTGATAAACCACCAACTCAAGCAAATAAAAAGCAAGAAATTGTCTCGTGGCTGGTAAGAAATGGTGTGGAGGCAAGTCCAACTTTATTAAAAGTTGAGTTGTTAAATCTGGTAAAAGCAACTAAGCCGTCCAAGCTCCGCTATGTAATCGATGAACTAGCCCTAGAGCATGGACACGAAGTTATTCGATTGCCTCCCTACCATTGCCAGTATAACGCCATCGAGCTTATTTGGGCACAAATAAAGGGTCATGCAGCGCGGAACAATACTGAACCACCCTTCAGTACTGCTAAAATTATGACTCTGCTACAAACTGCATGTGCAGAAGTCACTACAGAAGACTGGCGAAAAGTCGTGGAGAAGACAAAGAAAATAATTTTACAAGATTTTGAACGAGATGTGAGAATAGACAATATTATTGAAAATGAATTAATAATATCTCTGAGTGCTGACAGCAGTGATGAAGATAGCAGTTCCGATAGTTCAAGTGAATAAAAGCAATTTTTTTGTTAAATTACGTAGGTACTTGTCTTATTTTGCTCCTTTAATTTATGAAAGAAAAAATAATAATGGGACAGGGATTCGCATGATCATTTTTAAAATTCACATATGTTTCAAGTCTGTATCGATTCATTTGATTCATTCATTTAATCGATGTTTTTAAGCAGGTCACCTCACTATGAATATAAAACTGACATCTGTCAAAAGTGACCTATTATCTTGTCCCTACTGTAATAGTTTAAAATAGTTATAAATGTATACTCCTCTGGCCTTCCCATTCATAGATTATAATGATTTTATGGCCAGATACTTCAAATACGTATGCTATTCTGTTTTTTTAATATCATCATATGTTTTTATAAACATCGAAACATATTTTATCAAAATACAAATCAAAAATATTTATTTATATTAAAAATAAAAACTTATTTTCATGTCATGTTACAATAATGTCACTTCATCTGGCGAAACTCAAAGAAGTAAAATTTGACTTTTAAGCGCAAAGGTATGCTGTTGACCTTGCACTACGCGCGTACACTGGTGTGAAGTTAGAAGCAAGATAACGACGTTGAGCAAAACTCGAATAATATCGCGTCAGGTTGCGATTCATCGTCGGACAGCGTGTTTGTGCCAATCGTTGGAGTATTTCCTTTGGTAAGCATATGTTTTTGTATTTTATCGTTACGAAATTGTATATTTGCACAATACAATGTTAAAAAGAAGCAAACACGGGCAGAGAGGTTAGAAAAAAGCGTCAAGCTGAAAAATTATGCTACCAAAGAATTAAAAACGATCCCGTTAAAAATGCTGAATTAAAAGAAAGGCAGCAATATAAAAAGAAAAAAGAGAAGGGACAAATTAAGAGCATACATGCTATGACTGAAAGGGAACAAAGGGCTATCAGAAAAATATGGAGAGAGAAGACTAAAAAGCATAGAGATCGCGTTAAGCTTCAATTAACTAGAATCTACCCAGTAACACCACCTGCGTCTGATAATGAAGGCCAACCTCCACTTCCACAAAACAATATCGCTCAACTACGAAATAAACTTATAAAAAAGCGGCCAAGTGCGACTCGGACTCGCCGATTAAGGGTTCCGTAGCAGCAAGTAACATAATAATGCTTTTTTAAATTTTATATTTGAGTTGATAGAATGAAAGGTAAATTGCGTTTTACGATTTATGACGTATTAAAAAAAAACTACTTACTAGATCTTATTCAAACCAATTTTCGGTGGAAGTTTATACGGTAATGTACATCATATATTTTTTTCAGTTTTATCATTATCTTATTTTAGAAGTTACAGGAGGGACACACACACATTTTACCACTTTGGAAGTATCTCTCGCGCAAACTATTCAGTTTACTCTCGTGCAAACTATTCAGTTTAGAGAAAAATTATATTAGAAACCTCAATTTCATTTTTGAAGACCTATCCATAGATACCTCACACGTATGGGCTAGATGAGTTTCAGTTCTAAGTATGGGGACCCCCAAAATGTATTGTTTTTTTTCTATTTTTGTGTGAAAGTCTTATTGCGGTTCACAGAATACATCTACTTACCAAGTTTCAACAGCATAGTTCTTATAGTTTCGGAAAAAAGTGGCTGTGACATACGGACGGACAGACAGACAGACATGACGAATCTATAAGGATTCCGTTTTTTGCCATTTGGCAACGGAACCCTAAAAAACAAAAATATGAAATTAAAGAGTTACGTCAAAAGGTACGTGACTATCAAAAGAAACTGCGGCGCATCGAAAAACAGTAAATGACTCCAAACTCAAAAGTGGCCTATCTTTTACGGAATAATAGTAAAGAGAATGTAATTATTCAGTGAGGTAATCCAAAATCAACTCAAAGAAAATATGAATTTGACAACGAATGAAAAAGAAAAGAAGATATTTAAAAAAGTATTAAGTGGTAAAATAGTCAAGAAATATAATGAAACCTATAAAACAGTCATCTACTGGAAATAAAAGCTTGTTAGATATGACACGGAAAACAAGAAACGATAATGTGGTGTGACTACGAGTCGGTAACGGATAAAACGAACTCGAAGATAGATAAAATAGTCGTGGGGTTTTTTGAAGAAGATTGCAATAGTAGATTATGCCCAGGAAAAAAAGATAGCATTACAAGAGATAAAATAAAAAAACAGAAGAGATTGTTACAGGACACCATGAAAAATCTACACGCCAAGTTTATAAAAACAAAAAATATAAAGATAAGTTACACATTGTTTTGCCGTCTACGACCTTTTTCGGTTGTAACACCGAACATTCACCAAAGACAAACTTGTTTATGTATAACTCATGCAAACATGGAGCTAACCTTGGCTTCCCTAAAACAGGCAAACATCATAGGTTTTCCAAACTATCAGAGTATGCTTAATTATTTGTGTTGCGACCGATATAATGAAAAATGTCTTATGCGAGAATGTCTTAACTTTAAAACACGTTCTATATGTTATCATGAGTTCGACAATTCTGTTTTGATAAAATACTCTTCATGGCAATGTATTGCAGAGGACATTTTAGATACAAAAACCAAAAAAAAGCGCAGGGTTCGAAAATATACCAAAATAACATTAAACTGTCCTCCAAAAGACATTGTAATGAAACTTGAAGAGAATCTTGATATTTTTTTAAAGCATGAAGGATATATAGTCCAGCATCAAACAATTAAAAATCTAAAAGATAACTTAACTGATAAAGATGCTGTGATTCATATGGACTTTTCCGAAAATTATAACACAAAATATTCTTCAGAAGTTCAATCATTCTATTTTGGTGGATCACGTACGCAAATAAGTTTGCATACTGTAGTGTTATATACCAAGGGAGAAACAAAATGTTTCGCCACAATGTCAGAAAACCTAAGCCATAATATACCTGTAATCTGGGCTCATCTAAAACCTGTCATGGAACTCCTTCCGTCCACAGGAGAAAACGTTCATTTTTTAAGCGATGGCCCTGTTACTCAGTACCGTAACAAAGATGTTTTTTTAATTACTTTGTAAATTGACTGAAACCTACCCGAATATTTGTGAATTTACCTGGAACTATCATGAAGCCCGTCATGGTAAAGAAGCTTCAGATGGTATAGGAGGGACATGTAAACGAACTGCTGACCAAATTGTAGCTTTAGGAACTGACATTGCTACGATTAACGACTTTGCTACGAAATTAGACAATGTCCCGGCATTCAATTTTTTGTGATAACCGGAGAAGAAATTGATTTTAAAATTAAGATAATGGAAGATAATCGACCAAACATCAAACCTTTTATTGGTACGCTAAAAGTACATCAAGTACGAGGAAATTACCTGAGCAATACGTTGTACATGAAGAGCCTCAGCTGCTTTTGTAGCAAGTTTTGTTCCCACTTCCACTTAGGCGACATTAAATACCCCCAAAACCAAAAAACCAAATTGGACGTTGCTGCAGTATACACCGATTCTGAGGAATATGTGCAAAACGAAATGGTTGCACAAACATCTACTCATCCGACTAATGCAGACACTGCTGTGACTGTTAAGAATGGAGATTTTGTGCTTGTGGAATACCACATTAATAATAAAAAATATAGATATGCTGGCATATGTTCGTCTGATTTCGATGATGAAGAAGGAGAGATCCGGGTTACTTTTTTAAAGGTCTCCAATGAATATGAAACTCTTTTTAGAGTAAATGACAATGACATTGGCACTGGTAATATGGTCAAGATCTGTTCCCATTTAACATCAGACGATGTTAAATGGGAACAGATCTTGACCATATTACCAGTGCCAAATATACGTATGAAGGGTAACAGAGTATTTTACAAGTTTCCAAACTCAATTGATGTTTTTGAAAAGTAAATTGTTTAGTATGTAAGTAAAAAACTATTTCGTGAAATTATTGATTCTTTGCAAAAAATTAAAGTTTTCATTTATACTTTTAATTGATATTTTTTAAGTTTATTTGTTTAAATAGCCCCGAGGCTGATAGGATCATTAAAAAGTACTATTGTTTTGTGAAAGAAGTTTATTTGTTTGTATCATTTAACCTTCAAGCGGGCGCGCGGTGTCGAATCGACCGTGCTCAATACATTTTCGTTCATACTATTATTATTAATTGTCACATGTATTTCTCATTTCTAGTAGCCTATCGCTTTGTCGTTGTGAGCGAAATAAAGAGTTTACCTCCGCAAGCCGCGCTCCCCCCACCCCACAGATCGCTGATGTTTTAGTCGCGACGCAGGCGTCGAAAGCACACCACGCGCCTGTCGTCGAAAAGGTTACGCGCGACGCTTAACGCGATATAGTATTTCTTCAGATATCGCCCAATATTATCGAATTAAGCTTGTAATACTGCTTTTATTTATAAAATGAGTCGTAGACCGCTAACACGAAGTGCAATACTCGAAGAATTACGACGAGAAGATGAAGAAGAGAGTGAATCAGAGCTCAGTGACCAAGGTTCAGAAACTTCTGACCACATCGTTTCAGAGGAATCTCAATCTACTGAGGAATCAAACAGCTCGGATTCAGATGAGGACAATTTGCCACTTTCAGATATACAAAGCTATTTTACAGGGCGTGATAAAGTAACGACGTGGCAAAAATCCAACAACAACAGGGTGAGGCGTCAAGTACAAAATATTCTCACTGAAGATTCAGGTACTCGTAGGAATGGCGTGGGGGTAACAACATTTATGCAAGCCTGGAGTTTATTCATTACGGAGAATATTATTGAAAAAGTTGTTAGGCATACCAACGAATTTATAATAAAAAAAACACCATCGTATGACAGACCACGTGACTGTAAACCGACTGATGCTGTAGAAATTCGAGCAATTTTCGGATTACTGTATATAGCAGGATCCTTGAAGACGTCACACGCCAATTTAGAAGATTTATATACAAGTGATGGGACAGGCATTCCTATTTTTCCTACTATTATGTCACTGAAAAGAATGAAATTTCTACTCAATTCATTGCGGTTTGATGACGCTACTACGCGACCATCTCGACGTACTCTGGACAAAGCTGCGCCAATAAGAGAGGTTTTAGATATGTTTACACAGAACTGTCTTCTACCATATTCAGTGGGAGAGAACGTTGTAATCGATGAGATGATGGCTGGTTTTCGAGGAAAATGTCCATTCCGACAGTACATAAAATCAAAACCCGATAAATACGGAATAAAACTTTATCCGCTAGTAGACGCTGCTACGTTTTATGTCCTCAACATTGAACTTTATGCTGGTAAGCAGCCTGAAGGCCCGTACCAGTTGAGCAATGCTGCAGCAGACGTCGTGAAGAGGCTAATTACACCAATTTCTGGCACTGGACGAAACCTAACAATCGACAATTGGTACACCAGTGTGCCTTTGGTGAACGATTTGGCCAAGGATTGTAAGATTTCTGTCGTGGGTACTATGCGTAAAAACAAGAAAGAAATACCCCCTTGCTTTACAGATAAAAGCCGACCTGAATATTCAAGTCAATTTGGATTTTCTGATACAGCTACGCTCATCTCTTACGTGCCTAAAAAAAATAGGTCTGTAGTTCTAATATCATCACTTCATTGTGCTGCGGAAATTGATGAAAGTACAAATGAAAAGCGTAAACCCAGCATCGTCACTTTTTACAACAAAACTAAAGGGGGTGTCGATGAAGTCGATAAAAAAGTAAAAATGTATTCGACATCAAGGAAGAATAATAGATGGCCATTGACACTCTTCTTTCGTCTTCTGGATATTGCTGGAATAAATTCCATAGTGATATTGAGGGCAAATAATGTGACTATTCAGAAAAGGCGAAAGTATTTACGGGAATTGGGCATTGAATTGACAAAAGAGTACGTCCAAAGAAGAGCAACGATGGTAAACCTTCCAAGGAAACTAAAAAGAAACATAAGGGAGCATTTGAATATGGATGTTGAAGATTCTGCTGATATAGGAGCAAGCAGTAGTGCCAGCACGTGCAGAGGAAGCTGTAAAATATGTCCAGCAAAAAAAAGGAGGCAATCGAAGACGCAATGTAAATCATGTCGGAGAAATATTTGCAGAAGTCACACTACATTCATATGCAATGAATGTTATATGAACGAAGAAACTGATTCTGATGAAAACTAAATGAAAGTTTAATTTTGTTTTATTACTATTTTGCCATTACTGTTTTTTGATCCAAAGAATACTTGAGTTATGTTATTTGATTGAATAATTGTTTCTTTTTCTTAATTTAAGTTACTTGTTTTCACTAATTAGACTTTAAATAAAATGATAATGTATCTGTGTACAAAAAATAAATGATTATTGGATAATTTAATGATTTATTTCTCTCATATATCCCATAGGTCTTTTCGATTACGCGCGACCGCTGGCGTTACGAATGACTGCGCGCCCGCTTGAAGGTTAAACATTTTAATTAGATTGAAGTGCCTTAAATGTAGCTTTTAAGTTTTTAACATTTTATGATTAACATCATTAGAAAGTACTATTGTTTTGTTTTGTGAACGAAGTTTATTTGTTTGTTTTTTTTTTTTTTTTAAATTAGATTAAGGTGCCATAAACATAGCTTTTAATTTTTTTAACATTTTATAATTAGTAACTACCAAACAGTATGTACTGTGATTTTAATCTCAATGAGACTGACAAGCAGAATATTTTAATTCTGTTATTTGTTACGGGTAATTAAACTTAAGCATTAAAAATAAGGTTGTATTTAAAAACAGTGAAGACTGAATGTATCTGGTATATTAAAAATATCCAAATACTATAATTTATATATGTTTTATTTAATATTAGTGACCTTTCTTAGCTAATAATCAATAGTCTGTCACTTCCCTGCTTAAGGACAACATTCACTCTCCATACATTTCTGGGCTAATTTTGAAAGTGCCGGCCAATAAAAATAAACTTAATATTCTAATAGAGTATAACAAAATAAACATTTTTTATTATTAGACCGAAGCCCTAAGTCAACTCTGAGAGGTAATATTCAACAACAAAAGTTTGTGAAAAAATCCTAATTATTGCAATATTCTGTCGTCAGAATGTAAAAAAGGTCTCAGTTACAAGTCTCAAGGAGTCGGCTGACCGGCGGCTGCGCCTGGCGTCACATGCTATCTCGCTCGCACTTACCGTGTAGTGCACGCCGCGCGGCGGGGGGCGGTGGCGGGCGGCCGGGTACCGGCCTGCATTGTTTAGTTAATTTTTTAGTTCTCCATGCAACTTCTGTTACATCGGACGGCTATCTGTATCGTTTTAGTTATTGTTATCGTGTTTTTGTTTTGTTATTATAATGTCACAAACGTTGTGTATACAATGTCGTCGACCATGTGAAGGTCGAAGGACATATACGTGGATATCACGAGAAGAGCAACATAGTGACATGGCGCAGATCGTTATTGAACAACTGATTGAGAGACAGGTAATCTATTTTTTAATAAATCTCCACCTAAATAATACTAAGAACGTACACTATTATTTTTACTATGTTGTTAATTGAATACCTGTACGTTCAATCTATACTGTATATAGACTATATTACTATAATATTATAAGGCTGAAGAGTTTGTTTGTTTGAACGCGCTAATCTCAGGATCTACTGGCTTGAATTGAAAAATTATTTTCGTGTTGAATAGCCCGTTCATCGACGAAGAGTATAGGCTATATATCATCGCGCTACTATTTATGGGAGCGGAGCACTGATCAAAATAGTCAACAAATCCGGTAGATTTCCATACATTTAAGACAATGAACAAATATCAGGCATAATAATGAAATAATTAAATGACGACGACCGGGGTTACGAAGCAGGGCAGTTAACTATACAGTAATAGGAATACTATGCTCGCCTCATAACTTTGCGTCAACGAAGCTGTCCTACAAGTCGATCGAAAGTGTTTAATCATATTCTTTTTTATTGTTTTCAGGAAGAACCGACAGATCATATTTGTCGACCATGTTGGCAAACAGTTGAAAGGGCTTATGCAAGACGAATTCGTGACGCAAATCAGGTTGTTGATGCTCCACTGCCGGATGAACCTGCTGCACAAGTAAGCCGTCTCCATCCAACATTAAAATTAACTGGATACCTTCGTACTCCAAACACAACTGCGAATTGTGTTTTTCAATATTGCCAGAATGTGACTCGCCTTAGGGTTCCGAATAATGTGGTAATTCGTCTCATCGTACGCTATAACCTCGTTGTACCAGAAAATGCTCGAGTATGTCAAGAACATTTGGAGGCAAACCTCTGGCATACACTTACTATGCAAGATAATCTCATAGAAGATTTTACGGCCTCGGAGATAGTAAATACTCTAACTATTATGCGAAATCATATTACAGCAGATATACTTGACTTTGAACAATATGAACTCATAAATGCTAACGAATTCCACACTTGGGTTGGAGTTACTCATGAACAGTTTTTGAATTTGCTTAACCAAACTTCCAGTCTAAATAATAACAGACTTAAAAAAACTATACTGGCTGCAACGTTAGCAAAACTGCGTACAGGGGATTCCAATGCGAGGCTCGCTTCGATTTTTAGAACAAGCGAATCTCGATTTCGAAGATTACTGATTTTAGGTCGTGAAGCCCTATTGCGAGATTTTGTACCTACTCATTTAGGGTTTGATCATATGAATCGACAAGATGTGGCACAAAGAAACTTATTGATACCCGAAACGTTATTCGGAAATCCTGAAAGCTCTATCGAACAGAGAAATGCTATAGTCATTTGCGATGGTACATATATATATAACCAAAAAAGTTCGAATTACCTTTTTTAAAGACTCACGTACAGTCACCAAAAGTACAGAAATCTGACAAAACCCTTTTTATTTGTGTGCTGTGATGGCCATATTATTATTGAGGTGTCTGGGCCACATGCTGCGACTACTTCTGATGCTCACATAATAAATTCAATTCTTGAGGACGAAGAAAGTATATTTCACTGGTTCTATAGACCAGGAGATGTCTTCATTTTGGATCGTGGCTTTAGAGATGCAGAGTTGAATTTACGGACACATGGATACTCGGTGCATATGCCTCAAACAAAGGATGCTAATGAACCACAATTAACTACGGTACAAGCTAACAAGTCCCGCTTTGTCACCCTATGCCGCTGGGTGGTAGAAGTTGTCAACGGACGATTTAAAAGGGATTTTAGACTACTAAGAACAGTCCATAGTAATCTCGCCCTACCTAATATGATGGACTATTTTAGGATTGCTGCAGCATTATTAAATGCATATCATCAGCTGATTGTGGACAATGTCCGAGCCCCAGCGTTCTTACAAATAGTGAGAGAAAGAATGAATATGCCAAATAGATTGGGCGATATAGTTACTTCATATAATTATAACCGAAGACGGGCACAGTTTGAGCGAATAGACACGCCGTCCGAAATTCCATTCCCTGTGTTAACGGAGGAAGACCTTATTTTATTCGCCGTCGGTATTTACCAAATAAAACAGGCACGAAGCTACTATGCAGAACACATCCAGGGCACTGGTAGATTTGCTATTGAACTCGGGGGAGAAATACCTGCTGAACATTTGCGGGAGGTTGAAGAGAGGGAATTCTTCCTACTTCGAGGCCGAATTCAGTCTCGGCATGTTCGTTTACGAACATATAATGTTTACATAGGAATTGATACAGCTCTCACGGGCAGGCAAGCCATAGCACACTATTATTGCACCTGCCTTAATGGCAGAAGAACTGTCGGTTGCTGCTCCCATGTGATGTGCATTGTGTGGTACATGGGGTATGCAAGGCACCTGCCTGTGATAAGCATTCCTGCTGAAGGTTTAGACGACATATTTGTGAGAGCTGGCGAACTATAAAAAATAAATATTTAATATTTTAATAGTGTTTTTATTTTGTTTTCCTTTTTCTCCCTTGTTTTTTTCTGGCCTCCATACGAGACCGTAAAACCTAATTAGATTACCATAACTGTAGCAATAGTAGTTAACATATAATAGCTTAGACAAAACAAGGTTGTTTTACGTGTAGGTACGCTAGTCACCTAGCGTACACGTAAAACAGCCTGTATTCAGTGTAAAGTGTGAACTTTAACCCTAAATAAAATCTCAAGGAATCGATTTAGAACTTTGGTGTAGTAATAAAAAATGCTTACAATATTGTGTTCTATCAAAATCAAGGACTTTTTTTTTGTGGCCGGCAAAGTAAAAATTAGCCCAATCTGAATGATGTCCTTTGTCACTACTCTGCCAATAGTGTCACTCCTCTGGTAACACATTTTCCTCTGGTGCTTACAAAACTCAAAAAAATGGAAAGAAACCTCTGGCCCTCATCATTACAAATATAAAAATACTGTCAAATAGAGGAATTATCAATATTGAATGGAACAGATTACATTTCATTCAGGGACACAAAAAAATCAAATACCGTATATTCACCCAACCAGTGAAATGGCTGCAATATAAGAAACCTATCGGAGAAATACGTTTTAAGACAAATCTTGACAACGAAAGTTCTTTTAGAGTCATAAATTACAGAAAAAGAGGTAAATTCAATTTAGACACTATAGAGTTAGAAGTTGTTTCAAAAGAGACTTTACCAATAAGTAAAGAAAAAAAAGCGGCCAAGTGCGAGTCTGACTCGCCCATTAAGGGTTCCGTAGCAGCAAGCATTTTTATATTTGAGTTGATTGAATGAAAGGTAAATTGCGATTTACGATTTGAGGTATTAAAAAAAAACTACTTACTTGATCTCGTTCAAACCAATTATCGTTGGAAGTTTACATGGTAATGTACATCATATATTTTTTTTTGTCTTATCATTCTCTTATTTTAGAACTTTTAGAAGTTACAGGGGGGGACACACATTTTACCACTTTGGGAGTGTCTCCCGCGCAAACTATTCAGTTTCGATTAAAATGATATTAGAAACCTCAATAGCATTTTTGAAGAGCTATCCATAGATACCTCACACATATGGCTTCGATGAAAAATGGGACCTAAGTTAAGTTAAGGTTAACTTAAGTTTGGGACCCCCAAAATTAATTGTTTTTTTTTCTATTTCTGTGTGAAAATCTTAATGCGGTTCACAGAATACATCTACTTACCAAGTTTCAACAGCATAGTTCTTATACTGTCGGAAAAAAGTGGCTGTGACATACGGACGGACAGACAGACAGACATGACGAATCTACAAGGGTTCCGTTTTTTGTCATTTGGCAACGGAACCCTAAAAAGAAGGATTTGTTGGATTTATTGCCACTCATGGACCCCATTTTTCACGAATTTAATAAAAACATTATAACTGATAGTCAAGCATCCAACATCGATCCTGATATAGACTCCGAAGACCCTGATGCAGGAGGAAACGGAGAAGAATTCAACTAATTTCTATAATATCTTAACTATTTTTTCGGAATAAAAAATACTATTTTGCAATTGTCTGTTTCTTAACCTTACCTATACATACCTATACACATACTTACATACATAATATCACGATTTCAGTCCCATAAGAGGTAGGCAGAGACTATAACTTATTACTTTTGATTTTTTTACACACATACTTCTCTTAAAGGTACTTAGGTGAACAACTTGATATGTTATTTTTTTACTGTAAATACAGTAAATTCATTAAATAATCTTATGATATCTGAAAACCCCAAGCAAATGAATTACATTCAGATAAAAAAGTATTCAATAACATAAAATCAATATCATAAAATGAAACTGTACACCCCGAGTCTAAAGACAAGAATAAAGAATTTTTTGTTCATAAAAAAGATCAGTTATTGGAAAGTCAAAAAAATATGATGCATGTAACACAAACTATCAACGAAAAGGCCACGGAGGCATCATATTTAGTTAGCTATCGCATTGCACAAGCAGGTGAAGCGCACACTATCGCTGAGAATTTAATAAAGCCATGTGTATTAGACATAACAAAATGTATGCTCGATGAAAAATCTGCAAAGCATCTTTCTACTGTGCCGCTATCAAACGATACTGTTTCACGGCGAATCCATGATCTGGCAAGCTACGTCAAACAAGAACTAGTTACAAGTCTCCAAAAAATACGATTCACCTTGCAAATGGACGAGTCGACTGATGTCGCTGGTTTGGCTATCTTGCTGGTTATCATTAGATATCCATATGAAAGTTCTTTTGAAGAAGACATGCTTATGTGTTCACCGCTGCTCAGAAACACTACCGGGGAAGAAATGTTTAATAAATAAATATATTTTTTGAATAAAATAATCTCAGTTGGAACAATTGCATTGACATTTGTACAGTTGGGGCAAGGGATGACAAGTAAAACAGCAGGAGCAGTGTCACGAATAAAAAATAAAGCGCCTAATTGTATTCTGCATAGACAAGCACTTGCGATGAAGCAAATGCCGTCAAATCTAAAATTAGTTATGGAATAAGCAGTAAAAATAATTAATTTTATCAAATCACAACCACTACAATCCCGATTGTTCTCATTATTGTGTTTAGATTATGGCAGCAAACATAAAACACTGCTGCTCCATACAGAAGTGCGATGGCTGTCTCGGGGTAAAACTTTAACAAGGCTATTTGAACTTAGAGCAGAGTTACAAATGTTTCTTTCAGCAGATACTTTTTTTAATTTGAAGGACCATTTGTATGATAAAACTTGGTTGTTCCGATTGTCTTTTATGGCGGATATCTTTCAAAAACTGAACAAATTGAATTTATCATTGCAAGGTAAACAGACAACAGTGTTTCAGGCCTATAACAAAATAACTGCCGTCAAAAGAAAATTAGATTTTTGGATTATTTGCATTGGTAAGAAAGAAATAGAAAGCTTTACGTCACTCTGTGAGTTTGTTAGCGATAACGACTCAGAAATGTTTCAAGATGATGTGTTTGAAGAATTGGTCCAATATCTCAGTTCGATGCGCGCATCTTTTGATAAGTATTTTCCCGAAGAACAGAATACAAAAATGAAACTGGATTCATAAGCCTTTTTTACCCAACTTGCAGAAGCCCGAAAGTATGTCAAACGAGATATATGAATCTCTTTTAGAAATGTCATCAGACAAGTATGGAGTCACTGTTCAAAACGACACCTCTCAACAATTTTTGGTGCAGAATCCGTGATGAATATCCATTGCTTGGCAGAATGGCTCTGAATATTCTTCTCCCGTTCCCAACAACATATTTGTGTGAAACAGGATTCTCAACCTATGCAGCCACGAAAACAAAATATCGCAATAGACTGGACGCCGAACCTGATAATAATATGAGACTTCAACTGTCTTCTATCAAACCTGATATCAACCAATTGATGAAAAATAAAAAAAACTGTTTCATACCTCCCATTAGTTAGATTTACTCTTTTTTAATATCTTCTATTATTGTACTTGCCATGTGGTAAAGTAAGTAATAATTAGTAACTGTTACATTGTACTTTTATTATGCTTATTAATAAAGAATACACTTTTAAAAACTATTGTTTTATTGTAGGGTTCCATCCAGTATTTTGCTTCCCAAAAGGGAAAAAATTGGAGTTCACCGAAAAAATTTGAGAACTGAAGGGCTAGGAAAATCAAAAATCGAAATTACCACGGATTAATAATCACCAGAAAAAATAATTAAAATCGGATTTTTCAATAAACAAAAAAGCTTCATTCACGCAATTGGTATTAAATTAGGTAATATATACAAGACAAAAAAAAACCGTTGGAAAAGTCCTGGTGAAATTGCTTCGCCCAATTTTTGCAACAGCAGAATGAATTGCAGACCTAGTCATACATTTATAATATTTGGAAGGTTTGTGTGTGTACTTACAGTTATTTGTTTCAGAATATTTGAATGAAATCTGTAAGCTTCGTCTGCTCCATCGAAAAACCACCATGTCGCTTGTCGCCTAGCGATCTTCTCCAATCTACTCATACGCCATAATTGAATACCTGTTTCAATTTTTCAAATCTTGACGTGTTCTACAAACCTATATAGACAATCTATAGAAAACTCTATTAAATTAAAATAGACACTGTCTGTATTAGGCACGCGGGGGGGTATCCGAAGGGATTTCCGCACGATAAAAAAAACTACTAGGTACTGCAGTAATTTATTATTTTATTCTGTGATGAACTAACTACGTCAGTCAGTACTATTTATCTGATGTAGAATTGCTATTTTTTAATAGTTGCTACTTACCCTGCTCGGCCGCGCACGTCTCGTCCAGGTCCAATTACAATTGGGTCGCTTTCTTAATAAATAGGGGCACTGAAATATTGGTTCCGACTATAAATTTCATTTTCCTATTATAATATTTTATTATAATACCAAATACCAATGGCCCTTCAAGCTATTCTTAGGTTCCTCAGTCTTTCTTTCAGTGTTGTGTTGTGTTCAAGTGTGTTCAAGTTCCAAAACTCAGTATGACGATTGACGAATTCGGTAGGGTTGCAAGACAAAAATCGGTAGATTTCGGTAGATTTTAGGTAGATTTCGATGAAATCGATCTACCTATTGGTTTCTTGACTACTGCCGAATTTTAAAAAAACTTCTTCATAGGAGGTCTAGTTATGACCCCCTGAGTCCGAAATTACCACTGGTCAAAAAGTTTATATACCTATATATATATATATATGTATGTATGGTTCCACTTCCCAAAATTTGCGGCACTCTCACGGTTGCATTTCTGCCCCGATCGCTTTCAAACTGCGGTCAAAAATTGCTTGGGTGTAAACTTAGTTTAAGTTCGTGAACGGGTGGAATCCGGCCTAAGGGTCCCCTTTAGGTTTCGGTAGGGCCTCACTTTTTGTGAAATCAGTTTTTCCTCAAAATTTCACGTTCCATGAAAGATATTCGAACCGTTCTAATTTTATCCCATAGTATACATGAATACCAACAACATTTAATTATAAACCTATAAGATTAAAACTTTAACTAAAAGTGGAGGGGGGAAAAACCAAAATTTTTCGGGAAAAAAAACATAACTTCTAACCGGTGAACATTCTTGGTGTCGGAAACATTTTTAATCGATAGGCCATTTTTAAGTCTAAAATAAATGTCTGAAAAGTTTTTCGCTAAAAGTTACCGTTTTCGAGAAAAAATAATTAAACATGTTAATAAAATAATATTAATTGCTTCACGAAATCTACCTGTGCGTTCCCCCTGCGGGAACGGATTTTTTATTGATGTAAGAGTTAACAAATTTAACATACACATATTTATTGGAGCAAAAAGACAATACTGAAGATGAAGAATAGTAAAAGCTTAATGGATATTCATTTCGAGTAGGCGATCTGAAATGTCTAAAAAATGTATTATACCTAAGTTATATAATTAATATGTGAGACAGCGGCGATTACCAAACAACCGTCCATATCCAACCATACTCCCTGATGAGGTTTAATTTGAATTTTATTCCCAATGTAGAAATGATTATTATGGCGTTGACCAGTGTTAGTCTCTAAATATACATCACCTGATGAATCGACAAAGATAATGGTGACTTTATCTAAGCATATTGTGCAATTGGATTCGTTGATCATTAACGTTTGTAGTGGCACAATTGTTATGATCAATGGTGGACTTTTTTTCGATTCTGTCTTGTCCCAAGTTTTTGAAACTTTATCAAATTTTATGTATTCATAAAACACTGTTCAAAGATTAATTTTATTTGCAACACTTTATATTCTTTCTAATGTTTGGTGTACACATCAGATGTGATCTGCATGAGCAAACCCTTAAAGTTGTTTGCGTTCAATGAATTTAACGCAATGACTAAATCGTTGGACTAGCAATCGTCAAATCTCCACTCGGTACACTACGGATGTGAAACCACACTTAACACAAGCAATTGATATAGTGGGAATGGTTAAAACGACTCTTAGTAAAGCACAACCCACTTTACTAGACGTTTTTATTCATAAAAACAAAATCACAGTCACAAAAGTCACTGCTACTATACGCAGTACGGATGGATAAGGGTGGGAAGGTTGAATTGATATGTTTAGACATATCAATTCAACCTTCCAACTTTGGGTATGTTCTTTAGTTACATATAGAATACAATATAGTATATAATAGAATCTCTTTCAATCGAATCTTTGGTGAGTGTTCCGATATTCAATTCGCAAACATCGCTAAAGGTTTGATCACAGTCCATGGGTTCGGCTGTTTACAATTTTTTTATTTATCTTTGACTCGTACACGAGTGCAACGAAAGCTATGTTCGAACCTCCATAACAATCCGCGGATAATCCGGCGATTCTAAATTCTCTTACAGTTTATAAGCAGAATGAGGGCAATTTTTATTGTTGACAAAATTTCTCAATACACACATCAGATACTCACCGCTCAGAGCGTGTAACAGAGGTAGAGTTGTTGATTCGGTTGGATTCCTTAAATTTTTATTCAATTTAAATATACTTGCTATTACTAATTATACATAACCAAACACTTTATATACCGAGTATCGATAAGAAACATAACATAACATAACATAACTTCACGCCTGTATCCCCGAAGGAATAGGCAACGGTGTATTTCACACCCACAATTCGCCAGTTATGTTGAGGTCCCAATGTAATAGGGGGCGAGCCTATTGCCATCTACCGGGCACATTATTATGTGAGCGATAATTAACATATATTAATGCACACATAACTACGAAAAATCAGAGGTGTGTGCCCGGGGCGACTGGGGATCGAACTCGAGACGTCTTCTCAGCAGTCCGTTATGCACGCCACCGGGCCATCGCCGCTTATAAGAAACAAAGAGTATATAAATTACTATAATACAAGTAACAACTAGTATCTAAGAGAGTTAGCTACAAGAATCACAACCAAGACCAAGAGTATATTTTTTTCTGTGATCAAAACGAAAATTTACAAGTATGTCAGCTACCCCACCACAGCCTGCAAAATAATAATATTTGTAATAAAAAAAATACTAATCGATAGATTTTCAATAGCTCAATTCAACTACGTTGTCCTTTAAAATTGCTCACCTTAAATTATTTTATTAAAAATCAATAAAGTCGTTGAAAAAAAAAACATTTATCCGTACTTTCAAACTCCTATATCTTTGATATATACAATATTTCAAATTGCTCAAAGTGTTAAAAAACTGCTCAAGTTGCATTTATAATTGCTCAAGTACAGTTTGTAACAGCTCCACTTTCCTTAATTACTAAATAAATATAAATAGTTTGAACAAATTTAACGTATATAGATAATAACGTATTTACGGTTATTTTTATGGCCTGGGAGTTTATACCGCAGATTTAACCGTACCTAAACCAATAACTATAAGACCGATTCGGTTCTGGCGATTTATAGTCATTGGTTTAGGTTATGTTAGAACTGTGACCACAACGCACGAGCCGAGCGAGCGAAGCGAGCGTGCCGCGGCAGCGGCCGGCGAAGTTCCAGAACCGAATCGCTCTTATAATTATTGGTTTAGGTACGGTTAAAACTGCGGTATAAACTCCCAGGCCATAAAAATAACCGTAAATACGTTATTATCTATATACGTTTTTGTTCAAACTATTTATATTTATTTAGTAATTATGGAAAGTGGAGCTGTTACAAACTGTACTTGAGCTTAAGTATGTCTATTCTATTTTTCAGAATAATAGCAAGGAGTCTATGACGAGATTGACGAGTTGACAACAATATTCCGAGATCGACTTGCGTTCGACTCATAGATTTATAATATTCATCTTATATCTATGGTTTGACTTGACATTTTCACCACACGTCATCGCTGACGTTTGAAATCATTGAGATGTGCGTTCGAAACATACGTTTATCAATTATTTATTTTACCCATCAATGCATTTACTAAAACAATAACTTCATTAATCTGTATTCTATAATTTGGAAATAATGAGTTAACATTAGCACATATAATAAATGTACGACTTTGAATTTTCAATGCATATTGAATTTACTTTTTCGTTGACTTTCACTGATCAACTAAATAATTAAGCTTCTGAACGTCAGATTTCATACGTGGAGGAGATTGTGGACTTGTGGAGAAATAGGAGTACGATTACGAATTATAAAATTGTTAAATTAAAAGATTTTAGTCACATATTTATAGTTAAAACAGCAACATGGTCACAAAATACGCTATCTGTTTGTTCGTGCTGGTATCAACTGCGTTAGCACAGAGCTGCACAAATCCTCAAGTCGAGGCATCGTCTTTTACCAGTTTGGATGCAACAGTAGTTACACAAATAGCTTACATTACTGAATTTACACTAAAATGTGATAATCCTTTGCCCGAAAACTATGCACTGTATGCCGAAGTTGATGGAAAGTCTTTGTCAGCTGCCCGCATTGCAGAAAATAAATATCAGGTATGAATAACCTTTTCTGTTCTATATTGTAGGCTTTTGTGAAAACATCTCACAGAAACACACACACACGTTTTTTTAGCTTTTATTTAATTAATATATAGGTAGTTATAAAACCATTACCAATTCTCTATTTTATGGGTATTTATCAGATTCAAATATTAAATACAATACTATAATCATGTAGGTCACATTGTGCCACGAATATCACTACCTAAAGGCTTGTGTTCACATACCTACTAGAAATCCACCTTTTTTACTACCAATAAATTAAACATACCGGCCATAATGGATAAATGGTCACCAAAATAGATAAATGCTCAGCAAATTGTGTTTCAGGCTTTTACTTAACAGAATTTCTATTTCTGGGTACCTTAACTTTCTAAACTAGTCATTTCGACATGTTGCCGGTGGACTTCTGCGATTGCTTTCGTTGTACGCAAATCTAGGGCAAGCTTCACCATACTGTTGTCTGGGCATCTTTGTATGTGGCCATCCACCATAAATTCTTTTCTTTGATTTTGTCGCTTATGGGAGCAATTTTGAAACTTTCTTTATCTATTGTGGATTTTATCTAGTAGAGTAACACCCTGACTAGCATAACATTCATATTCCTGTAGAGTGCAGTTTGTTTAGATATTGTTTTTTGGTCACCCAACATTCTGAACCATGCAGAACAGCAGATCTAATGGTTGTCTAATGTATCCAAGACTATTTAGTCTACTGTTTCAGTAAAACAATATTTGGTGAGCATATATCCATTTTGGAAATCATTAAAATAGTTACCTCGTCTTGATACTTTGCCAATCCAAGTATTAAGTAGAATCTTGTAAAAAGACCAAGGCAATTAAATCTCATGTGCATCGTCAAATTACAGCTACTTCAGTCAAGTCAATAAAGTTATAATTTTATTTATTAACCAAGTTGAAAGTAAGCCCAATACCTACCCTTACCTTTAAACCATAATTTCTAACATACTTTTGTTAACATGGTATGCATGTAACCTATGTATGTAATGGAATTCTTAAACTTGATTTTGGACCACTATAAAATTCATAACATTTGATTGATTTGAATTTTTATACACACTGTACGATGTGGGCTAAATAAGGGGGCCAGAAGGTCATTCTATGGTACCCGAAAGATGGGAAGAGAAGTAGAGGCCAGCCACTGAGGAGATGGGAAGTGTGGGTTATTTGCCATTATATTGTTATCCATTTACCAACGTTTTACTCAATATATCAGTCATGAACTGACGCTTGTGTTTCCTTACACAAATACCTTACTTGATATCAAGCTCTTTGCAGTCCCAATCTGGGCTTGTGCAGCGAGAGATAGAGCACATTGGAGGGAGTTGGAGGAGATCTATGCCAAAAGGCTCACTGAGACTAGAGCCTTGATATAACTACGGACTGCCAAGTTAGCTAAGAAAAATCTCAGAATAAAAAGGCTATATTATCAAGGGCTGTTGACAAATTGTTAAAAGCGTGTGTGCTTACAACAATCATCATCGAGTGCCCTACGCTTCTTACACCCTCCCACTCTTGGGTCCGTAACTTAATTTCGAGAGACATATGTTAGATTATTGGAATATCGACTGAAAGATTGTGCGATTAGAGTTTATTGCGAAACAACTTTTTGTCGCCAAACGCTGCTTCGACTGAACGATTCTTCGAATATTTATCAATCGATGGACTGATGTTTCGAATGTTAAATTCAAAACATTGTAGATATATCGGTACATAGGAAGCACTGTACACAGAGATCTCTCTTCATAGATACCACTTCTTGCCTTAAACTTTCCGGACTAGTGGTTCCGGCGCTTCGCCCGCCGCTGCCGCGGCACGCTCGCAATGTTGGGGTCACAGTTCTAATCTAACCTAACCCACTTTACTTATGTTTGGAATATAAGCCGAGCGAGGCAAGAGGTGCGAAACAACAGTCCATCCATTGATAAATATTCGAAGAATCGTTCAGTCGAAGCTCCGTTTGGCGACAAAAAGTTGTTTTGCAATAAACTCTATTCACACAATTTTTCAGTCGTTATTCCAATAATCTAACATATGTTTCTCGAAATTAAGTTATGGACCTCCTACTCTTTCTCTTGATTTGAATTAGCTTGGCCGTACCGGCTTGCAGGTGAGGTTGGTTTGGCCCTGAACATCTTGACGGGGCTCCGTACACCCATGGCTATTACTATTTGATCAAGTCAATGAATGAAAGCAATTAGTATGATTAATTGTCTATAAATTTAAAACTGAATTTGACTGTATTTATGTTGCCAAAGTGGGAGAATTTTTGGAACACTGTCTGCATCATTGGAGGCTTGAGTGTTCTGTTAAAACTGTTAAAATCAATTGAATATTTTTGAATAGTTTTCAGATTCTGTTCAATTTGTCCCGTTAAAAATTTTAAACATATATCTTGTATATTTTAAGATACAAGTTACAGTTTTACTCAAGTAAGCCGATTGAGTGTTCCAGTTAATTGGCCAAGACTTCCTCACTATACGTTTCAAAAAGTATTTATCTTCACCACGAAGTTTTCACAATTATTTCCTAAATTCTTCCTTGACTTCATAAAAATATACATATAAACATATACATAAACATAAACTCACGCCTATATCCCCGAAGGGGTAAGCAGAGGTGCTAGCACCCACATTTCGCCAGTTTATGTTTAGGTCCCAATGTCTATTGCCATTAACCCGGCACTTATAAACCTGCGATAAATACACATAACTTCGAAAAGCATCGAAAAGTCATTGGTGTGTGCCATGGTAAAACCTGGGATCGAACCTGAGACATCGTCTCAGCAGTCCATTACCCATACCACTAGGCTACCGCGGTCTATAAAAATATAAGCAACATTTAAACAGGGCACTCAATCCACACGCACACCTGAACATCTCTTGTGTGTGATGTTGGTACATCACCAGGCAATATTACTGACAGATCATCCTCTGAGATTACCAAATAGATTTCCATCAAATTTGTAGAATTTTTTGCCATTAGTCCTAACTCCATATTTTTTGTAATATAGGTATCTTGGACCGAGGAGCCGGCTAAGGCGCGATCAGGCACCCACCAAGTTCGCATCTTAGACGAAGAAGGCTGGGCGTCGTTGCGTCGCGCCCGCCGCGCTGACCCGGCGGCGGCCGTAGCTCCCCTCATTGCGATAGAATTACATCACCCAGGCAGTAGGTTCCACTTTCACACATATTGGAAAATAGTTGTCATCCTAGATGCTGTCTTGAGGGCCTCATGGCTTAAGTGGTAACCAAGTAGGTTAAGATATTGCAAAGTTAAGATAGACAGGTCAGTCTTTGGATAGGTGACCGTTGTAACTAACACATTGCCATACAAACATTTTGGCAACCGTTTAGTTTTTGGGCTGTTGTCTGAAGCACAGATATTAGGTTATCTAGTTCAGACACAGTTGTTTTATTGAATGTGGTAATAAGCTGTATATTATCTAAGTGAAATTCTATCTTAGAAAATAAGTTTTTGTTTGGAAATAAATTATTATTATTATCTCATTCAACTACATCACGCCTCTCCCATAGTTTGGAAGAGGCGGCAAGATAGCCCCGGCGAGGTGGGCAACAGTCGACCGGGGTGTTAGGGCGATTGGCAAACTATTATTAGTTTGGTCTTCTATTAGTTGAAAGTGTACTGTATCTGTCCATCTCCTAGTTATGGTACGACTAAAAATATAGTATGGACATCCTCCATTTTGGTCCAAAATCAAAAGTGCCGGCCAAAAAAAAAAGTGCTGTATTCTGATAGAACACGTCCACCTGAGCATTTGTTAATATGGCACCAACTCTGTAGCCCCACTGTGCTTGGTAGTATTTGAGTTCTAGAAGTCTGTCTTTTCATATATTTTCGGTTAAACTATTAACTATAACAAATGAAGTATCTTGCCAGAACATGACGTTTTAAATATTTTTTTGTAAACAAGACATACTTATTGTCGTAAACATACACTGCATACCCAGAAAATACACCATGAGTACCTACAAACAATAAAAAAGAATGTTAAAACTACGTCACGAGGCTTATCACTTCTTGGAATTAAAACAATGGCCTTAGCCTAGCGTCACTTAATGCGATGTCACCCCTCCCCCAACCCTTTCACTGCCGGTCTCGCCGCCCGCGCATGTTGGTTTATTTCTTTCTTTATTACCGTGCCATATTATGAAATGATGATGAAATGTCAGATTTCTTCAACATAAGTACCTATTTATCTGACATTTCATATATTTTTCGATCAAACGAATTAACCAAAACAATGAGGTACCATAATATTTTCGAATAAATGAATAACAAACCGCAAATAAAATGTTCTGTTGTGGCAGAATCCATTTATGATGGGGGTTGTAATAAAATAAGAATAGTTTTTTTACATGTTTAATGCAATATATTATTAATAAACAATGTAATCTAAATCATCTGGCATAATAATAACATTCTCAAATCCCAAAGCTGGTGGGACTATATTTTGTAAATGTCGAGCATAGCTCATGTACCAAACAATACACATAATGTGAGAACAGCACCCAATAGTTCTTTTACCTACGATGCACGTACAATAGTAGTGAGCGATGGCATGTCTTCCCGATAGCGTTTTGTCCACTACATTGTAGGTATAATATTGTCTTGCTCTGATATGCCGGGATTGCAATCGCCCACGAATCATCCACAAATCGTTTCCCCGCTGCTGCAATTCTGTCAGGTGCGCGTCTGGGATATCATTGCTGAGCTCAATTGTAAATGATCCGTTGTCGAGGATATGTTCGCCATAATAGCTCTTTGCTTGTTTCAATTGGTATACCCCAAGTGCAAATAAAAACAGCTCGTGCTCATTCATCCTTGGGAATTCGGAAAACTCTTCCATATCCGCTGTCATCCTCCTGAAATGAGCACGTCTCCGGTTGTAGTTGTGGCCTTCTACGAGTACTGCCAATCTGTTTGGCATATTTATCCTTTCATGGATAATCTCTAGCAGGCTTAAAACATGTGGGTTGTACTCAATTAAAACATGGAAGCGATTTAGTATGGCTGCTGCGATCCTAAAATAATCGAACATGCTTCTCAGGGCTCTATTATTGTACACGTTTCGCAGTAGCCGAAAATCTCTCTTGAATCTGCCATTGATCACTTCTACTACCCAACGGCAGATCGTAATCAATCTTGATTTATTTGCTTGATCCGTGGTTAACTGAGATTCGTTTGGATATCTCGTTTCTGGCATATGTGCTATATAACCGCAAGACTCTAGATTTTCTACTGAGTCGCGAAATCCACGGTCTAGAATAAAAACATCAATACTCCTATAAAACCAGTGGAATGCACTGTTCGTATTATTTACTAAGCCATTTATAATATCCGCGTCAGAAGTAACAGCAGCATATGGTCCAATAACATCGAGAATATGACCATCGCAAGAAACCAAGAGGAAAGGTTTGAGAAGATTTCTGTACTTGTGATGGCTATAAGACTCACGTTGAAAAAAATAATTGCCACTTTTTTGCAAATACACATATGTGCCATCAACAATAGTGATTGCTTTTCTTTCTGCTTCTGGACTCGAGGGGTTCCCGAACAGATTGTTGGGCAGTGTCAGGTTCCGTTGTGCCACGTCCTCACGTGTCATGTGATCAAACCCAAGATTTAAGTGCACGAAATCTTCCAAAAGTGCATTTCGTCCGATTTGTAACCATCTGTGGAATGTTGTTTCGCCACATTTGAATATATTAGCAAGCCTTGCATTTGAGTCTCCTGTTCTTAACTTAACTAATACTGCCGCTAATATTGTTTTTCTTTTGTTTATTGATCTCAAGCTTGGTAAGACCTCCAGTAATTCCGCAAACTGATTTTGACGTAAACCTGTCCAGGTATAAAATTCGTCTCGTGCCATATTTTCATATTGTTCAAAATCAATTATATCTTGATTAATATGTTTTTGGAGTATTGAAACAATACTCATTATCTGCGCAGCATTGAACTCCGTAGATGCATTGTCTTGCAGTGGCAGTAAATGCCACAGATTTTGCTCCAAATGTTCAGTGCATACACGTGCACTTTCGGGTACAAAGTAATTGTAGCGACAGAGCATACGAAGAGTGATGTCTTCGGGAACACGACGCCGAGATGCATTTACACAATGTTGGATTAAACAACCATTTGACGTATTTGGTGCGCGAAGAAGACCCGGCAAATCCAATGAAGTAGGTGTTGGATTTGGATTTTTGGGTGGATTATCCTCTTGGCCAACTTGCTCTTCCGCATCCCGAATACGTCGTCGGTACGTTCTTTCTGTTCTTTGCCAACATGGTCGGCAAATAATAATAGTTTAACCGAAAATGTAAGAAAAGACAGACTTTTAGAACTCAAATACTACCAAGCACAGTGGTGCTACAGCTTTGGTGCCATATTAACAAATGCTCAGGTGGACGTGTTCTATCAGAATACAGCACTTTTTTTTTTTGGCCGGCACTTTTGATTTTGGACCAAAAATGTATGGAACGTGGAGGATGTCCTTTGTAAATGTACTATAGTCATCCGAGTGATTTCCTGGATTCGTTCGAAGTTTGCACTTTGTAGCCCGGGGTCGGCTAAATATTTTTAATTGGTTTGCTAGCTTTTGTGAGAGTGACTGCCGTCTGACTCCCAACCCCGAAAAGTGCGCCTGCGCCTCATCCATTATTTGGCAGGTGCACCAACTACCAGGTGACTTTGATTTGGGCTGTGTTGTTAGGGCACTACACATACACTACAGTACCTGAACCATATTTCCTGTTTGCAGGCTACTCGGGACCCTGGGTGAACTCCGAGGTCCTCGCAACTGCGGTCTCAATTCTTGTCGCCTACACCGCTCTCCGGAACAAGAGCAAAATTTTAGCTTAAGAAAGTTAGATGTTATTTTTTTATTTAAAAATAAAAGAGTAAGTTATTAATAAAAATGTTTTCTACTATCCTACTAATATTATAAATGTGAAATTTAGTGAAGATATTTGTTATCGGTTTCGGTACTCAAACACGCTTAAACAGCCAAACGGATTTGGCTGAAATTTGGTATAGGGGCAGATACTCTGCAATAACGCAGGCAATTTTTTAAGTGAAAACTATAGGCGCGTTGAGCACTTACCATATGAGCGGTTTTTTCGGTGAAGAAAAATCATGAAACTTGCGTCATCGTCACGTCCCGTCCTGTCACGCTTTCCATATTCAAAAATGGATGGATGGATTGATGAGTGGACGTAAGGAGGAACGAAGGTAGGTAAGTAGGTAGGTAGGAAGGGAGGGAGGAAGGTAGGTAGGGTGGAAGGGAATGATGGAGGTAGGTAGGTAGGGTGGAAGGGATATTCCGAGGGTATTTTGTTTGCAGTAAATGTGAGTGTTAGCTGGCGGGTGGTAGAGATTGAGACATAC
The DNA here is from genome assembly GCA_946251805.1 of Cybosia mesomella. NCBI lineage: Eukaryota > Metazoa > Arthropoda > Insecta > Lepidoptera > Erebidae > Cybosia > Cybosia mesomella. The sequence continues at coordinate 16,562,804 of OX276411.1, forward strand.
ATCAACTCAGCGTAGTTTACTGGTACATTTTTATAGTTTTCTTATCCGTTTGTTCTCACTAAAAAAATCTCACTAGTTCGACGATCGAACTAGTGAGATTTTTTTTTCTCATTAGTTCGACCGTCGAACTACTGAGACTTTCTTTTCCTCATTTGTTTGATTATTAGGTAATGATTTCTACGTGCATTATCACAAGTGACCTAACACGAAGGGTTCCATAACCCTTCTTACCTATATCTATCCGTGTTGGGGCTCGCGGTGAAAGTCGCAGTAGTTCGACGGTCGAACTAATGAGAAAAATAAATCTCACTAGTTCGACGATCGAACTAATGAATAGAACTAGTGAGAACAAGCCGTGCAGTGTCCTTGACGTTGACGCGTTACTCTATTTTACGGCAATGCCGACGGTTGTTTGCGTTTAGGGTAAACGTCGCGTATGCGTGAACGTACACTCGACTAATGCGTCATAAACTTACGGCAACTAGGCGGCAGGTGATACGAAACGCAAAACGCCGACGTATTCTTGACAATATATCTTCATTGAAATGTTGTGTGTGCTGTTGATGTTTGGAAGTTTCTTGGCACACTGGGCATCGGTAATTCAAGGCAGCTGGAGCTACCCAAGACAATTGGGTTAGATGCCATTAACCATCATTCCTCAACCTCTTATGCAATTAATGGCCTAACCAAGTGTCAAACGGTTGACTCTATAGCCGGACTGCCCAGTCTCAGTTACGCACCTTTTCATTTCACTCCAGTCACGTCGGATGAGATCAAAAGGATTATTCTTGCAATAAATTCAAACGGTTGACTCTATAGCCGGACTGCCCAGTCTCAGTTACGCACCTTTTCATTTCACTCCAGTCACGTCGGATGAGATCAAAAGGATTATTCTTGCAATAAATTCAAAGGCAGTCGGCTGCGATAACATTAGTCGCCGCATGATCATCACTATCATAGACCAACTTCTCCCGGCTATCTCACACATAATCAACTTTTCGTTCGATTCTGGCCGATTCCCTACCTTGTGGCGTAAAGCCCATGTACCTACCCCTAAAATTTCGAATCCCTCTCTTCCTAATCACTTTCACCTGATAGCACTTTTGGAAGGATGGACCCTCCTTTTTTGTCAAAAGTACTAGAAGCCTGCGTGCATCGCCAACTAGATACAGTCCAATGGCAGTGACGGGGGATATCAGGGACGGAATGGAGAAAATTAGTATCACAGTGCTAGTGTTAGTGGATTTTTCTAACGCATTCAATTGCGTGAATCATATCATCCTGTTAGCAATACTTGCACATCTTATGATCTCATCCGACGAGCTGGAATGGTTCTCCTCATATCTCCGTGGACGCCAGCAGTCAGTTTGCGTGGATGAGATTTCATCGAGCTGGTGCAATCTCGACTCTGGGGTCCCACAAGGCGGTATTCTTTCTCCTCTTTTATTCTCCTTATTTATTAACTTGTACCTCTGAACTTCAGTGTGCGTATCATTTGTATGCCGATGACCTGCAGTTGTACAGCCAAGCCAGTGTGGATAATCTTTCGGAGGCTATTGACAGGGTCAACACTGATTTGAGCTCAATAGGCAGCTGATGTAACAAGTTTGGACTGTCCGTAAATCCTGATAAATGTCGTAAGATGAACAGGTTAGACAAAGCAACTCTGCCAACAATAACATTTAACGGAAAAACGATTCATGCCACTCTGAGTGTTAGAAACCTGGGCTTACATCTCGACGCTACATTTAACTGGCAAGATCAAGTACCTATCTAATGTCTGCCAGAGGGTAACAGGGATGCTACGGAATATGCGGAGATGCATATTCCGTAGCATCCCTGTTACCCTTCATCAACTTCTGTTACCCGTTATCAAAACTTCCTTCCAGCTAAAACCAAGGCAATGCTTGTGCAGACTAATCTTTCCAGTCGTGGACTATGGTGGTGATGTATGCTATCTCGACCTGAATGCAGATCTGCTCAATAAACTTGACCGACTCCTCAACAATTGCATTCGATTCATTTTCAACCTTAGAAAATACGATCACGTCTCAGCACATCGTTCGGAGCTGGGTTGGTTGCCTATACGTCAGCGACGCAGCTTGCGAGCGGTGACGCTGATATTTACATTCTTAAATTCCCCTAACGTCCCTACTTACTTAACATATCATCATAGCTGGGCATTAACTCGTTAATCCGTTAATCGTGAATTAACGAAGTTAACATTTTGATTAACGGATTAACTTTTAAGTTAACTTTTAAAAATGTTAACGGACACGTTAACTTCCGTTAATATGCAGAAGTCCGTTAATCATTAATCCAATCGACAAGTGCCGGGCGGCGCGTGGCAGCGAGTGAAACAAAAACGAAACTAGACATATTTTGCCTTTGCATATTCATTAAATACAATACTGCTATGACCTCAAGCGCTGCAGTTGAACGTCTTTTTTCCATGGGTAAAGACATTTTAACACCAAAACGAGCCTCGCTTTCAGACGAGAACTTCAACATGTTAATGTTCATGAAGGGGAATATGCACCTTATGCCCGACGATTAAATTACTCTTTTTTTTTTACTCACTGACGCAACGATATAAAGATGCAATTTTACACATTATTAACGGATTAACGATTAACGTTAACTTGCGTAAATTTTTCCGAAATGTAACGCTTTAACGTTTAACGAAGCTAACTTTTTTTGTATCGGATTAACGATTAACGAAGGTAACTATTTGATTAACGGTGCCCGGCTGTGCATATTATCATTATAACTGCAATATTATATTATATTCAATGTATCAATATATATATTTATATGGGTGTCTTGTTGTATACTATGCATATAGTTATTTATTGTACCAGCTAATAATAATATGTCGGGCGTGCCACCGTCCCGAAGAATCCCTTAGACATATAATTTCTGGTTGTTCTCGTCTTGCCAACCGCGAGTATTTGCATAGACATAACCAAGTAGCCAGGATTGTTCATCAACAGCTTGCTCTAAAGTACAACCTTGTGGAATCAGAGGTACCGTAGGTACTATAAGTATGTGCCCGACGCAGTTCTCGAAAATGGGCACATCGCGTTTTACTGGGATCGATCTATCATCACTGACAGAACTATTGTAGCTAATAAACCTGATATAGTGTTGATAGATCCATCAGAGCGCCGCGCAATAATTATCGATATCACCATTCCACATGACGAGAATCTTGTGTGAGCCGAAAAAGAAAAACAAATAAAATATTTGGATTTTGCTCACAAGGTTGTCGACATGTGGAGTGTGGATTCGGCAATTATTGTTCCGATAGTTGTACCGGTTCACGGACTGATTGCCAAGAGCCTCGAACAACATCTCCAGAGGCTCGCGTTAGGCAGTTGGGTCAAGGGCTTGATGCAGAAGGCAGTGCTCCTCGACACGGCACGTATTGTGAGGAGATTCCTCTCTCTGGAGCCGTAACCACCGGTGGCTTGGTTCCTGTACCCGATGCCGGTGGGCTACTATTTTTTATATTTTTGAATATATATTTTTTTAATATATACTATAGAATGTATTCAAAAATATAATTTTCATTACTCATACTCTGAAAGTAGGTCTGAAGTTGCCTGAGGAGCGGGATGAAAGTAATACTTTTCATCCCTAGGGAGAATCGCTTTCAACTGACAGCTGCCAAATTATTAAATAAAAACTAATTCTATTTTCACATTTTTAATGTACCAACCATGTACCAACTTTCCATACAGCCACTCAATTACAGCGCGATGTAAAATTGAAATAAAATAAAGTTAAGTATTGATTAAAGAATATATATTTTTTAAATAACTTTACTTTAGTTTAGTTTCAACAATTTCCTTAAAATAACATAGATTTGGGCACAAATTTACCATTTTTTCAATGATGAAAATGAAAAATATTAGGCTGAATAGCTGGCCGGCCACAGAAAAAAAAAACAAACAAAATAGGTGGAAAAGCGGCAATTCGATCTTCATTTGTTATTCGATTTGACGGTTTTACTCATTTTTTGTTTAGCTAATTCATGTTTTTATTTTTACTTTCCTTGTATTCGTAATGAAAAGCACAGTGTTTACCTCGGATTAAAGACTTATTTAGTCCCTCGAACTATTGGCGCCCTCACTTCGTTCGGGCACCAAACCTCGTCTCGGGACTAAATAAGTTACTTTCACCCCTAGGGTAACAATGTACTATTATATGTATTTAAAGTTTAATAAAGATAATAATGTTACATCAAAACCATACGAGCACCTACTTCAATTTATCTCTGCGTCACCCAAGGTAGCGGGAGGTCGGTACGTAGGAAGGGAGGGAGGAAAGTAGGTAGGGAGGGTACTAGGGTAGATGACGTTTAAAGATACACACGTAATTGTTCAAGTTTTCACTCCTGTCGGCACTCTCCGAGTGCCATACACTTTTTTATCCCTGAATAGGTTCCGGGAACAGTAGTCCGCGCGGGCACAACTAGTATAGATTGACAAATTCTTGCGTGACATTCCCTCCGTCAGGTTGCGACGACGAACCAAGGGAATGTTCACGCATGAATTCGCCAAGCTAATAAGCAACAAAAGCATAATATTATTTTGTGTAAAATTACAGGCATGTTTGGTATAAATAGGTGCCACGGGGCGAAGTATGCCACGGGCGAAGCCGCAGGGGACAGCTAGTACTATTATAAAATTGTAAATTAGTTGTCTGTATATTGGAGATATTTGAAAAAAATACTTGGGTTACATATGTTAAACACAAAAATTACCACGCGAGCGGAGCCGCCAACATCAGCTAGTTAATAATAAAATTGAAATAAATTAAATAAAGTGTCTTTGTAGTATTAAAATAACAGATTTTTAAGATTGCATATGAATGTATTCACGACACTTATATTTTTTAATGTCTTTCTGTCTGTTTGAAATAAGCCCTGCAGACTCGTGGTCACACCAGCTTGTTACACTGGTGTGACCAACTGGAATTTATTTTACTTGTGGTCACACTACATTGCAAAGGATCGTACTTGACTGAATTAGTTAAGTATCTATAAGTAAGCTCTGGAACGGTTGGGCTGATTATGATAGGACTTTCACTGGCAGAGAGTAATGTTGCAAGACGTAACATGGCTACTGTAATTCTAAAAAATGAATTAGGGTTCCACGGAAAAGAACTAAACCATTAAATCTAAATCCTAAGTCGTCGTAGTTGTACATAAAACTTCATTAATAATATTTGTTCTTTTTTTTCCGGGATTAGTATTTATAGCGAGCGTACCCGCGCGTAGCAGCTAGTAAATAAATGAAAACATTAACTATTTAATTAATTTTATTATTTACATTAGGCAACTTAACATTATTTAAAATCTAAAATTACATTTTTGTTACTAAGTTAAATTAGTAAGCCTTTTTGAAATAAGATCAAATTACATCGAAATGGTGAAGTGGGGACACAAAGGCCATCCGCTGCCTCATGCGGACACCGTTTCGTGAAAATATATTGAGCGAAGTTCGTGCAAAAGTACATACGATTTGCATGAAACAGTACGCACAGCGTGCACTCGCATTACGCACTGGGACGCTGTAAGAGTAGATTAGGGATATGCTCTATGGGCAACCCCCGGCGTTTTAAGACCCGAAACGGCGTGCGGTTTTAGTCGGTTCAAGCTGGACATAACCGCCTGCGGGGGGGTATCCGAAGGGATTTACGCACGAAAAAAAAAGGTATTGCGGTCAAGCCAACTAAACTACGTTGTTTTATTCAATGAATTTCATTATATATCTACTAATTTATATAAAAAAATCGTTTTGGTGATGACCGGGATAACCTCAAGAACGGCTGGACCGACTTTCATGTGCTTAGATTTTATAGATTTGTCACCGCCTATACTGTGGTATCTCTTTTTGCGGAAATCCTGGACCAGCGGCCATTGGAGGTAGTTATGTCGGACTCGAACCGACCAAAACCGCACGCCGTCTCGGGTCTCTAATGTCGGGGTGTAAGGTGGCCTAATAAAGGTAATTCCTTCGCACCTCGGCTGACTCTTGAGATGGCCACCTCGGGTTTCTGTGACTGCACTAGCAATATGAGACATTTACGAAATAAATTCAGCTGATAAGGTAAACAACATAACTTAATTCTAAGGAATTATTCCATTTAAATCTTTTTTTTTTCGTGCGGAAATCTCTTCGGATACCCCCCCACCCCGCCGGCCAGCGGGGGTGGTTATGTCGGTCTTGAACCGACTGAAACCGCAGTGCACACGCCGGCGGACTGCCCACTTAAATCACTTAGGTGAATTAAGTATCCCCAACCGGTGGACTTAAATCACCCGGCTTTTAAAATCATAGGTGATTAAAGTCGACCGTAAGAACCTAATTAAGCGTCTTTGGTTTCAAAGTTGCATTTCAAACAAATGATACTCCTCCGAGACCGTTTGACCGATCTCGACCAAATTTGCCACGGTGATCAAGCAGACATTACTGAGTGTCGTAAGAGGTCGAATGTCCAGATCGGTCTTACCATCGAGGAATAATCACCGAAAAACCAAATCAATGGAAAAAGTCGACCGGTCACGTTGACCTATTGTTGGATAGGCAAATCTCGCTACGCTTAAGTTTGGGTTGATTGCGAAGCTGGTAACCGTCCTAGTATTTTGAGTACTTATACTTTAATCACCTTGGCTATCTTCATAGATAGCACTTCTTGCGGCTAGTGGTTCCGGGGGGTCCCTCTGTTGGGGTCACAGTTCTAACCTAACCTAACCCACTTTACCCGTTTTACATCGATTATATTCATATCCAAGTTGATTAAAGTATACTCAACATATATTAGCTTCTTACGGTCGACTTTACTCACCTTTTAAAAGCCGGGTGATTTAAGTCCACCGGTTGGGGATACTTAATTCACCTAGGTGATTTACATACGTGATTTAAGTGGAATAATCAATTCTAAGGCGGAACGAAGTTTGTCGGGTCAACTTATAAAATCCATTGGTGCAGGGGGCCCAAGAGAATCTTTTTTTTTTTTTTTTCGTGCGGAAATCCCTTCGGATACCCCCCCGCGTGCCAGTGGGGGCGGTTATGTCGGGCTTGAACCGACTAAAACCGCACGCCGTCTCGGGTCTACAGACGCCGGAGTGTAAGGTTGCCCATAGAGCATATAGGCCCAAGAGAACCTCACCTTCAAGACGTTACAACTGGCGATATAGCGGAGATAGACCAGTGGCGTACGTAACGGACTGCCGAGACGAGGTCTCGAGTTCGATCCCCAGTCGCCCCGGGCACACACCTCTGACTTTTCGTAATTATGTGTGTTTTAAACATGTTAATTATCGCTTTCTTAGTAAGTAATGTGTCCGGTAGATGGCAATAGGCTCGCCCCCTATTATATTGGGACTTAAACGTAACTGGCGAATCGTGGGTGTGTAATACACTTCTGCCTACCCCTTCGCGGATACAGGCGTGAAGTTATGTTACAACTGCTGATTGACGGACGAAGCTTGTCATTAAGCCAGCCTCGATTCTACTGTTTAATGTTAAAGCAAGCCACTGTCCACAGTAAAAAATGCATTAATAATTTTAATATTTTTTAAGGTTTTAATAATTGAATTTTTTTTTTTGGCTTCTGTGTATCCCATTTGGCCACCAACAAGTAATTAGCATATGAATTCAAAATTATGCAGCTCGAAATTACACAAATTTGAGAAAATGAAACACTGCCTCTCGATGTCTTTTAGTGCGTTACCGCTAAAAAACCGGTTCTATGACTATAAGCTTACAGTGTAAAATTGAATGAAGAGAGTTCATCGCACATTTTCATGAATTTTACAAAACGCTATAATATTTTTTTATAACCGCGGTAGCCTAGTGGTATGGGTAAAGGATTGCTGAGACGAGGTCTCGGGTTCGATGGCACACACCAATGACTTTTCTTTCGAAGTTATGTGTGTATTTATCGCAGGTTTATAAGTGCCCGGTTAATGGCAATAGGCTCGCCACCTAAAAAACATAAACTGGCGAAATGTGGGTGCTAGCACCTCTGCCTACCCTTTCGGGGATATAAGCGTGAGGTTATGTTATGTTATAATATTTTTAGACTTTATTTTTATGACGTTAAACATAACATAACTTCACGCTTGTATCCCCGAAGGGGTAGGCAGAGGTGTATTACAAGTTTAAAATGTAAGGGCTTTCGAGTGTCAGTGGAAGGACAGTGACTTGCTTGAACACAAAATAGCAGAAGTGACGTCCGGGAATCCTGGAGAAATCGAGGGATCTCTTCGGGTATTTCTTTAAGTATCAAAACGCTATAATTTTCATTATCATTTAAATAGCAATTTTTAGATGTATTCTAAAGTTCGAACTTTGAAGCCAGAGGTCCGCTTGTTGTTTTTGAATGGTAAGACAGACCTAATCCGAGAAGAAAACTTACCCTGGGGTTATCCTTTCGAGGGCTTACCCGGGGTGCCCGGCAACGGACACTTGGGGAGGACACCGTGCGATTTTAATCGATACACGACATAACCACCTCCGCTGGACGTCGGGGGGTATCCGAAAAGATTTCCGCATTTTAAAAAAAAAAAGGTCCCTGCAAACGTTTTGATACTTAAAAACCGATTGAGCTCACGCACTAAGGATTCCGTACAAATTGGGACGATTGTTGTTTAAAAATGCAGCATAAACGTCCGTAGAAGTTTGAGTTTCTCATAGCTCTCTCTCCGAATGTTGCCCCCATGCGTCGAAGGAGGCGTGAGGCGTGAGGCGTGCGGCGTGCGGCGCGAGGCGTGAGGCGGACGGCGTGCGGCGGGCGGCGTGCGGGTGGGGCGCGGGGCGTCAGGCGGCGCGCAGCGTGTCGTCGATCTCGGCCAGCGCCATGGCGGCGTGGCGCAGCGCGTCGGCCTGGCGCCGCGCCGACGCGGTGAGCGCCGACAGCGAGTGGCGCAGCGTGGCCACGCGCGCGCGCGCGCGCCGCCGCTCCGCCGCCAGCAGCGCGCGCGCGCAGCCGCCTGAGGGACGGCACTCCAGTCAGACTAGCTTCAACGGATGCTATCGCGATATAGCCAGACGGCCTCTGTACAGTAACCAGTCGCCAGTAGGTCCCATTCCCGCTCAGTGCGAATATTTGTATGCATGAATACCCTCCGTCCACTTGGATCCATTGAATGAGCCCACCTGAGTCCATCGTACCAGTCAATTCTAAATAATGGATTCTAAGACACTTTAAGGTGCCCTTGGATCCTGCAAAGAGCTTTATACGCTAATTTAAATTGTACTTCGTTGATGAGAACTGGCCAGTAAGAGGCCACTTGATGATTATAGATAAAATTATATGACAAGCATAACGATATAGACTTATGTAAGTACATTTTCTGTTTAATTTTGTGAAATGGAGGCAAGCGAAGAAATAAATTATATTAACCATAAAGGAGTAGTTCGCAACGGATATAAGTACCACAAGAAAGTACAATACAAAATTTAAATTAGCGTATAAAGCTCTTTGGAGTATCCAAGTGCACCTTAAAGTGTCTTAGAATCCATTATTTAGAATTGACTGGTACGATGGACTCAGGTGGAGGAAAAAGTGTACTTGGATCCATTGAATGAGTCCATGGTCTGGCTGTTTCTATGTATTATATGTATGTATTTACAAAAAAAACGTATATAAGTATGTTTATCAGCTTCGTAAGATGGAAAGTATGACTGTGATATTGTGAGAAGAGTTTTGGCTATAAATCAAGTGAATAATGCCCTGCATAATTTTATTAGCAGCCAGAAAGTATCTAAAGAGGCACGACTGGCTGTACATAGAGGAGTACTCGTCCCCACACTTATGTATGGTAGTGAATGTTGGGTGTGGCAGAAGGAACATGAAAGTAAACTGAATGCTGTTGAAATGAGAAGTCTGAGAAGTATAGCTGGACCGAGTGAGGAACAGCGTGATAAGGGAACGTTGTGGTGTAGCAGAAGATGTAGTGACCAAGATAGAGAAAGGGATGCATAGATGGTTCGGTCACGTAGAGAGGATGGATGAAAGGAGATTAACGAAACAAATTTAAAAGGCGGGGGCTACTGGGCAAACCGGTAAAAGTCGACCTAGGCGTACGTATGCCAATCAAATCAAGGACGTTTTGAGGAAAGGCCAAGTTAGAAGTGCCCGTAACTGGCGTGCATGTATGAAAACCATTATAAAAGATATGAAAACAATTGTCTCTGCCTACCCCAATGGGAAAGAGGCGTGACTATATGTATGTATGTATGTTATCAGCTTTGTGGAACCCATAACACAAGCTAGTTAAATTATGCTTACTTTAGGACTATAAAGCGCTGTATAGAATGTCGTAGAATATTATTAGAATATTATAATATATTTATGTTATTTTATTATTCACATTAAACCCGACGTTTCGGTTGCTTTTCAGCAGAAACGTTCACGGGGAGACTGAAGATGGCTGTTGTATTGTAGTTTGAAGTGTAAGTTATCTCAAAGTACCCGAACTGTGTTGAATTGTTTGTGTTACTATTTACGCAGAATGAACTCACAGTGTCAGTCTTGTTAAATTTTGATTTTTCTTGGAATTAATTAAGTGAATGACTGGTTTCAAAGCTGGTGGTATATTCCAACCATCTTCATGTTTTATTTTTTTAATTTCAATAGCCTCCTAGGTTGGAATCAATTTTCTTTAACGAGTATCTTTTTTTTTTTTTTCGTGCGGAAATCCCTTCGGATACCCCCCCCGCCAGCCAGCGGGGGTGGTTATGTCGGGCTTGCACCGACTAAAACCGCACGTCGTCTCGGGTCTTAAGACGCCGGGGTGTAAGGTTACCCATAAAGCATATCCCTCGCACCCCGACTGACCCTGGGCCATCTCCGGTTTCGAGATGGCCCCCTTACTTGCTCTCCACTGTGCCATCTGCTAATCAGAGGGACACGTGGAAAGCTTCCGAACAGCCCTCAACAGGGCCGTCCTCGCCTCGGTCGGAGTTGGCCGTAGGCGGCAGCGTCTCTCCCGCCCTAGGAGAGAGGCGCTGCCGTCTCCGTTGCCCAGGGTGCACCGCGTGGAGGTCCCCAACCAAGCACCCCTCTTTAACGAGTATCTGAGATTTATCTTAAGTAATGCTTGTCGCACGTGCTCACATACAGCAAACCTTGAGATAACTTACACTTCAAACTATAAGACAACCACCATCTTTAGTCTCCCCGTAACCGTTTCTGCTGAAAAGCAACCGAAACGTCGGGTTCAATATATATAATAAAATAACATCAAATAAATCGCGATAAAGTCCGTTAAAAATAGTTTTATTTCAATGTATGACTTTCGCGTAAACTTCCGATAATAAAAACATCTTCAAAATTCAGGCTTAATCTCCCAAATATCCAAAAAGGTGTTCTCTTGTAACTAAGTTTTCAATATTATCAACAAAGTTTTGATATCGAGAACAGTACAATCAACAAATGTATATACCTGGACCTAAATATACGCACTGTAAGGGAAGAAATAAGTCAGCATAGCCAGTGATACCAGAAAGGAGTTGTACATATAAATGAGCTGGCACTGGCGCTGAGTGGACTAGGAGACCAACAACACAATAAGAGGCTGAAGAGATATGACACCCCCGGACGTAGAAGTGTGGAGTAAGGTTGACTGATAGGAAGAGGAATACAGATATACGAGACTGATGTGGCCTGAAAGAGAATGTTGTTACAAGAATTGAAATGGGTGTGCTAAGGTGGTTTGGGCACTTGGAACGAATGAGTACTGAGCGGACGACACACCAAGTGTATAAGGCAGATGAATGTGGCCAGGCAAGCCGGGGTCGACCTCGCAGGACATACACTAATCAAATTAATGAGATACTGAAAAAAGGGCAAGTCAAAAGCACTCGAAACCGGCGGGCTTGCATGAAAGGTTTAATGAAGGAAGCTCGTGAAGTATTTAAGGACAGAAGCAGCTGGATGGCGGGCCTGCCTACCCCGGAGGGAAAAAGGCGTGAGTATATGTAATAATACTTAAGAATAGTAAGCGACTGCCGTCTGACAACCTAAACTGAAAGGACAGCCGGTGCCAGAGCCTCGACCGATGTTTAGCAGGTTCACCGACTTGCGGGTGAGGTTGGCTCGGGCCTCAAGGATGCTGGTTCGGGCGAACTGCCCGGCGTGACCTCGTGACAGCCATCGGGGTGGGAGTCCTCTCGCTCGGCAGCATGATTGCGGCAATGGTGCGGAGCGCGAGCGCGTGGGCCGCCGCCACCTCCTTCTGCGAGCAAGTAATGCTCGCGAAGGAGATGGCGGAGCGCGCCCGGGAGAGATTTAGAACTCTTCCGGCCCACCGAGCCCGCAACTTGCTCGCCGCGCGTCGCAGGCGACTCAGGCGCTGGAGGTCGCTTAACGACCTCCGTCTTCCATGAGCGCAGGCCTGGGGGTGGCAGGTGAGGCTGCCTGTCACCCCAGCAGAAGCAGGCCGGGACGGCGGGGCGACTAGCGCCCCTCTCCAAACCGGGGCAAGACGGAGACACCGTGGTTCCCAAACCCGAGGGGGGCATCTCGAAACCGGAGATGGCCCAGGGTCAGTCGGGGTGCGAGGGATATGCTCTATGGGCCTACTTACACCCCGGCGTCTGTAGACCCGAGACGGCGTCCGGTTTTAGTCGGTTCCAGCCCGACATAACCGCCCCCGCTGACCGGCGGGGGGTATCCGAAGGGATTTCCGCACGAAAAAAAAAGGGTACACCCATTTCAATACATCATACAACCATTCTTACCCAGTAACGGCAGATAGTCGGACGCCCGCTCTGCTCTTATGTCCAGCGTAAACCAGTCGTCAAAGTCCTCAGAATCTGAAGACGGAAGCTCCTGAAAACAAATTTGTAGTACAAAAATCATGGGATCGTGCGTACAGGGGGTAGTAAAATATACAGGACTACGTTTGGCGAGAGGTAAAATATACAGAACAGCGTTTGGAGAGAGGTAAAATATACAGAACTGCGTTTGGAGACAGGTAAAATATACACAACTGTGTTTGGAGAGATGTAAAATATACACAACTGTGTTTGGAGAGAGGTAAAATATACACAACTGTGTTTGGAGAGAGGTAAAATATACAGAACTGCGTTTGGAGAGAGATAAAATATATAGAACTGCGTTTGGAGAGAGATAAAATATATAGAACTGCGTTTGGAGAGAGGTAAAATATACAGAACTGCGTTTGGAGAGAGATAAAATATACAGAACTGCGTTTGGAGAGAGGTAAAATATACAGAACTGCGTTTGGAGAGAGATAAAATATATAGAACTGCGTTTGGAGAGAGGTAAAATATACAGAACTGCGTTTGGAGAGAGATACAATATACAGAACTGCGTTTGGACAGGGGTAAAATATACAGAACTGCGTTTGGAGAGAGATAAAATATACAGAACTGCGTTTGGAGAGAGATAAAATATACAGAACTGCGTTTGGAGAGAGATAAAATATATAGAACTGCGTTTGGAGAGAGGTAAAATATACAGAACTGCGTTTGGAGAGGGGCGGAGGGCTAAATATACAGCTCTCTACACACAAAAGCCGCCGGCAACACGGCGGGCAAACCCGGCAGCTACAGAGAGATGTGCCTGCCTGTGCTGCATGCAAACTTGTTCCAAAATGAAGCCCAAAGTAAGATATGATAGAAACTTCATTCTGCGCATGCTCAAACTGTGGAATGATCTCCCTGCTGGGGTTTTCCCAAGCGACTACTATTAGAGGGTTCTTCAAGAAGGGCATTACAAGGTTTTTACAGGGTCGGCAGCGCGAGTGTGACGCCCCTGGTGTTTCACACGTCCGTAGGCCGCGGTAACCGCTTCCCATCAGGTGGGCCGTGTGCTTGTCTGTTTTTTTTAAATAACTACATTATGAACTCTTCGGTTATGAGTCAGGCGAGGTATTTGCACCCATAGACCTTGTTCTCTTATAGCCGCGCCTGTGTACATCTAGTAATGTCAGCGTCAGAAGTTGCTAATCACATCCAGAGTGTCAAAAGTAAGTGATACTACAGAGCGTCAAAAGCAAGTATTAACTCTTAATAAGTTTTAAACGTCAAGGTGACTTTGTACTCATCATCTCCTTTTGAAATTTATTCGTAATACTTACTTTTGACACTGTGTAGCATCAGTTTTTATTTTATTTTATCAGGTACAGAGACAGTCAACAGATTTGAATATACAGATTATAACATTTTAAACTACACTTTTAGAATATGACATCCAATTATATCTGTACACAACATTCGCCAAGACAGTTGCCGCTGCTAATTGACACATAGAAATATAAACACTGTAGGTATATAAACTTAATGATTAAATGCTTGATAAAAAAGAAAAAGATTTCACATACGTTGTTTTTTAAAACTAGTGAAACTAATGAAAAATATTTCCAGTTGAGTACAAAGTATATTACTTTTGACACTTTCATATGATCATCAACTTTTGATGCCGACCGTACCTTCCTATACGTAACCAAGCCCAGTCCAAATGCTACAATACTTACATCATACAGGCTGCCGTCTTCAGAGTGACTCTCATCATCACTGGGCACCTCTTCATCCATCATCTCTGGCTTCATGATGCGCTGTTTCTTAGAGTTATCCGCCTCTGACTCCTCAGCGAACTCCTGAAATAATAAACGCTGTTAAGAACGCTTTCGTGAACAGGCGACAGTACTGAAGATAAAAAAAAAATTGAGTTGCACCTTTTATGGGTGCGACTACCCCCTAAACTCCTAACCCCAAAAGGAAAACCAGCGCATCGCCCAATGCAACACCCAGCGCTCCCGGAAAAGTCGACATACCAATAACTAGGACGGTTACCAGCTTCGCAATCAACCCAAACTTAAGCGTAGCGAGATTTGCCTATTCAACAATAGGTCAACGTGACCGGTCGACTTTTTCCATTGATTTGGTTTTTCCGTGATTATTCCTCGATGGTACGTCGGACATCAACTTTCGACCCATAGAGACACTCAGCAAACTGAGCTTGATAACCGTGCCAAGTTTGGTCAAGATCGGTCGAGCCGTCTAGGAGGAGTATGGTTTCACGCGAAAACCCGATTTGTGGAGAAAGACGCTTCGCTCGCCTTCGGCTCGCTACGCTTAAAAAACAAGAAACAAACCCTGGACTCTAAAATACATGATGTTTTTTTTTATATTAGGAATCGTAGGAAATTACAAGTATTTCCTTTCACCCCTCCAGCTAAGCTAAATTGCTTGTATCAGGAAAGGGTTCACGTCGGTAATGTAAAAGAGTCGACTCTACGATCGAGAGGTCCTGGGTTCGAATCCTGGCTGACACCGACACATTACCTATGTGAACTCACTCCTAACACAACTAACTAGGTCTGCAAGGCGAATCGCTGCTTGCAATGTAGAGCTGAGTGAGACATCGTGAATCAGATTTTGAAATTTGAGGAGCTTTCGCTCGACTTCGTCTCACTCAGCTCAATTAAGTTTAGCTAGAGGGGTTAGGGGGAATATTAGTAATATCGGTTACTAATTATCACTTTATTTAAAAAAAAGTCACGTACTTCGTTTACACCCCCCCCCCCCTTTCAATAAAAATTCAGTTACTAATATTCTTTTATTAAAAACCGGCCAAATGCGAGTCGGACTCGCCCATGTAGGGTTCCGTAGCAGCAAGTAAAATTTTTATATTTCAGTTGTTTAAATGAAAGGTAAATTGCTGTTTACGATTTAAGACGTATTAAAAAAAAAACTACTCACTAGATCTCGTTCAAACCAATTATCGGTGGAAGTTTACATGGTAATGTACATCATATATTTTTTTTAGTTTTATCACTCTCTTATTTTAGAAGTTAGAGTGGGGGGGGGGGACATTTTACCACTTTGGAAGTGTCTCTCGCGCAAACTATTCAGTTTAGAAAAAAATGATATTAGAAACCTCAATATCATTTTTGAACACTTATCCATTGATTGACGTATAGATTTGACGAAATTTTTTTTTAGTTTCATTTTAAGTACGGGGGAACCCAAAAAATTTATTGTTTTTTTGTTTTTATTTTTGTGAAAATCTTAATGCGGTTCACAGAATACATCTACTTACCAAGTTTCAACAGCATAGTTCTTATAGTTTCGGAAAAAAGTGGCTGTGACATACGGACAGACGTGACGAATCTATAAGGGTTCCGTGCCATTTGGCAACGGAACGGAACCCTAAAAAACGTCACGTACTTCGTTTACGCCCCCCCCCCTCCCTTTCTATAAATTTCAGTGACTAATATTCTTTTATTAAAATACAAAAGGGTCATGCACTTTGTTTACATCTCCCCCCCCCCATCCCCTTTCTATATTACACAGTTTTACTGTTTCACTCTGGTACTGGAATAAATCACCAATACAATAAATATACATTAATACATATATAAGTCTTACCTCCTCATCCAAATCAAAGTTATCATCCTCCAAGAACTCTTCTCCATCAATTATCTCATCATGTTCATCAACTTTCCTCCTTTCCTCCTTAGGTTCACTCTTCAAAACCTTCTCCTCGCTGGGTTTGGGGGCTATTTTCACAAGTTTTTGAGGTATTGAGGTCTTTTTTTCTACAGGTGTGAAAGGCGCGGGGGTTTTAACATCCGTCACCTTAAAAGGCTTGGTCTCAATTTTTGATTTGTTTGGTGTTGGTTTCAATATACCCTTTTGCTGTTGATGCTTTGATTTATCTGAAAAAAAAAACAATGAAATCACATTAATATTATAAACGCGACAGTGAAAGATGGATGTTTCTTACTCTTTCACGCAAAAACGGCTGAACAGATCTGGATGCAATATGGCACAGATATAGATTATGGTTTGGAATAGGACATAAGCTACTTATTATCTCGGGTATAGGTTCCTGTGAGTCGCGTGAGTCACAAAAACTTAAAAAACACTCAGATTTATAATATTAACTAGCGGCCCGGTACGTGCTTCGCTACGTCAAAATGATCCGCCATGTATTGAATTCAAGGGCTTACCCGGGGTGCCCGGCAACGGACACTTGGGGAGGATCAAACCCTTCGGATACCCCCCACCGGCTAGCGGGGGTGGTTATGTCGTGTATCGACTAAAACCGTACGGAGTGCGAACGAAAAAAAAAATTCTGAGAGATTTTCTTAATATTTTTTTCCGTAAGAACCTTGTACAGAGTATTAGAAAACTACAAAAAAATAAAACAGCCAAATCGGTCAAGCCGTTTTCATGCTATGTCGTGACAACGGAAAACGGGTTTCATTTTTATATATATAGATAAGGATACTGCCAAGGCGTACAACGTTTCATATCAACAATAGTCCTACTAATATTATAAACGCGAAAGTTTGTAAGTATGGATGGATGGGATGGATTTTTGTTACTGTTTCACGTAAAAACGACTAAATGGATTTTAATAAAACTTTACAATAATATAGCTTATACATCAGAATAACACATAGGCTACAATTTTTAAAGATATTGTGTGAATTGTCCAAAATTATGACGATAAGTGTCAAGCAAATAGGAAAAAATCAACCATCTGCGAGCTATTCTGGTGTGCGCTGCCAAAACCGCTAGAGTTACACATATGTAATGTATGATGGAAATGTTTATTCTACTAATATTATAAACGCGAAATGCGGTTTCGTAGGCAGCCGGAGGGGTATGTTTCTAAGTTTGTTGCTCTTTCACGCAAAAACGGCTGAACGGATCTGACTAAAATTTAGTACAGGGATAGACTATAGTCCGGGGTGTGTGTTGGGTAACCTCCTCGAGTGTCGCTCCGATTCCGATCCCGCTGCAGTCCGGGGGGAACGGAATCGGAGCGGCCGGTACACCCTGGGCGGCGGTCAATGGCTTCCCCTTCAGCCCTTCATAGGGTTGGCATTGATCGTCGGCCAATACCCAACGTGGCGGGAACACATCGCTCTCCGTACTCCTCTGCTTTCAGAGGAGACAGGATGAGCGATGCTGTTAGTGGTGAGATGGCCCAGGGTCAGCCGGGGTGCGAGGGATATGCTCTATGGGTAACCTTACACCCCGGCGTCTGAAGACCCGAGACGGCGTGCGGTTTTAGTCGGTGCAAGCCCGACATAACCGCCCCCGCTGGCCGGCGGGGGGGTATCCGAAGGGATTTCCGCACGATAAAAAAAAGGGATAGACTATAGTCCGGAATAACGCATAGGCTACTATTCATCCCGGGAATAGGTTCCCGGGATGAATAGTCATCTCTCCTGTTCGGAAAGTTTAATTTTCATGGGTAGGTAGCCGGGTGAAAAGTAACTTATTTCATCCTTAGGGTGGTTTAAGTTTTGCCATGGAGTCCATGATAATTTAATTACGTCATAATGCCTTGATATCATGACGCTTTTTTTACATTGCCGCCTAAATGCACATCTCGTGACCAACTCGATTACAATGTAACCAATAGATTCGATTTTCAAAACTATTCTAATGTTGGCAGTATGTACGTGAATTATAACTTTTTTTCAGTGGGACAACGAGATTCAATATAAATAAATACCTTGTGTTAATTGTGGTTAAAAATGGTTTCGGAAAGTAATTCCAGTGACATGGATATTAATTTAACTAGTAGTAGTTAATTTTTTTTTTTCAAATTGTTCTAATTTTACTTTAAATTTTAACTGATAATCAATATACCTGTTTCATTAAATGTGTGTGTAGTATTTTAATTTCCTCACATAGTCGAAATGAAAAGTAGTGTTTAACTCGGGTGAATGTCACCATTTCACCCTCGAACTATTGGCGCCCTCACTACGTTCGAGCGCCAGAAATATCTCGGGTGAAATGGCTGACTTTCAACCCTTGTTTAACAATCTACTATTTCTGTCTTAAGCTAATAGTTAAGTTGCACATTTTGGCGCCAAAATCATGGTCTCAACATTGATCATTTTGGAGAGACAAGATTTTGAAATTTTTGAAGGGTGATTATTACTCCATGGTATGTTCGATTTTCAATTTAATTTTTTCTGAACCTTCCGGGTATCAATTTGTATTCACATGCCAAGTTTGGTCAAAATTGGTCGATTAGTTTAGGAGGAGTAGCGTCACAACCGAAATACACCGAGTGGAGTATAGAGAGCTTTTCGATCGACTTCGTCCCACTCTCAGCTCAAAACGCTATCGGATCTTACTGTAACCGGTGTTGACTTGAACGACGTGTTTCACCACTTTCTTGGGCGTCTCCTTCGGTCTGCTCACGGTCTTCGTACGGACGCTCTTCACTCCGAACATCTTTTTCATGGTGACACCTTCGTCTGTGGACTGGTGGAAGACATCATTTATTATGGTTAGAAGCAACAATCTCGACAGTGTACTCTAAATGCGGAGTAGGGCTTTTTTATGTTTCTTTGGTGTTAGGCGAGGTGAGCACCAATTATTAGTTGAGTGGCGGTAGCCTAGTGGTATGGGTAATGGACTGCTGAGACGAGGTCTCGGGTTCGATCCCAGGTTTTACCATGGCACACACCAATGACTTTTCGATGCTTTTCGAAGTTATGTGTGTATTTATCGCAGGTTTATAAGTGCCCGGTTAATGGCAATAGGCTCGCCACCTATTACATTGGGACCTAAACATAAACTGGCGAAATGTGGGTGCTAGCACCTCTGCCTACCCCTTCGGGGATATAAGCGTGAGTTTATGTTATGTATGTTATGTTTCAAATTATAGGTAGGGGCAAAAATCTTGTCAATTAGTAAATATTGTACGACATTCTACACAGCGCTTTCTAGATCCAAAGTAAGCATAGGTTAACTAGCTTGTGTTATGGGTTCTAGGATGCGGATAAACATACTTATACAATATATAACAAAACTAGTGGTCCGATCCGTGAAGGTGTATATAGGTATTAATCTTAGGTTCTCATTATAAAATCCTTTTGTGGAAAATGTAAAAGAAATTACCCAACAAAAACTGCAATAAAATTTAGGTCGATGCGGAAAATTACATGGCAACAAAGGAACAATTTTGTGAACAAACCCTCTCTTAAAATAAAAATAACAAAAAAAAACAGAAAAGGTCGCGGCGGTGCAACCAGCGTGGGGCGGTGTTGTGGGCCGCAGCTAAACACTATTGGATTTATTATGTGGTGTTGTCACATTCTTAGATTGTGGGGAGATTATTATCAGTACATTTATTTTCATTAATATATTATTTTTAATTTCATATATGGTTATAAAATAAATATTATCTATGTGCCCCTTATACATCGGACACTAGTTTTGTTACACACTGTTTATATGTTATTTTGTAAATACATACATATTATACATAGAAACCCATAGATCAATGCAAATAGACATATTCGGCCGATATGACAGCCTCCGTGGCGTGGCGGTAGTGCATTTGACGTTCAAAGGGCGCGGGTTCGATTCCCGCTCAGTTCAAATATTTGTATGCTTGAATATGTCCATTTGCATTGGTCTGGGTGTTTCTATGTACGAGTATAATATGTATTTAATTACAAAAAAAATATACAAGTATGTATATCCGTATTCTAGAAACCATAACACAAGCTAGTTAAACTATGCTTACTTTGGGTCTAGAAAGCGCTGTGTAGAATGTAGTGGCATATTTATTTATGCATACATGTATTTGCACAGAACGGGAATCGAACCCGCGAGTTGAACTTGTCAATATGATGATTATGAGTCAGTGTTCTTACCGCGTCAGTTTCGTCATCGTCACTGTCGCTCATGCGCTCGGGCTCCGCCCTCGTAGGGATCTGCTTGATCAATGCGTTCTTTGCCAACTTCAGAGTCTTCACTTTGCTGCGCTACAAGAATAATTCAGTATTATAATAATTATTTATCTACACTCAAATCGAAAAATTCGAATTACGAATTCAAACACGATTCTATACATACGCACTTTATAAACGCATATACATAAAATTAAAAATTAAACTTATTATAGTACCGCCAATTGTATCATAAAACTCATTACAGTACCGCTATCTTTTTTATTCATTAAACTAGTCTAAGGTTTTAGGCTGAACATGAAAAAAAATGCGCACGCATGCGCAGTTCGAACTGTGAAAAAAATGGCGCACGCTAAATTAATTCCTTGTAACCTACCTACTTTGTTTAAATTAAATTTTTCCTAAGAGTGAAGATAAAGTAGTGTATGAAACTGCATATAACTTAGGTATTAAAACACTGGGGTGCTTGGTTGGGGACCTCCACGCGGTGCACCCTGGGCAACGGAGACGGCAGCGCCTCTCTCCTAGGGCGGGAGAGACGCTGCCGCCTACGGCCAACTCCGAACGAGGCGAGGACGGCCCTGTTGAGGGCTGTTCGGAAGCTTTCCACGTGTCCCTCTGATTAGCAGATGGCACAGTGGAGAGCAAGTAAGGAGGCCATCTCGAAACCGGAGATGGCCCAGGGTCAGTCGGGGTGCGAGGGATATGCTCTATGGGTAACCTTACACCCCGGCGTCTTAAGACCCGAGACGGCGTGCGGTTTTAGTCGGTTCAAGCCCGTCATTACCGCCCCCGCTGGAGACCCCCCGCTCTCCAGCGGGGGCGGTATCCGAAGGAATTTCCGCACGAAAAAAAAATAAAAAAAATAAAAAGGTATTAAAACACTCGAGTCAACCTATTATCGATAAACAGACTCTCGTGTTTTAATACCCCTTCTTATATGACAGTTGCATAAACTACTATTATAATTTTTTTCACAATTTAGTTGAAGTCGATTCGATCTAAATACGAAGCGGGGCTAACTTCGATATTGTCCTTGAAGCGACTGCCATCTGACTTCCACAACCCATTGACGATATCGAAAATGAAATGATTAAAAAATAATCTGGTGGTAGAAATTTGATGACACAAATTTGTCACAAAATTCGGCCGGGTAGGTACCACCATGCACGATTGCGAAAAACCCTCCATAGTAATCCAATTTCGGTTTGATTGCGTTCAGGGGTCAGCAAGTGCATAGCCGGGCAGGGGGATTGTGGTCGCAGCACTAGTGGGACCGGTTGGTGTCACGCGGTGCTGCGACGACAATCCTCTTCTGATGAGGCCGTCAAGCTCAGTGCCACCATTGTTAACATGGTACGTGTATGTAATGGTGACCCTTTCCTGAGACTTTACCTTCAGCTTACCATCAGGCGAGGTGAAGTCAAATTGACGTGTCCTAAATATTAAAAAAAAAAAAAAAAAAAACCGCCGGCAGAAGTGAAAACTTGAATATTAACGTTGTGCATTTTTGATATCTTGGAATGGTTAGGGAATAATTTTGCACGAATTGCTTTAATTATCAGTATAAAAGTACTATCATTTATGTGGTAACATACAATATTCGTTTATTGCGCTGTCGTACATTAAACGAACGCGCCACCAAGGTTGTTAAGTACAGTGTGAAATTAGCGCTTCTATATTTGTTGTCTTACGATCAGGTCACGTGTTTTACTGACGCGAGTTTAACCTTTTTTAGCCATTACAAAAAAAGTGCACAATGCCGCTAAAGAAGTTTTCACTTCAAAAATACGACTGCCACTGAGAATACCGAAATAAGTTTGATAGCAGGCGGGATCCATTAATTTTCTTTCGGTTCATGATTTGCAATTGGGTACCGCCTGCTATCAAACTTGTTTCGGTATTCTCAGCGGCGATACAGAGTTTTTTATTTTAGAATTATTTATTTAATTTTATATGTTATGGATATGACATATATAACTACCCTACTCAATGGGTTGGAGCGAAAATATTTTTTTACTACATATAATCCACCTTATAGTTTTTCCTCCAATTTTATGTACTATGACTATCAGGACATGAATACCTTTAATTTAGGACCTGATTCATCGAGATCAGGCCAGCCGTCAGGCCTATAGAGGGGAACAAAGTAAATTACATACGTTACCGTACACGGACTCCTCTTCCCTATACAGAACATCTCGTGCAAGGCTGAGGTATCACCCTCACACGGTAGAACCAAGCGGTTCGGCACCACTTATCTTTGCCGCACCATAAAGACTTGAAACTCTTTACCAGCACACGTGTTGCCTTCTTCCCACAGTCCCGGGTCCTTTAAGCGGGGCGTGAAAAAGCACCTGATGAGGCCGTCAAGCTGAGGGCCACCCTTGTAACATACCGGTGTCTGTAATGGTGACCCTCATTCCTGAGACTTTACCTTTAGCTTACCATCAGGCGAGGTAAAGTGTTGACGTGACCATTATAAAAAAAATTAGGACTTACTTCGTAAATGAACTCATCATCGTCAGTGGACTCTTGGTCTTCCAACTTCTCACTCTTGACTAACTTCATACCTTTCTTCTTTACCTGCTGGTTATCTTCTAGAAGACGCTGTCAATAAGAAATAGAAACATAAATATTCTCTAAATCACCAATTAGACTTACCTAATAAAATTTGTCGTCCTGAAATTTGATTTATGATTTTTCTTTTCATTATGTTTTGAAATAAAAAAAAAACATTGCTTATAAAGTTTGCTTTTAAAGTTCATCAAGACATAATGGATTTTGAACTCCATTATCAGGGCCAATACAGTTAGTACATATTGATCGACCGTTCTCCTGGATACAAAAGCAACTTTGTTCGGACCTTATATTTTTTGAAGTGAACATTTCTCGTTGAGCACTTTTTGGATGAACAAAAATCATGGAACTCGCGTCATCGTCACGACATGGGGTGCATGAGAGGAGCCTCCCCGAGCGACGTCAATAAAGTGAATGCGATTCCCAACGTCCGGCGCACCCTGGACACCTAGCACTCGATATCGCAGAGTCTAGGTGACTAATCCTCTCACCACGATGGCAATAAACAGTCCTACAAAGGAAAAAAATTGCCATCGACACGATGAAGAAGAAGTCACGACATGTTTTCCATGTTAAAAACAGTCTATCCATAAAAAAAAACGCATCATATTCCGTTGCGTAGTTTTAAAGATCTAAGCATAC
The DNA here is from genome assembly GCA_946251805.1 of Cybosia mesomella. Taxonomy (NCBI): domain Eukaryota; kingdom Metazoa; phylum Arthropoda; class Insecta; order Lepidoptera; family Erebidae; genus Cybosia; species Cybosia mesomella. The sequence continues at coordinate 16,586,742 of OX276411.1, forward strand.
ATAGCGACAGACAGACGGCGGGACCGACTTTGTTTTATACTCATGTAGTGATAATCCGAGCGAGATAGCTCGATTTTGTCGGTCGCTTGTTTGACACATATGAACGTATCTTTGACTGTCGGGGGGGAGTGAGTTAACTGATGTCGGTGGCAGGTATTTCCAATCTATATGTTACTACTAATAACTATTCTGTGCTGTATTTGTTTGTTTGGTAGAGCGCGCTAATCTCAGGAATTACTGGTTCGAATAGAAAAAATATTTTTGCGTTGGATAGCCCATTTATCGATGAAGGTTAGCTACAGCTAAGCAGTAATCATAAATATCAACAAATCGGTCAAATTCAAATACATTATTGTAGAACTAATTAATTACGGGCATGTATGGGACAAATTGGTGCCACGGGGGTGAAGCCACTGGCCTAAAAGGGTGACTGAAATATCATTCTGGTGTTGCACACGTCCATAGGTCACGGTAACCGCTTCCCATCAGATGGGCCGTGAGCTTGTCTGCCAACTGAGTGGTATAAAAAAAAACAAAAGCTAAATGACTTACTAATAGATCATCAGTGTCATTTCCATCGTCTTCCTTCACCTCATCAGACACCTTCTCTTCCTTGATCTTAGTTTCTAATAATTTACCATCAGCCTTTCTGTGGAGGCAGATTATAATAATTATATTTATATTATTTATAATTAGACGGCCTCTGTTGCGTAGCTGTAGTGCATTCGACTGCTACGACAGGGGGTGCGGGTTCGATTCCCGCTCAGTGCAAATATTTGTTTGCATGAAAATATCTATTTGCATTGGTCTGGGTGTTTCTATGTATAAAATGTATGTATTTACAAAAAAAAAGTATATATGTTTATCCGCATTCTGGAACCCATAACACAAGCTAGTTAAACTATGCTTACTTTGGGTCTAGAAAGCGCTGTGTAGAATGTCGTAGAATATTTATTTATAATTGTGTTAATTAAGTTATCCTCAGAGCTCAAACTCATTTGGAGTCTGCTTTCAGCCTAACTAAGAAACTTATTTCAATTAAAGTTTTAAGCATTTTGTATGCTTACTTTTTCTAAAGATTTAGATCGGAGAAAGAGAACAAGAGAAAAATGACTGTAAAGTTATTCATTGTTTCTGTAGTTCGCAAGAATTACGGTAGATGGCTCCAGCGTAACCCTGGGGTTATCCTTTCGAGGGCTTACCCGGGCTGCCCGGCAATGGACACTTGGGCAGGACACCGTGCGGTTCTAGTCGATGCACGACATGACCGCCCCCACTGGCCGGCGGGGGGGTACCCGAAGGGATTTCCGCAAGTAAAAAAAAAAAAAAAAAGCGTCGCCTTAAAACGTATTTAAAATATATCGGAGAATTTCGAATATCTGGGACGTGTCTAGATAGCTCAGCTGGTCAGTGCATTCCCCCTGTAAGGGACTGGTCGCGGGTTCAAGTCCCGTTCTAGATGTTCTCTTTTTCCGATCTAAGTCTTAAGAAACTTAATATTTTCTGTGAAGCGACTGCGATTTGACTTCCATAACCCATTTGTGATATTGAAGTTCTGTAGTTTTTTTTTTTTTTTAAATCTTTATTTAAAGGCTTAATCACACTAGGCGATTATGTCGCCTTAATAAATTACAATATGTATATATGCTAAAAATGAATTAATACAGTACAGTAATATTTTTAGGTAAATCATTTTAATAGATTAGGTAATTCATTTCAATAGATTTTTTTTTTAATATTTAGGACACGACAATTTGACTTCACCTCGCCTGATGGTAAACTGAAGGTAAAGTCTCAGGAAAGAAAGAGGGTCACCATTACATACACGTACCATGTTAAAGACATTCTGTAGTGTATTTACTATCAGTATAGCACTCGTGCGAAGCCAGGCGAGGAGTGTGTAAAATTTTAAATAATGTCAAAACTGACGTTTCTAATTTGCCCACACATCAACATCACCGTAGATGTACACGACCTGTGCATGTTGTAATTACAAGGCGGTTGTTTTCTACATTTTTTCGAGAGTCACCGGGGTGTGGGTATAGGGTGATCCCTATACCCATTGACCTTGCCCAATACACCGACTCTCGTTATCTTAAACGATGAAAGAAAATTGAATTGACAACGTATTCTGCAATACCATATTGATACGGTTTTAGTCTACCTGTAACTACTGCCATAGATGTTTGTATGACAACTGGGACCGATGGCTGAGAAGAGAAATGATATAGCTTTTTTTTCGTGCGGAATTCCCTTCGGAGATCCCCCCCCCCCCGCCGGCCAGCGGGGGCGGTTGTGTCGGGCTTGAACCGACTATAACCGCACGCCGTCTCGGGTCTAAAGACGCCGGGGTGTAAGGTTTCCCATATAGCATATCTATCGCACCTCGACTGACCCTGGGCCATCTCCGGATTCGAGATAGCCCCCTCGGGTTTATGAACCACGGTGTTCCCGTCTTGCCGCGGTTTGGGGGAGGGGCGCTAGTCGCCCCGCCGTCCCGGCTACTTCTGCTGGGGTGAGAGGCGGCCTCACCCACCTGGCTCGGCGGGCCGGGAGAGTTCTAAATCTCTCCCGGGCGCGCTCCGCCATCTCCGTCGCGAGCATTACATGCTCGCAGAAGGAGGTGGCGGCGGCCCACGCGCTCGCGCTCCGCTCCATTGCCGCAATCATGCTGCCGAGCGAGAAGACTCCCACCCCGATGGCTGCCACAAGGTCACGCCTCGGCGCCTCCCACGCCGGGCAGTCCGCCAGCGTGTGCAGCCCCGAGTCCTCGCTCGCGTGGCAGTGATGGCACTCAGACGTTGGGGAGAAATGTTATACCTAATCAAAAATGTGTCCAAATCATCCGGCAGTTCATTTTTTGAATCCAGACTGTTGAGGGTATCTTCTATATTGTGGCCGGTTTCTTCTTTCACAATAATTGTCTGGTCCAAATGTTCCATCTCAGGATTGCTTATCATGGTATCCTGGTCGTCTTGTCTCAGCTGTTCTAAGTTGGAATCACTCTTGCTATGTTCAGCCTGAAAGAAAGAATTGTTTCATTCAATGTATTATTTTTATATTCATTCATTCATGGTTCGATGCCCGGTCAATGCAAATATTTGTATGCATGAATATGTCTATTTGCGTTGGTTTGGATCGATCTCAGTATGTCTCTTGTCATGTGTTTCCGCATTCTAGAACCCATATTACAAGCTATGCTTAGTTTGGGTCTAAATAGCACTGTGTAATTTGTCTCAGAATATTTATTTTTCCCTCTAAAAAGGCGGCGATAGCGCAGTACGTAACGGACTGCGGAGACGAGGTCTCGAGTTCGATCCCCAGTCGTCCCGGGCACACACCTCTGACTTTTCGTAGTTACGTGTGCATTAATAAATTTTAATTATCGCTCGCTTAATAATGTGCCCGGTAGATGGCAATAGGCTCGCCCCCAATTACATTGGGACCTTAACATAACTGGCGAATCGTGAGTGTGTAATACACCTCTGCCTACCCCTTCGGGGATACAGGCGTGAAGTTATGTTAAAATCCAACCACATGTTCTGATTGACCACCTGATTTGGAGGGGGCACAAATTTACTGGTGTGGCTAACGTAGCACTGGTGGAATTTCTTGGAAAACTTGACATTGCCATTAGAGCCATTACTGGTTTTATAAACTTTTATTCAAAGGGATGGGTTAATTTAATTATTTATTTATTTTTAATGTGTGACATATTATGTTTGTTTAATTAAATAGTTAATATTGAAATACTACCTGTAGTTCGCGGCTTCGATCGCATAGAATTGGATACCAGGAATAAAACGTAGCACATGTGTTATTCCAGGCTATAATAATAATAATAAATAAATACGACATTCTACGCAGCGCTTTCTAGACCCAAAGTAAGCTTAGTTTAACTAGCTTGTGTTATGGGTTCCATAATGCGGATAAACTTACTTAAATATATATTTTTTGTAAATACATACATAATAAACATATTATAAACACCCAGACCAAAATGCAAATAGACATATTCATGCATACAAATATTTGCACCGAGCGGGAATCGAACCCGCGCCCCCTGTCGTAGCAGTCGAATGCACAACAGCTACGCCAAATCTATCCCTGTACCAAATTTTAGCTAGATCCGTTGAGCCGTATAGGAGTGTGATTGAGATTATATGTATTTACATTTATTAGGTCGTTACATATGAAATTGCCGTTTTTCTTGAAGAAATTAGAGGATTTGGAGAATTTTCAGTACTAACATTTTTGCATTTTTTTTTAGGAATGACAAATCCAAATTTTATGATTATTTTTGTGTATGAATGAGACAACATTAAGTTAACAAACAGCAACTTTTATAACATGTTTGAAAAGTGACAGCTGTTAATTAATACGAAATTTATCATCAAAATGGATAGCATTTAGGAAGTACTGTTTTTGAAGATTGAATTAATTTATCAAGCGGCCAATAAAAACAAAATTTAATACAGAGTTGTGAAATCTTGAAATCAACTTGCAAACAAAATATAAATAATGGAAATAGCTATTAAATTACAGGAATAACGAACTCATGAATTTGTAAGCAAATTTCGGCAATTTCATAGGTAAAGACCTATTATAAACAAACTCACAAACGATCACATTTATAATATTACTATCTCTTGGCTGTGGCTCCGCCCGCATAGAATTCTGTTCCCCTTCCCGCTTCCCATGGGAACATATTCCCGAAATAAAAATTTACTAATCTATCCCTGTGCCAAATTTCATCGGGATCCCTTCAGCCGTTTTTGCATGGAAGAGTAACAACCTCCCATACAACCAAACTTCCACATTAATAATAATATTGTGAGCATAGTAGAGTTGTTGACAACTTACCGAAGGGATGTGATAATCATCATCTGTCAATACACCTTCGCTGAGCCATTCCTCCTGGCCCTCCTCTAAACATTCCTCTCCATCATCCAAGTACTGAAAGAGAACAAACATATTATTGGATGGCTTCTGTGGGGTGAAGGTTGTCCATTCGACTGCTAAATCAAGGGGCACAGGACCAATGCCAGCTCAGTGCAAGCATTTGTATGCAAGAATATGTATGGGTGTTTCAATATATAATTTGTATATAGATTCAGATCGGAAAAAGAGAACATCTAGGACGGGACTTGAATTTCGAATATCTGGGACGTGTCTACGTAGCTCAGCTGGTCAGACCACTCACCCTGTAAGGGACTGGTCGCGGGTTCAAGTCCCATGCTAAATGTTCTCTTTTTCCAATCTAAATCTATGAGAATTAGTAAGCATACAAAATGCTTAAAAATTTTATTGAATATAATTTGTAATTTGTATTTTTAGTTAACACGTTGAACGCCACGTTAAAATATATTGCTTTTCATTGGGGCCACGCGGCTCACCGGTGAGCCAAACCTTACTGGACCATTGGAGCTACGCGGGTCACCGGTGAGCCACACGACGACTTATACTTTAACCTGTTTTTTAGGCCACTACGTGCACCGTGTGGCCTCCTGCAATACACCGTTCAACTTGGTTTGAATTTCTTGCAAGACTTAGAATTTATTTACAGTATTCTATACTTAGTAGGATGATTCTCAACTCTAACAAATAAAATGTGTAAAGCCTAAATAAAATGGGTATTTTACAACAAAAAATAATTATTTATTATGTAATAATAATTATTATTATTTATTATGATTTGAATTTACGCCGGGCGAGTAATGCATGCGGGCGAGTGGTGGTGCACGGGTGAGCCACAGAGTGACCCCTGCAGCAGTTATTTCGCATTTCCTTCCGATGCGGCCACGCGGCCCACCGGTGAGCCATAACACTAAATGCAATATTTATGGTGTAAAACTGTTTAGTTTTGAATGGATTATATATAACCTCATCTTGTTTATGGTTTCCTAGAAAAAAAACACTACTTGAAAAATTAAAATAAATATAATTTTCTCTTTGGCCTAAACGAGTTTTATCACGCAGCTCACACGGTGAGCCACGTGGCGTTCAACGTGTTAAGGTTTATCCACATTCTGGAACCCATAACATCAAGCTAGTTAAACTAATCTTACTTCAGACTATTTATACTGTTGAATGATGGCACTTGATGGAACTTGCTACACATATTGAAATAAATGTATCACTTGTACTTTTCCACTATTATGCTATAATATAAATATAATATATAGTATAAATAGGCCACCTTACACCCACGCATCTGAAAACCCAAGACGGCGTGCGGTTTTAGTCGGTTGGGGACCCTTGCTGGCCGGTTGGGGAGTAACCGGAGGGATATCCGCATAAAAAAAATGGTAATTGGTTTATCCTTATGCTTTTGTTTACTATAGTTTGGTTTGTGTTATACTATCCGGCTTGAAAGTATTTTGGACAAGGAAGAAGAATTTGAAATATCAGCATTGCATTCATTCAGAATGTGGCTTAGATTCTACAATTATATCAACTACCTCACCGTTGCTTGGTCGGTATAACCAATTTACATATTAAAAGGCCGGAGTAAATCTGTAAAGCTTTAGGTAATCGACATTAAAACTCATCAGCCCTTCAATACATCTGTGCCGATGATATTATATCCACAAATAAGTAAATATGTAATGGTTTTTATCACATACCTCTTCGTACTTTGACATTTTAATTGGTGGTTCTTCCACGTCAGACATTCTATTCCTTCAAATTAAATGTTATTACCAGTATATTATTTAGTATTTGCCTTGAAACCTCATGAATACCATTATTTTGCTTGGTTATACTAAAAATTTCAAGCAATAACCTCAATCAACAAAAATCATTAGACAGAAAAGCGCAAAAGCGTTTCGTTCTACAAACGACAAACAAAACAAGTCAAACTACTACAACTTGTACTTGTTTCTGACCACAGATATATAGAGAGGCAGACGAAATTATTAAATTGTAATTTTGTCTATGAGATTTCCATTGCCGCATCATAAAATTAGGAAATTTTTAGCAACACACGTGTTCAAAAATCATGCCACGAGGCCGTTCACCTGATGATATCTGGTGACAGTGGTGACCCATCCAGAATAAGCCACTCCCATCTAGACACTTAAAACTTTAGTCATTTTTTTGCAAACACATACCAAACATACAAAATGCATACAAATATTTTAAGAGAGTTGGAATCTCTGATGATGTCCCGCTGTCGGACACGGACAGGAGAAGATTGGCGCAACGTGCGAAGACGAGTAGGTATATGCTTGTGTTAGGAGTTTAGGAGTGGGGCCACGTTCAGGCCAGCCCCCTTATTCGGCTTGACCAACCGTACAAGTCAGTCAATAAAAGAGAGTAGTCTCTAGAAAAACAATATTATTATTTGGTGTGCCTTTGGCATTAGATTTCCGGTTATTGTTCATAGTACACCTCGTCAGTTCATCTGGGTGGACCACGACCATACATTTTTGTTAGTGTACCACCTTAGTCCACCTGGGTGAACCACAAACACAAATTTGTGTTCGTGGTCCACTTCATTGTGTATGTTTTAAGTTGGAAGAATTTTAGTAAGTTGGAAGAAATTAGAGATAATGTGCATTTAAAAACATCTCTTTATGGGTAAAAAAAATGGAAAAGAAAAAGTATTTATGTATATTTATCCATTGTCTAGATCACTCCGGATCCGTGGTCCCACTGTGGTAGATCCATAACACAAGCAAATAATTTACTTACTTTAGACTAGATGGCGCTGTGTGATAGATATGTCGAAAAATATTCATTTATTTATTTATTACCAGAGTTTTCACAGGTGAACCACGAACCATATTATTTTAGTTTTTTTTTTTTGAAAAGGCTCGGTGGTACACTAACAAAAAATTATGTTCGTGGTCCACCCAGGTGAACTGACGAGGTGTATCCTGAACGATAACCGGGAGATCTCGTCACAAATTATTATTGGCACTCCCAAAATTGATTTGATTTTTCAATTCAAGCCCAATTTAGGTTAAAGAGGCAGATCTATAAAACCGTCATGCGGGCGCTGCGTGTCACGGAGATGAATATGCCGCGATAGGGTGTCGTATGTAGTTTCGAACGCCGCTGTGGCGACACACGCTGTTGTGAATTATTTTTCCACTGGCTCACTGGTTCAACAGCTCATGGACTGTATGAAATAGTCGTGAAAGACGCTGTTTCGAAAAACCGCCGCGATGGATGTGCAGACACGCCGCGTGTGAAGATCGTGAAGGAAATAACTTCAAAACAAAACTACAATTACAATAGACATGTGTTTTATTTATTAATAAAGATTTTTTATTTACAATTCTCAATATTCTTTAGTATTCAAGTACATTACAATCCTTTGAAGCAGTCTATTATTTTATTTTGTATAGTACTTACATCACGTCATTGGAAGGTTTGGGTACTATGAGCGCCAAAAGTGTTAAAAAGAAAACATGTTTAGACATTATACTGAAAAATCCAAGGTATATAAAATGAAAGAGGAAGCGCCCGCTGCCATCACTTATGCGCCACAAAGCTGTAAAGATATTCATTTTAATTCGCAACACTATTTGCTACTGTCATTTCTTTTACCTGTAGCTAGTTTTCTGTTGAAAATAATAAGTAATCAAGTCAGTTTTCTATGACGTGTTTGGTCATGATATTTAGTGACACTAGTATCCATAGCTATACTAACGGGATACAAGGGGTCTTTCTTTCATTTTTATATTTGGCGGAAAAACCAATACAAAATAAACAGTAAATGAACATTATTTATCTTGTGCTATATGGCTCAAGAACGTCTGTTTAAAAATAATACAGAATTGTGATCTTTGAGCACAATATGACATGTAATGTCTTAGTCTTTTATCTTCCATTATGTAAACAGTAGTATAGATTGACATTCAAAATGGAGCCCTGTATAAAAATAATTGGGAAGACAGGCCGTGGTAATCGAGAAAGCAGAAAGACAAAATTGGTAGTTGAATGTTTCGTGTTTGTGAAACGCAATCTACTCGATTTTTGCAATATTGAATTTGTTTTGATTTACCACAAACAAAATATTAAAAGCTTTTATTGATATACTGCTATCTCGATAACCAAATCATATCCATACCACCGTCAATGAATTTTGTCAGTGACTGTATAAAAAGTTAAACATATTTTGTGACTTGACGTTGTCTATGTCCGGCATAGAGATATAATATTAGTCTATCTACTTGTTAAATATAACTTTTTGATCTAAACATGTTTGCGCTTCTCTCAAAAACTTGTTTAATTGAAATCCTAATGCTACACGCAACAATAATATTGAGTGAGAAACTAACCCTTCCGATTTCTATCTCACTCTTGCAATAACTCTTATTCATACTGTATCGGAGACATTTGCCAAAGTAATGGATTTGACTCGAGGCAATCTCAATAATACAATTTAATTTACAATGGAATAAAAAAAAACGGCCTCAATCATAGTAACACTGATGAATTTTTAAATTGGTTTTTTCTTCAGATATCATTAAGCTATTTTGGAAATGGAACGAACATTACACTTAAAGTATACGAAAATATTGCTGTGCACTTAGGTGTACCAAAACAGTCGTCGACGTGTACAACCGTGTAATATAACTTATAAAACAGATCGTCAGCTAAATAGAGAGCAAAGCCAGCGGCGAGCTGTTTCATTTGTAAGCACACCTTATTAAGACGCACAAGCTATATTTTCCAGATATCTTTCATTCTAATACAAAAAAATGTGACGGATGTATGACGGACATAAGGTGACTGTGAATATGAATGAAATGAAATAAAAAAATAATTAAATTAATTTAATTATAAACAAGCAATATATACAAAGATTGTGTTAATTCGGAATTATATAAATTGTATAATATTGTTACAGATCGCAGGTAAGAAAATCGACTGATTTGAAATACAATCATTGTAAAATAACTTCAATGGTCCCATCACTAATAACATCAAAAACAAAACGCGGGACGCGAAATGCTTGAAAAAAAACACAGGTACCTATACTTGAAAAACTTTTTGTTACGCATTTATCATAGACGAAAACAAAGCATTTTTTAATTAAGTCCTCGAAAAAGTTTACATAATTATACATTAAAAAATATAGGATACAGAATAGTTAATTGCAAATTAAAGATACAAAACAGGAACTTCGTGAATTAAATAACAAATGGGTTTGCAGTTAAACCAGTAGGTATTTTCGTAGTTACTAAAATATTTACAATAATTAGTTGACAAATATTTTCTCATAAACAGACTTCCGTACAATCAATGGCTTCTGTTTATAATAGACTGGCTGTTCGGAACAATAAAATTGGTATTGATTTTTGAATGTTACAGGACACAACTTTGGCGCCACTTTTGTTGCTATCATATCCACAGAGTATATAAAATTTATTTTACATGAAATCATCATCTGTCATTTGTAGAGTAGTGTAAGGGCGCCAAAATTGTGAATCTATGGTCGACGACCTGTACCTCTCCCCCCTACCGGCCTCAACCCTGAAGTGTGACATTTTTTGTTCTAAACTGCTTGTCTAGTATATATAGAGGTCATTGCTTAAAATCAATAACTTATATGTAGGCATACTGCTAGACTGGGTGTACGAAACAAAAAAAAAATGGTACCGGGTAAAAGGGAGTGAATAGAAATAAAATGGTCAGATAAATTGTGCAGTTCATTTCCTTTACGTAAAACTGTGGACTATTTCAACAATGAACAGAACAATCACATATTCGGTTCAATACTAGAAATTTTATAAAAGAAAATATTAAAATAATTCTAATTACCATTTTATTTCTATTTCTTGATCTGTATTCACCCCGTTTTACGATAACGCGAAAGGCAATCAACCAACCATCAACTGCGCTACTTTTGCAGCTGTCATATAGATGACACTATATAAAGGCAAAAGCGTCAAAATTCATTAACTCATAGTTTCTGCGTTATGAATTCGCCTCACCCCCAGAACCAAAATACAATTTTTGCTCTAATCAAAATCAAATCTGTAGTAGCCATTGAAGTAATTGAAGAAATAAGCTCAGAATTGTTTTTATTACTAAAATTCATATATTTGTAATTGTTTTAATTTTTATAAATAAATAACAATTTACTTGTTTGAAACATGTACTTGCACAACTCTACAGTTTCAATATCAAAACTCAAGAATAATTAAAGTAAAAAAAATAAGCAACAAATAATATGCTTAAATTCAATTATGTTATGTTAAAATGGGGTAGATGTGTATTATCTCAATACATGTATACATTGCAGCAAAAATCTTCAACAAACGTCAAAAAGTTCGCGCATATGCACTAACTAGTAACAAAAGAACTGATCAACCAATGACGACCCTTTTAACCCGTGAGTGGTTTATATCTCCGTTGCGCCCCTTACCACCGGAGACCTAAAAACTCGTTCTGCGGATCTAGAGTACATTGTCAAGATATTTGCCTCGGTCTATACCGCGATCTATGGCAGAAGTTTGTATTCGTTCGCGCTCACTGATATGAGGGTCTGCTGTTACACTCGAGACGATATATGTAGACGGGTCAAGAGGCTCATTAACAACGATGTACTCGAGAAAAGGCTTCAGAGCCTTGAACAAGTTGTAGGCCTAATGGTATTTTATTGGATGCATTTCGGACACAACTGAATAACTCCAAGCCCTGGTTTAAAGGCAATTCCAGACGCATAGCACCACGTCACCGCTAAATAGATATTCCACTCATACACACGAAACGTTCTGGCCACTCATTTATTATGCGTACAGCTAAGGAGTGGAACTCCCTGCCTGAGTCTGTGTTTCAAGAAAGCTATAACCATGGAATCTTCAAGTCTCGAGTGAGTAGGTTCCTTCTAGGCAAACGTGTTTCATCGTGGAATACATAATTGCTTACCAGTAGGTGAGATAGAGGTTAAACACCTATCAATGATAAAAAAAATATATGTATATTTTAAGTGCCAGTACCGTATCTACCTCTTTTTAATATAAGATGATTGTTTAAACTAGGAATTCAGTGCAGAGTGCGACTGAAATAAATTGAGCTGAGCGAGCAGGACTCTTACTTGAAAAATAAGACATCTTACTACGGTCGCGCGCATAGCTAAGGCCGCGCGCTCGTGAAACTGTTTTTCGATGATTATTCCCCAATGGTACAGTGTATTTGAACAGTTGAACAACCTCTAAACACTCAGCGGTGTCTACACTATCACCATGGCAAATTTGGTCAAGATCGGTATTGTGGTTCCGGAGGAGTACAGTCTCGACGAAACGGCTTAGCCACGTATGAGAGCTTCGCTTCGCTCAGCTCAATTACATTATCAAACACGCTACGACACTAAGGGTTCGTTATGAATTAGAGCCAAGAGTCAATTTTGATTACTCTAATAACTAGAGAGTAAGCCGACATTATTCGTAAACGACATTATATCGAGGGAACCTGTATTATACAGTATGTAACAAAACTAGTGTCCGATCAATAAGAGGCACATGGATATCCTAAATACATAACCATTTATGATTTTTTAATGAAAATAAATGTATTATTGGAATCTAAAATGCTATTCCCTAGTATAATTATTACTCACTTTCTCCCCAAAATCTAAGAATGTGATAACACCACAAAGTAGTTAGCAATAGTACTTAGCCGCGGCCCACAGCACATCCCTCGCTAGCTGCACCGCCGCGCGCTCCTAAATTATATTGCAGGTTTGTGGGGTAACTTTTTAAAATTTCACAAAAAGAATTACATAAACAACGTATACACAATCACTGATCGGATACTAGATTTGTTACATATTGTATAGGTTTACACCAGGGTATAACACTTGTATATGTTATTTATATGATTTATTTGTATACTACTAGACAGGCTGGTCAGAACAAAAATTGTACAAATTGGAATGGGCGAGGGGTACAGGACGTAGAGACTAGATAATGAGTTATATAATTTTGGCGCCTATCTTTCTCGCTTAGCGCCTTTTTATAGTGTCATCTGTGTTACAGCTACAAAATAAAATTAATATTCTAGGATATTCTACACAGCACTATCTAGACCCAAAGCAAGCGCAGTTTAACTAGCTTTAAGCTGAGCTTGTGACCATTTATTGTCCATTCATACATATTATACATAAAAACACCCAGACCAATGCAAATATTCAAGCATACAAATATCTGCACTGAATGGGAATGGAGCCCGCGACCTCTGATTAAGCAGTCAAATGCTCTACCACTATGCCACAGAGGTCGTCAAAAAGTTGCACCTTAGTTGATGGCATGGGAAAGAAACTCTTTTCTGTGGTTCAGTAGTACAATTTCATTAGCTACACGTTTTATTAATGTATTGGTTCAGAAAACATCCCCTTAGGGACAGGACAAAAGTATCTGCAACCGGTGAACATATATGAAAACAATTACGAAACTAAAAAAAAAGAAATGCGTATGCAAGGATCGTAGCAGGTGGAAAGATTTTGTCTCTGCCTGCCCCGATGGGAAAGAGGCATTATTATATATAATTTTCTAATCTGTCAACAACGATGCCTCGAGTGTGACCTCTCATACATCCAATTCCATGCAAGATGGTCTCTATTCCAGTTGTGATTATAATCTTTTGAACGCCATTAGTGTTGATAATAAGCAAGTGTTGCCAATAGGAAACGTGTAAACGTCAATAGGCTCACCCCTTATTCCCGCTGGCCGGCGGGGGGGTATCCGAGGGGATTGCCGCACGAAAAAAAAAAAAAAAAAAAAAAAAAGGCTCACCCCTTATTACGTGGGATCGAATATAGAGATTATTATCTAAGTTTCTTTATTGTTTGTTTTATTGTAGTCTTTGTGGGGTAGGTTAACTTATTTCGCAGAAATATTACGATTAATTAAGATTACTAAAACAGAACCTAATATTGATACATAAATACACTTTCACTTATCGGACACAGGTTTCGTTACATTGTGTATATGAGAGGGCGCTTATCTCCTGGTCGAGAGGGGTTAACCAATTCGTGCTGGCAATGGTTCTATGGCCATTTCCAACTCTAATTGGCTAACTATGCAATATTTGATGCTACACTACACCTAAATAATATTAGCTATCTAATTTTAAAGTTATACAAAAATATTTTAATGCATTCATTTAGGCTATGACTACCGAAATCTAGAGGCACTAGTTATTGCTTCGCTTAAAATATGCCTCATCTAAACTGCTTGTCTACTACATCCCGTCCTGGATGCAGACTTTTTCCGATTTAAATTTAGATAAGTACACACATAGAAAAATAACTATACACACATGTGAAGGTGTATACTTATTTCCTTGGCCGTGTGTAATGAATTAAGTTTCGAAATTCGAATAAAATCAGTTTAGAGATACGACTTCCCAGTTGCGGTTAAAGTTTGCAATTTGGTGCCAGGGTTCCGTTTATAATTTCGGCTTTTCTGGGAACGATTGACTGTCTGATCTGATCCCGAGAAGGAAGCCTGCGCCGGAGCGTCGCCAGTTGTTCAGCAGATACACCGCCTAGCCGGTAAGGTTGACTTGGGCCCAAACGTGTTAGCAGAGCCCTGTATATTTCAGAGATAGTGAGGTGAGCAAAAGATATGACACAAATGTCATGCGTTGACTCTGATTGGCTGTCTGGAACGACCAATCAACAGGGTTTTAAATCTAACCACTTCTATATAAACCAAAAAATTGTATCGCAAAACCACTCACAATTTTTTAGCTGTCATACAGATGATATTACAAAATAGCAAGCTATGTTCATACAGATAAGCGTCAAAATTCGTTCTCATTTATTTTGTCTCTGCGTCCCGTAACCACTTCCCACCTCAAGTCGGAACCGCGACATAATTATTGTTCTAAACTGCTTGCTTACTAGTATACATTTGATATATTAGTTCGGTAAAGATTTCGACTATAGATATAATGTATTTAGGACTGACGTATATATTGGGAAGCGCAGCGCAAAACAATTTACCCTGCCAAAGCATTATCGATCTCTTAGCGTTCAAATTAGATCGAAAATTGATTAACAATAATCTCCTAGAGGATCGAAGCGACTTGCTTTGTTTGCCGTGTTAATTGATTTTCGATCTAATGCTAAAGTTTACAAAGTTAATAATGCTTTGAAATGCTCTGCGCTGCGTTTCGTCATATATGCGCCGGCCCCTATACAAAGATATTGTGACGTTCAAAAGATATCTGGATCGATATTTTATAAATTACACTATAACTTCAAATTTTATTTCTCTAAATACTTCGGGCAAGGCATTTTTATTTTATATATGGCGGGTGGAATGCGTTTTTTGTTTTTTTTTTATTTATTGGCAGTTAATTGTTAGACGAAGTGTGCACAGGGTGACGAGAAAATTATCAAAACAAAAAATGGTTGACCTCAAAAAAAAAATAGTTTTTCATAAATTTACACATATTGACACATACGACGATGTCAGGTTTATTTATTATTTTTCTATATATATATATATTACTTTAGACAAAATTCATAAAAACATATTGTTACATTTTTGTCTAATTTTACATGAAAACGTATTTTAAAAAAATAAGCAATTTTTTTAGATTAATAACGCATTTAAGTCGTACGGTATAGTACTTCGTATTAAAAAGTAAGTTCTTAAAATTATTTATATGTATTTATATATTTTTTTGTATTTTTCTTAAAAAAATCCATCTAAATTTAATGGCGTCCCACTCAATCTTATACACGAAATAAGCGAAAACATTCGTATTTAGAATAATTACATTTATTTACATATATACAGCTCAGTGACTCCAAAATGTGGGGGTCACAGTACCCACAAATGGGCCCCAACTGTGAAAAAGCAAAACAAAAAACGCATCGCACCCGCACAGTTTACATTATATAGTATTACCTAAACTCACATTACTAACTATTTATACAAAATAATTAAAAAAAAAAACTTAATTTAGCAAACACTTAACATTTATTTAAAACCTTTAGACATCTCTAGCTTTACCTTTATTTAAAAAAAGAACATTATAATTAAACTAGATTGCTCTATATTACACGTTGGTACAAGTCGAGGATATAATAAAAATAATTTTGATTCTAAGATCGATCAGGCGGACGAAGCAAATAAACATAAAAATAAAGGTGTCTGTACAATCAACAGATGCTCAATTCAGAATATTTGACATACGCTGCCTCGTGTACGCATGCGGGCACCCTGTTTCGTGCAAATCATCTGCACGCAATTCGCTCAGTATTGTTTGCACGATACAGACCCGTATGCGTACACACACACGAAGCAGCGGTGGGGTAAAATGTTTACAATAATCTAAATGTACGGGTGAGAAACTACTTAATACAAAATCAAGGGGAAATCCCCTGCAGTTACCACTTCTGTGCCATAAAAGACTATTCAAAGCTGTGCGGTATTCGCTGCCGCTGTGGGTAAACGTACATACCGCGCGGGTTTCACTCAAAGTTCCGCAGCAACAGAGGAATAATTGAAGCATAGGTAGGGAATACAGCTTAGGTTTGAAAAGGCCTTAATACTGGCAAGATTTTCAACAGAATTCGCAATGCGATTGGGTACAAGCTGATTTTAAGGCTTGTTCTCTATTCAAAATTATAACCAATCACATCACTATTTTGTGTGTGACGTTATTGGTCGTAATGTGTGAGGGTTGGGCGATACTAACAAAGCTTAAGAGCCTGCGCTGCGTTGTGCGTATGTTTCTACATGTTTCGTACAAATAATATTGAACAAATTTCGTGCAGATAACCTGCACAAAATCGTGCACATAAATCCATACAATTTGCACGAACTGCACAGGCTCAAAAGTCTCTCACTCTTGATTTTATAGTGAGTGTTTAGAACTCAAAAAAACCAAAACATCACATTGAAAGTTTTTCTGTTCCATTGTGACACATTTTACTGAATAATGATGATAAATGATCAAAAATGTCCCTCGACAGTACATAACCTAGTTTTTCTCTTAATTCAGTACGTTTTTCTATTTACAAGATTCAAGATTCATCGTGTTCCTTGGAGGCCTAGCGCAGGGTTGTGTGACAAAGACGACATTACTTAACACAAATCTTTTGACACTTGCACGTCTTAGGAGATCTCTTTAACCACATGATGCAGTCTTATAATATTTTATTACTAACTGCAGAACTGGGGGGCTATTACCATCTCCAGCAATATAATTTCAACCTTACTTTGTTATTTTCAAAGTGTGAATTGGACCGTCGATGTCCGTCAGAATACTTAGGCTTGAAAAGTCTTATGTGGTCATAACGTTTCTGTTACTATATGGTCTGCGGTGGATATATTATTATTATGCCGGTCACTGTGGCATAGCGGTAGTGCATTCGACTGCCACGACAGGGGGCGCGGGTTCGATCCCACTCAGTGCAAATATTTGTATGCATGAATATGTCTATTTGCATTGATCTGGGTGTTTCTATGTATAATATGTACGTATTTACAAAAAAAAGTATATAAGTATGTTTATCCGCATTCTGGAACCCAGCAAGCTAGTTAAACTATGCTTACTTTGGGTCTAGAAAGCGCTGTGTAGAATGTCGCAGAATATTTTTTTATTTATTTCATTTCTTAAGCTATCTATACACAAAAAGCACCGGCATAACCCTCGCACTTGTAATACCGGACTTGTTTTGGATTTAATCGTAACACTGGAACAAAACAGGATATAAGCTTTGGTGTGTAGATAGCTTAAGGCTTTGCCCGGCGGGTTGGTCCGGCGCCGGTGACTTTGGTGTGTAGAAAGCCTTAGATTTAAAAGACACAGAATACTAATATCCTAACGGACGACGACGGTTTGAATCCGATTCAGACTATGAAAGGTAAGTAATATAAATATTCTGCGACATTCTACACAGCGCTTTCTAGACCAAAAGTAAGCATAGTTTAACTAGCTTGTGTTATGGGTTACAGAATGCGGATAAACATACTTATATTATACATAGAAACACCCAGACAAATGCAAATAGACATATACATGCATACAAATATTTGCTCTGAGCGGGAATCGAACCCGCGCCCCCTGTCGTAGCAGTCGAATGCACTACCGCGTGCCACAGAGGCCGTCGTAATATTGACATAATATTGCTTTAAGAGATGATATTAGGCCACTAGGTCTACGTTTGAATAATCTATAGTGTTGCGCGTACGCTTCTTATCACTCATATTGTAAGATAACTGTCACCCGCGGCTTCGCCCGTGGCACCTATTTAACCCATAGATACATTAGTTTTGCAATAATATTATGGAAAAGCGCAGCGATAGCCCAGTGGCGTACGTAATGGGCTGCTGAGACGAGGTCTCGAGTTCGATCCCCAGTCGCCCCGGGCACGCACCTCTGACTTTTCATAGTTATGTGTGTATTAATAAATGTTAATTATCGCTCGCTTAATAACGTACCCGGTAGATGGCAATAGGCTCGCCCCCTATTACATTGGGACCTTAACATAACTGGCGAATCGTGGGTGTGTAATACACCTCTGCCTACCCCTTCGGGGATACAGGCGTGGAGTTATGTTATGTAATACATGGAAATTTGCCCGGATATTTGACATATGGAAACTGATCCGCTCCCCTGGGTAGAAGCGTCATGGTATAAATTCTATTACATCTGAAATCGTACAATCATCATTTACTTTTGAGGCGGACTATTGAAACTATTGATTAAGATTTTGATCGGCGTGTCTCATGGGTGAAGATATTTAATGGTTAGACTGACGGGGCGACAAAGCACATTCAGCCAGCAGCATTTTTTTTTTATATTTAGGACACGTCAATTTGATTTCACCTCGCCTGATGGTAAGCTAAAGGTAAAGTCTCAGGAAAGAGGGTCACCATTACATACACGTACCATGATAACAATGGTGACACTCAGCTTGACGGCCTCGTCAAAAGACGATTGTCGTCGCAGCACCGCGTGACACCCACCGGTCCCACTAGTGCTGCGACCACAACCCCCCTGCCCGGCTATGCACTTGCTGACCCCTGAACGCAATCAAACCGAAATTGGATTACTATGGAGGGTTTATTTTCAGGAATATGGCTTTTATTACATTTTGTTACTGAACTCAAATTATTTGAGTTTAGTTTATTTCTCGGTTAACGAAATGCTTTTAATAAATCTTGTTTATTGTAAACTCGAGATTTTTTTGACTTTAGGGTATTTCCCGGTTAACGAAGCATGTTTTTAATAAATCTCGTTAATTGTAAACTCGAAATTTTTAGAGTTTAGGATATTTCTCGATTAGCGAAATAAATGTTTTTGATAAATTTCGTTATTGTAAACTCGAGATTTTTGAACAATCACTTTTATGACTAATAAGAGCAGTGATTCGAATCTGTGGGAATATGCGCAGATGATTTTTTTTCCCAAAATTGATAGAGGAAAAGACGTCATTTGCCGGATTTTTCTCAAGACGGGTTCGCGCTGAGAAGTTTGTCTAATTCTTTTTTTTTTTAAGTTTTGTAAATGCCGTTAAATTGTCTATAGTCTATACTGAACAAACTATTTTTAACTTTGATTTTAATTAGTCAACATGGCGAATTTTCATACATGAGATATGACCATTCTATATGACCCATGACCAATTTAATATCCTTCTGGAATTCGGCACATAAATCACTTTTTATTCCACACTAAACGTCCAATTCCAAAAGTCTCATGCTCCAAAAGTGACGCTTTTTTTGCCATAAGTGTAAAGAAATAATTCGACAAAAAAACGAAAGAAACTGTTTGTAATTTAACACATTTTACATGATGACGTCACGGAACCTTTGAAACATGATTTAAGTATCATTTTAACGAGAATTAACGGTCTCTGCAAAATCCCCCCAGCTAAGACAACTGCCCCCTTTACTTTCCCTGAAAGAAATCCTATACGCTTGTCCCTTTTGCCTGTGGAAAATAACCTGCAGATATATTTGCCTTCCGAACAAAATTTGGTATATTTACTCCTGCACGAGTTACTACTTTCATTGGGGGCAAGGTAAGGAAGGTAGATAAGAAGTACTCTTACTTGAAGTCGATAGGTACATGTGATCCTTTCCGGGTCGAGCCAAAAAAAACTTGAATAAGTCACCTGTATAAGGATGGTGTTTTATCTGGTAATATTCTTTGAAATTATTATATATACAGGAAGGCGATTCAATTACTTGCAAATAAATGTACCAAACCTACCAATTAAAAAAAAAAAACCAAAATGTCCACTGTCCATAATCCATCGATTTCAAATACGCCAAGTGGAGAGTTGGACGGACGGATTCTCGCTATAGTTTCCAAGCATTCAGAAATTCTTTCGCACAAAGTTAAATATCGAAAATTAAATAAAATAAATTATTGCAGTAACAGTAGCAGAACAAAAGTGATTATTATAAATAAATAAGAACATTTTGAGTTCCAGAATTTAACGGACATTTTGGGCTTTGGACATTTTGAGAAAAAAATGTCCATAGTGGTCTGTTTGAGAAATTCTTTTTACATACAGTCTTTGATGGTCGGTTTAAGAGTAATTGCGCGTGACTAGTATAGGTAAATAATGCCTAAATGTTAGCAGTAACTGGACAACCATTAAGATATCAACAGTTAATTTAAAAAAAGCAATAAGCTTATATTAATGTACGGCAGATATGTTATCTCAATCGCAATATCAAAAGTGTATCGCGTTGTATGACAGAAATCATACTTCGCTCTTTCGCACTCACTGAATAATATACATGTCCAGCTACAATCGAGCTAGCATTGAGGTAGGTCAATTAGAGTAAATTCTCACTGAAAGAGCAGTGCAGCAGTTTTTTGAGGCAAAATATTACAAACCATTTTGAATCTTATCTACGTGAGTTAAAGTTCTTAGTCATTCAAAGGAAAAGGACGGGCTGCGCGACTCTGCGAGGCAGCACGAGCCTTCTCGCAACTACTTTTAGTAACAAACCGCTGCTCTTTCAGTAGGAATTGACCCTCAGTCTAGCTTAGAGTGACCCTTCTAAAGCACCGTGTCTACCTGTTTTTAATATAAGATGATTGATGTGTCGAACGAAACTTTATGAAATCATTTAGGAACGTTTTTGTTTTCTTTCAAATAGTAGGTAGTTAAACGAATACCACTTTAAAATTTTACTGTAATCAACTTTTTTTTTTCTGTACCTACTGTTCGGTTGATAACAAATTTTCACTCGTTTTAGATACACAAATAGAGTAATTACTTCCGTATTCAATCTCAGTTTTAGCTAAAGAAACAGTACTGTATTTAGTGATTCCCATTAAAATATAATAACAATATTTTTCTTAAGGCTTTCACGGCCGGCGTTGCATGAAGAATATACTGTTTATATATATACTGTTAATTGTAAATAGACGTTTCGTCGATCACTGCGGTCGACACCTTCAGTGGTGCACGTCGGGATGTCGTCGAGTGCGGAGAACCTTCCTCGGCGGCGAACTCGGTGCGACTGATGGTTCATCATGTACCACTGAAGATGTCGACCGCAGTGATCGACCAAACGTCTGGAATACAAGTTTCCGATGGACCACGGCCAAACAGCCCGGAAGCAGTATATTCTTCAAACAATATTTTTGATATTAAATTTCAATGAATTAACAGTAGGACCGGAAACTCTGTGATATTGAATCGCCTTCCTGAATTTATCTATCTCATATTATCATCACAATTGATAGCCAGTTCTTTATATCTTACAAACAAAGGTCTATACAATAATTTGCCTTAAAATTACCTTTTAATGCTAAATATCGCGGCCGAATCGCATCGCACGAGTGCGAGTGGTCCTTAACTGGTCATGGTAACGTGTGTATAGTCTTTGACGATGACGCGGCGTGACGTCATCGGGCTTGCGAGCGCAGCCTCTAGTGATAACAAGTCTTGTTTTGTCCTTAGCTAATTACCTGGAAACGGAAAATTAGAAATTGAAATTCACAAGTAATGCAGATGCAGAGGGTCTCGCGGCTGAAGGGGTAACCGAATAGGTTAACTTATTTATAATACTAGCTGTGCCCACGACTTCGCCCGCTTGGATTAAGATTTTTAGGGATTTAGTTTTTTTTGCGCGGAACACACGATGTACACACGATGCGCGTCATACGATAAATCCTTGTACATCCTATCGTGTTAATATATCATAGTTATTTTATTAACCATCGAAGATCCAACACTCGTTTCGCTCTCACTCTCTCTCACTTGGTATTACCTAGTCGAACAGATCCTGATCCTGGTCGCAGTCGGTATTACCTAGTCGTAGAGACCGTGGTCCTGGTCGCACTCGGTATTACCTAGTCGTACAGATCGTGGTACCGGTCGCGCTCGGTATTACCTGGATGTACAGATCGTGGTCCCGGTCGCGCTCGGTATTACCTAGTCGTGCTGATCGTGATCCTGGTCGCAGTCGGTATTACCTAGTCGTACAGACCGCGGTCCTGGTCGCACTCGGTATTACCTAGTCGTACAGATCGTGGTACCGGTCGCGCTCGGTATTACCTGGATGTACAGATCGTGGTCCCGGTCGCGCTCGGTATTACCAAGTCGTACAGATCGTGGTCCCGGTCGCGCTCGGTATCACCTAGTCGTACAGATCGTGGTCCCGGTCGCGGTCGGTATTTCCTAGTCGTACAGATTGTGGTCCCGATCGCGCTCGGTATTACCTAGTCGTACAGATCATGGTACAGCTCACGCTCGGTATTACCTAGCTAGACGTACAGATCTTAGTCCCGGTCGCACTCGGTATTACCTAGTCGTACAGATCGTGGTCCCGGTCGCGCTCGGTATCAGGCGAGCGCGGGCGCGGCTGGTGCGCGGCAGGCGGGGGGGTGGCGCCGCCGTAGTTGAGGAAGTCCCACACCAGGATCGTGTCGTCGTGCGACGACGACACGATCTGGAACTCGTCGAACTGAAGCCGGAACACGCGGCCGGTGTGCTCCTGGAACAAATGCATTCCTTACATAGTGCTCTTTTCACCTGAAGAGTTTTTTAGGATTTTGATCGTGAGTTATTCTTAAAAATATTATTCAAATAGCCTCCATAGGTAGTGCCCCCCAATGACCAACGGTCCCTCACCAACAAGTCGGTACAACTGTTGATTGATTGACGAGTCTCTGGTGCAAGCTTTGACCTCGGGGTTAGGGATCAGAAAATAGTCACCCCCATAGCCAGTTTATAAGCTTCGGATGCAACCGAGACAACGCTTTGATGAAGAAGAAATTTAACGAAGTGGGCATTTAGCGACTAAGCCTTGTTAGGGAGCGCCACAATAACGTGCGTTGTGACGTCAATGGGTGGTGGACTCGTGTCAACGGCCGTACTATAGTGCTTGGTACGTACGACGAGCGTCCTCAGACAGAGGTCCTGGTGCGGCGTGCGTACGTCGAGTGCGGCGGGGAGGTCCCACACCTTGATCTTGCCGTCGTACGCGCCGCTCACTATCCGCTTGTTGTCGAACCTGCCAACATACGGACGATACTTAGCATATTGGGAGTAAAAATGTTCAGCGATATTATTTTATATGAAAATGTGTCTTTTAGTTCTTTGTTATGTTTATATTATATATCCTATCCTACTAAAATATAAATGTGAAGGTTTGTGCGACACTCAAACGACTAAACGGATCTGGCCCTCGAGCACGCGGATGCACTGGCCGCACTCGATGTCCCACAGGCGGATGGTGTTGTCTCCGTGTCCTAGTCGCTAGCAGTGTCACTGACCGTATACACCGCACGAGCTCCTCGTGGCCCTCCAGCACGCGGATGCACTGGCCGCACTCGATGTCCCACAGGCGGATGGTGTTGTCGGACGAGCCCGACACCACGAGCCGCTCGCGGTACTGCAGGCACGCGATGCCGCGCTTGTGCCCGTTCAGCGTGCGGACGAACTCGCACGACGACGTGTTCCACACCTGCCACGACCAAAAACATATATGGTACACTAGAATAATAGTAAACTAGGAATTCAGTGCAGGGTGCGACTGAAATAAATTGAGCTGAGCGAGCAGGACTCTTACTTGAAAATAAGACATCTTACTACGGTCGCGCGCTTAGCTAAGGCCGCGCGCTCGTGAAACTGTTTTTCGATGATTATTCTTCAATGGTACATTGTATTTGAACATTTGACCCTCTAAACACTCAGCGGTGTCTACACTATCACCATGGCAAATTTGGTCAAGATCGGTATTGTGGTTCCGGAGGAGTACAGTCTCGACCAAACGGCTTAGCCACGGATGAGATCGCTTCGCTCAGCTCAACTAGTGGGTATATGGTGGCATACGACGTGTTCCACACCTGCCACGACCAAAAACATACAATATGGTACACTACAAGAATAGTAAACTAGTGGATATATGGTGGCATACGACGTGTTCCATACCTGGCACAAATAAAAACATGGCGGCGTAACTGTTAGGAATTCGTAAACAAAACCGCCAGCGACTCGACGAACATGTGAATCACCATTCTTGTCTATAAAAGACGGGCGCAGGCACAGGAGAGAGGCATTCTCCGAGCAACTGAACAGTGGCTCGGTGTACACGTTATTTACTGGTGACTTTATTAAACTACTTCGCAGATTATCGTTGTGTTGTTAATAAATTTGATTCATTGTGTGTAGTTGGGTTTTTATTATTAACTCAGTGACTGATCTTGACGATAAACATAATATGGCACACCTGAATCGCTGTTTAATCGTGTTTAAAAGAAAATAAAAAAGCGGCCAAGTGCGAGTCGGACTCGCCCATGAAGGGTTCCGTAGCAGCAAGTAACATAATAATGTTTATTTTTAATTTTTAAGCGTAGCGAGACGAAGGCGAGCGAAGCGTCTTTGGTTTCAAAGTTGCATTTCAAACAAATGATACTCCTCCGAGACCGTTTGACCGATCTCGACCAAATTGGCCACGGTGATCAAGTAGACATTACTGAGTGTCGTAAGGGGTCCAATGTCCAGATCGGTCTTACCATCGAGGAATAATCACCGAAAAACAAAATCAATGAAAAAAAAACGACCGGTCACGTTGACCTATTGTTGGATAGGCAAATCTCGCTACGCTTAAGTTTGGGTTGATTGCGAAGCTGGTAACCGTCCTAGTTATATTTGAGTTGATAGAATGAAAGGTAAATTGCGTTTTACGATTTATGATGTATTAAAAAAAAACTACTTACTAGATCTCGTTCAAACCAATTATCGGTGGAAGTTTACATGGTAATGTACATCATATATTTTTTTTAGTCTTATCATTCTCGTATTTTAGAAGTTACAGGCACATTTTTATTAGATTTTTATTGAAATAAATACCTTTTTTCCTAGAAATAATATACATGGCAAAACAATGTTTGCCGGGTCAGCTAGTGTATGTATATTACCTTAATAGTACGATCCCCGCTCGCACTCACGATGTACTTCTCATCAAAGTCGACGACGTTCACTGCTGCTCTGTGCCCAACTAAAACTCTCCGGAGCATAATTTCTGTTGTTGACGTCATGTCCCAAACTGCTATTGAACGATCCTGGAATTGTATCAATGAATAAGTCACTTCATAGTAATAAGATCAAAGAAAGGGCTCTTGGCTAAGTGATTGAGTAGATTAGCACATTGCAAAGTTAACAACACTAGCCAGGGCAATGTATTTTATTACGACCTCTGTGGCGAAGCGGTAGTGCGTAAAACAAAAGTCTTAGGGTCAATTCCTACTGAAAGAGCAGCCGTTGGAACTTGTTACTAGAAGTAGTTGCGAGAAGGCTCGTGCAGTCTCGAAGCGCCGCTGCGACTCCTTTGCCTTTGAATAACTAGGTAGGAGACTGAGGGGTGCGATTGGTTGGATCACCTCCAAGTTTGGTGCACCCTGGGCAACGTGGGCGATGACGCATCATTGATTGCTCCTCTGGAGTCGCTGACGTCAACGTCAACGGCCAAGAGTCTGACCAACCGGCCCTTTTCAGAGCCAGCTGACCCCATTGCACGAGGGAGTCGGGGTATGGCGGGCCTGCATGGCCCGCGGATGGTCGCTCCAGGTACCCCTCAGCTGTTATCAGAGGGGACACTGCGAATGGCCCAGGGTCAGTGGGAGCGCGAGGGATATGCTCTATGGGTAACCTTACACCCCGGCGTCTGTAGACCCGAGACGGCGTGCGGTTTTAGTCGGTTCAAGCCCGACATAACCGCCCCCGCTGGCCGGCGGGGGGGGGGGTATCCGAAGGCATTTCCACACAAAAAAAAAAGGTAGAAGACTGAAAATGGTTTGTAATATTTTGCCTCAAAAGGCTTTTATGCTTTTTCCGATCACTTTATAATATTAGTATACATGTTTGTGTACAATAAAGCGCTATCAATCATCTATCTTACATGAAAAACTGATGCCATCTTTCAATTTTTTATGTTTTTACGTGTGGAAGCCCCCACGGGCTTCAACCCATCCGTACCACGATGGGATGAATAAAACCATACGGTGTCCTCCCCAAGTGTCCATTGCCGGGCACCTCGTGAAAGCCCTCGAAAGGATAAAATCAGGGGTGTGTTAAGACGTTTAGTCTGCTGCCATCTTACCTTACTACAGGTGACCATCATGCCATTACAAAATCTGAGATGCAACACAGCCTCGCAGTGGTGAATGAGTGTGTTCAGCATAGCTCCCGTGTTGACGTCCCAAACTCGTACGGTGCTGTCAGATGAGCCTGAAATGATGGCTCGCTCGTCGTATTGCAGGCATAGGACCGAGCCGGTGTGTCCTTGCAGTTCCTACAATTAAAATATTAATTGAAAATTTAACAAAACGACAAATAATTTATTGGTGGCTGCCATCTTGGATTTGAAATTTGTCATAATGTTCAATTAAATTGTTAAGTAATTTGTATGATTATTTTTCCTATAGATTTAGATCGGAAAAAGAGAACATCTAGGACGGGACTTGTGACGGGAGGTGTGTGATGTGGCTGAGTTGGTCAGAGCATTCCCCCTGTAAGGGACTGGTCGCGGCTTCAAGTCCCGTCCTAGATGTTCTCTTTTTCCGATCTAAATCTATTTGTCATAGTGTAAATCTACTAGTCAAGTCCTTTCAATTAATATCCATATTAAGGAACTTGTGAAAAATATGTAAACCGCCATTTTGTGGCGGCGGTCATCTTGGACCGATTTTCATCAAACATAGCTAAGAACACTCCCAACTAAATAACTTTAAAAAAAATTCTTCAAACAAAATCAAAATCCGTTCATCCATTCCAAATCTACGATGCCACAGACAGATGCACAACGGAGACACGTCAAACTCATAACACCCCGTCGTTTATACGTCAGGGGTTGAAAAATAACAAATTATAACACACTATAAGACACTAGCCCTCCCCGGCTTCGCCCGTTGCGTAATTCAAACCCCCGTTGCACCCCTTTTTAACCGATATAATATTCCCATAATTTATTAGTTTTCAAATAATGTATAGGACTCTGTTAAATTTGTTGACATTTATGATTATTGCTCCGTTCCCTTGGGCTGTAGCGTATTGATATCTATGTCTATGCACCTACGCTGCACAGGCGCCGGAGGGGGCCGCGCGGTCGCGCGCGGGTTCAACGGGCGGCTGCTTTTTTTTTACGTGCGGAAATCCCTTCGGATACCCCCCCGCCGGCCAGCAGGGGTGGTTATGTCGTGAATCGACTAAAACCGCACGGTGTCCTCCCCAAGTGTCCGTTGCCGGGCACCCCGGGTAAGCCCTCGAAAGGATAACCCCAGGGTACGAGCGGCTGCTTGACGAAGGCACTTGCAAATATTCACGCTACGCGACAACTTCTTTTTTACATTGTTTCTCATTTTCTTTTAACTTATATGCAATAAAGCCAGTAATACAGTCCACAGCATTATCTATTTATCACCAATAACATAATCTACATACAGGCCTAAACAGCCTACGACACTCACAAATATTGTAGCTTTCTACTGGTAAAAGAATTTCCAAAATCAATTCAGCAGATCCAGAGATCAGACCAGCTTCATAGTGCCATATTTGAGTATACCAAATTTGAGTATAATCTAACGTTAGGAAGTGGTTCTAATTGGGCTTACAAGATTTGAGCCATACTAACTTACAGAGCAAGGTAAATAAAAGCGTGTAATAATTAAAAAATCAAAAAACACGACTTTCGGTTTATGATTTGCAAATGGGTCTCCCTTGCTTGACGACCTCTGTGGCGTAGCGGTAGAGCATTCGACTGCTAAGTCATAGGTCGCGGATTCTATTCCCGCTCATTGCAAATATCTGGGTGTTTCTATGTATAATATTTCTTTATTTACAAAAAAAAGGATTTAGGTATGTTTATCCGCATTCTAGAACCGATATGACAAGCTCTGCTTAGTTTGGGTCTAGATGGCGATGTGTAATATGTCCTAGAATATTTATTTTTGTCTTTTAAGTCGTGTCTTTTTATGAATAATTTTATTGATTTTAGTTATTATGTATATAAATATATATTTGAAATCACCCATTAAAGCTCTTCGTTTTAATAGCCTATTCGATAAGTTTGAGTGAAAATATTTGAGTAATGAATAATTTGAGTGAACATACATTTTAGCTCTAAAATCAGTCATTTTGTTTTATTTTGATATACCCAGTAGCACTCTCACAGTAAATACGAATCTAACGACAACTCTCAAGCTATAATCCATCAAGCCATTCAGGCTGCATAGCGTGCCAAACAATTCTACATACATATATACTCTCGAAAACGTAACCCTCCTTCTGGTGCAGTCGAGTAAAAACTAAGGAACTACTTAAGCAACTTACCCTAACACACTGCAACGTTTTCCTGTCCCATATTTTGATGGTGTTATCTCTTAAGCCGGAAACTATTTTGTTGTCGTCGTACTGCAAACAATACACTCCTTTCGAATTCTCTGATCTGCAGTTTATCCTCTGAAAAACAAAAAACAATATTAGAAGCACAGACATCGGAGTCGTAGTCACTCGTAGCCATAGTACCGAATAAGAAATATAACAATAATTAAATAAGTAAATATTCTAACAGCGTTCACTCCCTTCCTAACTAATCCCTCTTTCACACAGTCCATCCATCTCCTGTTAGGTCTTCCTCTCCCCTTGTAATCGTCCACTTCCATACTTAATGCCTTCCTTACGATATTACTGTCATCCCTACGCATTACATGTCCGAACCAGAACAAGCGATTTCCACGCAAATTTTCTGTTATTGGCGCTACTTTTAAAAAGCGGCGATAGCCTAGTGGCGTACGTAACGGACTGCTGAGACGAGGTCTCGAGTTCTATCCCCAGTCGCCCCGGGCACACACCTCTGCCTTTTCGTAGTTATGTGTGCATTAATAAATGTTAATTATCGCTCGCTTAATAATGTGCCCGGTAGATGGCAATAGGCTCGCCCCCTATTACATTGGGACCTTAACATAACTGGCGAATCGTGGGTGTGTAATACACCTCTGCCTACCCCTTCGGGGATACAGGCGTGAAGTTATGTTATGTTATGTGTTTTAAACTTTCTGGAATGTACTCATTACTAATCTTATCCATTCTTGTCACACTACACATCCGTCTCAGCATTCGCATCTCGGCTGCATGCAGCTGTCTTTCATCCGTCGCCATTACGGTACGGTACGGTACAGTATGCAAATAGACTTATTCATGCTGACAAACTACCCAGAGACGGTGCTGTTAAAAACTTGGTGGGGCTGGAGCCCTGGCTCCCAATATCGCACAAAATCACCGAGGGAGTAATCAGCTGCAGTATTACAGCAGAAACCAACCGAAGATGGAGATCATCGACAGGCATGAGACAGTCGAAGATCAAGGGCATCGACAAGAAAAAGACGGGCCAACTGACCAAACTCTCAAGAGGGAACATGAGGCTCGTCATAGAAGTAATAACAGGACACTGCAGACTAAACAGACACCTAACAGTGATTGGAGTGAAGACTGACCCCAATTGTCCGGAGTGCATGGAGACAGAAGAGACCAGTTTCCCCCTGCTGGCCGAGTGTCCCATGTACTCACTAATTAGATGGGAACTTCTGGGATCGGACACACTGGACACGGAGGAGTTGAAGGATCTGAAGGTGGAACAGATCGTAAGATGCTGCAGGGATATAAAAAGGATTGAAGGGGCGCCGTGAATGCTGGAAACCACGCTCTCCCCAACGGGAGGGTTGGGGAAATGGATGAAATGGCCCACAAGCTTCGTGGGTTGATCATCCGTCCGGTTTCTGGTCTCCCCAATTGTGATAATAAGAACCCGTCCAGCTCAGGGGCCGTCTCCACGAGCGAGAGAATAGCGACGATATTATTTTCGTGCCACATATTTCTATACATTTCTGAAGCGCGGATCCGTCGTGACGATACCGCTAAGCTAAATTGCTCGTGTTAGGAGTGGGTTTACGTTGGTAGTGCAATGGTCAAAATTCGAACCCGGAACCTCTCGATCTTAAGGCAGACTCCTCGACCACTAAACTAAGCGAACTTCCTGTCTAGACAGTGGTGGAACCCTGTGGGGTAGGCAGAGCCCACAGCCTGCCATCAGCTTCTGTCCTTACACCTTTCACGAGCTTCCTCTACTGTCATTAAACTTTAAATACAAACTTAACTACTACTAACTCACTTGTAAATTGTGTTTCCCCATTCTCCAGTTGTCTTCAATAGACTGAATGTCCTTGATGATCTTGGGATACAGTTGTCTATAGAAAGAGTGCGACGGATGCTGGCAGCCGGGTTTCGGTTTGAATAGGTATTGGATCCTGAAAATAAATTATGTTATTCATTAAGGTTTATTTTATTTTATGTTCTTTGAAAAACTAACAGCTAATACAATTCATAGTCGCAAATAATATATAGCTGAAGGCCATTTACAGGTTTTCACGAGTAAATTTTAATTTATAAAAGAAAAAAAAAAGAAAACAGTCGATAAACAAATATCTGCGAAAACTAAAATTAAAAATTAAAACCACCGCAAACAGTTAATCCTCGTCAAAGAACCGTCCCGCTAAATCGTTTCTTAAACGCGAAATGTTAGTGTGAAACAGATTTTTTACGTGTAGATGTCCGGGGACCAGTAGTGGGCCCCGGACTCAAAAATGCAAGCTTCGGATGCGACCGGGATAAGTTGAGGTCGACTAGTACGAAGCGGCTGAACCACCACAACCCACTAGCAGTATCGAAGTTCTGTAGTCAGACCAGTTGTCGGCATTTTTAGGGCTCGTATGACTGCCTTAACGACCATCATATGGCAACCGGGACCGACGGGTTAACGTGCGCTCCGAAGCACAGAGAGGTCTTAAGATCTATCCACACACATCAGGACCGTGGCTGGCGTCGGCCCAGGCACTGAAGCTCCGTCGCCGGGCCGGTCACCTTACACCCGGTTCAAGCCCGACATAACCACTCTCGCTGGCCAGTGGGAGGGGGGTACCCGTGGCAGTTGCCGCACAATAGAAAAAAAGCCCAAGGCTCTGATATGTGTGGATAGGACTTTAATGTGTTAAGAATGGATGGAGGATGGATGAACATCCATCCTAAAACTGATCTGAGGCCCAATGCTACGTTATCAAAACGCGTGAATTCAATTCGATATGAAAAAAATATGTAATAAATATTTTAATATTTAGTATTATCTGTCAAAACAAAACCTATCTTGACTTTAGTGAGGTTATTAAACATTTAGAACCACTCATAGTTGATTTCGTTTTCAATTAGATTTTGAGATTTTAATGTTCATTAGTTTTGAAATCGTAAGTTTAAAAACGTAATTTTACTGAATCGCGCCCCTGGTTAGTATTCCTTTACTTGGCAATGTGTTAACCTACTGGGTTACCAGATTATGATGACGACTTGGCAACAGTGGAACTATTACACTGAGAATTTGTACGTACCACCCACGCCGTTCCGCCAGCCCCCGCCACAGCGAGTCGGTCCTAACTTTCCTCTCAATGAGCTTCTTCCACAGCATGCCCTCGGAGATGACGCGCAACCACTCGCGGCAGACCAGTTCCGCGGCACACAGCGAACTGGCGTCCAGATACGAGAGGATGTTCTCTGCTACATGGTCCAAGCCTTTTTCTGGGGAAAAAAGAAAACTATTAGAATATCAGCACCCGGTGAGCATTAGGGTGTGGATCTCTACACCCAACCAACCTCCTTGACGCCCAATCCAACCCCACCGGCTAAACAACGTTCGAGACTCTTGCGCAGGCTTTCCACTCAGGGTTCAGAGGTCAGTTGATAGGTCCCGAGTTCGAATCCTGACCTTTACGCATCCGACGTGGACCCAATCTTAACACGAGCAGTTTTTTTTTTAATTCTACGACATTTTACACAGCGCTTTTTAGACCTAAAGTAAGCATAGTTTAACTAGCTTGTGTTATGGGTTCTAGAATGCATATTAATATACTTTTTGTTTTGTGAAAACATACGTACATATTATACATAGAAACATCCAGACCAATGCAAATAGACATATTCATACATACAAATATTTGCACTGAGCGGGAATCGAACCCGGGCCTCCTATCGTAACAGTCAAATGCACTACTTTACAGCTACGACACAGAGGCCGTCAAAGTTTACTTACTTACTAGTGGTATACTATAATTACTAGTGATACTGATATTTTCAAAAAAAAAAAACCAGTCAAGTGCGAGTCGACTCACGCACTGAGGGTTCTGTTTAAAACTGGATTGAGGGACACACTAAAACTTCTAGTCTTGACAGGCAGACATACAGATTTTTTTTATTGTGATGTGAGTAACTATACATTTTTACGGTTTTCGGTTCTCTTCACTTCACTTGAGCTATAAGACTTTACATAACATAAACTCACGCCTATATCCCCGAAGGGGTAGGCAGAGGTGCTAGCACCCACATATCGCCAGTTTATGTTTAGGTCCCAATGTAATAGGTGGCGAGCCTATTGCCATTTACCGGGCACTTATAAACCTACGATAAATACACACATAACTTCGAAAAGCATCGAAAAGTCATTGGTGTGTGCCATGGTAAAACCTGGGATCGAACCCGAGACCTCGTCTCAGTAGTCCATTACCCCTACCACTAGGCTACCGCGGCTTATTATCTTCGTATAAGACTTTACTTACTACAAAATCATGATTTTATCTCAATAAGAAGTATCGTATAGGTTTTGATTCACTTGCCATTGTCAAATTATGCTATATAAAAGCAACATCTTTTGTTTGCATGGACTTGGAATTTTAATTTTTCACAGCTTCAAGGTGTTGCAGACCTAAGTAGTATACATTTCAACTTGATGCCTTTATGCATTACTGAGAAAAAGGTCTTGACAGACAGACCAACAACATAGTGATCCTATAAGAGTCCATTTTGAGGTATGGAATCCTAAAAAGTTATCATTTGACAAATTTGGCACCACATGGCACTTACTGGGTAGCCTTTTGAGGTATGGAACCCTAAAAAGTTATCATTTGACAAATTTGGCACCACATGGTACTTACTGGGTAGCATGCTTATAAAGTCCCTCTGGAGCATAGGCTTGAGGTAGGCGTTAATGTGTCCATGCTGATAGTGGCACATGCGGGCCAACAACTGCTCCACAAACTCCACCTGCGGAACAATATATGACAATTTTACTGTTAAAAATTGCGAATGTATCGATAGATGTATGGATGTTTGTTACTGAATCATGCCAGAACGGCTGAATGAATCTGGATGAACTTTGGTATGGAGATAGATTTATTCAATACAGTCCGGAAGAGCCTGTGGGCTACTTTTGATTCCGGGAATATGCTCCTATGTGTCAAAGCACTAGCTGTTGCAATCGGACTTCTTCCTTAAAGAAACCACTAAAAAAATGCATTGAAAAATGAAAAATAACTGAATTACAGATTTAATTATAAAGACAAAAATACGCGTTAGACTTTTCTGTTGAGGCCGGCTCCGTCGTCAGATCGACTTCAGACCTTAATTAAATAGTAGTGCTTTTAAAATACTTCATGAAAACATGAACGAACGCACTAGTCGCCCTCACGATTTTCCTTTTCAAGCTTCCCCTTGATTTCTCTAGGATGCCTTCATCAGATCCGGGTTTCCTTATCATGATACCACCCTTGGAATACCCTTGGAATCAGTTGGTTTGATATTGAGGTATTATTCGATATGTCGCGCACATATTTAATGCAAATTTAAAACTTATATGATTTTCTCACGGATGCCACTGTCAGAGCAGGACCAAATTGAAATGGAAGCACCCGTTTTCAAATAAATAAAGAATCATCTAAATCGGTTCACCCAGTCGAAAGTTCTAAGGTAACAAACATTTACAAAAACAGTCGAATTGAGAACCTCCTCCTGTTTTGAAGTCGGTTAAAATGAGACGAGCTTCCCTTATTAAGAACCCATATAAAAAGTATTAGTGTAGTAATAGATCACTAGGTGATATTGTCGGAAGTTTACGCGAATGTCACACATGGAAATAAAACTATTTTTTAACGGAACCTATCGCGATTTATTTGATGTTATTTTATATTTTACATTGAACCCAACGTTTCGGTTGCTTTTCATCAGCCATGGTCACGGGGAGACCTCGGGTTCGATGTAAAAACCTGGTGGGGGCGGAAATCACACAGTGATTGTGAAGCTTCGGGCCAAACTTAGATATTTTTGTTGCAGTATTTTTATTCAAAATGAACAGACCTTAGGCTTTATGCATATTATTCGACGCGTCTTTATATATTGAGCAATAAATATGAAGAAAATGAAATAAAATCAAACGTCTTCGACGTCAAAAACACAAAAAAAAAATTTTTTTGCGACAATTTGTACGTGTTGAACGTACAAACCCCAAAATCTAATCAGTTCTTCCCATTAACCAAACAAGATGATTGGCGAAAGACTTTTTTAAATGGGATAAGTGGTTCTTGAGTTATTGCGTAAACAGACATCCAGACCAACAGACAGACCGACACAAACATTTTTTTTGCTTAATTGGACTTAGAATCATGTAAAACGTCGAGAAAAGTGATAAAAAGTGGGTGTAAGATTTAGATTTTTTTTTGCGTGATTTTAAGACTTCGGTGTCCACCTGGTTGGTGGCCCGAAGTAATATAAAATAATATCAAATAAATCGCCATAGAATCCGTTAAAAAATAGTTTAATTTCAAGATCACTAGATGTTTGCTAGATGTACAGTTGTGAAGTAAATATTATGGTTAACTAATTATAGGTTCTGATGTAGGTATAGTTGGAATAAAACTGTAAATATTAGGTCGTTACATATGAAATTGCCGTTTTTCTTGAAGAAATTGGAGGAAACCTAATTTTCAGTACTAACATTTTTGCATTTTTTTTAGGAATGACAAATCCAAATTATATGATATTTTTTGTGTATGAATTAAGCTAACAAACAGCAACTTTATTACATTTTTGAAAAGTGACAGCTGTTAAGTAATACGAAATTTATCATAAAAATGGATAGCATTTAGGAAGTACTGTTTTTGAAGATCGAATTAATTTATCAAGCGGCCAATAAAAACAAAATTTAATACAGAGTTGTAAAATCTTGAAATCAACTTTCAAACAAAATATAAGTAATGGAAATAGCTATTAAATTACAGGAATAACGAACTCATGAATTTGTAAGAAAATTTCGGCAATTTCATAGCTATTATTTATTAGTTTGCAGACGAAAAGAATTTTAAGTAGAACCGTTAAGATTTATACTAATATTATAAAGAGAGAGAGGCCGAATTTTGTGAGTTTGTTTATAGACATTTTTGGGGTCGCTTAACGACCTCCGTCCTCCATGAGCGCAGGCCTGGGGGTGGCAGGTGAGGCCACCTGTCACCCCAGCAGAAGCAAGCCGGGACGGCGGGGCGACTAGCACCCGTCCCCCAAACCGCGGTAAGACGGGGACACCGTTGTTCCCAAACCCGAGGGGGCCATCTCGAAACCGGACATGGCCCAGGGTCAGTCGGGGTGCGAGGGATATGCTTTATGGGCAACCTTACACCCCGGCGTCTGAAGAACCGAGACGGCGTGCGGTTTTAGTCGGTTCAAGCCCGACATAACCGCCGGGGTACGAGGGTCAAACTGAAAGTTCTTAGAAAATCAAAAACTGATTACATTAGCCAGTTATTAGTTTTATTATATCTTTTCAAAATATTGTCCATTCACGTCAATACACCGCTGCAAGCGATGGAACCACTGGGAAAAGCACTTTGCCCACTCGTCCTTAGGGGTGTCTTCAATGGCATCGCGATACGCAGCCACCGCTTCTTCAGCATTCATAAACCGCTTTCCTTTAAGTTTTTCTTTAATTTTTGGAAATAAATAAAAATCACAAGGCGCGAGGTCGGGGCTATACGGCGGGTGACCCAGTAATTCAACGTTTGATGTCGCCAAATAGTCGATCGTTCGCTTGGCGGTGTGCGACGAGGCGTTGTCGTGGTGAAGGAGGATCCTACTGCGAGGTCGTTTCTCTCGAACTTTTTCCAAGACAAGTGGCAAACAATTGGTAGTGTACCATTCTGCAGAAACTGTTTTTTGATCCTCTAACACAATTCTTACGAAATGACCTAT
Organism: Cybosia mesomella; assembly: GCA_946251805.1. Classification (NCBI taxonomy): domain Eukaryota; kingdom Metazoa; phylum Arthropoda; class Insecta; order Lepidoptera; family Erebidae; genus Cybosia; species Cybosia mesomella. The sequence goes on from OX276411.1 coordinate 16,623,304, forward strand.
CCTTCCAAAGAACGAGGCCACCATTTTTTTTCCCGCACTTCGATCTCTCTTCACTTTAGTTGGCAACTCCTCGAAAGGAAACACCCACTGAGCAGATTGTCTTTTGGTTTCAGGATCATAACAGTAAATCCAGCTTTCGTCACCTGTTAGTATGTCGAACACAGCATTAGAGTCACCTCCGTTAAATCTTTCAATCATTTTACGGCACCAATCCACACGATGGAGTTTTTGAGCCTCAGTCAAATTATGAGGTATCCACCGGGCGCAAAGCTTCCTGACCGCTAAATGTTCGTGGAGGATTTTGTGCACTTGACTCATACCGATGCCTAAGCTTGTCCGAATCTGCTGATAGGTCACTCTTTTGTCAGTCTCTATCATACGCCGCAAAACACAGATGTTATTTTCAGTCGTCGCCGTAGAAGGCCGTCCCTCACGTAAATCATCAGTGAGATTAGTGCGACCACGTTTAAACTCATTAAACCAGTTGTAAACAGTCGCACGAGATGGGGCTTCATCGTGAAAGGCCAATCGTAGTCTATCATAACTTTCTTGTTGACTTAAATGACATCGAAAGTCATAAAAAATCATTGCACGAAAATTTTCTCGTGTTAAATTCATGTTAACGTGACACAGACAATTTTCAATTTGCCGCCAAATCGTAAAACAAAAGATAAATGAATGAAATATATACTCAGTAATATTGGCAAAGAGTTCTATTTTCAAATTTTAGAATTATTTTTTTATTATATTGTTTATAAGTGGCCAGTTCTAAGAACTTTCAGTTTGACCCTCGTATCAGAGGGGATTTCCGCACGAAAAAAAAAAACGCATTTTTGGAGTAATCTTCGGATTCACTGCAATTATTGGTAAAATTCTTTCACCATTTGAAATAAATTATCCCCGATACACATAGGCTATGTGTAATGTGTAAATTACGATGGTTTGAGTTAAAAAAAACTCATTTACTCGTAAACCGAAGCGAAGCGACGGCGGGTTAATTTAGCTTAGCTAGCGAGCGGTTAGCGGGAATATTGGTAACTTCGGTTATATAAATAACATAACTTCACGCCTGTATAGCCGAAGGTGTATTACACACCCTCGATTCACCAGTTATGTTTAGGTCCCTATGTTATAGGGGGCGAGCCTAATGCTATATCTACCGGGCACATTACCAAGCGAGCGATAATTATCATTTTTTAATAAACACATAACTACGATAAGTCATAGGTATGTGCCCGGGGCGACTGGGGATCGAGCTCGAAACTTATCTTATAGATAACAACTACTGGACCAAATCGGGGCAGTTTTAGAAAAAGGGCAGGTCAGGAGTACCCTAAACCGACGAGCATGCATGCAGAATGTAATGAGAGTGAATGAAGCGAGAGTATGTCAGGATCGTAGCAAATGGAGATCCGTGATCTCTGCCTACCCCTATGGGAAACAGGCGTGATTTTACGTATGTAATAACTACGGATACGTATATAGACTTAACTTCGGTTACAAGGATTCTTATTAAAAAACAATTACCTGGTCTGTTTCGTTCCATCTTGAGAAGTAGTTGAGACAGGCATCTCGCTCGGCGGTGTACGCCGCACTGCTGGGTATAGGACGCACCCCGCTGTCCACACACGTGATCGATGTCACCTGCAATAATTAAACGTAGAAATCAGTGACGATTGGTGGATTAGGAGGTTACTGGAGGAGGAACTGGTGGGGTAGAAATTTGATGACACAAATTTGTCACAAAATTCGGCCGGGTGGGTACCACCGTGCACGATTGCGAAAAACCCTCCATAGTAATCCAATTTCGGTTTGATTGCCTTCAGGGGTCAGCAAGTGCATAGCCGGGCAGGGGGGTTGTGGTCGCAGCACTAGTGGGACCGGTGGGGGTCACGCGGTGCTGCGACGACAATCCTCTTCTGATGAGGCCGTCAAGCTGAGTGCCACCATTGTTAACATGGTGGCTGTATGTAATGGTAACCCTCTTTCCTGAGACTTTACCTTCAGCTTACCATCAGGCGAGGTGAAGTCAAATTGACATGTCCTAAAAAAAAAAAAAAAAAACATTTGTAGGATATGTATTTACAAAAAAAAGTATATAAGTATGTTTATCCGCATTCTAGAACCCATAACACAAGCCAGTTAAACTATGCCTTCCTTGGTTCTAGATAGCGTTGCGTATATATCCTATAGGGTGGACCTCCCCTTGTCGGACAGTTCCAAATCAAACGGGTAAAATACAGTTACGACCAAGACACATACGTGCATGACTAATCTCGATGTACCGGTTTTGGCTCTGATTTCAATACATCATGTTAGTCACGTAAGAATCTATTACAATATCATGATACTCGAAAATCTAAACCACAAGTAATGTAGGCCATATCGCTCGTCCTCGAGCTAAAGCCTGAGCCTAGCCTAAAGCGACTAAGTGACAAAAGCGAATTTAGAGCTAGAGCTCTAGAGCTATATGACGACGACCTTTGTGACGTAGCGGTTCGAGTGCTAAGCCAGAGGTGGCGGGTTCGATTCCCGCTCAGTGCAAATATGTATGTTTGCATTGGTGTGGGAGTTTCATATGTATAATATGTATTTATTTACAAAAATAAAGTATTTAAGTATGTTTATTCGCATTCTAGAACCCATATATGACAAGCTCTGCTTAGTTTGGGTCTAGATGGCGTTGTGTACTTTGTCCTACAATATTTATTTATTATTAAACCTCTATACAAATAAATAAAACTGAAGTGTTTTTGTTTTACTTGTTTTTTTAGGGTACCGTTGCCAAATGGCAAAAAACGGAACCCTTATAGATTCGTCATGTCTGTCTGTCTGTCTGTCTGTCCGTCCGTATGTCACAGCCACTTTTTTCCGAAACTATAAGAACTATGCTGTTGAAACTTGGTAAGTAGATGTAATCTGTGAACCGCATTAAGATTTTCACACAGAAATAGAAAAAAGAACAATAAATTTTGGGGGTCCCCATACTTAGAACTGGAACTCAAAATTTTTTTTTTCATCGAAGCCATTATGTGTGAGGTATCTATGGATAGCTCTTCAAAAATGATATTGAGGTTTCTAATATAATTTTTTTCTAAACTGAATAGTTTGCGCGGGAGACACTCCCAAAGTGGTAAAATGTGTGTCCCCCCCCCCCCTGTAACTTCTAAAATAAGAGAATAATAAAACTAAAAAAAATATATGATGTACATTACCATGTAAACTTCCAACGATAATTGGTTTGAACGAGATACATATAGTAAGTAGTTTTTTTTAATTCGTCATAAATCGTAAACCGCAATTTACCTTTCATTCAAACAACTCAAATATAAAAATAAAAAAAAAACATTATTATGTTACTTGCTGCTACGGAACCCTTAATGGGCGAGTCCGACTCGCACTTGGCCGCTTTTTTTTATTATATATATATTCTACGACATTCTACACAGCGCTTTCTGGACTCAAAGTATGCATAGTTTTAACTAGCTTGTGTTATGGGTTCCAGAATGCGGATAAACATACTTATATTTTTTTCCTAATAAAATACATATAGAAACACCCAGACCAATGCATATATACATATTCATGCATACAAATATTGGCACTTATTTTGGCATTTGCATATTGGCAAATATATTCTACCATCAATCAATGGCGCCCATCGACGATAGATCGACTGGTGTGACCACACCAGTACGTTGGTAGTAACACTGCCAATTACCGAGATGTGACTGAACTCTACATAAACTTAGATTAAATATTTACTGACATCTACTGCTCGTCTCGAACACACGTGGTATTTATCTAATCTTATTATTTATGATCGAGACTACAATATTTAAAAAAAATTAATTATGTAAACTAAAAACAAATTTATTCATCTAGGTTACTAGGTAACAGTTATGAAAGTCAGAAGTTGTATTTACATTAGTGATGCAACGGAAGTATTCCATCTGCATCAGAAATAGATGTCAAAAGTAAATTCATTTGGAAGCGGAAACGGATGTGGAAGCGGTAGCGGAGAATGATGCGGAAGCGAGAACGGAAGTAAAGAAGACATGTGGACTAAGCACCCCTGTTCTCGATTATATAATCTTACGAGCTGTTTTCGGTTGCATCCGAGGTTTTGACCTCGGAACCCAAGTTCGCTTATTCCTCCTTCTTTGGCTTTTATGGAAGTCCCGACCGCGAGAGGAAAGCCTGCGTCAATCGGTAGGTATACCGGTTTGCAGGTGAGGTTGACTTTGCCCCGTAAGTCTTAGTGCGGCCAAAGTGTAGCCCCATAAAGCTGTGCTCTTTAGACCTCTTGAAAATCTTCTGGGACCTTTTGACTCACACGTTGCGATTGAAACGATTCTGTTTGCGGTGATTATTATCAGTATAGACACTATTTAAGGCAAAGCTCCAGAATGAAGATTTAAAAAAGGGATGCTTTTGATGTTATAGAATCTATAGTACCTTTTTTTTTTTTTTTTATCGTGCGGAAATCCCTTCGGATACCCCCCCGCCGGCCAGCGGCCGCCGGCAACCGCACGCCGTCTCGGGTCTTCAGACGCCGGGGTGTAAGGTTACCCATAGAGCATATCCCTCGCACCCCGGCTGACCCTGGGCCATCTCACCACTAACAGCATCGCTCATCCTGTCTCCTCTGAAAGCAGAGGAGTACGGAGAGCGATGTGTTCCCGCCACGTTGGGTATTGGCCGACGATCAATGCCAACCCTATGAAGGGGTGAAGGGGAAGCCATTGACCGCCGCCCAGGGTGTACCGGCCGCTCCGATTACGTTCCCCCCGGACTGCAGCGGGATCGGAATCGGAGCGACACTCGAGGAGGTTACCCAACACACACCCCAGAATCTATAGTACCTTTTTTTTTCGTGCGAAAGTTCCTTCGGGTACCCACCGCCGAACAGCGGGGGAGGTTATGTCGGAATTGAACCGACTAAAACCGCACGCCGCCTCGGGTCTTCAGACCCTGGGTTGTAAGGTGGCCCCATAAGGCATTTCCCTCGACCCCGGCTGACCCAGGGCCATCTCCGGTGTCGAGATGGTTTGGGAACCACGGTGTCCTCATCTTACCCCGCAAAAGGGGGGATAGGGACTGCATCTGCTGGGGTGACAGGCAGCCTCCCCTGCTACCCCCCGGCCTGCACTCATGGAGGACGGAGGTCGTTGAGCGACCTCCGGAGTCTGAGTCACGTGCGCCGCGCGGATAGCATGTTGCGGGCTCGACGGACCGGGCGAGTTCTACAAGCTATGCTTAGTTTGAGTCTAGATACCATTGTATAATACAATATGTGTATGTCGTATGTGTATGTCATATATGTATGTCCTATGTGTAGTATAATATACTTAGAAAATGCAACGTTTTCCTCAAGCAAAATTTAATTACTGTTTTCGCGGAAGAAACATTGAATTTCCAAGAAAAAAAAAAGGTTGGCTTGAAACTAATTAAGTTACATCCTCTTATACTGGTAGCGAACCTATCCACTTTTTACACGTTACATTCTATAGGCTACGGAATTAGCTTCCCATTAGACAAGGTATTTATAAGTAATTCTCATTTCCTCAGACCTTTTTTTTATGAATAAACATGACTTTTTATACCACTTAGGTGGTAGACAAGCACACGGCCCACCTGATGGGAAGCGGTTACCGCAGTCTATGGACGTGTGATACACCAGGAGCGTGACACTCGCATTGCCGACCCTGTAACACCTTCTAATACCTTTCTTGAAGAAATATATTGTAGCCGTGTATTGAGCTCATTGCGTAAGCTTTACGGGATCTTATGAATAATTAGTGAGATATGTCGACGGAGCCCTAGCCCTAGGACTTGTATACATTACCTAGGTAAAGCATGTAATGAAGATGTATATTCATAATATTTCATACATTGCCTGGACGCCGCATATTCTATAGAATACCTGAATTATAAAGATTGCCGGTAACCGGATTTTTTTAACGTGTGGCTACCCCCACGCGCTTCACCCAATCGGTGCCAATTATGGGGTGGGCGTGTCGGAATCAGACCGACTAAAACCACACGGTGTCCTCCCCAAGTGTCCATTGCCGGGCACCCCGGATAAGTCCTCGAAAGGATAACCCCAGGGTTACCACGGCCTCGCCTGGTGGGGTCGGGTTTTATCCTGCGTCGGTGAGTTGGCAGGCGTGTGAGTACACACACGACATCCCTCCGTCACGGCCAGCTTCTGTAAGGACGACGAGTCGGCCAACTGCTTTCCTAAGGCCCCGATCATGGAGGTCGGTAGTCCCGGGCGTAGACGAGTCTGCGGCGTGACTGCGGAACTCGGGGGACAGGGTTCTCTCCCGCTCCCTCTCCGCCGTCTCTTTCGCGCGCATAACCTGCTCGCAGAAAGAGGCGGCGGCGTGCCACTTGCTCCCGTTGGAGATGTAGTTTTCGTTTTCGTAGTTCGCAAGAATTACCGTAGATGGCTTCAGCGTCGCCTCGAGACGTATATAATATATCGGAGAATTTCGAATATCTGTGACGTGTAGCTCAGTTGGTCTGAGCATTCCCCCTGTAAGGGACTGATCGCGGGTTCAAGATCCGTCCTAAATGTTCTCCTTTTCCGATCTAAATCTTTAGGAAAGTTACATTCTAATTGCTTCAAAAAGTTTCATTTGAGATCTCTAAATGTCACTCAAAACCATATCAAAATCCGTTGTGTGGTTTAGAACAAGCGGCGAAACTGACAGACGCGTATGACAGACTCATGATCCTCATAACGATTATTGCGTCTATGGTATGCACTATGAATTCCGAGATCCGCTTATGATTTTTGATTGGTATATCGGTTTTTCCATACGTCAGACCTCCCAAACCCGGGAGGAAAACGTATTCTAGAGCCTCGTCTGTTAGGTGAGGTTGATTCCGGCCTCGAATATCTTAATGGGACTACCACCCACGCGTAGAAGGGACTATTGACTATTAGAATGATTAATTATAAGACGATGTTTAGGCTTACGGAGAAAATCTACAAAAGCATGATCTGACCTGCGCCTGTATTGATCGGAGAGTTGGCCCATTAAGGCGCAGTTGTGTACCTTTTTTAGGGATTTTCTTTAGAAAAGCCCTATTGCTATCGAGTTGTCGTCGTCGACGTCGTCGTTGCCAATTTTCTGTCACGGTTTTGGTTTTGAAGGAGATGAGCTATCGAGTTGCTGTTTTTGGTAATAGATTCGTGCTGGGGTGAACCATTGCAAGATAAAGAAAAAAATCGCAAAAAAAAAAAAACGCAAAATCGAAAATCCCTTGTATTCGGCTGAGCTCGTCTCAGGAATTCAACTTGTTTTTTCCTGCGCCGGTCAGAGGGGTGATTATGTTGGACTTGAAAAATAAAACCGCACGCCGTCTCGGGTCTTCAGACGCCGGGGTGTAAGGTGACCCAGAAGGCATTTCCCTCGCACCTCGACTGACCCAGGGCCATCTCCGGTTTCGAGATCGGGTTTGGGAACCACGGTGTCCCCATCTTGCCCGCTGCCCCGGCCTGCTTCTGCTAGGTGGGCGACCTCACCTGACATCCCCAGGCCTGCGCTCATGGAGGACGGGGGTCGTCGAGTTATCTCCGGCTTCTGTTTTGCCTGCGACACGCCTCAGTCGTCAAAAACTTTGCGCATGTACACTTGCCAACCAAAAGGCCAATATTGATATATGTCAAGTTTAATATATCTATATATATATATCTGGTGGTAGAAATTTGATGACACAAATTGTCACAAAATTCAGCCGGGTAGGTACCACCGTGCTCGGTGCAAGCCCGACATAACCGCCCCCGCTGGCAGGCGGGGGGGTATCCGAAGGGATTTCCGCACGATAAAAGAAAAAAAAAAAAAGGTATCACCGTGCACGATTGCGAAAAACCCTCCATAGTAATCCAATTTCGGTTTGATTGCGTTCAGGGGTCAGCAAGTGCATAGCCGGGCAGGGGGGGTTGTGGTCGCAGCACTAGTGGGACCGGTGGGGGTCACGCGGTGCTGCGATGACAATCCTCTTCCGATGAGGCCGTCAAGCTGAGTGCCACCATTGTTAACATGGTACGTGTATGTAATGGTGACCCTCTTTCCTGAGACTTTACCTTCAGCTTACCATCAGGCGAGGTGAAGTCAAATTGACGTGTCCTAAATATAAAAAAAAAAACTAGCTGACCCGGCAAACTTCGTTCTGCCTTAGAATGAAGTGGTTACCTTATCAGATGATTTATTTCATGAATGTCTCCGTGCACCCCTGCATTATAGACGCGAGATGGCGTGACGTTTTGATCATTCGACTCTGCCATAACTCTGGCTAGCGGGGAGTGGGTGTGACGGTTCTCGAAACCGGAGATGGCCCAGGGTCAGTCGGGGTGCGAGGGATATGCTCTATGGGCAACCTTACACCCCGGCGTCTGTAGACCCGAGACGGCGTGCGGTTTTAGTCGGTTCAAGCCCGACATAACCGCCCCCACTGGCACGCGGGGGGGTATCCGAAGGGATTTCCGCACGATAAAAAAAAAAAAAAAGAGGATAACCGTAGTGATTTCCGCAAAAATAACAACCACAGAACAACACAGAATAGCCGGAGATAAATCTACAAAATCAAAGATCATGAAAATATGTCTTCCCGTTCTTGAGTTTACCCTGCCGGAGAAAGCTAACAAAACCCTACTGCGCATCTTGAGTATGTTGTCAAGATTTTTGCCCCTACTTTGATTCAACTATCTATTAAAATTACATAACAGTTGGTTTTCCGATAAGATGAATGGACGTTTTTTTTCTTGATTTTATTCACTTTACGCAAAATATACAATTCAGATTAACAATCTGACTACACTACATTTTCATACATCTACGTATCTACATAATTCTTGAGAAAAAAAAGAATGCCTTATCACTGCAACTACTGAGAATACGGACGCCAAATTTTTAATGTAAATTAAAAGTAAACTGTCTTGAATTCTGCGGCACTACATTTTTAACTACCAACGCAAAAACGACGGGGTGTTACAAGTTTGACGTGTCTGTGTGTGTGTGTCAGTCTGTGTAGCTCCCGAACGGATGAACCTATTTTGATTTGTTATTTTTTGTCAGAGGTTTTTTAATTTTTGACTTGGATCATCTCTGAAACGACTAGGCTGATTTTGATAAGATTTTCATTAGCTAATCCAGTCCCGACCACCGTGGTCGGGGTTGGGGGTCAGTCGACTGTGGCTCCTGTAAAAGCCAACCAAACCAAATTATGGAAAGGAGTAGGCAAGACCCAAAATGTGAGCTATGCATGCAATCGAGATTCACTCGGATGAAATGGAGGTATACAGGAGGGCCCGAGGGGGCACTCTCGAAACTGGAGATGGCCCTGGGTCAGCTGGGGCGCGAGGGAAATGCCTTATGGGCCACCTTACATCCCGGCGTCTGAAGACCCGAGGCGGCGCGGCGTGCCGTTTTAGTCGGTCCAAGTACGACATAACCTAACGGCACCTAACGCCTATAACGGCACGTAAAAAAAGGTATACAGGAGGGGTTCGTGACTAAGTAGTAACTGACAAGGTTAGCACATTGTAAGGTTATACTAGCCAGGTCAGTCTGGCCATTCTGAACACATTGAGATTTATGCCTCGGAGAGCAAGCCGTCGCTCCCAGTTACCATATGGCCATCCGTGGCATTCTTACGGGTAGTTGGAGTCGTAAAAGACTTGAAATCGACCCCCATTTGAATTGGGCAAAAGGCTCAGAGGATGAGAAGTGGTATACAGGGGGTATATTAATGGGGTATTATAAAAGATATTCTTCAGCAGATGAGCCGTGAGCTTGTCTGCCACCTGAGTGGTATAAAAAAAAAGTATACTCACATTGAAATAAAGCTATTTTTAAAGGATTCTATCGCGATTTATTAGGTTTTATTTTATTTATTTATGTATAACATTGTGGAACATAGGTATTGCAAAAGATCTTAACACTAAACAAGTTGAATTCCTGAGACGAACTCAGCCGAATACAAGGGATTTTCGATTTAGCGTTTTTTTTTTTGCGATTTTTTCTTTATCTTGCAATGGTATACCCCAGCACGAATCTATTACCGAATCCAGCAACTCGATAGCTCATCTCCTTCATACCCAAAACCGTGACAGAAAATTGGCAATGATGACGTCGACGACGACAACTCGATAGCAATAGGGCTTTTCTAAAGAAAATCCCTAAAAGTATGTATCAGCACGCTGTCCTACCTAACATTGTGTATAAACTCAATTTAAAATATGGTTAGTTCGGAATGGGTTTTTTACTGTACACCAAAGAACTTTAACACTTACATTTTGTATTTAATGCCACATAGTAGTAGTACTACTACTACTGCCAGTGGGGACGCCGTTTGACCAGACGGGTGATCAGTCCTTCTATGTGGAGCCATTTCACCCAATTCCCCTATAACGACTGTTATACATATTCGTATGGCAACCGGGACCGACATCTTAACGTGCTCTCCGAGGCACGACCAGACCAATGCAAATACTCATATTCATTCATAAAAATGTTTGCACTGAGCGGGGATCGAACACGCGCTTCCTGCGTAGCGGCCGCGTTCAATACCGCTACGCCACGGAGGCTGTCACATAGTAGTAATAAGTCCATTGCTATCAACCAGACACTTATTCCAACACAAACAAAAAAACTCAATAATGCTTTACTTGATCCAGATGTTAACGTTCTGTAGTGGATATTTTGTGACTCAGATAAATATGATGCAATTATATAAAAATTTGTAGAACACTTTTTTTCTGTTTTATCTGCTATGAGAGACTGATCTTTGACTATATGGGACCCCATCAAGACCTTCAGGGCCAAGCTGACTGCTGACCGAGGGACGGAGCTCTGACAGCAGTTGCTCTCACAATGTGTTATCGTTGACCAATTAGGCATATCCTAAAACATACAGACTACACGTAAAAACCTCGATGGGCACGCCCCACAAAAACTTAAAGTTAAGAAAGTCTTATATTTGCCTTTAGAATGAAATCTGTAATTTAACTATTTTTACTTTTTAGTTATTTCTTGGTTTTTGAAGTCCTTTTTTTTATAAAGCGTTTACCTATTAAAATTCTGTGTTCATTTCCAACCTCAATTGCCTGAGGACACTGACGAAAATACTACTAATACTGTCACCATGGCTGCTGAAAACCAACAAAAACATTGGGCTTGAGGCTATTAATAGAATAACACCATAAATCCTAATAAAATCTGTGTAAAAATAGTTCTATTTAAATATAAACTCATGTATCTACATATATCTCAGAATGTTATCCGCATTCTAGAAGGCTGGGCTTCACCAGCGTGGAATTTTGATCCCGTTCCCTCAACCCATAGGAACCTATTCTAGGGATAAAAGTTTGCCTATGTGTTATTCCAGACTATAATCAATCCCACAGGCGACAAGTTTCAGTTAGATCCATTCAGCTGTTAGAGCGTGATTGAATAACAAACATTCAAACATCTCCACAAACTTTTGCATTTATAATATTAGTAGGATTTATTTAATTTATTTGGATGCATTGGCCAGAAGCTTTGGGATAAGTGATAAAGTTATGAACAGACTTTGGTCCTACTTTAAGAAAAATAAATTCCAGAATAATTGCAATAGCTTCCGTGAACTGATTAATAACAGAATGAATAAATTTATAAGCAGTTATGTGTGTACAGCTGCAAAACTAGTATGAGTTAAAGGAAATTGTTGTTGCTTGTTTCATAACTATTAGCATACCTAGTTATGTATGATATAGACAGGATAATGGACTGAATCATCTGACTCTAACAAATATGGTTACGAAATTTGTATAGAAAGTGGCACAGTAATTTTTTTCTAAGACTTGTTTTTGAGGTCATTGGTTTCAATAATAATTAGGACAGCTAACCCAGCTGTAGAATAAAATGGCCTAAAGAAAGTAAGAAGTAAGGTTTTAATGCACTATTTTCCTGCTAAAACGTGACCGACATTTCATTGAATTATTTATGGACATGTGTAAATAAAGTATGGCCATAATGTTAGTAAACTAAAAAAGGCACTTTATAAACACTTTATGTTAAATAGTCACAAGAAGTACAGTAAGGAATTATCATTAAAAAGAATGTTTAAAAGTCCGCATTGCAGGAAGATTAAAAAAAATGCCTGACCCCATGCATCAGAAGAGTCAAAACATTCATTGAACGCAAAAACTGGTAGAGTACAAATTATTTCTGAAATGGGTTGTCATTCCAGAAACTGTTTTGTAATCAGATCGGTCACAAAAACACAAAATAATCCAAGCGAATAAATGGTAAAAGTAAATATGGCGGACGAACCATCATGACATTACGGGTTGTTCCATTTAAAGATTTCTGCCTTACCTGTGGCGGTATAGTATCTTCTATCATCCTTTCGGTCTCCATTTTCTGCTATTTCACAAGTAACATTAACATTAAGTCCACTTAAACACCATAAAATAATGAAACCACTATCGTTATATACTCATCGCTCGCATGACGTCAAGCACTGTTAGTTTTTTTTTTTATTTTGTCTTACCAACTCTGTGCTGCAACCCAAGTCATACGGCCTAAGTTATACTTAATGTATTCTTTATAAAAACCGAGATAATTTCTTCAAAACATAATAAATGTATAGAAAGTATGGAAGTCAATGATTTTAACTTTAATTTACTATATATAAGTGGTAAAATCAATGTTAATCAGTAAAATCAGCTATTGATTCAATTGCAACAGTGAGTGTAACGGATCGTCTTGGTAATCAAAACGTCATCAAGTGATATTGTAATTTATGTACCCATCTGTCATGTATTGTAACTTGAACATAAATGTCATTTTATGTTTGGTTTTTACAATAAATCATTATAATTAATTTGTGTTTTAATTGAAATAAATATGCAATACTTATAAGAAGAATGTTTCAAACCCAAACTAAGAGAAAATTTATAATATAAAATGGGAAATTAGTTCATGTTACACGACTGACTGCTACATAAAGATAGATAATTTCCTCAGTAGCACAGAACACTAATATCCTGGTTAATAAATGCGATCGATTTACTAGAATTACAGCTTTTTATCAAAACCATTCCTTAGATAGGCACCTAGTGAGATAGGCACAAGGAATGATGGGAAAACCACAATCTGCGTGACTTAGGTATACTTACCTACATCTATACTATTATAAAATTGTAAATAAGCTGTCTGTACATTGGAGGTTAAAAAATAAAACAAGCTTTTATTTAAAAAATCAGTTGTACTAAAACGAAAATAATAGGGTTGTGCTGATTTCAAAAGCTTGTATGGCGCAACTTGTTGCTCTGTGTTCTAATTGAGATACAGTACAACTGTTTCTTTTTTAATGAAAGGTTAGCCGAGCCTATTGCCATGTACCGGGCACATTATTAAGCGAGCGATAATTAATACTTATTAATGCACACATAACTACGAAAAGTCAGAGGTGTGTGCCCAGGGTTACTTTTTTTTTTCGTGCGGAAATCCCTTCGGATACCACTCGTGCCAGCGGGGGCGGTTATGTCGGGCTTGAACCGACTAAAACCGCACGCCGTCTTGGGTCTACAGACGCCGGGGTGTAAGGTTGCCCATAGAGCATATCCCTCGCACCCCGACTGACCCTGGGCCATCTCCGGTTTCGAGATGGCCCCCTCGGGTTTGGGAACCACGGTGTCCCCGTCTTGCCCCGGTTTGGGGGAGGGGCGCTAGTCGCCCCACCGTCCCGGCCTGCTTCTGCTGGGGTGACAGGTGGCTTCACCCGCCACCCCCAGGCCTGCGCTCATGGAGGACGGAGGTCGTTAAGCGACCTCCGGCGCCTGAGTCGCCTGCGACGCGCGGCGAGCAAGTTGCGGGCTCGGCGGTCCGGGAGAGTTCTAAATCTCTCCCGGGCGCGCTCCGCCATCTCCTTCGCGAGCATTACATGCTCGCAGAAGGAGGTGGCGGCGGCCCACGCGCTCGCGCTCCGCACCATTGCCGCAATCATGCTGCCGAGCGAGAGGACTCCCACCCCGATGGCTGCCACGAGGTCACGCCTCGGCGCCTCCCACGCCGGGCAGTCCGCCAGCGTGTGCAGCCCTGAGTCCTCGCTCGCGTCGCAGTGATGACACTCAGGCGTTGGCTCCTTCCTGATCCGATGCAGGTGTTCCCCGAAGCACCCCTTCCCGGAGATCACCTGCGTCAGTCGGTACGAGAGGCTTCCGTGTCGCCTCTCTAGCCAATCCTCCATGATGGGCCTTACCGCCGCTACTGCGGCGTGCCCTTGCTCAGGGTGACTGCGGATTGAACTCGAGACCTCGTCTCAGCAGTCCGTTACGTACGCCACTGGGCTATCGCTGCTTTATTATTTATGCTTTATATTTTATATTGAACTTTTTAGTTTAAGCACAGATTACATAATATTATTCTAATGTTTAAGTAATTTCATGTAGTACCAGAGTGCTAGCCAAGATCAGCCGAAGGAGCTCAACACAACAAGTTGTTTAGTTCCAGACCACCTACTGTCTCCATCTTCAAACCTTGGATATCGTGTAGCACCAGAGCGTTTACTAAGACAAAACAAATGAGCTCAAACTCGATAGGTTTGTCTAAGGAGTTCCTATGGCCACCTTCTTACTTCATCATACTCTGAATACCCATCTGAAAACAAATGAGGTTTACCTTGTCTAATTTAGGAGTTTCTATGGTCACCCTCCTACTCCAACATCAGACCAGCTCCATGGCACCATATTAATGCATTGTCATCCAAAATAAACGTGTTTGCCAAATTTCATTTCAATCCGTTGAGTGTAACTGCTTCAAAATTCAGTTGCACTAAATACATACACACATACAGAGCAAGTTAAATAAAAACTTGGAAACACATATATTTTTTGATTTTCTTGTGTGCTTGTTCGCGGTCTACGCAAAAACTACTGAGCGGATTTTGTAGCGGTTTTTACTTCGGGCCACCAACCAGGTGGACACCGAAGTCTTAAAATCACGCAAAAAAAAATCTAAATCTTACACCCACTTTTTATCACTTTTCTCGACGTTTCACATGATTCTAAGTCTAATTAAGCAAAAAAAAATTTTGTGTCGGTCTGGATGTCTGTTTACGCAATAACTCTAGAACCACTTATCCGATTTAAAAAATTCTTTCGCCAATCATCTTGTTTGGTTAATGGGAAGAACTGATTAGATTTTGGGGTTTGTACGTTTCATTTCGTCATTTTTTAGGGATTTTCTTTAGGAAAACCCTATTGTTGTCGTCGACGTCGTCGTTGCCAATTTTCTGTCACGGTTTTGGGTATGAAGGAGATGAGCTATCGAGTTGCTGTTTTGAAAGAAAGAAAGAAAGAAAAAAGTTTTATTTGAGTTATCTGCACAAATCATCGCGCAGACCCAAATAGGGCCCCATCTCAGCATGAATGCTGCGTACATCATCAGTATACGCAGCGCTGGTTTTCAGATATGTTTCAGTTTTCGGTAATAGATTCGTGCTGGGGTGAATCATTGCAAGATAAAGAAAAAACCGCAAAAAATCGCAACATCGAAAATCCCTTGTATTCGGCTGAGCTCGTCTCAGGAATTCAACTTGTTTGTGTTTTTGACGTCGAAGACGTTTGATTTGATTTGATTTTCTTCATATTTATTGCTCAATATATAAAGACGCGTCGAATAATATGCATAAAGACTAAGGTCTGTAATTTTGAATAAAAATACTGCTACAAAAATATCTAAGTTTGGCCCGAAGTTTGACAATCACTGTGTGATTTCCGCCCCACTATTATAGATTTTATTAGATAGGTCTTGGTTGGACTTAAAATCTGTAATGTTTGATTGCAAATCAGCTAGCAAGGAAAATATAAATAAATAAATATTTAAGGACATATTACACAGCGCCATCTAGACCCCAACTAACCAGAGCTTTTCATATGGGTTAACATAAAAAAAATAGATACCTTTTTTGGAAATAAATATATATTATACATAGAAACACTAAGATCAATGCAAATATACATATTTGCAATGAGCGGGAATCGAACCCGCAACCTCTGACTGAGCATTCGAATGCTCTACCGCTACGCAACAGAGGTCGTCAATATAAATCTGGCATTTCACCGAAAGAGGTTGGACACCTCACGCTCTTCTTATTCATGTATTTCATGGAGGGAGGGAGGGATGTAGGCAGGGAAAAAGTGATGTAGGGAGAGAGGGGGGGGGGCGGATCAAATTTTCACTTCCGTCGGCACTCCCGGAGTGCCTCACACTGTTTTTTCAATACATCATCAATCAAATAAATAAAACTTCAATGATATACGTATTTACAACTATATAATATCTTTAAAATAAATCAATTCACCTATATGTAACAATATGTTTAATGAGATTACAATAGTGCCCTGTACATAACAATTTAACTATAAATACCTACTATTATTAATAATAGGTCTTTACCTATGAAATTGCCGAAATTTTCTTACAAATTCATGAGTTCGTTATTCCTGTAATTTAATAGCTATTTCCATAATTTATATTTTGTTTGAAAGTTGATTTCAAGATTTTACAACTCTGTATTAAATTTAGTTTTTATTGGCCGCTTGATATTTTTTTTTATACCACTAAGGTGGCAGACAAGTACACGGCCCACCTGATGGGAAGCGGTTACCGCGGCCTATGGACGTGTGCAACATCAGTGGCGTCAAAAACAGTAATTCCTAAATGCTATCCATTTTGATGATAAATTTAGTATTACTTAACAGCGTCACTTTTCAAAAATGTAATAAAAGTTGCTGTTTGTTAGTTTAATGTTGTCTCATTCATACACAAAAAAAACATGAAATTTGGATTTGTCATTCCTAAAAAAATGCAAAAATGTTAGTACTGAAAATTGGGTTTCCTCCTATTTCTTCAAGAAAAACGGCAATTTCATATGTTACGACCTAATATTTGTCCAATATAATGACATCCCTATACAATACAATTGTTTTGCAAAGATTCCTATTTTTAGGTAGACAGGCTGTACCGCGTCTACCACAGTGAGTGTACCGATGATCTCTTTTTGCTAACACCACCGTGTCTCTTACATCTCACGAACCAAGCGGTTCGGTACTTCCATTGTCGCACGATAAAGAACTAAAATGCTCTACCCGCGCACGTGTTTCCTTCGTCTTACAATCCGGGGTTCTTCACGCGGGGCGTGAAAAAGCAGCTGTCTAAGCCGTCAAGGTAGGGACCACCATTAGAGGATCCATAGATTCGATAGTATCTGGAATGGTGCCCCATATCTACTGGACTTCAACCTAGCTTCTTACCAACCAGCGGGGTGAAGTCAATTGATAGGCTAATTATTAAAAAAAAAACAAATTTGGTATAAATTTAAGACCACTACTTGAAAGGCAACATGGCGCTACTTAGGTGCTGTCATATTAATGACATTACAAAAAATAAAATAAAAAACCGACTGATCGAGTCAAGTTTGATGGCAGACGGGACCCATTAATTTTCTTTCGGTTTATGATTTACAAATGGGTCCCGCCTGCTATTAAACTTGATTAGGTTTTTTAGGGCGGGGGTGGCAAATTATGGGCAACCTTACACCCCGGCGTCTGAAGACCCGAGACGGCGTGCGGTTTTAGTCGGTTCAAGTCCGACATACCGCCCCTGCTGGGGTATCCGAGTGAATATCCGCACGAAAAAAAGTCTTTTAAGGGTAGTCGAGTTCCGGATTTTTTTATTAATTATTTTTACCCATAAAACTTATGACAGTCAACGTGACATTTTATTGGAAGAGAGCCCAGAAAGATCATGAAGCCGGCCCGAACTAGCAAACTCAGAATGGCCTATGGAAAAGAGGACTGATAATATAACGAAAGCTAAGGGGTATGTCTACAATAACATGTAATATTGAAGCTTGAATACCTGCAGTGCTATTCTCTAAGGACACAGCCTTGCGCGCAGCGTTGCGCTCGTCGACGAGCTCGCAAAAAGCTGCTTTGGATTTATATTTTATTTTAATTTTGATTTTAATTTATGATTTAGATTTAGATTTAGATTTCATCATCCATCAAAAATCTAAATCTAAATCTAGATTTAGATTTAGATTTCATCATCAATCAAAAATCTAAAATCTAAATCTAAATCTAAATCTAAATCATAAATTAAAATCAAAATTAAAATAAAATATAAATCCAAAGCAGCATTTTGCGAGCTCGTCGACGAGCGCAACGCTGCGCGCAAGGCTGTGTCCTTAGAGAATAGCACTGCTGGTATCTAAAATATAGGTCCCTCCATTGGATGACATTAATCCTTTAATATTTGCGCCTTTGCGCCTTGACGTGTTACGTCGCGAACAAATCGTGTAATGGTCGACCCACCCAACGCAGTGCTGCTCATGTATTTGCACGAAACCGCATGCTCGACGCAGCGCAGGCCCTAAGTCTAATTATATTTGACCTATAAATAAACTGTTCTACTGCTGGCTATATGATTTTTTAAGAAAGCGGTTGCTCTGTAGCCCACTTTGTTGACTCAGACTGGATGAGAAAACTTCGCAATCTATCGAGAGCATTAGTGCGAGGTACGGCCCGTCTACCCACTGGTGGGTGCAGGGGGAAAGCCAGTTTCCCCATGCACCCAATATGCCACTGCTAAGTAGTATTTCTTATATTACCTATATCCAGTCATAGCACAATGGGTGCATGGTGAAACTAAAATTGTCCTTGCTGTCACCAGCGAGTATGTGAAGGGAAAGTGTGCAAGGGTCGCGCGTCACAAATTTCCTATTGACCCACCAGTGGGTGCTCGGGACGTGTTATGGCGAACTCTCAGATATACATGTTCCTTTATTGAGCTGAGTGAGACGAAGTCGAGCGAAAGCTCCTCATACCAGACTTCAGGATTTTCTTTGTCACAGGTCTCCTCCTAGACTACTAATCCAATCAGAACCAAATTTGGCATGATTAAAGAGGTCAATCAGAGGAAGGTTTATGGATATATTTTGAAAAAATTAATGCTACTACAGAGGAATGATCACCGTAAAAAAAAATCCAGATGGAATTACATAATAACCGCTCGAGACACTGTGACCAAACTTTACACGCTCAGAAAGCATGTCCAGAGTTCTGACTTTCAAAAAGAATTTTCAAATTCGGACTTGCCACGGAGGAATGATCACTGTTCAAAATTTTCAAAATCTGATTCCGCAATAGCGGTCAAATCTATTGGACAAGAATCACGATGTCTCACTCAGCTCAACATTGCAAGCAGCGATTCGCCTTGCAGACCTAGTAGTATTTTCTTACACCGTTAAAGCAAATGATAATTAGTTTCTAATAAGCATTCGGCTTGTTGTTAAATCAGAGATGCATGACGGGACCGTTAACGAGATACACCAATGACTAGAGATCATTTGGGGGCCCTGCGACTATAATGTTTAAATACATCTATACTATTATTTTTTTACCAGCGGCGATAGTCCAGTGACATACGTAACGGACTGCTGACACGAGGTCTCGAGTTCGATCCCAAGTAGCTCTGGACACACACCTCTGACTTTTCGTAGTTATGTGTGCATTAATAAATATTAATTATCGCACGCTTAATAATGTGCCCGGTAGATGGCAATAGGCTCGCCCCCTATTACATGGGGACCTTAACATAACTGGCGAATTGTGGGTGTGTAATACACCTCTGGCTACCCCTTCGGGGATACAGGCGTGAAGTTATGTTATGTTATTATTATTTTTTTATATAGAATATTAGTAACCGAAATTACTAAAATTCCACCTAACCCCTCCAGCTAAGCTAAATTGCTTGTGTTAGGAATGGGTTCACATCGGTAGTGTAATGGCCAGGATTCGAACCCGGGACCTCTCGATCGTAGGGTCGACTCCTTAACCACTAAGCTACCGACGCTTAATATCAATTTGTAGTACAGTCAACGACACATGTAGCTTAACAAATTCTAATTTATTGATCACCTTACGCAAAATCGAAAATCCCTTGTATTCGGCTGAGCTCGTCTCAGGAATTCAACTTGTTTTGAATGCTTGTCTATTTATCTGTTTGTTCGACAAGGACGCAAAAACTTCTGAACGGATTTTGATGCAGTTTTTCTATTAGAAAGTTCTTGGTCAGACTTAAAATCTGCCGTATGTTTGATTGCAATTGGTTATGTAGAATCGTAGATATGACCAAAAATCAAATAACTGATTTCCGCGTCAGCTAGCTATATACATAGCAGTATTTTCTGCACAATTTTTTTACCATGTTTTTCTTAGTTTCACTTCGTGTCTGTGTTTGTGTTTCTTTCCCTCTGAAGCCAAAAATTGACACTTAATTTTCGACCACTTCTGATCACCCTAAAGCTCTGAAATTTTTTATGTAGGCTACCTTACATTTTCATATTTAATCATCAGAAATAGTCAGTAGTTAATAAAAAATAAAAATAAAACTTTTTAAAAACCACGTTTTCAACACTAAAAAACGTGGGGCGGGCGCTTTAATCCTTTAATGTATCGTTTTCCTTAGATATTCAATAATTTAAAAATTTCAAAGCGCCCGCCCCACGTTTTTTAGTGTTGAAAACGTGGTTTTTAAAAAGTTTTTTTTTTCTCTAATGGTTACATCAATATTTCGTTACTTTGCCTGATAATAAGCTAAAGGTCTCAGGAATGAGAGGGGTGCGACTGGTTGGATCACCTCCAAGTTTGGTGCACCCTGGGCAACGTGGGCGATGAAGCATCATTGATTGCTCCTCTGAAGTAGCTGGCGTCAACGTCAACGGCCAAGAGTCTGACCAACCGGCCCTTTTCAGGGCCAGCTGACCCCATTGCACGAGGGGGTCGGGGTATGGCGGGCCTACAAGGCCCGCGGGGGGTGATGGTCACTCCAGGTACCCCTCTGCTGTTATCAGAGGGGACACAGCGAATGGCCCAGGGTCAGTCGGAGTGCGAGGGATATGCTCTATGGGTAACCTTACACGTCGGCGTCTGTAGACCCGAGACGGCGTGCGGTTTTAGTCGGTTCAAGCCCAACATAACCGCCCCCGCTGACCGGCGGGGGGGGGGGGGGTATCCGAAGGGATTTCCGCACAAAAAAAAAAAAGGTCTCAGGAATGAGAGTCATCACTACAAACACCGGTATGTTACAATGGTGGCCCTCAGCTTGACGGCCTCACCAAATGCTTTTCACGCTCCGCTTATAGCACCCGGGACTGTAAGAAGACGGCGACGCGTGTGGTGGTAAAGAATTCCAAGTCTTCATGATGTGGTAAAGATACAAGGCGCGAGGCGCTTGGGGTTCAACTACAACACACCAATTTAACGACTCGATGTGTTGTCTGTAACCTAATCACTTAAATAACAGTGTGGAACCGCTTAACCTTAGGAGAGATTTCGCCTCCCTGTGCGTTTTCTACCGCCTTTATAACGGGGTGTGTTCAGAAGAATTGTTTGATATGATGCCCACGGCCACATTCTATCATCGCACCGCTCGCCACAGACAGGGAATTCATCCTCACACGTTGCGACCGGAAACGGTGCGTACAGTTAGATATGAAAGGCACTTCATTCCGCGCACCCTCAGGCTGTGGAATGATCTCCCTGTGGTTTTCCCAAGCGACTACAATATGGGGTTCTTCAAGAAGGGCATTAGAAGGTTTTTACAGGGTCGGCAGCGCGAGTGTGACGCCCCTGGTGTTGCACACGTCCATAGGCCGCGGTAACCACTTCCCATCAGGTGGGCCGTGAGCTTGTCTGCCACCTGAGTGGTATAAAAAAAAAAAATATATATATATTTGAGCTGAGCGAAGCGAAGCTCTTATACGCGGAATAGCCACTTCTTTGTCGTGGTACTTCTTTTCTCCTGCTTGACCGATCTTGACCAAATTTACCACGGTGATAGTGTGGACACTGAGGAGTGTTTTGAAGCGAGATGGTTCGTGTCTGATGTACCATTGAGGAATAATCACCGAAAAACAGTTTCACGAGCGCGCGGCCTTAGCTAAGCGCGCGACCGTAGTAAGATGTCTTATTTACAAGAGTTGCTCGCTCAGCTCAATTTATTTCAATGGCACCCTGCACTGAATTCCTAGTTATTGATAGTACGGGGCGCCTTTAGACTGGGCCTTAGGCGCTTGTCGACAGTAGCCAATAGAAAAAGAGGTTCCTGTATTTGTGACTAGGTATCATTCATATCGATGGTTGAAAGACCAAAGCAACAACGACAGTTGAAAGAAAATCACTTTTCGGTCAAGTGTTTATGATGTCGTTAAGGATAGTATTTCTTTGAATATTTGATGTCACTTGCACTCTTTTGCCTTTCAACCATATGGCATGTGGTGCGCAAACTCATAAATTTGATCTACAGAATTTCTATACAGAGAAAAAAAAAACAAATTCTTAAGCTAAATCATATTAATGTATAGACAGACCTTTCCATTTCATGTGACATAGTATTTGTCAGATTTTGTTATTCCTTGGTGTCGAATTAAAACTATTATTTAAACGAAATAAGTCAATATTTACAACAGAATAATCGATATATTGATTTTACTACATTGAACGTTGAATACAGCGTGATCATGAAAATTTAAATACTTTTCGAACCGAATTATTTCATCAACCTAAGTTTGTAAATAAACTGCAACATTGATTTAGAGATTAAATTCAGATTAAGGTGTGTTCAAACAAAACGCGGCACGCCACGTTATTTTTGGACAACGGACGCATTCATTACCTAATATTTGTGAGTAGGTATATTTAAACTAGTCGAACAGCAGCGGGCTACCACGACGCGCTTATAGCAATTCAGTTTTATTCAGCGGCGCTGAGGGAAAAAGACGGAGCTATACACGGTGTATAACTCAGCTCAGCGGCGCGTCGTGGTCAGCCTCCTGCTGTGCGACTAGTTTAAATATACCACCTACTCACAAATGGTTGCTTGAAGTCCAGCGAATCGCGTGGTACTTTACGCTCTGTATTTAGTCCCACATTTAGGGTTTCTAATAATCGCGATATCTCCATGAGAATTGGAAGAAAACAATTTTTAAGGTATTTTATCGGGTTTTAGTTTTTTAATTACACTGCGCCCGACGTTTCAGTTGCTTTTCAGCAGCCATGATCATGGGTTGACGAAGATTTTAGTAATTTTTGACGAGTAAAGTTATCTCAAAATACTCGAAGTACTCAAATCCAAGGAAAAGCAAAATAGCACTTCAAGACACTTTAAGGTCAGGACACTTCAAATATGACCACCGTTCTAATCTCTCCGTTACCAAGGCTGCTGATAGACAACCGTAACGACGAGAACAGGTTAAATAATAAAATAACAGAAATTAAAACGCGATAAAATCCGTCAAAAATAGTTTTATTTCAATGTAATATTCGCGTAAACTTCCCGACTATATCACGATTCTGAATGTTACTGAAAATATTTCAAACTGTTCCTCATCAAAATATAATATTTGAGCGAACAATGTCAGCTTATAGTTTGTACGATACTCTTGCCTATAGGGACGCATCCTTCGCATCAATAATAGCGGATAACGCTTGCCTATCCTTTTTATTTTCACACGCGCACGTCACCAAAGCTATTAAATGTTTATTAGAATACTCAGTCCTCTCTTGAACGAACTCCTCAAGCCCTTTTCTAGGCAAATAATAAGCCTTAACGTACTTATCCACGTAGTCTTGGAAAGGCACAGGTTTAAGACCAGATATCTTTTCCAATTTTAAAAATAACTGCCTGTAATCCAATTGCATCAACCCTCTTCCCCCATTGGAGCATTTCGTTGCGTTCGAAAATCCCTCAACCAATAAATGGACGATAAATTTTGAGACCATACTCCATATTGAATTTAACGCTTCCAAATTTATAGTGACTTTGCTGGAAACGTTTTCTAAGCGTAATGCGAACACTTGAATTTTACGGATTATCATGTCTACGTACGGACTGTGTTCAACCGCTACATTTTTAACATCCCATTTAACTTGTGACATAGCTATCAGTGCTGTTCCGGCGTCGACAGCTTTTGACGCTGAACACATATACACTGGCAGTCTTAGATCTTGCACAACCGCCAGAGTATTATCTTTGAAATGTTCTAATATCATTTTTTGATGAGAAGCAACTATCGATTCTAAATATGGTTGCAAGAACTCATACTGTCTAGCTAAAAATATTACACTCTCAACAGCCACTATTCTTTCAGAGAGCCCGTGTAAATTTTCTTCTGATGACATATTTAAATGTTGTGGCGATTCAGGACAAGATACTTTGCCGTCTATTTCTCCTGAATTTGACGTATCAATAAAGTTATTAATTCTTTTAAGTACCGCGTTCAATTTTGAGCTATATAATGTCGTCGACGCAACATCCAAATCTGATGTGAAAAATAGGTGTACGCTGAAGAAATAATAGTCAAACAATTGATTCATTAACATGACAACTTCTAAAGAGATTTGGGGAAGGTATCGACATATTTGTAAGTATTGACCGCAGTGTCTTAAGACAGATAGTGTTGTATTCGTCACTATAACGCTATCTCTAACTTTATTCGGACTCCCGTTAGCCGATTCTGGTCGATCGTTCTCATCTACGAAATCCCTTTTTAATTCTTCGGGTTCGTCGTCAGAATCGTCGCTAACTAATTCGGGTTCTAGACCGAAAATATCATCGTTAGTAATGTTTTCGTTACGGAAAATTTCGAATGGAGTATGATTGGTACCCTGTTTGAAATATTTCGCAATATACACGCTATCGTCCTGTGAGTGCACTGAGGACGCACTGTCAGATTGTGCTTTCACAAAGGACGTATCAGATCTGAAATTCAGGTACTTTTTAAACTGTTTAAATTCTTGTAGATTAAGTAAATTGAAGGTAGATTTGACTGGACACTGTTCCCAACCTTCATTCTCTAAAAATAGTTTTAGTTCTTCCATTCTACCTCTATGATAGTTCTTTATATATAAAACGCTTTGAGTCTTTATAAAGTCTTGCAACAGATCTGATTTATCACCGCAGAAAACTTCAGCTACCTGCGTCAGCTTTCTTAATATACCTAACATTTGTATAAACTTTTCAAAGGGGTATTCTTCTAATCCTGAACTTTTGAGAAAAGCAGACACTTTCGCTTGAACATCATGCCAGATTCTGACCAAACCTGCTTTTAACTTTTGCCTGATATATTCTCGACTTACATTCTTTTCTATTTCAAAAACGTTATTCGAAATGGGCACTGTTTCTTCGTCATCATACTTGGAATGCCAATCAACTAGCAGGAAGTAACTCTTCATGATTAAAAATAAATTTTCACACAAGTTGAGAAGGCAGATGGGAGCTTTATTTGGTTGTACTGATTGACACATATCTTGGAATTTCATATCTACGGAATTTCCGACATAATTCTTAACAGCTTCTATCGAGGACTCGTTAACAGCTGATGAATAGTGCATGTGTAGTTGTTCCATTGCTGCTTGTGTCTTACCAAGCAGCGCATACGCCTTCCTCAACTTTCTGAAGATATTATCATCAAATTTGTAACATATATTTGAAAGAACAGAATCCAGTTTCTCTTCTGTCATGTCCAAGGTGTCCTGGAGCCTCGTGGCCAGATCTGCTATGCAGGTATACTCTTTATGATTGCTAGCAGCTTTTTTACTTTTCAAAATTAGTTGAATTGCTTCGTAATATTCTCTCTTGGTTAGCAATTCAGCTACATCGGTCTCGACACTTCTTAAACTTCTGAGTAGCTCTAAGGATTTAAGGACTGACCTGATGATTTGCCGTTTCCTGAAATTGGCCAGAATAACGAAGGTGGATATCGTTAAGTGGTTGGATGCTGCTCTGAGCTGTTCCCTGGCCTGCTGACACGTGTCTAGAGTGGTGGACAGTTGAGACCGGATGGTTTGGATCTCTTTGAATTCTCGGTCGCAGTTGTCACGCTGTTGAGATATTAAATGCAGCGCTTTGCCAGATACTACCTGTATAAGAAAAAAAAAACATCCGTCAGGTATTTTTTTTATCATTTTTACACGAGTGCCCAAAAAGAGTGTATATTTGGGCATTCACCATAATTATTAAAATACCAGTCCCGATTTGATAAAATTACGTTTTTGAAACGACACTTATAAAATGAAAATTTCAAAATCTAATTGAAAATGGTTCATAGTGTGCGTGATTCTGAAGGTTTCATAATATCACGAAACCGTAGGTAGGTTTTGGTTTCATATTGAATACCAAAGTTTTTTTATGTGTTTATTTCTAAACGAAGTGATATCTGCACATGTACCTTTTTTTTTTTTTTTCGTGCGGAAATCCCTTCGGATACCCCCCCGCGTGCCAGCGGGGGCGGTTATGTCGGGCTTACGACTGACCCTGGGCCATCTCCGGTTTCGAGATGGCCCCCTCGGATTTGGGAACCACGGTGTCCCCGTCTAGCCCCGGTTTGGGGGAGGGGCGCTAGTCGCCCCACCGTCCATTGTAAACGTGGCGTTACGTATCGGGTCCATGAACATGCAGAAATGTATATATGAGGGCGTTGTCACAATCCTAATATTATCTCGAGAGACACTGCCTATAATTTCTTTAATTTTAAAGTTTCAATATAGCTTCGCTTTGAATGTAGCAAAAAAATTGTTTAACTGTAACTTCTTAGTACGCTTACTGGCAGGGCAATCGTGTTTTTAAATTTTTTAACGGCTGATGAATGGATGACGAATTTTATCCAAATTCGACATTAATTTACACTGCTAAAGTACAGGGAGTATTTTTTTAATTTGTAAATAATTTTATCTGTTGCATTACCAAAATATGCTACTAGAGCCCTTCAAACCACACCAGTTATAAATTTGCCATCGCAGAACATGAGATACTGAAAATTAATTGCAATTGTCAGCTAAATCTGGTAACTCGACCTTATAACAAATGACACGCACTGATTAAGCAGGCTGGGCGTTTGTTTGCCGACTTAGCCTGTATTTTTTTTTACGTTTCGCAACTCCCACGAGCTTGCGGTGCCAGCGATGAGGTGGTGGGTATGTCGGAATCGAACCGACCGACTCAGGTCTCGATTATGGAGGTCGGTAGTCCTGGTCCGCTTACTCTCCGCCGTCTCTTTCGCGCGCATTACCTGCTCGCATAAAGAGACCACGGGTCTCAACATGCTCTCCAGCGAGAGAACGTCCACGCCCAGGACCGCAACGAAATCCCGGCGTTTACTCGCCCACGCTGGTTGTTTAATATAACCTATGATTGATTGATTAGCGCGCCTCATGCCTCAGCTGTCGCGCTCCGCAAAACCACCTAACAGGCCTTAAAACGATTTCAGTGCAGTTAAAGTAGTAGGTACTAATAATAATTTCGGGGTGCGAGGGATATGCTCTATGGGCAACCTTACACCCCGGTGTCTGAAGACCCGAGACGGGGCGTGCAGTTTTAGTCGGCTCAAGCCCGACATAACCACCCCCGCTGGCTAGCGGGGGGGGGGGGGTATCCGAAGGGATTTCCCCACGAAAAAAAGGTAGGTACTAATAATAAATCCAAATTGTCGGTAACAAAATAATAAACCAAAAGTGTTAATTTCGAACAAGTGACCACAGAAATTTGTGTCGCTAACGTCGCTCGGCTAGCCAGAATTATTCATAGTTTGATGTGTTTTCAAATTAGATTTTAAAATTTTAATGTTATGGGCTTCTAGTTTCGAAATCGCACTTTATAAAAACTTAATTTTACTGAATTCGGCCCCAGTAATTTAGATAGCAGCTTCGTACGAGTAAAATGATCGCTTTGTTTTAGGACGACACACGGACGTCTCAACTGAAGTTATCTTCAAACCTGACGGATGAAGTACTAACCTGCTGCTGCCTCTTCAGCTTAGTGAACATCCGTTCTATATCATCGCAGGAGGTGGCTGGGGCGTGTTCAAGAACAAACCGTCCCGCGTCGAATTCTGATGGGGGCAGGAAGTAAACATTCTCAATTTCACGGAGTACCTGGTTGAAAAAGATTTTTTATCAACACGCGTTTAATAACTTCGTTAGTTATTTTCTAAAGATTTAGATCGGAAAAAGAGAACATCTAGGACGGTTTGATTGTTCTCTTTTTCCGATCTAAATCTTTAGAAAAAAGTAAGCATACAAAATGCAATTGAATTCGTTAGTTATGTTAATGTCTGTTAGTAGGATTGTATATAAGGGAATCTTTGAATTCGATTTTGGAGCAATTGAAAACGAAATAATAAAAAATTTTGTATGCTTATCTAGGGCGGACAACAGTACAAAAATGTAAGAAGGTTCAGCACCACAAAACCGTATTTAATAAGACATAAAGTGAAAAAAAAACCGTTCCCGCAGGGGGAACGCACAGGTAGATTTCGTGAAGCAATTAATATTATTTTTTAACATGTTTAATTTTTTTTTCTCGAAAACGGTAACTTTTAGCGAATAACTTTTCAGACATTTATTTTAGACTTAAAAATGGCCTATCGATTAAAAATGTTTCCGACACGAAGAATGTTCACCGGTTAGAAGTTATGATTTTTTTCCCGAAAAAATTTGGTATTTCCCCCCTCCACTTTTCGTTAAAGTTTTAATCTTATAGGTTTATAATTAAAAGTTGTTGGTATTCATGTATACTATGGGATAAAATAGAACGGTTCGAATATCTTTCATGGAACGTGAAATTTTGAGGAAAAACTGATTTCACAAAAAGTGAGGCCCTACCGTCCCCTTAGGTCGGATTCCACCAATTCACGAACTTAAACTAAGTTTACACCCAAGCAATTTTTGACCGCAGTTTGAAAGCGATCGGGGCAAAAATGCGACCGTGAGAGTGCCGCAAATTTTGGGAAGTGGAACCATACATACATATATATATATTTAAACTTTTTGACCAGTGGTCATTTCGGACTCAGGGGGTCATAACTAGACCTCCTATGAAGATTTTTTTTCTAAATTCGACAGTAGTCAAGAAACCAATAGGTAGATCGATTTCATCGAAATCTTTTTTTTTTTTTTTTTAATAATTGTTAATGAATTTGACGTTACAAAAATAGAGTGAATAATTTTTACTTTTTAATTTGTTTTATTTCCCAACCATTTAGTCGCCCGTCTGCTTATAGATATCCGTTATCGCGCGTGGACGTCCATACGAAATATCACCCGCCCACAGGCCGAAATTTCAAGAATGCTCTATAGCATATTTGGCAAGTACTTTTTTTTTTTTTTTTCGTGCGGAAATCCCTTCGGATACCACCCCGCGTGCCAGCGGGGGCGGTAATGTCGGGCTTGAACCGACTAAAACCGCACGCCGTCTCGCCTACAGACGCCGGGGTGTAAGGTTGCCCATAGAGCATATCCCTCGCACCCCGACTGACCTTGGGCCATCTCCGGTTTCGAGATGGCCCCCTCGGGTTTGCGAACCACTTTGTGTTATTATGGGGCAAGACGGGGACACCCCGTCTTGCCCCATAATAACACAAAGTGTCATGGCGATATCTTCGAAAATAACGAATTTTCATCACCTATTTTAACCTCCTCAAGCCTTTTTTTCGCGACAAAAGGCCTATGTCCTATCCCAAGCTCTAGCCGATCTCTGTATCAAATGTCATCACAATCGGTTCAGTGGTTTAGGCATGAAAGGTAACAGACAGACAGAGTTACTTTCGCATTTTTAATATTATTATAGATTGCACCAATGGTGTGATGATTATAGAAAACACTGGCTATACCTTTTTTTTTTATCGTGCGGAAATCCCTTCGGATACCCCCCCGCCGGCCAGCGGGGGCGGTTATGTCGGGCTTGAACCGACTAAAACCGCACGCCGTCTCGGGTCTACAGGCGCCGGGGTGTAAGGTTGCCCATAGAGCATATCCCTCGCACCCCGACTGACCCTGGGCCATCTCCGGTTTCGAGATGGCCCCCTCGGGTTACACCTATCTCTGAGAGAGAAAGAAGTGAGAAGGCATGTATACATACGAATATTTTCAAACTTTTTCTAAAGATTTTAGATCGGAAAAAGAGAACTTCTAGAACGGGACTTGAACCCGCGACCAGTCCCTTACAGGGGGAATGCTCTGCCCAGCTGAGCTATCTAGACACGTCCCAGATATTCGAAATTCTCCGATATATTTTATCTATAACGTATACTTCAACTTATTTTCAAACTTACTTCTAGATCTGCCGCAGAATGCGCAGCGCTGAGTGATCTCGAATTCACCCCTGGAGGCGCGTTCCTCTTCTCTAAGCCGTCTTCGGAAAGCATTTCTCACGCCTGTGAAAATATAATACAAATAGAAATAAAGAAATAAAGTTATTTTTCTTTATTTTTTTTATGTAGACATTCTATAGATACAGATAGATGATGACGACCTCTGTAGCGTAGCGGTATTGCGTTTGACTGCTAACTCAGCACTCGCTGTTTAGATTCCCGCTCAGTGCAAATTGGTATAAGTATTAGCATTGGTCTGGTAAGTGGCAAGTATCTATGCATTATTATCGCATTCGAGAACCCATATGATAACCTCTGTCTTAGATTGGGTCCAGATCAATCAATTAGTCTATTGCAGTCCACTGCTGGACATAGGCCTCTCCCATTGTACGCCATAGCACCCGATCCTCCGCCATGCGCATCCAGTCTATCCCAGCTACCTTTTTCAGGTCGTCCGTCCATCTTGCTGGGGGACGTCCTACCTTCCGTTTAGATCCAGATGGTATTGTGTAATTTGTCCTAGAATATTTATTTGTTACTAGCTAGTTGACCACGGGTCCGCCCGTGTGGAATTCTGTTACCGTTCCCGTCTGTCTATTTCGCACAGGAACCCATTACCGAGATAAAAAAATTGCCTATGCTTTATTCCAGATTATAATCTATCCCTGTGCCAAATTTCATCTAGATCCGTTAAGCCGTTTTTGCGTGAAACAGTAACAAACATTCATACATCCAAACTTTCACATTTATATTAGTAGGATTGCACACCAAACAAAGGATAATAGGAGAGGAGGAGTTGAAGGATCTGAAGGTGGAACGGATCGCAAGATTCTGCAAGGATACAAGAAGGTTTGAAGGGTCGCCGTGTATGCTGGAATAACCACGCTCTCCCCAACGGGAGTGTTGGGGAAATGGATGAAGTGGCTCACAAGCTTGGTGGGTGGATCGTCCGTCCGGCTTCCGGTGTCCCCATTTGAAATAATAATATAAAACGGATAATATTTGATAATAGTTCTACAACGGGTGATATTATCGTATTTTGCGATTTGAATACAAAGGCAAATTTAAATCGGAGAAGTCAACATCAAGGACGGGACTTGAACCCGCGACCAGTCTCTTTCACTGAGCTACCAGAATAGATAATAGTGCTGACGTACAGAATTTTACTGGTGGTAGAAATTTGATGACACAAATTTGTCACAAAATTCAGCCGGGTAAGTACCACCGTGCACGATTGCGAAAAACCCTCCATAGTAATCCAATTTCGGTTTGATTGCGTTCAGGGGTCAGCAAATACATAACCGGGCAGGGGGATTGTGGTCGCAGCACTAGTGGGACCGGTGGGTGTCACGCGGTGCTGCGACGACAATCCTCTTCTGATGAGGCCGTCAAGCTGAGTGCCACCATTGTTAACATGGTACGTGTATGTAATGGTGACCCTCTTTCCTGAGACTTTACCTTCAGCTTACCATCAGGCGAGGTGAAGTCAAATTAACGTGTTCTAAATATTTAAAAAAAATGGAAAGTCACCTCCTCCACCGAAATTGGTTACCTCACCCTCCCTGGTGATCAGTTCATAGGTAATATGTGTCTTAAACAAGGGCTGTGCTGGATTCAGACTGCTGTCCGAACCAACCTCAGATGTGGCAAAGAGATTGTGTTGTTTGGCCACATCGGCCAACAGTCTACAGCAGTGAGGTCACAGGACACCACTGCTGGGATTTAGTTTTTAAGTTTAGGCTAGATACTTTGAATGATATATGCCCTTTTTTATCATCATCATCATCGTATCAGCCGTAGGAAGTCCACTGCTGAACATAGGCCTCCCCCATCGACTTCCATTTCGACCGGTCTGTAGCGGCTACTGCATCCACCGAGTCCCTGCGCTCTTTGTTAGGTCGTCTGTCCACCTTTTTTTATATTAAGTCTATTTTAAGGTATACTGGTATATGATGGGGTTGACATGTGTGTTTAGGTTAAAACCCGAGCAAAAAAAAACAAGGATTAAAAAAAAAGTGGTATGTCTTGATCGCACATGAATACATTTTAAATAATGCCAACCATTACATTTCTCACAAATCAACATAACCATACATGTACACAATCTATGTATATTGTAATTCCATAAATTTTTCAGAGAATTTCCAGGGTAACGTGGAACGCAGGTGAGTTCTTACTATGACAAAGCAAATATGTATATAGATATTGTCGTTGAATTTCAATCAGCCCGTAATCCTAGCTGTTATTGTAACTTGATAAACTGAATTCGCTGAGACCATGTATTCTAGGAACTTGAACTTAAAAAGTATGGATGATAAAATTGTTAGAAAAACTGCCTGTATAATTTCCTATTAACATCTTCGGAGTCGAAGCAAACAAACAAACGAAGCAATCTTCATCTTAGCTGGTATACATGCCCTCTAACAAACTCAGCTCTGGTGTTGAGTTTCCTCTCAGGATTGAGAGGTCAAATGGCAGTCACTCCCGTAATAGCCAAATACATCAAATAATAATGAAGTATAAAAGTCGACTTTGCATTTTGAAGTGAAGGCCTGATGCAACTAAAATCACCATTAAGATCATGTTGTTGTTGCTGAAACGGGTACGTAGCTTTTCGCTCCATCATCTCAGCGTTGTGCCTGATTGCATGCGAGGCCTACACTTCGATCTTGGGCATCCATGGTAATGAGACCATGTCATCCCTTACAACATCAAACCAGCAGTTCTTGGGTTCATAGCTTTGGTGTTCTCATTTATGCTGGGTACTAACTAATCAAACAACCGCAGCCAACAGCCTCCGTGGCGTGGCGGTATTGAACGCGGCCGCTACGCAGGAGGCGCGGGTTCGATCCCCGCTCAGTGCAAATATTTGTATGCATGAATATGAGTATTTGCATTGGTCTGGTCGTGCCTCGGAGAGCACGTTAAGATGTCGGTCCCGGTTGCCATACGAATATGTATGACAGTCGTTATAGGGGAAATGGGTGAAATGGCCCCACATAGAAGTGCTGAACACCCGTCTGGTCAAACGGCGTCCCCACTGGCAGTACTACTAACTAATCAAACAAAGACAAACAAATGCAATCATGTGGGAATTATTGATCATTGCCACACACTGTTGAGGTTGCAAATAATAATGTTTATGGCAAAAAAGATTACACAGCTATACAATTAATATACATCATTGCATGAATTTTATAAAATGTTTAGGACATTGCAACATACTATGCTCGATACATTAGAAACTCTGCGTCTTAAACTAGGAATAGCCCTGTACCTTAAGAGACAGTTTTCCTCCAGGCATTTATATTACGAACGATGACAGGTGTTGGTTGATCTTGGCATTGTACTGACAATTAATTAAGTCAAGGATGTAATATGTGTGTGTGAGTGCGTGACTGAGGGTGTATTGGTGGGTGTGAGGGTGTGTGGTGAGTGTGTGTATATACGTGCGTGGGTAGATGTATGGGTTTTTGGCAATACATAATATTTGATTATTAATGTGAGGGAGTTTTGTACGAACTAGTTAATCTTGTTTAATTTTATGTGATGTAAGTAAGTAAGGACTCTGTGCTGAAGTAATCTTGACTTAGTAACCATTCTGTCACTTTGAACTTAACTGTGTGTTTATTTAAGTGAATTATCTTGAGTTCTTTGTGAATTTTTTTTTGTAGATGTGCGAGCTTAACTCATAGTAGTGGTGTTCTGCTAAAGAAGTCCTGTGTTGAATACCCAAAGGTGGTATTCTTCTTTTATTATTATTTTGTGGGGGACTACATCTATGCCTCTTCAGCGTACATTGCAGCACAAACAGTTGCCGAACCGTAAGAACTTTGCAATCTGCGTAAAGCTTGTGTGTTAGGTACCTATATGGCTTCCTCATCATAACCTTGAGTATTGATCTTTGTGCTTTCTCGACTCTCAAGAAGTTTTGTAAGCACCACCCCATGCTACAATACAATATCCTATTATTGATTGACACAGGGCATAATATACCATCCTCAGGGTATCAAGATTTGCTGACTCGCGTAGTGCCTTGAACGTGCAAATGAGACGCATAGTTCTCTGCGTTACTGTATGGATTTGTTTGTCCCATTTTAGTCCATCATCCAATTGCACTCCTAGACATTTCACCACCTCCACTCTAGTTAGTGGAAGACAAGAGCATGGTATTGATGGAATAGAGCACGAGTGAGCCGTTAGGGTGAAACTATTTGATGGTTTTGTTATATGTCTTAAACCGAAAGGAATGTATACAGTTTTGGATAGATTTAGGGTCAACAAGTTACAATTCAGCCATGTCATGACAACAAGATGACATGTCTCTCAACGTAAAAGTCTAATTAAATAAAAATCCAATTTCAATAGGAATATAAATTTCTATATAATGATTACTGGTGAGGGACTAATGTCAAGTCTTGGGTGTTTTTAGGGTCCCACCAAAGATTCCTAAGCCAACCTCACCCGCAAGCCGGTATACCTGCTGATTGACGGATGAGGCTCTGATGCATGCTTTCCTCTTGTAGTAGGTGTAGGGGGTCAGCCAAATCAACACAATGAGTAGGAGAGCGGACACCGGACTCTACCTCCAAGCTTTGGATCCAATTAGCCTCTGTGGTGTTCCCGCTCAGTGCAAATATTTGTATGCATGAATATGTCTATTTGCATTAGTCTGCGTATTTATATGTAAAATATGTATGAATTTAAAAAAAAACGGATATAAGTATGTTTATTCGCATTCTAGAACCCATAACACAAGCTAGTTAAACTGTGCTTACTTTGGGTCTAGAAAGCGCTGTGTATAATGTCTTACAATATTTATTAATCGGCACTAATGCTGTGATGACAATCATGACTAATGATAAGTCTTTGTAATTTAATATTAGGCTGTTTCTGAGCATTGATTAAATCAGCAGCCTAAAACTTAACAAAAGAAATAATTACGTATGTACATGTTCAGTAGTCAAAAAATAAGTTAATGAGTGATTTAATCATAATTAGATATGACTTAGATTATACTCTTCCTAAGCACATTAAGCAGGGTGTACAATCAGACTTTATCTAAAAGTATAAATACTTATTAAAGATAAACATTACAGCGAGTATGTACTGACCTGAGTTGATATAAATAATGAATTATTTACACAAACACTTAAAATTCAAACTGCGTGTGGAAAAATGAAAAAAATCAATGATTTTCATTATTCAAATTGATACGCGCGTTGTTGTTCACATAAATAATGTACGAATTGAGATATTTTGCGCATAAATCATAACATTTTAAGTCATTTTACTATAAAATGTACAGTTGCGAAGACTGACTGACAAAGGTGACAAATGACACCTCTGACACTAGCAAAATAAATTGACAGATTGTCACTAATGTCAGATATTTTTTAAGTTTTTTTTTTTTTTGGATATTTTATGGCCTGGTAACGGAGACCTTTAAGCCAAGTCTTATTTCAATTTCAGTATTTTCACTTTGTTCAGCAATTTTATTTTAATTATTTAAATCGTCCCCACAGTATTTTTAATGTATTTATATAACGCACTGTAACACTTTTTTTTCTTGAGCAAATCACACAAGTGGCGGCGGGAGGTATCACTAACTTCTATTATTTCACTTGCCAATACTAGTCTTTGAAAAATGAACGTTTGATTTTGACACTTGAAGAAGATATGGTTCATATCAGCGATCTCGTCATTGCAGAAAGTGCAGATCTGGCTATTTATTATATTGAGTCTTGCGAGGTGTGCGGGTGCAGTGTTGTGGCCAAATCGCAATCTGTTGATTGTGGTAATGAACTCACGGCTAGCTATATTCAGCTCATCATACCAGGGCCTTCTTGGTAAGTTCTCTTGGATACTTCCATACCATTTTCCTTTACATTTTTGATCCTCTTTCCAGAAGTCTAGCCACATCTTTTTTAAGGAGATATTTACATCATAATAATAATCGGTCATAGGAACATGCACCACGTTTCTGACGTCAAGTGCATTGACCCCTTCGACTTCGCTGTATTAACTTTTTATGCCAGAGACTATAAAGAATATTCAAAAATAACTTTTGTATGGATTCTGGTAGATGTTTTATCAATAAGTATGGGAAATCATCTAAACCAGGACTAGTATTTCTCCTAGATTGTATACTTATTAAAAATTCAGACCATGAGAAAGGATCCAACTTGTAAGAACATTCTCATTCAGGCCACACCATTCTCGTATATTATCTGTATTCCTCTTCCTATCAGCCAACCTTACCACACATACTACGCAATGACCGCATCTCCACTGCATTCACTCTATTTACATGATTTTTCATTCCCAACTTTCACTTCCATACATTGATGTGGGGACTAGCAAGCCGTTATGAACCGCCAGTCGCAACTATTAATTATATTAAAAAGAGAGAAATACGTACCTATTTTAAATGTTTTTACATAATATAGTGACAATTTTTATTCCCTACACAACACAACTTCAGAATTTTGATGTGTTTGTAGCGTCCATGTCGTATGGTCACGGATCTTCATATAGTATAGTTACAAAAGAACCTCCGTGGCCATAATAAATATAGAGTATAGAAAAACATTTCGAATGTTCGACCATCGACAGATACCTGTCAGCTTGTTATAGTAAAAATACATATTTTTTTCATCATAAGAAATTGTTATGATAATCGAGAATCTCAGTTTGTGATGAGCTAATAAATGATTAGCACATTATTGGAGTTTATTTCACTTATAGTATCTCAACATTCAATAGACCTTCTAACTCCAAATTGGTGACCCCGACGAATAAAGACAATATTTAAACACTACGGAAATTTTACAGGCCCCTATATTACATCTGCCGTGGCTAAGACGTGCGTGAGCGACATCGCTCATCTTCAACGAGGACGCTGATTTTGCACCTCGTATAACGCGAGTGCACTGCCTACGACTGCGCAGATCTAGCGAGTTGGTGCAGCGCAACGTTGATGAGTATGAAAGTCGCCGTAAGCCTTCAGGTCTAATCTGGGTATCAAGAGGTACCTAAAAAGCTTATTTATTTCGTGCTGGTGATGGAACAATATTAGTACACGCGAATAATTAAATATTAACGGTAAAAACGTTTTCTTCTAACAAAAAGTTAGATAGAAATCGTAGCCGAAGCCGATCGCGTTCACGTAATCGTGAGCTGTGTTTTTACCATAGCCGTTTTGCAGACAAAGCGCGCAAATGTGTGCAACCGTGCAAATGGTCAGGAAGTCCCATCGGTAATCAGGGAAACTCGAGCAGCGGTCAGTAGTGACGGAACCTGACCGCGCACCATCTAGCCACCGTCTTTTCGTGACCGACCGGTTCTCCAACCAAAAATTTTTTGTTGACACTGGTTCGGATATAAATGCTGCATACCTCACCATTATGTTAAAAATCGTTTATTTGAACCTCAGCCGTTCGATTTAATAGCCGCAAATGGAACTAAAATTAAAACATTCGGTTTGGTTCAACTTAACCTAAATTTAGGACTTAGGCATGATTTTAAGTGGAATTTTGTTGTAGCAGATGTAGAAAGCGGAATTATTGGCTCAGATTTTTTATCATACTACCACTTATTACCAGACTGCTCTCGAGGTAGATTATGCGATGGTAAGACTGGACTCTCGTCCCTCGTAATTCTTCGCGTGGCTAATCAACCGAGTGTAAAGGTAGTATCTATCCCTGACTCACCGTATTCCGCGATATTATCTAAATTCCCAAGTATTACTCGACCGCCTGGAGCACCACGTTCACCAAAACATTAAACTGTCCATTACATTAATACAATACACATACAATCCTCCTGTAACTGCTCGTCCGCGCCGATTAGCACCTCTTAAGCTTCGAATTGCGAAGAAAGAATTTGAAGATATGGTTAATGTTGGTACTGCGCGTCCATCAAGCAGCTCTTGGTCATCACCTTTACATCTTGTACCTAAAAAGGACTCCACGTAGCGTCCATGCGGTGACTACCGTGCTTTGAATGCCCGCACCATACCTGATTGTTACCCCGTTCGACACATTGGTGATTTTGTTCATAATGTAGCTGGTTCCACTATCTTCAGCACATTTGATCTGGTAAAAGCTTACCAACAAATTCCCGTGCATCCAGGTGATATCTGCAAGACTGCAATTATTACCCCATTCGGATTATATGAATTTCCATATATGACATTTGGATTACGAAACGCGGGGCAAACTTTTCAACGTTTTATAGATGAAGTCACACAAGGCCTTGATTTTTGCTTTCCTTACGTGGATGATATCCTTGTATTTTCAAAGAATAAAGAGCAGCACATAGAACATTTAGAGAAATTATTCCATAGACTTCATGATTTCGGCGTTGTAATCAACATAGCCAAATGCATTTTTGGTTCAGACGAAGTGTCATTTTTAGGATATCGAATTAATGCAGCAGGCACACGTCCGCCTGAGGATATATTAAAGCGCTAATTGATTATCCACCACCTAAAACTGTACAAGGCATGCGTCGATTTATTGGGATGATGAACTTTTATCGTCGTTTCTTGCCCAATACTGCAAAGTATCAGGCACCACTAATTGACGCAGTTACTGCGATCCAAGGAAAGGGTGCTTAGCCTTTCGTTTGGTCGCCTGAGTTGGAGAAGTGTTTCGAAAACTGCAAAAAGAGCCTAACAACCGCTACTATCTTAGCTCATCCAGACTGCAATGCTTCACTTGGTCTTTTCACTGACGCCTCGAGTACGCATGTAGGTTCATGTCTCCAACAACGCCTTTGCGAAAATAACAACTGGCAGCCACTTGCCTTTTTCAGCAAAAAGTTGAGCGTTAAGCAAACAAAGTGGCCAGCATACTATCGCGAACTTTTAGCCGTATATGAGAGTGTCCAGCATTTTCGACACATTTTGGAAGCCCAGCACGTAGAGACAAACTACCTCTGGCTCAATTGAATCATCTGTCATTTAAATAGGGTAACTAAAATAAAGGGTGTCGATAACGTGGTAGCTGAAGCTATGTCGCGCATTGAATCAATCAGCCTTGAGACTACGCTGCACTAGACCAGTCGCAGAGTACCGATGAAGAGCTTGCCGAAGTACGCAATAAAACTTCATTAAAACTAGAACCGATAATGATTCCCGGTACTAACGTCACCATTTTATGAGACACATCCACCGGACGACCACGTCCATGTTTGACGTTACCGTTTCGGCGTGTCGCTTTTGAAAGATGTCACAACCTCAGTCATCCAGGCGTGCGATCGACCGTACACCTAGTGACTAAGCGATATGTTTGGCCACACATTAACTCAGACTGCAGCAAGTGGGCACGTTCTTGTTTGAAATGTCAGCGTAGTAAAGTAAGCCGTCATATAATTTCACCTCTCAGTCATTTTAACACACCATCGGGTAGGTTTCAACATATGGATATTGATATTATTGGACCATTACCTCATTCTAAGGGATTTAATTACTGCCTCACCACCATTGATAGATTCACACTGTGGCCAGAAGTGTGGCCTATGACTTCGATAACCGCAGAAGAGGTATCTGAAACGTACGAATTCTTCTAGTGGCGCAAAATTTTTAATAGTCGATTGAATAGCTCAGATTGGAACTGGCGTCCCTGGTCTGTTGTTATAATGCTTGGTACTCCGAAACGTGATATCCAACCGGACATCAACATGTCCGGTTGGTTGGTTTTAATTTTAATGCTTGGTACTCCGAAACGTGATATCCAACCGGACATCAACATGTCCGGTTGGATATCACGTTTCGGAGTACCAAGCATTATAACAACAGACCAGGGACGCCAGTTCCAATCTGAGCTATTCAATCGACTATTAAAAATTTTGCGCCACTAGAAGAATTCGTACCACCAGCTACCATCCATGTGCTAACGGTATGGTAGAGCGAATGCACCGTCAGCTCAAAGCGTCGCTTATGTGTCATGCTGATTCATGGACTACGCACTTCCTCTTGTGCTTCTAGGCATGAGAACAGCACTAAAGGAGGATTTAAAATCATCTTCTGCAGAGCTTGTTTATGGAATTAGAAATTGTTTGTAGTATATTATATTTGCATGTTGCCTAGCGACAAAATGTATTGGTTCATTATTGTTATTTCACCTATATTGTAACTACATTTTAAGCAAATAAAGAAATATTATTATTATTATTTCCTTTATTACATTTTAAACACATATAAATTATATTTTTAAATACATTCCATATATATAAAAAAAAAACAAATATATTTAAAAATATAAAAAATAGTAACCCACCGGCATCGGGTACAGGGACCAAGCTACCGGTGGTTAGGGCTCCAGACAGAGGAATCTCCTCACAATACGTGCCGTGTCGAGGAGCACTGCCTTCTGCATCAAGCCCTTGACCCAACTGCCTAACGCGAGCCTCTGGAGATGTTGTTCGAGGCTCTTGGCAATCAGTCCGTGAACCGATACAACTATCGGAACAATAATCGCCGAATCCACACTCCACATGTCGACAACCTCGTGAGCCAAATCCAAATATTTAATTTGTTTTTCTTTTTCGGCTTTCACAAGATTCTCGTCATGTGGAATGGTGATATCGATAATTATTGCGCGGCGCTCTGACCGATCTATCAACACTAAAAAACTATTAACTATTAACTATTATTATTATTCTCTTTATTACACTTAAATACATATTACATTATATTTTTAAATACATTCTATACAAAAAAAGACAAATATATTTAAAGATATAAAAAATAGTGGCCCACCGGCATCGGGTACAGGGACCAAGCTACCGGTGGTTAGGGCTCCAGAGAGAGGAATCTCCTCACGATACGTGCCGTGTCGAGGAGCACTGCCTTCTGCATCAAGCCTTATTATTATTATAGAAACTCTGCGTTTACCAGGCGAATTAATAGTACCGTGCCAAATGCAAAAAAAATCTTATGACATTACAGATTTTGTATCCGGACTTAGAAGTCACATGGAAGCTTTACGTCCCATACGCTTCGCACCACGCTAAACAGTCACCATTCGTTTATAAGAACTTAGCAACAGCAACTCATGTCCTACTTCGGGACGATACAGTACGACGTCCATTGCAACCTCCATATTCTGGACCACACCTAATTTTAAAAAGGACGGACAAGACGCTGACCTTATTGATAAATGGTAAGAAATCTAGGGTTAGTGTGGATAGAGTAAAACCCACGCACTTGGATTCTGACCTGTTAGTAGATACTGGGGCATTAACTGAATCACGAGTGCTAGCGCCATCTCCAACTTTACCTTCAGCTCTGATTCCGCAGAAATCACTTATTCCGCACACCACCAGGGCTGGCAGGAGAGTTAGGTTTAGGGATCTTTTAGATTTATAATTTGAATTTCTCTTTTATTTATTTTTACATTAGGTTTTCTTTCTCCCTGGGGGGGGGGGGGGGGTGATGTAGCGTCCATGTCGTATGATCACGGATCTTCATATAGTTATATATGAACCTCCGTGGTCATAATAAATATAGAGCATAGAAAAATATTTCGAATGTTCGACCATCGACAGATACCTGTCAGATTGTTATAGTAAAAATACATATTTTTTTCATCATAAGAAATTGTTATGATAATCGAGAATCTCAGTTTGTGATGAGCTAATAAATGATTAGCACATTATTGGAGTTTATTTCACTTATAGTATCTCAACATTCAACAAACAAGGTTGGCTTATTTTTTGCGCAAAGAATTGGCATTGCCATCCAACGTGGCAATGCCGCCAGACTACTGGGTACGTTACCAGTCGACATCGATGGGGAGGAATTATTTGACACCTAAACTTTTTACTTTGTACATACTCTTTTAGGATGTAAATGTTTATTCATAATTCTATATCATTCATATTGAACTATAGTAACATTTTACAGTTACCAGAGAGAAGGAATTGTATGAATCTACCCTACCCATTGATCTTATATGAAAAATGGTGCTTAGAAATGGTCACTCAAATCTCGTTCGATTTCAATGCAAGTATGAGTGCAACAGGACATACAGAATCACTAAGTGCGTACGAGAACAAAGTATGACTTCTGTCGTACAACGCGGTAGGTGCACTTGTGACATAGTATAAGATTATTGATATCAAATTATGTCTGTGATACAAACTGATGTGGCGATGCCACCTATTTCCAGCGCCATCTTGTGACAACAAGTTCAATTACATCGATACTGCTACGTCACTACTGATCCTGAATCGCGAAATTTAAGTTCGCGCGCCGTTATAACATATATACAACATCCCAACGGCAACCGTTGGGCCGCGGCCCGCCAGGCGTGATCATATTGCCTGGTTGGAGGATCCTCCCTTTGTGTTGGAGGAACATCACACTCCGTTCCTCCACACTTAGTCGGTAGCTTCCTTTAGTTATGATTGAGAGGTTCCGAGTTCGAATCCTGGCCATTACACTACCGATGTGAAACCATTCCTAACACAAGCAATTTAGCTTCAGGGTTAACGGTTATCAGTACCAACAACATAGAAAAAAAAATTGAAACAAAGTCAAGTCAGTGTTGCAATTTTCGTCTGCATACTGTCTCAGGCCATCGCGTCACCGTCGTAGGAACGATTTACCCGACTTTTTCAGAATCAAGGAAAGAATGTAATGAATAATACAATAATACATTTTTCAATCATATAATGTGGCAAGAATTAAAAAGAAAGGTTAATGTACAAATTATTACATATATACAAAATAAAGATTTGATAAAGAAATATGTAAAAACATTGTACGGTAAAAAGTAATAAAAGTAACAATTATAGAAGAAAATTACCCATTTCGACTCTGCAAACATTCTCAGAATGTTGTTATCAAACATCTACATAATATTATATCTATGACTGGTTGATTGGCGCGCATCTACCTACCGCCGCGCTTCGCACTCACCACCTAGAAGAGCTTTTTTGTAAGAGGCTTAAAAATTCTTTCTGCGCATCTAAAGTACATTGTCAAGATTTTTGCCCATAACTATACCTACGTTCAGTCGGTACAGTTGCGGTTTTCAATTTGGCAAGTCCATCGTTGCGTTGCGTCCCTCAGGAAGAATAGTAAAGAATATTATTATGTAATATGCAAGCTGAAGACAGGGCGCTATGGCGCTCATTGGGGGAGACCTATGTCCAGCTGTGGACTAGAATAGGTTGATGATGATGATGATGATGAATATGCAATTTCATTCATTATTTTCGTAGGCGTTTATAAACTATATTATAAACTTACATCTTTGGATCACTTCAAGATAATGAGAAATTATCTTGCAAAAGTTTGGCGCGAATATCAAAAGTTTAAAAAAACAATCCTTTCACATTGAATTTTGGCAAATAATTGATTTTATCAACAAAATCATTATAATCACAACAGAAGCTGTGTGTCCCGTCATTGGATCGCCATTTAAGCCACGAGTATTGCTTGTTCCCCTTGCAAATATCTTCACAAAACTCCAAATGTTGTATCATTGTATTATTGTAGAATGAAGAATTTATTGAGACGAAAGCAGCTGCAGTTTTCTTTTTAGGATCGTAGATAACCTGCAATGATAACCAATTCATTATTACTACTGCTAATCCCATTTTCACGCCCTTCTACCGCTCCACCGAGCTTTTTTTGAACTTGCCATTTTTGGAATGAGGCATGCCATACTAAACCTATATGTTAAAAATTTACAAAACAAGTTGAATTCCTGAGACGAGCTCAGCCGAATACAAAG
Organism: Cybosia mesomella; assembly: GCA_946251805.1. NCBI lineage: Eukaryota > Metazoa > Arthropoda > Insecta > Lepidoptera > Erebidae > Cybosia > Cybosia mesomella. The sequence continues at coordinate 16,667,265 of OX276411.1, forward strand.
GATTTTCGATTTTGCGATTATTATTTTTTGCGATTTTTTCTTTATCTTGCAGTGGTTCACCCCAGCACGAATCTATTACCGAAAACAGCAATTCGATAGCTCATCTCCTGCATACCCAAAACCGTGACAGAAAATTGGCAACGACGACGTCGACGACGACAACTCGATAGCAATAGGGCTTTTCTAAAGAAAATCCCTAAAAATGTATGTCGTCGTCCTCTGAGCCTATTTATAACGACTACCGATTAACTATTTCTACGAAATGGCCTGCGATACCTATTTTCCGTAAAGCGACTGCCATGCGACCTCCACAACCCACTGGCGATATTAAAGTTCTGTATCTATCTATGGTCTATGGTATATGGTCATCTATGGTCCCTGAAAAGTCCTAAAAGCTGAGGGCCTAGATAAAATGACATTCTATACTACGGCCGTTCAGAGAATGCGTTCCTGACACGTCGCAATTGAACTGACGACGTAACTTTGTAATGGCGTTGCAGTTACGATAAAAATATTTTTGCTGCTTGTTTACCGTGTTAACCATTGATGAGCATTAAAACAACATTATTATATCAATAATGAATTAATGTTATAATTTTGTGCCAAACTGAGTGTCAAATAACTTGGTAAACAATATTTTTCTAAATCTATACTGCGCTATTACAAGGTTATGTCAGCGCTTTATATTTGTAGTGCTGTGCTAACAATAACAGGCATTTTACTAGAGTGATATTATTTGTTACACGTGACATGTCGACAAATGAAGTCACTATCAAACATATCAATCAGACTTTTGAAGGTTCGCTTTGTAGCGATTCCACTAGTAGAATGTCACTTTGTATAGGCCCCCAGGTTTTAGGAATTTTTAGGGAACATAGATGACCATATACCATAGACGATAGATAGATAACGAATGCCACAGATGTTCGTATGACAAACGGGACCGACGCCTTTTGCTCGCTTTGCTTGGCCTTAAAGGTCATTTTCACAAGCCGGCCATTTCATTTTTTTTTGTTCAAAGCTTTTATTAGCTTTCACCTGTACCGATGTTTGTCATCAAATGATCGACTTCCCGGTTACCGATTGAGGTGAAATATTGCATACATGTGTAAATCGCGTGACGATACTGTATTATGATAACATGGTGTTGATCTGATGATGGAGCTGGAAGGTGGCCATAGGTAATTCGCAATGAAACGACACAACTTCATCAGTTTGGGCTCGTTTGAATCGTCTTGACGAGTAGTTTGGTTTTCAATGGTAACCAGGATCTGATAGAGCTGGAAGGTGGTCATAGGAACTTTGTAATGAAACGACGCAACTCCATCGAGCTTCGGCTCGTTTGATTCGTCTTGACGAGTACATGCAATATTATTCAATAAAAGCTTGTTTATAGGGTTCCGTTGCCAAATGGCAAAAAACGGAAGGAACCCTTATAGATTCGTCATGTCTGTCTGTCTGTCCGTCCGTATGTCACAGCCACTTTTTTCCGAAACTATAAGAACTATGCTGTTGAAACTTGGTAAGTAGATGTATTCTGTGAACCGCAATAAGCTTTTCACACAAAAATAGAAAAAAAACAAAAAATTTTGGGGGTAAAATACTTAGAACTGAAACTAAAAAATTTTTTTTCATCAAACCCATACGTGTGTGGTATCTATGGATAGGTCTTCAAAAATTATATTGAGGTTTCTCATATCATTTTTTTCTAAACTGAACAGTTTGCGCGAGAGACTTCCAAAGAGGTAAAATGTGTGTCAATCTGTAACTTCTAAAATAAGAGAATGATAAAAGTAAAAAAAATATATGATGTACATTACCATGTAAACTGCCACCGATAATTGGTTTGAACAAGATCTAGTAAGTAGATTTTTTTAATATATTTTTTTTTTTATAATTTTTTTAATCAACTCAAATATAAAAATTTAAAAAAAACATTATTATGTTACTTGCTGCTACGGAACCCTTAATGGGCGAGTCCGACTCGCACTTGGCCGCTTTTTTAAAGAAGTGTTTCTTTTAAATTTAACTTATTTTAATAATAAAATATTAAATAACGTTGTACATTATACCTTGTAATAATACATGGGAACAGGCACAAGTTCATTGTTGTTCTCATCAACATTTAGGTAGATTTTCTTTAGATGACCACTTGAGTCAGGAAGTGTCATAACTCCATGCGTGCCGGTGTACACAAGTACTTCGGACCCATAGGTTTGAATACGGCGTCTTAGAGCCTGTAAAGGAACGTCATATAACGTCGTTATAAAGCTACAGTTTCAAAATTACATTTATTTTAGACGCTGAATATGGCATTTTATTGAAGCCCATATATCCACAAAGTTTGCCGTAATTCTATGGTACCTAAATTATGACGTGCATTTGCATGCAACTGCATTCAAAACTTTGGAACCAGAATATCTTTACAAAATTTTGGTTAAGCGAATTTTTACTGGTTTAATCCAGCCTAAGGCTACGTTCAGATGACACGCGCCCGCCAAGCGCACGCCACGCACGTCAGCACCCGCGTCTGGCTAACTTAGAGTTTTTTGTATATAATTTGAGTTTTATGACATATCAATAGATCTCAAATTGCATTTATCGAAATCCAACCGCACACGCCTTGCGACTTAGGCCGTGTTCAGACAACCCGCGCTACACCCGCGTTCGGTACGCGCAAAATCAACGTATGTATCCCGCAAAATGGATTCGACTTACAATTAATTGCAAGTAGATACATATTGCGCGTGGTGAGTGCGGGGTTTGCAGGATGCGGGCGCAGGGCGGGTGCGAGTCAGGCGCGTGGCGAGCGCGAGGCGTGTGCAGTTGGATTTCGCTAAATGCAATTTGAGATCTATTGATGTGTAATAAAACTCAATCTATTTACGAAAAAAATCAAAGCGAGTTAGACGCGGGTGCCGACGTACGTGGCGTACGCGTGTTGTCTGAACTTAGCCTTACTCTCCAGATTACCCTTATTAAGTATATACTTACATCCTCTAAAGCAGCCCAATCTCCAGCATTTCCTCTCTTCCACTGCGGCGCGGTGTTCACGTAGTGGAAAGTGGCTCGAGTTTCAGCACTGGTCGTATAATCTGCTCGTGCCGCTAAATGGCCGCGTGTTAGAGCCTAAAGAAAAATAAAAGTAGTGCAGAGTTCATGAGCCCCTCTCCAAAGTTTTTTTTTAATATTTAGGTCACGTCAATTTGACTTCACCTCGCCTGATGGTAAGCTGAAGGTAAAGTCTCAGGAAAGAGGGTCACCATTACATACACGTACCATGTTAACAATGGTGGCACTCAGCTTGACGGCCTCATCAGAAGAGGATTTTCGTCGCAGCACCGCGTGACCCCCACCGGTCCCACTAGTGCTGCGACCACAACCCCCCTGCCCGGCTATGGACTTGCTGACCCCTGAACGCAATCAAACCGAAATTGGATTACTATGGAGGGTTTTTTGCAATCGTGCACAGTGGTACCTACCCGGCCGAATTTTTTGACAAATTTGTGTCATCTTTCAACCACCAGTAAATTTAGTAAAGTAAAAAGCAGTTTTAGGGTGAGCGCAGATTAGAGACCAGACAGTCTTGTCACCTTGCAGATCGTACAGGTACTGTAGGATTTGACAGCTTTGTTGGAAGTGTGAGCATTTTCATATGTTTTTGTAGAGCAATAGACTGTCTTAAGACTGTTTTGTCTGTAATGAGCGCTCAACCTTAAGGTGTATAATAGGAACTTTACCTATGAAATTGCCGAAATTTTCTTACAAGTTCATAAGTTCGTTATTCCTGTAATTTAATAGCTATTTTCATTATTTATATTTTGTTTGAAAGTTGATTAAAAGATTTTACAACTCTGTATTAAATTTTGTTTTTATTGGCCGCTTGATAAATTAATTCGATCTTCAAAAACAGAACTTCCTAAATGCTATCCATTTTGATGATAAATTTCGTATTACTTAACAGCTGTCACTTTTCAAAAATGTAATAAAGGTTGCTGTTTGTTAGCTTATTGTTGTCTCATTCAAACACAAAAAAAAACATAAAATTTGGATTTGTCATTCCTAAAAAAAATGCAAAAATGTTAGTACTGAAAATTGGGTTTCCTTCAATTTCTTCAAGAAAAACGGCAATTTCATATGTAACGACCTAATAATTTATACAGAGAGAGAGAATTTGAGACCAACCTGATTTTGACTCAAATATTTTTCCCCCATTTTGTCACCCAAGATGGCGTTCAGTCGGTTCTTCTGGTTGTTGAGCTTGTAAACTTGCGCCATACGAACCTTTCCGAATAGTGTACCTTCTGGAAAAAATAAAAAATAACCGCTTGAGTTGATTGAAGTGGCAGGTATAGTATAGTTGGGGTGTGTGTTGGGTAACCTCCTCGAGTGTCGCTCCGATTCCGATCCCGCTGCAGTCCGGGGAGAACGGAATCGGAGCGGCCGGTACACCCTGGGCGGCGGTCAATGGCTTCCCCTTCACCCCTTCATAGGGTTGGCATTGATCGTCGGCCAATACCCAACGTGGCGGGAACACATCGCTCTCCGTACTCCTCTGCTTTCAGAGGAGACAGGATGAGCGATGCTGTTAGTGGTGAGATGGCCCAGGGTCAGCCGGGGTGCGAGGGATATGCTCTATGGGTAACCTCACACCCCGGCGTCTGAAGACCCGAGACGGCGTGCGGTTTTAGTCGGTGCAAGCCCGACATAACCGCCCCCGCTGGCCGGCGGGGGGGTATCCGAAGGGATTTCCGCACGATAAAAAAAAAAAAAAAAAAAAGGTATAGTATAGTTACTAGCTGTTGCCCGCGGCTTCGTCCGCGTTAAATTCAGAATAGATTGAGGTATGTTTACTTCTGCAGTTTTGAACCCAACATGTTTTATGTTTTATTATGAAGAAATAGAGGTTTATATGTAGGGCAGGGGGATTGTGGTCGCAGCACTAGTGGGACCGGAGGGTCTCTCGCGGTGCTGCGACGACAATCCTCTTCTGATGAGGCCGTCAAGCTGAGTGCCACCATTGTTAACATGGTACGTGTATGTAATGGTGACCCTCTTTCCTGAGACTTTACCTTCAGCTTACCATCAGGCGAGGTGAAGTCAAATTGACGTTTCCTAAATATAAAAAAAAAAACATCGAAATTAATTCTACCCGGTTCCCTAATATAATAGCGCGATAAAATTTATTGATCAAAGGCGAGTCTCTAATCCACTATCTTATACACGTAGGTGAATCTGTAGTTTCGAGATATCATATTTTACTGCTCATCACCTTTATAGCTATAGCGTGATGATTTATAGTCCGAACGTTAACATGTCAGATTTCTATCGAAATTCAGAATTTCGTGATGATCGGCTTTGTAATAATAAATTGTTGTTTAATAATAGATTTAGTAGATTTACACTGCTGCTCCTATCACACTTCTGAAAGCGTGATGTTCATAAAAAAAATCTGCTGAATCTGCTCAGCGGTTTTCAAGTGATGCTCGGACATAGATAATATAAAGCAGACTAACAAATAGACAAACGGACAAAAATTCTAAAAATCACCTTTTTGGCATCGGCGTCGTTCCTAGAACACATGCAAATATTTTTTTGAAAAAATATTCAATACCTTTATTTAGATCGGAAAAAGAGAACATCTAGGACGGGACTTGAACCCGCAACCAGTCCCTTACTTGACTTTATTGAGCTTGGCTTAAGCGGCGATAGCCCAGTGGTGTACGTAACGGACTGCCGAGACGAGGCCAGGTCTCGAGTTCGATCCCCAGTCGCCCCGGGCACACACCTCTGACTTTTCGTAGTTATGTGTGTATTAAAAGTGTTGATTATCGCTCGCTTAGTAATGTACCCGGTAGATGGCAATAGGCTCGCGCCTTATTACATTGGGACCTAAACATAACTGGTGAATCGTGAGGTGTGTATTACACATCTGCCTACACCTTCTGGGCTGCAGGCGTGAAGTTACATTATGTTATGTTATGTGACTTTGTACTTTATTTTTTTCGTGGCCGCCGGCCAACGGGGTCGGTTATGTCGGGCTTGAACCTACTAAAACAGCAGGCCGTCTCGGGTCTACAGACGCTGGGGTGTAAGGTTGCCCATAGAGCATATTCCTCGCACCCCGGCTGACCCTGGGCCATCTCCGGTTTCGAGATGGTTTGAGGGAAGGGCGCTAGTCGCCCCACCGTCCCGGCCTGCTTCTGTTGGGGTGACAGACGACCTCACCTGCCACTCCCAGGCCTGCGCTTATGGAGGACGGAGGTCGTTAAGCGACCTCCGGCGCCTGAGTCGCCTACGACGCGCGGCGAGCATGTTGCGGTCTCGGCGAGCCGGGAGAGTTCTAAATCTCTCCCGGGTAACTTTTGTCCTTACCAACAAATTGGGGTCGTTTCACTCCTTTCTGCATGTAGTTGCTCGTTGGGGACAGCTTATGTGACACGTAGTGAGTGAGCAGCAAGTTTTTATCGAAGCATGCTGAGTATAAGGGATAAAATACCTTTTTGACTTCATACCCTACCCTGAAAGAGATGAACAAAGATTGGATTAACAATCGTGTATGTTGAACTCATAGAAATTAGTGTCGCTAAAGTCATACATAAGCAGGGGAACATGTGTTACGTTGGACAGTGTTGTACCTACAACAAATCTAATTCAAAAAAACTCCCGTGCTTTGAAATAATATTATCTATGGCAGTCGAAGCATCTTTTGTCAACTCTACTGTGAAGTTAATTGAAATTCACCGTCGCCTCGTGAGTTCAGATGAAAAAGGTAATTTATGATTTCTTGTTAAAAAAATACGGTTTTGAAGTTACTTATTGCTTATTTATTTAACGTGATATATATTTGCAACTAATCATATATTCTCAATTTAATCTCAATATAGGTAAGTAATAGATAGCATTGATGTTCTAAACTTATCACAACTTCAAGTTGTTTATAAAAGCTGTTAAAAGAAATGGTTCCTTTGTTCTACTTTGGCTCCCCCAAATATCTACGTACATTAAATATTGGCCTTATTGAATTGAAAACATTTTAGTAGACATTAGTAAAATTAAAAACTAAACTTTCTACAGCCTAAATCCCTATCTTCATTTAACACTAGTATGTACTACAAAACTGGTACGGTCCAAGGACCATCAGTTCTGATATACTCTGGAGAGCTTTCCCTTTTTTTGTAAGGGCTTTTGTACCCTGTGAATTGTGTAGTTGAATAAGTGATCTTTCTATCTAAGCCTATTTGACAGGTCTTATTCTACCTAATTCTTTTTGTAAAATATGAATGAAAAAAAGTGTCCTATGTTGAACAGGTTCCTCTACTTATCACGAACAATGACGTCACAAGAAAAGTAACGTACCTAAGTGTATACCCGTAGTGGTCAGTTTTAGGATGGGTGACCAATATTATCGCATTGAGACCCCTCCGTGCTTCGGAGAGGATGTTACGCCGTCGGGGTTAAGCCGTTGTTAAGGTCGGGTAGTTGGAGCCCTAAAAAGTTGGTCGGCTGGTCTAACTACAGAACTTCAATATCGTCAGTGGGTTGTGGAGGTCAGTTGGCGGTTGCTTCTCAGAAAATATCGAAGTTTGCCGCTTCGTAGTCAGACTGAAAAGTCGACCCTAACTGAAATGGGGAAATGTTCGGAGGGTGATGTTTTTCTCAGTATTATGTGGGGGGGGGGGGTTAAAGTATATTTTTGTTGTGTTTATTTTTGTTATATATGTATTATTATTAAATTTGAAGCGTCGGTAGCTTAGTGGTTAAGGAGTCGACCCTATGATTGAGAGGTCTCGGGTTCAAATCCTGGCCATTACACTACCGACGTGAGCCCACTCCTAACAGAACCACAATTAAGCTTAGCTGGAGGGGTTAGGGGGAATATTAGTAACTTCGGTTACTAAAACTCTTTAAAAAAAAATTTACCTTGCCACTTTTCCTCTTTTTACCCTTGCCACATTTACCCTTTTTACCCTTTCCACCTTTCCTCTTTTTCTTGTTTCCCGTTTTTTAACCCTGCCTCATTTCTCCTTTTTACCCTTGTCACATTTTTCTTTTTCCCCTTTCCACTTTCCCCTTTTTACCCTTTCTATATTTCCCGTTTTTACGCTTTCCACATTTCCTCTTTTTACCCTTTTTCACATTTCCCATTTTTACCCTTGCCACATTTCCCCTTTTTACCCTTCTGAAAAGTCCCTGATAAAAAAAAATTATGGACTTATTTTTTCGTTTCATCGAGTTTCAAATCACAACGATTCTAAAGAAGTTTCACTTAAAAAAAAATGAATGTATGTATGTTTATAAGCAGGTAAGTACTCACGCATGTAGCTCATTTCCCCCTACACATTTTTCCTTCGTATCCTCAGATGTGAAGAACGGCTGCGAGTTACATCGAATGTCTTTGAACTGCAGGATGCGTCGGTCCACTCGAAATGTGGAGTTTATAATGCAGTGTGCTTCCTAGAAGGTTAAAAAGCAAATTTTGAGTAGAATATTTTATACTTTACTATTTGAATTTATCGGCATCGTCAAGGTCTGCAAGCTGGTACACCTGCTGCTTGACGGACGAGGCTCTGGCGGTGGCTCTCCTCTCGGGGGTCAGACGACAGTCCCCCTCATAATAGCTATTAAAGTCAAACCAAAGGAGAAAAAGGAGTAAACGCATTTTTTCGTTAAATTTCGGTAATTTCCGTATCCTACTAATATTATAAACGCGAAAGTTTTTAAATATGGATGGATGGATGTTTGTTACTGTTTCACGTAAAAACTACTGAATGAACTTTAATGAAACTTTACAATAATATAGCTTATACATCAGAATAACACATAGCCAAGTTCGTCATGTACAGGCGTCGCAAGCCTCGTCTCCCGGCGAAACAACAAAATATAACTAGGTACTTATATACGTATTGCAATACGAGTATGCGGTGAAAACATCAAACTATAATAATTTAACAATTAAAACTAAACAGCTACAATTTATAAAGATATAGTGTGAATTGTCCAAAATATGACGATAAGTGTCAAGCAAGTAGGAAAAAATCTACCAACTGCGAGCTATTCTGGCGTGCGCTGCCAAAACCGCTAGAGTTACACATATGTAATGTATGATGGAAATGTTTATCCTAGTAATATTACAAGAGGGGATACTGGGCCGGCTGGAGGGGATACTGGGTTCCTTGTTCCCAGCGAGAGCGGAGGAGCATGTCCCTCCGCGTATGGCTCCGCCTCAGGCGCCTGACGCTGATAATACCGAGAGCGATGTGCCCGAAGTCAGGGAGAGTGAACTGGGGGTAGCAGTGCTCCGGCTTAAAGGCCGGAAATGCACTGCCCACGGTCCCGACGGCATTCCATCGTCCTGACCCTGGAGGAACTAGGGCCTCGACTGGTGGCGCTCTTTAGCGTATGCCTCGAAAGGGGCCAGTTTCCAAAGGCTTGGAACACGGGGAAACTGGTCCTTATCCGGAAGGCGGGGCGGCCGGCGGACCAGCCATCCGGTTACCGGCCGATCGCGTTGCTCGACGAGGTGTGCAAGCACTTTGAGCGGATTATTGCAGAGCGCCTCGTCGAGCATCTCACGAACGTGGGGCCAGATCTGGCGGACAACCAGTTCGGTTTCCGCCGGGGGCGCTCCACCGTGGAAGCGATCATGCGCGTTAGGCGCCTGGCGGAGGAAGTAGTCTCGCGGGGTGGGGTGGTGGTGGCGGTGTCTCTCGACATCGCCAACGCCTTCAACGGAGTGCCTCCTTACCTCTGCCGCATTGTCGAGGCATACCTATCCGAGAGGGCCATAGTTTACCCGAGCTGGTTAGGGCCAGGGCGGCGAGAAGTGTCGTGCGGTGTTCCGCAGGGGTCGGTCCTAGGGCTACTCCTGTGGAACATCGGATACGACTGGGTGCTGCGCGGTTCGTTGCTCGAGGGAGTCAGCATAACGTGTTATGCTGACGACATCCTCGTTATGGCGCGGGGAGCAACGCACCGAAGCGCGGCACTAAAGGCCACGGCAGGGGTTGCTCAAGTCGTGGGTCGAATACGGCGGCTGGGACTCGAGGTGGCTCTCCACAAATCCGAGGATATGTGTCTCCACGGGCCTCGGAGGGGGCCACCTGCGGGAACCAGCATAACCGTAGGGGGCGTAAGCATCGGCATCGAGCACACGATGAAGTACCTTGGGCTCGTACTCGATAGCCGATGGGACTTCGGACCTCATCTCCGAAGTCTGGTCCCGAAACTGACGGCTGATGCCCAACGTTAGGGACCCAACGCCCCCACTAGGAGACTGTACCTGGGGATCGTGCGAAGCATGACCCTGTACGGGGCCCCAGTATGGGCGGAGACTCTGGCGGCCCGCAACGTGGCTGTATTAAACAGCCCGTTAAAAGCGATGGCCGTCAGAGTCATCAGGGGGTATCGCACGATCTCCGTCGAGGCGGCATGTCTCCTAGCCGGGGCCCCTCCATGGGACCTGGAAGCGAGAGCCCATGCGCTGCTGTATCAGTGGCGCAAGGAGGCGCTGGAGCGGGGCCATAGGCCGGAGCCCCGAGAAATCAGGACTCAGCGGTTCCTGCTCAGCCAGGAACTCATGAAGACATGGAGGGTGCGACTTGAGCACCCAAGGTGGTGGGAATCCACCATTGGGGCGGTGAGACCTATCATGAAGGAGTGGTTGGAGAGGGACCATGCGGACACGGGTGTTTCGGTAAGTATCTGTGGCGCATCCACCGGGAGACAACGCCGCAGTGCCAGCACTGCGAGGATCCTGGCGAAGACACAGCGCTCCACACGTTGGTGGAGTGCCCTGCGTGGGCGAGTCAACGCCGGGATCTCGTTGCGGTCCTGGGCGTGGACGTTCTCTCGTTGGAGACCATGGTGAGGGCCGTGGTCTCCGACGGGAGCAATTGGCACGCCGCCGCCTCTTTCTGCGAGCAGGTAATGCGCGCGAAAGAGACGGCGGAGAGGGAGCGGGAGAGAACCCTGCCCCCCGAGTTTCGCAGTCTGCGGCGAGGACGCCGCAGACTCATCTACGCCCGGGACTACCGACCTCCATGATCGGGGCCTGAGGACGGCAGTTGGCCGACTCGCCGTCCTTAAAGAAGCAGGCCGTGGCGGAGGCGTGTCGTGTGTGCCCTACACACGCCTGCCAACTCACCGAAGCGGGATAAAACCCGACCCCACCAGGCGAGGCCGCGGTGGCGGCCAAATTCCGCCGGCAACCCTGGGGTTATCCTTTCGAGGGCTTACCCGGGGTGCCCGGCAACGGACACTTGGGGAGGACACCGTGCGGTTTTAGACGAGACACGACATGACCACCCTGCTGGCCAGCGGGGGGGTATCCGAAGGGATTTCCGCAAGTAAAAAAAAAAAAGTAATATTACAAACGTGAAAGCTTGTGAGTATGTATGTATGTATGTATTTTTTATGCTTCACTCAGAAACGGCAGAACGGATCTGGCTGAAATTTGGAACAGGGATAGATTATGATCCGGAATAACACATAGGCTACTTTTTATCCCGGGAATAGGTTTCCATGGGTTGCGGTAACGGGATCAGAATTCTACGCGAGCGGAGTCGCGGGCAACAGTTAGTATATATATAAATATATAAATAAAATAAATATAAAAAATAATATATACGTATAAGTAGGCCTCTCGCCCTCCACCGCGTCCCTTTCTTACGTGCGCTATGGGCGTGCAATCAACCCCACCCTACCTTTTTTTTTTTTTTTTTCGTGCGGAAATCCCGTCGGATACCCCCCCGCCGGCCAGCGGGGGCGGTTATGTCGGGCTTGCACCGACTAAAACCGCACGCCGTCTCGGGTCTTCAGACGCCGGGGTGTAAGGTTACCCATAGAGCATATCCCTCGCACCCCGGCTGACCCTGGGCCAACTCACCACTAACAGCATCGCTCATCCTGTCTCCTCTGAAAGCAGAGGAGTACGGAGAGCGATGTGTTCCCGCCACGTTGGGTATTGGCCGACGATCAATGCCAACCCTATGAAGGGGTGAAGGGGAAGCCATTGACCGCCGCCCAGGGTGTACCGGCCGCTCCGATTCCGTTCCCCCCGGACTGCAGCGGGATCGGAATCGGAGCGACACTCGAGGAGGCTACCCAACACACACCCCATTTTTTTATAACGAATATTAGTAACCGAAATTACTAATATTCCCCCTAACCCCTCCAGCTAAGCTTTATTCCTTGTGCTAGGAGTGGGTTCGGTACGTCGGTAGTGTAATGGCCAGGATTCGAACCCGGGACCTCTCGATCATCGGGTCGACTCCTAACCACTAAGCTACTGACATATAATAGTCCCTCAATGACAGCCACACAGATTGCTACACCGCAACAATAACAGAAGATACTATTACACGATAGCAACAATGGTTAAACATCAAAAATACTTACTCGAACGTCATAACTAGTTGTATCATTCCCTAATACAACCCTCCGCTTAGCGCCTGGGCAGGCTACGAGAACAGTTTCAGACCTTCGGAAAGAGATGGCACCACCCGCTGCATTGGGCTCCATATAACTGCCATCTCTTATAAACACGGGGCCTGAGCTCCCGAAGTCCTTATCCAAAGATAATATGCAATCTGCAAAATGGTAAACGATAGTCGGAGGCTTTTTTTTTTGTTTATACGTGCGGAAATCCCTTCGGATACCCCCCCGCTGGCCAGCGGGGGTGGTTATGTCGTGTCTCGACGAAAACCGCACGGTGTCCTCCCCAAGTGTCCGTTGCACCCCGGGTAAGCCCTCGAAAGGATAACCCCAGGGTTGCCGGCGGACTTTGGCCGCCATCGCGGCCTCGCCTGGTGGGGTCGGGTTTTATCCCGCTTCGGTGAGTTGGCATCAGGCGTGTGTAGGGCACACACGATATGCCTCTGCCACGGCCTGCTTCTGTAAGGACGGCGAGTCGGCCAACTGCCGTCCTCAGGCCCCGATCATGGAGGTCGGTAGTCCCGGGCGTAGATGAGTCTGCGGCGTCCTCGCCACAGACTCATCCTCGCAGTCTTTGAGATGGCTGCCTCGGTGTCCCCATCTTGCATTGCACCACTGGCCTGCTTCTGCTACGGTGACTGTCACCTGTCACCCCCAAGCCTGCGTTCATAGAGGACGGAGGTTGTTTAGCGACCTCCGGCGTCCAGAGTCGCGTGCGCCGCCCGGCGTGCATATGCGGGCTCGGCGGGCTGGGAGAGTTCTAAATCTCTCCCGCGAGCATTACTGGTTTACATAAGTAGGCGGCGCCGGCGGTGGCTGTATTGAATAGTAATAATTTTTTTTCGTGCGGAAATCCCTTCGAATACCCCCCGCCGATCAGCGGGGGCGGTTATGGCTCGGCGGGCCGGGAGAGTTCTAGATCTCTCCCGGGCGCGCTCCGCCATCTCCTTCGCGAGCATTACATGCTCGCAGAAGGAGGTGGCGGCGGCCCACGCGCTCGCGTTCCGCACTATTGCCGCAATCATGCTGCCGAGTGAGAGGACCCCCACCCCGATGGCTGCCACGGTCACGCCTCGGCGAGTATTGAATACTACCTACTGTAACACGCGTAGAAAATTCACAATAAGTATTCAAAATAAAAATACCGATTTGTGCCAATTGACGCGTTGCGATTGATACGATTAACGAGGTTATCTATCAAGTTGCCCTCAATAAATAATCGAGTATTACTAAAATATTATATAATCATAATATGTTATATTATACATTAAAAAAATAAAAATAATTAAATTAAATTTATAAGCAATTAGTATGCTTACTTTTCAAATAGATTTTAATCGGAAAAAGAGAATATCTAGGACGGGACTTGAACCTTAAGCCGTCTTAACTGTCACCTTCAGACGTATATAATATATCGGAGAATTTCGAATATCTGGGACGTGTCTAGGTGGCTCAGTTGGTCAGAGCATTCTCCCTGTAAGGGACTGGTCGCGGGTTCAAGTCCCGTCCTAGATGTTCTCTTTTTCCGATCTAAATCTATAGGAAAAATAAAAATAAGTCGTGAGAGTAAATCGTGGATAACTTCGTTAAGTTCTACTGAATCCCTATAACGATCATAGTGTGGGGACATCAATAAAACCTTTGGAGCCAACCTCGTCTGCAAGCTGGAAGACCTGCTGAAGAACGGACAAGACTCTAGTGCAGGCTCTTTTCTCGGGGTTGGGAGGTCAGACTGCAGTTGCTCCTGGAAAAGCTGACATTGTCTCTTGTCATTTATAGTGGTAGAAATTTGATGACACAAATTTGTCACAAAATTCGGCCGGGTGGGTACCACCGTGCACGATTGCGAAAAACCCTCCATAGTAATCCAATTTCGGTTTGATTGCGTTCAGGGGTCAGCAAGTGCATAGCCGGGCAGGGGGGATTGTGGTCGCAGCACTAGTGGGACCGGTGGGTGTCACGCGGTGCTGCGACGACAATCCTTTTCTGATAAGGCCGTCAAGCTGAGTGCCACCATTGTTAACATGGTACGAGCATGTAATTGTGACCCTCTTTCCTGAGACTTTACCTTCAGCTTACCATCAGGCGAGGTGAAGTCAAATTGACGTGTCTTAAATATAAAAAAAAATATATACAAATTAAAAACAATAGGAGGACCTCGGGTTCTAAAATGCACAAACTTTGGACGTTACTAAGAAATCACTAAGAGAATAATCATAAATCATTAAACAATCGTGGGTGTGTAATACATCTCTGCCTACCCCTTCGGGGATCCAGGCGTGAAGTAATGTTATGAAACAAACATCTAGGTTAGTGGCTATCTGACAATAAACTCGATAACAGTACTTTTTTTTTTTTTTTTTATATCGTTCGGAAATCCCTTCGGATACCCCCCCGCCGGGCAGCGGGGGCGGTTATGTCGGGCTTGCACCGACTAAAACCGCACGCCGTCTCGGGTCTTCAGACGCCGGGGTGTAAGGTTACCCATAGAGCATATACCTCGCACCCCGGCTGTCCCTGGGCCATCTCACCACTAACAGCATCGCTCATCCTGTCTCCTCTGAACGCAGAGGAGTACGGAGAGCGATGTGTTCCCGCCACGTTGGGTATTGGCCGACGATCAATGCCAACCCTATGAAGGGGTGAAGGGGAAGCCATTGACCGCCGCCCAGGGTGTACCGGCCGCTCCGATTCCGTTCCCCCCGGACTGCAGCGGGATCGGAATCGGAGCGACACTCGAGGAGGTTACCCAACACACACCCCTCGATAACAGTACCTCAGAATACAAGAGCATTTATATCACATCTAATGCATCGTCAGTAGCTTAGCGGTTAAGGAGTCGACTTACGATCGAGAGGTTCCAGGTTTAAATCCTGACCATTGCACTACCGACGTGAACACATTGATTTTATATTTTTAACTCAAAAATATATGGTTTTTTTTTTTTTTTTTTTTTTCGGTTATCTCATAACTGGGTGGGAGTCCTCTCGGGTGGGAGTCCTCTCGCTGGGTGGGAGTTCTCTCGCTCGGCAGCACGATTGCGGCAATGGTGCGGAACGCGAGTGCGTGGGCAAACCGTCTTGAACCGTGGTTCCCAAACCCGAGGGGGCCATCTCGAAATCGGAGATGCCCAGGGTCATTAGGGGTGCGAGGGATATGCTTAATGGGCACCCTTACACCCCGGCTTCTGAAGACCAGAGACAACGCCCGGTTTTAGTCGGTTCAAGCCCGACATATCCGCCCCCCGCTTAGGGGTATCCGGGTCCCGCCTGTTATCAAACTTTCTTCGGTCGTCTTAGGGTCGAGTTTTTCGATTCTTTAATATTAATAAACTAAGTTTTTTTTATAAAATTACGTATAATGCGTTGTTGTTGTTGTTGCGTTATGGGTTCTAGAATGCGGATAAACATACAGATTTTTTTTTACAAACATTATAGAAACACCTAGACCGATGCAAATTTACATATTCATAGGTACAAACAAATATATGAGCGGGCATCGAACCCGCGACTTCTGACTTAGCAGTACAACGCTCTACCATTATGCCACGGAGGTCTAAAATAAATTATAAAACAGTTTATTATTATAAAACTAAGCAAATATTTCAGGTCATAAACCTTAAAAAGACTTCCTTGTAAGATTTCAGTTTAAATACGCACATTCAATGTTTGTTTACAAATGATTTTCCTCCTAATTGTCATCCAGCTAAAATTAATTCAAACACTGCGATAAAATCGCTACAATAGTCTGGGTAATTCCTACAATAATATTTCATTGTCACACAATAATTAAGTAAATTGTGATAAAGAACTCACCGGATTTTATACCACTTATTAAATGAATTAATATAAACGTCAAACCGTGTTTGAATACGTCAGCCATTGTGTACACGCAATGGCCTTCTAATACGTGAATCGGTTAACGTTAACGGTGCCTTATAAAGTGGGCTAAGACTGCTACTAAGCTATTAAAACTCGAATCTGCGAGGTGAGAGTGACTTCGAGATGAGTTCGAGAGTCATATTTTTTCTTAACCGCAGCATATTTATCATCTAGCGATTATTCCGGCTGCATCTAACGCTTACGCTTAGATTCCGAGGTTCGCTTTCCTTTTCATTTTTAAACCCCCGAAGCAAAAACGACGGGTTGTTATAAGTTTGATGTGTGTGTGTGTGTGTCTGTCTGTGGCAACATAGCTCCCGAACGGCGGAACAGATTTTGATTCTGTATTTCTTTTGTTTGAAAGGTAAGTTAGTTGGGAGTGTTCTTAGCTGTCGGGGATTTTTTCAATATTCAATTTCATTTTTATTTGGCGTATTTGCAGACTCCTCAACCCCGAGAAAGGCTGCGTCAGAACCTCGACCGTGGATCAGCAGGTGTACCAATTTGCAGGTGGGATTTGTTTAGGCCCCGAAGACGTTAATTGGGCTCCAAGTCCATACACCCATACTGCACCATAGAGACTTGCAGTTGGGATGTACAGAATTTGGTGATTTTCACTCAGGGGAAGTAAATATGCACTATATGCAGAATTTTATGGTGAGGAAGGGTTCACGGGAGGGGGGAAGGGACATGTCTAAATGGTTCGGGGTAGCCCTCGGACCCTTAATCATATCAAGTCTGACCAATAGCTACCTATAAATATCTTTATCTAATCATATCTTATCAGAAATTATTTTGTCGTAACGCCGAGAAGGTTAACAGCCTGTCTGATGATAAATTGTAACCAGTGTATATTTACACTTGCAACACCAAAGATGACGCATGTGATCAGCCTCTGTAGACTTGCGTCTTTCGTCTCTTTGATTTTTATGAAACCATTCTCTTTGCGAATGTGGTTTAGATGAAGGTGACGTATATCATATTTTCTTCTGTTACCCCAAACAACGTTTCTCATTGTACGACATTCTCCCTTCCCATATTCCTCGTCCTACATCTGTTAAATCTCTCCTAGCCTTGGTCCTTTGTAAAAATCCTTGCCAAAGTAAACAAAAAGTAAAAACTTATTACAAAAAATGGCAACAGAACCGTCAGCCATCTGTCAAACGTGACGCGTAGGTGACAATTGTCAAACTTATCTTTTATTTTTGTTGGGCACCGGTAACAAAAGTTTTGTTCGTATTCAGCCTAAAAAATATACAGAAGCAAAAACGATATTTTCTCAAAAATGCAGGAGTTTAAAATTCCATTTGATAAATCATAATATAAGTCCTTAGGAAATCTACCCAAAAATATTTGGTTCATAGCTGCTGGAATTTTTCAAGAATAAAAAACCATTTCTGGACAACTCCTTTACAGAAATTAACTTACGGCCATCATTCCCATCAGTATATATTTACGAAATATGTCTGTGTAGCTGCATAGTGATCTATTTAAAGTAGCAAAAGATGTAAAGATCCCTATACTCTTGTGCTGAGTGATATCCCGAAGTCCACCAAATATAATAAGAGTTGTCTTGCTATGTGTGTACGAATCTATGACAAAACTAGTTTATTAGGTCTGTGGTACGAATTTTCAATAAAATACCAATGTATCTCAAAGGACTAAGCACTAGAATATTTAAAAAAGAATTGTATAAATGGCTAAATGAGCATAGCTTCTATAGCATTAACGAATTTTATGAACAAAGGCGTTGATACTGTTGATAGGAAATAATATTTGCGCGCTAGTACACCACTGGCAAAACATGCATGCTCAATTTTGTGAACTTTATAACTTATCTATACCTTGTTTTTATGCAAATTTTGATTTGATTTGAGTTGATTTCTAAAAATGTAAATTCATGTCGATTCTGCTAAAAGTAACTTCGAACTTGAGCCAACCGCTCAAATTCTTGCCCACTTTATCTCCTTCGTCAATATTTCTACTACGGGACATTGGCGAAATTGATGCTGAAAGCACAGAGCCATTCATAAAAAAATACATGAAATTAGAGACAAAACAGTCTTAAGACTGACTATTGCTATACAGAAACATATGAAAGTGTGCACACTTCGAAAAAAACTGTTGTAGCGGATATGTTTTATTTTGTCAGATCTGTCAATGTCAATAGAATGTCAGTAGAAATGTTAATGAGAATTAGATCTGGCAATGTCAATAGAATGTCAAAAGAAAAAGAGAATGAGAATTAGACTGTCAACGTGATCGTAACTGTAGTCTTTGAATGTGATATTATCTTACAGAGAGTATTTTTTTTTGTAATATACGAGTTGAATTGTAAACTACAACATTTGATCTCCGAATAACGTGTTGTTAATTTGATCAATAGCACAGACCGAAAGATAACAGTAGTTTTGGTGGATCAGGAAAAGCTGTCAAATATCTTTTTTTTTTGTGCGGAAATCCCTTCGGATACCCCCCCGCCGGCCTAGCGGGGGCGGTTATGTCGGGCTTGAACCGACTAAAACCGCACGCCGTCTCAGGTCTACAGACGCCGCGGGGTGTAAGGTTACCCATAGAGCATATCCCTCGCACTCCGACTGACCCTGGGCCATTCGCAGTGTCCCCTCTGATAACAGCAGAGGGGTACCTGGAGCGACCACCACCCCCGCGGGCCTTGCAGGCCAGCCATACCCCGACCCCCTCGTGCAATGGGGTCAGCTGGCCCTGGAAAGGGCCGGTTGATCAGACTCTTTGCCGTTGACGTTGACGCCAGCTACTCCAGAGGAGCAATCAATGATGCGTCATCGCCCACGTTGCACCAAACTTGGAGGTGATCCAACCAGTCGCACCCCGCTGTCAAATACCTACAAGATCTGCAACGCGAAAAGTCTGTTTTAAGACTGTCTGTCTCTAATCTGCGCTCACCCTAAGTCGTTTTGGCCATGTAACAGATTTTTCTGCTGTTTCATTGTAGTCATTACGTCGAAAAAAAAAACTAGTTAGAAATGCAAATGAACCAAGAAAGATAAATTTTGAATATTACTTGGCAAATTTTCGACCAAAATTCTTTGTGCATTTTCCGCCATCTTGAAAAAATCTTGGTTTCAGAAAAACTGGCTTCTCCGTTTTAATAAAATCAACATAGGTTTCGTTTTTAGGGTTTAGCGATAAAAGATGGCGGACTCAACATTTTCAATAAAATCAATATGCTCGGTTCATTTGCATTTCTAACCTGTTTTTCCAATCGTAATGATCGGACTTAATCGTAATCGCCATTGGACTATTGGAGACTCGAAAACAGGAGTTCTCATATATATCTTTAGACATGCGCCGTGCGACAGACAGAACGCTCTACAAAACCGAAGCAAGCCGATCTCAGCCGGACCATAGACCAATAATAATGTTTATATATATGATTCATCCTCACACGTTGCCACCGGAAACGGTGCGTACAGTTAGGCATGAAAGGCACTTTATTCCGCGCACCATCAGGCTGTGGAATGATCTCCCTGCTATGGTTTTCCCAAGCGACTACAATATGGGGTTCGTCAAGAAGGGCATTAGAAGGTTTTTACAGAGTCGGCAGCGCGAGTGTGACGCCCCTGGTGTTGCGCACGTCCATAAGCCACGGTACCCGCTTCCCATCAGGTGGGCCGTGAGTTTGTCTGTCACCGAGTGGGATAAAAAAAAAATATTGGTCTATGGCCGTATTCTGACTCGTCTACCGACGTGCAAAATCAAAAACTGTACATATCTTTAACTAGCTATACTTTATGTGTGTGGATTTTGATTTTTAAGGTTTTATTTATTTTGCGCGGAATCCTAATTCTTGTTCTATATTTATACTTAATATTGTTAAGAGGAAAGATTTGTATTTTTGTATGTAACGAATAAAATTAAAAAACTACTGGACCGATTTCAATTTTTTTTTTACCTTTATAAAGCTACATTATTATTGAACATGTGCTATATTTATAACTAGAAAAACATAGAAATCCTTAGAAATCCCTACTAAAGCAACCCAAGGTGTTGTGGCGGAACAGGGTGTGACGTTCCTCCAACACAAAGGGAGGATCCTCCGACAAGGCAAGGTGATCACGCCTGGCGGGCCGCGGCCCAACGGTTGTCGTTGGGATGTTGTATATATGCTGTACCAGCGCGCGAACTTCACTTTCGCGATTCAGGATTGATATTGATGTAGTAGTATCCAAGTAGTTCACCGTGTTGTCGCTAGATGGCGCTGGGTATATGTAGTATCGCCACAGTGTAAAGAAATTAGTCATAAAATGTATTTCATCGCATGCGTGCGCGCGGAAAGTATTGATGAAAGATCAAAAAAATGTTCTGTAATATTATAGAACATATCAATATCTACAAAAAAATTCGCGAGACTATATGTCCAACTGTTGTAGTTATGTCACTATAACTACCTTTTTCATTTTTAGGGTTCCGTTGCCAAATGGCAAAAAACGGAACCCTTATTGATTCGTCATGTCTGTCTGTGTGTTCGTACTTATGTCACAGCCACTTTTTTCCGAAACCATAAGAACTATGGTATTGAAAATTGGTAAGTAGATGTATTCTGTGAACCGCATTAAGATTTTCACACAAAAATAGAAAAAAAAAAACAAGAAATTTTGGGGGTCCCCATACAGAGAACTGAAACTAATTTTTTTTTTCATTAAACGCATACGTGTGTGGTATCTATAGATAGGTCTTCAAAAATGATATTGAGGTTTCTCATATAATTTTTTTCTAAACTGAATAGTTTGCGCGAGAGACACTTCCAAAGTGGTAAAATTTGTCCCCCCCCCCCCCTGTAACTTCTAAAATAAGAGAACGATAAAACTAAAAAAAAATATATGATGTACATTACCATATAAACTTCCACCACCAAAAATTGGTTTGAACGAGATTTAGTTAGTAGTTTTTTTTTAAAACGTCTTAAATCGTAAACCGCAATTTACCTTTCATTCAATCCACTCAAATATAAAAATTAAAAAAAAACATTATTATTTTACTTGCTGCTACGGAACCCTTAATGGGTGAGTCCGACTCGCACTTGGCCGCTTTTTAAAGTTGATAGAAATGCCGATCCAAATCAGACCATGACCTTTGTATTAATTGTTATCCAAATGAATGATGTCGTATTCAAGACTGTTTCAAAACCTGTTGATTGTTACTGTTCGGACACCTGTGTGGGGATGAAATAGGGGAAGATAGTTCGTTGGTCGCGATAACCGACATCAACGCGGGTGGAGCCGCGGGCAACAGCTAGTCTAAAATAATAGTAGCCTATGTTACGTCTTAAAATATCAGGTTCCTATCCGTCAGTAAAAATCCCATCAAAATCGGCTCAGCCGTCGCAGAGATTACCTAATTCAAACGAACAGACATTTAAAAAAAAGCGGCTAAGTGCGAGTCGTACTCGCCCATGAAGGGTTCCGTAGCAGTAAGTAACATAATGCTTTTTTTAATTTTATATTTGAGTTGATTGAATGAAAGGTAAATTGCGTTTTACGATTTATGACGTATTAAAAAAAACTACTTACTAGATCTTGTTCAAACTAATTTTCGGTGGAAGTTTACATGGTAATGTACATCATATATTTTTTTTGTTTTATCATTCTCTTATTTAAGAAGTTACAGGGGGGGGGGGACACATTTTACCACTTTGGAAGTATCTCTCGCGCAAACTATATTCAGTTTAGAGAAAAATTATATTAGAAACCTCAATTTCATTTTTGAAGACCTTGGGTATGTGGAGCCCAAAAATTTTTTTGTTTTTTTCTATTTTTGTGTGAAAATCTTAATGCGCGGTTCACAGAATACATCTACTTATCAAGTTTCAACAGCATAGTTCTCATAGTTTCGGAAAAAAGTGATTGTGACATATGGACGGACAGACACACAGACATGACGAATCTATAAGGGTTCCGTTTTTTGCCATTTGGCAACGGAACCCTAAAAATTGCATTTCTTTTAAGCGTGTTATGTTAATATTACAAACAGACACTTCCATTTTATTGAGCGGAGCTCGTCAGAGCTTTGCTCTCTTTTAGACGACTCATGTATTTCGTTAGACCGGCCGGGTGGGTACCACCGTGCACGATTGCGAAAAACCCTCCATAGTAATCCAATTTCGGTTTGATTGCGTTCAGGGGTCAGCAAGTGCATAGCCGGGCAGGGGGATTGTGGTCGCAGCACTAGTGGGACCGGTGGGTGTCACGCGATGCTGTGACAACAATCCTCTTCTGTTGAGGCCGTCAAGCTGAGTGCCACCATTGTTAACATGGTACGCGTATGTAATGGTGACCCTCTTTCCTGAGACTTTACCTTCAGCTTACCATCAGGCGAGGTGAAGTCAAATTGACGTGTCCTAAATATAAAAAAAAAACCATCTCCTAAACGGCTGAACCGATTCTAATGAAACTTCACACAAGCAAACAACTGGTGGGAAGGACATAGGCTATGTATTTAAAAATTCATGTGTACCACGGAGGAATAATAACCGGAAAAAAAATAGTATTAAATTAAGTAATTTGTTCATATACATAAGACAAAAAAAGAAAAACGAAAATCGGACTAGCCATTGAGGAATTATCACCGTTAGAAAAAGTCCCGGTGAAATTACTTCGCTCAATTTTTGCAACAGCAGAATGCAGACCTAGTTTATTTGTATAGATATTGGTAAACTTTTTTTCTTGTGTTAGAAGTGGGTTCATGTAGGTAGTGTGATGGCCAGGATACGAAACCGGGACATCTCGATCTTAAAGCCGAATCCTTAACCACTAAGCTACTACCTATTATAAACTGTAATCATTATGTGAAGTGATGGATGATAACGTATCAAGAACTAAGTATAATAAGTTTATCTTTACGTATTATTCCCTTTGTTAAGTTTTAAATACATTTAATAGTAGTTTATGCAACTGTCACTCGAGTGTTTTAATATCTAAGTTATATGCAGTTTCATACACTACTTTATCTTAACTCATAGGAAAAATTGAAATTAAACACAGTAGGTAGGTTACAAGGAAGATTACTTCCTTACTTATTAGCGTGCGCCATTTTTTTCACAGTTCGAACTGCGCATGCGTGCGCCTTTTTTTTCATATTCAGCCTAAAACCATAGGCTAGTTTAATGAATAAAAAAAGATAGCGGTATTATAATGAGTTTTATCTACACCCATGCTTTAAATCCTCTATAAAAGATTCTGAAACAGTTAGCTTATTGCCAACATTAATACATCCAATGTCATAATAACCATAATATCATCCGAACGGGTGTTTTAATGTTGTATGAAATTTCATAATAACACTCCTTTCGCTTTTTCAATCTCTTCCGCGCAAAGGGTTACTCATCAGACAGCCAAATTCTTAGCGCTCGATGCGTGGAATCTGTATGAGTTTCAAAAAAAGAACTGTCATTCACGCGCGTTGCATTGCACCACCACAGCGGCGGCGGCGCGCCGTAAAAAAAATTAAAGCTTATTCGTTCGAATTCGAATTCCCGCTATTTTTCTTCGCTATTATTTTTGCAAATTGTTTTGTTTACTTACGAAAATGAGCGATTCAAGTTTTGATAACACACCTCCAGACATTTCGAATGCAACAAAGGACATTTCTAACAAATTACTACCCGAAAAATCTAGAAAACAGTATGAAAAGGCGTACCAAGATTTCATGAATTGGAAAATATCAAAGGGCAGTACATCATTCTCTGAAGATGTATTATTAGTTTATCATGGGTGTAGATAAAGTCTTGTATGCAACTGTATAATTAGGTATTAAAACACTCATGTGATACTATTATCACACTCAGCTTCGCTTCGTGTGATAAACCCACATTCATGTTTTAATACCCCTCATTATACCACAGTTGCATAAATAACTATTATCTACACCCATGCTTTAAATCCTCTATAAAAGATTCTGAAACAGTTAGCTTATTGCCAACATTAATACATCCAATGTCATAATAACCATAATATCATCCGAACGGGTGTTATAATGTTGTATGAAATTTCATAATAACACTCCTTTCGCTTTTTCAATCTCTTCCGCGCAAAGGGTTACTCATCAGACAGCCAAATTCTTAGCGCTCGATGCGTGGAATCTGTATGAATTTCAAAAAAAGAACTGTCATTCACGCGCGTTGCATTGCACTACCACAGCAGCGCGCGGCGCGCCGTAAAAAAAAATTAAAGCTTATTCGTTCGAATTCGAATTCCCGCTATTTTTCTTCGCTATTATTTTTGCAAATTGTTTTGTTTACTTACGAAAATGAGCGATTCAAGTTTTGATAACACACCTCCAGACATTTCGAATGCAGCAAAGGACATTTCTAACAAATTACTACCCGAAAAATCTAGAAAACAGTATGAAAAGGCGTACCAAGATTTCATGAATTGGAAAATATCAAAGGGCAGTACATCATTCTCTGAAGATGTATTATTAGTTTATCATGGGTATAGATAAAGTCTTGTATGCAACTGTATAATTAGGTATTAAAACACTCATGTGATACTATTATCACACTCAGCTTCGCTTCGTGTGATAAACCCACATTCATGTTTTAATACCCCTCATTATACCACAGTTGCATAAATAACTATTATGATACAGTTGGCGGTACTATAATAAGTTTTATTTTTAATTTTATGTAGGTATATGCGTTTATAAAGTGCGTATGTATAGAATCGTCTTTGAAGTCGTAATTCGAATTTTTCGATTTGAGTGTAAATAAATTATATTTTTAAATACATTCTACAATATAAAAAAAAACAAATATATTTAAAAATATAAAAAATAGTGGCCCACCGGCATCGGGTACAGGAACAAAGCTACCGGTGGTTAGGGCTCCAGAGAGAGGAAGCTCCTCACAATACGTGCCGTGTCGCGGAGCACTGCCTTCTGCATCAAGCCCTTGATCCAACTGCCTAACGCGAGCCTCTGGAGTTGTTGTTCGAGGCTCTTGGCAATCAGTCCGTGAACCGATACGACTATCGGAACAATCATTGCTGAATCCACATCCCACATGTCGACAATCTCGTGAGCCAAGTCCAAATATTTTATTTGTTTGTCTTTTTTGGCTTTCACGAGATTGTCATCATGAGGGATGGTGATTTCAACAATTATTCCGCGGCGCTCTGATCGATCAATCACCACTATATCAGGCTTATTGGCTACAATATTCCTGACAGTGACGATTGATCGATCCCAGTACAAATACGTATTATTCCTCTTTATTAACTTTTAAATACATATAATTACATTTTTAAATATATATATATAAAAAAAAATACAAATATATTTAATAATATAAAACAGTGCTCCACCGGCATCGGGTACAGGGACCAAGCTGCCGGTGGTTACGGCTCCAGGGAGAGGAACTTCCTCACTATGCGTGCCGTGCCTAGCAGAACGGCCCTCTGCATCAGGCCTTTGAGCCAGCTGCCTAACGAGAGCCTCATAAGGTGTTGATCGAGGCTCTTGGCGATGAGTCCATGTGCTGACACGACTATCGGTACAATAATAGCTGAGTCCACATCCCACATGTCGACAATCTCATTGGCCAGGTCCAAATATTTTATTTGTTTTTCTTTTTCTGCCTTCATGAGATTCTCGTCATGGGGACAGTGATATCAAATATCATTGCACGACGCTCTAATCGATCCATTATCACTATATCAGGCTTATTGGCAACAGTAGTCCTGTCAGTGATAATAGATCGATCCCAGTACAATGTGACACGACTGTTTTCGAGAACTGGGTCGGGCACATACTTGTAGTATGGCACCTCCGAAGTCACAAGATTGTATTTAAGGGCAAGTTGCTGATGTACAATCCTGGCCACTTGGTTATGTCTGTGCAAGTACTCGTATTAGTATTATTGTTATTGTATTGGTATTATTGTTTATATATTTTTTTATAGTCCAGTGGCATACGTAACGTACTGCTGTGACGAGGTCTCGAGTTTCCCAAGTCGCCCTGGACAAACACCTCTGACTTTTCGTAGTTATGTGTGCATTAATAAATGTTAATTATCGCTCGCTTAATAATGTGCCTGGTAGATGGCAATAGGCTCGCGCCCTATTACATTGGGACCTTAACATAACTGGCGAATCGTGGGTGTGTAATACACCTCTGCCTACCCCTTCAGGGAATACAGGCGTGAAGTTATGTTATGTTATAATAAGTTTATCTGTACATACGTATTATTGTTTTTATATACAATGGTTAACCCTCCAGCCAAGCCAAATTGCTTGTGTTAGGAGTGGGTTCACGACAGTAGTGTAATGGCCAGGATTCAAATCTTTAATGAAATGACAGTAGAGGAAGTTTGTGTAGTGTGTTAGGACAGAAGCAGATTGTGGTCTGTTGTCTCTGCCTACCCCGAAGGGACAAAGGCGTGAGTATATGTGGTCAAGATTTGGAATTCTTTACCAGAAAATAGGTATGTTTCTTTCTTCCTACAGTCCCTGGTCCTTTAAGCGGAGCATGAAAAAGCACCTGATGAGGCTGTCAAGCTGAGGGCCACCATTGTAACATACCGGTGTCTGTAATGGTCATTCCTGAGACTTTATCTTTAGCTTACCATCAGGCGAGGTTTTTTTTTTTAATATTTTGGACACGTCAATTTGACTACAATTCGCCTGATGGTAAGCTGAAGGTAAAGTCTCAGGAAAGAGGGTCACCATTACATACACGTACCATATTAACAATGGTGGCACTCAGCTTGACGGCCTCATCAGAAGAGGATTGTCCGGTCTCCGGTCCGGTCCGGTCCTGTCCGGTCATCAGTCCCACTAGTGCTGCAACCACAATCCCCCTGCCCGGCTATGCACTTGCTGACCCCTGAACGCAATCAAACCGAAATTGGATTACTATGGAGGGTTTTTCGCAATCGTGCATGGTGGTACCCACCCGGCCGAATTTTGTGACAAATTTGTGTCATCAAATTTCTACCACCAGTGAGATCCGATTCTCAGCACTCCATGGATTCACCGTGCGGTCGCCGGGTCCATAGCGTGGTACAGAGAGGAACACCATGACGGCGACTGGGACTTGCGACCCAGATGTAGGTTTAGGGTGGCCACCTTGTGATGCATCAGCGCTCACCTCCACCGTCAGTAGTGTTCCCCCCCCTACCTATCCAAATTTGATAAGATCCTAACAATGCCGCTTTTGATATACGTTTTAATAAAGAGCTTACTGAAGCTCTTGGCAATCCGAGGTCTTTAAGTAAGTTGTACAGGGATTTAGCTGGAATTCCATTGCTCCTACTTCTACGGCATAGAGTTTAACCACGTAGCCGTTTTTGGTCAACTCGTTTGTCAAATCAAAGATATTAATATTAAGTAATATTGACGTATCCATTATATAAAAAAGAAATGTTAGTAGTCAAGGTGCATTTAAATTAAAATACTGAATTCATTAATTTTTTTATTTTACAGGTAAAAGATCTCCCCAATTGCTTGACCTAGCACACCTATATGTAGTCTGGTCATATTTACCTTTGGAGAATATAACCTCTTTTAATTCACCTTGCGATGTACACAATCTACATATTGTATGTCCTGATCGCACTATTGGAGCACGGACTATCCTCGGCCACTGTGGATCGTCAGGCGGTCGTGTGCCTTTTTTCAATATTACATATGAGAATACATCTGCAAAAACTTCTGATTTACCCACATATGGTAATGATTCATATTTCATTAGGAAATTGCATGGTGTTTCTTGCTCTAAGTATCTCGGACAAACATTATCATTTGGGCACGGTGAAAACACATAACCATTACCTCCGGTAGATCTTTCAGGTAAATTGAGTACAAACTCTCTAGCTTCGTTTACTATTTGAAAGCCTGCATAAGAGCCTTGCTCAACAATAACTAAATAGTCTTCCGTTTTATTCCATAATTTCTGAATTGTTTCTAATCTGGCTTTCATGGATGGCATTTCAAATAATGAGTATGCTGATAGTACTATACTGTATTTAAGTTCTGCGGATGCCGGTAGAAATTGGCGCTGAAAATATCCTTTTATTGGCATTTCAACGTTATCTTTGCCACGGCACAATATGAGACGGGCCAAATCATGCATATTCGATGATGTGTCTACGCAGAAATATTCGAAAATGCCATTGTCCCACATGTGATTGACAGCCCATGTGCCCGTCCCTACTCCGGAACCAAAGTCAAAAAAACTTCGAGGTTTAAAATCTGGATGGAATTTTTTTATTTCGTCAAAGACACGTACTAAGATCGCAAACTCCGGTGCGGCTCGACTCATAAGGTACTGCAAACAAGTCGCACTATCATATGATACATTACCCCATCTATATACATTCTTCTTTAGCATACTAAAAACTTTATTCTGCACCTTCTGATCATAAAATTTCGCCTGATCCTCACTGAGTTCTTCCTGTACATTCGAATAAACTTTCTTAGATATTCGTTCGTGAAATTTATGTGCTTTTTCGGTGATTTCCCCTTCTTCTGGTGGTAAGTGACGCGAGCGTAGATAGTTGCTTAACTTGATACTATCTTCGTACATCGCTTTGGCTCGAGCGTCTTCTAAAATTATTTTAATAGCTTTTTGTATGTCTGGTGGGATGGCTGCTACTTTGATACGCGTAGTGCCTGGATGTTTTCTAGGTTTGTATACTTTGGTTTCAAAATTCTCCTTCAGATTGGGATCCACAGCAACTCTAGTCGTGTAATTGGCATGATTTATGGAGGAATAACAAAACCTTAATCTCCTAAACATTTTTATAACCTAAACTGTTTACTGAATAATAGGAACGAATTTTTTATTTATATTATTTATAGGTTAATTAAGGTACGTTCGGAGAGTACGATTTTGATTTTATCGCTACGCTATCTTGTAGTGGTCACTGTCAGCAGCGGTAAGTTTGTTTACCAGTCCACAGATAATAAATAGTTATTTTTGCAGTTTTACAGAAAAATACAGACACCGTTTACATTCGGATTATTTGAAACTAACTTATCGTGTTCATACAATATCCTCCTACCAAGTATGCTTAGCCTGGAGGGTTTCTAACTTTTTATTGTAGGTACCAAAGGGATTTTCCCTGTGGACCCACTGTTTAGTTTTACAAAAAAAATCTTAAAAGTTATTGTCCCATTGAATAATTTATAAGTTATAATCCTTCAACTGTAAGTTTATTAGACCATTTTAACATAATATTACATACCTAACATAACATCAATCCTAAAAAACCATAGTTATAGAAAAACTCTTAGTCCATAGACAATTACAGGTGATCCGTCAGCGGTCACGTACTGTCAGCTGATTGTAATTGATAGGTTAGATCGGTTAGATTTTAGTGTTCCTATTTTTCTTCACAAGGCCATAATCAAGAATTGAATTGAATTAGATTTTAGTTTTGATTTTGAGTTTAGTTTGTAGTACATGGTAAACACGGAATTTTAAATCCATTCAAATTAGAATTGAATTATAATATATTCTCTTAGTTATAGAGGTTGTGAAGTTTATCTTTATTATGACTATAAAGCCTAGAGAAAGGCTTGCAGACAATGACGAAGATCCAGTGGAAAATATGCTAAAGAAAACTGGTTGCTTGGAACTGCATTACAAAGTTCAGGTGATTTTAACTAAAATACTGTGTTTGAATGCCAAGATTCCAATAGGAAATATTATTTTATTTATCATTGTCTATTTGCGACATAAAAATTCACTATGTAGATGTAGCCAAACAAATTATATAAGGATTTATTTATTTACACAACCTTAGCCAAAGGAATGATATATCAAAAGAATTAAAATCAATAAAATTATAACTTATGATTTATAAGCACCTAAATATCCAAATTTGTATGAATTTGATTGCTATTGATGCAGTATTAATAAAATCTGTGTGTATGCAGAATTGTAAATATTTTTTTACCTATATTATATGTATAATTATTTATATCTATACAAATAAATAAAATTGAAGTGTCTGTTTGTAATATTAAAGTAACGGATTTTTAATGATTGCATATGAATGTATACAAGATACTATCAATGTATTGAATGCAAAATTTTTGTCTGTCTGTCTTTCTATATGTTTGAAAGAGGTAGTGGCTGGGCCGATTTTGACGGGACTTACACTGGCAGATAGGTACTGTTGCAAGGCGTAATATAGGCTAATTTTTAAATATTAAAAAAAAAAAAAGGATTTTCTAGGATTATATTATAATGTGGTACTGATTTTGGGATATGTTGATGTACGAACATACTTACAAGCAGTGTAGAACCTCTCAGCTTTAGAAGAGATTTTGCCTCTCTGCATGTGTTCTACCGCCTGTACAATAGTATGTTCAGAAGAATTGTTTGATATGATGCCCACGGTCACATTCTATTGCACAGCTCGCCACAGACTGGGAATTCATCCTCACACTTTACAACCGGAAACAGTGCGTACAGTGACTTATGGGAAGCACTTCATTCCGCGCACCCTCAGGCTGTAGAATGATGTCCCTGCTGTGGTTTTCCCAAGCCACTACAATATGGGGTTCTTCAAGAAGGACATTAGAAGGTTTTTACAAGGTCTGAAGGTTTTACGAGTGTGACGCCTCTGGTGTTGCACACGTCCATAGGCCGCGGTAACCGCTTCCCATCAGGTGGGCCGTGTGCTTGTATACTAATATTAGCGCTCGCTCGTACATCAACATATCCCAAAATCAGCACTACGTTGTTTCTGTAAATAAGGATTTTTAGTGGCGATGCTGCAGAGTAAACTCTAGCAACTCTAACAAAATTACTGCACGTATATACCTATTTCATTGTGAATAGTACACGGTGTTCGTCTGTTGTACATTAAAATATTATAAATCGGACTACGATACAAACGGGTGCTGCGGCATAGTACAACATAGATAAACTGTATCTTCACATTGCGTCCACTTCGTAATTGGTCCACTTCGTTACTGGTCCACATCGTTAATTTTTTTTTTATGCGTGCCTATTGACTACAGACTTTTTATTTCCAGGAGTGCATAGCAGAAACCAAAGATTGGAGAAAGTGCCAAGACGCAGTAAACAACTTTAAAGATTGTATTAATAAGCATCAACAGAGAGAAAAGGAAATAAAAAGTTAATTTGTTTATTGACTGTTGAATTTTTACTTAAATGCTTTTGCCATCTTGACGACCTCTGTGGCGTAGCGGTAGTGCGTTTGACTGCTAAGTCACAGGTCACGGGTTCGATTCCCGCTCAGTGCAAATATGTCTATTTGCATTGGTCTGGATGTTTCTATGTATAATATGTATTTTTTTTACAAAAAAAAGTATTTAAGTATGTTTATTCGCATTCTAGAACCTATATGACAAGCTCTGCTTTGTTTGGGTCTGAATGGCGTTGTGTAATTTGTCCTAGAATAATTATAAATAAATAAACCCAAGGTAAGCATAGTTTAACTATCTTGTGTTATGGGTTCCAGAATGCGGATAAACATACTAATATACTTTTTTTTTGTAAATACATATTATATATAGAAACACCCAGACCAATGCAAATAGACATATTCATGCCTACAAATATTTGCACTGAGCGGGAATCGAACCTGCGCGCCCTGTCGTAGCAGTCGAATGCACTACCGCTACACCACAGAGGCCGTTATAAGTGCGCTCGCTTAAGGTTTTCAAGTCTACCAATCTTTCATTTTATGTCTGTGCAATAATAATAACCCCCATGTTCTCACACACTCAGTACTTCAGATGAACAAACACATGTTTTATATTGAAATAAAACCGACTTACAAAGCTATTTTTTTTACCATCAAAATGACGTTACTACAAAAAATTAAATTATATTCTTCAAGTCATAAGTCCTAAATACAATGGCTTAAAGGCCCGAGTTGCTGTACGAAGAAAACATAAAAATTGTTCCATTTCTGCAAATCAAAATAGACAACTGACATTGTGTCCGTTTGTGAAGCAAGCTTCTCTCAACTTTTCAATATCTCACTCTACCAATCAAGATTTTCTGACATGCGCGCGCGTAAAATTGTTCAAATCAAATTCAACTCCATCCTTTACCAATTAATGATATAAATATTCGATTAGGCAATTGAAAATGTCGATAGTTTATAGATGTGAAGTTATTGTATTGATTAATATTGTATTTTCTACTTATTGAGCGATTAAAACTCATTCAAAATGTCCGCGAAAGTAGTAATTCTACTTAGTGCTATTTGCGCCATAGTCTCTGGACATTCCTATGAAGACAATCGCTGCAAATGTGTTTGCCCGAGTCCTGCGGCTGTTCTCAACGACACTGCTGGGGTTAACCGAAGACCTTTCATGAAGTCTGGTAACGTACCACCCAATAAATGTAACTGTGAGGTTGTTGTCCTGCCATACATAGCCGACCAGCTCAAAGACCGCCAGCAAGAGTTCTGTCCACGGTGCGAATGTAAGTACGAGAATAGGAATACCACAATTATCAAGGTAGTGGTTGTTATCGTGATCTGGGTGATAATGCTGCTGGTTGTTTACATGGGCTTCTTAATCTGCCTGGACCCCCTGATCAATAAGCGTGCCAAGGCCTCCTACCAGGAGCACACCAATGAAGATGATGAAAGCACGCTTGATGGTCAAACGCAGCAGTTAGGCGGTCGCGGCAACGTCCTCAACCGCGTCACTCATCAGCAAGACAAGTGGAAGCGCCAAGTTCGCGAGCAACGCCGGAATATTTATGACAGGCACACTATGTTGAACTAGGAAAGTATCATTAGCTTGCTGGTTATGTAAGTTCATAAGAAATCCTACTGGGGCATGCTGTTGAGACCATGAATTTGAATTGTATCAAACTTATCTCATAGCTGTAAGGTGTAATATAAAGACTTAGAATTCTTTACGAGCACATTCGTTTCCTTCGTCCTACAATACTTGGTCCTTTAAGCGAGGCATGGTAGTCTAGGAAATTTTTTATCCCTTTTACAAATTTTAATGTGGTTGGCTGAGATGCTACTATGAGTAGAAATAAAAATATTTATAGTATGTTGTTCACAAAATCATGTTGAGTGATACTAAATTTAATATGCATCTTTAGCAATTCATGAAATAATGTATTGAAATAAATCTAATATATTTTAAGAAGGTTTATTTTAGTTATTTATAATAGCTTAATATTTGTAATGTTATGTATATTTCTTGATGAATAAAGAATGGGCTCTCATATAATTTCGGTGTATACAAGTAATTTCAAGATGCATATAAAAAAAAACTTACAGACTTGGTTTTATCTTACACAAGGCCGATGAAATAATAATACACATGTGAAGGTTTATATAAAGGTGCTTATATACATATTCCCTTTACCCAGTGTATTTTCTAAGAATTAATACCCCTACCCCTGTGCCTACCCCTGTGGGAAACAGGCGTGATTTTATGTATGTATGTATGTATGTAATAAAAGGTTTAAAATTACTGTTACTCTTACTAATGTATAACAAAGCTGAATAGTTAGCTTTTGAATGCTTAATAACGCTAATGGAATCTTTGAACTCGATTTTGGAGCACTTCCAACCATTCGATAGATCTGAAATTTTGCATACATCTCGAGGGCCAATACAATAATTAAGAAAAAAAAAGTGTTCATTATGTTAGCGTACACAAGAGCTAATCGAGTTGGTTACTATGCTATTAAACTCTGTGTAAATACTGCCTAATTAGTGTAAAAATAAACAAAAACTCTTCCTCTTTAGTCAAACACCAATTTCACTGTGTACGCTGGAGTCACGATCAAGCTAGCGTACACATGGCCGTACTCGAAAACTGCTAATTGTAAAGCAACAGAGTTTACACAGAAAAATAGTGCTCTAATAATTCTCCCACTATGCAAAATTTCATAACGATTGCTCTTGTAGGAACAGAGATATTGAATAAGACTTTTCAATGACATTCGGAGTTGGCGTTATGGCAGCGTACACATAATAATTCTTATAGAAAGGGAACTTTTCTTTTAATAAATGCTATAATATGTATAAATAGTGCGTGCAATTCTGCCTCTATTAGTGTAAATGCTTTATGCGAATTCGCAGTGGAATAATCAAAAAATCTATGTTAAGTTTTTTTTTTTTTTTTTTTTTTCTCTCTCTCTTCTGGCGATTACGCAGTTTCCGCCAACGACTTAGCACATGGATTTGAATTCGAGTTTCGACTTGGGGGTAAGTATGCGACTGTGCTAGATTACTTGGTGTACCCACGGATTAAAACTTTGTGAATGTACAAGAGAAGGTGTATATAAAATACAATAAAGGCCGAAAGTGTTGTAGCACGCTGGAGTACCTGAGTCAAAGCAAAAATCACAGGTTAGTGGTTATAGCAGACAAACACAATTCTACAGGTTAATATTATTAGAGTTAATATAGTTACATATCAGATATATAAGGGGAGAATTAGTGTAGGTGAGAAGAGAGTTAAAATTTATGGGTCGGGGAATACGGTTGGTGGGTAGGATATCATATAGTGAACTTCTTCTTGGGCACTCAAAGAAGATGTGATCAGTAGTGTGTTCATCCAAGCCACACTCACAGAGAGAGCTGTCCCTGACCCTGATCTTAGCGAGAAATACATTGGAGCAGACATGTCCTAAACGCAGACGACAAATTACCGATGTCGCTCTTTTAGTAGCTTCGCGAAATTGGTAAAACCAGGGTTTAGTTGGTATGTCAGGCTGAATGGAGGCATAGTGTCTTCCCTTCACCTTGCTGGATTTCTCCCAAAGGGCGGTCCATCTTGAAATTAGACAGGGTCTGGCGAGTAACAGGAGGTCATGTGCATAGACTCTATATTGGTTGAGAGTACCATTGTGTGTTGCTTCCTTGGCAAGGGAATCCACAAAAGTGTTACCCGCTATGCCAGCATGACCCGGGATCCACACCAATGAAACCTCGAGTCCCTTAGTCTGACACCTGAACAAAGATTGTTTTATTAAAAGGATCAAAGGGAATTTTGTTTTACTGGTGAATTGATTAGCTAGGATGGCCATTAAGCAACTCCTGGAATCAGTAAAAATTACTGCCTTGCTTATATTATGCGATTCGATATATAGCAATGCTTCCAGTATAGCTATCGACTCACCAGTAAAAATGGAACTAATATTTGGGGATTTGTATGATAATATGACTTGGTATTTTGGGATCCAAACCGCGGATCCCACGCAGGTAGAATCTGATGATTTGGATGAATCTGTGTAAACAGCCAGCCAGTCCCGCCAATGTTGTCTGATTAGACAATTTAACTCCTTATTAGCATCCACAGAGTCTTTACTTATACCAGAATACAAGACGACATTAGGGCTGTAGATAATCGCGGCAAATGTAGATTCAAATAAGGGGCTAGTTTTACACCGAAAACAAGGGAAAGGGAGGCGAACATAATTTACGAAGCTGTTAAATAAACATGGATGACTTTTGTGTGTCCAATATCCACCAGAAGATATAAATTCTGATAGTTTATGAAGTTTGGGTATCAGAGGATGAAGGGATAGTTGGGAGGATTTATATAGATACCTATCAGAGAGGTACTGCCTTCTTAGTGATAGAGGGGGGTCTACACACTCCAATTGTAACGCGTTAATTGGCGAAGACCTCATAGCACCCACGATAAGACGCATGCTTTTGGCCTGGATCTTATCCAACAAGCTTAAGGCTGCCTTATTGCACGGCTCCAAGAGAAAGCACCCATAGTCTAAATGGCTACGGATAAGCGCATTGTACAATAATTTTTGGCAATAAGGGTGGGCACCCCACCAGACTCCAGACACAGCCCTTAAAATATTAATATTTTTCTCACATTTATGGCTGATGTAATTAATGTGCTCTACCCCAGATAGTTTTGAATCCAAAACCATTCCCAAAAACTTAACTGTGTCTCTTACAGGGAAATTTTGATCATCAAGAGAGATTATACAATCAGGGATGGATCTACGGCGGCTGAAAATTACCACAGAGCTTTTGGGGACTGAAAGTGATAAACCATGGTCAGTAAGCCAGATAGAGAGATAAGAGATTGCTGAGTTCAGTCTGGACACAGCATCCGTCATATGGTCCGCTGCCACATAGAGGGCAAGATCATCCGCATATTGAAGAATGTTGCAGAAGGAAGTAACTGAGAGATCTAAATCGGCGGTATAGATGCTATAGAGGAGGGGGCTTAAAACCGAGCCCTGCGGAAGGCCTCTCCAAATTATTCTGGGAGGAAGGATTGAATTTTGAACTCTAATACTAATGGTTCTCCCAGAGAGGGAATTGGAAATGAAATTTACTATCTTCTCTGGAACACTCAGATTAAGCAGTTTTTGCCTGAGCACAGGAAGTAGTACATTGTCATATGCAGATGCTATGTCCAAGAATACACCCACGCAATACTGATTTTTTGATAGAGCTATTCTAACGTCAGTGGTAAGTATACTGAGATTATCCATTGTCCCCAATCCCTTGCGGAATCCGAACTGAGTTTTTGAGAGCAAACCCTGGCTTTCCACTAGCCACTCTAAACGATTTTTTATTAAGTGCTCTAAGATTTTGGACATGGTACAAGAGAGTGCCATAGGGCGGTAGCTGGAAGGATCATCACTACATTTACCTGGTTTCAGGATTGGAATTATAATCTGAGCCTTCCACTCTTCTGGAGGGAAACCAGAGTAAAAAATGAAGTTGAGCAAATTTAAAAAAAATTTTTGGGTGGTTGGGCTGCTCTTGATAATAAGTGAGTAAGGGATGCCATCCACACCAGGTGAAGAATCCTTAAGGGACCCTAAGACATTCGAAAGCTCTTCGAAGGAAAAAGAGGAATCCAAAGGGTGTGACGTCTGAGAGCTAGAGGGAAAGAAGTTTGAGGACTCGGCAGCCGTAGGAGCTGTTGGGGGAGCAAGTTTTTGTTCAAATTTCTGTAGCCATCGAGAGGGGTCGTTTGAGGTAATGTTGTTGTTGGTTGTAGAATACCTGAACCTTCTAACATCTCTCCATACACACGATGCAGGGGTACGAGGGGCTAATGCTTCACAAAACTTGCGCCATCCAACCTTTTTCTTTTGCGACAAATGTCTAACTGTTTGAGCAGCTACTTTTTGGTAGTTTAGATAATTTGCAGTTGTCATGTTATGTTTATATGTTCTTTCAGCATCCCTTCTCATTCGACAGGCATCTGAGCAGGTCTGATCCCACCAAGGAGGAGAGGGGATGTTGTTCCTGGGAGCTCTTTTAACAGGAATTGCCTTATCGGCAGAGTTCAGAAGAGCCTGCTTAAAGAGGGCATAAACAGTATCAATGTTACCAGAGTTAGGGACAGGTAAGAAAGAAACCTCCTGGTCAAGAGCATTAGAGTACAGTTCCCAATTGGCTTTTGACAGATTAAATTTAAGGAGAGGGTTAAATGGTGGTGACTCCCTGTGGCTGGCTAGAGAGGAGACAGTTATGGGGTAGTGATCACTCTGATGTGAGTCGCTTGCAATCTGCCAAGTCAGGCATGAGGCAAGGGAAGCTGAACAGATGGTTAAATCCACAGCACTAGGGCCTCTTTGGGTTAAAGTGGATCTGCGTGTGGCCGAACCATCATTTAAGATGCAAAGATTGAATGAATCCAGGATATCAATGAATGAGGGCGCTAAATTGTCACAATCTAGTGATCCCCATGAAGAATGATGGATATTGAAGTCACCCAGAATAACAAGAGGAGAAGTTATAGAAGCTAAAATGTTGCTTAACTCAGCTAGTATAGAGGAATTGGGATAGGGGATATAAATGGAAAGAAAAGTAATGTTTGATACTGTAATAGCAACAATGTTCCAGCCATCACTGTGAGGAGGTAGAGACACAGAGTTAAAAATAATTGATCTGGAGACCAAAATGGCAACTCCAGCATATCTGTCACCCCTGTCATCCCGAAGACAGGCATACCCAGGCATCCTGAAATGGGTGCCAGGTTTAAGCCAAGTCTCCTGAATGGCAAGGATGAGAGGTTTGTGTTGATTAATTAAATAAATTAAGTGACTCTTTTTACTTCTAATGCTCCTACAATTCCATTGAAGGAGAGGTGGGAATGTTACTAGTGAAATTTAGCAGCTGAGTGAGTTTTGTTTTATATTTTTCAGGTAGCTCAGTATCATCAAAACGGGTGAGCATACTAATAAGGGTGGCGAGCAACAGATCCAAAAAGTTGTCATTGGAATCAGCATTAACTTGTGCACCAGGGAGAGCAGCACCATTTGGAAGAGAAGGCGGCGGAGATTGGGTAATAAGATAATGGGCCTGCCTGTCATAGCCAGGGCCAGAAGCAGGGGAGCTCTGCCTTCGGGGCATGAATGTAGTTTTCCTATATGATACCTGAGGTCCTTGAGCCCCCCGGATGGAAGGCGAGGGAGGATGATGAGAATCAGTGTGAGAATTTAGTGGTTGAGAAGATCTAGCTGTGTCGGCAAAAGACTTTCTCACTTGGGGGAATCTAGCCGATGCCTCCATGTAAGAAATGCTCTATTGAGACATGGTAATCTTTATAGACTTCTGCCTGGAGTGCTCTGGGCAGGAAGGGTCTTTGGCTGTGTGGGGACCTAAACAAAACATACATGTGGGAGTTTTTGAGGCACATGAAATACCCTCATGAGCCTGGGAACAAATGAAACATCGTGGGGCAGATCGACATTGTGTGGAAGTGTGACCATAACGGCAACATTTCCAGCACTGTATGAGGGGAAGAACATAATTTTCTACAGGGAGGGAATTATAAAAACAGTAGACGTGTGGGGGCAATTTTTGTCCTGAGAAGGTGATCACGATGGTTTGAGTGGGAACATATGTAGCAGTGTTGTTTTCACCCGTGACTCTCCTATTGAGCCTTCTAGCTTTCATTATAGACCCGTATCCTGATGGAACCTCAATGGATAGGACCACTTCTTCTAATGTCCACTCCACTGGTATTTGTCGAACTATACCCATTCGTGAGGTAGCAAACGAGGGAATTGAGCAATTATATTTGGCCCTTGCCAAAGAAGGATGACTAATAAAGTTGTTGGCATCACTAGCATTTATAAATTCAACTGAAAGTCTGTTACGACCAACCCGCTTAACACTGCCTTCAATAATGTTTGTAATTTTATTCATGAACAAGAAATGACCAAATTTAATGGATCGGAACACTGTTCCCGCAGAGGTATCGCCGACATCCCTAGTCACGTGGACCAAAAACGGGCCAGAGTCCGACTCTGAGTATTTTGAAACCTTGTCCTGAAAATCGGGATGAATATATGTAGTTTGAATGGATGGAGTCGCTTGGGAGGGGACAGTTATTGTTTTTTTAGCGGGGACAGCGTCTTCCTGTGAGGTATGGATAACACGCTTCTTGGCTGTGGCTGTACTGATTTTAGAAGTATCCTCTAGAACAATTCGTGAAGTACCGGGGAGTGGAGTGCCTGGCCGTTCACCGGGGACGCTTCCCCCGCCAGGGTCTGGTGGATGGTTATCCATGTTACTGTCTACGTGTTAAACAAGAAACTTACCCTGAATACGAACACAAAGCACACTTAGACAACACAGAAGCACTTAAATACTCCAGCAACTCAATATCTTCAAGTAAAAAGATTTTAGAAGGGACGAACACTTGTAGCAAGCACGCGTTCCCAACCGTGAAAAACGTTGCCCTATGTTAAGTTCTAGGAACAAATGTATTGACGTACCGTCGCGAACAAAATAAATTATTAGTGAAATTATAAACTGAGTTTCATTTTCACTCAGAACTATATTTACAAATTAATGAAGTGAATATCCTCCTAGTTCAGTATTTCATCACGTTTCAGTATTAGTTCTGTATTTAAAAAAACTTGACAAATCACTTTTGAGCATATCTGTACCTGTACTATGAACAGAAATAAACATGGATTTTTTAATTATTCCACTGCGAATTCACATAAAGTATTTACACTAATAGAGGCAGAATTTCACGCACTATTTATACATATAGCATTTAATTAAAGAAAAGGTCCCTTTCTATAAGAACTATTATGTGTACGCTGCCATAACGCCAGCTCCGAATGTCATTGAAAAGTCTTGTTCAATATCTCTGTTCCTACGAGAGCAATGGTTCTGAAATTTTGCATAGCGGGAGAAGTATTAGAGCACTATTTTTGTGTGTAAACTCTGTTGCTTTACAATTAGCCGTTTTCGAGTACGGCCATGTGTACGCTAGCTTGATCGTGACTCCAGCGTACACAGTGAAAATGGTGTTTATTTCCTAGACTAAAGAGGAAGTTTATTTTTATTTTTACACTAATTAGGCAGTATTTACACAGAGTTTAATGGCATAGTAACCAACTCGAAATAGCTCTTGTGTACGCTAACATAACGGACACAAAAAAAACTATTAAATCAAAAATAAATAATAGTTTAAAAATAATAAAAAACACGCTTCAAGAGAACTAGAGAGAGATTTTACAATTTGGGGCCCGCTTATTGTTTTAAACCCCCGAAACAACGACGGGGCGTTATAATAAGTTTGACGTATCAGTGTGTGTCTGTCTGTTGTTTTAATTTTGTTTGAAAGGTGAATTAGTTGGGAGGGGTGTCGAATGTTGTTACGAACGCCGCTGTGGCGACACACGCTGTTGCGTATTATTTTTCCACAGCCTCACAGGTTCGAAAGCTCATGGACTCGAATGAAATAGTCGCGAAAGACGCTGTTTCGAGAAACATTTTCACTGCCTCATACGCTCGAATATAGTCACGTTATCGAAATCCAACTATCCGGACTAGTGGTTCCGGCGCTTTGCCGGTTGCTGCCGCGACACGCTCGCTTCGCTCGCTCGGCTCGCGCTCTGTTGGGGTCACAGTTCTAACCTAAACTAACCCATAAGCTCCGGATCCACTACATAGTTACAAAAACAATGGATTTCGATAACGTGACTATCGATCGAGCGTACCACACATAAAAGGAATGTCGAGACAGCGAGTTCGCGAGTCCGTAATTCGATTTAGCGATTTTCGATACAACGGCTTTTCGCAAGGGCGTACCACTTGAATTTTCTTTCGCAGCAGCGTGCGTCGCAAGGACGGCAATCGAAACTACATACGACTACGAGTTGGGAGTATTCTTCCTATATGTTTGATGGAAATCGGTTCAAGATGGCCGCCGCCACAAAACAGCGGACTACATTTATTTTGCCCGCAATTCTGGGCACGCACGAAGTACGAAGGAAGAATTTAGGGTAACTTCGGATTTCGTTCTTTCGGTCGGGACCATAAAGTATGCTCGGGAGTGAATCAAAAATATGAAGGAGGATTTTTATTAACAAATGAACGACTATAAACCAACTACTACTTTGATTACGTTCGCATAGTTTGTAACTTGAACTTTGAACTTAGAAACTGGTACCTAACATATAAAAAAAAAAAACATTCCTTTGTATTGGATTATGATAACCTTTTTAAATTCCGAATGTTGCGATTTCGGATCGTTTCATGGTATGTTTTAGGTTGAAAGAATTGTAACGAGCCGTCTTCGGGCCCGATTGCGGGATAAATGCGTTTCATGGTACTGATTGCTGAAAAAGAGCAAAAATTGGCAACCTAATACTTTTGTTCGCCGAGCGGCAACTCTTCAACATGGCGTGATCAACTCCGCGAAACAAATATTGACTGCAACATGCTAATTACGAAATTGACAGCCGGAGGACCTAAAAATAAACCGATTTCGTTTAGTAAAGTTTAGTAAGAGGTTTATTAAAAATGAATCAAATTACAAATGACTAAGTCTAGGTTCGGACGATGCAAGTGTCTAATGTCACGCGATGCTGCGACGACAATCCTCTTCTGATGAGGCCGTCAAGCTGAGTGCCACCATTGTTAACATGGTACGTGTATGTAATGGTGACCCTCTTTCCTGAGACTTTACCATCAGGCGAGGTGAAGTCAAATTGACGTGTCCTAAATATAAAAAAAAATAAAAAAATATCCTACTGTCTACTACTACTGCAAAGTCGTGTTAATGACCGGAATAAATTTAAGAACGAAGATTTTAATGATCTCTGTTTTTTTTTTTTTTTATATTTGTCTCCGCCTGTAAGTACTGTGCCATTTTGTTGTTTTTTTTCTGTAAGGACACATTCACGAAATAAATTCAGCTGACAAGTTAACCAACACAACCAGATTCTAAGGCGGAACGAAGGTTGCGGGGTCAGCTAGTAATATTATAAAATGTGAAATTTTGTGAAGATGTTTGTTATTCAATTACGCTTTAATGGCTAAACGGATTTGGCTGAAATTTGGTACTGGGATAGATTGTAGTCTAGAATTGGTTCCAGGATTATAGTCTGGCGAAGCCCGCGCAATAGCTAGTATAAAATAAATGGGTGAATTTCAACAAATGCCATTTTTTTTATCATAAAGGTGAACTTTTTTATTTATATGTTTTTTGTATATTTTTCAGGTTTTATGTAATCTTTATGATATCATATATCCCCAAATTTAATATCATCAACGTGATACGTTGATGATATTAAATTAAGATTAAGGAGAAAATTCAGTTTGAATTTTGGTTTCCACGACATGACAAACTGACACCGATTATTTTTTCTGTGCACCGATATGATAAGTTTATCCACCGAAATGATATAAATATCCAGCGATATGATAACATATCCAGCGAAATGATAATCTATCCATCTTTGAACATCAAAAAGGAAATAGTAGGTACCTTATTTTTACATGGGTGACTTAAAACTGAAGACTTGACCTGAAGAACATCATATCCAACGAGAACTGAGTTCTTGGAATTCCAATTAAAATATATTTTTTGAAATTATATAGGTACCTATTTTATTGGGGTGTGTGTTGGGTAACCTCCTCGAATGTCGTCCCGATTCCGATCCCGCTGCAGTCCGGTGGGAACGGAATCGGAGCGGCCGGTACACCCTGGGTGGCGGTCAATGGCTTCCCCTTCATGGGGTTGGCATTGATCGTCGGCTAATACCCCTTTTTTTTTTTTATCGTGCGGAAATCCCTTCGGATACCCCCCCGCGTGCCAGCGGGGGCGGTTATGTCGGGTTTGAAACGACTAAAACCGCACGCCGTCTCGGGTCTACAGACGCCGGGGTGTAAGGTTGCCCATAGAGCATATTCCTCACCTGCGTCAGTCGGTAGGAGAGGCTTCCGTGTCGCCTCTCCAGCCAATCCTCCATGATGGGCCTTACCGCCGCTATTGCGGCGTGCCCTCGTCGGCTAATACCCAACGTGGCGGGAACACCTCGGTCTCCGTACTCCTCTGCTTTCAGAGGAGACAGGATGAGCGATGATGTTAGTGGCTGAGGCCACCATATGGTCCTAGGGGGGATCCAGGGGCGGGTTGGCCCACTGCTAACGCACAAGTGCCCGTCGGCCCGACGGGCACTTGTGCCGCCGCCGGCCGGTGAGAGAGGACTAGCCATCCTCTCGTGTTCCGTAATCGGCAGGTGATCAGCAACGACCTGACTGGTGGCTCCAGAAGGGTACGCTGTGAACTTGCTGACCGGAGGGCTTGCCTTTGTTGGCCGGCCCACGACAAGGAAAAGTCTATAACACCCGACAGCGAAGTCGTAAAAACCTATGGATACCAGCCGACCTCCATAGTATATAGGCTTATCCAGGTGCAGGGGGCTCCGCCTGGATGACCTTTCCCCCATACTCGTGGGATATGCTATGGACACAAATCTTCATATACAAAAAAAACCGGACGATACAAAAAATAACGACAAGGGCACGAAAAAGGATTACGAAAATGACGGAGTCTGCGCGGAGGTCGCGCAGCAGGCAAGCGAGGAGGTGACGCCAAACACTTCGGCGGTGTCGGAGAAATTCGACACCGCCAACGAGCGAAGCAGGGCGAGCAGCCCGTCGGGTCTGGGCGTATTGCGGACCCGTAAGCGCAGGAGGCGCGCAAAGGCTCGGGCGGGGGAGGACGTGTCGGATGAGGACTTTACCCTCACCGGGATGACCTCCTCCAGCAGCGACGACGCGT
The DNA here is from genome assembly GCA_946251805.1 of Cybosia mesomella. Taxonomy (NCBI): domain Eukaryota; kingdom Metazoa; phylum Arthropoda; class Insecta; order Lepidoptera; family Erebidae; genus Cybosia; species Cybosia mesomella. The sequence goes on from OX276411.1 coordinate 16,711,600, forward strand.
CCAAGGTGGCTGCTGGCCGCCGAGGGGCGCGTGGTAGCGGACCCCGGACCCTCAGCAGGAGGAGGTGTTCGGCATCGCCTCCGAAAACGAGGCTCTCGCGGCACAGCTGGCCGAGTCCCGTCGGGAGACGGCTCGGCTAGCTGCAGCTCTGGAGGAGCTAAAGAGGTCCGGGTGTCCAGGCCCATTAAATGCGCAGAAGTGCGCATTACGGGCCTGGACGACTCCGTCACGGCAGAAGAGCTCAGGCTCGCCGTGGCGGAGGCCGGGGACTGCTCCCCGGACACAATTAAGGCCGGAGCTATACGCTTCGGCCGCGGTGGACAGGGGGCAGCAGTTGTTGGCTGCCCTATCGCGGCGGCCCAAAAGGTTGCCGATGGGCGGAGCCGACTTGTAGGAGGCTTCCTGAGGGCGCAGGCACGGCTCCTGCAGGCCCGACCGGCCAGGTGCTTCAGGTGCCTGTCGATGGGCCATGTGGGGGTGCACTGCACGGCGGAATTAACGGCGGGTGACCGTTGCTTCCGCTGTGGCCACCCCGGTCATAAGGCCGGCACGTGTAGCGGCACTGACCATAGGCTTGGCAGCATTCCAGTAAACCAAATCCTGGGCCGATTCTTATTTCCTAACAAAGCAGTAAGAGGAGTGATAATAGTAGAAAAATTTACGACAAATCGTCTATAATAAGAACAAAGACCAATAAACCCAGGTAATTCCTTAGCGGTCTTATTACAAAAAACGGAATAAAGTCTGGTTTAAACCCGAACTATAAAGTCTAGGCTTAATCTCAAGACCATGGTTTAAACTTCTTCTTATTACAAAAACTGAATAAACCGTAGACTACTTAGTACCAAGATTTAAACCTTGGCTTCAATAAAAACCACAGATAACTACAAGTATTGTTCGTTCATTATGACACCATTCGATCGCAACGTTCCATATCCTCCAAAAGCAAAAGTTTTCTGAAGTCATTAATAAATAATATTTACTAAGATTGGTGAAAAATATATTTACAACATATATTTTCATTAAATTTAACTTCATGGAAAATAGTTATTATTTATTTAGTAATAAAATATCACTATAATGCCTTTATTTAGCAATCATTGTTTTAAAATATTGGAAGATCTATGGATGTTAAACGGAACGAAGTTTTCCCGCGTTGTTCGAAACGAATTACGAAACTTTATACCTACTGTAAGTTGTATGTTGCATAGTAAAATTAATTATAAAATGGAAAAAGAAAAGAAAAGGAGATACCGGGTATTCCCGAGGATCCTGAGCCAATTCATCCCTGATTAAATCAATAACTCTCATAGCAAAACGTTTGGAAAATCTATACTGCCTAAAAGCTGCCTCAGATAGTTCCACAAAGGGGTTCACTCTAATACGAGGTCTGGTAGGTAAGCGTGGTATGTCCAATATCTTTGATATCCATTTCATCAACTGCGTTAATATCCATTACGAGCAAAAATTTGTACGAATAATAACAACCTAAATAATAGAATTCTTAAATGACAACTTTGACGTATGTGATTATTGTGATAATCTTTAGACCAAAAATAATCTATGGTTTACTCCTAAAACGCTTTTTGTAATATGACTTTATTTAGACCATGGTCTAAAGACGATTTAAACCTGGTTTTACAATTAGACCGTGTTTTGTAATAAGACCGTAGCTGTTTTTGGCACCGGAAAATTTCTCACACTCTAGTTTTTGGGGATCTGTTTTAAGTCCCTCTTCATTAACTATATAACCTAAGTAGGTATTTTAACTCTGACTTACAAAATACGCATTTTTTTAACTTCACCATTAACCCTGCCGACTTTAAACGGTCTTTCACCTTACGTAATAACTTTAGGTGGGTTTCAAAGTCAGAACTGATCAGAACCAAATAGTCAATATATGCGAAAACCTTATCATCAAATTCGCAATTTACAATCCTATCTATCAAACGCTGCATTTCTGCAGCCGCATTAGTAAGCCCGAAAGGCATACGAATGAATTCAAATAGACCTCTGCCCGGCACGATGAAGGCAGTTCGATACCTACTATCGTGATCTGTCAACGGAATTTGCCAAAAGGAGGATCTAAAATCTAAGGTTGTCAAATACCTTGCTCCCTTTAAATTATCAAGAATAGTTTGAATTCTTGGTAGTGGATACGAATCTCTAATTGTAACGCTATTCAATTTCCTACAATCAACAGAGAAACGTATACTTCCATCACTTTTGGTTACCATAACAATAGGACTAGCCCATGATGAACGATATGGTCGTATTATTCCATTCTCCAACATACTATCAACCATGAATTTGAAGTACCTAACATTACCAGCACGATTATACAGATGGAACGATTTGGGTATGTGTGCCAAACGTTGTGTTGATCGATTTTCTTAGGATCTTCAAGGACTTGATGTCTCTCTAGTTTGTATTGGTATAATTTCTTTGAGGTTCCTAATAATGTCTGGCCCCCTCGGCTTTAGCTAACTTTAAATAAAGAAATACACGTTCCTATGAGTACAAACACTAATTGTATTGTCTATATTATTACACAGCAGAAATATGTTTCAAAGGCTCACCTTATAATAAGGGTAATTCCGTATCGGTAGTTACACAGCTTTTATTTTGTCATAGAATGTAATATTATACTGAAACATTATTGTGATATTTTTCTCAACAATTCAATTGATTCTATTATAGTGACTATTTCTCGGTATTGAATGCCTGAAAAATCTATGACAATCCGATGTCAAACAAATTTAAATCAAATTCTATAAAAAGAAAATTAGCCAAAAATAATGTTTGAAAGAAGTTCAGCATAAAAAGTTCATGCTGCAATAAATACGTCTTAGGGCAACGTCACTTGATTCGAATACCAATAAGACGGGTTCAAGTCCCGTTCTAGATGTTCTCTTTTTCCGATCCAAATCTTTAGAAAAAGTAAGCATACAAAATGCTTAAAATTTAATTGAAATATTCATTAGATGTTTTTAAGGCACTTAAGTCGCAGACAAGCACTAGGCCCACCTGATGGGCAGGGGTTACCGCGGCCTATGGACGTGTGCAACACACTGGCGTCACACTCGCGCTATAACCCTATAATCCTCCTAATGCCCTTATTGAAGAACCCTATATTGAAGTCGCTTGGGAAAGCACAGCAGCGAGATCATTCCACAGCCTGAGGGTGCGCGGTATGAAGTTCCTTTCATACTCCACCTCCTACCTCGTCGGCTACCTACCAGCTAACTTGGCCGCCAGTCTGGATCTGGTCGCTGCTGGTCCGTTACCTTCTACGGCTGGACACAGAGACTCCGCACCCTCGTCAGGCCAGTGCCTTCACTTATTAGTGCTTCTTATTGTAGTCGGGGCGGGCGGAAGTGGACAATACATTTATTGAATATTGTCTATACAGCGTTTTAATTCTGGAACCGCCTACCTCTCTGTGGCCTGCCAGGAGGCTACAATACCTCACTACCTCAGTTTTCGGTAGCAACGTGTTAGGATAAATTCCGTCTGGTGAGTGGTGCGATGATACAATGTGGGCGTGGGCATCATGTCAAGCCATTCTTCTGAACACGCACCATTTTATGGCGGCAGAACACGATCAGAGAGCCTTTAGGATCATCTTCAACCTATTCTAGTCCACTGCTGAACATAGGTCTCCCCTAATGAGCGCCATAGCGCCCTGTCTTCAGCTTGCCACATCCAGCATCTGCCCGCAGTCTTTCGCAGATCGTCATCCCACCTGGCCGGAGGGCGTCCTACACTACGTTTGCCGAGTCGCAGCCTCCACTCAAGAACACGTTTACACCAGCGGTTGTCGGTTCTTCGCGAGATATGGCCGGCCCACTGCCACTTCAGCTTGCTTATTCTTTGAGCTATGTCGATAACCTTGGATCTCTGTCGGATGTATGCGTTACGAATCCTATCCTTCAGAGAAACTCCGAGCATAGCTCTTTCCATAGCTCGCTGAGCGACTTTGAACTGGTGGACCAGCCCTACCGTGAGTGTCCACGTCTCAGCTCCGTAGGTCATTACGGGTAGGATGCACTGATTGAAAACTTTCGTTTTCAAACACTGCGGTATGGATGACGAGAAGACCCGACGTAGTTTCCCAAACGCTGCCCAGCCTAGCTGGATCCTCCTCTTGGCCTCCTTCTCAAAATTGTTTTTACCCAACTGCACAATCTGCCCGAGGTAAGTGTACTCAGAAACAATTTCAAGAAGGTGGCCATGCACGACGACCGGTCCTGGATCAATGTGGCCATTGATCAAGACTTTGGTTTTATCCAAATTCATGCCAAGACCGATGCGTCGCGAGGCTGAAGCTAGGCCGTCCAGCATCTGGGTTAGCTCCTCTGGCGACTCCGCCATTAAGACTATGTCATCAGCGAATCGCAGGTGTGATATGTAGTCGCCGTTTATATGTATGCCCTTACCTTTCCAGTCCAGCGTCTTAAATCCAGTGTCTTTTAGGATCGTCATAAGTGATAATTATTGTCATTCAAATCTCCTTGGTACCACTGGAAAGTTTCTTATCTTCACAAATACAAATAATTGGGTATTATCAATAGATATCATTAACTTGATATAAACCTAGATTGCTGGTAATTTGCAGATAATTTTACAGACGAATGTATCTCTCGGCTATAGTTTAACGTCTTCTTAATCAGTATTTATGTTTGAAGTCTCAAATGTTATCGTTAATTCTTCATACACGTGAAAAATTAAATTTAATATCTGCGTTTCTTTTTGTTAACTTACAAAGGTAGATTAGAGATTTTTTATGCATTCGTATGCGATATGGGACAGGAAGACATACAAGCAACAGATCAAAATCACCAAAATGTTCGTGAATTTTTGTTCAATTGACGAGATTTTTATAGTGAAAAAAGAAATTGATGAAGAAATTGAGAAAGTTGAAAGAAATGGTGATATTTCGTTCTGTTTTTATAACTGTGATTGGTTTATTCTGTTTCTAGAGTGGTACTGGACAGCCAGGTACAGGTTACGTCCACGATGGTGATGTTTTGGATAAAATACTGTCTTATGTGGGGGACATGGGGCGGTACCAAAAACTATTATTTGTGGTTATGGTGCTCTTTGGTTACATCTACGCTTTCGTCTACTTCTTGCAAATGTTTATAACGGTTACACCAGAAAACCACTGGTGCAAAATCCCTGAGTTGTCTGGTTTAAGTATGGAGTTGAGGTGAGTGTCGAATACTTTTCAATTCTATGCTTCATTTTTGTCATTAGTGGATTTATCAGCAGGCTGTGTAGACTACAACCCAAGGCGGTAGATTTAAGTGGCGGCTTATATTTGGAACCAACATGTGATACAAAAATTTAAAGAATCTTAATTATAGCTATATACATTTACAAAATACTTTCCTAAATATAATAAGGTCCACAGTCCACACAATCAATATAATATAATATGTTTCACCACTTATATTATTGACGTGGCAACGTCTTATAAATCGATGGAGCCGGCTGCACGCACGAAAAAACATGACGTATGCGGCGTTACCATATGACGTATGCGGCGTTACCGACATATGCGGCGTTACCACATGACGTATGCGGCGTTACCTCGCGTTTTTTTGACGTTGTCACGTTCAACTATCGTCAGTAAACCGACTTTACAGACAACCGATTTTTTGACGTGACAACGTCTTATAAATCGATGGAGCCGGCTGCACGCACGAAAAAACATGACGTATGCGGCGTTACCACATAACGTATGCGGCGTTACCTCGCGTTCTTATGACGTTGTCACGTTCAACTATCGTCAGTAAACCGACTTTACAGACAACCGATTTTTTTTAAATATTTTCTCCCCATGAAATCAAAGTTCCGTTTTGTTGTGGTGGGCATAATAGTACATTGTTACCCTAGGGGTGAAAGTAACTTATTTAGTCCCGAGACGAGATTTAGACGCCAATAGTTCGAGGGACTAAATAAATCTTTAATCCGAGGTAAACACTGTGCTTTTCATTACGAATACAAGGAAAGTAAAAATAAAAACATGAATTAGCTAAAGAAGAAATGAGTAAAAATGAATCAATCGAAAACAAAACAAATGAAAATCGAATTGCCGCTTTTCCGCCTATTTTATTTGTTTTTTTTTCTGTGGCCAGCCAGCTATTCAGCCATTATTTTTCATTTTCATCAATGAAAAAATGGTAAATATTTTGCCCAAATCTATGTTATTTTAAGGAAATTGTCGAAACTAAAGTAAGTAAAGTTATTTAAAAAATATATATCTATTCTTTAATCAATACTTAACTTTATTTTATTTCAATTTTACATCGCGCTGTAATTGAGTGGCTGTATAGAAAGTTGGTACATGGTTGATACCTACATTAAAAATGTGAAAATAGAATCCGTTTTTTTTTAATAATTTGGCAGCTGTCAGTTGAAACCGATTCTCCCTAGGGATGAAAAGTATTACTTTCATCCCGCTACTCAGGCAACTTCAGACCTACGTTCAGAGTATGAGTAATGAAAATACTATTTTTTGTGCACTCTTAACGAAATCGATGGGAGGACACACACTAGTCAGTAAAAAAAATGTGAGCTTGTCACTTCTTTGTCTGAAAGTAGTCTACGGACTAGGACATAGGAAGACATAACTCATATTTATTTATTTATAATAAGTTTTTATTTTACTCTTCCCGGTTACCGATTAAGCTGGAATTTTGCATACATGAGTAAATCGCGTGACAATGCAATATTATGATGTTGTGTTGATCTGATGATGGTGGAAGGTGGCAATAGGAACTTCGCAACGAAACGACACAACCTCATCGAGTTTGGGCCCGTTTGAATCATCTTGATGAGTAGTTTGTCTTTCAATATTAAACAGGGTCTGATGATGGAGCTGGAGGGTGGTCATAGGAACTCTGTAATGTAACGACACAATCCCATTGAGTTCCGGCTCGATTGATTTTAATTTTTTAGTTTTTTATTAACAAGAACATAATAAAAGCTTATTTATGAAAATTTAAAAAAAACCTACTTGTTTTTAGCAAAGGCAACCAAATGAAAACGAAAGCATGAGATGAGTGCGACAGAACATGTTCTAATCAGCGAGTGCGAGCGAGAATAAAGTATGATTTTATGCTCTATGGTATGGCGTCTCACGATGCAGTGCACCACAGAATAAATATAGTACTGACTTACTGTAGACATCGCAAGCTATTAACAATCTTATTAATCTATCTTATCCAATCCTTATCTTATAATAATACTCGTAACTTGCAATTTGTACCTATATACTGTTAATTATAATATTAATCTGATAACAATGTTTATTACTCCAAGCGAATTAAATAAAGTCCATAGCTCATGTTTACTGAGGAACGGTAAAGAAGGTATATTATGTGCAGTACGTGTAAAGCAGGCAAACTTGGGTCGACCTCGCAGAACATACACTATACATATGATAGATGTGGTAAATATGCAGGTCAAAATCACTTGGAACCGGTCGGCTTGCATGAAAGGTTTAATGACAGTAGAGGAAGCTCATGAAGTATGTAATGACAGAGGCAGATGCCGGGTTGTTGTCTCTGCCTACCCCAAAAGGAGAAAGGCATACATTTATGATGAAGAAGAGTCAATAGTTTTATTCTACTCTAAATTAGAGAAACTTATTTGCGACATTCAGATATAAGAAAAATATTATAAGAAAATTATTCAATACAGTCTAATTGAAAATTCGATTATGATTCACAAATAAGAAACATCAAATAATAGATATATTGCACAAGTGAACGATATGTAAGTATTTACAAGCCAATATTATTTTAGGAGAAATCTGTCGGCACCTGGAGCTACTACGGGTGACTGGGACCACTGCAGGACCTTCGAAACTAATTGGACCGAAGTACTGGACACGTTGTCTCCGCCTCCAGATGGCACACCACTGGTGCCATGCCAGTACGGCTGGGAGTTCGAGTTAAGCGATATACCGTATGAGACGGTTGCTTCGGAGGTGGGTCATGGAACGTAAACCAGACGAAAGTTCTTATAGAAGGTGTTATTGAAAATAAAATCTTGGAAAAAAGATAAAAAGCCCAAGATACTGCCTTGCGGAAGTCCGTGGAAATTATAGCTAGGTTCAGAGTTGGGTTTCTAAGTTACTGGTATATTAATGGTTTTAATGATTTGTTTTCTGACGATTACATACTATTCATATTCAAACAGTTTCAGAGCTATTCATATTTGTCTCATTTATTAACTAGTACTCATCTTACAGTTTACAAAATCAAAAGCTTTGCTTAGATGTGAAAATAATACGGACCTCAGTATTTTTAGTTAATTTCTTTAAAATCCCCCTTTTATGCTTTTTTAAAACCTTAGATAGTTCAGAGGTTTACTTTTCGACTTCGACTTTCGACTTTTCGCTGACATATATAGTGCTTTTGTGTTCGCACCTATAGCTGACCTTAGACCTTTCATAATGGTTTTCATACATGCACGTGGGTTGCAGGTACCGTTGACCTGGCGTTTCCTTAAATCGTCTTCGAACTGATTGACATATGTATGCCTATGTTTAAAACATCTTCAATCTGGTTACATACGTTCATCTAGGTCGACCTTCACTAGGTTACCAGTTTACCCTCATCATTTAAATCTGTTTCGTCTATCTGCTTTCATTCGCCATTTCATCTAAGCATCCCTTTCTCTATCTAACTATCTACATATTTAAATTTAATTTAATATTTATCTTAAATCCTTAAACATCATTCACAGAGAGGCTGGGTGTGTGATCGCGCCAGTAATGTTCCGACAGCGCAGTCAATGTTTTTCGCGGGATCTGTGATTGGCGTTTTTATATCTGGATCGATAGCTGATCGCTTTGGCAGAGTACCTGCTATAATAGGTATGAGCTATCCATCTGTAATTGGTTATTCAAATCAAATTTATTTTACTACATTTGGATTTTACATGGACAATGACATGCAGTTACTAGCACAAACCCTTATAGGTTTACATATATTGACATGTTAGCATACCATGGCCTGCTACCAGCATACACTATCCCTACTCATGACAAAACTTGCCTAGACCACGTCTTCATAAAGACAACATTACCCATTAAATGCTTATTTCTCCAGAGCTCCCTAACCGATCATGATTGTTTAGCACTATACATAGCCACACGAGTTAGGGTAAAACCTGCCAAATATATAAATCACCTTGACGTTGTTGAATTTGATAAACAAATAAGAGGAGCCGATTTTAGCCCGATCTATAATATACAAAACGCTAATCTGGCGGCAAAATACTTTGTTAACACTATTCGGGACCTGATAGTGGGCAACACAAAATGTGTTAAAATAGCAAGGCGTAGAAGAATACTTAAACCATGGATAACGACGGGTATGTTGAAGTGTATCAAAAACCGGGACAATCTTTATAAAAAATCAAAAAATGAACCTAACAACGAAATTCTTAGGGTAACTTATAAGAGGTATAGAAATTTTTGTAACGCAACTTTAAAAAAACTTAAAAGAAACTTTGAAAGGTTCCAGCTCCAAAATTCTAAAAACAATAACAAGAAGTTATGGAAAACTATTAAAGAAATCACACATACTACAAAAATTAAAGAGACATCACACGAATTAATATGTTCTGATGACCCACAAAAGGATGTTAAAGGTATTAATGATTATTTTGCTAGTATCGGTAGGGACTTAGCTAAAAAAATAATTGATTGCCCACAGTACAAGAGATCAGTTGATATTGAGTCCTGTTCTCATTCATTTGTCCTCTTACCAACAGATTGTAACGAAATTGAATCAATAATAAATAATTTAAAAAGTGATAGTGCGGTAGGATTGGATATGATTTCTGCAAACATTTTAAAAATGTATAAAGACATCCTACTAGCACCTATAACATATGTTTGTAACTTGTCCCTCTCTACTGGAACCTTCCCAATGGCCTTAAAAAAATCACGTATCTGTCCCGTGTATAAGAGTCGGGGTAGCCGAGGCTGTGTCAATAATTATAGGCCGATTTCCATTCTTCCAACACTTTCCAAAATTCTAGAACGTCTGATAAATTAAAGACTGACACGATACATGGAAAAATTCCATCTAATATCTGACTCACAATATGGTTTTAGAACTAAAAAATCAACATCTGATGCTATTCATGACCTAACGATTTATATAGTTACAACCTTAGATAAAAAACATAAAGTGATAGCTATATTTCTGGATCTGGCCAAAGCATTTGATACAGTCTCTGTACCGCTACTCTTGACAAAACTAGAGAAACTTGGCATCAGGGGTATTCAGCTAAGCCTCTTCAAGGACTATCTTAGCAACCGTACTCAAATGGTCAGAATGGATAACTATGCCAGTAATGAGGTTGCTATTGATTTTGGTGTACCTCAGGGTAGTGTGTTGGGTCCAACGCTTTTCTTAGCATATATAAATGACTTGTGCCAGCTTAAATTTCCACATACCAAAGTAGTCACTTTTGCAGATGATACAGCGCTATTGTATTCGGGCGAGAGTTGGACGGAAGTATACTCGTACGCTCAAAGTGGTTTCAATGCTGTAAATAGATGGTTATATAATAATATATTAACGTTAAATATTGAGAAAACAAAATATATGTCATTTTCCATAAGGGATCCGGGCGTAGAAGAGAGTTTGTTCACCATCAATTCTCATTTTTGTACAAATTTGGACCTTTCGGATTGTTCCTGTCCCAGCCTACTCAAAACCAAGTCTATAAAATACTTGGGAGTGGTCATTGACAGTAGACTAACTTTCCAGGAGCATATTGAACTCCAGTCAAATAGAGTTCGGAAGCTTATTTACGTGGTCAAAAGCCTGAGGCATGTGGCGGATAAAGAGCTTATAAAATCTGTATACTACGCGCTTTGCCAGTCGATCATCACTTATTGCATTACAATCTGGGGAGGCGCATCTAAAACCCATCTTCTTAGGCTAGAAAGAGCTCAAAGAGCGATACTGAAAGTGGCTTCATTTTTGCCGTTTTATCACCCAACCACGGATCTCTACCTGCGTAGTGATGTCCTCACAGTTCGTCAACTCTTCATCCTACATACTGTAACCAGGCAACATTCTCTAGTCGTTTTTGATCCTGAAAAGCAATACTCCAAACGTAGAGAGGATAGAGTTTGTGACATTCAAAGGGTTAATACCAGCTTTGCAAAAAACTTCTTTTGTTACCAGGGTGCTTACCTATACAACAAGGTAAATCGCGCCCTGTCAATCTATAAGCTAACCAAGTCAGCAAGCAAACAGGTTATAATTAAATGGTTGAAGGCATTGGATTACAATGTAACTGAACGTTTGCTACACAACCCTCAACTTTGAAAAATTAACATTTAATAAATTAATCGGTGCGCGTTATCGTCGGTTACACAAACATTCACACATGAAACATTACATAAAAACACCTTTTCATAAATACTGTTATACACATTACACATTCTCATTTTCATTTTTTTAGATTAAGGCCTTTTGATATTTTTTATAAAAGTTCTCTTTTTTATATACAACATATTAATTCTTGTATGAGTTTATGTCTAGTTTTAGTTTTCACCATAAAAACCAGGTCCGTTGGGTGATTGCCTGGTGATCTGTAATACAGGTTCACGCCTACTTCAGACACCAGTCCTCTCACAATTTTTACATATTGTTCATAGAAATTGGTGCAATGTTAACTATTTTGTTGTAATTTGAGAGGATAAATAAAGATTATTATTATTATTATTAATGATTTAATTACCTACCTAAAACCCCATATAGTAGGTACGGGGTTTTGAGTAATTAAATTATTGTCTAGTCCATGCTTTACAATATTGGTATGCATATGTGGCACGACAAATTATTTAGTGACAAGAGCAGTAGGTGTATGAAAGCTTTATAGCGGAGGAGGAATTTTGATCCCCAACTACATGTGATCCGCCAATGTTGGTGGCCAAGATAGGTCGGTGTCAGTTACATTCTTTTTAAGGCATATCTGCTTCCCCCGCTACAAAATCCTATGTGACAGAACACCGTGCGGTTTAAGTCGGTTTGAGTCCGTTATATCCTCTTTACCGTTGATTCACTAGCTTATTTATACTTGTTTGTTTCCAGTAACGAACTTGGTCGGTGGCATCGGTGGTGTGGGAACTATATTCACTACCACAGTGTGGGATTTCATCGTCTGCAGGTTTCTTGTCGGCATGTCGTTTAATAACTGCTTCATGATTGTGTACGTGTTAGGTAAGTTTTTCAACTTCAATTAGGATTTCCCTTTACGAAACAAAAAACAGGATGATTTTATTACCTTAAGATTTCATACATTTTTTCACGAGGCGATTGAAATGTACTATCATCCAGTCATTTACTTAACCAAATCCAAGAAAAAACAAAATACAACAAGACATCACGATACTGTAAGCTCATTCCATCAAAATACCATAACACAACATAGGGTATTTTGAGATAACTTACACTTCCAACTTTGAGACAACCACCATCTTTGGTCTTCCCGTGACCATGGCTGCTAAAAAGCAAACGAAACGTCGGGATCAATGTAAATATATAAACTAACCAATAATAAAAAACATCAAATAAATCGCGATAGAATCCGTTAAACTTAGTTTTATTTCAATTCTCGACATTAATATATCTAACATTATCCTTTTCAGTTCTAGAATACGTGGGACTTAAGTATCGTACCATGGTTGCTACCTTAACGATAGCGTTGTCGTTCGTTATTGCCGCTACCTTATTACCTTGGATGGCGTATTACATCGCTGACTGGCGTATACTGACGTGGGTCACTACAGCACCCATGTTCATCGTGTTGTTAGCGCCCTGGGTTTTGCCAGAAAGTGTTAAGTGAGCTTTCTTTAGAAATTTCATCTAAATCTGCTTTTTCTCCTCGAACCTTTCCCAACTTATTGGCGGTTTGCAGTCTAACAATGAAGCGGCTGAATTTTTATATGTTCCATGAAGCAACTGCCATCTGACCTCCACAACCCATTGACGATATCGAAGTCCGATAACTGGTCTATCTACAATAGACCAGTTATCGGACTTTTTAGGGTTCCAACAACCCGTAACGAATGCCATAGACGTTTGTATTGCAACTAGGAGCAACAGCTTAACGATTGAGAGACGGAGGAGTTTCACTGTCTTAAGAATGGTCACCCATCCTAAGACTGAATTGGATATTACTTTTTTTTTCTGTACGAATGATAGGTTCACGTTTGACTTCTATCGCACCTGGTCGAAAGTGACGATGTGGTTTAAGATGGATCACGTTTGCCTAGAAGGAACCTATTCACTCGAGACTTGAAGATTCCGAGGTTATAGGTTTCCGGAAACACAGACTCAGGCAGGCAATTCCACTCCTTAGCTGTACGCATAATAAATGTGTCTCCGAAACGTTTCGTGCGTATGAGTGGTATCATCACTATCATCGGTTATCAATTAGCCACGAGCTATACTTGTGAATATACATTTTACTTTTTCACAGATGGTTGGTGAGCAGAGGCCGTATCGATGAAGCCGTAGCAATACTCAGAAGGTTCGAGGTTGTTAATCGGACGAAGATTCCTGATGATGCTATGAATGAGTTTATGGTGGGTTTGGATAATATCTTACTTTATATTAGAAGCAAAGTTAGAATATGGTGTGTATGTGCCGCACCAGAACAAGTATGAATTATTTATTTACTCATAAACTAAAGTAGTTTCTTACATTATTATTCCTACAAACGTAGGATAACGCGAAGGATACAATTTTAGAAAGATTTTTATCTTCTTACGCCAATAACTTCTTACGTACGTACATACGTACAGACACACTTTTTTTTAAAAAATTAGTTCACAAAACTGAATGCATATGTATGCTGCATAGTTTACAAATAATACATTGCGTGATTATATTAGGTCTTTACCTATGTAATTGCCGTTCTGCAGTTCTGGCCATTCCAAATCAAAATAATTTTTGTTTGGCTATGAAATCTAATTTCAAATTAATTTTATTTTAAAAACATGGAATTCATTTTCCAAAAGTAGTTTTTTGTTTTTTGATTAGTGTTACGTTTTCATCGCATTTCAATCTTTTTCGTCATCATGGATACGTTAAAATTCGAGTAATTATGGAATATGAGTATCGTCGTGGCAGCAACGCGGCACAAGCGGCACTCAACATCAACGACGTTTACGGAGCTAACACTACAAACCAACGCACCGCCTGTTATTGGTTTGCCCGCTTCCTTTCTAGAAATTTCGACCTGAAAAATGAACCTCGCGGTCGTCCGAAGACTTTGGTCGATAATCACGAATTAAAGGCGATTGTGGAAGCCGATGATACACAATCTACGGCTGAATTAGCAGCAGCTTTCGACGCTGGCGTCAAAACAATATTGGTCCATTTGCGTCAAATTGGCAAGGTAAAAAAGTTATACAACTAGATACTCTTTCATTAGAAGTGTCTGTAGTTACTACTAGAAGATTCAAACCATAAAAGTTACATGACAGATTGTATTATAAATACATACATATACCTATATATTAATAAAGTAATCGAATCCACGCCTCCTGTCGTAACAGTTGAATGCACTACCGCTACGCCACAGAGGCCGTCAAAAATAAAGCCGTAAAATGTATCGGATAAAGCAGTGTAAACACTTTGCGTAATTAATTAGTCTATGGTATTTGTATACCGGCTAGCTTGGCCCGGCGGCTATTAAATTCGTCAGTTTTCAGGTGCAAATACGCAGGTGAAAATAGGACCAACTTTACTTAACTTTTCAGTGCTGATTTTTATGCATGTTTTAGAAAATGTTATTCAAAATTAATAATCAATATTGCCAGACACGTTCCGTCGGCGGTAACTTTTACCAGAAACATGAAACTTTCACAATTATAATATTAGTTAGGTTAGTAGCAACTTTATAGTCTTGTGATGAAAAAATATCCTTTTGCTTCTCAGGTATTTTGTGAAAAGGCCAAACTGGAAGAAAAGCAATCCATCTTGGAGATGATCAAGAGTGTACCATTGCGCTGGACAATGATATTGTTGATTCTAATGTTTGGTGCAAATGCAATGGTCTTCGACGGCCTGATGCGTCTGTCGGACTCGTTCGGCTTGAGTTTTTTTGCTATCGTCAGCTTCTACGGGGGTTTTGAACTGCTGTCCTGCTTGTTGGTCGTTGTTATTCTAGATAGGTATGTATGCTTTATTACCCTTTATATCTATGTTATTGGTACGTAGTGATCGTTACGCTTCGTAATGTAACATTTTTTGTGGTATATAAAGAGTACCGCGGTAGCCTAGTGGTATGGGTAAAGGACTGCTGAGACGAGGTCTCGGGTTCGATCCCAGGTATTATCATGGCACACACCAATTACTTTTCGATGCTTTTCGAAGTTATGTGTGTATTTATCGCAGGTTTATAAGTGCCCGGTTAATGGCAATAGGCTCGCCACCTATTATATTGGGACCTAAAACATAAACTGGCGAAACGTGGGTGCTAGCACCTCTGCCTACCCCTTCGGGGATATAGGCGTGAGTTTATGTTATGTTATGTTATGTTATAAAGAGTACATATTAATGAAGAATAATGTATCAATCATACAATTATTTATTTTGCTGAACATGGGACTTTATTTTCGGTCGTTCCCACCCTGTCGTCCGCACTAGGTACGAGTGTATAGCGGAACGAGTGGGAAATACAAAGTTCCAATCGTCACCACTGGGGACGAACGAAACTTTATTTTCCCACTAGTACCCAGTGGGGACGACCGGGAATATTCTAACATGGGTACACCCTACTAGGTGTTAGAATTGTGGTTGTTCAATCAAATGTGCAAAGGTATTCATTATAGTTAGTGTGTTAAATATGGTTACTTTTTTGTTCTTCTTTTTTACGTGTGGAAACCCCTGCGGGCTCCACCCCATCAGTGCCAACTATGAAATGGGTGTGTCGGAATCGTTACTTAAACAAAATTTATTAACATAAACATGCATGACTAATTAGTCTAGAAATATATATAGGTAGAAATTATAACACTTCAAATCCATAATGAACTTCAATACAACATGAGATAGTTCTTAGCAGATGTTGTTGTTTGTCCGTTTGAAGTCTCGACAAGAAGTGAGTCCCCTAACCTCTCGACTAGCATGTATCCCGCACCAGGCTGTCAAATGTGTCACTTCACACTTCCGTTTCGTTAAATTAAATAAATAAATATGCTACGACATTCGCGCTTTCTAGACCCAAAGTAAGCATAGTTTAACTAGCTTGTGTTATTGGTTCCAGAATGCGGATAAACATACTTATATACTTTTTTTTTGTAAATACATACATAATTATTATACATAGAAACACCCAGACCAGTGCAAATAGACGTATTCATGCGTACAAATATTTGTACTGAGCGGGCATCGTAACCGCGCCCCCTGTCGTAGCAGTCGAATGCACTACCGCTACGCCACAGAGGCCGTCAATTGCCGTCCTATACTAACGATTGTCCCGATTCATACATTTTTTTTCTTTTTTTCTTGATACACAATTCTAGACACAAATTTGTCACAACATTCGGCCGGGTGGGTACCACCGTGCACGATTGCGAAAAACCCTCCATAGTAATCCAATTTCGGTTTGATTGCGTTCAGGGGTCAGCAAGTGCATAGCCGGGCAGGGGAATTGTGGTCGCAGCACTAGTGGGACTGTTGGGTGTCACGCGCTGTTGCGACGACAATCCTCTTCTGATGAGGCCGTCAAGCTGAGTGCCACCATTAACATGGTACTTGTATGTAAATTGACGTGTCCTAAATATAAAAAAAAAACAACCAGACCAATGCAAATAGGCATATTGATGCATACAAATATTTGCACTGAGTGGGAATCGAACCCGCGCCGCCTGTCGTAGCAGTCGAATGCACTACCATTCCCAAAATTCGAATTACGAATTCAAAGACGATTCTATAAGGTGCACAAAATTAGGTCTCTGAATTTGGCGAGATGATTTGGTATCGACAAAATATGTATTTGAAACAAAAAAAAAAATCGGGTAAAGTAAAAAAAAATATTGAAATAAAAGTATTTTTAACGGATTCCATCGCGGCCTATTTGATGTTATTTAAAATTTAAAAATAATAAAACAATAAATGAAAAAAAAATCACGGCGGCACGTGACGCGCCGAGCACACGTGACGCTGGTCGCGATTTAGGTATTTCCCACACATCCGCTTGGTGAATACTGCGAGGAGAACTTTGGGGACACATAGTGCGGAGAATCGATGACCGCTGGGGCGGAAAGGTTCTCGAATGGCGACCGCGTACCGGACGACGTTCCGTGGGAAGTCGCTGGATGCGGGCAGCGCAGGACCGATCGTTGTGGAGATCCTTGGGGGAGGCCTATGCCCAGCAGTGGGCGTCGTTTGGCTGACATGATGAATTTTGTGACACGTTATATACATACGCACTTTATAAACGCATATACATCAAATTAAAAATAAAACTTATTATAGTACCGCCAACTGTATCATAAAACTCATTATAGTATCGGTATCTTTTTTTATTCATTAAACTAGTCTAAGGTTATAGGCTGAATATGAAAAAAAAGGCGCACGCATGCGCGAACTGTGAAAAAAATGGCGCCCTTGTAACCTATCTACTTTGTTTAATTTCAATTTTTCCTATGAGTGAAGATAAAGTAGTGTATGAAACTGCATATAACTTAGGTATTAAAACACTCGAGTCAAGTTGACTCACGTGTTTTAATACCCCTTCTTATATGACAGTTGCATAAACTACTATTTTGTGTTCAGAATCGTTAATTAAACATAACCCAAGTATTTTTTTAACATCTCTAATAAACAGACACAACTAATTTACAATTTTATTACAGTATAGATAGATGTTAGGTTTACTGGTGGTAGAAATTTGATGACACAAATTTGTCACAAAATTCGGCCGGGTAGGTACCACCATGCACGATTGCGAAAAACCCTCCATAGTAATCCAATTTCGGTTTGATTGCGTTCAGGGGTCAGCAAGTGCATAGCCGGGCAGGGGGATTGTGGTCGCAGCACTAGTGGGACCGGTGCGTGTCACGCAGTGCTTCGACAACAATTCTCTTCTGATGAGGCCGTCAAGCTGAGTGCCACCATTATTAACATGGTGCGTGTATGTAACGGTGACCCTCTTTCCTGAGACTTTACCTTCAGCTTACCATAAGGCGAGGTGAAGTCAAATTGACGTGTCCTAAATATAAAAAAAAAAAAAAAAAAAAAAAATAATAATTGTAAAAAAATTGCTTACTTACTTATTTGTTGTAAGGACCAATATTAAAAAGAAGAAATTATATTTTATAATTTCATTTTTATATAGAACGAATGTTTTTACTGGTAACATACCAACATTACATACCAACGATATACAAGGTGGAAACGTTGTGTTCGGACGATTATTTCGTAAATTTTAAAGATATTTGTAAAAATTTGCATTGCTTATTCTGTAAAATGCTATAATAAAAAAAGTATCTTAATTTGTTCACACGTGGCGATTCAACATATATCCAGCGCCATCTAGTGACAACAAGTGGAACTACTTCGATACTACTACGACACTACCGATCCTGAATCGCGAAAGTGAAGTTCGCGCGCTGGTATAACATATATACAACATCCTAACGTACCGCGGTCCGCCAGGCGTGATCACCTGGCCTGGTTGGAGGATCCTCCCTTTGTGTTGGAGGAACATCACACCCCTTTCCTCCACACACAATTTGTACTTTTGACATAGTGAATGTATGGGAGCCGCAAAAGTACAAAATTGTGAACACATCTTCAAAAATTACGAAATAATCGTCTGGGCACACTAACATTTCCACCCGGTGTAACTTACACTTATTTTTACCCGACTGCACCAGAAGGAGGATTATGTTTTTCTAGAGTATGTTTGTATGTATGTATGTTTGGCACCCTCTGCAGCCTGAATGATGGATTTTAGTTTGAGAGGTGTCGTTAGATTCGTATTTACTGTGAGAGTGCTATTAGGTATATCCATAGACCAAAATATAAACAATTGTTTATTATTAGTCTATGGTATATCAAAAGGAAAATTAAACAAGTTTGATAGCAGGCTGAACCTATTTGCAAATCAAACTGAAAGAAAATTGATAGGTCCCATCTACTATTACACTTAGGTCTCTTTAGGGCACTCGGGGTTTAGATTTTTGAATTGATTGTTTTTTTTTTTAGAATTGGCAGAAGGATGTCCACGGCGATTACATCATACAGCTCCAGTTTCATATTACTAATAGCTCTCTTTGTACCTGAAGGTAAAGTTTAATTTTTTTTGGATGCTTTTTTCTACCATAATGTTTTCATCCTTTTTTTTTTAAGAATATTAGTAAGCGATATTACTAATATTTCCCCTAACCCCTCCAGCTAAGCTTAATTGCTTGTGTTAGGAGTGGGTTCACGTCGGTAGTGTAATGGTCAGGATTCAAACCCGGGACCTCTCGATCGTAGGGTCGGCTCCTTAACCACTAAGCTATCGACGCTATATCTATATCTAGGCGTGGTGCCGGTCGTTGCCGAGTATACACTTTAGGGAACAGGATCAATTTCTCTTCTTCTTTTTCTTATAAATGGACACGTCAATATGACTTTACCTCGCCTGGTGGTAAGCTAAGGGTAAAGTGTCAGGAATGAGGGTCTCCATTACAGACACCGATAATGTTACAATGGTGACTATCAGCTTGACGGCCTCATGAGATGCTTATTCACGCCCCCCTTAAAGGACCCGGGACTGTAGGGAGAAGGAAACACGTGTGCTGGCAAAGAGTTATAAGTCGTGATGGGTGCGGCACAGCAAAGAAAAAGAGGTCAAATTGTACCGTCTAAGTTTGGCTTACCGTCCAAGGTACTGGTGGTAGAAATTTGATGATACAAATTTGTCACAAAATTCGGCCGGGTGGGTACCACCGTGCACGATTGCGAAAAACCCTCCATAGTAATCCAATTTCGGTTTGATTGCGTTGAGGGGTCAGCAAGTGCATAGCCGGGCAGGGGAATTGTGGTCGCAGCACTAGTGGGACTGTTGGGTGTCACGCGGTGTTGCGACGACAATCCTCTTCTGATGAGGCCGTCAAGCTGAGTGCCACCATTGTTAACATGGTACGTGT
Source organism: Cybosia mesomella (assembly GCA_946251805.1). Classification (NCBI taxonomy): domain Eukaryota; kingdom Metazoa; phylum Arthropoda; class Insecta; order Lepidoptera; family Erebidae; genus Cybosia; species Cybosia mesomella. The sequence continues at coordinate 16,731,794 of OX276411.1, forward strand.
ATGTAATGGTGACCCTCTTTCCTGAGACTTTACCTTCAGCTTACCATCAGGCGAGCTGAAGTCAAATTGACGTGTCCTAAATATAAAAAAAAAACCAAAAAAAAGCGACTGCGGCCTGGCCTCTTAACCCTGAGAGGAAAACCTGCTTTAAGTTTGACTTATACGGCTTCCAGGGGCGACTGTCGTCTGGCCCACCAACCCTGAGAGATAAGCGCAAGAGCAATGTGGGTAATCAGCAGTTGGCCCGCCTTGCAGGTGAGGTACGCTTGCCCCTGAGGTTTTGGTGGGGCTCTGTTCTAAACACCCGCGACCAATATTTTTTTTTAAATTAATTATCTGCCGCATTCTACACAGCGCTATTTAGACCCAAAGTTAGTATAACTAGCTCATGTTATGGGTTCTAGAATGCGGATAATCATACTTAAATACATTATCTTTTGTAAAACATGACCAATGCAAATATACATATTCATGCATACAAATATTTGCACTGAGCGAGAATCGAACTCGCGACTTCCGACTAACGCACTACCGCTACGCCACAGTATGTAGCTGCGTATAGTAACATTGCTTTTTGTAAATACATAGAAACACCCAGAGCTATACATATATATTCATACACTAGCTGATGCCCGCGGCTCTGCCCGCGCGCAAGCCGGTTATTGTTTTTTGACTATATATCCGGTTCTCCTGAAGTAATTTAACATACGACGGATTTAATTCTGACCAAGAACCTTCTAATAGAAAAAACCGCATTAAAATCCGTTCAATCGTTTTTGCGACCATCGCGAACAAACAAATAAGAATTTAAAAAAATATTTTTGTGTTCAGAATCGTTCATTTAACAGAACTTAATTTTTTTTAAACATCTCCAATAGTCTAATGTACAGTCACAACTAATTTCCAATTTTATAACAATATAGATAGATACAATTTTGATTTGAACTTTGACTTCGCAGGGATTCCCCGCGCGGCTTTAGCTGTAGCATCATACTTCTTCATCGCTGGGTCTTACACAGCCATACTGCAGTGGACCTCAGAGATCATACCGACGCCATTTCGGGCCACGGGCATGTCCACTTTACAGATGTTCGCGGCCGCTTTCAACATGTTAACACCTTTCATTGTCTATTCGGTGAGTTTTTCTTTCATTCAACTCTGAATTAAATTTTTATCCCCCTTAGACTTAGGGGGAAAATCTACAAGACCATGATCCGGCCTGCTGGCCTGCATGGAACAGAGAGCTGGCTCGTAAAGGCGACAGATGGGAGACGGTTGCATGCAGCCGGGATGCGAATGCTGAGATTTAATGTGTGGTGTGACAAGAATGGATAAGATTAGGAATGAGTACATTAGAGGAATGCCAGTAAACTTGCGAGGAAAGAAGCAAGGAGGATGAAAGTTATATTGTAAAGAAGGCATTAAGTATGGAAGTGAACGGTTGCAAGAGGAGAGAAAGACCTGAGAGGAAATGGATGGACTGTGTGAAAGAGGACATGGTTAGGAAGGGTGTGAATGTTGAGATAACGCAAGCAGAGATGAATGGAAAAAGCTCACATGTTGCGCCGACCCCAAATAAATTTGGTATCAGGGCAGGAGGATGATGAACCGACTGTGAAGGGCGACTGTAAGTGAGTAGATTAACGCATGGCACAGTTAAGCTATACTAGCCAGGTCAATTTTAGGATTGGTGACCATTCTTAACGCATTGAGCCCCTCCGTTTCTTGGCGAGCACGTTAAGCCATAGGTGTCGGTTGTCATACTAACATCTATGGCAATCTAGAATATACTGCTTCCGGGCTGTCTGGCTGCCATATGAAACTTGTGGTCCAAACACAAGTTGCGTGGTGGAAATGACATAAAACATCTGCCTGTAAATATTTTCCGCAGAAACTTATATAACTGGTTGAAAGACAATTGTTTCTACAGTGTTCAGGAATATCTAGAGATGTAATTATTATGATGGCAAATAATGCAAATAATTCAGAGATGATGATAATTTATAATGACATTGATATATTTATCGACATTTCCATTTATTATTGACATTATCTATTTTGTATTATTTGCACACATGACATTTTTAATTCTTTCTATTATTTTGTATGAAGAATTTCGTTAGTTTGTTTATTTAATCTCACACGCCAGCAATGGCGAATATGAGGATGCGATTTGATGTCAACCACCACCAATATGTTACCATATTCTTTTGTGAGCCAATAAATGATTTGATTTGAACACAAGTTTCATATGGATCACGGCCAAACGGCCGGAAGCAGTATTTTCTACATGCAACGCCGGCCGTGAAAGCCTAAAAATTTATAAATCTATGGCAATCGCTACGGGTAGTTGGAGCCCTAAAAATTTCAACAACAGGGGGCCTACCGCGCAAGTGTCGTCGATATCACGGCCATCGAAATGTTGCGTTGGTCAAGGTCGACGGCCATTTTGTATCGCCCCATTGATAATCGATGCCGGCGCGGCGTAAGAATGAATGAAACGCTGTTTTTGACAGTTCAATAGCTGCCGCCTAAAAAAATACAAATCGACGGCGTCGCTTTGAAGTGTCATTTTATTACGGCACCTCATGAGCTGTCGTTTTGAATATTATTTTCTTTTCCGACGGTTGATTACGATGCCGATTACACATAACACTGGGCTACTATGGCTTTTATGGGTGCGACTGCCGACGAGTGGGTTCTGCCGTCCTATTGCACCTAACACTGGGCTACTATGGCTTTAATGGGGGCGACTGACGACGAGTGGGTTCTGCCCTCCTATTGCACCTAACGCTGGGCTACTATGGCTTTTATGGGAGCGACTGGGTTCTGCCCTCCTATTGTACCTAACACTGGGCTAAGGGCAGAACCCAGTCGCCCCCATGAAAGCCATAGTAGCCCAGTGTTAGGTACAATAGGAGGGCAGAACCCACTCGTCGGCAGTCGCCCCCATAAAAGCCATAGTAGCCCAGTGTTAGGTACAATAGGAGGGCAGAACCCAGTCGCCCCCATAAAAGCCATAGTAGCCCAGTGTTAGGTGCAATAGGAGGGCAGAACCCAGTCGCCCCCATAAAAGCCATAGTAGCCCAGTGTTAGGTTCGAGGGCAGAACCTAGTCGCCCCCATAAAAGCCATAGTAGCCCAGTGTTAGGTACAATAGGAGGGCAGAACCCACTCGTCGGCAGTCACCCTCATAAAAGCCATAGTAGCCCAGTGTTAGGTACAATAGGAGGGCAGAACCCAGTCGCCCCCATAAAAGCCATAGTAGCCCAGTGTTAGGTGCAATAGGAGGGCAGAACCCAGTCGCCCCCATAAAAGCCATAGTAGCCCAGTGTTAGGTACAATAGGAGGGCAGAACCCAGTCGCCCCCATAAAAGCCATAGTAGCCCAGTGTTAGGTGCAATAGGACGGCAGAACCCAGTCGCCCCCATAAAAGCCATAGTAGCCCAGTGTTAGGTACAATAGGAGGGCAGAACCCACTCGTCGGCAGTCGCCCCCATAAAAGCCATAGTAACCCAGTGTTAGGTGTAATAGGACGGCAGAACCCACTCGTCGGCAGTCGCACCCATAAAAGCCATAGTAGCCCAGTGTTAGGTGCAATCGGCATCGTAATCAATCGTCGGAAAAGAAAATAATATTCAAAACGACAGCTCATGAGGTGCCGTAATGAAATGACACTTCAAAGCGACGCCGTCGATTTGAATTTTTTTAGGCGGCAGCTATTATCTGTCAAAAACAGCGTTTCATTCATTCTTACGCCGCGCCGGCATCGATTATCAATGGGGCGGTACAAAATGGCCGTCGACCTTGACCAACGCAACATTCCGACGGCTGTGATATCGACGACACTTGCGCGGTAGGCCCACTGGTCTATCTACAGAACTTTGCTATTGGCAGTGCGTTGTGGAGGCCGGATGGCGATTGCTTCACGGAACATATCGGAGGCCGTCTTTTGGCTAACCGCTTCCCAGGTCCCGTATGCTTTTCTGCCTTACCTGTGGTATAATAATTATGTTAATATTGGTTTGCAGCAGCGTCTATGGAGCCTGTTGCCAATCGTGATATTCATTGTATTAGCAGTCTTTTCGGGGAGTATGTCTCTGATACTCCCTGAGACCAAGGGTCTGCCGTTACCGCAGACCAGAGCCGATGGCGAGAACATCATCAAGGAAAACTCATTACGCTGGTTGGTTTTACTGCCGTTATTAATACCATTTTGATGCTAAAATATGTGGAGGGACAGGGTGTGACTGTTCCTCCGACACAAAGGGAGGATCTTACGACCAGGCAAGGTGATCAATCCTGTCGGGCCGCGGCCCAACGATTGTCGTTGGTATGTTGTATATATGTTATACCAGCGCGCGAACTCCACTTTCGCGATTCAGAATTGGTAGCGACGTAGTAGTATCGTTCAACTAAGTAGTTCAACTTGTTGTCGCTAGATGGCGCTGGGTATATATGTGGTATCGGCACATACATACAAATAGGAAACTATATTATTATTATAATAAACTAACTGATGTCCGAAGGTCGGTTATCGTTAATTGGTCATATCTCCTGGTTTTACGTAACCAAATGTAATCAAATATAAGGCAAATTTTAAGTCTGACCAAGACCTTTCTAATACAAAAAACCGCATCAAAATTCGTTCATTAGAACCGGAGATATGACCCAATAACCATAACCGACCTGCGCGTGGGCATCAGCTGGAAAATAATATGATCTGAATCTCTGAAACGGCTCCAACGATTTTCATGAAATTTAGTATACAGGGGGTTTTGAGGGCCTTACACCCGGCGTCTGAAGATCCGAGAATGTGTGCGGTTTTAGTCGGTTCGAATCCGACATAATCACCCCCGCTGTCCGGCGAAATTTCCGCACGAAAAAATGGGAGTTTCGGGGCCGGTAAATCGATCTAGCTAGGTTTAATTTTTAGAAAACTAAAAAGAACACTGAGCAAAGCAATAAGAGAAATTATTCTTAATAAACTAAAATAACATAAATAACATAACTTCACGCCTGTATCCCCGAAGGGGTAGGCAGAGGTGTATTACACACCCAGGATTCGCCAGTTATGTTTAGGTCCCAATGTAGGCTCGCCCCCGAGCCTATTGCCATCTACCGAACACATTACTAAGCGAGCGATAATAAATTCACACATAACTACGAAAAGTCAGAGGTGTGTGCCCGGGGCGACCTGGAATCGAAGTCGAGACCTCGTCTCGGTAGCCCGTTACGTACACTCGGGCTAACGCTGCTTTGAAAAAAAAAAAAAAAAATTATGTGTCTAATATTTTTTTTTTATTTTTCAGGAGGTGCAACGCACGTCTGGCAGAAGAGTGAGACAACAATCGGCTTCAGCTTGGCGTTCTCCGTATCGCAAATAGGACTGAGCACCTATACTATATGTGCTCTATAGTATTTATTTTTAAGAAACTTCATGAACGGACAAACGTCAAAACTGCCATCATAGCGTGCCGCTAGTTTAGTGCGAGTAGCACAAAAATATTACGAGTGACATTAACATAACATAACATAAACTCACGCCTATATCCCCGAAGGGGTAGGCAGAGGTGCTAGCACCCACATTTCGCCAGTTTATGTTTAGGTCCCAATGTAATAGGTGGCGAGCCCATTGCCATTAACCGGGCACTTATAAACCTGCGATAAATACACACATAACTTCGAAAAGCATCGAAAAGTCATTGGTGTGTGCCATGGTAAAACCTGGGATCGAACCCGAGACCTCGTCTGAGCAGTCCATTACCCATACCACTAGGCTATACTTATATACTTATCTCAAATTCATCATATGATAAATATATATTTATTCATATGATATATATTTATGATTCAGTATGTGGGTTACAGTGAAGTATATTAATAAATACACGTACACAATTACGAGTGACGTTGTCATTTAAAACCGAAAGCTAATGCGAGTGTGGGTTAGAGAGAATAAATCGTTTGAGATACGTTTAGTCACCGTGAGTGGCTATATGATTGCGGTGGGTTACAGTGAATAAAATGTTTGGGACACGTTTAGTCACCGTGAGTGGCGATATGATTGCGATGGGTTACAGTTAATAAGACGTTTGGGATACGTTTAGTCACCGTGAGTAGCGATATGATTGCGATGGGTTACAGTGAATAAAACGTTTGAGACACGTTTAGTCACCGTGAGTGGCGATATGATTGCGATGGCTTACAGTGAATAAAACATTTGGGACACGTTTAGTCACCGTGAGTAGCGATATGATTGCGATGGGTTACAGTGAATAAAACGTTTGGGACACGTTTAGTCACCGTGAGTAGCGATATGATTGCGATGGGTTACAGTGAATAAAACGTTTGGGACACGTTTAGTCACCGTGAGTAGCGATATGATTGCAAGTATTGGGACTAACATTTTTTTAAGGTGGTAGAGTGCATGCCCTGAATACCAGCCTTTCAGTTGATTTTTCTCTTTAACAAATGTTAATATTTCTAAGAAGTATAGCAAGGTATCTTCCTGTGCCTTACCGATAAATTGCTCGAAGCGAAATAATACGCTCCGGCTATAATTTGCTAATAATACACACAATTTTTATTAATAAGAACGTTTTTGGATCTAATTCTTCTACAGCTTTCACTACTAATACTATATAATTGAAAATGGATGTGATCATGACAGCCTTTTTTTTCGTGCGGAAATCCCTCCGCATACCCCCCCATGCCGGCCACCGGGGGTGGTTATGTCGTATTCGAACGTACTAAAAATGCTCGCCTTCTCGGGTCCATAAGGCATTCCCCTCACACTCCGGCTGATCTGACAATCAAATCTCTCAAATCAAAACCACACGAAGCAATCGACTTTAAAGGATCAGAGAAAACATTACGAAAAATTCTGAATATTACCTATATTATGGGTAAAACTAATAGCTTGGCAATAAAAAAAACTATCGCTATTCCTCTCTCGTATACACTGTCAGTCTATAGTTCATGATCGGTCTACGTTTACTGTCAGTCTGACGTGCGACAGAGACAACGCTCTACAAAACCGAAGTAAGGCGATCTTAGCCGTACTCTCTCTCTTCTTCCCGACGTGCCAACCTAAGCACCCGGAACCTGAAGGTGAAATTGTTTCTATTTATAAAATATTCGATATAATATAACTTCGGTGTTACGTTTGCTATTTACAATATAGCTTGATCCCTGTGACAGTTGTCACTAGTGCTGTGACACTTATGACGTATTTCGTATATTATGTCGATAAAACTTTTTGTTTTTGAAATAGTGATTTTGGGTTGTAATTGACTGTTTTATGAATAAACATGTTTATTTTATTAACAATAATAATTTAATTTAATTTTAAATTTACTCTGAGATAATAAATACGATAAGTGTTTTTCAATACTAAATTAACCTTTTATTACGTGGGGAAAGCACCGCCGGCAATGGGGTGTTAGCCGGAGATCGTGTGTGGGACTCTCCCATCCGGTAAACGGATGGGTATACCCACTAAACCCCACGGTGTGCCATACTCTGCGCTTTGTCGGGGGGCCTGAAACTATGCAAGTATACTTCTATGGCGACCACTAGCGTGACCCACTTACGCGGGCACCACACCTTTCAAACTCTCAATTGGTCGACGTCCAGGTACACATGGACGTCATCCCTTTCGCGGGTGGCTAGACCAGCGGTTGAGGTGCGAACCCCGTCCCTCACACCCGGAGCCACGCTCAGAGTGGCATGAGGCGCAAATACTCGCTCCTGCACCACCCGGGATAGGGGATCTCCCTCCCTGATTCGCTCCGCGCCTTCAGCCTGCGAGATGACGTCCTCGCAGAAGGATGCGACCGCGGTGAAATTCCTGTCGCTGGCGGCAATGAATCAGACGATGGCCGAACATAACAGTGAGTGGTATAAAATATTGAAAGTTATATAGGATACGGTATTGGTTGTATGTCATTTATATAAATAATTTAATAAGGATTGGTTATCGATTTACGTTTAGCGATTGCCGCATCTCTAATTTACTCTCAGTCCAGTATGACCTTGTACGTGCATACGCGATATATTTCTATAAATTGATTACTAGGTATATTAAAACTTACGGGGTACATTTTAGGTGTGAATTTTTATATTATTATGTCACTTCAGTTGCGATTGAACTGGCACATAAAGAATGAAAATATAGGGGATACAAAATTAAATCGTAAACATGACGCTTATTCAAAGTTACTTCGTTGGTTTCGTAGCCATCTGTCACAGAGATCAAGCTATATTGAAAGGAGTATAATCTTTAAAGATATTAAGCTGTAGACATGCGCTGTGCGACAGAGACAACGCTCTACAAAACCGGAGAAAGCCGATCTTAGCCGATTCTAGCTTTTCTTTCCGACGTGCCAAATTAAAAACTGGATACTATACTTTTTTTTCTTTTTTTTAAATGTGGGGAAACCCCCATGGGCTTCACCCCATCGGTGCCAATGATGGGGTGGGCGTGTCGAAATCGGACCGACTAAAACCACTTAAACGAAATATATTCAAGTTTATAAGTAAACAAGCTGGGCCCGCGACTTGGTCCGCGTGGATTTAGATCTGTTGTTTTTCTAAATTAAAAGTTGGTAACCTAAGTTACGCTTCATAATATCAGCTATCTGCTACTGCAATTTGTATCAAAATCGGCCCAGCTGTTTCAAAGACAAAATTTAAAAAAGATGTTTGGTTGGAATAATCTCCTCGGTGTATGTTATAAGTATGAATCATGGTGTACATGGTTTCGTCGATTCACATGCGTTGAAAAACTTGTTGAAAAACTGCTACATACTTTGATATTACAAACAGGAACTTCAATTTTATTCATTTGTATAGATATTGTTAAATTACCAAAGTATTATATAATATTAGTAGTATTTTATAATAGTATAAATTTAAGATTATTATATATTATTTTTACATGTTCTTAGTTATTTTTTCAATAAGGAAACAAAGTTATTTTTTATAAATTTAAATCTAAACAAGTTGAATTCCTGAGACGAGCTCAGCCGAATACAAGCGATTCTCGATTTTGCGATTATAATTTTTTTTGCGATTTTTTCTTTATCTTGCAATGGTTCACCCCAGCACGAATCTATTACCGAAAACAGCAACTCGATAGCTCATCACCTTCATACCCAAAACCGTGACAGAAAATTGGCAAAGACAACGTCGACGATAGCAATAGGTCTTTTCTAAAGAAAATCCCTAAAAAGTCACGGGATACAGACTGGACTAGAATGCGTGACCAGTTCCATTCTAGGGGAACTACTCTGGTAGCTGAAATTCTCCTATACATACGTTTTAGGGCAACACTGGAGCTATCTAGGTATATATTTTAAGGGATTTTCTTTAGAAAAGCCCTATTGCTATCGAGTTGTCGTCGACGTCGTCGTTGCCAATTTTCTGTCACGGTTTTGGGTATGAAGGAGATGAGCTATCGAGTTGCTGTTTTCGGTAATAGATTCGTGCTGGGGTGAACCATTGCAAGATAAAAAAAAATCGCAAAAAATCGCAAAAAAACGCAAAATCGAAAATCCCTTGTATTCGGCTGAGCTCGTCTCAGGAATTCAACTTGTTTTCTATTTTTTTCAAATTCATTTATTGATGGCAACTAGGCCCAATTTATTAGTAACAGTTTGACTTAAACCTACTGTTAGTAACAAATTATGTCAAGTGAATTACTAAATTATTAACTGATCATTATATTATTTGATCATTGTCAAATAAAATTAATTAAAATTATATTTATGTCATATAAAATTAAAATAATATTATAGTCCTTTTGATATTGTCGGAAGGTTACGCGAATGTTACACATTGAAATAAAACTATTTTTAACGGGTTCTATCGCGGTTTATTTGATGTTATTTTATATTTTACATTGAACCCGACGTTTCGGTTGCTTTTCAGCAGCCATGGTCACGGGTAGACTATCGGGTTCAATGTTAAACATAATATAACATCAGATAAACCGCGATAGAATCCGTTAAAAATAGTTTTATTTCAATTATAGTCTTTTTGTTGAATTGAATTAAAATTTGATAAATAAAAAAGTAGCATTAATAAAATAAAATTAGGGTTTTGAAAATAATAATAAATGTAACAATAAATAAAAATCAGTTCACAGGTCAGCAATAAGTCCATATATTAATTAACTAGAGTGACCATGTAGGGTTTCACTCTGCTGATGACATGCCTCAGTACAGGTGAATCGTGCCGCGCTGCTGTTACTATTAGAATACTGTTAGAGCTGCCGCGAATACGGCTCAGCAACGATGCAGATCGTTTGCGCCACACGGCATGGAAACCACCTACTCCTGCATCAGCGAGCATCGCTGATGCGCTGCAATAGGGCGGCAACAGCACCCTAAAACCATTAATATATTGATCACGCATGGCATTCAGTGGCCTCAGTGTGAAGCTCACCCACATACACATATGAAAGTAAGTAAAAATGTTTGTTAGGCTGTAGTCTGGAATTACACAGATTACTTTTATCCCTGGAATAGGTTCCCATGGGAAACGGGAACGGAAGAATTCCACGCGGGCATAACCGCAGGCAACTATGCATATAAATGACGACACGACGCACGCCATAGCGATCGATCATCCGTGTAGTAAGCCCTTTATTAGTCACTTTTATGCAATAACTTGTATCGGCGTTTCGACGCGAAAGATCCGCGATGGCATTTCCGTCGAGTGTAGCGTGGGCTAAAGACATTATTAACATGGCCGCTGCTGAAAGTAGGGACCCAAACTGTAACCGTAATAAAGTGTTCGAACACTGTTTTTTGAAACTGATTTAGAAGAACCCCATTTATAAATGTAACAGGTACGAAAGTGTAACATATTCGTGTAATGTAAGTGAAGGGAAGTAAACGTAAGTGGTACGTTTTATAAGTGTTAATAAGTGTAACAGAAATAACGCCGTAAAGTACTTGGGGGTGTACAAGACACCTTTATTTAAAAATTTAGATTATAAATATAATAGGATAGTAAATTTGGTATCGTAGCATTTCGGTAAACACTTATTAACACTGTTAACAGATTAATATCTGTTACATATATATAACGGTTACACAATTGAAAGTGGTAACGATTAAAAGATTCAATACCACATAAGTGTAACACTTTCATTCTGTAACCTTTCCATAGTGTAACCCAATATAATTATGTAACCTTTATGAATGTGTTTTTAAGTCCCTGGCTGAAAGGCTATTCCTTTCGAGGGTTTACCCGGGGTGCCGGCGGTAGTGCATTTGAATGCTACCACAGGGGGCGCGGGATTGATTCTCGCTCAGTGCAAATATTTGTATGAATGAATATGTCTATTTGCATTGGTCTGGGTGTTTCTATGTATAATATGTATGTATTTACAAAAAAGTATAATATCAGTATGTTTATTCGCATTCTGGAACCCATAACACAAGCTAGTTAAATTATGATTACTTTGGGTCTAGAAAGCGCTGTGTAGAATGTCGTAGGATATTTACTTAGAATATTTTATTTGTCTAGTCTAGTAATTTAAGCTAAAACTTCAATAATAAATGATAAAATGCCTTCATGTTTTTTATTTTCCACTTGATACCCGGAAAGTATGGGTTTTTGTGTTCCGAAATCTCCTCAGTTTTAGAGCTAATGAGGAGGTGGGTATGTCGGACTCGAACCAACTAAAACCGCACGGTGTTTCGTCAAATCAGCTTGTGTGGCCGGGGAAACAGGTGTGCCCTAGAAAGGATATCCTTAAGACCCCGAGCGGCCTAGGACACCAACATTGGTGGCCTCAACGTGTTGTTAGGGATCAAAACCCCCCCCTTCCCTATAGAAACTCGGCAAGTATTTCTATGGAAGGCGAATTTACTCAATGGTAAAGTTCACCGAAGACCGCTGTAGTTTAAGAGATTCTAATCGTGAAATAATTTTTGAAATCGGTTCAGTAGTTTCAAAATCGGTTCAAACAGACAGACAAACAGCCAATGAATGGATCCTATAAGGGTTATGTAATTATATTATTTTCTTTTGAAGTACGGAACCCTAGCAAGGCAGGTCAAAGTACTCAAATCAAATCATATATTTTGCAGAAAGCACTGTTACAATGGTGTTGTCAAAATGTATATGAATATGACATGTGCCAAGTGTTTTGACCTTAGAATAGGTATTTTGTAATTTAGATACAATTGTGTTATGTTATATGTTTAATAATAAATGTCAAAATACGTAAAAATTAAGATTTCGAATAGTAAATGGATAATAAAATTACATTGAGTGGTCATTTAGGTAATCTATTATACTATACTATATTATACTCTACTCTATAAGTATATATATAAAAAGCGGTGATAGCCCAGTGGCGTACTTAACGGACTGCTGAGATGAGGTCTCGAGTTCGATCCCCAGTCGCCCCGTGCCCGGACACGTCTGACTTTTCGTAGTTGTGTGCATTAATAAATGATAATTATCGCTCGCTTAATAATGTGCCCGGTACATGGCAATAGGCTCACCCCCTATTACATTGGGACCTTAACATAACTGGCAAATCGTGGGTGTGTAATACACCTCTGCCTACCTCTCCGGGGATACAGGCGTGAAGTTATGTTATGTTATATTATAATCGACACCGGTGAGCACGCATGAAAAGTTTATCGACAGTAGACGAAGTTTGTGGAGTTTGTAAGGACAGAAGCAAGTGGCGGGCTGTTGTCTCTGCCTACCCCGGAAGAAGATACGTTTTTGACCGAAGGTCGTCAGAGCTTTGCTCTCTTTTAGACGACTCATATATTTCGTCAGACCATCTTCTCTTCTAAAACGGCTGAACCGATTCTAATGAAATTAAACACAAGCTAAGACCTAACTGATGGGAATTACATAACATAGCATAACTTCACGCCTGTATCCCCGAAGCGGTAGGCAGAGGTGTATTACATACCCACGATTCACCAGTTATGTTTAGGTCCCAATGTAATAGGGGGCGAGCCTATTGCCATCTACCGGACACATTACTAAGCGAGCGATAATTAACATTTTTAATACACACATAACTACGAAAAGTCTGAGGTGTGTGCCAGGGGCGACTGGGTATCGAATTGGGGAAGGACATAGGCTATGTAATTAAAAATTCATGTGTACCACGGAGGAATAATCACCTAACAAAATTTGTATGTTTCCGCAATGATGGTCAAGGTTAGATACATAGTTTTGGCGCCAAAATGCGTAACTTTGAAAGTGGAGTCGATCAAAAAAAGAAATTTTGAAATCCAACGTACCACGGAGGAATAATCACCGAACAAAATTTTCTAAATCTGATTCCGCAATATTGACAGTTCAGGTCAAATTACACTGATGATCGTTATCAGTCGGGGAGCTTCGCTCAATTTTTGCAACAGCAGACTGTATTGCAGACCTAGTTGACAGAGTGAGTTAAATAGAGAGAAACAAACCATTGGAATGATTACTGTAGCGTCCGGGGGTTGGACGCCACAATATCTCGTGTTGATGAAAAGACAAACACAAGGGTTAATCAGTAATATGGGTATTTATTTATACAACAAAGCTTCCTATATCGAGTTTAGGGGGGTTTTTACGCGAATATATTTATATTTAAACGAACTGTAGGGAATCGCGGACTCCGCTCAGGGACTGAGCCTACATTCAGTACACTTGTATCTTCTCTTCGGACGGCGGGCGAGGGCGCAGCCCCCAGGTCGCCCGCTGTCAGCAGAATGGTCCGCCAAGCAATTGTTTTTCTTCCCTAGACTTATTTTAAAATATTTATATTTATTTTTAAACTCTGACACATGATGGCCAGGTTAATGAACTGTAGTGATCGAACGAGGTCGGAGCACTACATCCAGCTACGCCCAAGGCCATGACATGTGACAGCTACACTGAAGCCCTAGGTAAACTAAACGAGAGCAGACAAAAAAAAACATTATATCGCCTGTCTCTTACAATGAGAAAAACGACGCAATCTTTACAATTTATAAAAATTAAACTGTAATAAATACTGAAAAAACCCGTATAAAAAGATTGCTCCATTCTTGGCCTGGCAAAAAGCTCGTTAAAAAGCAACAAGCCACAGCGCGACTATCTAAATAAATTATTTTGGTGTCTCTTGACGACACATTTTAAGGTTTGCCCTGAAGGGACTTAAAGTAACAGTACTTTTAAGACCTACCTAACTAAAAAACAAAAGATGACATAAAGTGACTTATCCTTACACATTATGCATATGTAATTATAAACCTCTTACATCGCCTACGAATTACTAAATTACTTTTTAATCAACATTAAAGAGAAAGAGAACTTTACTTCATAAAGAGGAGTCTGATCGAAAACCAACTTTCAATCATCGTCGGCACTCATGTCCAGAACGATTTGACTCTCTTACAAAGTTTAGATCCCCACTCCCAACATTAGACGAAAAAATAATTGCCTAACTCCTACGCTATAACATCACGAATATAACAAAAAAAAGTTTATTCATCTTCGACAGCGCACCAATATGGAATGAACAGAAAAAAATATTATTAATTACATATCTCATACAACACATTATTTACTACGTGGATTATAATTCTATTAAGACTTATAGTCCTTATTGGCCCTATTGACCCGCAGACATCTGTCAATGACGAAAATAACACAGAAATCTCTTGAAACACCCTGGAACAAGCCACCATCATAGCCATTGCACCTCTTTATCTTAGCCATCTTCTAGTTGGGCACATAACAGCACATAAAAGCAAATAAACACAACGATACTGATAATTGCGTCGCTCCAATGTCGCACGACGTCTTCCTTCATGCGGTACGGGATCGATCCATCCACTGCCAACTGCAGAATGTTGGCGTTTCCAACTCCTGCGGAAACTAGCGCTCCACCAGCTGTAGCAACCACCAACTCCTGTGAAAACCAGCGCCTCCACCAGTTGTAGCGTCCGGGGGTTGGACGCCACAATACCTCGTGTTGATGAAAAGACAAACACAAGGGTTAATCAGTAATATGGGTATTTATTTATACAACAAAGCTTCCTATATCGAGTTTAGGGAGGTTTTTACGCGAATATATTTATATTTAAACAAACTGTAGGGAATCGCGGACTCCGCTCAGGGACTGAGCCTACATTCAGTACACTTGTATCTTCTCTTCGGACGGCGGGTGAGGGCGCAGCCCCCAAGTCGCCCGCTGTCAGCAGGATGGTCCGCCAAGCAATTGTTTTTCTTCCCTAGACTTATTTTAAAATATTTATATTTATTTTTAAACTCTGACACATGATGGCCAGGTTAATGAACTGTAGTGATCGAACGAGGTCGGAGCACTACATTACTATCTTCATAAACGCCAAGAATTGATTATTATCAGTGCTATACTTCATCTTATAATATAATTTACGGCTATATTCACAAAGCAATCTATCTCACAGATCATTTTGCCTATCGTGTTGTCAATCAATTTTAGTTTCAAGTACCTATACAGATAACTTTAGTTCGGTTTGTACTTGTGAACGATTGAAGACGTATAGTTTTACAACGAATACAAAAATAGACAACCAATATTGTTGTCATTCGTGTGTGATATGGGGCAAGCTGACATACGAGCAGGAGACCAAAATGTTAGTTATTATCTGTGTGATTGAAGAGATTTATCGTGACGTAGCGGAAGAGCGTTCGACTGCTAAATCAGGGGTTGCGAGTTCGATTTCCGCTCAGTAATAATATTAGTGTGCATGAATATGAATATTTGCATTGGGCTGGGTGTTTCCATGTATAATATGTATGTATTTACATAAAAACATATATCTAAGTATGTACCTATATCCGCATTATACAACTCGTAACACAAGCTAGTTCAACTATGCTTAGTTTGATTCTAGATAGCGCTGTGTAAAATGTCGTAGAATATATATTTAAATAATTGAATTTTTAAGCAATTAGTATGCTTACTACTCCTATAGATTTAGATCGGAAAAAGAGAACATCTAGGACGGGACTTGAACCCGCGATCAGTCCTTTACTGGGGGAATGCTCTGACCAACGGAGCTACCTACCTAGACACGGCCCAGATATTCGAAATTCTCCGATATATTATATACGTCTCAGGGCGATCTACCGTAATTCTTAAGTCTTTTAAAATTAATAATTTATTCTAGAGCGGTACTGGACAACCAGTCACAAGTTACGTCCACGATGGTGATATTTTGGAAAAAGTTCTGACTCACGTGGGGGACATGGGGCGATACCAGAAGCTATTGTTCGTGATTATGATGGTCTTTGGTTACATCTACGCTTTCGTCTACTTCGTGCAGATGTTCATCACTGCCACACCAGAGAATCACTGGTGTAGGGTCCCTGAGTTGTCTGGTTTGAGTATGGAATTGAGGTGAGTGTTGAAATCCTTTGATTTGCTTATTTTTGTGGTGGTTGGAACTAGCTCCTATTGTTTACGCCGTTTTTTATATAATATATTAATTTTGGGGCATGGGTAAAGGACTGCTGAGACGAGGTCTCGGGTAGATCCCAGGTTTTACCATGGCACACACCAATGACTTTTCGATGCTTTTCGAAGTTATGTGTGTATTTATCGCAGGCTTATAAGTGCCCGGTTAATGGCAACAGGCTCGCCACCTATTACATTGGGACCTAAACATAAACTGGCGGAATGTGGGTGCTAGCACCTCTGCCTACCCCTTCGGGGATATAGGCGTGAGTTTATGTTATGTTATGTTATGTTATATTAATTTTATTTATTAATCGCTTACACCACATGTTGCGCCATCTTTGGGATTCGTATGTAACCTTTTGGTACAACTTCGACTCACGAGATGGCATTGCGCTGCGAAAAAATTATACCTATTAAAGGAATAATTTTGTGTTAATATAAGTAGAATTTACTAACTGTTGCCCGCGGCTCCGCCCGGGCCTATAATCCCCTATATCATACCAACACAAGTCGAAATTTCAAAAATGATCTTTTATATAAAAGGCATATTCATAATATCCAATGCCTATAATAATATAAAGTTTCAAGGTGGTATCTTCTAAAATAACGATTTTCACCCCCTATTTTAACCCCTTGGAAACTGCGATAAAAACCTATGTCCTTTCCCAAAATTTCATCCAAATCGGCTCAGTGGTTTAGGCGTGAAAGCGTAACAGATATACAGACAGACAGAGTTCTTTCGCATTTATAATATTAGTCTAGAAGTATAGATTCCTTCACACGTGAAAATAAAAATAAAAAAAAATTAGCGGCGATAGCCCAGTGGCGTACGTAACGGACTGCTGAGAAGTGGTCTCGAGTTCGATCCCCAGTCGCCCCGGGCACACACCTCTGACTTTTCGTACCTAGTTATGTGTGCATTAATAAATGTTAATTATCACTCGCTTAATAATGTGCCCGGTAGATAGCAATAGGCTCGCCGCCTATTACATTGGGACCTTAACATAACTGGCTAATCGTGGGTGTGTAATACACCTCTGCCTACCCCTTCGGAGATACAGGCGTGAAATTATGTATGTTAGTTATGTGAAAATAAAAATGTGTCTATTGGTGCTAGTTAGTCCCAGTAAACTCTGTAGTATCATATATAGATATACAAATCTCATAGATATATAAAAACAATCTTCTTCTTCTTCTTCTTCTTCTTCTCTTATATATAAAAATGAATTGCTGTTCGTTAGTCTCGCTAAAACTCGAGAACGGCTGGACCGATTTGGCTAATTTTGGTCTTGAATTATTTGTGGAGGTCCAGAGAAGGTTTAAAAGGTGCTATCGATTGAGGCAGTACGAAGTCTGCCGGGTCAGCTATAAAGCAATAAAAATTTAACGAATATCAGTTATCGTAACCTATCCTTTATCTAATCATACCTTTTTTTTTTTCCGTGCGGAAATCCCTTCAAATACGCCCGTAATAAATAAATCCCGCCAGCCAGCGGGGGCGGTTATGTCGGGCTTGAACCGACTAAAACCGCACGCCGTCTCGGGTCTACAGACGCCGGGGTGTAAGGTTGCCCATAGAGAATATACCTCGCACCCCGACTGACCCTGGGCCATCTCCGGTTTCGAGATGGCCCCCTCGGGTTTGGGAACCACGGTGTCCCCGTCTTGCCCCGGTTTGGTGAAGGGGCGCTAGTCGCCCCACCGTCCCGGCCTGCTTCTGCTGGGGTGATAGGCGGCCTTACTTGCCACCCCCAGGCCTGCGCTCATGGAGGACGGAGGTCGTTAAGCGACCTCCGGCGCCTGAGTCGCCTGCGATGCGCGGCGAGCAAGTCGCGGGCTCGGCGGGCCGGGAGAGGTCTAAATCTCTCCCGGGCGCGCTCCGCCATCTCCTTCGCGAGCATTACATGCTCGCAGAAGGCGCCACCTCCACCGGCCCACGCGCTCGTGCTCCGCACCATTGCCGCAATCATGCTGCCGAGCGATCTAATCTAATCTAATCATACCTATATGTAGATGCAATTTCACATACAAATAAAATAAACTATAAATGATATTCATTTTAAATCAGTTAACACTTAACGGTCTCTGTGGCGTAGCGGTAGTGCATTCGAACGCACGACAGGGGGCGCGAGTTTGATTCCCGCTCTACGCATTTGTACGCATGAATATGTCTATTTGCATTGGTTTCAATGTATAATATGTATGTATTTACAAAAAAATATATAAGTATGTTTATCCGCATTCTGGAGCCCATAACACAAGCTAGTTAAACTATGCTTACTTTGGGTCTAGAGAGCGCTGTGTGGAATGTCGTAGAATATTTATTATTATTTATTTATTATATTTATTTCCCTACGTATACAACGGGGAAAAGCCGCGCCGGCACCGGCGCCGGCACCGCCGCCAGCCTGATGGCTACGTTTGTTCGAAGGGATGCTTTGACGTGAGTTCCATGGGACAAATTGACACAGGAACTAGTGAAAACAACCCATCTTTCTAGATCAAAGATTTAAAAAAAGTATTAATAATTTAATGTTAAATATACAAATAATTACAAATAAAATTCAAAACTCTTATTTACTGGGGAAAGAAAAAAAAGCCGAGAGTGGTTTTTCTATTGTAAATTTGGAGAAACGTAGGTACCTGTGATTTAACTAAAATAATACCATTTTATTAACAAGGAAGAAAAAATATTGATTTTTAATCTACACTAATATTATAAAGTGGAAGAATCTGTATTTTTGTTTGTAACGAATAAACTTAAAAACTAATGGACCGATTTCAAAAACTCTAATACCGTTAGAAAGCTACATTATCACTAAGTAACAAAGGCATATATTTATTATTACAAAAAAATGAAATTCTTTGAAATTCCTACTAAAACCAACCCAAGGTGTAAAAAAATTAACCATAAAATATCTTTCATCGCACGCGCTACGGAAAGTATAAAAAAAATACCCTTGCCACTTTTCCCCTTTTTACCCTTTCTATATTTCCCGTTTTTACGCTTTCCACATTTCCCCTTTTTCACTTTTCCCGTTTTTACCCTTGCCACATTTCCCCTTTTCACCCTTTACACAATTCCCTTTTTTACCCTTTTATAGTGTGTGTGTGCAAGTCACACACGGTAGAAGTTAAACTTCTGAAAAGTCCCTGATTAAAAAAAAAATATGGACTTATTTTTTTTTTATCGTTCGTTCGTTTTTTTCGTTTCATCGAGTTTGAAATCACAACGATTCTAAAGAAGTTTCACTTCAAAAATAGAGCGAAATAAAGTTCAATAATAACAATATCTACAAAAAACTTCGCGAGACCAATATGTCCAACTATTGTAGTTATGTCAATAACTACTTTTTTACATTTTTAAAGTTGATAGAAATGCAAGAAATGTTATTCATACCATCCATATAGTGTCCAAATTATTATGTAATCTGTGTCGAAAAGATTCGGCGACACATTTATTATGCGTACAGCTAAGGAGTGGAATTGCCTGCCTGAGTCTGTGTTTCCGGAAAGCTATAACCTCCGTCTCGAGTGAATAGGTTCCTTCTAGGCAAACATGATCCATCGTAGACCACATTGTCACTTACGACCAGGTGAGATAGAGGTCAAACGTGAGCCTATCATTCATAAAAAAAATCTTATTCAAAACTATTTGAATACCTGCTCATTACTTTTGAATAATTAAAATCGGACATTCCATTCAGTAGATATTACCAAATTAAAAATATAATAAATGGTTTATTTGAAATTTCGTCCTGGGTGGGGCTGAAATAGGGGATGGTAGTAGCCTGGACGTCGACCAATTGAGAGTATGGAAGGTGTGGTGCCCGCGTTAATGGGCTTGCGCTAGGGTGGTCGCCATAGAAGTATTCCTGCATAGTTTCAGAGCCCCCCGACAAGGCGCAGAGTATGGCACACCGTGGGGTTTAGTGGGTGTGCCCATCCGGTTAGCGGATGGGAGAGTCCCACACACGATCTCCGGCTACCACCCCGTGGCCGGCGGTGCCGTGCGTAACAGCATTCCCCACGTAAAAAAAAAAAAAAGGATATGGTAGTTCGTTGGTTGCGATAACCAACAACTACGCAGCCGGAGCTGTGGGTAACAGCTGGTATTTTTGAAGTAAAACTATTTTTAACGGATTCTACCGCGATTTATTTGATGTTATTTTTTATTTTACATTGATCCCGACGCGACGGTTCGGTTGCTTTTCACAAGCTGCTGTATGTGAACACGTGCAACACGTAGACCAAACATTACTTAAGATTTGATAAACCACAGATAGTCGCCAAAGAAAATCTCATCTAGGATGCTCCGCGAAGCTATTGAAATTAAATAAACATCCTAATTTTAATAGAGAAGATGGATGGAATGTACCACCAGCTTGGGACCCAGTCATTCGCTTAATTAATTCCAAGAGAAATCAAAATACAACAAGACTTCATGACACTGTGAGCTCATTCTGCGTAAATAGTAACACCAACAATTCAACATAGTTCGGGTACTTTGAGATAACTTACACTTCAAACTACAAGACAACAACCATCTTTAGTCTCCCCGTGACCTTAGCTGCTGAAAAGCAACCGAAACGTCGGGATCAATGTAAAATATAAAATAACATCAACTGAATCGCGATAGAATCCGTTAAAAATAGTTTTACTTCAATGTGTGACATTCACCTCAGTACATCACTATCAGCGACCGATCCAATTAAAAAATCGATTACACTAGGTATATTACACTGGGTCCTTCCGTCAAAAATCTATTCCGGGATGCACCCACAGTGAAACATTTGATATTTCATTGCGCCCCCACCGAGGCGCTCCCATTGTAAAACAACCGTTTTTTGGATGATGCACTTGAGTGAATACTGTTGAAAACATAATTATTTTGAAATTAATAAATATTTTTATTGAAACTACAAGCCAGTATAATTGCAGGAAAAATCTGTCAGCACCTGGAGCTACTACGGGTGACTGGGACCACTGTATGACCTTTGACGCTAACTGGACCGAAGTACTGGACACGTTGTCTGCGCCCCCTGACGGAACACCGCTGGTGCCCTGTCAGCACGGCTGGGAGTTCGAGTTTAGCGATATACCGTATGAGACGGTTACTACCGAGGTGAGTGTCAAGAATCGTGGCTGAACCAGGCCCGAAGTTCATGGCTAAAGTAAAACCTGCAAGAAGCTTCACATGAATATACATACATACATAAACTCACGCCTATATCCCCGAAGGGGTAGGCGTGAGTGCATAGCGTGCTAGCACCCACATTTCGCCAGTTTATGTTTAGGTCCCAATGTAATAGGTGGCGAGCCTATTGCCATTAACCGGGCACTTCCATTAACCGGAACATTCCATTCCATTTACATGAATTTTTTTTTTAGTAATGTGTTGTTAGCAGAGAATAAATAAATAAATAATAATATTCTACTATATTCTACACAGCGCTTTCTAGAACCAAAGTAAGCATAGTTTAACTAGCTTGTGTTATGGGTTCCAGAATGCGGATAAACATACTTATATACTTTTTTTTGTAAATACATACATATTATACATAGAAACACCCAGACCAATGCACATAGACATATTCATGCATTCAAATATTTGCACTGAGCGGGAATCGAATCCGCGCCCCCTATAGTCGAATGCACTACCGCTACGCCACAGAGGCCATCTGGCCGTCTGGCCGGCTGGATCTTAATGGCGTTTTAAAAAGCAGCCCTTCATTGTTTCCGTAGTTTGCAAGAATTACGGTAGACGGCTCCAGCGTCGCCTTAAGACGTACATAATACATCCTAGATTTAATAAATTACAATTAATTAATAATAATAAATGATTTAATAAAATTTAATTTAATTAATTAGGCGGAGTAATCAAAAAACAATGTTTAAAAATGACTGTATAGTCATTCATTGTTCCCGTAGTTCGCAAGAATTACGGTAGACGGCTCCAGCGTCGCCTTAAGACGTATATAATATATAGGAGAATTTCGAATATCTGGGACGTGTCTAGGTGGCTCAGTTGGTCAGAGCGTTCCCCCTGTAAGGGACTGGTCGCGGGTTCAAGTCCTGTCCTAGATGTTTTCTTTTTCCGATCTAAACCTATAGGAAAAGCAGTACTACCACAGATTATAAATTATTTATATGAAACACAATAATTGCATTTTACATACATATACTCACCGCCTTCTCTTACTCTGGTGTAGGCAGAGGTAGCAGCCCTCTGCCCCACTATCTGCTTATTCTTACACACTTCACGAGCTCTCTACACTGTCATTAAACCTTTCATGCAAGCCCGCCGGTTTCGGGTGCTTTTGATCTGCCTTTTTTGAAATACAACATCAATTTGATCACTATATGTTCTGCGTGGTCGTTCCTTACTTAATTAGTGCGTCATTTAAGGTCACGCGCACCAATCATAGAAAAACTTAAGACCCGTATGCGTTTCCACGGATTTTGACACCAAATATCCGTATCCACGGATATACTTACAATTTTAACGATCCGGCACTACACAAATCTCAATGACGATACCCCTAATATACCTTTTTTTTTTCATGCGGAAATCCCAGCGGAGGCGGTTATGTCGGGCTTGAACCGACTAAAACCGCACGGCGTCCCGGCCTGTTTTGGCTGGGGTAACAGGCGGCCTCACCTGCCACCCCCAGACCTGCGCTCATGGAGGACGGAGGTCGTACCCCAAATATACCTCAAATCTAAATCATTGTTCACAGAGAGGCTGGGTGTGTGATCGCGCCAGTAATGTTCCGACAGCGCAGTCAATATTTTACGTGGGGGCTGTGATTGGCGGTTTTATCTTTGGATGGATAGCTGATCGCTATGGCAGAGTACCCGCTATAATAGGTACGACGAGACTTAATAATAATAATAAACGTTTATTTTCAGGCAATTATTAAAGAAATAAATATTCTAGGACATATTACACAACGCCATCTAGACCCAAACTAAGCAGAGCTTGTCATACGGGTTCTAGAATGCAGATAATCATACTTAGATACTTTTTTGTCAATAAGTACATATTACACATAGACACAATACATTACACCCAGACCAATGTAAATATACATATTTGCAATGAGCGGCAATCGAACCTGCGACCTCTGACTTAGCAGTCGCTTTTCCTAACAAATCGTCCCTGCTTTTATAGTCTTTGATAGTGCTGGCCCGCGATCCAAACTACCTCACCCCCGCATTTCCATTTATTCATAAAACTCATATTATAAATATTAATCATATACTATATATGTATGTCGGGCCGCTGAATGACGGGCGGAATGACCCCTCAGACTTATATATGGCCCCTGCCTCCCGCGAGCTACTATATAATAAAATGGCACCAGCCGGGGAGCGCATACTCGCTTCTCACGTCGTGGGAGGCAGTCGCGGGGCGTAATTAAGCTTACATATTAGTGTACAATGTCGTCTTTCCTATTCATACGAAGTTATGTTAGAATCTGAGTAATGCATAGTCGTAATTATATTTGCTACTTATGATTTTCAGGGAGTGGACTTTCTTTATTAAATTTGACTCTAACATACTTAATTACTCAGAAAACTAACTCATAACAGTAGTAAGCTATTCATCTTAGCTTAATATTAAAATAATTACATAATTACGTTTTAATTTACGTAAACCTAACATTTTCACAATTCATTCATTACATTCACGCTTACTTATCTACATGTCACTGGCACATGTGTCCATTGTCTATTTGTGTCGTGAACAGTTACTTTACTGTAATAAGTCATATTAATTATATCTTTACAAAATATAAAAATAATATCGAATTTACTTAAAAGTTAATTGTAATTTCTGACATAGATCCACGTTTTAGTAACAATGATCTAACAAGTAATTTAGTTCTACATTAGTAATCAATATAATAAACAAATCACAGAATAAATCGCAGCGATGCCCTAGCATGCAGTCACATCCACCTTTGTAGGACTGGAAAGTCCCACCTCTCGGACAATACCCTCAGGAAGCAATTGGTGCTGCCCAGCAGTCGAATAGACATTCCGTGGTCTGCTTTCTTATGATCTCATCGCAATGTGCCTCCTCGAACATAGCTGAGGCGCTACAAAACCTAGGCAGATTCAACAGCATCCTGAAGGCATTGTTGAGCCGAGAGTGAGACGAAGTGGAGCGAAAAGCTCCCTATAATCCACTCGGTGTATTTTGTTTGTGACGCTACTCCTCCTAAACTAATCGACCAATTTTGACCAAACTTGGCATGTAAATACAACTTCATACCCGGAATCTTTAGAAAAAATAAAATTGAAAATCGAACATACTGTAGCGTCCGACCTCGTTCGAGCACTACAGTTTGTTTACCTGGCCATCATGTGTCAGAGATTAAAAATAAATTAATTTAAAATAAAATGTAGAATAGGAAAACAATTGGCTTGGCGGACAAGTTGGTGACTGCGGGTGACCGGGGGCTCCGGCCTCGACCCGCCGTACGAAGAGAGTTCCAAGTAAAGTGATTGTAGGCTCAATCTCTGAGCAGAATCCACGACCCTCTTCAGTTCGCTTAAAGTCTAATAAGCTCGCGTAAAATCCCCTAAAACTCGATGTAGAAGTTTTATGTGGAGGAATTGTGACGCCAGACCCCAGACGTCACAGGTGGTGGAGGCGCCTTATCCATAGGAGTTGGTGGAGCGCCGGTTTCCACAGGATTTGGTGGAGCGCCGGTTTCCCCAGGATTTCGAAGCGCCAACGTGCTGCAGTTTGCAGTGGATTGATCGATCCCGTACCGTAAGAAGGAAGACGTCGTGTGACATTGGAGCGACGCACTTATCAGTATCGTTTTCATTTATTTGCTTTTATTATTACTAGAAGATGGCTGAGACAAAGAGGTGCAATGGCTATGATGGTGGCTTGTTCCAGAGTTTTGCAAGAGATTTCAGTGTTATTTTCGCCATTAATAGGTATCTGCGGGTCAATAGGGCCAATAAGGACACCATAAGTTTTAATAGAATTATAATCCATGTAGTTAATAATGTGTTGTGTAATATGTGTTATTAATATTGTGTTTTCCTGTTTATTCTATGTTGGTGCGCTGTCGAAGATAAATATTTTTTTTTAAATATTCATTACGGTCTAGCGTAGGGATTAGGTAATTATTTTTTCGTCTAATGTTGGGAGTGGAGATCTAAACTTTGTAAGAGAGTCAAATCGCTAAGGACATAGTTGCCTGCGATGGTGAAAGTTGGTTTTCACCAGACTCATTATGGGGTGAAGTTTTCTTTCTCTTTAATGTTGATTAAAAAGTAATGTAGTAATTCGTAGGTGATGTAAGAGGTTTATAATTACATATGTATGATGTGTAAGAATAAATCACTTTATGTCATCTTTTGTTTTTTAGTTAGGTAGGTCTTAAAAGTACTTTGTACTTTAGGTCCCTTTCGGACAAACATTAAAATGTGTCGACAACAGACACTAATATTTGTCATTTGGATAGTCGTGTTGTGGCTTGTTTCTTTTATACGAGGTTTTTGCCAGGCCAAGAATGAAGCAATCTGTTTGTTCGGGTTTTTCAGTATTTATTACAGTTTAATTGCTATAAATTATAAAGATTGCGTCGTTTTTCTCATTGTAAGAGACAACCGAATTAATGTTTTTTTTATCTCGTTTAGTTTAGCGTCGGTAGCTTAGTGGTTAAGGAGTCAACCCTACAAAAAAAAAAAAATGTTTTAAAATAAAATGTAGAATAGCTCCGGCCTCGACCCGCCGTACGAAGAGAGTTCCAAGTAAAGTGATTATAGGCTCAATCTCTAATAAACTCGCGTAAAATCCCCTAAAACTCGATGTAGAAATTTTATGTGAAAAATAAATGCCATTATAAATATAAATACTTGTGTTTATCATTTCATTAACACGAGGAATTGTGACGCCAGACCCCAGACGTCACAATACCATGGAGGAATAATCACCCTTCAAAAATTTCAAAATCTGATTTCGATCAATGTTGAGACCAACGGTTGTAGGTAATCATGTATGCAATGTTGACCTGAGAGTGCACCTCTCAGGTCAACATTGCAGCAGTAGAATCCATTGCGCTAGCCCTAGTTGTACTGAACCCGTAGCGCGCTAAAACGGTGTACCAAATTTCAGCAAGATCCGTTCAGCCGTTGAAGCGTGATTGAGTAACAAACATCCAAACATCTAAACATATTCAAATACTTTCAAATTTATAATATTAGTAGAATACAATATATCGCATCTCAAAATCAACATCTTATCGTAACTTGTTCTTTGATATCTTACGTATGTATTGCATACACAACCCAATGCCTATTCCATCGATGAGACTTCATCTGCTCAGAAACACGATTTTCCGCAAATTTCATGTTGCGCTGGTCTTCGGTGGAACACCTATTATGGGGGGTAGCCTCGAAGAGTACTTGAGTTTTCCAAAACAAAAGAGATTTTTTCATTTATTCTTCGTCTTCACTTTTCGCTCTGATTTCTAGCTGCCGGCCGACTGAGGTGGAATCAAAATTATAGCGGCTTTTATAGTCTCAATTAAATTAATCGAATTTTCAAATTGGCCGATCGAGTTATGGCGGCTCGTTAGCGACATCGCGGCTTAATCACTTTTCGCGTATGTACCCTTATGGTCGATCGGTCAATTCACAAATATGTACTTATCTATTTACAATGATTCTTTATAGTATAACATACAATTTTCACTTATAGATTAGTTAAACAGTGACGAACTATTATATATCATTGTTCCTATAGTGTTTAGCAAATCAGTTTTTATTTATGGACATTATTATCACTTATATACTAAACTAGGTCTGCAAGGCGAATCGCTGCTTGCAATGTTGAGCTGAGTGAGACATCGTGATTTGAATTATTTTTTTGGTAGTTATTCGGGAGTTTTGGACGACTGTTTTGGCGCCAAAACTTGTCCAATGGATTTGACCGCTATTGCGGAATCAGATCTTGAAAATTTTGAACAGTGATTATTCCTCCGTGGCAAGTCCGATTTTGAAAATTCTTTTTGAAAGTCACAACTCTGGACATGCTTTCTGAGCGTGTAAAGTTTGGTCACAGTGTCTCGAGCGGTTATTATGTAATTCCATCTGGATTTTTTTTAACGGTGATCATTCCTCTGTGGTAGCATTAATTTTTTCAAAATATATCCATAAACCTTCCTCTGATTGACCTCTTTAATCATGCCAAATTTGGTTCTGATTGGATTAGTAGTTTAGGAGGAGACCTGTGACAAAGAAAATCCTGAAGTCTGGTATGAGGAGCTTTCGCTCGACTTCGTCTCACTCAGCTCAATAAATCAACCTTATATATTAGTGTTCAGCACATATAACATATAACAATAAAATAACATTATGTTTTATACGTATTGCTTCCAGTAACAAACTTGGTTGGTGGCATCGGTGGTGTAGCAACTATCTTCACGACCACGGTGTGGGACTTCATCCTCTGCAGGTTTCTCGTCGGTATATCTTTCAACAACTGCTTCATGATTCTGTACGTTTTAGGTAAGTCACCAACCACCTAGCGAATTTAAGTTTTTTTTTAAATAAATATTTACAACATTCTACACAGCGCTTACTAGACCCAAAGTAAGCATAGTTTAATTAGCTTGTGTTATGGGTTCTAGAATGTGGATTTTTTTTTTCATATTTAGGACACGTCAATTTGACTTCACCTCGCCTGATGGTAAGCTGAAGGTAATGTCTCAGGAAAGAGGGTCACCACTGCACACACGTACCATGTCAACAATGGTGGCACTCAGCTTGACGGCCTCATCAGAAGAGGATGGTCGTCGCAGCACCGCGTGACACCCACCGGTCCCACTAGTGCTGCGACCACAATCCCCTGCCCGACTATGCACTTGCTGACCCCTGAACGCAATCAAACCGAAACTGGATTACTATGTAGGGTTAAATGTACTTATATACGCTTTTTTTTTTGTAAATATATACCTACATATTATACATAGATACAATTTTATACTTAACGCTCAGGGTCCCCTCATTATTAGGCACTGAGGCGCCTCAGATATCGCAGGTCGGTCAACGACCTTCACCCTCCATGAACGCAGGCCTGGGGGTGACAGGCGGAGCCACCTGTCAACCTAGCAGAAGCAGGCCGGGGGGCCCCTTTTTGCGGGGTCAAGACGGGGACACCGTGTTTCCCAAACCCGACGGGGCAATCTCTAAAGAATGACCGGAGATGGTCCTGGGTCAGTTAGGGTGCGAGGGAAATGCCTAGGCCACCTTACACCCCAGCGTCTGAAGACCCGAGACGGCGTGCGGTTTTAGTCCGACATAACCTCCCCGGCTTCGAAATTAACTTAGATATTTTCCGGGAAGCGACTGATAGCTGAACTTCACAACCCACTGGCGATATTGAAGTTCTGTAGTTAGACCAGCTGTCGGACTTTTTAGGGCTTCCAAATACTCGTAACGATTGCCATACTGTCGTCCGCAAGCTAAAAGGCGGCTATGTGACTTCTGGAATTTTCACATGTTTTTTTTTATACTCGCGGGCCAGCGGGAGTGGCTATGTCGTGTATCGACTAAAACCGCACGGTGTCCTCCCCAAGTGTCCGTTGCCGGGCACCCTGGGTAAGCCCTCGAAAGGATAACCCCAGGAAATTTTCACATCTTAACTTTGAACTTTGTGCCCGGTGGCGTACGTAACGGACTGCTGAGACGAGGTCTCGAGTTCGATCACCAGTCGCCCCGGGCACACACCTCTGACTTTTCGTAGTTATGTGTTCATTAATAAATGTTAATTATCGCTCGCTTAACAATGTCCCGGTAGATGGCAATAGGCTCGCCCCCTATTACATTGGGACCTTAACATAACTGGCGAATCGTGGGTGTGTAATACACCTCTGCCTACCCCTTCGGGGATACAGGGGTGAAGTTGTGTTATGTTATCTTTTGAACAAATATTTTTATATTTCAATTGCAACTTTATTTTCGTAAAAGCTCAACAATATATCCATCCACTGTTGAATGACAACGTAATTACAGATTTATAGAAAATACTAGCATTTTTTTTTTTTAACGTGCGGAAATCCCTTCGCATACGCCCCCGCCGGCCAGCGGGGGTGGTTATGTCGTGTCTCGACTAAAACCGCAAGGTGTCCTCCCCAAGTGTCCGTTGCCAGGCACCCCGGGTAAGCCCTCGATAGGATAACCCCACGGTTGCCGGCGGACTTTGGCCGCCACCGCGGCCTCACCTGGTGGGGTCGGGTTTTATCCCGCTTCAGTGAGTTGGCAGGCGTGTGTAGGGCACACACGACACGCCTCCGCCACGGCCTGCTTCTGTAAGGACGGCGAGTCGGCCAACTGCCGTCCTCAGGCCCCGATCATGGAGGTCGGTAGTCCCGGGCGTAGATGAGTCTGCGGCGTCCTCGCCGCAAAATACTAGCATAGGTTTTAAAATATGCCCTCATTTTTCAGCTCTAATTCGAAATTTGCTTTTCCACTTAGGCGCTTTTTAATTTGAGGACGGCAGCATAGATGTGTGTATGGGGCAACTGGGACCGGACAACTGGCACCGACAACTTAACGTGCTCTCCAAGGCACGGATATCTCAATATGTTAAGAATAGTCACCCATCCTAACACTGACCTGGCTAGAACTGCTTAACTTGGTAATGGTTTATCTACTTAGCGACGAGCCCTTCAAGTAGAAATAAAGATTAATAATATAAAATACCAACTGCGCCCCGCGGCTTCACCCGAGATATACTTCTATGCCCAGTGGCACCCATTTACTCGTAATTGAAAGAGAATCACTCTATCCATTGGTGAAAACAGCATGAAAATCGGTGCAGTAGTTTTCGAATTTATCGCAAACATACAGACAGACAGGGAGACGCAGCGAAGTACTTTGTTTTATAATATGTAGTTGTTGAGCTGAGCGAGCCAAGCTCTTATACCCGGCATAGTCGTTTCTTGGTGGCTGAACTCCTCCGTAACCACTCGCGCGATCTTGACCAAATTTACCACGGTGATAGTGTGGACACTTAGGAGTGCTTTGAAGCGAGATGGTCCGATGTACCATTGAGGAATAATCACCCAAAAACAGTTTCACGAGCGCGCGGCCTTAGCTAAGCTCGCGACCGTAGTAAGATGTCTTATTTTCAAGTAAGAGTCCTGCTCGCTCAGCTCAATTTATTTCAGTCGCACCCTGCACTGAATTCCTAGTTTATTAGTTTTACAATAATGTATGGAAATTTACCCGATTTGTTGACATTTTTGATTACTGCTCCGCTATCGTGGGTAGAAGCGACTACAATATGGGGTTCTTTAAGAGACGAGTGTGACACCCCTGGTGTTGCATACGTCCATAGCCTACCGTTACCGCTTCTTATGAGGTGCTTGTCTGCCAACTAAGTGGTATAACTAGGAATTCAGTGCAGGCAGCGACTGAAATAAATTGAGTTGAGCGAGCAGGAGTCTTACTTGAAAATAAAACATCTTACTACGGTCGCGCGTTTAGCTAAGGCCGTGCGGTCGTCAACCTCTTTTTCTGTGAATATTCCTCAATGGTACATCGGACATGAAAAATCTCGCTTCAAAACACTCCTCAGTGTCCACACTATCACAGTGGTAAATTTGGTCAAGATCGCGCGAGTGGTTTCGGAGGAGTTCAGCCACCAACAAACGGCTATGCCGCGTATAAGAGCTTCGCTCGCTCAGCTCGAAAAAAGGTGCGTGATGGTATATAGGCTATAACCTTCCTTGATTAATAGACTATCCAAACCAAAAATATTTTTTCTATTCGAACCAGTAGCTCCTGAGATTAGCGCGTTCAAACAACTAAACAAACAAACAAACTCTCCAGCTTTATAATATTAATACGCTAATATAGAAAAAGTATACATAGATGTAATAAAATATTTGACGGCCTCTGTGGCGTGGCGGTAGTGCATTCGTTTGCTACGACAGGGGGCGCGGGTTCGATTCCCGCTCAGTGCAAATATTTGTATGCATGAATATGTCTATTTGCATTGGTCTGGGTGTTTCTATGTATAATATGTATGTATTTACAAAAAAAAAGTATATAAGTATGTGTGTGGAAACCATAACACAAGCTAGTTAAACTATGCTTACCTTGGGGCTAGAAAGCGCTGTGTAGAATGTCGTAGAATATTTATTATTATTATTATTATTTGTGTGTGCGACGGCCTCTGTGGTGTAGCGGTAGTGCGTTCGACTGCTAAATCAGAGGTCGCGGGTTCAATTCATATAATTCAAATATGTATATTTGCATTGGTCTGGGTGTATAATATGTATTTATTTACAGAAAAAAAGTATCTAAGTATGTTTATCCGCATTCTAGAACCCATATGATAAGCTCTGCTTAGTTTGGGTCTAGATGGCGTTGTGTAATTTTTCCTAGAGTATTTATTTTTTTATTTTATTATTTATTATATTTATTTGGTTGGACTTGTTTCAGTACTCGAATACGTGGGACCTAAGTATCGTACCCTGGTTGCAAACCTAACAGTGGCATTGTCTTACACCGTAGCTGGCGCCGTGTTGCCTTGGATGGCGTATTACATCGCTGACTGGCGTATACTGACGTGGGTGACTACAGCACCCATGTTCATCGTGATGGTGGCGCCTTGGGTTCTACCCGAAAGTGTTAAGTGAGCATGATGTTAAACTAGGTCTGCAATTCATTCTGCTGTTGCAAAAATTGAGCGAAGCAATTTCACCAGGACTTTTTCTAACGATGATAATTCCTCAATGGCTAGTCCGATTTTCGTTTTTCTTTTATTGTCTTGTGTATATGAACAAATTACTTAATTTAATACCAATCGTGTGAATGAGGCTTTTTGTTAATTGAGAAATCAGATCTTAATTTTTTTTTGCCGCTGATTATTCCTCCGTGGTACTTTTAATTTTTGATTTTCCTAGCCAATGTCTTCCCATCCGTAACATCTTTGCTTGTGTGAAATTTCATTAGAATCGGTTCAGCCGTTTGGGAGGAGAAGATGGTCTAACGAAATACATGAGTCGTCTAAAAGAGAGCAAAGCTCTGACGAGCTTCGCTCAAAAATGTTGTACACGACCCGTTCACCCACTGGCTTCAGGCACCGGTGGGTGTAGGGGTAATTTCAGAATGAATGAATTTAGACATGTCAATAATACGCCAATAATAATTTAAATTCCAGAGCACAGTAAGTGTATGCCTCGGGGCAAACCCTGTCGTCTTTCCTCCTCCCTTCTACTTCATACTCCTGCACACAGTTCCAGCTGTTATGACGGTTCATTCATTTTTCAGGCTGTGCGACTATGGAACTGACTACCGCACACTATTCGAGACAGTCGTGGTCTCGACATCTTTAAAAGAAGAACTAAAGAACCACACAATGTATTAGTATATATTAGCATCGCCACGCGGTTTCACCCGCGTAAGTCTTGATTCCGTGGGAATATTGGGATAAAAAGAAGTCTATGTTACTCAGGGATAATGTAGCATTCTAATGGTGAAAGAATTTTTGAAATCGCTCCAGTACTTTTTGAGCCAATTCGTTACAAACATACATACATACAAATTTTTCTACATGTATGGATGTAAAATTATTTTAGTTTACAAATAGTATATTATATTTACTTATTGAATGTATAATTTATGTATATCCACAGATTACATAATATTATTCTTTGTATGTACACTTTGCTTCCCTCTGTTATTTTTTTTTCTGCCTCTACTGCTCAAAGGTTTGCTGGTGGCTCTTTTGGAGTTAAGCTCACCTGTGTACATAATTTATATTACTTGTTTATATTATATCTTCTTTTTTGTACAGTAAAGAATTAAGAATTAAGAGGCAACTTAAACTAAGGCAGTAAGCTGCAATGTTACGAGCCAGAGCTCTAGACTAAATCCACCAATGAGGAATAGGTACACCTGAATGCCCCATTTAAATATCAGCCTCGTTCAGCAACGGCTAATTTCTTCATCCTGGTTATGTGGTAACTGAATAGTTTAACATATTGCAAAGTTAAGCAATTCTACCCAGATTTGTCTGAGGGCAGGTGACCATTCTTAACACATTGAGACCTCTCCGTGCCTCGGAGTACACGTTAGGCCGTCGCGTTGGTCCCGGTTGCCATACGAACATCTATGGCAGTCATTACGGGTAGTTGGCGTCTAAAAAGTCCGCTACAGAACTTCGATATCACCAGCGGTTTGTGGAGTTCAGTTCAGTGTGTGAAGATGGGTGACCATTCTTAACACATTGAGACCTCTCCGTGCCTCGGAGTACACGTTAGGCCGTCGCTATGGTCCCAGTTGCCATACGAACATCTATGGCAGTCATTACGGGTAGTTGCCGTCTAAAAAGGCCGCTACAGAACTTCGATATCACCAGCGGTTTGTGGAGTTCAGTTCAGTGTGTGAAGATGGGTGACCATTCTTAACACATTGAGACCTCTCCGTGCCTCGGAGTACACGTTAGGCCGTCGCTATGGTCCCAGTTGCCATACGAACATCTATGGCAGTCATTACGGGTAGTTGCCGTCTAAAAAGGCCGCTACAGAACTTCGATATCACCAGCGGTTTGTGGAGTTCAGTTCAGTGTGTGAAGATGGGTGACCATTCTTAACACATTGAGACCTCTCCGTGCCTCGGAGTACACGTTAGGCCGTCGCTATGGTCCCAGTTGCCATACGAACATCTATGGCAGTCATTACGGGTAGTTGCCGTCTAAAAAGGCCGCTACAGAACTTCGATATCACCAGCGGTTTGTGGAGTTCAGTTCAGTGTGTGAAGATGGGTGACCATTCTTAACACATTGAGACCTCTCCGTGCCTCGGAGTACACGTTAAGCCGTCGCGTTGGTCTCGGTTGCCATACGAACATCTATGGCAGTCATTATGGGTAGTTGGCGTTTAGGAGGATGATAATTGCATTTTGTCAAATCCTAGCCTTTACTGATTCTTTTGAAAATAAGTCTTCAGGATCCGTTCTCAAACTTCTAATTTGTTAAACACGCTTTTATAATATAATATAAACTGTGCTGTGTGCAGCTGTGTGCTAACAACCCTACGCTTTATAACCGTTATTTTTTACTTTTTAGTTGATCGAGAAGATCAACCAAAAAGTTACAGCGTGTTTTTAGTTGTTTTGAAACTATTAATACAATTACAACAATAACTTAAAATGATTATGTACAATTAATTATAAATAAATGTAAAGAAAACTAAACCTAAAAGATAGAAAAATATTTACATACATGCGTCATAGAATTCCTCCGCTACATCAACGACTGGTAATGTTCCCAGAAGACTGGCAGCATTGCCTCGTTGAATGGCAAAGCTAATTCTTTGTGCAAGATAAAGTCCAGCCTTCTGGTTACGTGTAGCGTCGATCAGCCGCTTTGCCAAATTTTTGAAGTGAAAACTTCTTTAGCGGCGTTGTGCACATTTTTTGTAATGGGTAAAAAACGTTGAACTCGCGTCAGGACACGTGCAGGTCACGTGTCCTGATTCGAAAATTCGTAAGACGTTTGCAGACAAATATAGAAGCGCTACTCACTCACACATTTCACACTGTACTTAACCTTGGTGGCGCGTTCGTCTAATGAGTGTTCGTTGACTTCGTCAAGACTGAGATCGATTCCGACCGAGGCGCAAGAAACATTTTTTGTCATCATATAATTATTTGTAATATTTATTCTATTTTGTGCCATAAATCTATTGATATAAAATGGAAATTAAACAAAGTGCATATATTAATGAAAAAAGTGATGAAGAAATAACGAAAGAAAATGAGTGAGTTCTTTATAAATATATTGGCGATGATGGTTCTGGTAATAATGATGGTGAAAAAGTCGTTGAAATTATGGATGGAAGTTGATTTTTCTGAGAGATAAACTTTTTAATGTAAAATAATTGTAATAGTTCTGAAGTGTTAAATTTTTAATGTAATATAAATTATTATGTTTGTGTACGGTAGTGTAAATGAATATTGTAGGTATGTTACCACTTAAATGATAGTACTTTTATACTGATAATAAGCAATTAGTGCAAAATTATTCCCTAACCATTCTAAAATATCAAAAATGCACAACGTTAATATTCAAGTTTTCATTTCTGCCGTGCTCCCGCAGTGCAACCCGTCGTGTTTTGTAGACAAAACGGGCACTCGGACCCCATGACCCCAACGTCTCAACTCCAAACGGCTCAAAATCATAATCTCCTACTAGGTTGGAGTATTTACGCCGTTTGAGGCTTTCGGCAGATGCAGCAGCAGCACCGGCACAACCCGCTGTGCTTGGAAAGTGTGAAGGCGCAAGGGTGTCGACGCACGTTGCGACCCATACCAGAGGCCTACCCATCATCTTCTTTATTAGTTTCAGTTCTGTATCATGTTGTGTGGGAATCGTGTGTCTTCTTCCTATATTTTATTTACATCTGCTTCTATGTTGAGCGATGGGATCCTTTTTCTTCTTTTTCGTGCTGAAATCCCCTCGGATACCCCCTCGCCGGCCAGTGGGGGAGGTTATGTCTGGCTTGAACCGACTAAAACCACACGCCGTCTCGGGTCTTCAGACGCCGGGGAGTAAGGTAGGCCGGGTCACCTTACACCCCGGCGTCTATAAGGCCTGTAAGGCATTACCCAATTGACCCAGGGCCATCTTCGGTTTCGAGATGGCCCCTTCGGGTTTGGGAACCATGGTGTCACCATCTTGCCCCGGAAAAGGGGGGGGGGCGCTTATCATCCCGCTCCTTTCTGGGGCGTGTGCAGCCCCGAGTCTTCGCTCGCGTCGCAGTGATTGCACTCAAACGTTGTCACCTGGGGTACCTTTTTTTATTTTTTTTCGTGTGGAAATCCCCTCGGATACCCCACGCCGGCCCGCGGGGGCAGTTATGTCGGGCATGAACCTACTAAAACTGCACGCCGTCTCGCGTCTACAGACGCCGGGGTGTAAGGTTGCCTGAGTCGCCTGCGACGCCTGGGGTACCTATTGGTACTGGTACCTACATACGTACTTCAGTGAAGATACTATTTACTTTATTTCAGATGGTTGGTAAGCAGAGGCCGTATTGACGAAGCCGTAGCAGTCCTCAAGAAGTTTGAGACCATTAATCGAACGAAGATCCCTGATGATGTTATGACTGAATTCATAGTAAGTTTGGCTTGAGTTATAAAATCTACGCAAGATATTGAACATTTTAAGAGTATACTATGGTCCTGTGTCGGGCAAATACGGTAGATGAGATGTCAATCAAACAGTAATCTTATTTTGTCCACTTTGACGTGATCATGATAAAACGCCATCTTTATGATATTCATATTTTTTATCAGTTAACTGCTGGATATAGGCCGTGCCCCGTAGAGCACGTTAAGCCGTCGTCGGTCCCGGTTGCCATACAAACATCTGTCGTTGTCCTTACGGGTAGTTGGAGCCCTAAAAAGTTCGACAACTGAACTATATACAGAACTTTGATATCGCCAGTGGGTTATGGAGGGCACGGAAATGAAAAGACGAGCTGGCTGCTGGACATAGGCCTCTCTAAATATTTTTGTTAGACTAAAGTCTATCGCGATAGCCCAGTGGCATACGTAACGGACTGCTGAGACGAGGTCTCGAGTTCGATCCCCAGTTGCCCGGGCACACACCTCTAACTTTTCGTAGTTATGTGTGCATTAATAAATGATAATTATCGCTCGCTTAATAATGTGCCCGGTAGATGGCAATAGGCTCGCCCCCTATTACATTGGGACCTCAACATAACTGGCGAATCGGGGATACAGGCGTGAAGTTATGTTATGTTATGTTATGTTATGTTAAGTTATGTTATGTTATGTTATGTTATGTTATGTTATGGTATGCTATGTTATGTTATGTTATGTTATGTTATGTTATGTTATGTTATGTTATGTTATGTTATGTTATGTTATGTTATGTTATGTTATGTTATGTTATGTTATGTTATGTTATGTTATGTTATGTTATGTTATGTTATGTTATGTTATGTTATGTTATGTTATGTTATGTTATGTTATGTTATGTTATGTTATGTTATGTTATGTTATGTTATGTTATGTTATGTTATGTTATGTTATGTTATGTTATGTTATGTTATGTTATGTTATGTTATGTTATGTTATGTTATGTTATGTTATGTTATGTTATGTTATGTTATGTTATGTTATGTTATGTTATGTTATGTTATGTTATGTTATGTTATGTTATGTTATGTTATGTTATGTTATGTTATGTTATGTTATGTTATGTTATGTTATGTTATGTTATGTTATGTTATGTTATGTTATGTTATGTTATGTTATGTTATGTTATGTTATGTTATGTTATGTTATGTTATGTTATGTTATGTTATGTTATGTTATGTTATGTTATGTTATGTTATGTTATGTTATGTTATGTTATGTTATGTTATGTTATGTTATGTTATGTTATGTTATGTTATGTTATGTTATGTTATGTTATGTTATGTTATGTTATGTTATGTTATGTTATGTTATGTTATGTTATGTTATGTTATGTTATGTTATGTTATGTTATGTTATGTATTGTTATGTTATGTTATGTTATGTTATGTTATGTTATGTTATGTTATGTTATGTTATGTTATGTTATGTTATGTTATGTTATGTTATGTTATGTTATGTTATGTTATGTTATGTTATGTTATGTTATGTTATGTTATGTTATGTTATGTTATGTTATGTTATGTTATGTTATGTTATGTTATGTTATGTTATGTTATGTTATGTTATGTTATGTTATGTTATGTTATGTTATGTTATGTTATGTTATGTTATGTTATGTTATGTTATGTTATGTTATGTTATGTTATGTTATGTTATGTTATGTTATGTTATGTTATGTTATGTTATGTTATGTTATGTTATGTTATGTTATGTTATGTTATGTTATGTTATGTTATGTTATGTTATGTTATGTTATGTTATGTTATGTTATGTTATGTTATGTTATGTTATGTTATGTTATGTTATGTTATGTTATGTTATGTTATGTTAAAGTCTATCTATATAAAACAAAGTCGTGTTAGTGATGACCGGGATAAACTCAAGAACGCATAGACCGATTTTCATGATCTTTGATTCTTTAGATTTGTCTCCGTCTATACTATGCCTTTTTATGACTTTTTTTTTGGGGAAATTGCAACGGTTATCCCCCACCGGCCAGCGGGGGTGTTTATGTCGGACTCGAACTGACCAAAACCGTACACTGTTTCGGGTCTTTAATGCCAGAGTGCAAGGACACTATCACGAAATAAATTCAGCTGATAAAGTAACCAACATAACTTGAATCTAAGGCGGAACGAAGTTTGCCTGGTCAGTCAGTCAGTCTGGAGCTGAGGCCGTCAAGCTGAGTGCCACCATTGTTAACATGGTACGTGTATGTAATGGTGACCCTATTTCCTGAGACTTTACCTTCAGCGCGAGGTGAAGTCAAATTGACGTGTCCTAAATATTAAAAAAAAATTACGTACTATCTACAATATTAATATAGTTATTTTATTACTCGATTTTATAAATAAATTTTAACAAAATTTTTTGGTCTTCTGATAAAAATACTCTTATTATCTTCCACAGGTATTTTGCGATAAAGCCAAGCTGGAGGAGAAGCATTCCATCGTCGAGATGCGCAAGAGTGTATCATTGCGGTGGGCAATGTTTTATTTGATCCTGTTGTTCATGGGGTGTGGACTAGTCTTCGACGGCCTGACGCGTCTGTCCGACTCGTTCGGCTTGAGTTTCTTCGCTGTCGTCAGCTTTTATGAGATCTTCGAATTTCTGTCCTTTTTGCTGGTCGTTGTTATTCTTGATAGGTACGTATGAAAACATTTAATTCAGGTCACGCATAAGACTTACGGACTGAATTTAGACAGTACAATACTTCGACATGTAGCAAACTTCGAAAACACATAGATCGACAAGTCATTGCTTCGAAAGACAATTATTAGACAACACACACCTTCGAATTACCACTACTTCGACAGACAATACTTAGACAAGAAACATCTTCGAATGACCACTAGTTTGACAGATGTTTTTAAAATTCTCCCAAAATAATGTGGTTCCGGCATGCTCGCTTCGTTTGCTTAGCTCGCGCTCTGTTGGGGTCACAGTTCTAACCTAACCTAACCCAGAAGCTATATTGAATATACTGCACCAACTGGTTCTAAAACAAGCTAAACTTGTCCTGTGGATATAACCTCGGTTTTGGGAGAATGTTAAAAAAATCTGTCAAACTAGTGGTCATTCGAAGATGTGTCTTGTCTAAGTATTGTTTGTCGAATAATTGTCTGTCGAAGTAGTGGTAATTCGAAGGTGTGTGTTTGTTTTTTTTTTATATATAGGACACGTCATTTTGACTTCACCTCGCCTGATGGTAAGCTGAAGGTAAAGTCTCAGGAAAGAGGGTCACCATTACATACGCGTACCATGTTAACAATGGTGGCACTCAGCTTGACGGCCTCATCAGAAGAGGATTGTCGTCGCAGCACCGCGTGACACCCACCGGTCCCACCAGTGCTGCGACCAATATCCTGTCCGGCTATGCACTTGCTGACCCCTGAACGCAATCAAACCGAAATTGGATTACTATGGAGGGCTTTTCGCAATTGTGCACGGTGGTACCTACCCGGCCGAATTTTGTGACAAATTTGTGTCATCAAACTTCTACCACCAGTAAATATTTGATGTTGGCTAATAATTGTCTTTCGAAGCAATGACTTGTAAATCTATGTGTTTTCGAAGTTCGCTACATGACGAAGTATTGTGTACTGTCTAAATTCAGTCCGTAAGTGACCCCAAATATGGCCGCCATCTCAGCATAAATGCTACGTATACCGTTAAATATGCGCAGCGCTGGTTTTCAGATGGCGCCACTCATGATGTCACTTACGCACATACAACGTAAATAATAGGTCTTTACCTATGAAATTGCCGAAATTTTCTTACAAATTCATGAGTTCGTAATTCCTGTAATTTAATAGCTATTTCCATTATTTATATTTTGTTTGAAAGTTAATTTCAAGATTTTACAACTCTGTATTAAATTTTATTTTTATTGGCCGCTTGATAAATTAATTCGATCTTCAAAAACAGTACTTCCTAAATGCTATCCATTTTGATGATAAATTTCGTATTACTAACAGCTGTCACTTAGAAATATAATAAAAGTTTCTGTTTGTTAGCTTAATGTTGTCTCATTCATCCACAAAAAAAATCATAAAATTTGGATTTGTCATAAAATTGGGTTTCCTCCAATTTCTTCAAGAAAAACGGCAATTTCATATGTAACGACCTAATATAATAAAAATTACAAACAAGAAGGTTACATTCATAATACATAGAGGACCTACCATGGACTCTTTGAATTTTGTAAAGTATTACCAGTACACGAAAAAATTAAATACACGCTTTTAAATGAAGAATTTTTCAATGAAGAAGTTAAAAAAATCAGACAGTATAATGATAACACAGTTCAAACACGTCACGTCTTGAAGTCAAGGTCTAGTAGGTATACGAGTAATAATCTATGGTCAAGGTCATTATTACCCCAATACAAGAACCTCTATGGTAAAAGGAAATTGTCATATGTTACTCCGGACCTGATCAACAACCTCCCATTATGTTTTAAAAATGAGATAACACCAAAAAATATCAAATTTAAACTCAAAAAATATTTTTTGGCAAATATAACTAATTTGATCTATCAATTATTTGTCTAACAAAAAAAAGGAAAGTACATATATACCTACTACATAAATACTATTTATATACAATTAGGTATAATTTACTGGTGGTAGAAATTTGATGACACAAATTTGTCACAAAATTCGGCCGGGTAGGTACCTACCACCGTGCACGATTGCGAAAAACCCTCCATAGTAATCCAATTTCGGTTTGATTGCGTTCAGGGGTTAGTAAGTGCATAGCCGGGCAGGGGGATTGTGGTCGCTGCACTAGTGGGACCGGTGGGTGTCACGCGGTGCTGCGACGACAATCCTCTTCTGATGAGGCCGTCAAGCTGAGTGCCACCATTGTTAACATGGTACGTGTATGTAATGGTGACCCTCTTTCCTGAGACTTTACCTTCAGCTTACCATCAGGCGAGGTGAAGTCAAATTGACGTGTCCTAAATATAAAAAAAAAAAAAATCTACTGAGACATAATATTACACGTATACACACAATACACATTTTTAGAACATATAACAGTATTCATGCTTTATAAGCAACAGACACCATTAAACCATATAAAGAAAACATCATGCTGTAGATGTAGTTACTAGTTCTGTAAACTGCTCAGAGTGCAATAAAGAAATAGTTTGCCAGCTGGTGGGAGGTGGAAGTACGATGCAGTGCCGTTTTTAGGGTTCCGTACCTTTTTTTTTAAAGAAATAAACGGGACCCTTATAGGATCACTTCGTTGTCCGTCCGTCCGTCTGTCAAGACCGTTTTTCTCAGGGACGCGTACAATTGAAATTTATATCTTATACTCAGGTCTACTATTCCTTGGAGCTGTGAAAAAATCAAACTTCTGAGCCAAAGCAATCAAAAGATAGAAACTCGCACGGAAATCAAAACGTACAGGGTACTTCTCTTGAACTTAGAATCTTGAAATTTGGTACCAAGTAACGTCTTATAGTACAGATAAAGGAAAAATTGAGAAAACAGTAAATTTTTAGTTACATCATATAATAAAAAATATTTTTGAAAATTTTAAAGTTACTACTTCTTTTCCTATGAACGCGTAGAGGTATTAAATTGAAAATACTACTACTCTTACTTATATATTTCTTATTCATATTTCTTCTCCACTAGCGCCTAGGAAGCGGTGGTAAACTTAGTATTAAGCAGTTTTTGACGTCAAAAAGATGTAATAACGTTGCACTATTTTGAAAAATAAAGACTTTGACTTTTGACTTTGATACCTACAGGTTTGTACGGAACCCTCGGTGTGCGAGTCCGACTCGCACTTGGCCGGTTATTTATTGTAACCTACCCACTGCAAATTTAATTATTTTATGTAATGCAAAGGAGAATGCCCATTCTTGGTTGCGCTGTTATACTAGAATATTTCAAATGTTAAAAAATAATATTGATTATAGTATGACTTTTTAACATTAAATCGCTTCTATAGAACATGGGGTTTGAATTTAAATTATAAAGATATAAAACTTGAATGAATAATCGTTTCCATTTTAATTTAATTGTTACCATTACATATATAAAATAAACGATTGGTGGTAGAATGCAAATATACCAATCTTTTTAAAATAAAATGGTTAAATAATAATACGTGATAATAATTCGCAATGTGACATTCAAATATATTGCAGTTATGTAATCTTAATATTTCGTGTATGTATTCGTAGTTTATTAGTGATATTTAGTTAAAGTTGTAAAATAATGTATGCTTCAGTGGTAGTTTTCTCTTAATTTATACATGGTATCCCTGTCTTAAAACATTCCAAAAGAAAACTCAAACGTTAGTTAAACAGTCAGTGTCACAATATTTTCTTGTTGTTGTTGTTTTTCTCGTTGTAATCATTTAATTTCTCAATAACCCCAAGTTCTGTTACAATATGCGTTTATATTTCAGATTATACTTAATGCAGGCTTTTTAATGCAGTTTATACTTATGTGACATAGCAAAAAGAAGTGTGCAACCGATTTCCATACTGACATGGGCATTGTCCTTTATTTAACTACTTAACTGATTGTCGATGAAAATGTTTTGCTCAGAAAAACTCGAAAGAACTTTTCTGATCATAAGTTTTTTTGTACTGAAATTTGTAACTTTCATATAAATAAATAAAAAAACAAAAAAAAACAAATGAAATGAAAAAAAAAAAACAATAATACATCACGAACCATTAAACTATACCATAGGGTTATTACTATCGTTGGAACCCGAGCTTACCAGGCCCTGGCGCTGGCTATTCTCTATATATATTGTCTATGCTATTCTCTCGCAATTGTGAGATCGGACGGAAGTCGTTTCTGTAAAATACACCACCCCTTTAGAACCCCTCATTTTTTCTAAACTGAAAGCAGCCTATATTACGCCTTGTAATATTAGCTATGTACCAGTGAAAGTCCCGTCAAAATCTGTCCAGCCGTTCCAGAGATAACTTAATTCAAACCGTCAGAAAAAGTAAAAAAAAAAAGTTTTTTGTTGGTCATATGGTATACAAATAGACACTTCAAAGAACTGTTGGTTTTTTCTTTCAGGTTGGGCAGAAGGAAGTCCACTTCAATTTCATCATTCTTATCCAGTTTGGTGCTCCTAATCATTATCTTTGTACCTGAGGGTAAGGTTACTTTAATAGCTACTTAATTTTCCAGTGCCAGCTAATGAAAAAATGTGTTCTCTGGTCTCTCCCGATCCGCAGAGCCCAGGAGGCGCGGTGGCGACTCTGATATTGGAGGTTGCTCAACGACCTCCCTTCTCCATGAGCGCAGGCCTGGGGGTAACAGGTGGAGCCGCCTGTCACCCTAGCAGAAGCAGCCGGGGCGGCGGTGCGTTGCGCGCCCCCCCCTTTTCCGGGGGCAAGATGGGGCCACCGTATTTCCCAAACTCGAAAGGGCCATCTCGAAACCGGAGATGACCCTGAGTCAGTCGCGGTGCGAGGGAAATGCCTTATGGGCCCCTTATACCCCGGCGTTTGAAGACCCCAGGTGACGTGCGGTTTTAGTCGATTCAAGTCTGACATAACCACCCCGCTGGAAAAAAATGGGTGTATGGAGCCCCGCCATGGTCTTCGGGGCTCAAGCCAGTTCCACCTGGAAGCCGGCACACTTGCTGATTGACAGACGAGGCTCTTGCCTTTGCCTTGCAGGTCGTTGCAACGACTTCAGGTGAGGTTGGATTAGGCCTCGAGGAAGGTCCTGTACACCTGATCTTCTGCAAGAATTTCTCTAACGATGCAATTGCTAAAGGATACTGTTGCTACAGACTTTTAGAAGTGTGCCTTGCACTCCATATAAATAACTGTTTTGGACTTTTCACTTTGCAGGAATTCCTCAAGCAGTTTTGGCTATAGCGTCACGTTTCTTCATCGGCACATGTTACACGGCGACTGTTCAGTGGGGTACAGAAGTAATACCAACACCTTTCAGAGCTACAGGGATGTCTATCCTGCACATGAGCGCATTTACAGCTAATATAGTATCACCTTTTATTGTCTATTCGGTAAGTTTGTCTTCCATTATTTCCATGTTCTTCTCAGTCCACAGAAAGATATGAAAGAAACTCCATTCCACGCGCGCTCAAATTGTGGAATCAT
Organism: Cybosia mesomella; assembly: GCA_946251805.1. NCBI lineage: Eukaryota > Metazoa > Arthropoda > Insecta > Lepidoptera > Erebidae > Cybosia > Cybosia mesomella. The sequence continues at coordinate 16,776,582 of OX276411.1, forward strand.
CTCCCTGCTGTTTTTTCCCAAGCGACTACAATATGGGGTTCTTCAAAAAAAAGGCATTGTAAGGTTTCTACAGGGTCGGCAGCGCGAGTGTGACGCTTAACGTGACGCCACCTAAGTGGTATAAATTAAACCAAAAGTCCAGCTCTGGGATTGGGGTAGTACTTTTATATTTAGCCCGTTGGATGGTAAGAAGCCAGCCAAGAGCTGTCAGAGATCCTGGGAAGTTATTTCCTGGTATCCTGTCTAAAATACACTGTACTGTGTGGTATTTATTCGGTTCGATTCCAACATAGCCACAGTTAGTCCAGCGAATCTATTGTCCTCGCACATTGCAACTGGAAACAGTGCACACAGTGAGGTATGAAGGCTGTGGAATGGTCTTCCAGCTGTGGTTTTTCCAAGCGACTAACGACAAGCAATATGGGGTAGAAATTTGATGACACAAATTTGTCACAAAATTCGGCCGGGTAGGTACCACCGTGTACGATTGCGAAAAACCCTCCATAGTAATCCAATTTCGGTTTGATTGCGTTCAGGGGTCAGCAAGTGCATAGCCGGACAGGGGGATTGTGGTCGCAGCACTAGTGGGACCGGTGGATGTCACACGGTGCTGCGACGACAATCCTCTTCTGATGAGGCCGTCAAGCTGAGTGCCACCATTGTTAACATGGTACGTGTATGTAATGGTGACCCTCTTTCCTGAGACTTTACCTTCAGCTTACCATCAGGCGAGGTGAAGTCAAATTGACGTGTCCTAAATTTAAAAAAAAAAATAAAAAAAAAAATAGAAGGTTTTCACAGGGTCGATAGCACGAGTGTGACGCCCCTAGAGTTGCACACGTGCACACGTCCATAGGTCGCGGTAACCGCTTCCCGTAATGTGAGATGTGTGTTTGTCAGCCATCTAAGTGGTACAAAAAACCTAAACAAAGAAAGCTACATCCAATTAATCATATTTTAATAATTTTATGACTCATATGCGTGAGTAATATAGTTGATTATATGTTAGTTTAAGTTTGGTTAATTGTGTGTTTTACAGAGGCGTGTATGGAGTCCGTTGCCAATGGTTATATTTACTGTAGTAGCCGTCCTTGTGGGGGGCGTCTCTCTGATGCTGCCTGAGACCAAGGGTCTACCGCTGCCGCAGACCAGAGCCGATGGCGAGAACATCATCAAGGAACACTCATTATGCCGGTTGGTTTTACAGTGGTAACGTTTCAATCGACAATTCCCACTCAATGCAAGTATTTTTATGCATAAAATATCTATTTGCATTAGGTTGGGTGTTTTTACATATAATAATGTTGGTAGCTATGAATTTACAAAAAACTGCATCTAAGTATAAGTTTGTTCGCTTTCTAGAACCCATATTACAAAGCTAGTAACGCTGTTTACTTTTGGTCTAGATAGCGCTGTACATAGATCTTTTTTAAGTGATTTATATTTTGCAATCTACCTAAGGACTAGATTTAATCATTAAAAAAAATGCTTTTGACGGTATGATAAGTTAAAAGTTTTACATAATTACGTAACAACTTATTTATTTTTTAGGACACGGAAAGGTGCTGAAACCAGAAAATCATCAGTAAATGACAGTTAAACTACGATTTACAAGTATATTACTTTTAAAACTGAATTTTTTTTCAACATTTACTCAAGTAAATATTGTTAAATTACCAGAGATAACCTAATATACTCTATTTTTTTTGTACTAGCAACAGTTATTTTTGAATTTGTTGAATGTGGTTGATGTTGAATATGGTTTGACATTCATCATTTTATTATACGAATCGTGAAGAAGGTCAAGCCAACTACGCTGTTTCTTTAACAAAAAAAAACCCATATTCTAGTAGGTAATTTCGGTAAATTATTTTTATATTCCCCAGCGAGTTGAAATACACTTTAGGACATTGATTTGTGAGATTGAGAATGGATCAGAACTGAATTTTGACCGTTATTTATTATTTAATCTTTTGCACATTATGAAAGAGTCAATAATATCTCTTGAAATAAAAAAACTGCAATCCACGCCCTGTATTTCTTTTCACCCCTTGACTTTTATTCACCCTGTATTTATAAATTAGGTTGATGAACATAGGCACTTTTTTTTCTTCCGACAATACCACAGACATATCAGTTTCCAGTGCATACTATAGAAGACTATGTGACCTAGTCTTTTGGGATCCGTAACACCACGGATGAAGAGCAGATATTGGATAAATGAACAGGATTGTCTTCGCAACACTATTAAATGTGTATATTTAGAGAAAGTCTAGTAGTTTAAGATAAGAAATTCTAATAAAAATTACAAAATACCTTCATATGGTGTCTGGGTCAATTTTGGGTGTGTTTTGTTTTGTTTTATTATTTTTGATAATATCCTGTATAATGAAACTTTCATTACATCGTCTCAAACTTTTTCGTCTGTGTGTTGCATGTCGCGTGACGTTCGGCCGCGGAGTAAGGATAAAGTGAAAGGCGCTCGTCATAGCAGCCAAGGCCAATATGGCGGCGCCTATAGTTTTCGCAGCAGCTGACCGTGTAGTGTATAGACTATTACTCCTTTGTGCCAGTGCTCCACGCTATTTTGTTTGTTTTTGTCAGTGTTAAATGTAAATGTTGTTATTTATTAAGTATAAAATTAAGATTGTAAAGCGATTTTTATACCCTTTATGAAATATTCGTCGTAATAAGCGTCCGTAGCTTAGTGGTTAAGGAGTACGATCGAGAGGTCCCGGGTTCGAATCCTGGCCATGTGTAATGGCCAGGATTCGACCGACGTGAACCCACTCCTAACACAAGCCATTAAGCTTAGCTGGAGGGGTTAGGGGGAATATTAGTAATTTCGGTTACTAATATTCTTTGAAAACAAAATATATTATTATTCCAAAAATTTTAGTTAAATGTCTATAATGTGAAAAAAAGTTTCACTTTTACCGTGGTTTCATAAAACCACACACCCCTATTATTATTAGTTTTTTTTTTTTTTTAGCATTATGTGTGTAATAAATAATAGTAAATATGTGTAGGAATAATAAGTTAATAATGCCATAAATGTGAATCCTTATTTACTTGTACACACGTGCGTGGCGTCGCGTCGTAGCAAAGGCGCCATCAGAATATCAGCGATGCTCATCATATCTTCAGCATGTGATGGGCAGCATTTATGCTTAAATGGCGACCTTTTGAGCCTCGTATACTTTTATTTTTCGTGCGGTAATCCCTCGGATACCCCCCCCCCCCCCGCTGGCCAGCGAGTGCGGTTATGTCGGGCTTCAACCGTGTAAAACCGCACGCCGTCTCAGGTCTTAAGGCGCCGGGGTGTAAGGTTGCCCATAGAGCATATCCCTCGCACCCCGACTGACTCTGGCCATCTCCGTGTGCACTGCGGTGTATAATATTAGGTCGTTACATATGTGGCGGACTGCCCGGCGTGGGAGGCGCCGAGGCGTGACCTCGTGGCAGCCATCGGGGTGGGAGTCCTCTCGCGCGGCAGCATGATTGCGGCAATGGAGCGGAGCGCGAGCGCGTGGGCCGCCGCCACCTCCTTCTGCGAGCATGTAATGCTCGCGAAGGAGATGGCGGAGCGCGCCCGAGAGAGACTCTCCCGGACCGCCGAGCTCGCAACTTGCTCGCCGCGCGTCGCAGGCGACTCAGGCGCCGGAGGTCGCTTAACGACCTCCGTCCTCCATGAACGCAGGCCTGGGGGTGGTGGGTGAGGCCACCTGTCACCCCAGCAGAAGCAGGCCGGAACGGTGGGGCGACTAGCGCCCCTCCCCCAAACCGGGGCAAGACGGGGACACCGTGGTTCCCAAACCCGAGGGGGCCATCTCGAAACCGGAGATGGCCTAGGGTCAGTCGGGGTGCGAGGGATATGCTCTATGGGCAACCTTACACCCTGGCTTCTGCAGACCCGAGACGGCGTGCGGTTTTAGTCGGTTCAAGCCCGACATAACCGCCCCCGCTGGCCTCCGAGGGGATTTCCGCACGAAAAAAAAAAAAAAAAAAAAAGGTCGTTACATTTTCTTGAAGAAATTGGAGGAAACCCAATTTTCAGTACTAACATTTTTGCATTTTTTTTAGGAATGACAAATCCAAATTTTATACATTTTTTTGTGTATGAATGAGACATTAAGCTAACAAACAGCAACTTTTATTACATTTTTGAAAAATGGCAGCTGTTAAGTAATATGAAAATTATCATCAAACTGCATAGTTTGGGAAGTACTGTTTTTGAAGATCGAATTAATTTATCAAGCATCAAACAAAAAAGCGAATTAATTTATCAATAAAAACAAAATTTAATGCAGAGTTGTAAAATCTTGAAATCAACTTTCAAACAAAATATAAATAATGGAAATAGCTATTATATTACAAGAATAACGAACTCATGAATTTGTAAAAAAAAATTCGGCAATTTCATAGGTAAAGACCTATTATCACCTGTGTGTGTCCTCAATAAACATTTTACTATCTTTCTTTCTTCTTTCTTTTCGTTCAACTCGACTTAATTTTCTACCCGAAAATGCTCGAAATGGGAAGTTTGAATTTTTGTTCTTTTTTTAAAGTAGAATATTAGTAACCGAAATTACTAATATTCCCCTTAACCCCTCCAGCTAAGCTAAATTGCTTGTGTTAGGTGTGGGTTTACGTCGGTAGTGTGTAATAGCCACAATTCGAACCCGGGACCTGTCGATCGTAGGGTCGACTCCTTAACCACTAAGCTGTCGGTAGCTTAGTGGTTAAGGAGTCGACACTTGTATTTTTTTTTTTTTTTAACGTGCGGAAATCCCTTCGGATACCCCCCGCCGGCCAGCGGGGGTGGTTATGTCGTGCCGACCGACGCTACTTAAAACAATTACCGTAATCAAATCAATCAATCAAATTAGGTTATCGGTAGAATTTATAAACACACAAAGTTGCGTATGGGTTATCATTTTATTGGGTCAGTCAACTTATTGTCGCAAGAATAAAAATGCGATTTCGAACAAATGTTATTAGTTCCAGATAATTTCTATCCAGAAAAACAAATTAACAACATAAATAATATAACTTCACGCCTGTATCCTCGAAGGGGTAGGCAGAGGTGTATTACACACCCACGATTCGTCCGTTATGTTAAGGTCCCAATGTAATAGGGGGCGAGCCTATTGCCATCTACCGGGCACATTATTAAGCGAGCGATTATTAACATTTCTTAATGCACACAAATAACTACGAAAAGTCAAGAGGTGTGTGCCCGGGGCGATTGGATATCGAACTCGAGACCTCGTTTTAGCAGTCCGTTACGTACGCCATTGGGCTATCACCGCTTAATATACATTACCTTACCTACTCAAAAACTAATTTTCAAAATCTAAAAATGATTATTTAGGTACTTTTGACGTTGGGGTGTGTGTTGGGTAACCTCCTCGAGTGTCGCTCCGATTCCGATCCCGCTGCAGTCCGGGGGGAACGGAATCGGAGCGGCCGGTACACCCTGGGCGGCGGTCAATGGCTTCCCCTTCACCCCTTCATAGGGTTGGCATTGATCGTCGGCCAATACCCAACGTGGCGGGAACACATCGCCCTCCGTACTCCTCTGCTTTTAGAGGAGACAGGATGAGCGATGCTGTTAGTGGTGAGATGGCCCAGGGTCAGCCGGGGTGCGAGGGATATGCTCTATGGGTAACCTTACACCCCGGCGTCTGAAGACCCGAGACGGCGTGCGGTTTTAGTCGGTGCAAGCCCGACATAACCGCCCCCGCTGGCCGGCGGGGGGGTATCCGAAGGGATTTCCGCACGATAAAAAAAAAAAAAAAAAGGTACTTTTGACGTTGCCTGTACGAACAATATCCAGTGTAAGATTAAAATGACAGACAACCTCTGTGGTAGCGGTAGTACGTTCGACTTCTAAGTCAGAGGGTGACGGGTAAGGGGGTACGGGTTCGATTCCCGCGCAGTGCAAAAATGTAAATTTGCATTGGTCTGGGTGTTTCTATGTATAACATATTATGTATTTATTAAAAAATAAAGTATTTAAGTATGTTTATCCGCATTCTAAAACCCATATGGCAAGCACGTGCTTAGTTTGGGTCTAGATGGCGTTGTGTAATTTGTCTTAGAGTATTTATTATTATACTAACTGTTGCCCGCAGCTCCGCCCGCGTAGAATTCTGATCCCGTTCCCGCACCCCATGGGAACCTATTCCCGGGATAAAAAGTAGCCTATGTGCTATTCCGGACTATAATCTATCCCTGTGCCAAATTTCAGTCAGATCCGTTCAGCCGTTTTTGCGTGAAAGAGTAACAAACATCCATCCATCCATCCGTAACTTTTTTTTTTTTTTTTCGTGCGGAAATCCCTCCGGATACCGCCCCCGCTGGAGAGCGGGGTGTCTCCAGCGGTTATGTCGGGCTTGAACCGACTAAAACCGCACGCCGTCTCGGGTCTTAAGACGCCGGGGTGTAAGGTTACCCATAGAGCATATCCCTCGCACCCCGACTGACCCTGGGCCATCTCCGGTTTCGAGATGGCCCCCTTACTTGCTCTCCACTGTGCCATCTGCTAATCAGAGGGACACGTGGAAAGCTTCCGAACAGCCCTCAACAGGGCCGTCCTCGCCTCGGTCGGAGTTGGCCGTAGGCGGCAGCGTCTCTCCCACCCTAGGAGAGAGGCTGGTTGCACCGCGTGGAGGTCCCCAACCAAGCACCCCCATCCATCCGTACCTTTCTTTTTTTTTTTACGTGCGGAAATCCCTTCGGATACCCCCCCGCCGGCCAGCGGGGTCGTTTATGTTGTGCATCGAGTAAAACCGCACGGAGTCCTGCCTAAGTGTCCATTGCCGGGCATACAAACTTTCGCGTTTATAATATTGTTAGGATTATTTACTTTGTATATGTTTATTTCACTCTTATGATTAAGAGCGCTTTCACAAAAAGGTACTACTATTTGGAACCTAGCTGCCAACGACATTTTTTTTATACCTAGGTGACTGACAAGCACACGGCCCACCTGAAGGGAAGTGGTAACCGCGGCCAATGCGTGGCAAATAAGGCCTATTTAAAAGGGCCTTATCGAAATGAATCTTCAAAATCCGAAATGTATGGGATTGACATTATTTGTCGACATGTCACGTGTATCAAATAATGTCACTCCTATACATTTCGGACGTTTGAAGGTTCGCTTCATAGTGAGTCCGCTATTGGAATGTCACTTTGCCTACAGGTCCAGCGGTATTCGCTTCTGCTCTATACCCATGTAGAGGTACATACCGCATGGGTTTCGCTCAGGTATTTATTATGAAGTTCTGCGGCTTTTTTTTTAATATTTGTGACACGTCAATTTGACTTCACCTCGATGGTAAGCTGAAGGTAAAGTCTCAGGAAAGAGGGTCACCATTACATACACGTACCATGTTAACAATGGTGGCACTCAGCTTGACGGCCTCATCAGAAGAGGATTGTCGTCGCAGCACCGCGTGACACCCACCGGTCCCACTAGTGCTGTGACCACAATCCCCCTGCCCGGCTATACACTTGCTGACCCCTGAACGCAATCAAACCGAAATTGGATTACTATGGAGGGTTTTTCACAATCGTGCACGGTGGTACCTACCCGGCCGAATAATGTGACAAATTTGTGTCATCAAATTTCTACCAAACGTTAGAGCGGAAACGTTGGTGAGAAAATTCACGCGGTATTCTACTCACAAGATAACGAAATCCGCTTTGGTGTGACCAGAGGGCCAATATGCGCAAAAGTGATGAGATCATATGCGCAAAAGTCACCACAGGCCATATCGACTTCGTGTGTTGTGTAGTGTATTTACCACCTGGTGTTCCGGACAGACGGTACTACAGTATTTTTGACTGTATCAGGAAAATTATGTATACTTATAGTAAACTTCCAATTTTGATAATAGGCGATTTCAATTTGTACTCTGCAAGTGTTGCTGTCCGTAATGATTTCGAACTATTCTTAGCCGAAAATGATTTGACCCAGAAAAATACCGTTAATAATGATTTCGGAAGAATGTTAGATTTAATTTTAGTAAATACCTGTGTGGCAGGTGTCTCGGTTTCAGCATGCGCCGGTATAGTCTCTAAAGAAATGCATCACCAGCCGTTAAGTATCGATATTAACGTGTATACGCCGTTTGCTCATAGATCTTTGAATAGTAATAACAACCCGTATAAGGTTAATAACTATGATAGTGTAGCATACGAACGAAATTTCCGCAAAGCAGATTTTTTCCAATTATACACGGCACTAACAGATATTAACTGGGACCCAGTGTACTCGAACATTGATGTTAATGATGCGATCGGGATCTTTTACAAGTTATTAAATGATGCTATTGCGGAAAGCGTGCCTGTCAAGAGACCTAATAAAAGGCTGAATGAGAGTTACCCACACTGGTTCACTATAAACACTATTAATTTAAATAAATTGAAAAATGATTACCATAGACTCTACAAACAGACAAGCGACCAACTATACTATGCTTTTTTTACATATTACAGGCGCTTAGTGAAAAAGAGTACAGAATCTGACTTTTTAGCATTCACTAACCGTTTAGAAGCAATCATTAAGCGAGATCCCAAATCGTTCTGGACTTACGTTAAGAGCAGTAGGGAAAATAATGAACAGGCTACCTTTGGGGACCTGTCTCCACACAGGTGGCTACTGCATTCTCTAAATATTTTAGCAGCGTGTTCTTAGTTAATGCCCCGGCGCTGAATGTAGACGAGGCCTGAGTCCCGTCGAACATAAACACAAATAATAATATTCACGTTAATATTGCACACATTACCGAATCTGAAGTACTTAAAGCCATGTCGCGACTAGCTCCAAAAACAACTCAGGGTCCAGATGGTATACCGCAATTTATTGTTAAAGATGGCAGAAGAATTTTTGCAAAGCCTCTTCAACATATCTTTAATCTTTCTATGCAGGCCAACGTATATCCAACATTGTGGAAGATCTCTAAAGTACTCCCAGTTCATAAAAATGGCCCTAAATCCGATATTAAGAACTATAGACCTATAGCTATTCTATCCATATTTGGTAAAGTTTTAGAGTCCGTATTATACAAAAAAAATTACAACGATATGACTGGGTGGTTCGCAGAAGAACAACATGGATTCCTGTCTAATCGCTCCACGACATCGAACCTTCTTAATGTGTCTACCTGTATTGCAGAAAACTTGGCCAACAAAAGTCAAGTAGACATAGCCTATTTCGATTTCCAAAAGGCTTTCGATAGGGTGGACAATGATGTGCTACTATATAAAATGGGAGTGGCTGGGTTTTCTAGATCCTTACTGAAATACTTTGCTAACTATTTAATGGGTCGTGAACAATATGTTATATACAAAAGTGCACGTTCAGATCTCTACCCTGTCGGATCCTACTTCGGACATAGGACAGGGCAGCAGCCTGGGACCCTTACTGTTTTTAATATTTATAAACGACCTTCCAACACACATAAAACACTCCACTGTCCTGATGTACGCAGATGATGTTAAGATTTCCATTCCAATTAATGCATCAAACGACACTGACAAACTCCAGGAAGACATTAACAATATTTACACCTGGAGCACAAAAAATAGACTTAGTCTCAATGTCAATAAATGCGCGGTCATGTCTTACTCCAAAGCAACACTACCGATACACAACACCTACACATTAAACTCGGTGGTCCTCAACCGCGTCTCTACTATACGAGATTTGGGGACTCACTTCGATCCACACCTTACATTCAACCAAAATATAATCCAAACTTGTAACAGATCTCGAAAAAACTTGGGGTACGTTATGCGCCAAGCGAAAATTGTTAATAACCCACAAGCCATAACTATACTGTATAACTCATATGTTCGTAGTGTATTGGAAACAAACTGCGCAATCTGGAATCCGCATGAAAAATCATATACACTGCTGGTAGAAAAAGTGCAGAAATCATTCACTCGATGCTTGTACTTGAAAATGTACGGTTACTATCCCTACATGTATCCTACACCATTTGTGCTGGGAATGGTCTCCTATCAAAGCCTTGAAGTTAGGAGGAAGCTCATGACGGTCACATATTTCTTCCGTCTAATCCGTGGTTCTATATGTAATCCCTCACTCCTGCAGTATATCTCAATAAGTGTACCACTACCGGCCAGACGCACCCTACGTCCTCGACAGCGGCCACTATTTGTAGTACCTAATACTACTGTAGCTTTTGCGACTAGTCCGCTATACCTTGCACTAACCCACATCAATGATATTCTGCTGAGTGATGGGATAATAGATATATTTTCATACACGGAACCGAGATTCCTGGCCACAGCTAGTCTCTATCTGGAGAGTGTTACCACCTCCAGTACCATTGCCTAGTTGACTGGGCAATGATACTGGTGACATATATGTTTTTTTTTTTTTTGTTGTTTTATTTTTGTTGTTTTACTTTTAAATGGGAACGATTCTAATTAATTAGTGTATTATTATTATGAATTTATTTATTATTATTATTCCTGACATTTATAGTTTTGATATTTTTGACATTGTTTAATTATTATTTTTATTTTTGACATCTGTAGTTTTGACATTGCATAGTTATTATAACATGTGGTAAATAAGAAGATAATGTATGTGACCTATAACTTATATGTATGGATTGCCGTCAGTATAAGTTGGTTAAATAAATAAATAAATAAATAAATAAATAAATAAATAAATAAATAAATAAATAAATAAATAAATAGTCGTAATATAAAGTTGTTCAATATTCAGCCTCAATCTAGTCTCGATCTCCCAAATGTCAAAAATTGTGTTCTCGTACCATACTTTTGTTGAAAATATTGAAAATTTTGTTATGGGTACACCTTTTATGACATTTGGGAGATTGAAACTGAATTTTGAACATCTTTCTATGACGAGAATTGGCCCTCAGTAGTATTACCGTATACCTTTTTTTCTTCATGCGGAAATCCCTTCGGATACCCCCCCGCCGGGCAGCGGGGGCAGTTATGTCGAACTTGAACCGACTAAAACCGCACGCCGCCTCGGGTCTTAAGACGCCGGGGTGTAAGGTTGCCCATAGAACATATCCCTCGCACCCCGACTGACCCTGGACCATCTCCGGTTTCGAGATAGCCCCTTCGGGTTTAGGAACCACGGTGTCCCCGTCTTGCCCCGGTTTGGGGCTAGTCGCCCCACCGTCCCGGCCTGCTTCTGCTGGGGTGACAGTTGGCCTAACCTGCCACCCTAAGGTCTGCGCTCATGTAGGACGGAGGTCGTTAAGCGACCTCCGGCGCCTGAGTCGCCTGCGACGCGCCGCCGGTTTTCTCCACCGCAAACGGTGAATAAAGATTAGGTTTGAATTTACCTACAAGTGAATCGCCTACTATAATCGATACGTTACTACTTGTTTTTCTTTCCCTATACAAAACAAGGCCTCGCTATGTTAATCTGGCCCTGACTCGTCTTCAAGTCCCACAGTCGTGGATACTTTCGCAATCAGTCGTATCATAGGTACACTGTGCTTGGGGTGCGACTGGTTGGATCACCTCCAAGTTTGGTGCACCCTGGGCAACGTGGGCGTTGACGCATCATTGATTGCTCCTCTGGAGTAGCTGGCGTCAACGTCAACGCCAAGTTTGACCAACCGGCCCTTTTCAGGGCCAGCTGACCCCATTGCACGAGGGGGTCGGGGCATGGCGGGCCTGCAAGTCCCGCGGGGGGGGGGGGCTCTGCTGTTATCAGAGGGGACACTGCGAATGGCCCATGCTCTATGGGTAACCTTACACCCCGGTGTCTGTAGACCCGAGACGGCGTGCGGTTTTAGTCGGTTCAAGCCCGCCATAACCACCCCCGCTGGCCGGCGGGGGGTATCCGAAGGGATTTCCGCACAATTAAAAAAAAAAAAAGGTATACTGTGCCTATGCCGTATGCGTATGCGCTAGCGAAACGATACACCACCGTTACCTTCGATTGTATTGTTATACTTTTCATGGTGTTATCAACTCGGACGTTGAACCAGTCGAACTACTTGAAATATCTGTGTTAGTGGGTTAATCGGTCCGGTTTCATACTCGTATTTATCCTTCAAACTAGTTGTTATATCCTCGAATGGGTGTTAGCATATTGTCGGCAATCGGGTACTGTACTCGGATCCCAGTATTTTTTTAAAATGTTTTATTTTATTTTTCACTTCTCATGCTCTTAAAATGTTACTTTAGTCTCTGCATATCGGGACTTAAGTTCCTTATTAATCTCTAGAGACTAAAGTATTTTTTTTTTATTTACTTTGAAAACTCCTAAACAGCCAATCACGGTGTTTGTGAATGGGAGGATCATCACCTTTTTAGTGATTGTGTATAGAAATAACCTCAAAATGACATTTGAAAATATCTAAAAAACCCATTCAATTTCGTGAAACACGATTAATGATATTAATTTAATTAATTATTATGGAAGTATTAAGGATTAATTCATTTTATTATGCATTTCCAATTAGTTTTAAATTATTTTTACATTTTGAATCTGTTGGCTAAATATGCAAGCATTTAAAGCGTACGTCACTTAACAAAAAAAAACCGCGGGACAAATTTCTTTGCAATTTGAATTTTGAATAGATTATTCGTATTATGCTTGCGTTGTAATCACCAATTACCTACACCAATTAATTGTGCAACTTAATAAATTACGGACCAAATATGTCTTCATCGTCATCCAGTGGAGAGGAATTAACGCCTCACTCCAGAATGGAGAAGTAATGTAAATAAATGTACAAATCGCACTTTTAACTTTTCTTAGGTTAGATTAACGATTAATACGTAATTTTAAGAAACTTTGTTATTATAAATATTATAATTTTGTATAGAACGTCGTTTTTTTCCTCGCATTCAAAGTGAAAAGTAGAGTGTTTAACGTGGGACTAAACAACCATAATGACACTCGAACTATTAGCCACCCTCGCTTCGCTCGGGTGGCTAAAACATCTCGTTGAACAATCTACTATTATTAGACAACAGTTTACAATATACAGATTAAAACATTTTAGAGTACACTAATAGAATCTGACATTCAATTATATCTGTACACGGCATTTAAATGTTAAATAGCTTGGCCAAGACAGGTCAATTGACACAGAAAAATAAACATTGTAGGTACATTAACTTGCGAGGGATATGCTCTATAGTTTCTAGTATATATATAATAATCTATGCTCTATAGGCAACCTTACACCCCGGCATCTGAAGACTAGAGACGGCGTGCGGTTTAAGTCGGTTATTGTTAAGTTTTGAAGAAATTGGAGGAAACCCAATTTTCAGTAAGTACTAACATTTTTTTTAGGATAGATAGATAGATAGATATAAACTTTATTGTACACCAATCAGAATACATGTACAAATGGCGGCCTTATCGCTAAAAGCAATATCTTACAGGCAACCTTTGGATGGACATGAATTCTAAATGAGCTAAATCGTATATTGGGTAGTTATTGGTGTAATAGGAAAAGATAGAGGAGTAACGTAGTCATATAATGTAACAGACTAGATTACAAACACATATGATTGCAATGTACTAGGTACATTTACCTAAAAATAAGCATACAATGATACATAAACAGACATATATAATAGAACATAATTGTAGGTAATATAAATTATTCATATATACATACAAAATTTATATATATATACTAAACCTACACATAAATTATTTTTATAGCTCGTACGAAAGTTAGACAGCACATAACGCAAAAAAAGGAATCGGGGAGACTATAGGCCCAGGTAGTGCTCTTGGAATGACAAATCCAAATTTTATGATTTTTTTTTGTGTATGAATGAGACAACATTAAGCTTACAGCAACTTTTAGTACATTTTTGAAAAGTGACAGCTGTTAAGTAATACAAAATTTATCATCAAAATGGATAGCATTTAGGAAGTACTGTTTTTGAAGATCGAATTAATTATCAAGCGGCCAATAAAAACAAAATTTAATACAGAGTTGTAAAATCTTGAAATCAACTTTCAAACAAAATATAAATAATGGAAATAGCTATTAAATTATAAGAATAACGGACTCATGAATTTGTAAGAAAATTTCGGCAATTTCATAGGTAAAGACCTATTATTTAATGCAAAATTTTTAACACTGAATTGCCTGGTAACAATCTTCGCATTGTATTCTAGACAAGAAGTAGAAATGTAGGTATATCTCCTTGTTATCCGATGGTGTCAGGCGTAATTTTCTATTATTTTTATTTACTTTTGAAGAAGGCTAACAGACTAATGACAAATTATATGGTAACAACAAATATGTAACAATATTGCTAATAACAAGCCTTCATAGCTAGGTGACAATTTACGCATTAGTAATATTAGTATTTAGGAAGAAATAACAAGTAGATAGTAGTATGCAATCTTCTTCTTCTTCGAGTCAATGGCCAGATACAAGACTTGATGGCCTGATTTTTATATTTTGTCGGCCCAAAACTTGGCCACAGCCACAGCGCTATGCGTTGCCCTACACAGGTCCTCGGTAGTACAGGTGGAGGAGCAAAGTGGGCAAGAGAGCAAATGCGACATGGACTGAGATTGGGCTCCACACTCGCAGTCCACTTGCGACCGGTCGATATAGCCCCATTTTGCCATATTTTTCTTGCAGCGGCCAACTTGGGTCCGCAGGCGGTTTAATGACTTCCAAGTTGGCCACTGGAGATGATGTCCAGGCGGCAGTTCTTCTTTTGGTCTGATAAAACCTGCCGGAACCGGATGTTTTTCTACCCACATTTGCTCTCTTGCCCGCTGTGGGGTACAGTCTGTAGCCTGAGTAGTTCTCATGAAGCTCCGACGGCTTTTTAAACGGACTGGAGGCATTTCATAGCTATGCAGAGGGCGTCGGGAATCTGTTTCCTGTCTCCATTTCTCCACCGCACAAGTATGCAATGATACATAAGTAGGCACCTAAGTACAGAACTACTAATTTTAGGTGACAAATTGAACTGCGCTATTTAACAGTTTGAGTACCCCACCCCGCTGCTGAGTGAGACATCGTGATTCTTGTCCAATAGATTTGACCGATATTGCGGAATCAGATTTTGAAAATTTTGAACAGTGATCATTCCTCCGTGGCAAGTCCGATTTTGAAAATTCTCTTTGAAAGTCACAACTCTGGACATGCTTTCTGAGCGTGTAAAGTTGGTCACAGTGTCTCGAGCGGTTATTATGTAATTCCATCTGGATTTTTTTTAACGGTGATCATTCCTCTGTGGTAGCATTAATTTTTTTTAAATATATCCATAAACCTTCCTCTGATTGTCCTCTTTAATCATGCCAAATTTGGTTCTGATTGGATTAGTAGTTTAGGAGGAGACCTGTGACAAAGAAAATCCTGAAGTCTGGTATGAGGAGCTTTCGCTCGACTTCGTCTCACTCAGCTCAATTATCATAGTATCATTGAGTGGTATCACGTGTCCGTAGCGTGCATAACAAGAAATTATGTTACTACTTCTTTTCCAGAGCACAATGAGATTAATATTCATCTATGCGAATTCAATTGGCAAAGGTTGGCAAGGATACTATTCTATTCAAGAGTATTATTCTCTGAAGATATTTAAATGCAGATAACTAATCTACCGTAAACCGTTACAATGGTTCTTATCTTCACAAATGCCAACAATTGATTCTTATCGATCTCAAGGACGCAATGTAGACAACCGATGGGATCAAGGTGATAATAGGTCTTTACCTATGAAATTGCCGAAATTTTCTTACAAATTCATGAGTTCGTTATTACTGTAATTTATAATAGCTATTTCCATTATTTATATTTTGTTTGAAAGTTGATTTCAAGATTTTACAACTCTGTATTAAATTTTGTTTTTATTGACCGCTTGATAAATTAATTCGATCTTCAAAAACAGTACTTCCTAAATGCTATCTATTTTGATAATGAATTTTCATATTACTTAACAGCTGTCACTTTTCAAAAATGTAATAAAAGTTGCTGTTTGTTAGTTTAATGTTGTCTCATTCAATCAAAAAAAATCATAAGATTTGGATTTGTCATTCCTAAAAAAAAATGCAAAAATGTTAGTACTGAAAATTGGGTTTCCTCCAATTTCTTCAAGAAAAACGGCAATTTCATATGTAACGAACTAATATTACTGATAATATAGAGATCCACAAAATAACTGAAGGAGAGGTATGGACATCTTGAAATTTTGCATTAAATAATAGGTCTTTACCTATGAAATAGCCGAAATTTTCATACAAATTCATGAGTCCGTTATTCTTATAATTTAATGCCATTTCCATTATTTATATTTTGTTTGAAACTTGATTTCAAGATTTTAAAACTCTGTATTAAATTTAGTTTTTATTGTAGTAAATAAGGATGCTGGTGATAGACTCTAACTATAAGATAATTGGGAAGACTAGCATACTCCTACTCAGAGCTTTCAGTCTAACTACCAATAGGTCTACCTTCGATATTTGACGTGAAGCCACTGCTATCTGACCTCCACAACCCACTGGCGATATTGAAGTTCTGGAGTTAGACCCGGTTATCGGACTTTTTAGGGCGCCTGGAACCGACGGCTTATTGTGCTCTCAGAGGCATGGAGAGAGGACGATGGTCACCATTCTAAGTCTGGCCTGGCTAGTATTGCTTCATCATCAACATCTTAGCGTTCTCGAAGCCCAGGGTTCGCTTTCCTGCTTTTTCTTCTCCACTTCGTACAATCTTGGGCATCCATCCTATTATTACTTCACCACAAGACCCACACAATCAAAAAGACATACACAATCTTCTTAGGTTGACAAAACTTCAAATTGTGGAAGACTACCACCAGGTCCAATTTAATCTCACTAAGATACAAGTATGTGGATTCACCTCTAAGAAGACACTAGTCGCGCCAGAGTTCCTGGTCACACCACTCACCATCTACAAAAGTATTGGGATCCTCCGTGTCTATATCGCCAGCGACGTCCAGTACTGCAGTCATCTGAAAGGCAAGGTCAAGTTGGCATCTAAATACCCGGAGTGATCAAAAGGGAAAAGCAATATTACACTGCGGACTAAAGACTTCTTCTTTATAAGTCGCAAGTCCATTCGCACATGGAGTACTACTGTCACCTCTTTGCAACAGCCTCCTCTTTGACTCAGTGCAAAGACGGGCGCTGAGGATCGTTGACAATCCCATACTTACAGCCAGTTAGCATCTTAGGACAGACTTCTTCGCCTGTGGTCTTTTGCTAATTTTGATTTGCTTTTAAAGTTTTCTACCAAATATTATAATAGTGTCTCCGGAAGAATTGTTCGATATGGCTCCCTTCTATCATCGCACCCCCTAGTCCATTCCCCTTCGTTCGCCTTAGTTCCATTGCTCAGTTCCAGATGTTCCATGGTACTACTGCGAATTTTCTTTCGCATTAGTACCATTTATAGGTCATAATGAAATGATGGAACTACTGCGAATACCTACTCAAATTAGAATTCTCAATTGTACCATTATGTAAATTATCGATGGAATGGTAAAAAGAAGCATTCAACTTAAAAAATACCTCCACACATTTGATTAATAATCAAAAGTACCACCGAGGAATAATCACCGGAAAAAAACTCAATGAACAAAATGTACATCATATATTTTTTTTAGTTTTATCATTCTCTTATTTTAGAATTTACAGGGGGGGGGGGGACATATTTTACCACTTTGGAAGTGTCTCTCGCGCAAACTATTCAGTTAAAAAAAAATTACATTAGAAACCTCCATATCGTTTTTGAAGACCTATCCATGGCTAGGTCACGTATGGGTTTGATGAAAATAAAATTTTTGAGTTTCAGTTCTAAGTATCAAAAAATTCTTTTTTCCATTTTTGTGTGAAAATCTTAATGCGGTTCACAGAATACATCTACTTACCAAGTTCCAATGTCATACGGACGGACAAACAGACAGACATGACGAATCCGTTTTTTGCCATTTGACCACGGAACCCTAAAAACGAAAATCGGACTGGCCATTAAGGAATTATCACCGTTAGAAGAAGTCCTGGTGAAATTTCTTCGCTCAATTTTTGCAACAGCAGTATTAATTGCAGACCTAGTGTATTTATGTATGTACATAACATGGAGCCTTACCATGATTACTTATAAACAGTTTAGTTTCGAAGCAATTCAATACAAGTTTGTAAACTGAATTGCTATAAACCGTACTATGACATGCTTAAAATGAATCGCGTTTGTTTGGTTCGTTTGTTGACATGTGGAACGTGAAACTGAATGACTTAGTACGATGCCATGGCATGACTACGAAACTATTCCGTTTAGGTCTGTAATTGCATTGCTATTAGCCCCCTGGTTAACTACTCAGTTTGGGTCTGCAATTAGCCCCCTGGTTAACTAAAGTTAATGACTTGGAGCACCTAGATAGATTAACGAATTTGTTTAGAAAAATATATAAAAACACAGGAGACATTATTCTTAAATAAATATCGATATTTTGTTCTAGATAGAAATCGTTACTTTAACCGCGTTTCTCACTTACAAGTTTAAGGTGCGCTTGAGTAGCCGAGTCGGTCAAACTCACAGTTGTCAGCTGAGATTGTAGGTTTGAACACGTTCATTGTGTTGTGTTTGTATGAGCAGTGCATAACGTAGATAATGAAATATTGTTCAGATATATAAAAAATATTTTAATTTTTAGAAAATATCTTATAATTTTTGGATATCGCGTGTGATATGGGCCAGGAAAATATACAAGTAGGAGTTAGAGAGAAATAATATAATGAATAAGAAGTATTTTTAAAATATGAAGTTATTTAAGTCAGTATAAGTTTTGCAAGTTTTACAGAGTAGTGTTGGTGTGTTCTGTTTTAGAGCGGTACTGAAGAACTAGCAACAAATTATGTCCACGATGCGGACATTTTGGCAAAGGTTTTGTCCCACTCGGGCGAAATGGGGCGATACCAGAAAGTGTTGTTTGCGATTATGATGCTGTTTGGGTATACCTGCGCTTTCGTCCACTATTTGCAGATGTTCATCACTGCTACACCAGAGAACCACTGGTGCAGGGTTCCTGAGTTGTCTGGTTTGAGTATGGAGTTGAGGTGAGATTTTAAACCTTCGATCATAAAACTCATAGCGATCTTCCGGTTGCGTTTAAACTTTTCACTTAGGAGCCCGAGGTCTGCTTACTGGTTTTGAATGGTACGTCAGCTTTTGAGCAATTGTCGTCTGACCTCTTAACCCCGACAGAAGAGTCCCGTCCTTTGTAGAGCAGGTGAACAGAATAGAAGGTAAGGTTTGCTTGGGCCTAGAGTTGTCAAAAAACGTTTCTTTTTTAGAAGAAAAAAAAAACATTAAATAAACATAACATAACTTCGCGCCTGTATCCCCGAAGGGGCAGGCAGAGATGTATTGCCATCTACTGGGCACATTATTAAGCGAGCGATAATTAACATTTATTATTAATGCACACATAACTACGAAAAGTCATAGCTGTGTGCCCGGGGCGACTGGGGATCGAACTCGAGGCCTCGTCTCAGCAGTCCGTTACGTATGCCACTAAATATTAAAAAAAGTGTTTTTTTTTTTCTGTAGAAGTTTTTTGTTCAAGATAATGTTTTTCTTTTGTTTAATGTGTTGATTAAATGCGTCTTTTTATTAGTTTTGGTTGTATCCTTCATAATAATAGGTACGTATTGATTTAAACATAATTTGACGTTAATTAAAAACAAAACAATGAGCAATGTTTTATACCATTTTAGTTATTGTGTTTCACATTTTCTGAAAAATAAAAAGACCAAAGTTAGAAAAAAATCGACGGTGCCGAGATTTTTTTCATGTTTATTTTAAGATTGTGAATTAAATGACGGCCTCTGTGGCGTAGCGGTAGTGCATTCGACTGCTACGACAGGGGGCACGGGTTCGATTCCCGCTCAGTGCAAATATTTGTAGAATGAATATGTCTACTTGCATTGGTCTGGGTATGTATAATATGTATGTATTTACTAAAAAAAAGTATGTAAGTATGTTTATCCGCATTCTGGAACCCATAACAAAAGCTAGTTAAACTACTCGTAGCCTTCGTGAGTGGTAGAGTCAAGCAACAGTCATTTTGGCCGTTGCATGAATGGGCCGACTCGACCGGGGAAGCACCACCCTCTCACAGAATATCGACGCCAAGTAACAGTATTTGAACTGTTGCGCTCCGTTTGGTGAGTGAGAGTGCCGGAGCCCAAACTCCTTTCCCATCCCCTCCCAAACTCCTTTCCCATTCCCTCCCAAACTCCTTTCCTATCCCCTCCCAAACTCTTTTCCCATCCCCTCCCAAACTCCTTTCCCATCCCCTTTCCTTTACAGGGTCGGCAGCGTGAGTGTGACGCCACTGGTGTTGCACACGTCCATAGGCCGCGGTAACCGCTTCCCATCAGGTGGGCCGTATGCTTGTCTGCCACCTTAGAGGTACCTATAAAAAAAAAAAAACTATGCTTACTTTGGGTCTAGAAAGCGCTGTGTAGAATGTCATAGAATATTTATTTATTTATTATTATTTATTAAAACATAATATTGTATTTTTTCAAATTACCACTCTAATTGGGCCGCAAAGGGTTTGGTAGGGCCCTGTATACACCTTTAAGAACATATGATTGTCTATTTTGGTTCTTCTCACTAAGATCTTCGGTGCGCAAGTCAACCTAGAGCTGGTACTTCTGCTAACTGATTGGCTCTTGCGCAGACTTTCTTATTGAGGCTGACCAATTCTAGATAAGCAACTACAGGAGGAGAAAGCTTAGAAGAGCGAACCACGTGTTCCTAAGCTTTGGAAGCAACTGGTATTGGTGTTCGGATAATGGGTTGCTTCCATTTTGCCCCACCAAGCGTCCTCAAAAGTGGGGCAAAGTAGAATGTTAAAACATTTTACGTCCGCTTTGCCCCAAGGTGGCGATGATAAAGCTTAAATCAAATAAGTAATTGCCAATTATTATTATTGTTGTCACTCAATGGAATACAATACCATAATGTTTACAACTTGGATATAAATATTATACACGTCAGAGAAAAATATTTTAAATATGTATGAAAACACTTGTGCCTACTAATGTATTTACACAGCTGCTGCTCATTCGCCTTTGTGCAAAATTTACATAATTTTTCCCCACTCGGGGTAGGCAGAGAAGATAGCCCGCCATTTGCTCCTGACCTCACACACTGCATTTACTGTCATTAAACCTTGCATGCAAGCCCGCTTGAGTATTTAAAATTTCATATGTTTTATTGCTTTTGCGCGGAGCCCTAATTCTTTTTCTAAAATACAAGTAGCCTGTGTTTTACAATTTAAGTTATCTGGCGAGAATCCGGTAATAAATCGGCCCAGTAACTTCAAAAATTAGCCAGAACAATCGAACAGATAGACGGACAAAACTTAATTTTTTTTTAATAAAAAAATATAAACGAGTTCAAAAACAACGAAGGGACTAAAAAGAAATATTTAATCTTTATTTGGTTACAAATTTTATATCTAACTAAAGTAAACTAAATAAAACTAAAATAAAATTAATAATTAAAAGAAACTTAAACCTAAAATGCATCGTGGAATTCCTCCGCATCGCATACCTCCTGTGGTAACGTGCCCAGAAGACTTAAAATTTAAAGAAAACTTAATTGCCTACATATTTAATTCAAAAGACTAAGACGCTCTAAGACTTTCCTGTTGAAATCGGTGTCAAATTCATGGTGACTTGAACTTGGTTTTTGTAGTTGTATTTTAATTCTATTTTTTTTCTTTTTTCCCTCTTCAGCGAACGTAACTGCATGATTTATTGAACACTGAAAACCAGAAAACCATATGACGATAGTTAAAAAAACGCGGACGTATCTCCTTTTTTAAGTCGGTTAAGTTAACCTCCTCTAGAATGTATCAAATACATTTTTGATGAAAACCGTGTTAGATTCAGTTAGCCAAACATACCTACTTTTTTAGTCGGTTAAGTATACTAAAACCTTCTCCGAAATGTAAGAAATAAACATAACATAACATAAACTCACGCCTATATCCCCGAAGGGGTAGGCAGAGGTGCTAGCACCCACGTTTCGCCAGTTTATGTTTTAGGTTCCAATGTAATAGGTGGCGAGCCTATTGCCATTAACCGGGCACTTATAAACCTGCGATAAATACACACATAACTTCGAAAAGCATCGAAAAGTCATTGGTGTGTGCCATGGTAATACCTGGGATCGAACCCGAGACCTTGTCTCAGCAGTCCTTTACCCATACCACTAGGCTACCGCGGCTTTTGTAATGTAAGAAATACTTTTCTGATAACCTCATCAAAATCTCTTGAACCAAACTCACGAGTTTGGTTGACGAGATTTTGATGCGGTTATCAGTCGTGATGCGTCACGTATCACGATACCTCTTTTTTTTTTTTTTTCTTTTTTACCTGCGGAAATCCCTTCGGTCGATACACGACATAACCACCCCCGCTGGCCGGCGACCGGCCCGGCCAACGGGGGTGGTTATGTCGTGTATCGACTAAAACCGCACGGTGTCCTCCCCAAGTGTCTGTTGCCGGGCACCCCGGATAAGCCCCCGAAAAGATAACCCCAGGGTTGCCGGCGGACTTTGACCGCCACCGCGGCATCGCCTGGTGGGGTCGGGTTTTATCCCGCTTCGGTGAGTTGGCAGGCCTGAGGGTGTCTTCGCGTCTCGGCAAATATTACATTTTTTTAAAGTCATAAAATTAACATTTATAGTCATAAAAATGAGAATAATTTTTCCTAAGAATTTAAGTTTGGTGTGCACTTAAATGTTTCGGTCTGTGACTAAAAACAAAGAAAAACAAGAAGGTTCAAAGGAATATTGCGTTGATAAGATAAGTACTTCAGTTAATTTTAACTTTTGCGAAATTCTTGAAGAATTCAATGACCTGTTCATAGCGTCGGTAACTTAGCGGTTAAGGAGTCTGTCTTGCGATTGAGAGGTCCCAGGTTCGAATCCTGACCATTGCACTACCGACGTGAACCCACTACTAACACAAGGAATTTAGCTTAACTAGAGGGGTTAAAGGGGAATACTAGTAATTTCGTTTACTAATAGATACATAAAAAAAGCGAGGGATATGCTCTATGGGCAACCTTACACCCCGGCGTCTGTTGACCCGAGACGGCGTGCGGTTTTAGTCGGTTCAAGCCCGACATAACCGCCCCCGCTGGCTGACGGGGGGGGGGGGGTATCCGAAGGGATTTCCGCACGATAAACAAAAAAAAAGATACATAAAAAAGAAAAAAAAAATGCCCACTGCCTGGGACAAATGCGAAAAAAATTTAACAGCAAATAATACCCGCAATAATACGCGTAAACCGCAATTTGCCTTTCATTCAATCAAGTCAAATATAAAAATTTTACTTGGTGCTACGGAACCCTTCATGGGCGAGTCCGACTCGCACTTGGCCGTGTTTTTTTAGCCTTTTTAGACTATTATTTATTGCAGTGTCATCTCCCTCATTTGGTATAAAAGCTACAAAAAGTTACATGTTGTGGTTGATAATCTGTTGATGGGTTTTTGCGACACCATTGTTTTGTTCCGTACAGCAGTCTAGTAGTGTATATGTTACCAGAAATGTATGAAATCTAGGAATTGTATACAAATCCTAGGAAATTTATATAATTCCGAAGCTATTTAGGAAATGTATAAAATATTGTTTCAAAAACTATTTAATACGTAAATGTCCTATTTGTTTTTTTTTTTGAATTATTTGTATTTAATTGTATATAATTTCCATATCGTATTAGGAAATGTATAAAAATAATGCTTTCTGTAATAAAACACGTTGTTAAAATGATTATCACAAGTGACCTAACACTAAGGGGTTATTGCGGAGGTCTCTGGGAGACCTCCACAATAACCCTTCTAACCTAAATCCGTATCGGGCCGGTGTCCACGAGCTCGCTTCGCTCGCTACCGCGGCTTCATCTTAGCGTTTGTTAACGTTTATAATGACGCTAAAGTACTATAAAATCGCTCTTTCATAAGCGCGATGCGTGATTCGGTAGCCATTTTGAACAACAACCCATTGATATCTCAAATATTTACATTTCCTAGGAAATGTGTCTAATATAATTTATTTTATACATTTCCGTGCGATTTTAGGAATTACATACATTTCCTAGACATTGTATACAATGACGGATTACATACATTTCCGGTAACATAGAAGTTACTGGCTGTTTATAACATATTGAGCGTATTTTGGAATACCGTTTAGACTATTGTGTGTCTGTAGGAATTGGTGAGTTGCGAACGTAGTTACCACTTATTTGGCTCTGCACGTGTGTTAACATTACGTAAGTCTCTCTTCTATTACAGGTATTCATTAATTAGGGGTGTGTGTTGGGTAACCTCCTCGAGTGTCGCTCCGATTCCGATCCCGCTGCAGTCCGGGGGGAACGGAATCGGAGCGGCCGGTACACCCTGGGCGGCGGTCAATGGCTTCCCCTTCACCCCTTCATAGGGTTGGCATTGATCGTCGGCCAATACCCAACGTGGCGGGAACACATCGCTCTCCGTACTCCTCTGCTTTCAGAGGAGACAGGATGAGCGATGCTGTTAGTGGTGAGATGGCCCAGGGTCAGCCGGGGTGCGAGGGATATGCTCTATGGGTAACCTTACACCCCGGCGTCTGAAGACCCGAGACGGCGTGCGGTTTTAGTCGGTGCAAGCCCGACATAACCGCCCCCGCTGGCCGGCGGGGGGGTATCCGAAGGGATTTCCGCACGATAAAAAAAAAAAAAAAAAAAAAAAAAAGGTATTCATTAATTACATATAACATAACGTCACGCCTGGATCCCTGTAGGGGTAGGCAGAAGTGTATTACAAACCCACGATTCGCCAGTTATGTTTAGGTCCCAATGTAATAGGGGGCGAGTCTATTGCCATCTAGCGGGCACATTGCTAAGCGCATGATAATTAAAAAAATTTAATACACACCTAACTACGAAAAGTCTGAGGTGAGTGCCCGGGGCGACTGGGGATCGAACTCGAGACCTCGTCTCGGCAGTCCGTTACGTACGCCACTGGGCTACCGCCGCTTTTTATTCATTAACTTAGCACTACACTAACGATCCAATTTATTTTATAAGGTTTAGGATCATTTACTGAGTTTAAAATGGAGCTTCAGACGCCATCTTGAAAAAAGTTTTTGCCTGAAATCTCGGAAACTATCCATTTAAGGCAAAAGTTATAGAAATTTTGAATCTTTTGTTCATTGTAATTTTTTTTTGACTTACCGACTTATGGACCATTTACAGCCGGTTTCAATAATAATCCATCTATCCGTCACCAGTAGTTAAAATAGCTACCATTAGTATCTATCGAGGATTTTTTCTGTTTCAATAAATAACATAACATAATATAACATAAACTCACGCCTATATCCCCGAAGGGGTAGGCAGAGGTGCTAGCACCCACATTTCGCCAGTTTATGTTTAGGTCCCAATGGAATAGGTGGCGAGCCTATTGCCATTAACCGGGCACTTATAAACCTGCGATAAATACACACATAACTTCGAAAAGCATCGAAAAGTCATTGGCGTGTGCCATAGTAAAACCTGGGATCGAACCCGAGACCTCGTCTCAGCAGTCCTTTTACCCACACTACTAGGCTACCGCGGTTCAATAAATAAAGATAAGCAGAAAATGACTTTGATAATATTGAAACCGCAGTTACAGATAGATTAATGTTGACTGTTTATCTGGGATTGCTTCTACCTTTAACTGTAGGTAGATTATTGAGACTGGCCGTTAATGAACAAGTTTTTCTGTTGGCCAATACTCTTGTAATATTGGAAAAACCTGAGACTACACGTGTGATTGGTTTGGACCCGAAGGTTTTGGTTGACCCCATATTTACAACTTAATATCATTTCAGGAAGAATCTGTCAGCACCTGGAGCTATCACGGGTAAATGGGACCACTGTAATACTTTTGCCGCTAACTGGACCGAAGTACTGGAGACGTTGTCTCCGCCTCCAGATGGAACACCACTGGTGTCCTGCCAGCACGGCTGGGAATTCGAATTCAGCGATATACCTTATGAAACTGTTACTACGGAGGTGAGTGATCACGGTTTTTAGGGTTCCGTTGCCAAATGGCAAAAATCGGAACCCTTATAGGTTCGTCATGTCTGTCTGTCTGTCCGGTCAGACAGACATGACGAATGTCACAGTATTTTTTTTCCGAAACTATAAGAACTATGCTGTTAAAACTTGTTAAGTAGATGTATTCTGTGAACCGCATTAAGATTCTCGCACAAAAAAAAAAAAAAAACAATACATTTTGGGGGTTCCCCATACTTAGAACTGAAACTCAAAAAACTTTTGTCATCAGACCCATACGTGTGTGGTATCTATGGTAAAGTAAGTAGTTTTTTTAATACGTCATAATTCGTAAACCACAATTTACGATTCATTCAGTCAACTCAAATATAAAAATAAAAAAAACCGTCCAAGTGCGAGTCGGACTCGCCCATGAAGGGTTCCGTAGCAGCAAGTAAAGTTTTTATATTTGAGTTGTTTAAATGAAAGGTAAATTGCTTGCAGTTTGCAATTGTAGACGTATTAAAAAAAACTACTCGCTAGATCTAGTTCAAACCAATTATCGGTGGAAGTTTACATGGTAATGTACATCATATATTTTTTTTAGTTTTATCACTCTCTTATTTTAGAAGTTACAGGGGGGGGGACACACACATTTTACCACTTTGGAAGTGTCTCTCGCCCCAAGTATTCAGTTTAGAAAAAAATTATATTAGAAACCTCAATATCATTTTTGAAGACCTATCCATAGATACACGTATGGGTTTGACGAAAAAAAAAATTGAGTTTCAGTTCTAAGTATCGGGAACCCTCAAAATTTATTGTGCTTTTTTCTATTTTTGTGTGAAAATTTTAATGCGGTTCACAGAATACATCTATTTACCAAGTTTCAATAGCATAGTTCTTATAGTTTCGGAAAAAAGTGGCTGTCACATACGGACGGACAGACAGACAGACATGACGAATATATATAAGGCTATAAGGGTTCCGTTTTCTGCCATTTGGCTACGGAACCCTAAAAACCAAT
Organism: Cybosia mesomella; assembly: GCA_946251805.1. Classification (NCBI taxonomy): domain Eukaryota; kingdom Metazoa; phylum Arthropoda; class Insecta; order Lepidoptera; family Erebidae; genus Cybosia; species Cybosia mesomella. The sequence goes on from OX276411.1 coordinate 16,803,691, forward strand.
AAAAAGAGTAGCCTGAGAGCAGACACCGTGCTACAAAGTGCGAACCTTGGTTGGGATAGAGATTGGCACTCGGTGGAAGAGAGATTTCGAAGCCAATCGCGTGATTTAAGTGCCTTTTTTTTTTTCGTGCGGAAATCCCTTCGGATACCCCCCCACCGGGCAGCGGGGGCGGTTATGTCGGGCTTGAACCGACTAAAACCGCACGCCGTCTCGAGTCAACAGATGCCGGGGTGTAAGGTTGCCCATAGAGCATATCCCTCGCACCCCGACCGCCTGATTTAAGTGCCTACTCGTCGAGTGACTCACTCGAGTTCAGGAACCCCAATCCACCATTACTAGCTCATAAAGATAATACCTATTGCTGTCAGTATTGTAGCACTACAAGCGGTAACTGCGTATAATAACCTGCAAACATAACATAACTTCACGCCTGTATACCCGAAGGGGTATACAGAGGTGTATTACACACCCGCGGTTTGCGTCTATTCCCAGTTATCGCCACTGGTTTTGTCGCCACAGCTGATAAATGGGAAAAATATTCACGACTGTCACCAGTGATGATGATTGACACATACTTTCCCAGTTGTAGCTACTAGCTTTGTCGCCAGTGGTGACAAATGGTAAAAAAACGTAACCATTATCACCAGTGGGGACAAACGACACAAAAATAGTCTCAAATGTCGTCTACCAAGCAGGACATACACAAATAAAAGTAAACGTGGTGCAACTAGGTCTGCAAGGCGAATCGCTGCTTGCAATGTTGAGCTGAGTGAGACATCGTGATTCTTGTCCAATAGATTTGACCGCTATTGCGGAATCAGATTTTGAAAATTTTGAACAGTGATCATTCCTCCGTGGCAAGTCCGATTTTGAAAATTCTTTTTGAAAGTTACAACTCTGGACATGCTTTCTGAGCGTGTAAAGTTTGGTCACAGTGTCTCGAGCGGTTATTATGTAATTCCATCATGAATTTTTTTAACGGTGGTCATTCCTCTGTGGTACGAGGGTCAAACTGAAAGTTCTTAGAACTGGCCACTTATAAACAATATAATAAAAAAATAATTCTAAAATTTGAAAATAGAACTCTTTGCCAATATTACTGAGTATATATTTCATTCATTTATCATTTGTTTTACGATTTGGCGGCAAATTGAAAATTGTCTGTGTCACGTTAACATGAATTTAACACGAGAAAATTTTCGTGCAATGATTTTTTATGACTTTCGATGTCATTTAAGTCAACAAGAAAGTTATGATAGACTACGATTGGCCTTTCACGATGAAGCCCCATCTCGTGCGACTGTTTACAACTGGTTTAATGAGTTTAAACGTGGTCGCACTAATCTCACTGATGATTTACGTGAGGGACGGCCTTCTACGGCGACGACTGAAAATAACATCTGTGTTGTGCGGCGTATGATAGAGACTGACAAAAGAGTGACCTATCAGCAGATTCGGACAAGCTTAGGCATCGGTATGAGTCAAGTGCACAAAATCCTCCACGAACATTTAGCGGTCAGGAAGCTTTGCGCCCGGTGGATACCTCATAATTTGACTGAGGCTCAAAAACTCCATCGTTTGGATTGGTGCCGTAAAATGATTGAAAGATTTAACGGAGGTGACTCTAATGCTGTGTTCGACATACTAACAGGTGACAAAAGCTGGATTTACTGTTATGATCCTGAAACCAAAAGACAATCTGCTCAGTGGGTGTTTCCTTTCGAGGAGTTGCCAACTAAAGTGCAGAGAGATCGAAGTGCGGGAAAAGAAATGGTGGCCTCGTTCTTTGGAAGGATAGGTCATTTCGTAACAATTGTGTTAGAGGATCAAAAAACAGTTTCTGCAGAATGGTACACTACCAATTGTTTGCCACTTGTCTTGGAAAAAGTTCGAGAGAAACGACCTCGCAGTAGGATCCTCCTTCACCACGACAACGCCTCGTCGCACACCGCCAAGCGAACGATCGACTATTTGGCGACATCAAACGTTGAATTACTGGGTCACCCGCCGTATAGCCCCGACCTCCCGCCTTGTGATTTTTATTTATTTCCAAAAATTAAAGAAAAACTTAAAGGAAAGCGGTTTATGAATGCTGAAGAAGCGGTGGCTGCGTATCGCGATGCCATTGAAGAGACCCCTAAGGACGAGTGGGCTAAGTGCTTTTCCCAGTGGTTCCATCGCATGCAGCGGTGTATTGACGTGAATGGACAATATTTTGAAAAGATATAATAAAACTAATAACTGGCTAATGTAATCAGTTTTTGATTTTCTAAGAACTTTCAGTTTGACCCTCGTAGCATTAATTTTTTCAATATATATCCATAAACCTTCCTCTGATTGTCCTCTTTAATCATGCCAAATTTGGTTCTGATTGAATTAGTAGTTTAGGAGGAGACCTGTGACAAAGAAAATCCTAAAGTCTGGTATGAGGAGTTTTCGCTCGACTTCGTCTCACTCAGCTCAATCAATACCATATTATTATTATTCGTAATTTTAAATTACAGTTGCTCAATAAAGGTAATATAATCAACAAGGAAAATCCTGATATGTAAATTTGCAATTGTTAATATTTATGCAAATATTAAGTTATTGTTACAATGTAATTGCAAGTATTTTTCTAGAATAGAACAATAACAAAAAACAATATTTACCTGAAAAAACCGGCAAAGTGCGAGTCGGACTCGCACACTGAGGGTTCCGTACAAACCTGTAGGTATATACGTAAAAGTAAACCCATCACGACAATCGAGTCATAGTTATGGTAGTAGTAACCTCCGTAGAACTCATTAACTAATAACTAAGATATAAAAGAAAACTATCTACAGGTAACTAATATCCTTACCCAACCAAAATGACATCAACGAGTTTAATCATAACCGCTTCCCATCAGGTGGGCCGTGAGATTGTCTGCCACCTGAGTGGTATAAAAAAAAAACATTCGAACATATTATATACATCGGTATTTAATCATTGATAAAGTAGTCAAGCACTATTTTTCGATCAATAATAATGTCGACCAATTGTCGTCAACCCTTTTTAGGTCTCTCTGGTGCTAGTGGGGGGTGCGACGGCCGAGGCGTGCCAATCAACCAATTTTAGAATATATATTAAACCAAAAGCGGTAGCTTAGTGGTTAAGGACTCGCCTTACGATCGAGAGGTTCCGGGTTCGAATCCTGGCTATTACACTACCGACGTTAACCCATTCCTAACACAAGCAATTTAGCTTAGCTCCCTCCAGCTAAGCTAGGGGGAGTATTAATTATTTCAGTAACTAACATACTACAAAAAAAAATCAAGCTCTCAAAGTGCTTTGGGTGACATGGCTAGCCGTCACCCTAGCAGAAGCAGGCCCAGGGTGGTGGACTGTCGTGTTTCCGCGCTCGCTCTTAAGGGAATTAGAGCTGGATTAGATCCCCAACAATGCGTCGGGGTTGCCAGCGCTGGCGACCGGTGCCGATCGGGGCCTCTGGGATATCCTTTCTAGGGCACGCCAGATTCCCCGTACCACATGGCTGACGCAAGAGACACCGTGCGGTTTTAGTCGGTTTAAGTCCGACATACCCATCTTACCGTTAGCTCCGGTGGGGTGAAGCCCGTGGAGGTTTCCGAACGTAAAAAGATGGGATAGGGATGGTTTATCAGTCCTTTATTGGTATTTGGTTGATCCGTCCGTAGAGCACATGCATGAACTTTCCGACTTTTGTTCAAGATTTTTGTCGGTACTTATATTTCTACTTTTTAGGGATTTTCTTTAGAAAAGTCCTATTGCTATCGAGTTGTCGTCGACGTCATCGACGTCGACGTTGCCAATTTTCTGTCACGGTTTTGGGTATGAAGGAGATGAGCTATCGAGTTGCTGTTTTTCGGTAATAGATTCGTGCTGGGGTGAACCATTGCAAGACAAAAAAAAAAAAAAACAAAAAAACCCTTGTATTCGGCTGAGCTCGTCTCAGGAATTCAACTTGTTTTTGTATTTCTTGTTGACATCTAAGTATAATGGTGACCTTACTTACCATCAGGGGAATAATAAACTCTTCACAAGATAACAAAAGATGTTAATTGTTGCACAGGACGTTAATGTGTAAATTATTACTGAGGTTAATTATTGAAGTAATTAATCTTATCCTATTGTCATGACGTATTAGTTGAGTGTCTTCAGGTTGTAATTGATGTCGTATTCTTTTTAACTTTTTTACTGGTAAACAAACTATGGCAGAGTAGAATATATTGCTCCCGAGCTTTGGCCGTGGTCCATATAAAATTTGTGTTCCAAACGTTTCGTCGATCACTGCGGTCGACATCTTCAGCGGTACAGGTCCGGGCGGCGACGAGTGCGTAGAACTCTCCTCGGCGGCGACTTCTCTGCGACTGGTGTAGAATCTTGAGTCACTGGCACCGGAAGCAGTATATTCTACAAGCAACGACGGCCGTGAATGCCTAAAGATTTATATATGACAAAGTGTCTGGGGCCCATCATAGCCATCAGAGCCAAGTCAAATTCACCTGCAGGCCGATACACCTGCTAATTGATGTACGAGGTTCTGGTACAGGCTGTCCTCTCAGAATTGGGATATCAGGCGGCAATTTCTCGTATAAAAGCTGTATTAACCAAAATAAAAGTAGAAGAAGTAGTTAGCGGACCCCAGACTCCGAGGTGAATGCTTCGGAAGCAACCAGGAACAACATTTGGAAGAGGATGATGAAGCTATGTCTGGGTACTGCAGAGGTTTGAGAACACCGTGGTTCCCAAACCCGAGGGGACCATCTCAAAGATGGCCCAGAGTCAGTCGGGGTGCGATGGAAATGCCTTATGGGCCACCTTACACCTTACGGCGTCTTAAGACCGGAGACGGCGTGCGGTTTTAGTCGGTTCAAGCCCGACATAACCTCCCCCGTTGGCCGCACGAAAAAAATAGGTACTGCAGACGTTTGCATTCGATAGACAGAGTTCTATCGTCAGAAATATCAAGGAGAGCGGACCGTGGACACTAAAGTGCAGTCTTCGGACGCAACCGTATTGGATTAGCGCTCTTATAAAGAAGAAACCTCGCATAGTGTCTTTGAAATTTACCAAACTATTACCTCCAATAGGATTGGATATTTTTGAGTTCCCACCAATATGTTCGGAGCTCAAGTCGACCTCATCCGTAAATTAGTACAGCTCCTATTACGGACGAGTTTCAGGCGCTGGTTTTGCTCTCAAGGTTGGAATGTCAGATGACGGAAAACTATTCTGCTGTGGAGGAAAGGAGCGTGATATTCCTCCAACACAAAGGGAGCATCCTCCGACCAGGCAAGGTGATCGCGCCTAGCGCGCCGCGGCCTAACGGTTGTCGTTGGGATGTTGTATATATGTTATACCAGCGCGCGAACTTCCTTTCGCGATTCAGGATTGGTAGTGACGTAGTAGTATCGAAGTTCAACTTGTTATCGCTAGATGGCGATGGGCATCTTACAAAAATCCCACCGTCATAGTGTAATATCATCATAGGGTGATTTCAAAGTTGATCCAGATCATATTGGATGACTCGAAGGGCTCGTGGCTAAGTGCTAACCACATTGCAAAGTTAAGCACCAAGAGTCAAGGCAGTCTTAGGATGGGTGACCATTCTTCTGTTACATTGAGACCCGTCGGTCCCGGTTGCTACAAACATATATGGCAGTCGTAACGGGTAATTGGAGCCCTAAAAATCCGACGACTGATCTGAATATAGAATTTCGATATCGCCAATGGGTTGTGGATGTCAGATGGTAATCGCTTCATGTAAAATATCGAAATTCAGCCGCTTCGTAATTAGACTGAAAAGCACTCCTCAACTGACTTGAGAGAAGGGTGAGTTTTTTTTTAGGGATTTTCTTTAGAAAAGCCCTATTGCTATCGAGTTGTCGTCGACGTCATTGCCAATTTTCTGTCACGGTTTTGGGTATGAAGGAGATGAGCTATCGAGTTGCTGTTTTCGGTAATAGATTCGTGCTGGGGTGAACCATTGCAAGATAAAGAAAAAATCGCAAAAAATCACAAAAAAAAAAAATCGCAAAATCGAAAATCCCTTGTATTCGGCTGAGCTTGTCTCAGGAATTCAACTTGTTTTTTAAGAATATTAGCAACCGAAATTACTAATATTCCCCCTAACCCCTCCAGCTAAGCTTAATTGCTTGTGTTAGGATTGGGTTCACGTCGGTAGTGTAATGGCCAGGATTCGAACCCGGGACCTCTCGATCATAGGGTCGACTCCTTAACCACTAAGCTACCGACGCTTAGGTTGGGCCTTTACTCCCTGAAAAAAAAAGCCGTCTTCAGAGCTTCGTTCGTTCATTAGCTGGTGAACCGACTTACAGGTGAGGTTATATCCGTATACTGTTTGCCCAGGTGTATGCCCTAAGTTATGACATACCCCGGAAACTATCAGAAAAATGTATGAAACCGACCGCCTTGTAATTACAACATACATAGGTCGTATACATGTACGGTGATGTTGATGTGTGAGTAGATTAGAAATATCAGGGTTGGCATTATTTGAAGTTTTATTCTATTCTATTCGACGACATTCTACACAGCGCTTTCAAGACCCAAAGTATATATATAGTTTAACTAGCTTGAGTTATGGGTTCCAGAATGCGGATAAACATACTTATATACGTTTTTTTTGTAAATACATACATATTATACATAGAAACACGCAAACCAATATAAATAGATATATTCATGCATACAAATATTTGCACTGAGCGGGAATCGAACCCGCGCCCCCTGTCGGAGCAGTGGAATACACTACCGCTACGCCACAGAGGCCGTCGTACATCATGTTTATACATACCGTTTATACATCATGCGAGCGAAATGGTATGATACAATATAAGACGCTTGGCACAGCCCTTGTAAGACACAATTATTAGGTCGCTACATATGAAATTGTCGTTTTTCTGGAAAAAATTGGAGGAAACCCAAACTTTTGCATTTTTTTTAGGAATGACATATCCAAATTTTATGTATTTTTTTGTGTATGAATGAGACAACATTAAGCTAACAAACAGCAACTTTTATTACATTTTTGAAAAATGACAGCTGTTAAGTCATACGAAATTTATCATCAAAATGGATAGCATTTAGGAAGTACTGTTTTTGAAGATCGAATTAATTTATCAAGCGGCCAATAAAAAGAAAATTTATAATACAGAGTTGTAAAATCTTGAAACCAACTTTCAAACAAAATATAAATAATGGAAATAACTATTAAATTACAGGAATAACGAACTCATGAATTTGTAAGAAAATTTCGGCAATTTCATAGGTAAAGACCTATTATAATCTCACACTGATTGTCGGGGCGGGGTGAGCTAACCGATTTCGGTGGTAGGGGGTGAGTTTCCATTCTAAACGTCTGTACCATTATATATTCTGTAGTTATGATACTTTATCATCTTAAAATACTGAATCATCTTTCACAGAGAGGTTGGGTGTGTGACTACGCCAGTAATGTCCCAACAGCGCAGTCAATATTTTACGTGGGATCCGTGTTTGGAGGTATTATCTTTGGATGGATAGCTGATTGCTATGGCAGAGTACCTGCTTTAATAGGTAAGCTTTTTTATAATGTTCACATCAATATGACTTTAACTCACCTGATGGTAAGCTATAGGTAAAGTCTCAGGAATGGGGGTCACCATTATAGACACTGATAATGTTACAATGGTGGCTCTCAGCTGACGGCCTCATCAGATGCTTTTTGACGCCCCGCTTAAAGGACCCGGGAATGGGGGAAGAAGGAAACACGTATGGTGTACCCCCCCGACCGGCCAGCGGGGGTGGTTATGTCGTGCATCGACTAAAACCGCACGGTGTCCTCCCCAAGTATCCGTTGCCGGGCACCCCGGGTAAGCCCTCGAAAGGATAACCCCAGGGTTGCCGGCGGACTTTGGCTGCCACCGCGGCCTCGCCTGGTGGGGTCGGGTTTTATCCCGCTTCGGTGAGTTGGCAGGCGTGTGTAGGGCACACACGACACGCCTCCGCCACGGCCTGCTGTAAGGACGGCTAGTCGGCCAACTGCCGTCCTGTTAATGTATTCCAAGTCTTTATGTTGCGGCAAAGAATTATTATTACATTTTTTTATTATTTACTTCAGTATAACTTAAGATAAACATAGGTAACTTATAGGAAAAATTAGTAACTAGTATGCAAGACTAATTATCATTAATCTTACACTTACAACACAATGGAGTCATAACAATAAACATAGTAAATAAAGATCATTGAGCTGAGTGAGACGAAGTCGAGCGAAAGCTCCTCATACCAGACTTCAGGATTTTCTTTGTCACAGGTCTCCTCCTAAACTACTAATCCAATCAGAACCAAATTTGGCATGATTAAAGAGGTCAATCAGAGGTAGGTTTATGGATATATTTTGAATAAATTAATGCGACCACAGAGGAATGATTACCGTTAAAAAAAATCCGCTCCCGCAGGGGGAACGCACAGGTAGATTTCGTGAAGCAATTAATATTATTTTATATAGAGAACTACAGACTTTAAACAATACTTCTTCTATGACCCACGCCGAGCGCATTTTTAACATGTTTAATTTTTTTTTCTCGAAAACGGTAACTTTTAGCGTAAAACTTTTCAGACATTTATTTTAGACTTTAAAATGGCCTATCGATTAAAAATGTTTCCGACACCAAGAATGTTCACCGGTTAGAAATTATGATTTTTTTCCCGAAAAATTTTGGTTTTTCCCCCTCCACTTTTAGTTAAAGATTTAATCTTGTAGGTTTATAATTAAAAGTTGTTGGTATTCATGTATACTATGGGATAAAATTAGAACGGTTCGAATATCTTTCATGGAACGTGAAATTTTGAGGAAAAACTGATTTCACAAAAAGTGAGGCCCTACCGTCCCCTTAGGCCGGATTCCACCCGTTCACGAACTTAAACTAAGTTTACACCCAAGCAATTTTTGACCGCAGTTTGAAAGCGATCGGGGCATAAATGCGACCGTGAGAGTGCCGCAAATTTTGAGAAGTGGAACCATACATACACATATATATATACATATATATATATATAAACTTTTTGACCAGTGGTCATTTCGGACTCAGGGGGTCATAACTAGACCTCCTATGAAGAATTTTTTTTAAAATTCGACAGTAGTCAAGAAACCAATAGGTAGATCGATTTCATCGAAATCTACCTAAAATTCCAGATGGAATTACATAATAACCGCTCGAGACACTGTGACCAAACTTTACACGCTCAGAAAGCATGTCCAGAGTTGTGACTTTCAAAAAGAATTTTCAAAATCGGACTTGCCACGAAGGAATGATCACTGTTCAAAATTTTCAAAATCTGATTCCGCAATAGCGGTCAAATCTATTGGACAAGAATCACGATGTCTCACTCAGCTCAACATTGCAAGCAGCGATTCGCCTTGCAGACCTAGTAATATTCAATGTACTTGCTAGTGGCTAAATACGATAGTTCGAATATGCAGCAGTTCGAAAACGTGCGATTCTATTTTTTTATAATTGGATTTTTTTAGTAACAAGGACAAAGTATAAGTGTAAATAAGTATGTTTATCCGCATTCTAGAACCCAAAGCTAGTTGAACTAGGCTTTCTTTGGGTCTAGAGAGCGCTGTGTAGAATATAGAATATTTATTCTTTTTTTAACATGATTTTTTAACAACTATAAGTCGCTCAACTCTCTCTGTGAATGATGCTCAGATGCAAATCAACATATGGTTAACATAACTACATAACATAACTTCACGTCTGTATCCCTGAAGGGGTAGGCAGAGGTGTATTAGGTTAAGGCCCAATGTAATAGGGGGCGAGCCTATTGCCATCTACAGGGCACATTGTTTATTGGGTAAAAAGCTAAGCCAAAGCTCTTCCCCATTTATGGTCTAGTCCTATTATTTTCTTTCAGGTCTTAACTTACTCGCTGGCCACGGGTGTAGCAACGATATCAACATAACACATAACATAACTTCACGCCAGTATCCCCGAAGGGGTAGGCAGAGTTGTATTCCACACCCACGATTCGCTAGATATGTTTAGGGCCCAATGTATCAGCACTTAAGTTTATTCTAAAGACGTATATGATATATCGGAAAATTTCGAATATCTGGGACGTGTCTAGGTGGCTCAGTTGGTCAGAGCATTCCCCCTGTAAGGGACTGGTCGCGGGTTCGAGTCCCGTCCTAGATGTTCTCTTTTTCCGATCTAAATCTTTAGAATAAAGTAAGCATACAAAATGCTTAAAAATTTAATTGGACTTAAGTTTATGTCATATTATGGTGTGAATTGTACACGCCTCTAATTGGTCTACATATAAGAAATATATTTACTCTGTTTTATATTAAGACAATGTTGCAATGACAAGAAATTGTTGGTGTGTCTAAATAAATAAATAAATGTAATAGGGGGCGAGCTTATTTCCATCTAACGGGCACATTACTAAACGAGCAATAATAACTTTTTTTTTTTTTGTTTACGGCAAAGATATCACAAGCATGAAAAATTATGGCTCTACCACATTCATTCTTTCATCATCATATCAGCCGTAGGAAGTCCACTGCTGAACATAGGGCTCCCGCATCGACTTCTATTTCGACCGGTCTGTAGCGGTCTGCATCCACCGAGTCCCTGCTTTCTTTGCTAGGTCGTGTGTCCACCTTGCGGGAGGCCTTCCTACGCTGCGCTTGCCGTCATGTGGTCTCCACTCAAGGACCATTCATGCTTTAGTTCAATTGTTTGCTTACAGCAAATAACTTGGTCGCTGGCGTCGGTGGCGTCGCAACTATCTTCACTACGACAGTGTGGGACTTCATCCTCTGCAGGTTTCTCGTCGGTTTGTCCTTCAACAGCTGCTTCATGATTCTGTACGTCTTGGGTAAGTCCTGCTAATATTATAAGTATGAAAAATTGTTAAGGTATTTGGATGTTTGGATGTTTGTTACTCAATCACCCTCTAACGGCTAAACGGATCTGGCTGTAATTTTGTACAGGGAAAGATTATAGTCTAAAATAATAGATAAGCTATCTTCTGCTATTCTTATCCCTGGAATAGGTTCCCATGGGTTGCGGGAACGTGAAAGGAATTCCACGGGCGGAGAACTTTGAGCTAGTAATAAATAAATATTCTCCGACATTCTACAAGCGCTATCTAGACCCAAAGTAAGTATAGCTTAACTAGCTTATGTTATAGATATTTGAAGCGTCGGTAGCTCAGTGGTTAAGGAGTCGACCCTACGATCGAGAGGTCCCGGATTCGAATCCTAGCCATTGCACTACTGACGTGAACCCACTCCTAACACAAACAATTAAGCTTAGCTGGAGGGGTTAGGGGGAATATTAGTAATTTCGGTTACTAAAATTCTTAAAAAAAATAGTTTCTAGATTGCGGATATACATACTTAGATACATATTATTTTGTAAATACATACATATTATGCATAGAAACACCCAGACTAATACAAATATTCATATTCATGCATATTCGCACTGAGCGAGAATCGGACTCGCGAGCTCTGACTTAGCAGTCGAACGCTCTACCGTTCACTAGTATATAAGTATATTTATCCGCATTCTGGAACCCATAACACAAGCTAGTTAAACTATGCTTACTTTGGGCCTAGAAAGCGCAATATAGAATGTCATAGAATATTTATTTATTTAGATTTCAGAGCACAATAGAACCAAGACTATTAATATTACTATTTAATCCTAATCAATTGTTGATAATTCCCCTTTTTTCCAGTTCTTGAATATGTAGGGGTTAAGTACCGTACCTTGGTGGCGTGTCTAACCCAGGCATTGTCGTATACTATTGCAACCGCAGGATTCCCTTGGATGGCGTATTATATTGCTGACTGGCGGATTCTATCCTGGATTACTGCAATACCAATGTTCCTTGTATTGTTGGCACCTTGGGTTTTACCAGAAAGTGTTCAGTGAGTTTCATCTATCTTTGTTGTTGCAAATTACTTGTACATGTAAATAATAAAAAAACGGCCAAGTGCGAGTCGAACTCGCCCATGAAGGGTTCCGTAGCAGCAAGTAAAATTTTTATATTTGAGTTGATTGAATGAAAGGTAAATTGCGGTTTACGATTTATGACGTATTAAAAAAAGTACTTACTAGATCTCGTTCAAACCAATTTTCGTTGGAAGTTTACATGGTAATGTACATCATGTATTTTTTTTTAGTTTTATCATTCTCTTATTTTAGAAGTTACAGGGGGGGAGGGGACAGTTTCAGTTCTAAGTATGGGGAACCCCCAAAATTAATTGTTTTTTTTCTATTTTTAGATATGTCATAGCCAGACGAATCTATAAGGGTTCCGTTTTTTGCCATTTGGCCACGGAACCCTAAAAAGTATACTTGGGTTATGTTAAATGAGCGATTCTAAACGTGAGAATATTTTTTTTGGAATTCTTGTCTGATTGTTCGTGATGGACGCAAAAAGTACTGAACAGATTTCGATGTGTTTTTTTTTGTTATATAGGGTCTTAGTCAGACTTAAAATCTGCCGCATCATTAATTACAATTGGTTAAGTAGAATCGGATATATGACCACAAACGATAACCGACCCGACCTCTAGTTTAAAAATAATATTTATATTTTACCTACATCTATTTCATAACATCCATTTTACCAGGTGGTAGAAATTTGATGACACAAATTTGTCACAAAATTCGGCCGGGTGGGTACCACCGTGCACGATTGCGAAAAACCCTCCATAGTAATCCAATTTCGGTTTGATTGCGTTCAGGGGTCAGCAAGTGCATAGCCGGGCAGGGGGATTGTGGTCGCAGCACTAGTGGGACCGGTGGGTGTCACGCGGTGCTGCGACGGCAATCCTCTTCTGATGAGGCCGTCAAGCTGAGTGCCACCATTGTTAACATGGTACGTGTATGTAATGGTGACTCTCTTTCCTGAGACTTTACCTTCAGGTGAGGTTAAGTCAAATTGACGTGTCCTAAAAAAAAAACATCATCTGAGCGCCAACCCTGGTTATATCCAAAACTTGCATTTTGGAGTCCAGTTTCATCTCATTCTACCTTAGAATGTAGTCAGGGCGTATTTGTCGGAGAGAGCTGTCATCTACCCAACCGAGGCCGGTCTCGGTCGGATGTCGTGCGGTGTTCCACAGGGATCGGTCCTGGGGCCGCTCCTGTGGATCATCGGATAACCTCGACAGACACGCTCGAGATGGCGTGCGGTGCGACGTACTGCGAGGCGACTTTGAAGTCCACGACTGCGGTCGCCTAAGTGGCTCGGCTTAAAAAGAAGGCCCTGTTCTGTCATGGACCTCGAAGCAAACCAACTGAGGGATCCAATCTCATAGTTGGAGGTACTCCCATCGGCATCAAGCCCCAAATAAGATATTTGGGGCTCGACGGCCAATGGGACTTGAACCCAAATTGAAGGGCACAGCCAACGCTCTGGTGCGGCTGCTACCCAACATGAGGGGGCCCGATGATTCCTGCAGGAGACTCTACAGGGGATCGTGCGGTCTTATATGGGTTCCCAATCTGGCCAGAGACCCTGAAAGCCAGACATGTGCGGATGCTGTGCACTCCGCAGCGGGTGATGTCCAACAGGGTCATCAGGGGGTACCGCACGATCTCCTTCGAGGCGGCGAGTCTCCTTGCCGGAACTCCACCATGGGACCTGGAGGCGTGAGCTCTCTCATAACTATATTTTTTTTAATCTAACACTATGGTCAAAAGTAGGCCAGAAAACCTCCTATTTCTGGCATTTTTTTTGACTGATATGAAGCTATAACAGTGAGATGACTCTTTTTTCTTTCGTACAGAAATCGAGAGGCGAGAACCCTCTCGTAACTGTTAATTCGATTCTTATAATATCGTTTTCGTGTTTTTAAAAGTTTTGCGGAATGATGATTATGATGACTCCCTTGACTTATTTTCAGATGGTTAGTAAGTAGAGGGCGCATCGACGAAGCAGTAATAGTCCTCAAGAAGTTTGAGGTCGTTAATGGAAGGAAGATTCCTGATGATGTTTTGAACGAATTTACTGTGAGTTCTGCTTTACCCATTTTTGTCCATTATCGTTTATTTCCGTGCGGAAATCCCTTCGGGTACCCCCGCTGGGCAGCGGAGGATATGTCGGACTTGAACAGACTTTACTGTTCTCTATAAAGACGAGATCTTCAAGAAATAGGTCTAATGTCGACAATATCGTAGGGTTTTAGTTAGACACCAATGTAACAGCGTCGATGTGGTTTTAATATGGTACTAAGTTATCAGTATGAAAAGGTTGCTTTTAGTTTAGTTTAGTTTGCTCTACCAATCATTATATGATGAAGATAGAAAGAAATGTTCATTTTCGCTCGCTCGATAGATGAAAATAGGCTCGCCCCCTATTACATTCGCACCTAAACATAACTGGCGAATCGTGGTTGTGTAATACATCTCTGCCTACCCCTTCGGGGATATAGGTGTGAAGTTATGTTATATGTTATTAGTAGATATGTTAGTGAACTACGTTGTGGGCGTAGCTGCGTCCACCCCGATCTAATGGTCAATAATGGATTTATTAAATGTCAGTGTGTCGTGTATACCGCCCGATCGGCATACATGTTACTTATGTTATGTTAGAAGATCAAAATAAAACATATATTTGATAGTAAAACTGATTGATTGATTGAAAATTGGAAGATGTTTTCTAGTGAAGTTAGGCCAATCCATTATGACGTTAAGGAACAGAATAGACAATGAGAAACTTAAAAAAAAGTACAGACGTTAGGGTTCATCACAAATTTAGTGCAATCACATTGATGATTGAAAATTACATCAAATATTTGAATACTCTTATGTATATTTGTAGCTCAGTTGGTCAGAGCGTTCCCACTTTAAGGGTCAGGTCGCGGGTTCAAGTCCCGTCCTAGATGTTCTCTTTTTCCGATCTAAATCCATAGGAAAAGATTGCATACTAATTGCTTAAAAATTTGATTGACTAAAATTTTTGGCCAATCCGTTATGGCTTCAGAAGAAATCCACCAGTATCTGTCAATTAAAACACCTTTTCTTGTTTCACAGGCCGTTTGCAACAAAGTCAGCAGTTTGGAGGAGAAGCAGTCCATCATGGAAATGTGCAGGAGTAGAGAATTGCGTAAAGCAGTGCTCTGTTTGGTTCTGTTGTTCATGGGAAATGGAATGGTCTTCGACGGGCTGACGCGTATGTCTGATGCGTTTGGCCTGAGTTTCTTTGCTGTCAATAGTTTTTTTGGAATTTTCGAATTTGTATCCTTTTTCGTTGTGATTATTTTCCTTGATAGGTACGTATCAATATATATTAAGTAAATTATAGACAGTTAAAAGATAAAAGAGTATAAATGACAATGATAGTTGAAAGGAAAATCATTTTGCTATAATTGTTTATGATGTCGTTTGAGAACATTTTTCTTTGAAATGGCGATGTTTCTCAAGACGTTTTGTCTATTAACCGTCGATAAAAGTAAATGACAATAAAATTATAGTCGAAAGGAAAATTACTTTGATGTAATTGTTTATGGTGTCGTTTGAGAACATTTTTTTTGCAATGTCGCAACAGATCGCCATGGAGCAGAGATAGACAAAAAAAAAATGTCGATGTTTCTTAAGACTCTATTAACCATCGATAAGTGTCACGTCGCGTCCCGTTATGTTACGTCACTCCATGTTATATTTCTGTTTTGTTTTTTTTTTTTAGATTGGGCAGGAGGAATTCGGCATCGGTTTCCTCATTCATAACGGCTATTGTGATGTTAATCGCCATTTTCGTGCCTATAGGTAAGGTTTCAGTTTTTAATGATTTAAAAGTTTGTTTCTTTTTTTTATATATTTATTTAGTGCTTCAAATTGACTGCACCCCGCCTGATGATAAGCTGAGGTTAAGTCCAGAGATAGATTATAGTTTGGAATAGCATATATGCTACTTGGATCGGAATCAGGATCAGAAGGCCAACAGTACCAAGGGTACCATGAATCCCGCCATTGGGCCCGAAGATGACACATGACAGTTCATTCGGCCTAAACCCTAAACGACCTGAAACCGCAAAATTCGAACTTTTGACAGCCCGCCAAAAAGAGATAAAATGAAAATATATTAAATTTTATATAATCTATCTCCATACAAACAAACAAAATTAAAGTATCTGTTTGTAACGTTAAAGTAACAGGTTTTCAATAAAATCCCTTTGTCTGTATGCGCGCGATGGACGCAAAAACGACGGAACAGATTTTGATGCGTTCTTTTCAATTAGCAAGGTCTTAGTCAGACTTAATATCTGTCGTATATTTGAATGCATAGAACCGGAGATGTAATATATGACCAAAAGTTGCAATAAACGGCATCCATGCGGGCGGTGAGAGCATATAAAAATACGTTACACCGACTTATCAAAACAATAAAAGTAATGTAATTTGCAACTCTATAAGGACTATTGACCTGAAACTGACTAAAAACTATGACAAGTATTACCTACTAAATTAAAGTACCTCTATTTTCGTGCGGTAATCCCCTCGGATACGCCCCCGCTGGCCAGCGTGGGCTAACCGCCCCGTCGGCCTTGAACCGACTTAAAACGAACGCCGTCTCGTGTTAAAGTACCTTTTTTTTTTTTTGCGGAAATCCCTTCGGATACCCCCCCGCGTGCCAGCGGGGGTGGTTATGTCGGGCTTGAACCGACTAAAACCGATTGAAAATAACAGGTTGTGTTAAGGTAAAAACATTACAAAAACATTACAAAACATTACAAATTAAAGTACGAATGCGCCTAAGTATTGCCGATAACACCGGTAAAAACCTTAGAGGGGTGCGACTGGTTGGATCACCTCCAAGTTTGGTGCACCCTGGGCAACGTGGGCGATGACGCATCATTGATTGCTCCTCTGGAGTAGCTGGCGTCAACGTCAACGGCCAAGAGTCTGACCAACCGGCCCTTTTCAGGGCCAGCTGACCCCAATGCACGAGGGGGTCGGGGCATGGCGGGCCTGCAAGGCCCGCGGGGAGGGGTGGTCGCTCCAGGTACCCCTCTGCTGTTATCAGAGGGGACACTGCGAATGGCCCAGGGTCAGTCGGAGTGCGAGGGATATGCTCTATGGGTAACTTTACACCCCGGCGTCTGTAGACCCGAGACGGTGTGCGGTTTTAGTCGGTTCAAGCCCGACATAACCGCCCCCGCTGATCGGCGGGGGGGTATCCGAAGGGATTTCCGCACAATAAAAAAAAAAAATTTAAAAATTTTCAGTTCAATTAACCTCTTTTTGTTAGATAAGTATTTTGAATTTGATTGTTTTTTTTTTGTTTTTATTTATTTATTTAGGTCCACCAACAACTGTTTACATTCACACCAGTATACATGACAATATAAATATATAACAAGTCTTAATGTAACAGTTACTTAAATGTAGACATAACATGCAAAAAAGTGACATTGGAAGAGAAGCTTACATACATTGCAAAGTCAGTAACAAAGGTTTTCAGAACAAAAATAGATAAGATAGGATTATTTTTTGTACATATTCATTGATATCAGAAATAAGTTAAGCCAGTTCTGACAAGGAGCCGTAAACTGACTTTTGCAAGCGATATGAGTGGAAGTGGATATCAACAAGATGGCTGCAACTATTTATCTTATGAACAACAGAATACATTATCATTACTTCAAGTGTAGTATATTATTTGCAGTAAATCTTATTATCAATACAAGTTGTAAACAAAACCATTGTAATTATACTGGTGATTAAGAAAAGAGTGGCCTTTCTTATTGCCAGACTAGCTGTTGTCCGCGGCTTCATATGCGTAGAGTTCTGATCCCGTGGGAATATCGGATGAAAAGTAGCCTATGATATTCAGGGATAATGAGGCATTCTAATAGTGGAAGAATTTTGGAGATCGGTTCAGTAGTTTCAGAGTTTATTGATTACAAACAAACAAATCTTTCGTCTATGTAATATTATAGCTGGCCCACCCCGACTTCGCCCGTGGCGCATATCGAACCACCAGTGCACCCTATTAACCCATATGCCATATATTAGTTTGTCATATAATGTAAAAAAGCCGCGGTAGCCTAGTGGTATGGGTAATGGACTGCTGAGATGAGGTCTCGGGTTCGATCCCAGGTTTACCATGGCACACACCAATGACTTTTCGATGCTTTTCGAAGTTATGTGTGTATTTATCGCAGGTTTATAAGTGCCCGGTTAATGGCAATAGGCTCGCCACCTATTACATTGGGACCTAAACATAAACTGGCGAAATGTGGGTGCTAGCACCTCTGCCTACCCCTTCGGGGATATAGGCGTGAGTTTATGTTATGTTATGTCATATAATGTATGTGAATCTGCCGGATTTGTTGACATTTATAAACAAATAAATATTCTAGGACATTCTAACAGCGCTTTCTAGACCCAAAGTAAGCATAGTTTAACTAGCTTGTATTATGGGGTCCAGAACGCGGAAAAACATACTTATATACTTTTTTTTGCAACTACATACATATTATACATAGAAACACCCAGATCAATGCAAATAGACATATTCATGCATACATATATTTGCACTGAGCGGGAATCGAACCTGCGGCCTCTGTCGTAGCAGTCAAATACATAACCGCTACGCCACAGAGGCCGTTTACATTTATGGTTACTGCGCTGGTCCCTTAGGTAGTAATCACAAAACCACTTTCGAATGATCGCCACATCAGATAAGCTGTTCCTTAGTCTCTTCTTCATCGGGAAACCAATCCCAGTTTATGTTTTTTTTAAATAATATTAATAATCGAAATTACTAATATTCCCCCTAACCCCTCCAGCTAAGCTAAATTGCTTGTGTTAGGAGTGGGTTCACGTTGGTAGCGTAATGGCCAGGATTCGAACCCGGGATCTATCGATCGTAGGGTTGACTCCTTAACCACTAAGCTCGCACTTTGGAGCCCGAGGTCTACTTCCCTGCTCCTCCTTTTATTGGTTTGTTTCGGCTTTTATGGGAACGACTGTCGTCTTACCTCTTAACCCAAAGAGCAAAGCCCGTGCAGAGCCTCGCCCATCAATCATGAGGTGAGGTTGGCTTGGATACCGAAGATCTTGGTTTAGTTGTAAGTTTTTTTCGTGCGGAAGTTCCCTCGGATACCCCCCCCCCGGCCAGCGGGGGCGGTTATGTCGGGCTTGAACCGACTAAAACCGCACGCCGTCTCGGGTCTTCAAACGCCGGGGTGTAAGGTTGCCCATAAAGCATATCATATATGGGTAATGGACTGCTGAGATGAGGTCTCGGGTTCGATCCCAGGTTTACCATGGCACACACCAATGACTTTTCGATGCTTTTCGAAGTTATGTGTGTATTTATCGCAGGTTTATAAGTGCCCGGTTAATGGCAATAGGCTCGCCACCTATTACATTGGGACCTAAACATAAACTGGCGAAATGTGGGTGCTAGCACCTCTGCCTACCCCTTCGGGGATATAGGCGTGAGTTTATGTTATGTTATGTCATATAATGTATGTGAATCTGCCGGATTTGTTGACATTTATAAACAAATAAATATTCTAGGACATTCTAACAGCGCTTTCTAGACCCAAAGTAAGCATAGTTTAACTAGCTTGTATTATGGGGTCCAGAACGCGGAAAAACATACTTATATACTTTTTTTTGCAACTACATACATATTATACATAGAAACACCCAGATCAATGCAAATAGACATATTCATGCATACATATATTTGCACTGAGCGGGAATCGAACCTGCGGCCTCTGTCGTAGCAGTCAAATACATAACCGCTACGCCACAGAGGCCGTTTACATTTATGGTTACTGCGCTGGTCCCTTAGGTAGTAATCACAAAACCACTTTCGAATGATCGCCACATCAGATAAGCTGTTCCTTAGTCTCTTCTTCATCGGGAAACCAATCCCAGTTTATGTTTTTTTTAAATAATATTAATAATCGAAATTACTAATATTCCCCCTAACCCCTCCAGCTAAGCTAAATTGCTTGTGTTAGGAGTGGGTTCACGTTGGTAGCGTAATGGCCAGGATTCGAACCCGGGATCTATCGATCGTAGGGTTGACTCCTTAACCACTAAGCTCGCACTTTGGAGCCCGAGGTCTACTTCCCTGCTCCTCCTTTTATTGGTTTGTTTCGGCTTTTATGGGAACGACTGTCGTCTTACCTCTTAACCCAAAGAGCAAAGCCCGTGCAGAGCCTCGCCCATCAATCATGAGGTGAGGTTGGCTTGGATACCGAAGATCTTGGTTTAGTTGTAAGTTTTTTTCGTGCGGAAGTTCCCTCGGATACCCCCCCCCCCGGCCAGCGGGGGCGGTTATGTCGGGCTTGAACCGACTAAAACCGCACGCCGTCTCGGGTCTTCAAACGCCGGGGTGTAAGGTTGCCCATAAAGCATATCCCACAAGGTATTGCCGTCAAGGTAGGGGCTACCATTTTAGGATCGTCAGCATCTGGGATGAAGGCCCATATCTTCTGGACTTCACCCTAGCTTCTCACCATCCAGCGGGGTGCAATCAATTGACGGAACGAATATAAAAAAAAGAAAAGCCCCGACTGACCCTGAGCCATCTCCGGTTTCGAGATGGCCCCCTCGGGTTTGGGAACCGCGGTGTCACCGTCTTGCCCCGGCTTGGGGGAGGGGCGCTAGTCGCCCCGTCGTCCCGGCCTGCTTCTGCTGGGGTGACAGGCGGCCTCACCTGTCACCCCAAGGCCTGCGCTCATGGAGGATGGAGGTCGTTAAGCGGGTTTAGTTGTACTTTTTTTTTTTTTTTTTTATCGTGCGGAAACCCCTTCGGATACCCCCCCCCGCCGGTCAGCGGGGGCGGTTATGTCGGGCTTGCACCGACTAAAACCGCACGCCGTCTCGGGTCTTCAGACGCCGGGGTGTAAGGTTACCCATAGAGCATATCCCTCGCACCCCGGCTGACCCTGGGCCATCTCACCACTAACAGCATCGCTCATCCTGTCTCCTCTGAAAGCAGAGGAGTATGGAGAGCGATGTGTTCCCGCCACGTTGGGTATTGGCCGACGATCAATGCCAACCCTATGAAGGGGTGAAGGGGAAGCCATTGACCGCCGCCCAGGGTGTACCGGCCGCTCCGATTCCGTTCCCCCCGGACTGCAGCGGGATCGGAATCGGAGCGACACTCGAGGAGGTTACCCAACACACACCCCTATGGGTTTAGTTGTACCTAAGCGTAGTCTAAAAATGATTGCCACCATTAAGGTGCTAACAATAATCTATATTACGAGTAAACTGGTGATCTCCAGTTTCTCGGCCTCAATAGATACTTTTTCTCGCTACGTTTAAAGATACGTTTAAAGAAGTGGCGATAGCCCAGTGGCGTACGTAACGGACTGCTGAGACGAGGTCTCGAGTTCGATCCCCAGTCGCCCCGGGCACACACCTCTGACTTTTCACAGTTATGTGTGCATTAATAAATGTTAATTATCGCTCGCTTAATAATGTGCCTGGTAGATGGCAATAGGCTCGCCCCCTATTACATTGGGACCTAAACATAACTGGCGAATCGTGGGTGTTTAATACACCTCTGCCTACCTCTTCGGGGATACAGGCGTGAAGTTATGTTATGTTATGGTGTGTTATGTTATGTTACGTTACGTTACGTTACGTTACGTTACGTTACGTTACGTTACGTTACGTTACGCTACGCTACGCTACGCTACGCTACGCTACGTTACGTTACATTACGTTACGTTACTTTACGTTACGTTACGTTACGTTACGTTACGTTACGTTACGTTACGTTCGTTATGTTATGTTTAAATAATATACTTGAAGGACATATTGTTTTGAACTTTACACTTTTGTAGGGATTCCTCAAACAGTACTAGCCATAGCGTCAAGATTCTTCATCGCTACGTGTTACACAGTAATCGTACAATGGGGTGCTGAGATCATACCGACGCCATTTCGAGCCACAGGAATGTCCATCTTATACATGAGTGCCTTTGCTGCCAACATATTATCACCTTTTGCGGCTTATTCGGTAAGTTTTGTTCACCATTCTACAGGTAGTCATCATCATCGAAGCGTCGGTAGCTTGGTGGTATAGGAGTCGACCCTATGATCGAGAGATCCCGGGTACGAATCCTGGCCATTACACTACTGTCTTGAACCCACTCCTAATACAAGCAATGAAGCTTAGCTGGAGGGGTTAGGGGGAATATTAGTAATTTCGGTTACTAATATTCATTAAAAAATATGATGTCAAAAAGTGTTTCTTGGGCCTCGGTCGGAATCGGTCTCAGTCTTGATGAAGTCAAAGACCACTCATTAGACGAACGCGCCACCAAGATTGTTAAGTATAGTGTGAAATTAGCGCTTCTATATTTGTTGTCTTACGATCAGGTCACGTGTTTACTGACGCGAGTTTAACCTTTTTTGCCTATTACAAAAAAGTGCACAACGCCGCTAAAGAAGTTTTCACTTCAAAACAACATCTTAGCGTAGTCTGGTTGCATCTGAGACTTTCAACTGGAAACAACAGATTCGCTTTCTTATCCTCGTTTTGATTTCAGTTTACGGCTTTTACGGGAGCAATTACCGTCTGATTTCTTGACCTCGAGAGGAAAAGCGACGCCAGAGCCTCGTTCGTTAGTCAGTAGGAATACCGGTTAGCAGTTGACGCTGACATGTGCCTCCAAAGAGCTCTTGTGGCAGCAGATTTCAGGCGACTGAATTCAGCGGAAGACACACTAAGTATGTAAGACAGATATAAGTGGGCAGACAAGCCAGGGTAGACCTCGCAGGACAAAATTAATTAAGTATTGAAAAAACGGCACTCAAAAGCCCTTGAAACCAGCGGGCTTGCATGAAAGGTTTAATGACAGTAGAGGAAGCGCGTGAAGTGTGTGTGGAGGAAAGGGATGTGATGTTCCTCCAACACAAATCCTTCGACCAGGGAAGGTGATCGCGCCTGGCGGGCTGCGGCCCAACGGTTGTCGTTAAGATGTTGTATAGTATATATGTTATAACAGCGCGAACTTCACTTTCACGATTCAGGACCGGTAGTGACGTAGTAGTATCGAAGGAGTTCAACTTGTTGACACTAGATGGCGATGGGTATATGTGGTATCGCCACATGTGTAAAGACAGAAGCAGATAGCGGGCTGTTGTCTCTGCCTACCCTGGGGGGTAAAAGGCTTGAGTATGTGTATGTAAGTATGTATTAAAGTCACTTCGACGAATTACTTAAGGGTTTCACTGATTTTATGTTTTCCAGAGGCGTCTATGGAGCCTGTTGCCGTTGGTGATATTTACTGTAGTAGCGTTTCTTGTGGCGGGCGTCTCGCTGATGCTGCCTGAGACCAAGGGCCTGCCGTTACCGCAGACCAGAGCCGATGGCGAAAGAATCGTCAATGAGCACTCTTTATGCCGGCAAGTTTTACATCTTAGTAATATTACCTATACATGTGAAAGTTTGTTACTGAATAAGGCTCTAACGGCTGAACGGACCTGCTTGAAATTTCAGAGTCAGAATTCCACGCGGCCAACAGCTAGTTTCTTATAATTCTACTGAGGTACCGCTAGGGTACCCGGGCGGTGGGGTGCCAAGGACACTCCCCCCCCCCTCCGGGGCAAGATGGGGACACCGTGGTCCCGAGGGGGCCATCTCGAAACCGGAGATGGCCCTGGGTCAGTCAGGGTGCGAGGGAAATGCCTTATGGGACCTTACACCACGGCGTCTGAAGACCCGAGAAGGTGTGCGGTTTTCCTCGGTTCAAGCCCGACATAACCACACCCGCTGGCTGGCGGGGAGGTATCAGAGCGGATTTCCGAGCGAAAAAAAAAGGTACTGCTAGGGTGATTGCCCAGCATGGCTGGAGCGGTGGCATAACGCTGCAGTCCTTAGTGCTGTTCATGGATTGTGGTTTCCTTTTGCGACGGTGTGATGGGCGTTAAAGAATCGGCGGAAATGGTACAGGGGAGGTGTAGCATTACCTTGCCGCATAACCATATCGGGTACAGGAGATCCCAGAATACTCGCTGGTATCCATAAGCGTGAGTTTGGGGGCAACCGTTTGAGCTGGCCGTGTATCAAAATCCAAAGCAATTCAAAGCACTTTGATGTCCGTAGTCGGCTATTCTTCTGATGTAGCTTATTTCAGCTTTTATGAGAACAACTGCCGTCTGACCCCACAACTCAGCCTCGACATTAGCAGGTGCAGGCTCGCAGTTAAGGCTGACTTGTCCAGTTGTATCCAAAGGGCGCTAGCTAACTACTACTACTTTGTACATACTCTTTTTTAGGATGTAAATATTTTATATTATATAATTTTGTTTATATAAAAAGTAAATACAATATTCTAAAACGTTAGTAAATACGAGACTTGGATTTATAAAAAAAAAATAAGTCACAATCTTAATTTTTTTTTCATTTTTAGGAAGACGAAACATGCTGAAGTGAAGACGTCGAAGAACACTCAGAAATATTAAATCACAATTGAGTAACTACTACTTAAAGTGAACCTATGTACGTTTTTATAGTATTAAATGTTGTCAAAGTACCAGTGGCAGTCAAAACTAAGCGGATATATTTCTCATAGTATAAGAAAAAAATCCTACTAGGAACTATGAAATACTCATAGGGGGAGGGGGGGTAACCTGGGTGATTACCGCAAAAAAAACCACAAAATGATGTGTCATTATATACTGTGATATAGGCGGAGACAAAACTAAAAAAATCAAAGATCATCAAAATCGATCTCAGGAATGAGGGGATCTCACCAAAAATGCTACAATTGTGGCTCAGTTTGATGGTCTCGCTAGGTGCTTTTCATGCCCTGCTTAAAGGACCCGGGATAGTAGGAAGAAGCAAATATTTGTGCAGAAAAGAATGGCAAAGAAACTGATTGGTTCTTGATGGCATTTTTTGCGCCATATAATGGGAGACACCTCAGTCATGCACGTATATTTCTGTTTAGGAAAAGAGAGGGAGATATCATCGGAACACTCGTCATATCCGGTGCCACAACCCAGTTCGTTTACAAATATTATTTAAGTAATAAAAAGGCGTTAGTTACGGCTCGATTGCCACCATTGGCAATAATAAATAATATATTAAATAAATAAAACTTATGTGCACACCTGTACTTTCATTTTTTTTCCTTAAAATATAACAAATGCGAATGAACACAAAAAAATTCTAGAGGTGTCGATTCGCACGCTTATTATAAATAGTTCTATTTCGGACCAATTCAACATGAACATGTCCCGTAATGAATCAGTAGATGAATGGGTTCGATGAAAAAAAAATTTTTGCGTTTCATGGAAATTTCGCTAAGTATGGGGGGGAGCCCCCAAAATTTATTGTTTTTTTTCTATTTTTGTGTGAAAATCTTAATGCGGTTCACAGAAAACATCTATTTACCAAGTTCCAACAGCATAGTTCTTCTAGTTTTGGAAAAAAGTGGCTGTGACATACGGACGTACAGACAGACAGACATGACGAATTTATTTTTTGCCATTTGGCAACGGAACCCTAAAAAGTGTCGATTCGCATGACTTCGCATGACATTGTAATGCGAACCGAGCACTAAGTCGTCGAGTTTGTAGGAACGAATATTGTGTATCCTGGTTTTAGTATTTTACTGTTTGGGATTAAATCTTATCACGTTCTCAGTAAAACTGGTGAAACAAAATAATTACAGTGTATTATTTTTCATTATCTCTGTCTATTTTTATTATGGAATAAGTAAGGTAATGATAAAAGTGGTTAGTAATAACAATGTTTGAAAATATGTTTTTTTGAAATAAAACTATTTTTAACGGATTCTATCGCGGTTTATTTGATGTTATTTTATATTTTACATTGAACCCGACGTTTCGGTTGCTTTTCAGCAGCCATGGTCACGGGGAGACTAAAGATGGTTGTTGTCTTGAAGTTTGAAGTGAAAGTTATCTCAAAGTACCCGAACTACGTTGAACTGGGTCCCAAGCTGGTGGTACATTCCAACCATCTTCTCTATTAAATAATGGAACCGCGATAGAATCCGTTAAAAATAGTTTTATTTCAATGTGTAACATTCGCGTAAACTTCCGACAATATCATGTTTTTTTGAATTAAAAAAGTTATAAATTACATAGTTCAACACGAATTTTGTCTTTAACAAGAGAATATGACGATAGATTCATCAAAAATTAGTTTAAAAAAATATATGGCCTGAAAATGTTTTCATATAAATTTAGCTCGGAAAAAGTGAACGTCGAGGTCAGGACTTGAACCCGCGAACCACCCCCGACCGACATAACCACCCCCGCTGGCCGGCGGGGCGGGTATCCGAAGGGATTTCCGCATGAAAAAAAAAAAAAAAGGATTTGATGACTTGTCGCGGGCTCCTTACAGGGGAATACTCTGAGCTACCAAGCTACTTGGACACGTCCTAGACTATCGGTCATTCTATAATTCGTCATTTTTGAAGATTGAAGCATGAAATTTCATACAAGTACGACTTTTCAGAAATAAATGAAAACGGTATCAGGGATTTTCAATATTTTACTACCAAAGGCTTCAAATAGGCGATGAAATTTTTGAAGTGAACATAACATAACATAACACATAACATATGTATGTATTACACACCCACGATTAGCCAGTTATGTTAAGGTCCCAATGTAATAGGCGTGAGCCTATTGTCATCTACCGGGCACATTATTAAGTGAGTGACAATTAACATTTATTACGAGTAATGCACACATAACTACGAAAAGTCAGAGGTGTGTGCCCGGGGCGACTGGGAATCGAACCCGAGACGTAAGTAACTAAACTAAGTACTACTAAAGTGAGTATTAAAAAGTTAAGAAGCACGAAATTTCAAACATGTAGCCACTTCTGGTTAGATTACTGCTGTATAGGCGTTTTTCAAAATTTCACCCCTAAGGGGGCAAATAAGAGATGAGCGGTTGTATGGAAGTCCGTTATATGGAAATGAAATTCAATATTAAGCTTATATTTGTTTACATTTACCATTGAACCTGTTAGGTGGCGGTGCAATCGGCTTATAGGTTTTTTTTACGAATTTAGCTCAGGCGAAGCCGAGTCCTTAGCCGCTAGTGTAGAAAAAACCTTGTTGGTACTGTTATAACGGTGGACGTATTATAAGTTAAATTAACCGTTGCAATACCTAACTGTTCATTTAGGTCACAGTAACGGTGCGGTATTCGGTATTATCAAAGTCGAATGAACTCTTCCTTATTGTACTCTACCTCTTCATAAATTTAAAAGCCAAATTAAAAGTAAACTCTGCCAAAAAGGCAACTATAAAATTCAAGACTATTTAGACGATAAACAAGCTTGGATATGAACTGTTTGCTCTCTCTCTATGCTACTCAAATGGAATATTGTACTTAGGTTAAGTAAATATGTTTGTAAATAGACCAAAAAAAAACACCTCCTTCGCGAGCATTACATGCTCGCTGAAGGGGGCTCCCTGGTACCTACCATCAGATTTTTTGTATCCTTTGGTGAGGTTCAAAGGTGTGGACAAGTGGACGTATACTTACACGTATTTGCTATTTGCGCTTATGCGTTAAGCGTGCGAATAAAGCGACGACAATCCTCTTCTGATGAGGCCGTCAAGCTGAGTGCCACCATTGTTAACATGGTACGTGTATGTAATGGTGACCCTCTTTACTGAGACTTTACCTTCAGCTTACCATCAGGCGAGGTGAAGTCAAATTGACGTGTCCTAAATATAAAAAATAAATAAGTAGAGACGAATGAGCCTGATCCCTCCACACTTCGTCGTATGCGGCCGAATAAGGGCCAAAGCGTCAGTACATAGCTCGACATAGAGTCGACCCTACGATCGAGAGGTACCGGATTCGAATCCTGGCCATTACACCACCGACGTGAACCCACTACTAACACAAGCAATTTAGCTTAGCTGGAGGGGTTAGGTTAGGTTAGGTTAATAGTTTCGGTTACTAATATTCTTTAGAAAAAAAACAAATAACAAAAAATCCGCATCCGCTTCCGCCTACCACGCCACTCCGACTATATTTGTACATTTAATAATGCAGCAACAATAAATTCATAATCTTATATGTCTAGATTGTATTTTCTTTCTGATTAGCACCTTATTACTTACATAGTAGGTCTTATATTACATGTTGACAATACATGTACACCATTATCTCGATAAATGCCATCATGGAAATATACTGAAGAAAATTATTTAGGAGGCTAGCTTTCATAACATAACTTCACGCCTGTATCCCCGAAGGTGTAGGCAGAGGTGTATTACACACCCACGATACGCCAGTTATGTTATGATTTGCGAGCCTATTGCCATCTACCGGGCCACATTATTACGCGATCGATAATTAACAATTATTAATGCACACGTAACTACGGAAAGTCAGAGATGTGTGCCCGGGGCGACTGGGGACCGAACTCGAGACCTCGTCTGAGCAGTCCGTTACGTACGCCACTGCTCTATCGCCACTTTCACTAAGCTAGCTTTCACCAGAGAAAATATGTTTTACTAAAGAGATTTCTCATGTATTAACCTGTCTTCAGTGAAAACCCGTTCAACTAAACTGGATTCTCATGCTTTATGTGGCAACTAGCAACCCACCCTCGCTTCGCTTTAATTTATATGAGTTTTTTAACTTAAATCCATCGTCATTTACAAACAATATTATAGCCTATATCCATGAGGCATAATGTACCTTTCAAATGGTGCAAGTTTTCTATTAGTATAATAAAATTGTAATGTTAAATGATCGATTCAGTAAACATTTTTTTTTGTTATTCTTATTTGTTTGTTCGCGACGGACGCAAAAACTACTGAACGGATTTTGATGCGGTTTTTTCTATTAGGAAGGTCTTGGTCAGACTTGAAATCTACCGTATGTTTGATTGCAATTGGTTAAGTAGAACCGGAGATATGATCAAAAAACGATAATCAACCGCCGGCATCAGATAGTTTTTCAATAAGTGCAGCGTTGCCGAAGGTTACCCCAAACTTTCAAACAAGCTCACAATATTAGGCCTATCTTTTTAAAAATTTAGTATTAATAGATATCTACTAATGGGATAATATTACATAAATAAACTAGGACGGTTGCCAGCTTGGCAATCAACCCAAACTTAAGCGTAGCAAGATTTGCCTATCCAACAATAGGTCAACGTGACCTGTCGACTTTTTCCATTGATTTGGTTTTTCGGTGATTATTCCTCGATGGTAAGACCGATCTGGACATTCGACCCCTTACGACACTCAGTAATGTCTACTTGATCACCGTGGCAAATTTGGTTGAGATCGGTCAAACGGTCTCGGAGGAGTATCATTTGTTTGAAATGCAACTTTGAAACCAAAGACGCTTCGCTCGCCTTCGGGTCGCTACGCTTAATAAATAAATATTCTGTGACATTCTACACAGTGCTTATTAGACCCGAAGTAAGCATAGTTTAACTAGGTTGTCTTATGGGTTCCAGAATGCGGATAAACATACTTATATACTTTTTTTGTAAATACATACATAGAAACACCCAGACCAATGCAAATAAAGACATACTCATGCATACAAATATTTGCACTGAGCGGGAATTGAACCCGCGCCCTTTGTCGTAGCAGTGCACTACCGCTACGCCACAGAGGCCCTTAGATAGGAATTCACTTTACGCAATTGAAAAAAAAACATGAGGAAACTCTTTAATATGCAGCATGTTAGCTTCAAATGTAATTGTACTTGAGATTGGGATTGTGTTGAGAATATCTATAGATTCGGTATATACAAGGGTGTGTTAAGGACCCCACTAAGATCATTGGGGCCTGCAAACCGGTTTATACCGGCTGATTGACGGACGAGGCTTTGGCGCAGAAAATTGGAAATTCCCAGAAAACTTAAGGACTAATTCAGTATTTCATGCTGGTGGGACTGCAGACAATAGAAAGAAGAAAGAAGAGTTTATTCAGCCAGCATTAACAGCTAGTGAATAAATAACTAAATGTCACGTAACAATGCAAAAGTCGGTCACGATTACCAGGGTGCGTAGACAAAGTGACTTTTTACTGGTGGAATCACTTCGAAGTGAACCTTCAAAAGTCCGAAATGTAAATGAGTGACAGTAATGATCGACATGTCACGTGTAACAAATAATGTCACTCCCAAACATTTCGGACTCCTGAAGGTTCGCTTCGAAGCGATTCCACTAGTATAATATCACTTTGTCTACAGGCCCAGGACCCGATATTGCTTTTTTATAAATTTAACTATTTACAAAAGGGGAACTTTTTACTTCCATGGCATTAATTGCGTATTGCTGTCACATTTTCGTAAAAGGACTTTTTGCTCTCAGTACTATCTGAACATAAAAGTACTTACAAAGTCAAAGTCAAAAACCATTTATTCTGCATAGACCATTAATACGGCACTTACAAAACGTCATAAAAAAATCGAATGTTTGGCAAATGGACCACCGGTTCGAAACGCAGCCCTGTCCTGAGAAGACTCCGGCAAGAAACTCAGCGGGCTGTAAGGTTAAGTAAATATGTTTGTAAATAGACCAAAAAAAAAACAGCCCGCTGAGTTTCTTGCCGGAGTCTTCTCAGGACAGGGCTGCGTTTCGAACCGGTGGTCCATTTGCCAAACATTCGATTTTTTTATGACGTTTTGTAAGTGCCGTATTAATGGTCTATGCAGAATAAATGGTTTTTGACTTTGACTTTGTAAGTACTTTTATGTTCAGATAGTACTGAGAGCAAAAAGTCCTTTTACGAAAATGTGACAGCAATACGCAATTAATGCCATGGAAGTAAAAAGTTCCCCTTTTGTAAATAGTTAAATTTATAAAAAAGCAATATCGGGTCCTGGGCCTGTAGACAAAGTGATATTATACTAGTGGAATCGCTTCGAAGCGAACCTTCAGGAGTCCGAAATGTTTGGGAGTGACATTATTTGTTACACGTGACATGTCGATCATTACTGTCACTCATTTACATTTCGGACTTTTGAAGGTTCACTTCGAAGTGATTCCACCAGTAAAAAGTCACTTTGTCTACGCACCCTGGTAATCGTGACCGACTTTTGCATTGTTACGTGACATTTAGTTATTTATTCACTAGCTGTTAATGCTAGCTGAATAAACTCTTCTTTCTTCTTTCTATTGTCTGCAGTCCCACCAGCATGAAATACTGAATTAGTCCTTAAGTTTTCTGGGAATTTCCAATTTTCTGCGCCAAAGCCTCGTCCGTCAATCAGCCGGTATAAACCGGTTTGCAGGCCCCAATGATCTTAGTGGGGTCCTTAACACACCCTTGTATATACCGAATCTATAGATATTCTCAACACAATCCCAATCTCAAGTACAATTACATTTGAAGCTAACATGCTGCATATTAAAGAGTTTCCTCATGTTTTTTTTCAATTGCGTAAAGTGAATTCCTATCTAAGGGCCTCTGTGGCGTAGCGGTAGTGCACTGCTACGACAAAGGGCGCGGGTTCAATTCCCGCTCAGTGCAAATATTTGTATGCATGAGTATGTCTTTATTTGCATTGGTCTGGGTGTTTCTATGTATAATATGTATGTATTTACAAAAAAAGTATATAAGTATGTTTATCCGCATTCTGGAACCCATAAGACAACCTAGTTAAACTATGCTTACTTCGGGTCTAATAAGCACTGTGTAGAATGTCGCAGAATATTTATTTATTAAGCGTAGCGACCCGAAGGCGAGCGAAGCGTCTTTGGTTTCAAAGTTGCATTTCAAACAAATGATACTCCTCCGAGACCGTTTGACCGATCTCAACCAAATTTGCCACGGTGATCAAGTAGACATTACTGAGTGTCGTAAGGGGTCGAATGTCCAGATCGGTCTTACCATCGAGGAATAATCACCGAAAAACCAAATCAATGGAAAAAGTCGACAGGTCACGTTGACCTATTGTTGGATAGGCAAATCTTGCTACGCTTAAGTTTGGGTTGATTGCCAAGCTGGCAACCGTCCTAGTTTATTTATGTAATATTATCCCATTAGTAGATATCTATTAATACTAAATTTTTAAAAAGATAGGCCTAATATTGTGAGCTTGTTTGAAAGTTTGGGGTAACCTTCGGCAACGCTGCACTTATTGAAAAACTATCTGATGCCGGCGGTTGATTATCGTTTTTTGATCATATCTCCGGTTCTACTTAACCAATTGCAATCAAACATACGGTAGATTTCAAGTCTGACCAAGACCTTCCTAATAGAAAAAACCGCATCAAAATCCGTTCAGTAGTTTTTGCGTCCGTCGCGAACAAACAGATAAGAATAACAAAAAAAAATATTTACTGAATCGATCATTTAACATTACAATTTTATTATACTAATAGAAAACTTGCACCATTTGAAAGGTACATAATGCCTCATGGATATAGGCTATAATATTGTTTGTAAATGACGATGGATTTAAGTTAAAAAACTCATATAAATTAAAGCGAAGCGAGGGTGGGTTGCTAGTTGCCACATAAAGCATGAGAATCTAGTTTAGTTGAACGGGTTTTAACTGAAGACAGGTTAATACATGAGAAATCTCTTTAGTAAAACATATTTTCTCTGGTGAAAGCTAGCTTAGTGAAAGTGGCGATAGAGCAGTGGCGTACGTAACGGACTGCTCAGACGAGGTCTCGAGTTCGGTCCCCAGTCGCCCCGGGCACACATCTCTGACTTTCCGTAGTTACGTGTGCATTAATAATTGTTAATTATCGATCGCGTAATAATGTGGCCCGGTAGATGGCAATAGGCTCGCAAATCATAACATAACTGGCGTATCGTGGGTGTGTAATACACCTCTGCCTACACCTTCGGGGATACAGGCGTGAAGTTATGTTATGAAAGCTAGCCTCCTAAATAATTTTCTTCAGTATATTTCCATGATGGCATTTATCGAGATAATGGTGTACATGTATTGTCAACATGTAATATAATACATACTATGTAAGTAATACGGTAATACGCTAATCAGAAAGAAAAGCGTCGGTAGCTTAGCGGTTAAGGAGTCGACCCTACGATCGAGAGGTCCCGGGTTCGAATTCTGGCCATTACACTACCGACGTGAACCCACTCCTAACACAAGCAATTTAGCTTAGCTGGGGGGGTTAGGGGGAATATTAGTAATTTCGGTTGCTAATATTCTTTAAAAAAAAAAAAAAAAAAAAAAAAAAAATACAATCTAGACATATAAGATTATGAATTTATTGTTGCTGCATTATTAAGTGTACAAATATAATTGGAGTGGCGTGCTAGGCGGAAGCGGATGCGGATTTTTTGTTATTTGTTTTTTTTTCTAAAGAATATTAGTAACCGAAATTATTAACCTAACCTAACCTAACCCCTCCAGCTAAGCTAAATTGCTTGTGTTAGTAGTGGGTTCACGTCGGTGGTGTAATGGCCAGGATTCGAATCCGGTACCTTTTTTTTTTTTTTTTTTTTTTTTGTGCGGAAATCCCCTCGGATACCCCCCCGCCGGCCAGCGGGGGCGGTTATGTCGGGCTCGAACCGACTAAAACCGCACGCCTCGATCGTAGGGTCGACTCTATGTCGAGCTATGTACTGACGCTTTGGCCCTTATTCGGCCGCATACGACGAAGTGTGGAGGGATCAGGCTCATTCGTCTCTACTTATTTATTTTTTTATATTTAGGACACGTCAATTTGACTTCACCTCGCCTGATGGTAAGCTGAAGGTAAAGTCTCAGTAAAGAGGGTCACCATTACATACACGTACCATGTTAACAATGGTGGCACTCAGCTTGACGGCCTCATCAGAAGAGGATTGTCGTCGCTTTATTCGCACGCTTAACGCATAAGCGCAAATAGCAAATACGTGTAAGTATACGTCCACTTGTCCACACCTTTGAACCTCACCAAAGGATACAAAAAATCTGATGGTAGCTACCAGGGAGCCCCCTTCAGCGAGCATGTAATGCTCGCGAAGGAGGTGGCGGAGCGCGCCCGGGAGAGATTTAGGACTCTCCCGGCCCGCCGAGCCCGCAACTTGCTCGCCGCGCGTCGCAGGTGACTCAGGGACCGGAGGTCGCTTAACGACCTCCGTCCTCCATGAGCGCAGGCCTGGGGGTTGCAGGTGAGGCCGCCTGTCACCCCAGCAGAAGCAGCCGGGACGGTGGGGCGACTAGCGCCCCTCCCCCAAACCTTGGCAAGACGGGGACACCTTGGTTCCCAAACCCGAGGGGGCCATCTCGAAACCGGAGATGGCCCAGGGTCAGTCGGAGTGCGAGGGATATGCTCTATGGGCAACCTTACACCCCGGCGTCTGTAGACCCGAGACAGCGTGCGGTTTTAGTCGGTTCAAGCCCGACATAACCGCCCCCGCTGGCTGGCGGGGGGGTATCCGAAGGGATTTCCGCACGAGAAAAAAAAAAGGTACCAGCCCTCTAGTATCCGACCACACGTCCTGATTGACCACCTGATCCCAAGGACACACAGAAATTAATTTACTGGCGTGGCTAACGTGGCACTGGTAGAATTCCTTGGAAAACTTCACATTGGCGTTTCCGCCATTAACAATTTTTTAAACGTTTATTATATTTTACTTGTAAGTGGCGAAATTTTCCTGCAAAAGCTAAATTTTTCTAGAGGTGTCGATTCGCACGCTAATAAATTCAGGCACTTTACCATGATGACTTATTAACAGTTCTGTTTCGGAGCAATTCAACATAAGTTTGTAAACTGAATGACATGCTTAAACTGAAACGCGTTCGCGTTTTGTTCGTTTGTTGACATTTCATTTTCGTGAAACTGAACGACTTAAAACAACGTCATGGTATGAGCAGAGACTTAAATACACATTCATAAAGGTTACATAATTATATGGGTTACCCTATGAAAAGGTTACAGAATGAAAGTGTTACACTTATAAATGTGGTATTGAATCTGTTAATCGTTACTACTTTCAATTGTGTAACCGTTATATATATGTAACAGATATTAATCTGTTAACAGTGTTAATAAGTGTTAACCGAAATGCTGCAATGCCAAATTTACTATTCTATTAATCTAAATTTTTAAATACAGGTATTTTGTACACCCCTAAGTACTTTAGGACGTCATTTCTGTTACGCTTAATAAGACTTATTAACACATATAAAACGTACCACTTTGAATATGGTACACTTTCGTATCTGTTACATTTTTTATAAATGGGTTTCTTATAAAACAGTGTTAAAACACTTTATTACGTTTACAGTTTGGGTCCCTAGGTATGAGTACGAAATTATTCAGTTTAGGTCTGCAATTGTATTGCTATTAGGCGTTTATGGTTAGCCCCCAGTACGTCCGAATCGACCACTAAATCAATATTAATTTCAAAAAGGGGCATATAGCATGACGCCTGCGGACATTTTAATGCAAATGAATGCGGTGATTTTGCTGCAAAAGCCAATAATTAAAAGAATGCCAGGCAACCAGGGCAACAGCAGTATAGTTGTGCTTTTCTGTGAAATGGTGAAAACTGGAACTACGGTTGTCACCGTCAAATGTCATACAATTACACTATAGTAGGCCTACCATGATACCCTGGGGTTATCCTTTCGAGGGCTTACCCGGGGTGCCCGGCAATGGACACTTGGGAAGGACACCGTGCGCCGATGCACGACATAACCGCCCGCGGGCCGGCGGGAGAGTATCCGAAGGGATTTCCGCACGTAAAAAAAAAAGGCCTACCATGATAGTTATGCATGATTGCCGATGATAATGATTAAATTTTGATGATGGAGGATTGATGATGCATGATTAAATGTATATGAATGAACGAAGGAAGTGTTATTTAGGTACCATGAAGATACTTCGTATTTCGTTCTTTCGGTCGGGACCATAAAGTATGTTCGGGACTGAATCAAACATATCAAGGAGGTTTTCGTTTACAATTTATTTCTATTAAAAAAAGAAGTATTATAAACCAAAATATATTAAAATACATTCCTTTATATTGGATTATGATAACCTTTCAACCTTTTGAAATAAGTCGTATAGTATCGTGTTTTAATTTTTTTTTTCTGGCCGATTGTCAAAATGCCTATTTTTTTCTGGCGGGCTGTCAGAATTTTGCGGTTTCAGGTCGTTTCATGGTAGGGTTTAGGCCGGATTAAAAAACCAATCGACATTGGAGAAAAAACTTGACATTGGCGTCTTCGCCATTAATAATTTAATAAACATTTATTATATTTTACTTGACATTGGCGAAATTGCGGTGATTCTACTGCAGAAGCCATTATCTAAAAGAAGAAGAAGGGTTTAGGCCGAATGAACTGTCACGTGCCGTCTTCGGGCCCGATTGCGTTTCTTGGTACCGATTGCCCGAAATTTCAGTCCGCAATTGCAGATATACGTTTCATGGTAGGCCTGCAGTTTAGTGTTGTCGGATTTCATTACATAATTACCCTAAATAGTCTCCAAGCGGACGGATTACGTCTCTACTTTCCAAGTACCTATAGAATTATTGAAGTGAAAACTTATTCAGGCGCGTTGAGCACTTTTTGAGTGAACAAATATCATAGAACTCGTGTCATCATCACCGAACGCTTTCCGTATTTTTATAACAACGCCATCTTTGTTGTAGCTGATGAACTCGTTTGGAACCTTAACAAAATATTTTGTTCTGGCCTTGACAAAGTTTCGAACTGATTCATAATGAACAACATAGATGGCTCTGTATTTTTTTTTGTCTTCGCTTCTGTTGGCACTCCCGGTGTGCCACTTTTTTAAACTTACTAGGCACTATAGTTACAACTAATGTTAGATGGGCCTTCCGTCAAATGTGAAAGTATGTGTTACAGTGTGAACTAAATGCTAGTCTTAAGCAAAAAAAACAGTAGTTCTGTATAACAATATGATAAATGCTTTTTAGAGACTGGTGAGATAACTAGGTATGAAAAGAAACTTAACGTAATGTGAAAAATGACCACATCCACCCATGCACCCATCCACCATCCACCTTTTTTTGAACACCGTTTTTAAATATAGACAGCGTGACGTGAAGATGACGGTAACGATGCGAGTTCCATGATTTTTAATTCACCCAAAAATTGCTCCCATGGGAAGTGCTCAACGCGCCTAATGAAGTTTTCCCTACAAAAAAAAACGAATCAGAATTCCACGCAGGCGGAGCCACTAACTTTGACTAAGACTTTGACTTTAACCATGACTTCGACTGGTTGTAAGCAACGATGTGGTCTACGATGAAAGACTAGAAGCCTAGACAGAACTTAATCACTCGAGACTTGAAGATTCCCAGGCTATAGCTAGGCACACTTAGGCACCGGACAAACAGAACAGACGTGTCTTTGTAATCAGGAGAGGTTAAGAGATGCGCAGGGCATGACAATAACACGTCTCGGCCGC
This sequence comes from Cybosia mesomella, assembly GCA_946251805.1. Lineage (NCBI taxonomy): Eukaryota > Metazoa > Arthropoda > Insecta > Lepidoptera > Erebidae > Cybosia > Cybosia mesomella. The sequence continues at coordinate 16,841,080 of OX276411.1, forward strand.
GCGTCCGTTGTGTTTATTACTAGGAATTCAGTGCAGGGTACGACTGAAATAAATGAAGCTTAGCGAGTAGGACTCTTACTTGAAAATAAGACATCTTACTACGGTCGCGCGCTCGTGAATCTGTTTTTCGGTGATTATTCCTCAATGGTAAATCGGACATGAACCATCTCGCTTCAAAACACTCTTCAGTGCCCACACTATCAACGTGGTAAATTTGGTCAAGATCGCGCGAGTGCTTACGTCGGAGTTCAGCCACCAACAAACGGCTATGCGGGGTATAAGAGACAATTAAAAACAACGGTTTCCTACTAAACCTTTCGAGTTATATCTGACGCAAAAAGCAACATATCTCACCTTTCATTATAGAGATAACCAATCTAATTTATCCCGCTGCAATAGTTGTTATCACCAATAGACGGCAACAATCGATTCTTATCAATGTAGTCGAGATGAAGTAACGTTTTAACTAAGTATAGGACTCTCAAGGTGACACTACTGATAAATAAACAGCTATATTTAATCAAAGATTGAGATGTGTCATGGCTGCTTCACGGCTGTTTATTTTTTAAATAGAAAGAAAGAAAGAAGAGAGAAAATATGCTTATTAAGGCAGCAACAAAAATATTTATTTGTACATATAGATGATAGGTCAGGCGCCGGAGGTCGCTTAACGACCTCCGTCCTCCATGAGCGCAGGCCTGGGGGTGGCAGGTGAGGCCGCCTGTCACCCCAGCAAAAGCAGGCCGGGACGGTGGGGCGACTAGCGCCCCTCCCCCAAACCGGGGCAAGACGGGGACACCGTGGTTTCCAAACCCGAGGGGGCCATCTCGAAACCGGAGATGGCCCAGGGTCAGTCGGGGTGCGAGGGATATGCTCTATGGGCAACCTTACACCCCGGCGTCTGAAGACCCGAGACGGCGTGCGGTTTTAGTCGGTTCAAGCCCGACATAACCGCCCCCGCTGGCCGGCGGGGGGTATCCGAAGGGATTTCCGCACGAAAAAACGGTATTTATTTATATTGAATCTCGTTTTCCCGCTAATTATTTAGTAAACTTAAATTGCTTTATTAATTCTGAAAAAAAAAGTTATAATTCACGTACATACTGCCAACATTAGAAAAGTTTTGAAAATCAAATCTATTGATTACATTGTAATCGAGTTGGTCACGAGATATGCATTTAGGCGGCCATGTAAAAAAAAGCGTCATGATATCAAGGAATTTTATCATGGACGAAATTTTTTTGTAATTTTAGGTTTTGCCATAAACCTAAAATTACAAAAAAAATACTTTCCACCCTTGGGATGAAATAAGCTGCTTTCCACCCGGCCATGAAAATTAAACTTTCCGAACAGGAGAGATGAGAAATCCACCGTAGGCATTTTATCGTTTACATCTAGCAATGTAGTCGGACGAAAAAGTATTCTCGAACTATATCTCGTATTCTAGTATTTGGAGAGGCTGGGATGGGAATTTTTTTTTTCTCGAAAACGGTAACTTTTAGCGAAAAACTTAACAGACATTTATTTTAGACTTAAAAATGGCCTATCGATTAAAAATGTTTCCGACGGCAAGAATGTTCACCGGTTAGAAGTTATGATTTTTTTCCCGAAAAATTTTGGTTTTTCCCCCCTCCACTTTTGGTTAAAGTTTTAATCTTATAGGTTTATAATTAAAAGTTGTTGGTATTCATGTATACTATGGGATAAAATTAGAACGGTTCGAATATCTTTCATGGAACGTGAAATTTTGAGGAAAAACTGATTTCACAAAAAGTGAGGCCCTACCGTCCCCTTAGGCCCGATTCCACCCGTTCACGAACTTAAACTAAGTTTACACCCAAGCAATTTTTGACCGCAGTTTGAAAGCGATCGGGGCAAAAATGCAACCGTGAGAGTGCCGCAAATTTTGGGAAGTGGAACCATACATACATATATATATATATATATATAAACTTTTTGACCAGTGGTCATTTCGGACTCAGGGGGTCATAACTAGACCTCCTATGAAGATTTTTTTTTTATATCATCCTTCCTGTTAAATTTGTTATACAGAAAAGGACCCAAAAACATATAAAATCTATTTACAAACTCATGTTTAGTTTGTGGTTTTTCACAAACTATGCCTTTTCTTCTTTTATCTAAGGTTATTGTTTGTAAAGGAAGTTTGTTAAGCTGGTATAATGTGACGTTTAGAATAAACAATTGGCGTACTGTTAGCACTTTACAATAAGTCTATGACTTTACATGACTTGTAGAGCTTATCTGTGGGGAACCTATATGGTCGAAAAGTGGCTACTTTTAAGATTGCTCTTTGGGCGCGCTCAAGGGGTAGTATGATTGTGCGTCCTGCACCACCCCAGGAAGTAAGAATTGACTGACATAAGGCCAAGTATACCTTTTTTTTTTTTTTTCCGTGCGGAAATCCCTTCGGATACCCCCCCGCGTGCCAGCGGGGGCGGTTATGTCGGGCTTGAACCGACTAAAACCGCACGCCGTCTCGGGTCTACAGACGCCGGGGTGTAAGGTTGCCCATAGAGCATATCCCTCGCACCCCGACTGACCCTGGGCCATCTCCGGTTTCGAGATGGCCCCCTCGGGTTTGGGAACCACGGTGTCCCCGTCTTGCCCCGGTTTGGGGGAGGGGCGCTAGTCGCCCCACCGTCCCGGCCTGCTTTTGCTGGGGTGACAGGTGGCCTCACCCGCCACCCCCAGGCCTGCGCTCATGGAGGACGGAGGTCGTTAAGCGACCTCCGGCGCCTGAGTTGCCTGCGACGCGCGGCGAGCAAGTTGCGGGCTCGGCGGACCGGGAGAGTTCTAAGTCTCTCCCGGGCGCGCTCCGCCCCCTCCTTCGCGAGCATTACATGCTCGCAGAAGGAGGCGGCGGCGGCCCACGCGCTCGCGCTCCGCACCATTGCCGCAATCATGCTGCCGAGCGAGAGGACTCCCGCCCCGATGGCTGCCACGAGGTCACGCCTCGGCGCCTCCCACGCCGGGCAGTCCGCCAGCGTGTGCAGCCCTGAGTCCTCGCTCGCGTCGCAGTGATGACACTCAGGCGTTGGCTCCCTCCTGATCCGATGCAGGTGGTCCCCGAAGCACCCCTTCCCTGAGATCACCTGCGTCAGTCGGTAGGAGAGGCTTCCGTGTCGCCTCTCCAGCCAATCCTCCATGATGGGCCTTACCGCCGCTATTGCGGCGTGCCCTGCGCTTGGTTGCCCAAGTCGTTCCTTCCACTCCACCACGATGGCCTGGCGGAGCTGGGACTGCACGGCCTCGATTTCTCGAGGCTCGGGGTTCCATCCCTGCTCCCGCGCCTCCTTTCGCCACTGGTACAGTTGCGAAAGGGCTCTCGCTTCCAGGTCCCATGGCGGAGTTCCGGCAAGGAGACTCGCCGCCTCGAAGGAGATCGTGCGGTACCCTCGGATGACCCTGATGGCCAGAACTCGCTGCGGAGCGCGCAGCATCTGCACAGTTCTGGTCCTCAGGGCCTCCGCCCATATTGGGCACCCATACAGGGCCATGGACCGCACGATCCCCGCGTAGAGTCTCCTGCAGGAGTCATCGGGCCCCCTCATGTTGGGCAACAGCCGAGCCAGAGCAAGAGCTGTGCCCTTCAATTTGGGGGCCAGATTTCGGATGTGCTCTCCGAAGTCCCATCGGCCGTCGAGCACGAGCCCCAAATATTTCATTTGGGGCTTGATGCCGATGCGATTTCCTCCCACGATGAGACTGGATCCCTCGGGTGGCTTGCTCCGAGGCCCATGGAAGAACAGGGCCTCGGTTTTATGCAGGGCCACCTCGAGACCCAGCCGCCGGATCCGCCTAACGACTTGGGCAACCGCGGTCGTGGCCTTTCGGGTCGCTTCGCGGTACGTCGCCCCGCACGCCGTCACGAGCGTGTCGTCCGCGTATCCGATGTTCCACAGGAGCGGCCCCAGGACCGATCCCTGTGGAACACCGCACGACATTTCACGCCGACCGAGACCGGTCACTGTTGGGTAGATGACGGCTCTCTCCGTCAAATACGCCCCGACTATGCGGCGGAGGTAGAGAGGCACTTCGTGATACACGAGCGCCTCCCTAATGCAACTCCAGGGCAAGGTGTTGAACGCGTTGGCGATGTCCAGGGACACCGCCAACATCACCTCACCCCGGGCTACTGCATCCTCCGCCAGAGCCCTCACGCGCATGATGGCATCCACGGTGGAGCGCCTCTGGCGGAAGCCATATTGGCCATCCGCCAGGTCCGGCCCCACTCTTGAGAGGTGCTCGACGAGGCGCTTCGCAATTACTCTTTCAAAGAGCTTGCACACCTCGTCGAGCAACACTATGGGCCGGTAGGCGGACGGCGAGTCCGCCGGGCGCCCCTCCTTTCGGATGAGGACCAGTTTCCCCGTCTTCCACAATTTCGGAAACTGGCCCCGCTCCAAACATGCGCTGAGAAGCCCTCTCAGTCGGGGCTCGAGAGCGTCGTCGACTAGAGCTAGGACCCACGCTCGGCCTGGAATGCCGTCGGGTCCCGGGGCGGTGTGTTTGGCTCTTAGCCTTCTCACCGCCAGCTCTAGTTCTACCCAAGTGACCTCGGGCACGTCGTCGTCTTCCACGTCGGACGCCATGCGCAACCGAGGCGGAGTCATCCGCGGTGGAACATGTTCCACCGCCCGCGCTGGGAACAGGGAGCCAACAATTCCTCCGAGCAGATCCGGCTGGAGACACCGGGTTAAAGGCCAAGTATACCTGTTTATTAATCTTAGAGCCCGCTACAGCACGTAAATTCTTGAAGATATACATTAATTTCCGTAATCTAGCACATAGTAATTCAATATGTGTACGGAAATTCAAATTTGTGTCAATCGTTACAAGAAGATATTTTATATTGTCAGTTTTAGTTAAAGTAGGGCAAGCGCATGCAGTGTCAGCAGTTGTACAACAATGTGCAATTATATTTATGTTAGTCATTGGTTTATTAGTGTTTAGTGATAGAAGATTTCACAAAATTGAAACCATTTTGAGCGTATTTAAATACCGCCTCTCTTGATTTGGCCGCGAATAAAAGAGCCTTATCATCGGCATATGATATAATAAAACCATTTTGAAAGGCCGAACTGCAAAAGTCATTTATATAAAATTAAAATAAAGTGATAAGATGGTCCATGCATGAACCAGTCCTAAATGTTGAGCAGTAGTGGGTGGGCAGCAAACCATGAAATGAACAAATATTAACTTATGTGCTTCAGTCTTGGCTTCCTCGGGGACGATATTAATGTTTATGTCCCCAATGATTACGACATTTTTAAAAGCTGTTTGTGTCAAAAGATTCCAGAAATGTCTTTACTTTGTGAGGGAGGGCGATAGATTGCAATGATTACCGTATCATCCTTTATTTTAATTATGAGACAGCTACATCCATGAAACAACGGTTCCTCGACTACTGTAATCAGGTTTTTCTTCACATACACGACCAGTCCATCGTTTTGGTTAAGAAAACTATCGGAAGCGTATGACGAATACCCATCAAGAGAGGGTAAGTTATTTCCCTAGCTCTCTAGCCAACACTCTGTTAGAACTATTATACTTCTTATGGTTTATACTACAAATATTTTGGGTTAGTAGTGTTAGTAACTTTCTTCCTGTGGGTAGGAATTGTTTACAATTTTCCATATTACAGATATTCACTTCTGACACAGAAAAACTATCTAGATCACGTACCAGTTGATTTGATGTCATTATTCAACTTGAAGCACAAGTACAAATAAAATTAATAAAAGGTCTACTTGTGCTAAAAACAAAAACTTGATTGGTGGCGCTCTTAGGCACCCTCATAGTCTATTGAGTTTATATAATTCGCCTCCGCGTACTTACAGGCCGGGCAACGGTCGTCACCCGTTTGGTGGTCAGTTTTCCTCTTAAACTTTTTGCATGTCGTACATACTGGGGAGGAAGCTTTCTTGGTGCACTCTTTGTGAGAATGACCCACCTCTCCACAGTGGTTACAAGTGGGAGTAGCTTCCCGGCAAAACTTTGCTGCGTGACCAAACATCTGGCATTTAAAGCATCTGGTCACAATAGTGAAATCTCTCACCGGGCACGACGTCCAATTGATGTAAATGCGCCCTTGGTTTATGAGTAGCTTTCTGATGGCAGGAGGTACCTCGAAAATGTAGTTACAGGTCGGAAGGTTCTTCTTACCTGACTTATGGCTCAGCTTTACTGTTGCGAAGGACTCACGTGTATAATTCGGCACCTTATCTGCGAGGTTTTGCTCATAAATACACTCCAGCACCTCCTGTTCGGTAAGCGTTACAGGGACACCAATAACAGCGATTCTCGGTCTGCACTTGGATGGTTCTTCAACAGTAAGTCCTGATGAAAGAAATTTGTCAGAGTTCTTCAGTTTTTCAATATCTCCTCTGTCTTCTGTACTTATTAACATGCCTCCATTTCTAACTTTCCTGAGGCCACGAACATGTAACTTCATTTCCTCTGGTGATATTATTTTTTGGACTAGGGCCTTGGTCTCATCGCTGGTCTTATTTCTGTCGTTCGGCTAAATTGCAACGGCACTTAAGTTTGCGGGACGGACTAGGTTATTAGCTCCTTTCTTCACCATGTTCGCATACGAGGTTGATTCAGCTGATTTCATCTTCTCAACGACCTGTTTAACATGTTCTAAAGAGGCCACAACATTCTGTTGTCCCTGCAGGTGCTGAATGCGTTCATGGGCTTCGAGGGCTTTTTGTTGCAACGATTGGTATAAAACCGCCATCTGAGATGTCCCGTTTGAGACCTGTCGACACAAGTTATTTACTCGAAGTTTTTGATCCGAGTTCATCTTCCCTTCGACAATAGTGCACACTTCACTTAGAATCGCCTCAATTTTACCCATCCCTCCCTGGCTTTCCGACATCGGCAACACTTGCGTTGACAAGTCACACTCATCGTCATCTGGTGGTATTGGCGGTTGAGGGTTCGGGGAAGGCGTCGGTGGGGGCATGAGCATTTTCTGGCTTCGACCAAACTTGCTAGAGTCTGGGCTAGCCACAACTATTTATAAATAAACTCGTTTATCTGTTTAGTTCATTTTTGCATCACGACAAAAATGATAAACACACAAAACGAAGAGCACTTGTGATTACACGACACACTTATTTTGCCTTACACTGCTATTTGTTATATCTTGTTGTCTCGCGATATTTGTTATATTATTACTGAATTATTTTCATTATAATTAACAAAAAACACGTCTGCGCTGTAAGCTGTCAGTCAGCAAACAGTACAACAGTAGTTAGCAAAAAGTATAATAAATAAAGCGTCGGTAGGTTAATGGTTAAGTAGTCGACCCTACGATCGAGAGGTCCCGGGTTCGAATTTTAGACATTATACTACCGACATGAACCCACTCCTAACACAAGCAATTAAGCGTAGCTGGATTCGAAACCGGGACGGTTTCGCATTCTAGTAAAAACAAATATATTTATATATAGACACAGACCTGTAAATATTAAATACATACAAATGAAAAAAAAAACCTTACAGATATTCTTAATTCTTTATTGTACACAAAAAATGAAAAGATATAAATGTTTTACAATTAAAATAAATTATGTACAAAGGCGAGCTTAGCTCTAAAAGAGTTCTCTACCAGCAAACGTTTGAGCAGTAGAGGTAGAAAAAAGAAAATAACAGAGGGAAGCAAAGTGTACAAATAAAAAAAAATACATAAACGAAAGATGGCAAAAATAAATCAATTGACATACATAAATTATACATTGTTATACCTATGGGTGATTATAAAACTACCGTACTCTGTTTTTGAACGTGGTACGGTTAGTTAACATCCGAATCCCTCGAAGAATGCAATCTATACTTTGAACTAGGCTCAAGTAGAGATTCATGACTGAGTATCGTTCTAGAATACGGACCTTAAACTCGTTCAGTTCCGCCTCAGTTCCTCCGTGATCATGGCGCTTGCAGCAGTGTCTTCGAAATATCGGAGACTCAAAACATTGAAATAAAACTATTTTAACGGATTCTATCGCGATTAATTTGATGTTCTTTTATTATTTACATTGAACCCGACGTTTCGGTTGCTTTTCACCAGCCATGGTCACGGGGAGACGGGGAGATTTCGCTGCTGAAAAGCAACCGAAACGTCGGGTTCAGTGTAAATAATAAAATAACATCAAGTAAATTGCGATAGAATCCGTTAAACATAGTTTTATATCAATGTGTGACATTCGCTTGAACTTCTGACAACTCTGAACATGTTAGATATCCCGTTGAGCCCCCACTAGGAGACTGTACCTGGGAATCGTGCGAAGCATGGCCCTATACGGGGCCCCCGTATGGGCGGAGACTCTGGCGGCCCGCAACGTGGCTGTAAGAGTCATCAGGGGGTATTGCACGATCTCCATCGAGGCGGCATGTCTCCTAGCCGGGACCCCTCCGTGGGTCCTGGAAGCGAGAGCCTTTGCGCTGATGTACCAGTGGCGCAAGGAGGCGCTGGAGCGTGGCCACAGGCCGGAGCCCCGAGAAATCAGGGCTCAGCAGTCCCAGCTCCACCGGGAAATCATGGAGCCATGGAGGGTGCGACTTGAGCACCCAAGGGGAATCCACCATTGCGGCGGTGAGACCGATCACGAGGGAGTGGTTGGAGAGGGACCATGGGGACCTCTCCTACCGGATGTGCCAGATGGTTATCGGACACGGGTGTTTCGGTGTCCACCGGGAGACAACGCCGCAGTGCCAGCACTGCGAGGATCCTGGCGAAGACACGGCGCTCCACACGTTGGTGGCGTGCCCTGCGTGGGCGAGTCAACGCCGGGATCTCGTTGCGGTCCTGGGCGTGGACGTTCTCTCGTTGCAGACCATGGTGAGGGCCGTGGTCTCCGACGGGAGCAAGTGGCATACCACCGCCTCTTTCTGCGAGCAGGTAATGCGCGCGAAAGAGACGGCGGAGAGGGAGCGGGAGAGAATCCTGCCCCCCGAGTTTCGCAGTCTGCGGCGGGGACGCCGCAGACTCATCTACGCCCGGAACTACCGACCTCCATGATCGGGGCCTGAGGACGGCAGTTGGCCGACTCGCCGTCCTTACAGAAGCAGGCCGTGGCGGAGGCATGTCGTGTGTGCCCTCTACACACGCCTGCCAACTCACCGAAGCGGTATAAAACCCGACTCCACCAGGCAAGGCCGCAGTGGCGGCCAAAGTCCGCCGGCAACCCTAGGGTTATCCTTTCGAGGGCTTACCCGGGGTGCCCGGCAACGGACACTTGGAGAGGACACCGTGCGGTTTTAGTCGAGACACGACATAACCACCCAAAAAAAGATATCCCGTTGAAAATATACTTAATAATAGTGACCATGAGTATATTAAATGCTTTGAATCATACAAACAAAGATGCCGATCACTGCACTATTCGTACGAGTATTATGTCACCTTATTGCAGTCACCCGCTGTGGAACGTGTCAGCAACTGTTTTGGTTACGCTTTGCGAAAAAAACTACACATGTTATACCTTCACGACGTGGTATGCCAAACATCCGTGTGTTTGATAAGTAAGCAAGTTTTGTAGCATTGGATTGAGTTAATTGTATTATATTTTGATTTTTAAGTACATTTTATAAGCGTTACGGTTTTTTAGTGCTATCAAATATGGTTAGCCGACGTTAGGGTCACAAATCGCAGGCCTGGGGGTGGCAGGTGTTGCCGCCTGTCCCCAGCAGAAGCAGGCCGCGACGGTGGGGCGCACCCCTCCCCCAAACTGGGGCAAGACGGGGACACCGTGATAGTATCCAAACCCGAGGAGGCCATCTTGAAATCGGAGATGGCCCAGGGTCAGTCGGAATGCGAGGGATATGCTCTAAGGGCAACCTTACACCCCGGCGTCTGAAGACCCGAGACGGCGTGCGGTTTTAGTCGGTTCAAGCCCGACATAACCGCCCCCGCTGGCCGGCGGGGGGTATCCGAAGGGATTTCCGCACGAAAAAAAAAATGTCACTTGTCCGTCACCTAACGACCTCCGTCCTTCATAAGCGCAGGCCTAGGGGTGACAGGTGGAGCCGCCTGTCACCCTAGCAGAATCAGCTTTTTTTCTGGGGGCAAGACGGGGACACCGTGGTTCCCAGACCCGAGAAGCCATCTTGATACCGAAGATGGCCCTGGGTCAGTCGGCGGGAGAGGGAAACCGGGAACCGAGATGGCGTGCGGTTTTAGTCGGTTCTAACCCGACATAATATTCGAGGGGATTTCCGTATGGAAAAAAAGGGTCACTTGTCCGAATTGACACTAAGATTTGTCTCTTTTGTCTCCCATTTGCTAAGGCGGGAACTGGATTTGTCATATTTCTATCGCCTACTATTTCATCATCATCACTATTTACCCCTTCTCCTTCTATTCATTTGGTTTATACAGCTTTTATGGGAGTGACTGCCAGCAAACTTACTGGTGGTAGAAATTTGATGACACAAATTTGTCGCAAAATTCCGGGTGCACGGCCGGGACGGTGGGGCGACTAGCGCCCCTCCCTCAAACCGGGGCAAGACGAGGACACCGTGGTTCCCAAACCCGAGGGGGCCATCTCGAAAGTCAGTCGGGGTGCTAGGGATATGCTCTATGGGCAACCTTACACCCCGGCGTCGGTAGACCCGAGACGGCGTGCGGTTTTAGTCGGTTCCGCACGAAAAAAAAGGTACCACCGTGCACGATTGCGAATTACCCTCCATAGTAATCCAATTTCGGTTTCATTGCGTTCAGGGGTCAGCAAGTGCATAGCCGGGCAGGGGGATTGAGGTCGCAGCACTAGTGGGACCGGTGGGTGTCACGCGGTGCTGCGACGACAATCCTGTTCTGATGAGGCCGTCAAGCTGAGTGCCACCATTGTTAACATGGTACGTGTATGTAATGGTGACCCTCTTTCCTGAGACTTTACCTTCAGCTTACCATCAGGCGAGGTGAAGTCAAATTGACGTGTCTTAAATATAAAAAAAAAATATAAACCCCCCTACCCCGTGAGGGAAGCTTGCCACGTCCATTAATCATTAGGCTTGGTTGGTGAGGCCTCGTACAACTGCAATCGTAACAAAATAATAAACAGTAATACGGAAGCCAGTAAATAAAATATGCAGGTACATATATTATAAATATACTGCTTAAAGTGAATGGAGTTAATTATTCTTCGGCCTTCAAGATATTGTGGAAAGTGTACGCGATTATTAAACGCTAGCTGGCCCTCCCTGGTATTACCTGTGGTGAATTACGAATCCTCGTTGCGCACACCTTTAACACATACACCCATAATTTATAAGTTTTTATATACGCAATGCATGGGAATCTGTCGGATTTATTGACGTTAATGATTACTGCTCCGCTTCCTTGTGTAGTAGCGTGATAATATACAGCCTACTAGCTGGTGCAAGCGGCACCGTTTACGGACGCCGGAGGTCGCAGCAAAGCCGCCGCCCCGTCGTTGGTCACTCGAGGCTGGGCCTTCACTGGTTAACCAGTGATCTCACCCGGCTCGGGTCGACCGCCGGGCGGCGTGAAGTCTAGCGGCCTACCGGCGTCACAAGCCGAAGGGGACCTAAAAACCCCCGCTCCCAGGACCGGTGCCTGTCCAGGAATGGCGAAAGAAGCCTCGGAGAAGGGAAACATCCCAGTGCCCGATTCCACGCGCCCCTTGTGGGATCGCAGTGAAGACTACTTGAAGCGGCACCGCCTACGCGTAGGTCGGTTATTGATTTTTTCTTCTAAACCAATTGCAATCAAACATACAGCAGTCTGACAGAGACCTTTCTAATAGAAGAAGCTGCATCAAAATCCGTTTATTAATTTCTGCGTCCATCGCGAAGAAACAGACAAGAGTCCAAAAAAAAATAGTTTCGTGTTCAGAATCGTTGATTTAACTTATTGATTTGATTTATATCTCCAATATACAGATACACAACTAATTTCCATTTTTATAAAAGTTTAGATGACACTCACAAATAATGTGGTTTTCGACTGGAAAAACAATTTTCTAAATCGGTTCAGTAGATACGGAGATTACCACCTACAACCTCACAAACTCACAAACTTAACCTTTTTATAAATCAAGAGATATAAGAGTCTAGTCGATTGTAATAAAATTAATTTTACATCATCATAATCATCATCGTATCAGCCTAAGGAAGTCCACTGCTGAACATAGGCCTCCCCCATTGACTTCCATTTCGACCGGTCTGTAGCGGCCTGCATCCACCGAGTCCCTGCGCTCTTTACCAAGTCGTCTGTCCACCTTGCGGGAGGCCTTCTTACGCCGCGCTTGCCGTCACGTGGTCTCCACTCAAGAACCTTTCTGCTCCATCGTCCATCGGTTTTCCGAGCTATGTGCCTTGTCCACTGCCACTTCAGCTTGCTGACTCGCTCTGCTATGTTGGTAACTCTAGTTCGTCTACGAGGTCCTTTTATTTTTTTTTTTTCGTGCGGTAATCTCTTCGGATACCCCCCGCCGGTCAGCGGGGGTGATTATGTCGGGCTTGCACCAACTAAAACCGCACGCCGTCTCGGGTCTTAAGACGCCGGGGTGTAAGGTTACCCTTAGAGCATATCCCTCGCACCCCGACTGACTGGCCATCTCCGGTTTCGAGATGGCCCCCCTACTTGCTCTCCACTGTGCCATTTGCTAGTCAGAAGGACACGTGGAAAGCTTCCGAACAGCCCTCAACAGGGCCGTCCTCGCCTCGGTCGGAGTTGGCCGTAGGCGGCAGCGTATCTCCCACCCTAGGAGAGAGGCGCTGCCGTCTCCGTTGCCCAGGGTGCACCGCGTGGAGGTCCCCAACCAAGCACCCCCGTCTAGGAGGTCCTCATTTCTGATTCGATCTCCGACATATATACACGCAATACATACACTTGTTTCATTTTTCACATAGCGGCACCATACTAGGCTGTATTCGTGCAAATGTCATGTGATCGCCATTTGTCATTTGATATGCCGAACATGCAAAATATATGTGTTACTGCTGTTGGTACTAGTGGCTTATTTGTATCCTTTGATGTGTGTCAAAAAAAAAAGCCGCCAAGTGCGAGTCGACTCGCTCATGAAGGGTTCCGTAGCAGCAAGTAACCTAATTTTTATATGTGAGTTGATTGAACGAAAGATAAATTGCGGTTTACGATTTATGACGTATTAAAAAAAACTACTTACTAGATCTCGTTTAAACCAAATTTCGGTGGAAATTTATATGGTAATGTGATTTTTTTTTTTAGTTTTACCATTCTCTTATTTTAGAAGTTACAGGGGGGGGGACACATTTTACCACTTCGGAAGTGTCTCTCGCGCAAACTATTCGGTTTAGAAAAAAATTATATTAGAAACCTCAATACCATTTTTGAAGACCTATCCATAGACCCCAAAATTTATTGTTTTTTTCTTCTATTTTTGTGTGAAATCTTAATGCGTTTCACAGAATACATCCATTTACCAATTTTCAACAGCATTGTTCTTATAGTTTCGGAAAAAAGTGCCTGTGACATACGGACGGACAGACAGACAGACATGACGAATCTATAAGGGTTCCGTTTTTTGCCATTTGGCAACGGAACCCTAACAAGTGGACGAATACACGTATTTGCTATTCGCGCTTATGGGTTATGCTTGAAGTCCCATGAACTAAAGACGTTTACTCCGAGTCTTATCCCAACTTAGTTGAACTCAGTTGGCTTGCAGTCGAACTTCGATCTTGTCAACAGATTGCAGCGTCGGTAGCTTAGTGGTTAAGGAGTCGACCCTACGATCGAGAGGTCCCGGGTACGAATCCTGGTCATTACACTACTGACGTGAACCCACTCCTAACACAAGCAATTTAGCTTAGCTGGAGGGGTAACTAGGGGGTACTAATATCCATCTGAACCATCTGATATCGAAGTTCTGTAGATAGATCAGTGGTTGGACTTTTTAGATGTTCGTATGGCACGAGGCACGGAGGGGTCTGTGTTAAGAATGGTCACCCATCCTAAGACAGACCTGAAAAAAACCAGAAAAAAAAACGTACAACTGTGCCTGTGTTTACATCGTCTCCGTATAAATCAATGTTTTATAAATATAATAAGTACTTATATTTATATAATAGCCGCGGTAGCCTAGTGGTATGGGTAAAGGACTGCTGAGACGAGGTCTCGGGTTCGATCCCAGGTATTACCATGGCACACACCATTTTTTTTTTTTTCGTGCGGAAATCCCTTCGGATACCCCCCCGCCGGGCAGCGGGGGCGGCTATGTCGGGCTTGAACCGACTAAAACCGCACGCCGTCTCGGGTCTTAAGACGCCGGGTTATATGGTTACCCATAGAGCATATCCCTCGCACCCCGACTGACCCTGGGCCTTCTCCGGTTTCGAGATGGCTCCCTTACTTGCTCTCCACTGTGCCATCTGCTAATCAGAGGGACACGTGGAAAGCTTCCGAACAGCCCTCAACAGGGCCGTCCTCGCCTCGGTCGGAGTTGGCCGTAGGCAGCAGCGTCTCTTCCACCCTAGGAGAGAGGCGCTACCGTCTCCTTTGCCCAGGGTGCACCGCGTGGAGGTCCCCAACCAAGCACCCCACCATGGCACACACCAATGACTTTTCGATGCTTTTCGAAGTTATGTGTGTATTTATCGCAGGTTTATGAGTGCCCGGTTAATGGCAATAGGCTCGCCACCTATAACATTGGGAACTAAACATAAACTGGCGAAATGTGGGTGCTAGCACCTCTGCCTACCCCTTCGGGGATATAGGCGTGAGTTTATGTTATGTTATGTAATAAGTACTTAAATTAGCCAAAATCGTGTCTATCAGTGTCCATATTAAGGACACAGAGTCACGTAAAGTGGTTCGGTTAGAACTAAGAAACAACCCACTAAAGATATTTAATATTAGAGCTTATTCGTAAAATCAATATGGATATTTCGTTCTAGATATTAATGGTAACTTTGTCGGCCTTGCCCGCTTACAACATTGCGGTGCGCCTGCGCCGGCTAGACTCACACTTGTCGAGTTTTATTGCATGAGTACAGACGTTTTGCAGTGTCTCTAGAGTGGTGTAATATCTCGTAGATATAAGATATTTATTAGATAGCTAAGATAAGTGATACAGGCTGTTTAGTGCTAAGTGATGTGTTGTTTCAACTTCTAGAATATATTTTAGTGCATTCGTGAGTGATATGGGTGTGGAGAATATACAAGGAGGAAATCAGAAGGTGTGTTGATGAGAAGTTTAGTGGTTAAGGAGTCGGCTTTACGATCGACAGGTCACGGGTTCGAATCCTGGCCTTAACACTACCGATGTGTATACTACAACGTAAGCAATTTAGGCTTACGGGGAATATTGGTAATTTCGGTTACAAATATTCTTTAAAAAAAATACTGCCCGAAGCCGTATAACCATAATCGTTAGATGGGCTCGTGGTTTAGTGGTAACCTATTACAAGGTTAAGCTTTACTACCAGGTCAGTCTTAGGATGGGTGACCATTAACACAGTGAGACACATTCGTGCCTTAACGAGCATTTTAACCGGTATATATATCGGTAACAGATAAACAGACAAGAACTCTACAATTTTTTTTGTGTTCTGAATCGTTAATTCGACATAATCCAAGTTTTTTTTAAATCTCTAATGTACAGACACAACTAATTTACAATTTTATAATAGTATAGATGGATCTTTTTGCAAAGTTAAGTTATTTATGCCAAATGACGTCAGTTGAGCAACTTTCACCAACTTGATTCCGGAATTGAATTTGGATTTATTTTTAATTTATTTATTTTATTTATTTATTTATTTTACACACTCGAATATATTAGTGCATTCGACTGCTACGACAGGGGGCGCGGGTTCGATTCCCGCTCAGTGCAAATACTTGTATGCATGAATATGTCTATTTGCATTGGTCTGGGTGTTTCTATGTATAATATGTATGTATTTACAAAAAAAAAGTATATAAGTATGTTTATCCGCATTCTGGAACCCATAACACAAGCTAGTTAAACTATGCTTACTTTGGGTCTAGAAAGCGCCGTGTAGAATGTCGTAGAATATTTATATATTTATATTTATTTATAAAAACATAATGGTAGTTAAAACCCACAGATATTAAGGGTTAGGCCATTGCTTCCCTTGTTCTGTGTTATGGGGTAAGCAGGACATTTCCCTCCGTATTTATGTTACAATACCATTAACAAGAAAAATACCTTTAAGACATTATGGGGTATCTTGCAGTAACTATGGATAACATAGGGAGAATTAGGACACAGCATAAAACAAAATATGTGAATGTGTGAGTGTTGTGTTTATGTCGTGAAAGTGGAGACGTGTGTAAGGGTGTGTGTGTGTGTGTGTATATGTCTGTGTGGGAGGGAGTCAGAGTGTGGGTGTCTGTGCAAGGGTTTGTCAGGGTGTGTGTGTCTATGTGTGCCAATGTAATGTATATCTAGGTGTTCAATATGCAAGTAAGAATGTAAGTACTCATAGGTATGCCTGATTGACTACCATATAATATTCCACTAAGATATTACCGTTAGTAGTTCTTCCGTATCACTGTAAGATTTGGCAAGTAATGGTTCAGTAACTGTCGCCTTACATTCCTGTTTATTCAGGGGATAACTTAATTGAGCTGAGTGATACGAAGTCGAGCGAAAGCTACCAGACTTCAGGATTTTCTTTGTCACAGGTCTCCTCCTAAACTACTAATCCAATCAGATCCAAATTTGGCATGATTAAAGAGGTCAATCAGAGGAAGGTTTATGGATATATTTTGAAAAAATTAATGCTACCACAGAGGAATGATCACCGTTAAAAAAATTCCAAATGTAATTACATAATAACCGCTCGAGACACTGTGACCAAATTTTACACGCTCAGAAAGCATGTCCAGAGTTGTGACTTTCAAAAACAATTTTCATAATCGGACTTGCCACGGAGAAATGATCACTGTTCAAAATTTTCAAAATCTTATTCACGATGTCTCACTCAGCTCAACATTGCAAGCAACGATTCGCCTTGCAGACCTAGTACATATATAGACCCAAATAGCCAAAGAACTTTTGAGTGAAACTCAGTTTTATGGGTTGAGTGTACTCGCAAACTTTATGTTTGCGTCGCTTACAAGCATTTATATTCTGATCGTAAGTGATCAAGGAATGATTTTTCAAGATAGTATTTAATATGAATAACTGTCTGACGGTGAGTACTAGGCATTGCTTATATAAAAATACAGTAGGGTACAATGAAGTTATAAAAGTACAGACCTTCAAGATGTAACGTTGAGCGACTTCTAGGGTAATAAGTGATGTCTTGGGTGCACCACCCCAGCTGAGAATTGCAAGCTGCAGTATGTAATTAGAGGTTCGCAGAGGGTGCGGTAAATTTGCTTCAGGAGCGATGGATTAATTACATGCCGTAGGGTTGCAAAGATATAAACTAGTTTACGGATTCTGCCATTTATATATGAAATATGGTACTTGTAGCCTATAGTCCATTGAAATGTTACATTTTTTAGGTTTGCGTTTTTTAGAGGACGCAATTTTTTCTTTTGATGTGTAGGGGTTTTGGTTCTTTTGATGTAACTTTTCAATGGACTACTAAGTTATTGTCTAATATGACTCCTAGATATTTAACGTTTGTAGGTCTATCAATTTTACTGCATGTACATGAAGTCTGTTCATAAGTATTGCACGAGTGAGCCATCAAAGAGCAGGAAGGTGATGGTTGGGACGAGTTCCTTATTGCAAAGGTCAAACTCTTTGTTTTTTCAATATTCAGATGTAGAACATTTCTGTGTAGCCATTTTGTTACCTTATTTAAACCCAACTGTGCCTGCAAAAAGACCTCGTCCCAATCCACTCCATGAAATATCAGCGCTGTATCATCTGCGTATGAAACAAGTTTGCCTTGGGGCAGGTCACAGTTGCAAAGATCATTTAAGTAAAGCAGGAAGAGCGTTGGACCAAGAACGCTTCCCTGAGGAACGCCATAATTAATGGGCAAATTACAGCTTGTATAGTATGCGATTTTGGCATACTGCACTCTATCTGTTAAATAACTTTTGAAGAGTTTTAGCTGAGTTCCTCTGATACCCATAGAATCGAGTTTATTCAGGAGAATCGGGACAGAGACCTAGTGCCTAGAACTAGTGTTTGTGTGGCGTTGTGGTGTCTGTTACGTCAAAGGTCGTGAGTTCGACACCCGCTCAGTGGAAATATTTATATGCGTGATAATATTTATATTTGCGAAAAACCCTCCATAGTAATCTAATTTCAGTTTGATTGTGGTCGCAGCACTAGTGGGACCGGTGGGTGTCACGCGGTGCTGCAACGACAATCCTCTTTTGAGGAGGCCGTCAAGCTGAGTGCCACCATTGTTAACATGGTACGTGTATGTAATGGTAACCCTCTTTTCTGAGACTTCACCTTCAGCTTACCATCAGGCGGGGTGAAGTCAAATTGACGTGTCCCAAATATAAAAAAAAAATGCCGGTATATTTAATGACCTCTGTGGCGTAGCGGTAGAGCATTAGACAGCTAATTCAGAGGTCACGGGTTCGATTCTTACTCAATGCAAATATTTACATGCATGATAATATTAAATTTGTATTTACATTTATTATCTACATATAATATGTGTTCACGTGTGTCCCGTAACGGGAGCCTATTAAATCAAATCATACTTACTTTACTTACTTTATGAATGTTTATGCACTGGCGAAGACACGGCGCTCCACACGTTGGTGGAGTGCCCTGCGTGGGCGAGTCAACGCCGGGATCTCGTTGCGGTCCCGGGCGTGGACGTTCTCTCATTGGAGTCCATGGTGAGGGCCGTGGTCTCCGATGGGAGCAAGTGGCACGCCGCCGCCTCTTTCTGCGAGCAGGTAATGCTCGCGAAAGAGACGGTGGAGAGGGAGCGGGAGAGAACCCTGCCCCTCGAGTTTCGCAGTCTGCGGCGAGGATGTCGAAGACTCTTCTACGCCCGGGACTACCGACCTCCATGATCGGGGCCTGAGGACGGCAGTTGGCCGACGCGCCGTCTTTACAGAAGCAGGCCGTGGCGGATGCGTGTCGTGTGTGCCCTCACGCCTGCCAACTCACCGAAGCGGGATAGAACCCGACCCCACCAGGCGAGGCCGCGCTGGCGGCCAAAGTCCGCCGGCAACCCTGGGGTTATCCTTTCGAGGGCTTACCCGGGATGCCCGGCAACGGACACTTGGGGAGGACACCGTGCGGTTTTAGTCGATACACGACATAACCACCCCCGCTGGCCGGCGGGGGGGAATCCGAAGGGATTTCCGCACGTAAACAAAAAAAAAGTATGTTTATGCATGTACTTATATATATGTATATAGCCTATAAGTTGACATAGATATTTATTTTATATAAATGAACAATAGATCGGAAAAAGAGAACATCTAGGACGGTACTTGAACCCGCGACCAGTCCCTTACAGGGGGAACGAAATCTATTTATTTTATCTTTTTTTTTTTTTTTTTCTTTCCTCTTAACCACAGCAATAACTACCCATAAATGTTCCAATTCGTGTCCATCCAAAGGTTGCCTGTAAGAAATTGTTTTTAGAGATAAGGCCACCATTCTTCGTGATGCATACTCTGATTGGAGTACAATAAAGTTTATTTCAATTCTATTCTATTGTATACTTAAGTAGTGCAACAAAACTACTTAAACATGGAAACTCAACAAAAGTTCGTGCACATATTGCGTTTTATGCAAGTTCAAAGAACTTTGTAGTTTGCGGGTGTTTTGAACTTTCACCGATATCTGTAAGTTTACAATGGTCACCCAGTTATGTGATCGGCGTCGAATAACGACTTTTGGCGAGTAAGGTGTATACGAGATGTGAAGTGTTGTACACGATCATTGACTTTTGGTTGTGACTGTGTCTACTACTTGTTTAAAAAATTTCTTTCATCTAACGCGAGCCTCTTCAGTTCTTGGTAGAGGTTCTTAGCTATTCATCAATTAACTGATAGAACTACCAGTACAATGATTGCCGAGTCAACATTCCACATATCAACAATCTCTAGTACCAAGTCTAAATACTTAACTATATTCCTTTCAATATAGCTTGATCTCTGTGACAGATAGCTACGAAACCGACGAAGTAACTTTGAATAAGCGTCATGATTACAATTGTATTTTGTTTAACATATATTTTCATTCTTTACGTGCTAGTTTTATCGCAACTGGAGTACAATCATAATAATATAAAAATTCACACATAAAATGTAAGTACTTTGTAAGTTCTAAAATACCTTTCTTTGAGCGATTGTCGCATCTTTATCTAACTCTCTGTCCAGTATAATGTGGTGTGGTCGTAAGGTGTTATTGGAGTAAGACACGACTTTACTTACTGGTAGCTCATTTATTACTGCTCTAAATAATATGCCATTATTACACACACCTCATTACAGGGGTAGATAAAAAAGAAAAAATTATATAAGTAATGTTTTTCTTTAAAAAAATAAAATAAACTACATAACCTTAAACTAGTTACACAGTTTCAATGCATAGTTGCACATATATTAAACAGTTATACATACCTATGAGTAGGTACTTATGTAAAATTGTTATACAGCTGCATAACTAAATAATGTTTTCTTAATCACTAGTTACATAAAGTTTAGATCTATTCTTATGTATTATTTCACGTTTTCCATTTTTTAAAATAACAACATTTGGTTCGATATCTTCCAAAACTACATAGGGTCCTTTGTAGAGAGTATCTAATTTACTACAGGTTTCATTCTTAACTAATAGTAAATCATTTTTGTTGTACGTCACTGAATTCACTTTATTGTCATGTTTACCTTTTCTGTCCACTTTCACTTTCACTAAATTTTCACATGCGTCCTTATGTGCTAACTGTAATCTATATTTCAGTTCTAAACTATAATCGTCTATGTTATACAATGGTTCCATGTTACTAGTAATCCTACAAGGAATATTACATGATTTTCCAAATACTAATTCAAAAGGAGCATACTTTGTTGCAGTATGTATGGTATTGTTGTATGAAAAACACCAAAATGGAAGCCAATAACTCCATGTGTCGGGGTGCTTTTCGCATTGAATTCGAAGATAAGAACCTAAATGCTTATGTGAATTTTCTAGAGCTCCAATTGTTTGATGATGATATGCTGTAGAATTAAGTTTTTCTATTTCTAGCAATTTACAAACTTCTGTCATTGTATTAGATAAAAACTCAGTCCCTCTATCTGTCACGATACATTTCGGAATACCGAACCTTAAAATATAATTATGAACTAATGCTTTAGCTATCGTTATAGTCTCCTTATTTACTAACGCATATGCTTCTACAAACTTACTTAATTCACACTGAATGGTGAGTATGTAATTATTACCTTCCTCATCTTTGCTTAGAGGTCCCATAACATCTAAATATATTTTTTCAAGGGCAGACGTGGCGGTTGTCGTCACAACCATAGGCTCTACCGTATGCCTTGAATGTTTCATTCTTTGACATTTATCGCAATTACGAACAAATTCACGAACGTCTTTTTCCATATTTGGCCAATAAAATAGTCTTTTAATATTGTTTACCATTCTGCGTACCCCAGCATGTCCGCTAGTGGGCAGCAAATGATAATCGTTAATAATAAACCATTTTTCACTGTCGCTGTCTATACGTTTTACTCCTCTTAAGACACAAAATTTTGGTCCTTGATAACTAATAGTACTATTTATTTCTTGAATTAATTCTTTCATAAATATTTCGTTCTTATCGTTTTTTATCAAACATATTTCGTCGACGTTTATTAGTTTACAAAAATTACTCAATTTAAATACAAATACGTCTCGCGTGAAATGTAACTTATAATTGAGATCTATAAATAATATCTTTTTGCTAGCGCTATAATGAAAACATTCTGATTTTGTATCAATCAGTTTATCTAACTTACTCAACTCGTCATTTTCTATTAAAACCATCTCCACTGAACTAGTTGGTATCCTTAGTATTTCTACGACGCGCGGATGATCAGGCCGTTTATCATTAAAAATACTAGGACTTACGCTCCTACTCCTGTCAATTCTACTTTTCTCTTCCTCTCTTTTCTTTTGTGCTCTCGTCATTATCATAATTTTGCTATGCATATCGTTAAGTTCTTCTGACGTAACAGATATTCGAGACAACGCATCGGCTACGGCGTTATCTTTTCCTTTGATGTACATGATTTCATAGTCATACTCTTCTAAGGTTAATCTAAATTTTAATAATCTGCTACTAGGATCCTTTATACTAAATAAATATACTAATGGCTTATGATCCGTCATGATTGTGAATTTTTTTCCAAATAAATATGGTCGAAAATATTTTATTCCCCAAATAACAGCAAGTAATTCTTTTTGAATAGTTGGATAATTTTTTTCTGCCTTATTTAAAGGTCTGCTAGCATAAGCTACAGGGCGTAAATCATTATTACAAAGTACAGCGCCAATTGCTATACCAGATGCGTCTGTTTGTAAAATGAATTTACTTTCTGGAGAAAAATCAGGGTATTGAAGTACAGGTGGTGACATTAGAGATTTCCTTAACTCTTGAAATGACTGATCACAATCCACTGACCACACAAAAGGTACATTTTTTCTACAAAGTTTATTCAAGGGTAGAGTTAATTCGGCAAAGTTTTTTATAAACTTTCTATAGTAATTACTAAAAGCGACAAAACGTCTGACGTCATCAGAGTTTTGCGGAATAGGATAATTTTTCAGAACTTTTATTTTATTTGGATCAGGTAAAATTCCATTCTTTGTAATTGTATGTCCTAAATAAACTAATTCTGTTTTTAAAAATTGACATTTATTCGGATTAAGCTTCAAATTTACCTTTCTTAATCGTTCAAAAACATCTAATAGGTTATTATTGTGAATTTCTAAATTTCGCCCCATAATCACAAGGTCATCAAGGTAAATAAAACATTTTTCGTAAGTGAGTCCTGACATTGCAATAGTCATAATCCTTGAAAACGCACTTGGGCTTATTTTCAATCCCATAGGTAGTCTTTTCATTTGATATTGACCCGTGTTAGTAGTGAAAGCGGTGATTTTTCGACTTTCTGGAGTCAAGGTCACTTGGTAATATGATTGGCTAAGGTCAAGGTGACTAAAGTAGACCACTCCTGATAAGGAATCCAATATTTCGTTGATATTCGGTAGTGGGAATTTATCGTCCTGAATTGTTTCATTTAATTTACGATAATCTATTACTAATCTCCAATTTTTATTACAATTATTTTCTGGCTTTTTTGGTACTAATAAAATAGGACTGGACCATTCGGAACACGTTTCTTCAATAATATCATCATGTAACATTTTAGATATCTGCTTTTCTAATTCGGGCTTTAAACTGTTTGGTATACGGTACGGTTTAGTGTACACAGGAATTGAGTCATGTTTTAAAACAATTGATTGTTCATACAAGTTAGTTGTAGTGAGCTTATCGCCTGGTAATTGAAAGATGTCAGCATATTTCGAACAAATAGCCTCAATGGTTTGTCTTTCGCTCGAATGCAAATGATCTAATTTTAATAGTGATAATAAAGTATGCGCTCGATTGGAGTTCGATTCGCATTTATTAAATGAACATATTTTATAATTATCTAATAGTTCTAAATTAGGTTGGAAAACTGGTAAAATAACATTGTTTTCGCTAGTATTCAAAATTCGAATGGGAATTACATTATGCTTAGGTGAAACAATTAAACTTGCCAAAAATATATTTTCCTGAATTTCACAAGGAAATATTACACAATCTTGGGTAATGTTTCTATCTAACTGTATGTAATGTATGGATTCACATCGCGGAGGAATGTTTAGGAAATTCGAACTAACCACTGGTTTTCTGTACAAGGTTAAAGAGAGAGTCTTATCTTGAGTTTCTAAAATTAATAGAGATTTTTGTTTATTAAATGTGACTGATTTAAATTGATCGAAAAAATCTTGACCTATTATTCCATCTGAGTGACACGGTATCTTCTCAAATATATAAAATTTATGCTTAAAACATATACCATCACATGTTCTAACAGTTAAATAAACATATCCATTAGAAATACTTTTTCCCCCTATTCCATTTATAATAATTTTATCATCATATATTGGCACATTTTTTGGTAATATGTCAGTACTTATAGCCGACAAAGAAGCACCGGTATCCAATAGCCATGAATACCTGACGTTATTTACGAATAATGCGATATAATTTGCGTTACTTAAATTACATGATAATATATTATACTCTTTAGGATCGAAAAAACTGGTGATTATTAACACTTTGAGATGCTAATTCATTACTATCGTGAGTTTGATTCTCGGTTGGTGCATCAGCATAATGAACATAATGCTTATTTTGTCCTTTACCTCTACTATGATAAACTCGACCTCGATCCGTTTGCGAGTGGTAACCACGAGTTTGATTTCCTCGAAAACCACGAGTTTGATTTCCTCGAAAATTGTAATCATTATACCTGGGAGGATTGTTGAAATTATTATAATTCCCTCTATTTTGGTTCACATATCCCCGAAAACCTCTTTGAAAATGAACTCCGCGCCCTCGAATCGAAGGTGTATAGACCTTACCTCGCATATTCCCTCGCACGTGCATGATCGTGTTAGAGGACGATGGTTGGGACAATTCCTCGTCCTCTGCCGCTCGTACGGCGTCCTTCAGCTCTGTATAATTTCTTGCAGAAATTATTGTACTTAAGCGCCTATTTCGTAACCCATCTGAAAACTGTTTTATTGCAAGTTGTTCATTTATAGGTTTTAAAATTTCATATGCTTTTTCGTTGGTATTAGCTTGTGCAATGGTTAAATCGACGAAAAGTTCTTCGATACGTGTTGCATATTGGGCAATCGTCATTTCATTTTGTGAAATTTTATTAAGTTGCGTTAGTAGCGAATTAGGTGACTTTTTTGTAAGCAAATATTGCTTCATGTCCTTAACTAAATCAATACAGGAGGCATACTCTGGCTTTAACTTAAGCTTGGCTGACTTACTTAACCTAGTTTTCAAGACAAAAGTGGCTAACAATCTTTTACATGCTGTCTCAGCTAAACAACTATTATAAAGTTCAATGCTATCAATAATTTTTTCGATAGTCTCTTCTTTACCATCCATAACCGGCAACAAAGTAGCTGCAGTTTTTAAATTAAATGTCTCCATTTTCATGGTATTAATAATTTGACAATACTCCTTAATCTTTAAAAATGTTTCCTCTATATTTTCCACTAAACTATTAAAAGTAGTTTCTAAAAAATTCTCTGAAAATAATTTTTCTTCTAATATTAATGCACATAATTTTTGATAAAACTGATACAGTTCTTCCGCTTTTAAAAGCTTTTCCTTACAATACTTCTCATTTTTCTGTCTTTTGGTTGGACCTAATTTTCTTAAGCCTACTTTAATAACTTCTAAATCTTTACTTATAGTAACTAATTCTTCTGCCATGGGACAGGTTAGCATAAACAAATGGTTAGATACATACCTCTAAGACATCTTATTTTAAAAAGAAAACAAAAAAAAAAAAAACCATTGTTAAAAAAAACGGGCTGGCTGCGTAGCTATACATTCAACGAAGGTTCTGGTTATCCTTGCTTATCTTTGGTTACGCTGGTTGCTGATCTTCACTGTCCCTGGATCCTCGACCAGACAGCCTCATTCTGATCCGACGAAATGCGTCTCCTCGTAATTCATTTCGCAATACTTCAAGGTGACATTTTTTGTACTGCCTGTACAAAATGTATAGTACTGCCGCTCCACACAACGCCAAAATCGTAGATAAAAGGATATTGTTGGTGTAGAAGTGTGTAGATGTATCCGCTTCTACTTGTCCGTTGGTACCATGTTGATTTACTATGATTTCACGATTCTCACACGCACATTTTGCACAGCGCGATCCCATTATTGGAGATAAAAAATAATTATATTTGGTAACTTGTTGAAATTATAATGTAAAGTCACGTATATCGAAGCTAACGACGTCACAGTAGGAATCGTATGTTCCATTCTCGGTACGGTACGGTAACGAGTCCACGGCTATCTTAATCTGCTGATGGTGCGAACTCGTGGGAACCGACTGGCAGGGTCGCCATGTGGTGTGGTCGTAAGGTGTTATTGGAGTAAGACACGACTTTACTTACTGGTAGCTCATTTATTACTGCTCTAAATAATATGCCATTATTACACACACCTCAATAACCTTGTACGTGCGTACCTTTTTTTTTTTTTTTTTCGTGCCGAAATCCCTTCGGATACCCTCCCGCCGGCCAGAAGCAATATGTTTCTGGCCCGCTGGCCGGCGGGGGGGTATTCGAAGGGATTTCGAAAAAAGTTATTAAAAAATACTTATAATATTTATTTTCTCAGAGTAAATGATCATACTATAGACCCTTTATCTTTAATAAAATAAACATGTTTATTCATAAAACAGTCAATTACAATCTAAAAACACTATTTAAACAATAAAGAGTTTTAGCGACAAAAATAGGAACTACGTCGTAAGTGTCACAGCACTAGTGAGAACTGTCACAGAGATCAAGATCAAGATCAAGGTTCTCTTCATAGGCCGCGGTCACCGCTTCCCATCAGGTGGTCCGTGTGCTTGTCTGCCACCTTAGTGGTATAAAAAAAATGAGGGCTAGTGATACCAACATGATTGCATGACGCTTAAATGGATCAATAAGCATGTTTTTATAACTATTACATAATGCACTTACAACTCGATTAATGTCAAAAAAAACCCATAGTGATTTAAAAGTACCATTTAATATTGAAATTATATGTTTTACAAAAGAATTTTTAAATTTCGTTCCTAAACACTCGAAATGCTATGGTGCCATTTTATATATTCTAGGAACGATACCGATACCAAAACTGTGATTTTTAGAATTCTTGCCTCTTTATCTGTTTGTCTGTAAAATTATATGTTTTACAAAAGAACTTTTAAATTTCGTTCCTAAACACTCGAATTGCTATGGTGCCATTTTATATATTCTAGAAACGATACCCATACCAAAAATGTGATTTTTAGAATTCTTGTTTTGTCTGTTTATTTGTTTGTCTGTCTGTCTGCTTTTTACTATCGATTTCCGAGTATCACTTGAAAACCGCTGAACAGATTCAGCTGAAACTATCTGTTTGTCTGTCTGTCTGCTTTTTATTATCGATTTCCGAGTATCACTTGAAAACCGCTGAACAGATTCAGCTGAAACTGCGTGAACAATCTTATAGGGTATGGTTATAAACTGCGCTATATAAGGTGTCACAAAATTAGGTCTCTGAATTTGGTGAGATGACTTGGTATCGACAAAATATTCGGTCTCACCGCCGCAATGGTGGATTCCCCCCACCTTGGATGCTCAAGTCGCACCCTCCATGTCTCCATGAGTTCCTGGCGGAGCAGGGACCGCTGAGCCCCGATTTCTCGGGGCTCCGGCCTATGGCCCCGCTCCAGCACCTCCTTGCGCCACTGGTACAGCAGCGCAAGGGCTCTCGCTTCCAGATCCCATGGAGGGGTCCCGGCTAGGAGACATGCCGCCTCGACGGAGATCGTGCGATACCCCCTGATGACTCTGACGGCCATCGCCTTTAACGGGCTCTTTAGAACAGCCACGTTGCGGACCGCCAGAGTCTCCGCCCATACGGGGGCCCCGTACAGGGCCATGCTTCGCACGATCCCCAAGTACAGTCTCCTAGTGAGGGCGTTGGGTCCCTTAACATTGGGCATCAGCCACGATAGCGCGGCCGCAGTCCCCCTCAGTTTCGTGACCAGACTTCGGAGATGTGGTCCGAAGTCCCATCGGATATCGAGTACGAGCCCAAGGTACTTCATTGTGGGCTCGATGCCGATGCTTACGCCCCCTACGGTTATGCTGGTTCCCGCAGGTGGCCCCCTCCGAGGCCCGTGAAAACACATAGCCTCGGATTTGTGAAGAGCCACCTCGAGTCCCAGCCGCCGTATTCGACCCACGACTTGAGCAACCCCTGCCGTGGCCTTTAGTGCCGCGCTTCGGTACGTTGCTTCCCGCGCCATAACGAGGGTGTCGTCAGCATAACACACTATGCTGACACCCTCGAGCAACGTATCGCGCAGCACCCAGTCGTATCCGATGTTCCACAGGAGTGGCCCTAGGACCGACCCCTGTGGAACACCACACGACACTTCTCGCCGCCCTGGCCCTAGCCAGCTCGGGTAAACTATGGCCCTCTCGGATAAGTATGCCTCGACAATGCGGCGGAGGTAAGGAGGCACTCCGTGATACGTCAATCCGCTCAAAGAGCTTGCACACCTCGTCGAGCAACACGATCGGCCGGTTACCGGATGGCTGATCCGCCGGCCGCCCCGCCTTCCGGATAAGGACCAGTTTCCCCGTCTTCCATACCTTTGGAAACTGGCCCCTTTCGAGGCATGCGCTAAAGAGCGCCACCAGTCGAGGCCCTAGTTCCTCAAGGGCCAGGACCCATGCTCGGCCTGGAATGCCGTCGGGTCCGGAGGCAGTGCATTTCCGGGCTTTAAGCCGGAGCACTGATACCCCCAGTTCACTCTCCCCGACTTCGGGCACATCGCTCTCGCTATTATCAGCGTCAAGCGCCTGAGGCGGAGCCATACGCGGAGGAACATGCTCCTCCGCTCTCGCTGGGAACAAGGAGCCCAGTATCCCCTCCAGCCGCTCCGGCTGGAGGCTCTGGGTCAGTAGGGGCTCCCTTGGGCGGATTTTGCCCCTGACCGCAAGGTAAGGGCGCCCCCATGGGTTCTGATCCAGAGACTCCAGCAGCTCTTCGCGGGCCCTCCGTTTGGCCTGCTTAATGGCTACCTGGAGGGTCCTCTTGGCCCCGTTGTACACCTCATACAGCTCCGCCTCTCGGGCTGCCGCATCGTCTGGGCGGCGACGCCTCCGGCGAAACCTGGTGTACTGGCGGCGAGCGGTCACGCACGCTGCTCGCAGCTGTGCGATCTCCGCTGACCACCAGTACACCTGTTTCTTTGCCGGACCGGGCTTAACCCTAGGCATCGCCGCATCGCAGATATGCGACATGGCTCTCCTGAACCATTCCGCCTCTGCGTCGACATCGACAGGCCTGGCCGGTGACGGAATCCAGGCCTGCACTATGGATGCCTCCAGGAGAGCCTCCCGATCCAGGCGTCTGAGCGCCCAACGTGGATCTGGGGGGTTCGCTATAGTCGGCGGTAGGTTAGGTGGAGTGGAGACGTTGAACCGAATGTACCTGTGGTCGGACGACGTCTCCTCCTCCTCCACCACGCGCCAACCCTGGACGCGGCGGGCAAGAGCAGGGGTCGCGAATGCAACATCCACGACCGAACTGAGCCCCCGCCACTCCGAGGTGGCGACACTCCCCCGGTTGAGGACCTCAAGGCCACGGGTGTTGGCCCAGTCCTCCAGAACTCGCCCCTTGGTATTGGTTTCCCGGGAGCCCCAAGCCAGAGACCAGGCGTTGAAGTCTCCCAGGACCAAAACAGAGCGAGGACGGCACGCAGCGAGAACGATGTCCAGTCCAGCGAGCCATAGCTCAAGCTCATACTGGTCAAGGCTTGGCGAGAAGTAGACGGCCACGACAGCCAAACCCTCATAGTCTGCCGCGACACAGCCTTGGCCCATTGTAATGACTGCAAGGCGCGAGGTGTCTGCGGCGGAACCCCCGAAGACGGTCGCTACGCCGTCCAGGTCCACCGGGCTTCCGGGGTGGACCCAGTACGGCTCAGCGACCACGACCACATTGATAGACCACTCCACGATGCTCTGGTACAGAACATCCTGAGCACCGGTGCAGTGGTTTATGTTCACCTGCGGGATGCGGATTGGTGTGTCCATTAATGGACGTCCATCTCCGCATCCCGCCGCGAATGTGGCCGCTCTTGAGTTGCACCCCCGCTACCCGTTGCGGACGAACGGGGCTTTGGCCTCGAGGCGGCGCAGGTACGGCTGTCCGCCCGGTGTTCCGCCGCTTTACCCTCTGCTACGCACTTGTAGCAGCACGGCGGAGCATCACAGGCACTGGCCTTGTGACCGGGCTGACTGCAGCGGAAGCACCGATCCCCCACGGTGTCTCCCGCTGTGCACTGCAATCCCACATGCCCCACGGTCAGGCACCTGAAGCACCTGGTCTCGCGAGGCTGCAGGAGTTGCACCCGCGCCTTAGGAAGCCCCCAATGAGGAGGCTCCGTTCGTCCGCAATTTTCTTCGCAGTTGACGACTGCCGTGCCGTGACCGGTGGAGCTGAAGCGGATTTCTCCAGCTCTCACCTGATCCCGGGGGCAGCCGCCCGCCTCCACGACGGCGGAGATAAGTTCCTCCGTCGTGGCCGCATCATTCAGACCCGAAATGTGCAAACCTGCGCATTTATTGGGTCTGGTGACGCGGACGGCTTCCGCGTCCAGCGACGGTTACAACGGGGGCGGGGGTGCCACGCTTTATCCCCTTTCCCTTCCCCTTCCGATTAATCTTAGGAGGCGTTGGGTTTGCAGGGACGGCGGTCCCCGTCTTGGGACCGGGACTTCCGCTGGCGGCAGCCGCAAAGGATGCGGGCCGCGCTAGCGGAGGACGGTACGCCCGGTCCTCGAGCACGCCAAGGCGCCTCTCAATCGCCGCCAGCAACTGTGTCACGCTCGGTGCAGATGACGTCGCTGGCTCAGGCACTTGCTTGGGCGCCGGCTTAGGTGCCGATTTAGGCGCCGACTTTGGCACCGATTTGGATGCCTCCCGCGGCGGCCCAAGAGCCCTCGGCTGGACCGCCGCCTCTTGAGCTCTTGGGGCCGTCAGGGCCTCCGGGGATCCTCTGACCATGTGGGTCAGTTGTCTGACCTCCTCCCGGAGGACCTGCTGTTGCTCCAAGGAGTTGGCGAGCTCAGTTTCCAGGCTTGTCACCCGGGCCCTGAGCTTCGCCTCCTCCTCGGAGACGCTCCTAGCAAGGAGCTCCTCCAGCGCCGTCCTGGCGACGGCGACGTTTTCCGTCACCGTCTTTTTCTTTCCCGACACATTTTTGGCACCTTTGATAGATTCCGTAATGCGGGCAAGCGCTGCGAGGAGCTCCCTCGCCGCGGGTACGCCTTGGTCCCTGCCACTGGATAGTGGAGGGACGAGCACGGGTAGCTTCGGCACTCTACCCGCGGAAGTGGCCAGCATTTTTGCCGGCCGATCGTCCTCACTCGAAGAGACCGTCCGTTGTCCGGAGGAGCTTCTACTCCGGTCGAGAGACGGTCCACCCGTGCGTGGCCTCTTCTTTCGGAGACTGTCCGTCTCCATTTGGCTGGGAGCTGACTCGCTGTCAGTCCCAGCCAACGACGCGACCTCTGCGTCCGATTGTACGCCTATTGGTAGCGGAGTAGCGGGCCTGACAAAAGTGGACTTGACCGACCGCGAGCGCGACCGCAGCTTTGCCTCCTGGTCTTTCCCCACTATCTCCACATCCTCCGTTCCGTCAATTTCAAGTCCGTTATTGGTAGCCATTTCGTCATTAGATCCGTCCGGTTTTGGTTGGTTTTTATTATTTGTGCTCATAATATATCCCACGAGTATGGGGGAAAGATGGTCCATCCAGGCGGAGCCCCCTGCACCTGGATAAGTCTATATACTATGGAGGTCGGCTGGCATCCATAGGTTTTAACGACTTCGCTGTCGGGTGTTATAGACTTTTCCTTGTCGTGGGCCGGCCAATAAAGGCAAGCCCTCCGGTCAGCAAGTTCACAGCGTACCCTTCTGGAGCCACCAGTCAGGTCGTTGCTGATCACCTACCGATTACGGAACGCGAGAGGATGGCTAGTCGTCTCTCACCGGCGGCGGCACAAGTGCCCGTCGGCCCCTGCGTTAGCAGTGGGCCAACCCGCCCCTGGATCCCCCAGGACCCTACGGTGGCCTCCACCACTAACAGCATCGCTCATCCTGTCTCCTCTGAAAGCAGAGGAGTACGGAGAGCGATGTGTTCCCACCACGTTGGGTATTGGCCGACGATCAATGCCAACCCCAAGAAGCCATTGACCGCCGCCCAGGATGCACCGGCCGCTCCGATTCCGTTCCCCCCGGACTGCAGCGGGATCGGAATCGGAGCGACACTCGAGGAGATTACCCAACACACACCCCTGCCGCGAGCTGTTTGGTAAAAAATAATTTTGTATGATAGCGAAAATCAGATGATAAATTGGATTGATATCTATATATACTTTCAAAGGAAATAAAAATTATGCTGTTATTTTGTGGGATTTCCTCTTATTCTTTTTTTTTTTTATATTTAGGTCACGTCAATTTGACTTCACCTCGCCTGATGGTAAGCTGAAGGTAAAGTCTCAGGAAAGAGGTTCACCATTACATACACGTACCATGTTAACAATGGTGGCACTCAGCTTGACGGCCTCATCAGCAGAGGATTGTCGTCGCAGCGCCGCGTCACACCTACCGGTCCCACTAGTGCCACGACCACAATCCCCCTACCCGACTATGCACTTGCTGACCCCTGAACGCAATCAAACCGAAATTGGACTACTATGGAGGGTTTTTCGCAATCGTGCACGGTGGTACCTACCCGGCCGAGTTTTGTGACAAATTTGTGTCATCATATTTCTACCACCAGTAGATCTTAGTTATAGTATAAGATCGTAGTATCTTTATTTGCTGCTCAAATTATAGGTTAGTTTTGAATCAAATGTCCGTCAAACATTCGTTACCGAAACGACGTTTTGTTTTGTTGTTTTGCTCCGCTAATCTACCCTTAGAGGAATAGTCACAGATAATTATGATTTAGATTCGAAACGCAAAAGACATGTTTTGTAAGTTAAAATAAAACCCATTTTGTGATTTTAAGAACTAAATCATTTCGATTTATTTCCGTAAGCTCGTTATAAATAAAATCTCCAATAACGGGCTAAAAAGAAGGTATCTACTAATTAAAAAAAAATTGCAGTCATTATTTACATAGGTAGGTAGGTATCTACTTGTAACTCAACAACAATATTCCTAATCCATTTAAAACTATCTATGGCGATTAGGAAGACAATAAAAGTCAATTACACCACGAATTAAATCAAAATATAAACCCCACATACGATTTTATTCGAATGAATTGTGAGAAATTAAAATAATATTAAATTATTTATGAATTTACTCATATGGCCATACACTTTTTATTTACGATTTTAAAAAAGAAACAAAGAATGGGCATTCTCCTTTGGTATTTACAAGTTTTCGCAAATATTGATTTTCAAAGCTGGTAGAGGTCCGGCGAATGTCCCGCCAGTGTATTTAGACGGTGCGCAAGTCGAGAGGGTGGCATTGTTCAGGTACCTGGGTCATGTGCTTACGGAGGATCTACGTGATGATATGGATATTGAACGTGAACGCAGGGCCCTGGCTCTGCGCTGCAACATGATCGCGCGCAGGTTCGCGCGCTGTAGTGCAGATGTGAAACTAATTCTGTTTAGGGCATACTGCTTATGCTTATACACGTGTCAGCTGTGGAGCAAATTCACTAAGCGCGCGATGAGTACCATTAGAGTACAATATAATGATGCTTTTCAGATTCTAATGAGACGACCAAGGTTCTGTAGTGCATCGAGCATGTTTGCGGAGGCCAGGGTACCTGACTTTTTCGCAATTATAAGGTCACGTGTTGCCTCCTTTTGGAAGAAGTTGCGTGAATCTAAGAATGAAATTCTCCAAACGCTGTGCAGGTGCATGAACAATCCCATTCTGATGCATTGGTTAACTGTGCAAATGTGTCAAATAAAAAGTAGGTTGACTGTTGTCAGTTTTAGGTATTTGATAAGGATCTCTGCGTATCATTTTATTTTATTTATTCATTATTGTACGTTGTTAAGTTATAATAGGTTAGTTAACATTGTAATTTTATAGTTCAAGTTTGTGACATTTTATTGGGTGCATACCTTTTTTTTCTTTTTTATCGTGCGGAAATCCCTTCGGATACCCCCCCGCGTGCCAGCGGGGGCGGTTATGTCGGGCTTGAACCGACTAAAACCGCACGCCGTCTCGGGTCTACAGACGCCGGGGTGTAAGGTTGCCCATAGTGCATATCCCTCGCACCCCGACTGAATTGGGTGCATACCTGTAAATAAATAAATTATTATTATTATTATTATAAAACCTAAATTTGCCCATATCTTTTTATAGTGTTGACTCAGGACCTCGATTTTCCTATACCTTATACTAATAAGGACTATAGACCTCAACATCTGGAAAAAATTTCCTAATTAAATCTGTGGTGACACACGGACAGACGTTCAAGAGAGTGGTCTTATAAGGGTTCCTTTTTACCTTTTGAGGCACGGAACCCTAAAAAACGGTAAAATTCTGGTTATTATAACTACTTTTATTGTTTTAGACCGATACTGTGAATAAAGACATAGAAGTTCGCGATGCTGATATTTTGGAGAAAATTCTGGCCCACGCGGGGGCTATGGGGCGATACCAGAAGTTGTTGGTAGCAGCCATGATGCTGTTCGGGTATACCTGCTGCTTCGTCTACTATGTGCAAATGTTCATCACTGCTACACCAGAGAACCACTGGTGCAGGGTTCCTGAGTTATCCGACTTGAGTGTAGAGTTAAGGTGAGTTTAAAAAATAATTCTAAACACAAAGACCACGTCTTCACGTTGTCACGTCCACGTGTACTTTTTCGACCATACTCAAACTATTGTTACCTCATCTCATCATATCACGGTTTGAATCGCCCCAAGATACTTTTTACGTTTTATACCATGGTATGAATTGCCTCAGTCCAAAAAGTTTATTGTGCGATTCATACCATGGTATGAAACGCCCCAGTCCAAAAAGTTTATTGGGCGATTCATACCATGGTATTAAACGCCCCAGTCCAAAAAGTTTATTGGGTGATTCATTACATGGTATGAAACGCCCCAGTCCAAATAGTTTATTGGGCGATTCATACCATGGTATGAATCGCCCAATAAACTTATCGTATATAACTACCGATTCTAATGAAATTTCACACAAGCAAAGATGTTACTGATTCTCAATGAACAAAAAAGCCTCATTCACGCGATTGGTATTAAATTAAGTAATTTGTTCATATATACAAGAAAAAAAAAGACAAACGTAAATCTGACATTGAGGAATTATCACCGTTAGAAAAAGTCCTGGTGACATTGCTTCGCTCAATTTTTGCAACTGCAGAATGTATTGCAGACCTAGTATAATAATTCGCTGTTACTCGCGAATTGGACCGCGTTAATTTAGGAATAGATCAAAGTACATTTACTTCTGCAGTTTGGAACCCAACATTTATAAGGTTACCTATTTCTTCGTTATATTTACAATCATTTATCATGAATAAATAGATGTTTACATGTAACATCGAAATTAATTCTACCCGGTTCTCTAATATAATAGTGTGATGATATTTATTATAAACGGTTGAGTTTCTAATAAACTATTTTCTTAATATGGTATGAATTGCCCCAGTCCAAAAAGTTTATTGGGCGATTCATACCATGGTATGAAACGCCCCAGTCCAGAAAGTTTATTGGGCGATTCATTACATGGTATGAAACTCCCCAGTCCAAAAAGTTTATTGGGCGATTCATACCATGGGTATGAAACGCCCCATTCCAAAAAGTTCATTGGGCGATTCATACATACCATGGTATGAAACGCCCCAGTCCAAAAAGTTTATTGGGCGATTCATACATACCATGGTATGAAACGCCCCAGTCCAAAAAGTTTATTGGGCGATTCATACCATGGTATATAACACCCCAGTCCAAAAAGTTCATTGGGCGATTCATACCATGGTATAAAACGCCCCAGTCCAAAAAGTTTATTAGGGTATATTAAGTTTATATATTATGGTATGAAACGTCGAACGAAAAGAGTGTCGTAGGGCGATTCGTACTGTGATACAATGAACTGGCATGATAAATTATACTATATATTTCTAGAAAATATCTGTCAGCACCTGGATCCGCCTCGGGCAACTGGGACCACTGCAGGACCTTCGACGCTAACTGGACCGAAGTACTGGATACATTGTCCCCGCCTCCTGATGGAACACCATTGGTGCCATGCCAGCACGGCTGGGAGTTCGAGTTCAGCGATATACCGTATGAGACGGTTACTACTGAGGTGAGTGTCGAGGGTTATGCCAGAACGGCTGAACGGATCTGGCTGAAATATGGTACAGGGATAGATTATAGACTGGAATAGGATATAGGCTTGGCTAAAGAATGCAAAAGTAATAATAAATAAAAGAGGAAGTTATCAATAATGAACGAAGCAAGTATGAAGAACATAACGTAACATAACTTCACGCCTGTATCCCAGAAGGGGTAGGCAGAGGTGTATGAAGAAACAATGAAGAACAAATAAAGAATAAATTGATAATTTTAAAAATAACGAATAAAAGACAATTTATCTCTATGAAATAGGGTACATTATTAGTTGTATACACCCCTGAAACTTGTATAACAATCTAATTGAGCATCGGTGGCTCAATGGTTAAGGAGCCGGCCTTGCGATCGTGAGATCCCGGGTTCCACGTTCCGATGCGCTCGATCCTGATTGGTCGAGGCTAAGCAAGGGGGATACCGGGGATGGTGGTGGCCATGGTTCTTCGCACTCGACGGCGTCCCGACGTGTACCACTGAAGATGTCGACCGCAGTGATCGACGAAACGTCTGGAATACAAGTTTCCGATGGACCACGGCCAAACAGCCCGGAAGCAATATATTCTTCATTTTATCATCTTTCACAGAGAGGCTGGGTGTGTGACAGCGCCAGTAATGTGCCAACAGCACAGTCAATATTCTACGTGGGGGCTGTAATCGGGGGTCTCATCATAGGGTGGATAGCTGATCGCTTCGGAAGAGTCCCTGCTCTAGTAGGTATGAGTTTTTGTATAATCTATCTGTACTATCTATTTTAAATGTGAAAGTAACTCTGTCTGTCTGTCTATTACGTTTTCACGCCTAAACCGCTGGAACGATTTCGATGAAATTTTGTGCAGAGATGGATTAGAGCTTCGGAAAGGACATATCCATTGGGAACCCTGAGGTTATCTTTTCAAGGGCGTACCCGGGGTGTCCTATAACGGACGCTTGGGATGGACACCAAGTTGTTTTAGTCGGTTCGATTCCGACATAACCAGCTAGCACCGGTGAGGTTTTCCTCCTGGAACCCTGGAAACAAAGAAGAAGGCAGAAGCTCGTGGGGGCTTTTACACGCAAAACAAAAAGACCGAAGTGTAACGAAGCCATCCAAAGTGCGGTATTTTGTGTTACCTACTTCACTGGAGTGATAAGAAAAACTATCACAGCTGTTGATAAAAAAAATTTTGCAAGTTAAAATAAATATCATAAATGATTCACTGTCAAATATTTCGTTTGAAATTTTGAGAAAAAAAAAACAAAAAAATGCGCGAGAAACAAATCTCTACGCGACCGTTCTGAATAGTTAAAACGGGTGCTTCCGCTTGCTCCTACTCGATGCTCCTACCGGTAGGAGCAGGAGGACCAATATGTCCTTATGCTCCTACCGGTAGGACCATAAGGATAAGCATATCCTTGTGGTCCTACTAACAAAGATTGCCAGATTTTTTTAACACTACTACAGTAAAGCTTTCACACATAAGGAGAATGAAATTAGATATAATTTGAATAGAAAATTGCATACCTTGACTACATATTGTAGGAATATACAATTATTTGACTGTAATATTGTATTACAAAACTATATCTTGACATTGGATAGTTATTTACTATCAAATTTTTTACGACGACAGATAGCTAAGTGTTTAGCTAACTTTTTATTATGCGAAGCTAAATTTTTAGCTAATAAGCAAATAAATATTATTATAAATTCTGACACAATGGATAGCGGTATCCAAAAAAAAAACTAAATTACTTGACAACAGATAAAAAATCTAGCGATATTTTTTACGGTATATCCGAAATTAACAGATATGGGCACGAGGCTTTTGGGGCTATTGAGCCGTCTTTTAGTAATATTGATAAAAAAAGCGGCCCGTTAATGTCCAAATCTAATTCAAATTGTAAAAATAAAGCATTTAACCTGGTGCACCAAAATGTCGAAGGTCTGACAAATGGTAAAGAATTGGAATTGGAGTTGCACATGACCTTGAATGATATTGATATTTTTTGTGTAACTGAACATTGGTTGACAGACCAGGTCATCTTCAACTTCAAAAATCACCAGGTGGCTAGCTCGTTCAGTAGAAAAAATTGCAAACGTGGAGGCACCTTAATTATTATTAATAAGAACATTAAATTTAAAGAGCGTAAAGACCTAGTAAGCCTCTCTATTGAGCGAGTTATTGAGATAGCTGGTATTGAGTTTGAGCACTTCATTGTATTGTTACGTGCGCGGGGTACAAATTAAATGCCGTTTATACAAAGAAGAAGTTTATTAGCTCACCACAAACTAGACAACTAAATAACTAGCCCACACAGTACTCTTCAACAGTTCAAATCGCTCAGCAGTTCACAGTAGTCCACAATCGTTGCTTAAGTCGCAGGTATAACTCTCTTGGTTCACTTCGGTAAGATGTGTTCACTTTCGCTTTCGAAAATTAACTGCCTCGTGTCGATAGCCGGGCGTCCTTTTATAGCTCGTAATAAGCGGGGTAGAATATACTAGAGCGTTCGAGAATAGTAGGTATTTACTGGGGCGTTCGAGAAAATAAGTACCCACACAGTCGTGCCGACGATAGAGGTGATTGCCCTTTTTATCGCGATTTGTAGGTAAAGTTGGTATAGGTAGACAAAAGGGCGTGTGATTTTGTATTGACTTTTCTGGATTTTTCTAAACGGATCGATAGAGTACTTCGACATTAACAATGCGTTTTAATTTCTAGAAGATTCGATCAGTAGTTTCCGAGATATCGACGATCGTTGTAACATTACCCCCCTCTTAATCATGCTCGTCCCGAGCATCATTTGTTCCATGATATCCCGTCAACCTATCCACATGGACTACCTTTGGTTTTCCCCTAAGCCCCTTCTTGATGCGGTCCTTTAACCGAAGCACATGCAGTGCATTTACGGCACCAGTTCTTGACATCTTCCCGACAACGAAGCCAGTAAAACCGCTGTCGCACTTTAACCAGAGTTTTCTTGACTCCGAGATGCCCGCCAGAAACACCATCGTGGATGTGCCGTAAGAGTGGGGCCACCTTGCTTCGTGGTACCACTACTTGCATGGTTACTTCCTTACCATCGTTAGACTCCCATTTCCTATACAGGACATCTTCTACCAGAACTAAGCTGTCCCACTGGGCCCAATAGCTTTTGGTAGTTGAACTGTAAGCAGATACATCACTCCATCGGGGTTTGCTTCCAAGTTGTTTCCAGTGCAGTATAGGTTGTAGATCATCATCATCTTCTTGCGCCTTCTTCATACTGCTTCCACTCCATTCGTCGTCAAGTCCATTCACCTTTATGACTTTAATCTCTTCTCGGGCTTCGTTCCTCCGACAATGCTTGCGATCTTCGACACACGGCCTTCGTGACAAAGCATCAGCATTGCCAACTTGAGTTATAGTGATGGTTGGGGCCTCATATCGACCAGCCAGCGCACGCCCTGTGGCCCTGGCGACATTTAGTTTTAACGGAACAACTTGATCCACTTGGGTCCAGGAGTCCGTGACCATTCTCCGTTTCCTCGAAGGACACTCTAACTGGATATGGCCCCTTCCTCTACAGGAATAACACGTTGGGACATACCACCGTTTCCTCTCCTCTGCAACTACTTCCTTGACCTCCCTGACTCCATGTTCCACTTGGGTCCAGGAGTCCGTGACCCTAGTCCGTTTCCTCCAAGGGCACTCTAACTGGATATGGCCCCTCCTTCTACAGGAATAGCACGTTGGGACATACCGCGGCTTCCTCGCCTCTGCAACTACCTCCTTGACTTCCCTGACCTTACTTATCCCGGCGTTCTGCCGTACGGTTTCCACCTCGAGGGCATAAGCCAGTGCTTCTTTTAAGGTCTGGCAGTGACGCAACTGTACACTAGTTTTCACTTCTGCGTCCCGTATACCGTTTAGGAAGGCCTCCAGTAGAGTGGTCTCGATCATCACGGGTGTCGATGAGTAGGCCCGACGAACGAGCCTTTCAACCTCTACAGCCCATTCCTGGAGGCTTTCACCAGCTTTTTGTTTTCTCTCGCGTAGCTGCGCTCGGTAGACATTTTCCAGGTGCTTGTCACCGTAGCGTGTGTCTAATGCTTCCATCAGAGACTCCAGTGTCCTTCCTTCAGGTGGCAGGTTTTCCAGTATTACTAAGGCATCTCCTCGTAATGCAAGTGTCAAGGCCATAAAAGACTCCTCGTTGCTCCAGCCTTTAGTTTTTACCAATATCTCAAATTGATACTTGAAGGCTGTCCACGAGGAGGTTCCATCGAAGTGTGGTAGGTCGAACTTCGCTGATGATGGTGAGGTCGCGACAACAGGTCCGCAGGTTTTTAGCCTGACAATCTCTCTTTCGAGCTCTTGTAAGCGGCCGTCCATGGTCCCAGTCTTCAAAGCCACTTCCTTACTGAGCATTTGCAAGCAGTCGTCAATGGTCCCAGTCTTCGAAGCCACTTCCTTACTCAGCATTTGCAAGCCGTCTTCGAGGTTCTTCACTTTATCTCCCAGTGCATGGATGCCTGCATCGATTTTACCCATGACAGCTTCCTGGTTGGCCTGTATCATCTCTTGCATGGAGGCCTGCATCGTCTGTCGACTAGCATCTTGGTTGGCCTGCATTTCTTGCAAGGAGGCTTGCATCGTCTGTCGACTAGCATCTTGGTTGGCCTGCATTTCTTGCAAGGAGGCTTGCATCGTCTGTCGACTAGCCTCTTGGTTGGCCTGCATCATCTGCTGTATAGAAGCCAATAGCGTCATCATGTTGATATCGGACGAGGTTCCATCTGGTGCTGCCGTAGTTACCGCTGAGATAGCAGGATCGGCCTGACGCCCTTCCTCTTCAAGGCTCCGTTGACGTGCAGCATCCATTTCCACTTGACGTCTGGTCCGTGGAGTACGCCCTTCGTCTTCACGTGGTAATAACGGCATCGCACTTCTGACACCAGTTGTTACGTGCGCGGGGTACAAATTAAATGCCGTTTATACAAAGAAGAAGTTTATTAGCTCACCACAAACTAGACAACTAAATAACTAGCCCACACAGTACTCTTCAACAGTTCAAATCGCTCAGCAGTTCACAGTAGTCCACAATCGTTGCTTAAGTCGCAGGTATAACTCTCTTGGTTCACTTCGGTAAGATGTGTTCACTTTCGCTTTCGAAAATTAACTGCCTCGTGTCGATAGCCGGGCGTCCTTTTATAGCTCGTAATAAGCGGGGTAGAATATACTAGAGCGTTCGAGAATAGTAGGTATTTACTGGGGCGTTCGAGAAAATAAGTACCCACACAGTCGTGCCGACGATAGAGGTGAATGCCCTTTTTATCGCGATTTGTAGGTAAAGTTGGTATAGGTAGACAAAAGGGCGTGTGATTTTGTATTGACTTTTCTGGATTTTTCTAAACGGATCGATAGAGTACTTCGACATTAACAATGCGTTTTAATTTCTAGAAGATTCGATCAGTAGTTTCCGAGATATCGACGATCGTTGTAACAGTATTAAGCGTGTACAGTCCCCCGGACGCGCCTTATGCAAGATTTGAAGAAACGATGGAAGAAGCGCTTTTTAAATGCCGTTGCTCTAAAAAGTCAATAATAGTTTGTGGAGACTTTAATGTTAATATATTAGATAACACTTTAGCGCCAGTAGAGAAAAACAAAATGTTGAATCTGTTCAAGTCCTTCAATCTTGGTAATGTATTTTTGGAACCTACTCGAATAACTGCCACAAGTGCAACATGTATTGATAATATTTTCACGGACATTAAACCTATTAACAAATGTATTGTGGATGCTGTACACTCGGATCATCGTGGCCAATTTATAAAATGCTACAGAAATTATTATGAAGTAAGAAGAAAAGAAATTAAATTTGTACCGATAAACCAATATCGTTTAGATGCTTTCAAGGAAAATATAGTTAATAAACTACCTGATT
Organism: Cybosia mesomella; assembly: GCA_946251805.1. Taxonomy (NCBI): domain Eukaryota; kingdom Metazoa; phylum Arthropoda; class Insecta; order Lepidoptera; family Erebidae; genus Cybosia; species Cybosia mesomella. The sequence goes on from OX276411.1 coordinate 16,883,181, forward strand.
TGCCCTTGTACACTAGTGTAGATAAGTCTTATGCAGACTTAATTAACCTGATCAATACTGAGTTTGGGAGAATTTTTACCCCAAAGACATTATCGATTGGCAGCCGTCCTGTTTTCAGTGACTGGGCAACACCAGGGATTTATAATAGCAGGAGGAGATTGTATGAATTATATTCTGAAAAATCATACAATTTCAACCCTGATTTTCAGAATTATGTCAAAAACTATTCTAAAACATTTAAGCGAGCCTGTTCCTTTGCTAAATCAAACTTTATAAAAAACAAAATATCAAATTCTGTTAATAAAATTAAGACTACCTGGAACATTATAAATTCCGAATGTGGTAAATCTCCAGCAGTTGTAAGAGATTACCATTTAAAAATAGACGGTCGCCATGTCACGGAGGATCTGGAAGTTGCGACAGAGTTTGAACACTTTTTTTCAAATATACCTGTAGCCACTACCCGAACTCTTCAGTCGTCTTCCACTTCCGCTGAGTCATTGCTTATGGAATCAATTACAAAATGTGAGGACGCTTTCAGATTCTCAGTTGTTGATAGCAAGGACATCACAAAATCGTTTAAATCCATTGATATTAAAAAGACCGCGGACCTATGGGGATTATCAGTCAAAACTGTTTCAAGCATCATTGATGTCATTGCTCCCCATCTAGCAACTGTGTTTAATGACTGCGTCAGTTGCGGTATATTTCCTGATTTAATGAAACACAGTAAAGTCATACCTTTGTTCAAGGCAGGCAGCGCCTCAGATCCCTCGAATTTCAGACCCATCTCTGTGTTGCCAACCTTGAGTAAAGTATTTGAGAAATTAATTCTAGACCAAATGCTAACCCATTTTAATAAATATAAATTATTTCATGATAAACAGTTTGGGTTTACTAAAGGACGATCAACGACGGATGCTGGTATAGAGTTATTGAAATGTATTTACGAGGCCTGGGAGGATAAGCAGGATGCATTAGGTGTTTTCTGCGATCTATCCAGAGCCTTCGATTGCGTCCACCATGATACATTGGTCAGGAAATTAAATTATTACGGAATAAGGAACAAGGCTCTCGACCTTTTGACTTCTTATTTAAACAATAGAATTCAGAAGGTCGATGTGAACGGTACACGTTCGGTAGGATCTTTGGTTTCGATGGGCGTTCCACAGGGTTCGATACTTGGACCATTTTTATTTTTAATTTATATAAATGACCTCCCTTACTACGTAAGGGATAAAAATAGTATTGTTTTGTTTGCTGATGATACTTCCTTGATATTTAAAATTAAAAGACAATTAGATAATTATGACGAAGTGAACAAAGCAATCTCACGAGTGGTTCATTGGTTTAATATAAATAATCTTTGCCTTAATGAAAAAAAAACCAAATGTATTAAATTCACCTTACCTAATGTTACACAGGTGGAAACCAATGTACAACTTAATGGACAGTTGTTGAGCCTTGTGGAATCAACCGTGTTCTTAGGTTTAAGTATCGATGCTAAATTACAGTGGGGATCACATATCGAAAAAATAGCTAGTAGGTTAAGTTCTGCTACCTACGCTGTGAAAAAGATTAGGACTTTTACAGACATAGATACCGCTAGAATAGTTTATTTCAGTTATTTCCATAGTATTATGAGCTATGGCATTCTCCTTTGGGGTAATGCCGCAGATTTAAATACAATCTTTGTACTGCAAAAGCGGGCGGTGCGGGCAATTTATAAGTTGGGCCCAAGAGTCTCCCTCCGAGAAAAGTTCAAAGAAATAAACATTCTAACTGTAGTTTCCCAATATATTTTTGAAAATCTTTTGTATGTTAGAAGAAACATTTCCAATTTTTTAAGGCTTTGTGATATACATAACGTAAATACTAGACATAAAAACAATCTTGTGGTTTGTAATAGTCGACTCCACAAGATTAGTAATTCCTTTCAGGGTAACTGTATACGCTTCTACAACAAGCTTCCTAGTGAAATGAAGAATCTACCTCTTCATAAATTTAAAAGCCAAATTAAAAGTAAACTCTGCCAAAAAGGCTACTATAAAATTCAAGACTATTTAGACGATAAACAAGCTTGGATATGAACTGTTTGCTCTCTCTCTATGCTACTCAAATGGAATATTGTACTTAGGTTAAGTAAATATGTTTGTAAATAGACCAAAAAAAAACAGCCCGCTGAGTTTCTTGCCGGAGTCTTCTCAGGACAGGGCCGCGTTTCGAACCGGTGGTCCATTTGCCAAACATTAGATTATTTATTTTTTTATGACGTTTTGTAAGTGCCTTATTAATGGTCTATGCAGAATAAATGGTTTTTGACTTTGACTTTGACTTCACACTCGCGCTGCCGACCCTGTAAAGGGAAAGGGGATGGGAAAGGAGTTTGGGAGGGGATGGGAAAGGAGTTTGGGAGGGGATGGGAAAGGAGTTTGGGCTCCGGCACTCTCACCGGTTATAGATTACTATACTGTAAACTTTAAATGTATTTCTGTTTTCTGTTCCGTTAAATAAATAAATGAATTCCATTGAAAATGTCCGTCGACTAGTTGTACAACAGAAACACATTCGTATTGTAAGTATTTTATTTGCTTGCAGTAACAAACTTGGTGGGAGGCATCGGTAGTGTTGGCACTATCTTCACTACCACAGTATGGGACTTCATCCTCTGCAGGTTTCTCGTTGGTTTGTCGTTCAACACCTCCTTCATGATCCTGTACGTTTTAGGTAAGTGAATAAAAGAATTATGGTCATGGTTACAGTTGTTCCGATGCGGCAAATCCGTAAGATCCGCGACGGATCTTCCGTCCAGTGTAGTGTAAGCCGTACAGTCGGGCACTGCTCTTGTCATCGTTAATCAGTTAATCATATATCGGAAAAATATCCAGACATTGCCTATTGTACAACGAATAAATTACGGAAATGTATGAGTTGAATGGGTGTCACGGGAGATTGAAGTATGTCACGGACTAAGCCATTGGGCACAGATAGTCGTATATTAATCAGTCGACGATGCTATTATTAAGCGTAGCGAGCCGAAGGCGAGCGAAGCGTCTTTGGTTTCAAAGTTACATTTCAAACAAATGATACTCCTCCGAGACCGTTTGACCGATCTCGACCAAATTTGCCACGGAGATCAAGTAGACATTACTGAGTGTCGTAAGGGGTCGAATGTCCAGATCGGTCTTACCATCGAGGAATAATCACCGAAAAACCAAATCAATGGAAAAAGTCGACCGGTCACGTTGACCTATTGTTGGATAGGCAAATCTCGCTACGCTTAAGTTTGGGTTGATTGCCAAGCTGGCAACCGTCCTAGTTAGTAAGTATTAATCACTTATACCCTTTCAAATCGTTTATTTAACTTTTGACAGCTCTAATACTTAATCAAATAGTGATACCCTGACCCGTTACAGATTCGATTTCTTTTATCGATCGATTTTATTCATGAAGAAGTTTTAATCGATTTAATACACTTATTATTTTTATTTTTTATTTTATAATGCTGTATTTACTAAAAAATGAGTGTGAAAAAGTAACTCCTGAAAACTGGGCGAGTGTTGTAGAAAAAACAAAAAGGGTGATAATGTCGGATTGGGATCGGGATGTTGCATTCGACAATTTATCTGTCCAAGAATTGAAAATCAATATTACTGAGGACTCAAATGATGATGATTCCTGGTCATACGAAGAAGGCGATTCTTTATAATTAAAAATAGTATTACAGTACCTCTTTTAGTTGTTTTATTTTTTAATCCATAAAGTACTATGAATTTCAACATTTTGTACCTGTTCATTACAAGTAGTTATCGCGGTTCACTCACATGCTTTTTATTTGAACCAACTACAGTAAGTCTAAACGATTATTTTAGATTCATTAATTTGCAGCGAATACATTCGATCCCATTACTAGGTACGAGTACGATGGAACTGTTTTCATTGCGCAAATTATTTATGCATTAAAACAGAGACATTTAGGGCATTTTAATACAAAATAATAAAGGTTTTTACGTGATTTGATATAAAATATAATCACAATAATTTAATTGTATGTTTTATTAATATAATCAATAATCGATTTATTTCAAATCCGTTTTTAAAGTCTGCGGTCATTAATTACGAATGACACATCTCTAAGTGGGAGCCCGTCCATGAAGTACAGTATTCCCTGTAGTACATTGTATCAAAAATTATTAGTAAACTTTATGTGCGTGATCTGTCAAAAGTTAAATAAACGATTGAATACACTATCCCACCCCGGCGTCTGAAGACCCGAGACGGCGTGCGGTTTAAGTCGGTGCAAGCCTGACATAACCGCCCCCGCTGGCCGGAGGAGGGGTATCCGAAGGGATTTCCGCACGATAAAGGTATATACAATAAGGGGTGGGAGTCCTCTCGCTCGGCAGCATGATTGCGGCAATGGTGCGGAGCGCGAGCGCGTGGGCCGCCGCCACCTCCTTCTGCGAGCATGTAATGCTCGCGAAGGAGATGGCGGAGCGCGCCCGGGAGAGATTTAGAACTCTCCCGGCCCGCCGAGCCCGCAACTTGCTCGCCGCGCGTCACTTAACGACCTCCGTCCTCCATGAGCGCAGGCCTGGGGGTGGCGGGTGAGGCCGCCTGTCACCCCAGCAGAAGCAGGCCGGGACGGTGGGGCGACTAGCGCCCCTCCCCCAAACCGGGGCAAGACGGGGACACCGTGGTTCCCAAACCCGAGGGGGTCATCTCGAAACCGGAGATGGCCCAGGGTTAGTCGGGGTGCGAGGGATATGCTCTATGGGCAACCTTACACCCCGGCGTCTGTAGACCCGAGACGGCGTGCGGTTTTAGTCGGTTCAAGCCCGACATAACCGCCCCCGCTGGCCAGCGGGGGGTATCCGAAGGGATTTCCGCACGAAAAAAAAAAAGGTATATGCAATAACATGGTATAGTTGTTCCGACGCGGCAGATCCGTAAGATCCGCGGCGGATCTTCCGTCAAGTGTAGTGTAAGCCTTACAGTCGGGCACTGTTCTTGTCAGTGTTACCTACATACGTTAATTATTACCTAAGTCTTTCATTGTTTCCATAAACAGTACCCACGCTTGCGGAAATAAGATATTAAACTTTATTGTGAGGCCTTCGAAGTAGCGAGGCTGTCACCGTCATTACCGACGCGACTCCTAGGGTTGCCAACCGAAGTGTAGTTAGTCTAGTTCTTAATAGTGTATGACACAATAGGTTTAGATCGGAAAAAGAGGACATCTAGGACGGGACTTGAACCCGCGACCTGTCCCTTAAAGGGGGAATGCTCTGACCAACTGAGCAACCTAGACACGTCCCAGACATTCGAAATTCTCCGATATATTATATACTTCTCAAGGCAATGCTGGAGCCAGCTACCGTAATTTAAAACGCTTAGTCGTCGTCCGGCCCCGAGATGCAAATCAATGAGGAATGAGGAATGTCAATGAGGAAACCTACATACCATGATTGATGATGATGAAAATAAAGATAAAAAATAAAAAAAACACAGGCGGGTGCGGCGGTGTAGCCAGCTGGGGCGGTGTTGTGGGTTACTGATAAATATTATTGGTCTTTTTTCTCTGAAGTATATGATATCGGTTTTTATCTATGATGAAAGGGTCCTCATAGAACAATATTGATCTCGGTCCCAGTCTCGGCCCGACCCCGGCCTCGGTACTGGTCTTGGTCCCAGTCTCCCACCCGGGCCCAGTTTTGGTCTCGGTCCCGGTCTCGGTTTCGGTCCCGGTCTTGGTTTCGGTCCCGTTCTTACAACAACTTTAAACACCTAACAACACATTACCTACTTCAATGATTACCACCGTAGGCCTATTCAAACCTACGACCTCCGTGCTCCATGAGCGCAGGCCTGGGGATGATATGTGGAGCCTTCTGTCACCACCAGGCAACAGAAGCAGGCCGGGGCGGCGGCGCACTACTTGCACCCCCTCTTTCCGGGAGCAAGACGGGGTCACCGTGGTTTCCAAACCCAAGGGGGTCATCTCGAAACCGCAGATAGCCCTGGATCAGCCGAGGTTCGAGAGAACTACCTTATGAGCCACCTTACACCCCGGGGTTTGAAGACCCGAGACGAATATAACCACCCCCGCCGGCCGGCGGAGAGCATCCGGGGTGATTTCCGCACGAAAAAAAGGCCTATTTAAATCTAAACGATATTCGCTACCGTCTGCGGAAGAGAAAACCGAGTGGGTATCCGGTAATACTACTGTTCACAAACTATGTACGAACTATTCTGCTCCAGTCGCGGGACTTTTGTGCGAAACCCGCGGTATTCACCTCTACCCACAGCGGCTGCGAATACCGTTCTGTCTGAATTGAACCTAAATTTCTTCTTTTCCAGTTCTCGAATACGTAGGAGTCAAGTACCGCACCCTCGTCGCCAACCTTACGATAGCACTATCTTACACGGTGGCCGGAGCAATTATACCTTGGATGGCGTATTACATCGCTAACTGGCGGATACTGCTGTGGGCTACTTCAATGCCAATGTTCATCGTGGTAGTAGCTCCTTGGGTTTTGCCAGAAAGTGTTCAGTGAGTACACAAACATCCATATATTCACGCCTTATTTTGGGCTAGGCAGAGACAACCGCCCGCGATCTGCTCCAGGTGAGATTAGCTTGGCCCCGAAGGTGTTTGTGGGGGCCTCGTACACGCAGGGTCGAGGCGTATGGAAGCGTCAATTTCGAAAGTTCTAGTAATTTTATAAACGCGGAATTTCGTGGGATTAGCCTTTCGAGGGCTTACCCGGGGTAACACTTGGGCAGGACACGGTTTTAGTCGAAGCACGACATAACCGCCCCCGCTGGCAGGCGGGGGGGTATCCGAAGGGATTTCGTCGATACAACAGTTGTCGTTGGGATGTTATATATATGTTATACCAGCGCATGAACTTCAATTTCGCGATTCAGGATCGGTAGTGACGTAGTAGTATCGAAGTAGTTCAACTTGTTGTCACCAGATGACGCTGGGTATATGTGGTATCGCCACAGTTTGACAGCGCTGGTTTTCAGATGCATCTGTTACTGTGAAGATGGCTCTTATGAAGATAGTTAAAGTATTGTTTTTCAGGTGGTTGGTAAGCAGAGGCCGCATCGATGACGCAGTCAAAGTACTACGGAGATTCGAGGTCGTGAACAGCACGAAGATTCCTGATGATGTTATGGATGAATTCATTGTAAGTGAAGATTAAGGTAAACAGTACATTTAAGGACAGGAGCGGTCGGGAAAGATTCGGTCGATTTATATCCTCTCCTAACTGTTTTACTACTGTTGTATATATTTTTTTAGTATTAATTCTGTTTGTCTTATGTGATTCGTGCCATGTAACCATCCGATAGGGTCTTTTAGGGATTTTCTTTAGAAAAGCCCTATTGCTATCGAGTTGTCGTCGACGTCGTCGTTGCCAATTTTCTGTCACGGTTTTGGGTATGAAGGAGATGAGCTATCGAGTTGCTGTTTTCGGTAATAGTTTCGTGCTGGGGTGAACCATTGCAAGATAAAGAAAAAATCGCAAAAAATCGCAAAAAAAAAAACGCAAAATCGAAAATCCCTTGTATTCGGCTGAGCTCGTCTCAGGAATTCAACTTGTTTTGTTTTCTTCTTTCTTTCTTACATTGTTACATCACCAAAATGTTGTCATTGAACATGCATGTATTCTAAGCCTGATGATCATGATGTTGAACATGCATGTATTCTAAGCCTGATGATCATGATGTTGAACATGCATGTATTCTAAGCCTGATGATCATGAATCACCTCACCTAATTTATACATAATAAAATCGTAACGAGGTGAAAACTGTTCTTTAAATATTTTTCCAAAAAAATAATTGATGTGTTCTAGGAGCTATATCCATGCCAAGAATTTGATTTTTAGAAATTTTGTCTGTTTGTCGAATTGTCTGTTTGTCTGCTTTTTATGATCGATGTCCGAGAATCACATTAAAACCGCTGAACAGATTTGGTTGAAATTTTGCATGAACTTTTCAACCTTCTAAGGCATGGTCATAAACTGCGCTACCTATATATCATTACGCTATTAAAGTATTGTTACGTGCGCGGGGTAAAAATTAAATGCCGTTTATACAACGAAGAAGTTTAGATTTGAAAACAATCAGGCGTGAGTTTATGTATATATATAAATACATAAACTCACGCCTATATCCCCGAAGGGGTAGGCAGAGGTGCTAGCACCCACATTTCGCCAGTTTATGTTTAGGTCCCAATGTAATAGGTGGCGAGCCTATTGCCATTAACCGGGCACTTATAAACCTGCGATAAATACACACATAGCTTCGAAAAGCATCGAAAAGTCATTGGTGTGTGCCAAGGTAAAACCTGGGATCGAACCCGCGACCTCGTCTCAGCAGTCCATTACCCATACCACTAGGCTACCGCGGCTTTTGAAAACAATCGACTATTGTAAATAATAAAATAATGCTCAATAAACCGCGATATTATTATATTTATTTATATTCAACAGGTATTCTGTGATAAAGCCAAACTGGAGGAAAAGCAGTCCATCTTGGAGATGGGCAAGAGTAGGCTACTGCGCATGGCCATGCTATGTCTGATCCTGTTGTTCATGGGATGCGGCATGGTCTTAGACGGGCTGACGCGTCTGTCTGATTCGTTCGGTCTGAGTTTCTTCGCCATCATCACCTTCCATGGAGTCTTTGAGTTCCTATCCTTCATGCTGATCATTCTCTTTCTAGATAAGTAAGTATGATTTACCAACTATAATATTTTGCTACTCGCGTTTTCATATTTTTTTATATTAAAAAAAGAGTTCTAGTTACTGAAATTGCAACTATTTTTGTTAACCCCTTAAGTTAAGCTAAATTGCTTGTGTTATGAGTGGGTTCACGACAATAGTGTAATGGCCAGGATGCAAACCCGGGATCTCTTGATCGTGAGCCCGATTCCTTAACCACTAAACTACCGACGCTTGCTTGCCAGGAGATATTTATTATCCTAAATGTGTTTTAGAGGCCTTTTTTTAATACGTGTGGAATCCCCCAAGGGTTTCACCCCATCCACCGACTAAAACCACACGGTGTCCTCCCCAAGTGTCCATTGCCGGGCACCCCGGGTAAGCTTTCGAAAGCATAACCCCAGGGTTACCGGCGGACTTTGGCCAAACCGCCTCGCCTGGTGGGGTCGGGTTTTATCCTGCGTCGGTGAGTTGGCAGGCGTGTGTACTACACACACGACTCTCCTCCGCCACGGACTGCTTCTGTAAGGACGGCGAGTCGGCCAACTGCCGTCCTCAGGCCCCGATCATGGAAGTCGGTATTCCCGGGCGTAGACGTGTCTGCGGAACTCGGGGAGCAGGGTTCTCTCCCGCTCCCTCTCCGCCTTCTCTTTCGCGCGCATTACCTGCTCGCAGAAAGAGGTATTTCGCGGCACACCTCACGTCCACCAGCCTCACCTGCAAGTAGCAGGTGTATCAACTGATTGACAGATCAGGCTCTAGCGCAGGCTTTCATCTCATGGTTAGAAGATCAGACGGCAGTCCCTCCTGTAGGATCCCCCCAACCTCGAGAGGAAAAAACTGCGTCAAGCTATTTAGACAGCTGGGCACCTACTGTATAGCCGAAGTTCTCCTTTACATAACTTTTAAGCCGATGTTGAAGCCAGCTACCGAAAATTCTAAGGAACTAATGAATCTGGTCGCGGGTTCGAATCCCTTCTTGGTAATTAAGTGTTCAGATTTAATTATAATGGCAAACTCTTGAATATATTTCATTTAGGTTTGTCGTTATAACCCTTCAAAGTCAAGTCTACCATCATTTATTCTGTGTAAACCACTAAAACAAAACGACAAAAACCTCAAACTAGACTAATATTTAGCAAATGGACCACTGGTTCGCAACGCTCGCCACTGCATCCTGAGAAGACTCCAGCAAAGAACACAGCGGGCTTTTTGGGTCTTTATAAACATGTTTATTTATGTTAATTACGATGTTTTATTTGAATAGCATAGTGAATAACCGTTCATTACCAAACTTGTCTGTCGTCTAAATATTATTGAATTTTATAATAAGCTTTTTGCCCATGATGAAATTCAAGAATAGTTCAGAGATTCCTTTATTTTCGTGCGGAAATCCCACGGCCTGCGGGGGTGGTTATGTCGTACATGAACTGACTAAAATCACACGATGCCTCGGGTCTTCAAACGTAAGAGTATGATGTAGTATGTACTTAGATACTTATTATCCTACATACTTGTAACCTAGTATATATTCTATGATTTATCCCAAATATAAACAGTATACAATCGGACCTCACACGTTTCATTTCGTCTCCCAACACCCTGCCTTACATGGCGACCGTGACAGGACCAATAATAATATTTTTTTTAATTAAAGGGGAAGGTGTGATGTAGTATGTACTTAGATACTTATTATCCTACATACTTGTAACCTAGTATATATTCTATGATTTATCCCAAATATAAACAGTATAGGTACAATCGGACCTCACACGTTTCATTTCGTCTCCCAACACCCTGCCGTACAAGAGGTGGCCCATAAGTGTGGCGGCATTTCCCTCGCACGCTGGTTGACCCAGGGCGATCGCCGGTTTCGAGATGGCCCTCTCGAGTTTGGGAACTACGGTGTCCCCGTCTTGAAATAAGGGGAGGACGCGCAACACGCCGTAGTCCCGGCCTGCTTCTGCTAGGATGACAGGCGGCTCCACTTGTCACCTCAGGTATATAGGCTCGCTCGTATACAGTTACCCTAGAATGATTTATTTATATTATGGAGTCGCCTGTAACTTGCGGAATTTCAATAATAAATAAACCTTTCTCTTTCCGTATCACAAACTATACTTAGGTAAACTTCTTTTTCTTTCTAGATTGGGCAGAAGGAAGTCAACATCTGGTACAGCATTCATAACAGTTATCGTATTGATAGTAGCTCTCTTTGTGCCTGAAGGTAAGGTTTTATTTTTGTATGATTTTATTTGTTACTTTCCAATCTATGGATGGTAAATTTGTGACCTAAGTTAAGTCCTAGCCCACAGTGGGGCTAATATTTTTAATTGAAAAAAATAATAATTTGGAAGGGATATGTCGGGGTGCGAGGGACACCTCGGCGTCTGTAGACCTGAGATAGCGTGCGGTTTTAATCGGTTCAAGCCCGACATAACCGCCCCCTCTGGCTGCCAGGGGGGAGGGGGGGTATACGAGGGGATTTCCGCACGAAAAAAAAAGTATTCCCTTAACCCCTCCAGCTAAGTGGGTTCACGTCGGTAATGGCCAGGATTCGAACTTCGGGAGTTTGCGAACGTAAGGCCGACTAACGAAGATAACAACAGGCAGAGAAATGAGAAATTGTGGGTTCAGAGGTTTCTCTGGTCTCAGGAGACTACTGAAGCTTCCATATGGTTGGTCGAGCCATGCTCGCGCGTGTATGGGTGAATTTGAACCTTCTGGGCCCACGTCAACGTGTACCGACTTGCAGGTGGAAGTCGGTACACGTACTGCTTACGGACCAGGCTCTAGCGCAGGCTCCTTTTTCCGGGGCTAAGACGCGGACACCGTGGTTCCCAAACCCGAGGTGGCCATCTCGAAACCGGAGATGGCCCTGGGTCAGCCGGGGTGCGAGGGAAATGCCTTATGGGGCCACCTTACACCCCAGCATCTGAAGACCCGAAACGGCATGCGGTTTCAGTCGATTCTAATCCGACATAACCTCCCCTGCTGGCTGGCTTGATGGGTATCTGAGATGATATCGGCAAGGAAAAAAGAAAGGTGTCCTATAACTAACTTTTTTTTAATTTTAAAGGAATTCCTCAAGCAGTCTTGGCTATAGCAGCTCGCTTCCTCATCGCCACGGGCTACACGGCGACTGTACAGTGGGGTGCGGAGATCATTCCAACGCCTTTCAGAGCGACAGGGATGGCCATCTTGCATATGAGTGCATTCACAGCAAACATATTGTCACCGTTTGTTGCTTATTCGGTATGTTTTCCCTCCATTCCAAAGTATATTTGAGTCTTTACTTTTAAAAGCTTTTATTTAACCGACTCTGTTTGTTAGTTAGTTAGGGTTAAATCTTGGAAGCCCAATTAGAACTACTTCCTGACGTTAGATTGGACTCAAATTTGGTATACTTTAGTGACAATCCGATAATATGGTATTATGAAGCTTGTCTGAAGGTAGAGACGGTAGGTGATCATAGGAACTTCTGAACTAAACCAGATACTCCCGTCATGTTTGGGTTTATTTGTTTTGTCTTGCTTTTTTTTTTACTTGTGGAAACCTAAACGGGCTTCACCCCATCGGTGCCAACGATGGGGTGGGGGGGGGGACTAAAACTACACGGTGTCCTCCCCAAGTGTCTATTGCTGGGCACCCCGGGTAAGCCCTCGAAAGGATAACCCCAGGGTTACCGGCGGACTTTGGCCGCCACCGCGGCCTCGCCTGATGGGGTCGGGTTTTATCTCGCGACGGTGAGTTGGCAGGCGTGTGTAGGATACACCGTCTTGGCCTGCTTCTGTAAGGACGGCGAGTCGGCCAACTGCCTACCTCAGGCCCCGATCATGGAGGTCGGTAGTCCCGTCTGCGGAACTCGGGGGGCAGGGTTCTCTCCCGCTCCCTCTCCACCGTCTCTTTCGCGCGCATTACCTGCTCGCAGAAAGAGGCGAAAAAAGCTAATTTAAAAAAAAAGTGTTTTAAATTCAGAATTCATTAAATAAATGAAAAGAAGCTGACAGTCCCACCTTACTTTCGATGTCATTGCATTTTAAAATATACTGCTTATGGTAAAACGATACCATGATATATCAATGCGGCAATGGTTGAAAAGCAAAAAGGTATAAATGATATCGAATGTTCACAGAGAAACGATTCCAAATGACATTATAAATACTTTACTGAAAAGCGATTTTCTTGTGAACTATAATTGTCGTTTATTCTCCCTAGCCTTTCAATCATCATCATCCTTCTGCCCTTATACCAAATTTATTTGGAGTCGGCGCAACATGTGTGTTTTTGCCATTCATCTCTGCTTGTGGTCATCTCAGAAACATGGCCGTGGTGGAGGCGTGTCGGGTGTGTCCTACACACGCATGCTTACTCACCGACGCGGGATAAAACCCGACCCCACCAGGCAAGGCCGCGCTGGCGGCCAAGGTCCGCCGGTAACCCTAGGGTTATCCTTTCGAGGGCTTACCCGCGGTGCCCGGCAATGGTCACTTGGGCAGGACACCGTGCGGTTTTAGTCGGTTCATGTACGACATAACCGCCCCCACTGGCCGGCGGGGGGGGGGGGGGTATCCGAAGGGATTTCCGCACGTAATAAAAATTTCTCAATATTCACTCCCTTCCTAACCATATCCTCTTTCACACAGTCCATCCATCTCCTCTCAGGTCTTCCTCTCACCTTGTAACTGTCCACTTCCATACTTTATGCCTTCTTCACGATATTACTTTCATCCCTACGCATTACATGTCCGAACCAGGACAAGCCATCTCCTTAGCCTTTCAATCATCAATTATTATTTAAATAACTCGATTTTTGATCCGCGTGGCAATCACGGTTCCATTAGATGCATCAGGACTGTTACTTTGGTACCCGAGTTCAGCTCTCTTTAACTCCCCCATAATTTGGTTTATCTTAAATTTTACGAGAGTGCTTACCTTCTGACCCCCAACCGCGAGGGGCAAACCTCACACGTTGCAATTGGCAACGGTGCGTACAGTGAGGAATGAAAGAAACTTCATTCCGTGCATGCTCTAACTGTGGAATGATCTCCCTACTGTAGTTTTACCAAGCGACTACAATATGGGGTTCTTCAAGGCATTAGAGGTTTTTACAGGATTGGCAGTGCGAGTGTGGTACCCCTGTGGCCCCTGGTGTTGTTCACGTCCATAGGCCACGGTAACCGCTTCCCATCAGGTGGGCCGTGGGCATGTCTGCAACTTAAGTGATATAAAAAAAACATTCACCTATCGAGAATGTTCATTCTGGTGAGATTATCCTGTTAACCTGGAGTCCACTTCTTCTCCGCCCCTTGATTCGCGAAACTACCGTCAGACCTTCGAGAGGAATATCAAGTGAGGTTGGCTAAGCCCCGTAGGTCCTATCAGCTTCCTAAGTATGAGTTTGTTTTTACAGAAGCGTGCATGGACCCTGCTGCCATTGGTGATATTTATTATAGTCGCGATTCTTGTGGGGGGTGTCTCACTGATGCTGCCTGAGACCAAGGGTCTGCCGCTGCCGCAGACCAGAGCCGATGGCGAAAACATCATCAAGGAGTATTCTTTATGCCGGTTTGTTTTTGTATCCGATATTTTTTGTTTCTATATATATATATATATATATATATATATATATATATATATTTAATTAATTAATTTACAACACTTAGAATAAAAACAGCAGTTCAGCATCTAGTCCTCTTGAATAATTACATTGTGTTGTAATACATTGTATTTCAATTCTAGCCTTACTTGGTACCTATTAAATACACATAACACAGCTGTTACAAAATAACACAACTCATAGTCCAGTCAAAATAGACATTTGACTAAGGAATAATTCGCATAGAGCTGAAAATTGGCAGAGACGTTAATTACAACATTATAAATAAAATGTCAAAAATCCCCATCGATCCTACGTCTGCAAAAAAATTTTATTCAAGGTCAAACGTACAAATTAAAGTATTTTCCATTTATTTCGAAAACTAAAAATAAAACTAGTATAAATTGAATGAGTGTTTTAAAATATACTAATGAATTTTCTAATGATTAAAACCGCGATATCTCAGGAATGGTGAGTCGTAAGAGAAAAGGTGACTGGACCATTTTTGTAGAGAATTGTATGATCTACAACTTTGTCTAAACTATTTTCACGATAAAACTTACCGTTTTCGAGAAAAATGGAAAAACCCTTAATTTTGTACGTTTGACCTTGAACAATTTTTTTTACAGAAGTAGGATTGATGGGGATTTTTGAAATTTTATTTATAACGATGTATTTAACGACTCTGCCAATTCTCAGCTCTATGCGAATTATTCCAGTAGGGACAATGAGTTATAACAAAACTGATACAGTTATTTTATAATTCGCTGTCCGATATATTCAATCACTCATACACAAAAACACATGCATAGCATACACAATATTCACACATCTGTGCACTCGCTTTAAAACCTACGGACATAGCGACAGGTAGTGTTTCACCGTCACGTATAATACTAACTGTTGCCACCGGCTCCACCCTATGTCCTTTCCCAAGCTCTGGTCTATCTCTGTACCAAATGTCATCAAAATCGGTTCTGTGGTTCAGGTGCGAAAGCGTAACAGCAAGACAGGCAGAGTAACTTTTGCATTTATAATATTAATATGGTTTCCTCCACTACCTTTACAGGGATTTTCCAAAAACAACTAGGTCTGCAAGGCGAATCGCTGCTTGCAATGTTGAGCTGAGTGAGACATCGTGAATCAGATTTTGAAAATTTTGAACAGTGATCATTCCTCCGTGGCAAGTCCGATTATGATAGTTGTTTTTGAAAGTCACAACTCTGGACATGCTTTTTGAGCGTGTAAAGTTTGGTCTTAGTGTCTCTAGCGGTTATTATGTAATTCCATCTGGAATTTTTTTAACGGTGATCATTCCTCTGTGGTAGCATTAATTTTTTCAGAATATATCCATAAACCTGACCTCTTTAATCATGCCAAATTTGGTTCTGATTGGATTAGTAGTTTAGGAGGAGACCTGTGACAAAGAAAATCCTGAAGTCTGGTATGAGGAGCTTTCGCTCGACTTCGTCTCACTCAGCTCAATGATTTAATAGAGCTTAATAGAATAAGGAGCCTAGACAAAGTGACCTTCTACTAGTGGAATTGCTTCGAAGCGAACCCTTATTTGTATCCTTTGATGTGTCAAAACCAAGTGGACGGTACCACAAGTGGACGTTTACGCGTATTTGCTATACGTGCTTATACGTTAGGTATGCGTGCGAATAGAGCATTATTATAGACCAATATCCCCTCCACACTTCGTCGTATGCGGGCGAATAACGAATAGCAAAGTGTCGTGCCGCATGCCGCCATAAGGCTCGTGTAAGTAGGCACGTAAGCCGGGGTTGACCTCGCAATAAACACTCTGATCATTGGTCATATACACATCCAATTATATTTCACTTTATTTTAAAGAATATGTACCTACTAAGTAACCGTAAAATGTATTATTTCTGTTAACGCTAAACTAAATTGCTTGTGTTAGGAATGGGTTTACGTCGGTAGGATGGCCAGGATTCAAACCCGGGACTTCTCGAATCACAAGGCCGAGTACTGACCCACCTACCTACTGACGCTTAATGCTTTAATTAAATTTACTTCTGATTGATTTCAATACGCGTTTCAAGACATTATGATTTTTTCTGGGACGTCCTCGGAGTTATATTGAGAATCATCATCATCATCAGCATATCAGTCGAACATAGGCCTCCCCCATCGACTTCCATTTCGACCGGTCTGTAGCGGCCTGCATCCACCGAGTCCCTGCGCTCTTTTTTAGGTCGTCTGTCCACCTTGCGGGAGGCCTTCCTATATACGCTGCACTTGCCGTTACGTGGTCTCCACTCAAGAACCTTTCTGCCCCACCGGCCATCGGTTCTCCGAGCTATGTGCCCTGCCCACTGCCACTTCAGCTTGCTGACTCGCTCTGCTATGTTGGTAACTTTAGTTCGTCTACGGATCTCCTCGTTTCTGAGGAGATCCGTAGGGAATACGAGAGGTAAAAGACTTAAACATTGTTTTTTTTTTCAGGAAGCGGGATAGTGCTGAAGACAAAGGATCAACAGTCAAAGAGAGTTAAATTATAAATATTCAAGTATTTTTTATAAGTGAACTACTATATTCGTACACAAATCAATGAAATTTTCAAACAATTAGTATGCCATCTTTATCTATGGATTTAAATCAGAAAAAGTGAACACCCAGGACGGGACTTGAATCCGCGACCAGTCCCTTACAAAGGGAATACTCCGAACAATTGAGCTACCTACACGTCCTAGATTTTCGAAATTCTAGGATATACTTTTCTTTTTTACGTTTTGGAGCAAAATCTATAAATTGTCAAGCCATATTGTAATGTGGCGACGGCACATGTATCCAGCGCCATCTAGCAAATTCAAGCTGAACTAATACAGAACTAGAGATCCCAAATCGCGCATTCAAAGTTCTCGCGAATTTTAACATTGTTTTGTATACAAGTAGGGCTTTTAGTTTTAATATAAACTATTTCATAAAATGATAATAGTCTGCCCATAGGCCATGGGAACCGCTTCCCATCAGGTGGGCTGTGTGTTTGTTTGCCACCTAAGTGGTATAAAAAGACACTTCACAGCGCTATCTATACCCAAAGTAAGCATAACCTAATAGATTTAGTTTGGAAAAAAGTGGACACCCAGGTCGGGACTTGAACCCGCGACAATATACTCTGACCAACAGAGCTACCTAGACACGTCCTAGATATTCGAAAATTTTCGATATATTATGCGTCTCGGGGCGGGACCACGACTATGTGCTTTAAAATTTCATTGAATAAGTTAAGTTATGGCTTCTAGAATACGGATACACACATACTTAGATACATGGTTCTTTTATAAATACTTACATTATAAATACACAGAATGTCAAACATGTATTAAAATTGTATATTTTTATTTATTTTAACATCTAAGGCGTATATATACATACTCGTATAAGGTACCGCGGTAGCCTAGTGGTATGGGTAATGGACTGCTGAGACGAGGTCTCGGGTTCGATCCCAGGTTTTACCATGGCACACACCAATGACTTTTCGATGCTTTTCGAAGTTATGTGTGTATTTATCGCAGGTTTATAAGTGCCCGGTTAAAGGCAATAGGCTCGCCACCTATTACATTGGGACCTAAACATAAACTGGCGAAATGTGGGTGCTAGCACCTCTGCCTACCCCTTCGGGGATACAGGCGTGAGTTTATGTATGTATGTATGTATGTACGTATAAGGTATACAGATTATCGTTTCCTGGCCATTATTGTTACTAACGAACTAACAACAAATAAATCGCGATAGAATTCGTTAGAAATAGTTTTATTTCAATGTGTGACATTCGCGTAAACTTCCGACAATATCACGATTAATGAATTTGTGACGTCCTGCGTTGTCGTCCGTTGCATTACATAACATAAATAACATAACTTCACGCCTGTATCCCCGAAGGGGTAGGCAAACACACCCACGATTCGCCAGTTATGTTAATGTCCCAATGTAATAGGGGGCGTATCTATTGCCATCTACCGGGCACATTATTAAGCGAGCGATAATTAACATTTAACATAACATAACATAAACTCACGCCTATATCCCCGAAGGGGTAGGCAGAGGTGCTAGCACCCACATTTCGCCAGTTTATGTTTAGGTCCGAATGTAATAGGTGGCGAGGCTATTGCCATTAACCGGGCACTTATAAACCTGCGATAAATACACACATAACTTCGAAAAGCATCGAAAAGTCATTGGTGTGTGCCATGGTAATACCTGGTATCGAACCCGATATCTCGTCTCAGCAGTATTTCACCCATACCACTAGGCTACCGCGGATTTTTAACATTTTTCTTTTACATTTATTACGCGTAATGCACACATAACTACGAAAAGTCAGAGGTGTGTGCCCGGGGCGTGACCTCGTCTCGGCAGTCCATTGCGTGAATAAGGAAACGTGGTACAACAGTCAGTATTAAATTGACTTCATATCTTCTTTCTTCTTCTTCTTCTTCTCTTATATATAAAAATGAATTGCTGTTCGTTAGTCTCGCTAAAACTCGAGAACGGCTGGACCGATTTGGCTAATTTTGGTCTTGAATTATTTGTGGAGGTCCAGAGAAGGTTTAAAAGGTTTGTCATCGATTGGGGCAGTACGAAGTCTGCCGGGTCAGCTAGTATAATATATTAAAAGAAAATACTGTTAACCAAATCTAAATTAGATTCGATCTAAATTACTGTTAACCAAATCTAAATTAGATTGGATCTAAATTCTCAATTGTGAATCATGGTAGTTATTGTGTGTATATTTTAAATAAATTTAAATAAAATCTTATCTCAATTAAAATAAGCATTTTGTATGCTTACTTTTTCTTATAGATTTAGATCGGAAAAAGAAACATCTAGGACGGGACCTGAACCCGCCACCAGTCCCTTATCGGGAGAAAGTGTCTAGGTGGCTCAGCTGGTCAGAGCGTTCCCCCTGTAAGGGACTGGTCGCGGGTTCAGGTCCCGTCCTAGATGTTCTCTTTTTCCGATCTAAATCTATAAAATCTTATCCCTAAAAAACTTTAATAAATTTTACGCCCCTAAACAGATTTTTCCATAAAATTTGGGAGAAACCTTCGGAGTTGGCATCACTGGCGGGTGGAATGCGCTTATGTCATGCGGGCGTCGCGACAAAGCCCCACAATAGACATTGTTAGTCCATTGTGGAGTTACAATTGGGGTTGCAAAAGTCATAGAACACAATTTTATTTTTTAGATATCTAGAGAGGATTAGTGTAAAGATAAATAAAAAGACCAAATGCATTAGGTTTACACTGCCTAATGTGAGGCAAACACACGTTGATATCATGCTGGGGGGGCAAAGGTTGGAATTTGTAAATAGCACTACCTTTCTAGGAATTACAATGGATTCGAAATTGCAATGGGGTGACCATATCACTATTTTGGCCAATAAACTCAGCTCTGCTGCTTACGCTGTCAGACAGATTAGGCGGTTGACAGATAAATCTACTGCTAGGCTGGTATACTTTAGTTACTTCCATAGTCTGATGTCCTATGGAATACTACTTTGGGGGAATGCAGCAGATTTAGAAACTATCTTTATATTACAAAAAAGGGCAATTCGTGCCATTTATTGTTTAGGTAAGAGAGATTCTCTTAGGGAACGATTCAAAAATATTAATATTTTAACTGTAGCTTCCCAATATATATTCGAGAACATACTGTATGTCAGGAAAAATATTTCCAATTTTACAAAAGTAAGTGACATTACAGACAGAAATCTGCGCAATAAAAATAAACTGATCCTTCCATGTTATCGGCTCAGCAAAGTTAGTGATTCTTTTAGGGGGGAAGGTATACGCTTTTATAATAAACTAGCTGACCCGGCAGACTTCGTACTGCCTCAATCGATGACAAACCTTTTAAACCTTCTCTGGACCTCCACAAATAATTCAAGACCAAAATTAGCCAAATCGGTCCAGCCGTTCTCGAGTTTTAGCGAGACTAACGAACAGCAATTCATTTTTATATATAAGAGAAGAAGATTACCTGAATCGGTCCTTGGTATGCCTGACAATAAATTTAAAACCTTTGTTAAGACCACCTTATGTAAAAAAGCATACTATAGGACAGATGATTACCTTAAAGACAAAAATGTCTGGCTTGAGCATGGTGCAGGCCCCTCTTAATGCTACAACTACAGCATAATATTGTAGTAGCCAAACTTTTTTTTTTTTTTTACCATATTTTAACTTTTTTAAATTATTTCAACGTTTAACTTAGGTTAAATTTTTATTTTAACTTTTGTTTTTTTTATATACCTTTATTTATCTTGACACGAGACAAAAATGTACATTCGTCCATATTTAGTCTTAAGAAATCACTATTTATAATATGACGTCTCGAAAATGCCGCAGTGGAGTTTGTTGCGCCGTTTCTTCTCCACTAGGGCCTAGGAAGCGGTGGTAAACTTAGTTTTAAGCAGATTTTGACGTCAAAAAGATGTAATTACGTTGCACTATTTTGAAAAATAAAGACTGACTTTGAAATCCAAGTTTGTGGGATCGCAACCCTTGTCCCGCGGCCGCCATCTTGAAAAAGGTGTGGGAATGGTTTTCACGCAATATTGGGCAAGCTATTCATCGCACAGAAAATGTGTAAACGCAAATTTTTTGCGAACTAAAATCTCTACAAATACTACAACTTCGTAAAGCCAAAGATAGTGATTAAGTTAGATAAATAGATGAAAATTGGGCAACACATTTCCTTTCAACCAGATCCAATTTTTCAAATTGTATGTCAGTACTTCCTTCCTTCCGTCTTAGAATCAAGTTATAAATAAATAAATAAATATTTTAGGACAAAGTACACAACGCCATCTAGAGCCAAACTAAGCAGAGCTTGTCATATGGGTTCTAGAATGGGGATAAACATACTTATATCCTTTTTTTTGTAAATGAATACATATTATATATAGAAACACCCAGACCAGCGCAAATATACATTTTTGCACTGAGCAGGAATCGAACCCGCGACCTCTGGCAGTCTAGCAGTCGAACGCACTACCACCACGCCACAGAGGTCGTCGAAGTTATGTTGATTACCTTATCAGCTGAATTTATTTTGTGAATGTCTCCTTGCACCCCGGCATTAAAGACCAGAGACGGCGTGAGGTTTCGGTGGGTTCGAGTCCCACATAACCACTTCCGCTGGCCAGCAGGCGAGGGCGGGGGAGTACCTCGTCTGCAAACCGGTAAACCTGCTGATATACGGACGAGACTCTAGCGCAGGTTTTCCTCGCGGGGTCAACCTGGGTACCGCCCTACTACTTTAAATTAATAAATTTCATTTATTTTGGTCCCGAGAGAAAAGCCTATTTTTTTTACGTTTGGCAACCCCCACGGTCTTCACCCCACCGGTGCTAGCGATGAGGTGGGTATGTCGGAATCCAAGAGGAAACCCTGCATACGAGCTAAGTCTGTTAATCAGTTTTTGTTCTTTTTTTCGTGCGGAAATCCCTTCGGATACCCCCCCGCCGGCTAGCGGGGGTGGATATGTCGGGCTTGAACCGACTAAAACCGCACGCCGTCTCGAGTGTACAGACGCTGGGGTGTAAGGTTGCCCATAGAGCATATCCCTCGCACCCCGACTGACCCTGGGCCATCTCCGGTTTCGAGATGGCCCCCTCGGGTTTGGGAACCACCGTGTCCCCGTCTTGCCCCGGTTTGGGGGAGGGGCGCTAGTCGCCCCACCGTCCCGGCCTGCTTCTGCTGGGGTGACAGGCGGCCTCACCAGCCACCCCCAGGCCTGCACTCATGGAGGACGGAGGTCGTTGAGCGACCTCCGGCGCCTGAGTCGCCTGCGACGCGCGGCGAGCATGTTGCGGCAGCGAGAGGACTCCCACCCTGATGGCTGCCACGAGGTCACGCCTCGGCGCCTCCCACGCCGGGCAGTCCGCCAGCGTGTGCAGCCCTGAGTCCTCGCTCGCGTCACAGTGATGACACTCAGGCGTTGGCACCTTCCTGATCCGATGCAGGTGGTCCCCGAAGCACCCCTTCCCGGAGATTACCTGCGTCAGTCGGTACGAGAGGCTTCCGTGTCGCCTCTCTAGCCAATCCTCCATGATGGGCCTTACCGCCGCTATTGCGGCGTGCCCTTGTTAATCAGTACCTATCCAATATATCTGCTGATTGACGGACGAGCCGCTGGCGTATGGTGTCCTCTTGGTTGGATTGTATAAGCCGAACCAAAAGGAAAGAATTAATGAAAGAAAGAAAACGAATTTACGAAAGAGAGAAAGAATTTATCAAAGAAAGAAAGAATTTATGAAAGAAACAAAGAAAGAATTTATGAATGAAGAACAGAAAGAATTTATGAGTGAAAGAAAGTAAAAATGTATGAATGAAAGAAAGAATATATGAAAGAAAGAATAAAATAAATTATGAAAGAAAGAAAGAATTTAGAAAAGGAAGAGAGAATATATGAAAGATAGAATTTTTAAAAGAATTTATGAAAGGAAGAGAAGGGGTTGTCAAGCAGACCCCAGGCCCTGGGATGATAGCCTTGGATGCAGCCGAGAACAGCGCTAAGAGATGATAGCTGGTAAAACCATATCCGACAAGTTAGGGAATTAAATCGCTGGCCCCTTTCAATAAAGCGGTAAGCGCCGGTTGCACCCTTTCTATTAAGGTTCCGTGGCCAAATGGCAAAAAACGGAACCCTTATAGATTCGTCGCGAAAGAGATGGCGGAGTGGGAGCAGGAGAGAACCCTGCCCCCTGAGTTTTTTGCAGTCTGCGGCGAGCAAGCCGCAGACTCGTCTACACGTATGATCGGGGCCTGAGGACGGCAGTTGGCCGACTCGTCGTCCTTACAGAAGCAGGCCGTAGCGGAGGCGTGTCGTGTGTGTCCTACACACGCCTGCCAACTCACCGACGCGGGATAAAACTCGACCCCACCAGGCGAGGCCGCGCTGGCGGCCAAAGTCCGCCGGTAACCCTGGGGTTATCCTTTCGAGGGCTTACCCGGGGTGCCCGGCAATGGACACTTGGGTAGGGCACCGTGCGGTTTCAGTCGGTTCATGCACGACAAAATTCCCGCACGTAAAAAAAAACAACAGCCGCTTTTTTTCGAAACAACGCTGTTGAAACTCGGTAAGTAGATGTATTTTGTGAACCGCATTAAGATTTTCACACAAAAATGGAAAAAAAAAACAATAAATTTTGGGGTTCCCCATACTTAGAAATGAAACTCAAAATTTTTTTTTTCATCAAACCGTATGGGTTGGGACATATCTATGGATAGGTCTTCAAAAATGATATTGAGGTTTCTAATATAATTTTTTCTAAACTGAATAGTTTGCGCGAGAGATACTTACAAAGTGGTAAAATGTGTGGGGGGACACATTTTACCACTTTGGAAGTATCTCTCGCGCAAACTCCCCCTGTAACTTTTAAAATAAGAGAATGATTAAACCTAAAAAATATATGATGTACATTACCATGTAAACTTCCACCGAAAATTGGTTTGAACGAGATCTAGTAAGTAGTTTTTTTTAAAACGTCAAATCGTAAACCGCAATTTACCTTTCATTCAATCAACTCAAATATAAAAATAAAAAAAAAAAACATTATGTTACTTGCTGCTACGGAGGCCTTAATGGGCGAGTCCGACTCGCACTTGGCCGGTTTTTGTTATTTGATTTTTAGCTTCCCCTACTATCAATTTATGGCCCGTATTCTAGAACGATGGGATGACGATCTGCGAAAGACTGCAGGCAGATGCTGGATGCGGCAATCTGAAGACAGGGCGCTATGGCGCTCATTAGGGGAGACCTATGTCCAGCAGTGGACTAGAATAGGTTGATGATGATGATGATGATGATGATGATTCTAGAACGATACTAGACATGAGTCTTGACTTGAGACTAGTTTGAAGTACAGAGTGTATTCTAGAACTTAACTTGAGTGGACATTTCATGAACGCTCAGGTGATTTACGTTCATAAAATCTCCACTCAAGTTTAGTTTTAGAATACAATGTGTACTTAAAACTGTTTTCAAATCGAGAATCATGACTGAGTATCGTTTTAGAATACGACCTATCACTCCTATTTTTTCAGTTTTTTTTAATTAATATTTCACTAAAATAAATGACATTCAAGAAATAGCACAATAAACCGGTTTAAACAAACAAGAACAGTAAAACATTTAACCACGTTTTTAAAATAATCTTATCTTGTCACCGCTGGCGTGCCAGCCGTTCGTGAACCTAATGGACTGGTACGCGACGATGGCAAGAGACCGGATGGTATGTCGTTATTGCCTTGGAAGATGGGTAGGCCTTTGGTATGGGACGCAACGCGCGTCGACACCCTTCCAAGCACAGCGGGTTGTGCCGGCGCTGCTGCTGCATCTGCGGAAAGCCTCAAACGGCGTAAATGCTCCAACCTAGTAGGTGATTATATTTTTGAGCCGTTTGGGGTTGAGACGTTGGGGTCTCGGGGTCCAAGTGCCCGTTTTGTCTACAAAAATTTAGCAAAGCGGCTGATCGACGCTACACGTGACCAGAAGGCTGGACTTTACCTTGCACAAAGAATGAGCATTGCCATTCAACGAGGCAATTCTGCCAGTCTTCTGGGAACATTACCAGTCGGTGATGTTGCGGAGGAATTCTATGACGCATGTAAATATTTTTCTATCTTTTAGGTTTAATTTTTAAATAAACTGTAAACACTTAATACGATTGAATCACAAGGAACTTTATTCAATACAACAATTAAATTTCCACAAAGAAGGTGGTAATCATTTGGTACGCTCAAGATTTCAAGTGGAAATTCCATCGTATACATTCCTGCATCTCACTGTTTAGTATTTTTACATGTTGCAATTGAATATCCTCTAAAATACATTTTATGAAATATTTCATTAATAATATTTAATGTCTATGCACATTATATTTGTTTTAGTATATTTACAAAGTCGTTATGATGTTGCAATTGAATATTCTGTAATGTACATTTTTTTCATTTATTTCATTAAATATTTATACCATCACAATAATTACAAGAAAAAAAAATTGTGAAAAAATTTGCTTTAAATTTCACATATTGAACTCTTGTTTTGGACCACTGTACGGTGATCTGCATACAAATTACAAGAGTAATTTATATTCGATGACAAATGAGCTTCTTTTTTTCTCCTGTTTAATTTGATTTTTGATATTACCGCTTTATTGCCCGGTGCCAGAGATATTATTTGCGTATTTACAAAAAAAGTAAGTACAACAACCCACAACACAAGCTAGTTAGACTATGCTTACTTTGGGTCTAGAAAGCGCTGTGTAGAATGTCCTAGAATATTTATTTATATTTAGCGCCTGCTAAGTTGAAATAGCAATTGAGTGTATTTTAAACTTCAGGCGCTTTTTTCATTTACGGTTTACGGTAAAGTATTAAATATTTAAACATTTATTAGTAACCAGCTGTGCCCCGCGGCTTCGCCCTTGACATACTTTGATCCCCAGGGCACCCATTTAATATATACATTCTGTATACTAAGTATCGGGAATTTTTCAATAAAACAAAAAATACAAATTATTCATCTAAATTTATTTTATCGCCTTCAAAGTAGGCCCCATCGCTTGCAATACAACATCTCCACCGCTTCACCCAGTCTTCCATACATTTTTCATAGGCTATTTGCGGTATGGCCTTTAGCTCATTCAGCGAATTTTCTTTTATGGCTTCTATCGACTCTAAACGTTTTCCTCGAAGTGGTAATTTTAACTTGGGAAATAAAAAAAAATTCAGACGGAGCCATTACAGGTGAATACGGTGCTTGGTCGAGAACTTTTGTTGAATTTTTCGCTAAAAACTCTTTCACGATAATGGCTGTGTGTGATGGTGCAGCATCGATGAGTTGTGTCGCCACAAATCTGGATACGGATACTCTCACGCAAACGCTTCATGACGCCAATATGATATTCTTTATTCACTGTTTCTCCCTCTGGAAGGAATTCGGAGTGAACCACACCACGGTAGTCAAAAAAAACTGTCAGCATCACCTTGATTTTGGAGCGACTTTGCCGCGGTTTTTTGGGTTTCGGCTCGTTTTCGAGACGCCATTCTGAAGACTGTTGGCTTGTTTGCATGTCATACTCATAAACCCATGTCTCGTCGCCAGTAATTATACGTTTCATAAAGGTCGGATCCGTAGAAGCTCGAGAAAATGTCTTCAGCGACATGCTTTCGCTGCGCTTTTTGAACAAAATTGAGCTCTTTTGGAACTAGTCGAGCGGCGACGCGTTTCATGCCTAAAATGTCAATGAGAATATTGTGGACGGACTTAAAAGATATGTTCACCTCACTAGCCAACTCTCTCAGACTCATACGTCGATTTTCGAGCACTAGCTTCTTGATTCTGTCGATGTTTTCTTTGGTCGTAGCGGTTGAAGGTCTACCAGAACGAGGCAAGTCTACTACTACTTCTCGACCTTCTTTAAAAGCCTTATACCATTCATAAGCCCTTGTTTTCGATATACACGATTCGCCGTAGGTATTTCGCAACATTTTTAGTGATTCACCACATGAAATATCATTCGAAACACAAAATTTAAGGCACACTCTCTTTGTTCAACAATATTTTCCATTGTAAAAATCGCCGAGGACTCAAAACTATGACCAACAAAAAGTGTAGTTTAAAACAAGTTGAATGACAGATCCCGCTCAAAGGACAATGCCCATGTCAGTATGGAAATCGGTTGCACACTTTTTTTTGCTATGTCACATAAGTATAAACTGCATTAAATAGCCTGCATTAAGTATTATCTGAAATATAAACGCATATTGTAACAGAACTTGGGGTTATTGAGAAATTAAATTATTACAACGAGAAAAAAAATAAACACAAGAAAATATTGTGACACAGACTGTTGAACTGACGTTTTAGTAAGACAGGGATACCATGTATAAATTAAGAGAAAACTACCACTGAAGCACACAATATTTTACAACTAACTGATTATCACTAATAATTTACGAATACATATACGAAATATTAAGATTTCATAACTGCAATATATTTGAATGTCACATTGCGAATTATTATCACTTATTATTATTTAACCATTTTATTTTAAAAAGATTGGTATATTTGCATTCTACCGCCAATGGTATATTTTATATAATGGTAACAATTAAACTAAAGTGGAAACGATTATTCATTCAATTTTCATATCTTTATAAGTTAAATTCAAACCCCAAGTTCTTTAGAAGCGATTTAGTGTTGAAAAGTCATACTATAATCAATATTATTTTTTAACATTTGAAATATTGACGCGTACGTCTAAAAGCGCAACCAAGAATGGGTATTCTCCTTTGCGCGCTAAATAAGTACAGTGCTACCAACATGCAGTAAAAAAATTAGAACGACCTCTATTACGCGGGCCTTTTTATTGACATATTCCCGATACTTTTTACACAGAGTAGTACATGCCTGTAACTTATTAGTTGTACAATAATGTATCGAAAATTGCCCGATTTGTTGATATTTATGATTACTGCTCTGCCCTCCTGAGTAGTAGCGTGATGATATAATTATAGCCTATAACTTTAAGTCGCCAAGTCTACTATATCTATATAAAACAAAGTCGTGCTGGTGATGACCGCCATTAACTCGAGAACGGGTGGACCAATTTTCATGATCTTTGATTTTTCTAGATTTGTTTTCGACTATCCTGATTCTATTTTTGGTGTAATTCCCTCGTTTACTCCACCGCCGGACAGATCGGGGGTAGTTATTTAGGGACTCGAACCGACTAAAACCGCACGCCGTCTCGGTCTCTACGCGGTCTCGGGTGTAAAGTGTCAATTAAGGCAATTCCCTCGCACCCCGGCTGACCCTGGGCTATCTATGGCTTTGAGATGGCCCCCTTGGGATACTGTGCCTATACTAGCAATTAGGATAATATGAGATACTAGGTGTTACCCGCGGCTCCGCCTGCGTGCAATTTCGATCCCGTTCCCGCTTCCCATTGGAACCTATTCCAGGGATAAAAAGTAGCCTATGTCGCGTTCCAGACTATAATCTATCCCTGTACAAAGTCCAGCCAGATCGATTCAGCCGTTCTGGCGTGATTGAGTATCAAACATCCATCCATATATCCAGTCATCCATCCAAACTTTCACATTTAGTTTTTAGTTAAGTGGGATTCACGAATATTAGGTGATAAGGAGCCCACCTAACTTGATACTAAGGCCGATCGAAGTTTGCTGGGAACGATGGCACGAGTTTAAAAAAGCGGCCAAGTGCGAGTCGGACTCGCCCATGAAGGGTTCCGTAGCAGCAAGTAACCTAATAATGCTTTTTTTAAATTTTATATTTGAGTTGAATGAATGAAAGGTAAATTGCGGTTATGATTTATGACGTATTAAAAAAAAACGACTTGACTTGACGTGGAAGTTTACATGGTAATGTACATCATATATTTTTTAGTTTTATCATTCTCTTATTTTAGAAGTTACAGGAGGGGGGAACGGACACATTTTACCACTTTGGAAGTATCTCTCGCGCAGACTGTTCAGTTTAGAAAAAAAAAATACTAGAAACCTTTTTGTATTTTTGTGTGAAAATCTTAATGCGGTTCACAGAATACATCTAAGTAGGTACTTACCAAGTTTCAACAGCATAGTTCTTATAGTTTCGAAAAAAAGTGGCTGTGACATACGGACGGACAGCCATGACGAATCTATAAGGGTTCCGTTTTTTGCCATTTGGCAACGGAACCCTAAAAAAGTTCTAAACTGAAGCGAAGCGAGGGCGCGTTGCTAGTCATAAATAAGAATGAATTATATTATATTAACTGAACTAAATATATTCCAGACGACGCGACGTACAGTGATGTACCACCACCAGTCGGCAACAAGCGTTCACTCGCGAAGCCCGTGTCGTCCTAACCTAACTTCTCTTTCGCTATTCGCAATACCTATTGGTTTTCCAACTGTGCTATCCGTTGATGTCTATTTGTTCACTCCTTATATTACACGATAATATCTCTGACTCACCTGCTGTGTGTGTGAACAGTTTTGTACAAACTAGTGAATAATTTGTCCTTCATAAGTGTTGTTACCGGTTTTGATAAGTGCGTCATCTTTGATCTTAGCAGGAAAATGTCAAATATCGTCATGTATGAGTGCTACAGATAATATAAGTTATCTGGCTACTGTATAGTTGTGTATATTTTTTAAGGACAATGAATTTCTTATATGGTCGGCAGATTCTTCCCAATACTGCTTGACGTCTTAGTTTTTTCTGAATAAAATATGATTTGTAATACAAGATACATATTGCATAATTAAACTGCAACCTCATTATTGTTATTTAAACTGAGATAAATGCGATATTCTCTTGCCTCAGCCACACCCCGTGACATCACTGTGTAGCAAGATTTTGTATTGAATTTTCTAGAGCAGTTTATTATATTAACATAACATAACTTCACGCCTGTATTCGCGAAAAGGTAGGCAGAGGTGTATTACACACCCACGATTCCCTAGTTATGTTTAGGTCCCAATGTAACAGAGGACCTATTGCCATCTACCGGGTAAATTATTAAGCGAACGATAATTTTATTCACATATTATTTTAAATGTATAGGTATTTGTTGCATTTGCCCCTCCACCTGTGTACCATCGAGGACCTGTGAAAGGCAACGGACAACGCTGTGGTTGTGGTTGTGGCCAAGGATCAGGTCGATAAGATTTAGAAAATATCTAGCGAGACTCGATGAAGTTGAAATATATCAAATCCATACTTCCATACTAATATAAATACAAGATAGTAACTCTGTCTTTCTGTCTGTTTCTTTTTCACGCCTAACGCGAACGGCGTTCATTTTGTATGAGAAATTTGTAATTTTAACCTAGTTCTCGCGTTTGTCGCTAGATGACTCTGTATCGATTGTATCGTATTCTATTCTTTATTATCGAGGTTGCACTGTTTAAATTCCCATACAAAATAATCTTCACGTATACGCACGTTTGTGTGGGAAGGAATAAACAAAACTCGCACTAAGGCACTCTGACCAATGAATATATATATTTGTAAATCTTCATAATGTGTATCAAAAACGAGTGAATAGTTCTTATAAATTGATTCGAGTTGTTCCTACGTACAGGAAAAAGGCAGATGACAGCAAAATTTTAAATAATGGCCCTCATTCTAACTACTATATAGGCCGCTCCAAAAATCATGAGAATTTGACCTTGACGCGCAACCAATCACGCAAGCCCTTTGGAGCGAGCGCGTCAAGGTCAAATTGTCAAGATTTTTGGCGTGGCCTGTACTTAGAAAGAATTCGTACGAGTATGATACTTAGGTACTTTGATTGCCATCTCGAAACCGGAGATGGCCCAGGGTCAGTCAGGGTGCGAGGGATATGCTCTAGGGGCAACCTTACACCCCAGCGTCTGCAGACCCGAGACGGCGTGCGGTTTTAGTCGGTTCCAGCCCGACATAACCGCCCCCGCTGGCCGGCGGGGGAGTATCCGAGGGGATTTCCGCAAGAAAAAAAAAAGAAAAAAAAAGAAAAAGAAAAGGTACTCGGATTTAGTCGGTTCAAGCCCGACATAACCGCCCCCGCTGGCCGGCGGGGGGGTATCCGAAGGGATTTCCGAACGAAAAAACAAAAACAAGAAAAAAAAGGGTACTATATTATGTAACAAAACCGAAACCTTCTAACCGACTGGAGGAGGAGTCTGTATCTATGAATATTTTTTTAAAACTCGCGGCTTTGTTCACAGCCCCCGCACTATTACCAAAATGTTTCCTAGATTCCACCCCATATCTGGAAGGAATGTGAGGATTACTCACGACGGCTCTGAGGCACGATTGGTGCAAGAGGATCCTTTGGGAGTAGATGTCGTCTTCATGCACAGGCCGCTCAGAGTTTCCGATATGGTAAGTTAAGCTATCCATTTTATGGTAATTTAGTTGACAATATCGTTATTTCATACAAATTATTCCTGCATGTTATCACTTTTTTATCGTTACTTTCATGTTCTATAGTGCAATTATTTTTGTTTTTATTACAATATATAAAATTCTACAAATGCATTTACATTTTCGCCAGATTTTTTGTTTCAGTTTGCTATTTTTTTAAATTGCCAAACAGTATACCAAAATTGCTATTGGTACTGCTGTCCGCCAAGTTACGACCCTTAGAACTTTTCATATAAAAATACATGGCTCTGAGAGTCTTAAATGAATATGGCTGCCTCCTCCAGTAGGTCCCTCTTCAATTGGCTTAAAACCCACAGCGGGAATCGGGGAATTCCGCGTGCCATGTGACCTCTTCTGGGGCCCTGCTTCCGGGAGAGCTGGAATCGGATATAAAAATGATCCGAGAGCGTCTCGACTTCGTCCAGAACACACCAGTTCCTTATTTATCTGGCGACGGCGGGGGTAACGAACGATAGGTCCACTATCGACTCCCGCATACCCATTAAGATTGAATATTTGATTATCATTCCAGATTTGTTGCCGAGTCCGGCCGCAGTTATCCGTCCCGTGTGTGATGACTTTTGGATTTTCGAGGGACGACCCGAGTACTTTAGTTGACGATGCACGAAGAAAAGCTTGGCAGCCGTACTTGGTAGAGCTAATCCCTGAGATAAGTGTGGTACCCAGGTTAAGTGTCTTCGTAAAATCTTCTGAAGAGGTTTACTTCTGGTCTGAGGAATGTCACAAGCGTTGTTTCTCGGGATTAGATGTTGAGGCACTTTGGCTATTTCTGGTTATTGAATATGCTGGCGACACGGTCTGCTTCATCGAATCAAATATTCCTCGGGTAAGAACACACTTTGGTCTATAGCCTGACTAGCCTCATTGTGATCAAGAACTAGCTGGTATTCGCACGCTTGCCCAGTCTCCAACTCTCAGAGGCCGTCTCCACGAGCGAGAGAATCGCGGCGAATCGTCGTGCCATTCTATACATTTCTAAAGCGCGGATCCGTTGCGATTCTCTCGCTCGTGGAGGCGGCCCCTAAGAAAGCGTATACAAATACATGGCACGAAGATAATATCGCTGCGATTCTCTCGCTCGTGGAGACGGCCCCTTAAGGCAAGAGTGCTTCTAACTATCAAACTCTCTTCATCCGACCGCTAATCTCGGTTGCACGCAAAGCCTGAACCTTGGAGCTCTCCTACTTCTCCTTTCCATGATTTGGTGGAATCGACTGCCGTCTGACCTCCCAGCCCCAATAGGAAAGTCAGCACCATAGCCTCGTTCATCAATCAGTAGGTGTAGATACTGTCTTGCAGGCTAGGTTGGTTTGAGCCCCGAAATTGTTGGTGGGCTCAACACCCAATATAATAATATTCAATCATGTGTTATATTATAGCGGATCTCAAGACAGGTGGTAAACTTCCGCCCTTTAAGCTTCCATCATGTTTGCGGAAAGTCCATTCGCTTAACCCGACCTGATGTCGCCTCAACGAGAACAGCACCGGAGTCTTTTGATGACGGCCTCGTATTCAGTGCGAGGCCCATTGAAGTTAACGAGAAGGTAAGATACGACAATCGTGGTGAGTTGCCTCCTTCAATGAGAGCCAGGTTAGGAAGTCTACACCGCACCCAGAACTCACCATCATCTGAGCACCAACCCCGGTTTCATCCAAAGCCTGAACTAAATGTCCGGGATCCGTTCAATTGCTCCTCTTTATCTTATGGATTTGTTTATCTTTCGTGGTAGCGAATGCCGTCTGATCTCCTAACCCTGAAGAGAAAGCCTACACCAGAACCGACTTGCAGGTGATGAGGTCTAAGCCCTGAAGATCTTTAAGGCTATTTTTTACGTCTGGAAACCCCCATGGGCTCCACCCCATCAGTGCCAACGATGAGATAGGTGTGTCGGAATCGAACCGACTAAAACCATGCGGTATCCTCCCGTTCAATGTCCGTCGCCAGGCACCCCGGGTATGCCCTCGAAAAAATAACCCCAGGGAAACAGGCGGACTTTGCGATCGCGGCCTCGCCTTTGAGGTCGAGTTGGCAGGGTGTGTAGGTCACACGACACGCCTCCGTCTTGGCCTGCTTCGGTAAGAATGGCGAGTCGGCCGAAGGCCGTCCTCAGGCCCCGAACATGGAGGTCGGTAGTCCTGAGCGTAGATAAGTCTGCAACGCCCTCGCCGCAGACTACGAAATTCGGGGGGCAGGGTTCTCTCCCGTTCCTTCTCCGCCGCCTCTTTCGCGTGCATTACCTGCTCGCAGGAAGAGGCGGCGTCGTGCCACTTACTCCCCTGACCACGGCTCTCACCATGGTCTCCAGCGAGAAAACTTCCGCGCCCAGAACCGCAACGAGATCCCGGTGTTGACTCGCCCACGCCGAGCGCTGGGGGGCTGGCCCGTACTAAGTTGTCTTATTAGCGCAAATCAAGTTATATTATCAGCGATGTTATCAATGTCTTGTGTACTTAGAAGTACTTCATTATAAACGTATTACGTCATTAGTGTTTTCATTTCAGGTCTGCATTGGCATCATAATCAAAACTTTTGCGAAGAAGCCGATCCAAATAGGCTTCACTAATCAAGACCCCGCATCCGTGACGAGCATTTTGGATGAATCTAATTACTGGATCAAACCAATACAATATTATAACAATGATTGTCACTCACGTCTATATTTCTATGTAAACGACTCAGGGGAAGTGTATTCACATACTGACTATGTAGGCGAGAGCATACTTTTAACTGGAGTGAGCCTCAATACTCCTCTCTGGGCGCTAATTTACGTTCCATGGAGTAAAGTCTATATGTGGTGTAGAAATGCAGTAAGTGGTAAAATCACATACACCTATAGCCCGTTGACTGACAAGCTACGAAGTGGTACAAGATTCACGACTGAAATCGAAGCACAGTCTGCGTCACAGTCCATAAGTCGAGTAAGTGAAACACTTTTTATATCTGGACGATGTCTTAACCCCAGGGATTTAAAAAAACACATACATAAAGGTTACATAATTATATGGGTTACAGAAAAGGTTACAGAATGAAAGTGTTACACTTATAAATGTGGTATTGAATCTGTTAATCGTTACCCCTTTCAATTGTGTAACCGTTATATATATGTAAAAGATATTAATCTGTTAACAGTGTTAATAAGTGTCAACCGAAATGCTACGATGCCAAATTTACTATACTATTATATTTATAATCTAAATTTTTAAATAAAGGTATTTTGTTCACCCCTAAGTACTTTAGGACGTTATTTCTGTTACACTTATTAACACATATAAAACGTACCACTTTGAATATGGTACACTTTCGTATCTGTTACATTTATAAATGGGTTTCTACTAAAACAATTCCAAAAACAGTGTTAAAACTGTTACAGTTTGGGTCCCTATTTATACCACATTTCCATTTTTTTTATTACAGTACAATAGTAGTGCATGTTTACAAATGCTTCTTCAGCCCAGCACTTGTATAGTGTTGGGCTAATGAAGCATTTGTTAACACGCAATAGCAGTGATTCACGAAAACATAGCTATATAGCATCTGTAGTTCAGTGGTTAAGGGCCTATAGACAAAGAGACATTCTATTAGTGCCTAAAAGAGACAAAGCGCCTCGGACACAAATATCGTGGGTCCTAAGTGAGCTTTGGCTGATTCTGTAATCATCATCGTAACGTTGTGGACATCCGAGGTTTTCACCCGCAGTCCACTGCACTGAATCTTTCTCCTCCTTTTGTTTGGCCTGACTTTTGCGGCTTTTTTTTTTATAAAGAATATTAGTAACCGAAACTACTAATATTCCCCCTAAACCCTCCAGCTAAGCTTAATTACTTGTGTTAGGAGTGGGTTCACGTCTGTAGTGTAATGGCCAGGATTCGAACCCGGTACCTCTCGATCACAGGGTCGAATCCTTAACCACTAAGCTACCGACACTTTTGACTCCTAACCCCGATAGGAAAGCCTGCGCAAGAGCATCATCAGCAGTAAGTGTACTGGTTTACAGGTGAGGTTGGCACAGCCCCGTAGGTCTTAGTGGGGAGCCATACACCCCCGGTAGCTCCCGCTTGTACGCCTCCAGTGTAGGTGCGGGACACTTACTTTTGATTACATATTCCGTGAATAAAAGACAGCTTTAGTTATTGTGCCATTGATGATGTTATAAAAAAATTACACTACCAACGCGATCCTACACACAAGCAATTTAGCTGTGCTGGAGGGGGGATACTAGTAATTGCGGTTATTAGTAATCTAAAATAAACCGGCCAAGTGCGAGTCGGACTCGCCCATGAAGGGTTCCGTAGCAGTAAGTAAAATTTCTAATTGTGAGTTGATCGAATGAAAGGTAAATTGCGGTTTACGATTTATGACGTATTAAATAAAAACGACTTACTAGATTTCGTTCAAACCAATTTTCGGTGGAAGTTTACATGGTAATGTACATCATATATTTTTTTTAGTTTTATCATTATCGTATTTTAGAAGTTACAGGGGGGGCACACATTTTACCACTTTGGAAGTGTCTCTCGCGCAAACTATTCAGTTTAAAAAGAAAGAAATTAGAAACCTCAATATCATTTTTGAAGACCTATCCATAGATCCACACGTATGGGGTTGATGAAAATAATATTTTTGAGTTTCAGTTCTAAGTATGGGGACCCGCAAAATTAATTGTTTTTTTTCTATTTTCGTGTGAAAATCTTAATGCGGTTCACAAAATACATCTACTTACCAAGTTTCAACAGCATAATTCTTATAGTTTCGGAAAAAAGTGCCTGTGACATACGGACAGACAGACAGACAGACATGACGAATCTATAAGGGTTCCGTTTTTAGCCATTTGGCTACGGAACCGTAAAAACACATCTGATAATAATTTGAGTTGTATTCTTTTATAGAGGAAGCGAGGCCGAGATGATGAGCGGGTGATCGCAACGGCCGGCACGTCGACTGCGATGGAACCACCCAGTAGATCCGTCACCACCACCCACGTCCCTCAGGTGAGTCATATAGGACGTTACTTGTTTCAACGAGTGGTACCATAAGGCATTACCAACACCTTTGGAGCCCAAACAAACCTCGACTCCTAATCGGTTCACCTGCTAAATAACACACAAGTCGAATCATAAACAATAAGCGAAAGGCTCTTGAAGTATATAGCTATTGCATCGTTCTTAGTGTGGGTAAGCCAGCACGAGACATTATGTACCTACCGGCCTTATACAATAAAGTTAGTCGTTGCTAAGTCTGTGCATAGTATAATAAGAGAACAGTAGGTTATCTAAGACCCCTCAATCCGAGGCTATGTGTTTTCCCGGGCCTCGGAGGGAACCAGCCTGACCGTAGGGGGCGTAAGCATCGGCATCGAGCCCACGATGAAGTACCTTGGGCTCGTACTCGATAGCCGATGGGACTTCGGACCTCATCTCCGAAGTCTGGTCCCGAAACTGAGGGGGCTGCGGCCGCGCTATCGCGGCTGATGCCCAACGTTAAGGGACCCTACGTCCCCACTAGGAGACTGTACCTGGGGATCGTGCGAAGCATGGCCACGTATGGGCGGAGACTCTGGCGGCCTTAAAATATAATAAATAAATAAATAAAAGCCATGGCCGTCAGAGTCATCGCACGATCTCCGTCGAGGCGGCATGTCTCCTAGTCGGGACCCCTCCATGGGACCTGGAAGCGAGAGCCCTTGCGTCGTTGTAGCGCAAGGAGGCGCTGGAGGATTGCTTTAATTATCAGTATAAAAGTACTATCATTTATGTGGTAACATACAATATTCATTTATTGCGCTATCGTACACAAACATGACAAATTATATTACATTAAAAAAGTGCTAGCACCTCTGCCTACCCCTTCGGGGATATAGGCGTGAGTTTATGTTATGTTATTAAAAATTTAACACTTCAGAACTATTACAATTAATTGACATTAAAAAGTTTCTCTCAGACAAATCAACTTCCATCCGTAATTTTAACGACTTTTTCACCATCATTATTACCAGAACCATCATCGCCAATATATTTATCAAGTACTCTCATTTTCTTTCGCTATTTCTTCGTCACTTTTTTCATTAATTTGATGCACTTTGTTTAATTTCCATTTTATATAAAAAGATTTATGGCACAAAATAGAATAAATATTACAAAAAGTTATATGATGACAAAAAGTGTCTCAGTCTTGACGAAGTCAACGACCACTCATTAGACGAACGCGCCAACAAGGTTGTTAAGTATAATGTGAAATTAGCGCTTCTATATTTGTTGTCTTACGATCAGGTCACGTGTTTACTGACGCGAGTTTAACCTTTTTTACCCATTACAAAAAAAGTGCACAACGCCGCCGCTAAAGAAGTTTTCACTTCAATAATTGAAATTTTGTGTAGTGAGATGGGAATAGATGTGTTTGGCTCCAGCAAGAGCTTCAATCAGCAGATTGTGTTCATAATATCTTAGTGGGCCGCCATATACCCTAGACGAAAAAACAAAATACTCAATGCCACCATTATTAATATTTCATAGATCCAAGACCAGGCCAATAGCATCAGTGTCATCATAAAGGATAAGAAGAAGAAGAAGGATAAGGTTCAGACAAGGGATACGTCAGCTCTCGTATCCTTGGAAGACACAGAAAAAGTGGACGAAGCTATCGATGCAGGTTAGTTATAAAATAACTTTTAGCATCTAAACGTAACGGCTTATGACTATAGAACTCTTTATAATAAGATAGTAGAAATGTGTTAGAGAGATTTGCACTCAGGATCGCTGTAGCCACATTACACACATGAAAGGAACCAAAATGAATAGTAACACAACGTAGCACATATACTCAACAAAATTACGAATAACTAAATATAGTCTTTAAACGAACAACATAAAGTTCATTTTATACTATCTCAATCTTTTCACTGAAGTGTGATTGTTGAATACAGTATCGGCGACACAGTCACGCGTTGATGTGACTTCTATTGTTTTATTATTAAGAGTTCTATAGGACCCATCTAGATGTTCGCGGCCCAAACCAACTACAGCTGCCAGCCCGTACCCCTGTTGATTAACGGGTGAGGCTCTGGCGCAGGATTTTCTCCCGAGGTTGGGGGCAAGAGGGGTCAGACGGTAGGCACTTCCATAAGCCTGACAAGCTAAGGCAAGAGAAACAGTAGAAGATCAGATCCCGGTCTCCAAAGTACAAGCCGGGATGGAACCGGGAGTAACGCTTTACAATGAGATGATGAATTCTTTTAAATATAGGTAAAAATAAATAAATAATATATCAGAGGATAGGTTGTTACATAATGAACCGAGTTATGATGCTAGTGAGGTAATCATCATTCGAGAATATATTTATAGAAAAATACTTCATAAGTATTTATTTTGTAACACACACTGTGAATGAGAACGGCTGCAGCGCAAAGAAGAAATTTAAAAAGTTTAAAATACTTTAATTTATTTTTTATTTACAGGATCCTTTTTAAGATATTTCATGTTAACACCCGCAGCTGACACCACAGCTGACACCACAGCTGACACCACAGCTGACACCACAGCTGACACCACAGCTGTCATCACTGACACTGCCGCTACTATCGCCGCAGCTGATATTGGTGGAGACACTATCACTGCCACCACCCATACTAAAGCCACTGCCAATGCCACAGCCGACATTACTGAAACTGCTACTGCTACAACCGCGGATAACGCCATTGCCATCATCACTCCTACCGCTGTTCTCACTGCCAGTTTCGGAAGCACTGCCAACGCGACTTACGAGGATGAACCGTCACCGTCCCACGCATCTGGCCTTCTTCTTAACGTTGAGCGAGGGGAGGAAGAAACCACGGTGGTGGTTGGAAATGAACACAATGTCCTTGACGCTTTGGCAAAAGAGATCCTTTGCACGTGGGACTTCGAAAAGCTGCATGAACGATTGCTCAAAATATTTATGATATCACCGCATATTCCTATAGTGCGTGACTTAATGTCAGTAGTTGTGGAATATGTAGCTAAGAAACGTGTTCTACCAAAACTGCAACCTTTAACTCCACTAGAACAACAAATGCAAATACAAATTACAGAATTAACTGCAACAATTGTTCGGCAACTCCTTAGTTTGGTAGGACGAGAACCTCCAAAATGAATGTTCTAAATGACACCATTGGAACAGGATATTATGGCATCCCACGTGGAATCAAGATGGTTGACAGAATAGTAACTTACCTCCTGCTCTATCTGGAGGTACAGAGTCGTGATTTTTAGACAAACAATGTCAGGTGAATGAAGGGACTACTAAGGGGAATATTAGTACATTCGATTACTAGTACTCTCTATACAAAAAAAGTTGAAGCTTTTGGTGGAGCCCCATACACCCTTTTTTTTACTTGTAGATACCTCCACGGGCTCCACCCCATCGGGCCAATGATGAGGTGGGTGTGTCGGAATTGGACCGACTAAAACCACACGGTGTCCTCTCCAAGTGTCCATTGCCGGGCACCCCAAGTAAGCCCTTGAAACGATAACCCCCGGGTAACCGGTGGACTTTGGTAGCCAGCGCGACCTCGCCTGTGGGGTCGGGTTTGATCCCGCGTCGGTGAGTTGGCACGCGTGTGTTGGACACACACGACACGCCTCTATCTTGGCCTGCTTCTGTAAGGACGGCAAGTCGGCCGACTATAGTCCTCAGGCCCCGATCATGGAGGTCAGCAGTCCCGGGCGTACGCGCATTACCTGCTTGCAGAAAGAGGCGGCTTGCTCTCGTCGGAGACCAATTTCAAATTAGTTTTGTGCATTTCTCAATATGGATTATTGTACTCGTTTAACTCGGGGGGTATCCGAAGGGATTTCCGAAAGAAAAAAAAAAGTCTTGTTCAAGCTTTGCACTTTGAGCCTGGAGTTCACTTATTAGAGAAGACGTTATTAAAAATTACACTTTTGAAAATCAATCAGGACTGTTGTATTTCTTGTTTATATCATCTGTAGTGTAGGAAGTCAATATGTGCGTAAATAATCTTAAATGCACCACAAGCAGATGCCCGCGCGGAGGTTAGCGTTTTTAAGTCACATCTCCGGTTCTTATCAACCAATTGCAATCAAACATGCGGCATATTTTAAGTCTGACCAAGACGTTTTTGCGTCCATCGCGAACCAACAGACAAAAAGTTCTTGTCTGTCTTGTAAAACATAACTCAAGTTTTTTTTAATATCTCCAATGTCCAATGTCGGTCGTCGGTAGCTTAGTAGTTAAGGAGTCGACCCTACGATCGAGAGGTCCCGGGTTCGAATCCTGGCCATTACACTACCGACGTGAACTTACTCCTAACACAAGTAATTTAGTTTAGCTGGAGGGGTTAGGGGGAATATTAGTAATTTCGGTAACTAATATTCTATTTTAAAAAAATGTACAGATACGACTAGTTTACAAGCTTGTAATTGGTTTATTTACTATATAACTATTCTTTCAGTGGTAGGATCATTGCAAGATTTATCGATTATATTACTTGGGTACCGACGACACTCCGGCAAGGGGAGCTTCGGGGACCACCTGTTTCGGATCCGGAAGGAGCCAACGTCTGAGTGCCACCACTGCGACGAGAGCGAAGACTCGGGGCTGCACACGTTGGCAGAGTGCCCGGCGTGGGAGGTCCCGAGGCGAGAACTCGTGGCGGCAACTGGGGTGAGAGTCCTCTCGCTCGGCGCTGTGATTGCCGCCATGGTGCGAAGTGCGAGCGCGTGGGCCGCCGCCGCCTCCTTCTGCGAGCAAGTAATGCTTGAGAAGGAGGCGGCGGCCGAGCCCGCAACATGCTCGCCGCGCGGCGCAGGCGACTCGGACGTCGGAGGTCGCATAACGACCTCCGTCCTCCATGAGCGCAGGCCTGGGGGTGACAGATGAGGCCGTCTGTCTCCCCAGCAGAAGCAGGCCGGGGCGGCGGCGCGACGCGCGCTCCCCCTCTCCGGGGCAAGTTGGAGACACCGTGGTTCCCACACCCGAGGGGGCCATCTGGAAGCCGTAGATGGCCCAGGGTCAGCTGCGGTGCCAGGGAATTGCCTTATTACGCCACCTTACACACCGGCATCTGAAGACCCGAGACGGCGTGCGGTTATAGTCGGTTCAAGCCCGACATAACCACCCCCGCTGGCCGGCGCCGGCAGGCGTCTCCGAAGGGAATTCCGCACGAAAAAGAAAAAAAAAAGGGTTCCGATTACAATCCTTCGTTCATATTTTGGTCTGAGTGAATGCCCCCTGCATTCACTATTATATATCACTATTATACCCCTATTATTATATTTACCACTATTATATACCAAAATATTAACGAAGGAACCGATATATTAAAATTTAATTTAATGTTCATTATTATTAAAAATCACATACAAGATTCGCTGAGTCGTAACACGTTTGTGAAATTTAGTTATTAATAAAATTTGTCTTATATTGAATAGTTGTTTTAATAGTACATATTATGGCAGCTACCCTTTTTCGAAGAATATATTATAGTCAGCGTCAATAGCAGAATGATTAATTTCCGTTTATTTGAATTAGTTATGTTTTGTTTTGTTTTTAAAGTAAGGAGAATGGACAGAATGGTATACGGCTCCAATAGTTAAGCGTAGCGAGCCGAAGGCGAGCGAAGCGTCTTTGGTTTCAAAGTTGCATTTCAAACAAATGATACTCCTCCGAGACCGTTTGACCGATCTCGACCAAATTTGCCACGGTGATCAAGTAGACATTACTGAGTGTCTTAAGGGGTCGAATGTCCAGATCGATCTTACCCTCGCGGAATAATCACCGAAAAACCAAATCAATGGAAAAAGTCGACCGGTCACGTTGACCTGTTGTTGGATAGGCAAATCTCGCTACGCCTAAGTTTGGGTTGATTGCGAAGCTGGTAACCGTCCTAGTTATGCTTGTAGTGGCTCCAATAGTTATGCTTGTAGTGGCTCCAATAGTTATGCTTGTAGTGTCGTTTAAAAGGTCTCAAGACAAACAACATTTACTATGGCCACTAGTCTCAGATCTGGTTGCGCTCAGAAATAAACATGTAGCATTATCATATATATCCGACATTGGGCTTGTACGCACCACCATTGTTTCTGCGTAAGCCAAACTTGCTGCACAATCCAATGGCAAGTACTACGTATCGACAAAACTCGTACCTATCTACTACGAGCTTGCCGTACGTACAATGTAGCTTTTTTTTATATATTTAGGACACGTCAATTTGACTTCACCTCGCCTGATGGTAAGCTGAAGGTAAAGTCTCAGGAAAGAGGGTCACCATTACATACACGTACCATGTTAACAATGGTGGCACTCAGCTTGACGGCCTCATCAGAAGAGGATTGTCGTCGCAGCACCGCATGACACCCACCGGTCCCACTAGTGCTGCGACCACTATCCCCCTGCCCGTCTTTGCACTTGCTGACCCCTGAACATAACATAAACATAACATAACATAAACTCACGCCTATATCCCCGAAGGGGTAGGCAGAGGTGCTAGCTAGCACCCACATTTCACCAGTTTATGTTTAGGTCCCAATGTAATAGGTGGCGAGCCTATTGCCATAAACCGGGCACTTATAAACCTGCGATAAATACACACATAACTTCGAAAAGCATCGAAAAGTCATTGGTGTGTGCCATGGTAAAACCTGGGATCGAGCCCGAGACCTCCTCTCAGCAGTCCTTTACCTGCCACTAGGCTACCAAACGCAATCAAACCGAAATTGGATTACTATGGAGACTTTTTCGCAATCGTACACGGTGGTACCCACCCGGCCGAATTTTGTGACAAATTTGTGTCATCAAATTTCTACCACCAGTAAGACATGTCGGGATGTTGATATATATATATTTTTCACAAGTATCTACAAAGTTAAAAAAGCAGTCAAGTGCGAGTCGGACTCACCTATTAAGGGTTCCGTAGCAGCAAGTAACATAATGATGTTTTTTTTTATTTTTATATTAGAGTAATTATGATTACGACGTATTAAAAAAAAACTACTTACTAGATCTCGTTCACACCAATTTTCAATGGAAGTTTACATGGTTAATGTACATTATATATTTTTTTGAGTTTT
Organism: Cybosia mesomella; assembly: GCA_946251805.1. Taxonomy (NCBI): domain Eukaryota; kingdom Metazoa; phylum Arthropoda; class Insecta; order Lepidoptera; family Erebidae; genus Cybosia; species Cybosia mesomella. Next base: position 16,926,557 of record OX276411.1, read on the forward strand.
ATCATTCTCTTATTTTAGAAGTACAGGGGGGGGGGGGGACACGCATTTTACCATCTCTCGCGCAAACTATTCGAAGTAGTGATCATTCGAAGATGTGTCTTGTCTAAGTATTATCTGTCGAAGCAATGACTTGTCGATATATGTGTTTTCGAACACATGTATGTACCTATGAATGTCTACATGTCGAAATATTGTACTGTCTAAATTCAGTCCGTAACTCTTTTTGAAGACTTATTCAACGTATGGGTTTGATGGTTCTAAGTATGGCGAACCCCAAAAATTTATTGTTTTTTCTATTTTTGGGTGAAAATCTTAATGCGGTTCACAGAATACATCTACTTACCAAATTTTAACAGCATAGTTCTTATAGATTCGGAAAAAAGTGGCTGTGACATACGAACGGACAGACAGACAGACATGACGAATCTATAAGGGTTCCGTTTTTTGCCATTTGGCAACGGAACCCTAAACAGCCTTATATGATCACTACTTTGTGGAATGAAATGACCAAGTTGTTGTAAGTGCTTATCTATGATATGATTGAGTATTCGGCATCGTACTCTTTTAAATAAAAAAAAACAAAAAATTGAAATTAAACAAAATAGGTAGGTTACAAGGAAGTAATTTAGTGTGCGCCATTTTATTCACAGTTCGAACAGCGCATGCGCGCGCCTTTTTTTCATATTCAGCCTAAAACCTTAGACTAGTTTAATGAATAAAAAAGATAGCGGTGCTATAATGAGTTTTATGATACAGTTGGCGGTACTATAATAAGTTTTATTTTTAATTTTATGTATATGCGTTTATAAAGTGCGTAGGTTTAGAATCGTCTTTGAATTCGTAAATCGAATTTTTCGATTTGAGTGTAGATAAATAAAATTACTACTTATCTATGTGTGAAACTGAGTATATGTGTAATATTTTCTGCATTTCTGTTCATGCTTTTATTTTAAAAACAGTTTTACGAAAGTTAAAACCAATCTCCATTCCCTTTTAACTCACCTGAACCCAAGAAACGGCATTGGAGCGGGGCGCGGAGTGCGAGGAGGGGCATCGTTCGCGTGCGCCAGCGCTGCCAACCAGTCGCACGTTCATAATAAAACTACTGGTAGATGTAAAGATATTCTAAGTGATTTTGTGAGTGGTAGAGTCAAGCAACAGTCATTTTGGCCGTTGCATGAATGGGCCGACTCGACCGTGGAAGCACCACCCTCTCACAGAATATCGACGCCAAGTAACAGTATTTGAACTGTTGCGTTCCGTTTGGTGAGTGAGAGTGCCGGAGCCCAAACTCCTTTCCCATCCCCTCCCAAACTCCTTTTCCATCCCCTCCCAAACTCCTTTCCCATTCCCTTTCCTTTACAGGGTCGGCAGCGCGACTGTGACGCCACTGGTGTTGCACACGTCCATAGGCCGCGGTAACCGCTTCCCATCAGGTGGGCCGTGCTTGTCTGCCACCTTAGTGGTATAAAAAAAAAGTGGTAGAACAGACGTAATTTAGAGGCCATCCCACACCTTTGGGGACCCCACGTCAACCTCACTCGCTCATTGGTGTACATAATGGACGTGTGGAGGAACCAGATGTGATGTTCCTCCAATACAAAGGGAGCATCTTACGACCAGGCAAGGTGATCGCGCCTGGCGGGATGCGACCCAACGGTTGTCTTTGGGATGTTGTATATATGTTTACTTGTTGTCGCTAGATGGCGCTGGGTGTTTGTGGTATCGCCACAGGCGCACTGGCACAGACTTCCCTGTACAGGTTGGTTACATACAAAACGATAACCGAATGCTCCAAAGTGCAAAATTTGGATGCAACTAGGAAATCGGTATGTCGATAATGAGAGGTAACGTGGTCCTAGGTGACATTAAACTTACATACTATTAAAACTTTTCTGTCTCCTCTATTTTACTCTCAATCCTATGATTGCCTCAGAGCGATTAGGCCGCCAATTGTATATACCACAAAATGTCTCCGGATTCGTGTTTTTTAATGTCTTTGGTGAACAATAAAGAGATATTATTATTATTCCCTTTATTGAGTTATTATTATTATTCCCTTTATTAAACTTAAATACATATAAAATTATATTTTTAAATACATTCTATACAAAAAAAAACAAATATATTTAAAAATATAAAACATAGGGGCCCACCGGCATCAGGTACAGGGACCAAGCTACCGGTGGTTAGTATACGTGCCGTGTCGAGGAGCACCGCCTTCTGCATCAAGCCCTTGACCCAACTGCCTAACGCGAGCCTCTTGAGATGTTGATCGAGGCTCTTGGCAATCAGTCCGTGAACCGATACAACTATCGGAACAATAATCGCCGAATCCACACTCCACATGTCGACAAGCTCGTGAGCCAAATCCAAATGTTCTATTTGTTTTGTTATTATTATTCCCTTAAATACATATTAAATTATATTTTTAAATACATTCTATACTAAAAAAAACATATTATTATTATATTATGAGATATTAATATTATAGTAACCGAAATCTACCTATCTCTTCGGCGATAGAGATACGTGAATATGCAGTGAAAAAACGGCTAGCCGACGTTAAGGACACAATTAATTTCTCCTTACACCACGGTGTCTGCAGACGGCGTGCGGTTTTAGTCGGTTCGAATTCGACACGAGGGTTTGGGAGGATTTCTGCAAAAAAAAGAGACACTACTTATCCGAATTGACGCTTTTTAAGTATAATATTTTTATCACTGTCAATTGGGACATCATTAAAATACACATCATAAAGCTATTTTGTACAGTTAGCATAGTACACAAAATTGCTTTAATTCAGCCGAGGAGGGCCAGCTAGTTAATATTAAAAAGCGGAAAGATTTGTTTGTAATCAATAAACTCTGAAAGCACTAAACCAATTTCAAAAATTCGTTCCCCATTTGAATGCTACATTATCGCTGAGTAACAAAGGCTACTTTTAATCCCGATATTCTCACGGGATCAGGACTTACGCCGGTGAAACCGCGTGGCGATGCAAGTTATTTATAAACAGATTAAGTTATCATGTTAATAACTGATATATAGTTATCGATATCTTCATTATTCGTATCATACGCATGATAAGATAGGTATCGATAGCTTCGCATCCTGTCGACAAAGAGTTTCACTGCATAATTGTTCGCGTTAACATATTAAAACTCTTCACATATTGCAAAAGTGTCTTCAGTTTATACGTGCAGCTCAGACTGGCTCTTCTTGTGAATACCAAGTGAATAATTATTATAGAGGTAAGTTTCAAACAATCTTTGCTTTGGTGCTGTCCACGACATACTGTTAGACGAAGGCCACAGAACTATAATAATAAGGGAATAGAAGTATTATCGCTTGCGTTTCCTTTCAGATAACGATATCGCAGATAACGATTTTTGCAACTGCACCAAAATTCATACAGAAATTTCTCCATACAATGCCCGTTCGAGCGATACTTACTTAGATATCGCTCACGGACGCGAGTAAATAAAATTAATGTACCTAGTGAGGTTAGAGTACCGATTAATCACTCAAACTCTAACTAGCCAAAATCGCTGAACCGAGATCGCTTTAAAATATCTCGTGTTGGTTCACAGCTCCCGCACTGTTTCAAATTAATAACATGCTTCCACAATTCCACCACATTTCTGGAAGGTATGTGCAGATTACTCCCGATCGCTACGAGGCACGATTGGTGCAAGTGGATCCTTTGGGAGCAAGCGTCGTCTTCATGGACAGGCGACTCAGAGTTCATGAGCAAGTGCAAGTAAGTTGTGTTCCACGTATAGTCGATAACAAAAGTAGCTTTACAAATCCCAATTTCTTGATCAACTTAGCTCTTAAACCTTTCATAAAATAATAAACAAAATATGAAATATATTAACTTTGTCCTCCGATGATAATAAAACTGCGTATACATCAATCGTAAAGATTTGTAACTGTTTTAGTGCTAATGTTGTTAATGAAACTTTTGACTGTAGTCAACGACAAAAATTGATTAGTACCTTTTTTTTTTTTTTTTTTTTTTTTTATCGTGCGGAAATCCCTTCGGATACCCCCCTCGGTTATGTCGGGCTTGAACCGACTAAAACCACTAAAATAGAAGGGTACACCTATTGGTCATCGCACCGTGTAACCTGAAGTTTCAACTGTTCACAAGGTTTAACTGTAATGTTGATAAGTTATAGTATAGTTTATATGATAAGTATAGTTTTTCTAGCTATCCAGCTAGAAAAACTATACGGAATATAAAAATGGGACTAATTTTCCCCTTTCAACGTACAAAAAAATATTGCGGTCTCTGACTTTTGCATTGGTATTTTAAAATAATAAAAATGCTTCAAAACAATTCGCTCGCGACATCACAGATAAAATGCAGGAGTGTCGCTATCGCTGGCGAGGTCACGTTTTACAGCAACGGCCAGATTACGTAAGTAACAAATGTTTGGCCATGCCACTGCTATCCGGTCGTAGTACGAAGGGGAGACCCAGGAAGTGCTGGTTTGACGCCGTAAGGAACGACATGCGTGCCAATGATCTCACTACAATGGATGCCCAAGATCGTGGAAAAGAATCGTGGAAGTGGAAAGATAAAGCAGAAAAGCGGACCCTGGCCTACGAGGTGTAGGCCTCGGATGCCATCGGGACATAACGCTGAGATGATGGTAATGATGATTTTGAAGAAACAATGCGCTATGGTAAAAAAACAATATGCCACAGCAATGTTCATACAGCGGGTCCAAAAAAGGCTACATTGAGCGATTCCGTTAAAAGCGAATTAATTTAAGAAACTAAGAATTTCCAGCAGATCCCAATCAATTCCTCGAATATTCGTAAAATGGTCACTCATCTGAGCAGATTCGCAGATTCAAATTTGGTGTAAATGTTGCCTCATGAAAAAAGGAAAGATCGTATTTTACCGGTTATTTTTTCGGTAAATTTTTTACAAACTAAGTAGGTTATTTTGTAAAATTTGCGTATTTAAAACAATAAAACGAATATATACCAATTACTTACCTTCCAATTATTCCAAATTAATTTATAAGAAGGGAATCAACGAATAAGTGTTGCCATCATCAATGTCATCGTCTACTTGAGTCAAACAAAACATTTTGGTTGTGTTGTACTTAAAAGCTATAAATATTTCTTTCAAATGGATTTCTAAATGTGCGACATACAAAAAAACCTTTTTAAAATCACCCATTATAAGTAACCTCTCAGCAAATATATCAGTTATTGTAGTAGCCTTGAACATAAGATCAATTGAATCCACTTTCACTAGATGGTGCTGTAGGTCAGCACACCTATATAATGGATTACGTTAAGTAATAATAAATAATTTATGAATAAAACATTCCACAAACTTTCATTGTTTCCTACTTTCTTTATAACATAACATAACTTCAAGCCTGTATCCCCGAAGGGGTAGACAGAGGTGTATTACACACCCATGATTCACCAGTTATGTTAAGGTCCCAGTGTACCGGGCACATTATTAAGCGAGCGATAATTAACATTCATTAATGCACACATAACTGTGAAAAGTCAGAGGTGTGTGCCCAAGGCGAATGGGGATCGAACTCGAGACCTCGTCTCAGAAGTCGGTTACGTACGCCACTGGGCTATCTTTATATTATATTGCATTTTTTAGAAAATATGCAAAAGGAATTGCAGATGTTGCCCATGGGTAACATCGTTTGATTCTGCGAACTGACGTGAAACGAATTCTTACTTTGTGGACCATTTTACGAATTTCCATACAAAACTGTCAACCAACAGAATTGCGGCATTTGAATTGAGCTCAGAAACATAATTATATTTTTCATTTTAGATTGAACTTCACGTGCAACCAGGTTCCGTGACATTTGGTTTTTCAAACGTAGACCCCATCACTTTACTTGATGATGCACGAAGACAAGCTTGGCAGCCATACTTGTTCAAATTATATTGTATATACAACAGATGGTGTGTCTCCATAAAATCCTATAATGAGGTTTGCTTCTGGAGTTCAAATAACCTTTTTACCCATTGTTGGTCGGGAGTAGATTTTAGTAAACTCTGGCTGTTCGTACAACTTCCATGTGCCCGTGACTGGGTGCGCTTCGATTTACCTAATATGATTCAGGTAAGAACACATTATTCTCTACAGCCTCATACATCCTCCGGGCCTATTCCCAATTCAGTTGGTTTCAAGGTTTCAGTTCAACAACGAAACGGCTGAATTTCGATACTTTACGTGAAGCGACTGCCGGCTAGCTGTCTTTACAGAAGCAGGCCAAGACGGAGGCGTGTCGTGTGTGTCCTACACACCGACGCGGGATCAAACCCGACCCCAAAGGCGAGGCCGCGACGGCGGCCGAAGAACGGCCGCTACGCGGCGTTCCGCCGAGAACCCTGGGGTTATCCTTTCGAGGGCGTACCCGGGGCGCCTGGCTATGGGCGCTTGGGAAGGACACCGTGTAGTTTTAGCCGGTTCGATTCTGACATACCCACCTCATCGCTGGCACTGGTGGGGTGAAGCCCGTGGGGGTATCCACACGTAAAAAAATAACAAAAAGCAACTGCCCTCAGAGAGTCCCTTGTCCAAGACAAAGGACCGAACCCACTGGTCCCTAATATTCGTCCCCCGGAATTAAAGTTGTATCACAGATTACATAATAGTTGTATATTCGACTTCTATATATAGGTGCCCATTAGACTCCCGGTAGGAGACCAGTAAATATTTTTATTTATATTTTTATATTTTTACTGGTGGTAGAAATTTGATGACACAAATTTGTCACAAAATTCGGCCGGTTAGGTACCACCGTGGTTCCCAAACCCGAGGGGGCCATCTCGAAACCGGAGATGGCCCAGGGTCAGTCGGGGTGCGAGGGATATGCTCTATGGGCAACCTTACACCCTGGCGTCTGTAGACCCGAGACGGCGTGCGGTTTTAGTCGGTTCAAGCCCGACATAACCGCCTTTGCTGGCCGGCGGGGGGGTATCCGATGGGATTTCCGCACGAAAAAAAAAAAGGTACCACCGTGCACGATTGCGAAAAACCCTCCATAGTAATCCAATTTCGGTTTGATTGCGTTCAGGGGTCAGCAAGTGCATAGCCGGGCAGGGGGATTGTGGTCGCAGCACTACTGGGACCGGTGGGTGTCACGCGGTGCCGCGACAATAATCATCTTCTGATGAGGCCGTCAAGCTGAGTGCCACCATTGTTAACATGGTACGTGTATGTAATGGTGACCCTCTTTCCTGAGACTTTACCTTCAGCTTACCATCAGGCGAGGTGAAGTCAAATTGACGTATCCTAAATATAAAAAAAAAAAAAACGTACCTACTGGTCCCCCTGCTTTTTCTTGTTCTTTTAAAAGAACACCAGCCATCTTCCTACTATTCCTACTTCATATCCTACTAATAAATATTATAAATGTGGCAGTTACAACCCACTGGCGATAGTTTTGCAGATAGACCCGGTTGTTGAATGTTTTAGGCCCCATAATTAGACCCGGTTCTCGGACCTTTGTTGTTGGCTCCTTCCGTGATTAATGCCACAGAAGTTCGTATATATAGGTAACCAGCAACAACGCCTAAACTTGCTCTCCGAGATGCGGAGGGGTCTCAATGTGTAATGAATGGTCACCCATCCTAAGACTAACTTAGTTTAGTTAGTATTGCTTACTGCTGTATCCAGCATCATCTGCTGACGAGGCTCTGACGAAGGAGTCCTTTCCGGGGTTGGCAGGTCATACGCTGTCGCTCTCATAACGTATTTATCATTGGCTAAGTGGACCCCAAGCTCCGAGTTGAAAGCCTCGGTTGGAACCAGGATCAAAGCTAAGATGATGACGATGATTGTCGATTATATGGGCTCTCAACAGGATCTTCAGGACCCAAGCCAAAATCACCTGCAACCTAGACAGCTGATGGATGGATGAGGCTCTAGCGCAGGCTCCGCCGATCTATCCATCCGCGAACGAGTGACGGCTGTATATGCCTAGACGACGCCTTATTGAGAGTTTATTGAGCAGGTTTATTGATAGCCCAGTGGCGTACGTAACGGACTGCTGAGACGAGGTCTCGAGTTCGATCCACAGTCACCCCGGGCAAACACCTCTGACTTTTCGTAGTTATGTGTGCATTAATAAATGTTAATTATCGCTCGCTTAATAATGTGCCCAATAGATGGCAATAGGCTCGCCCCCTATTACATTGGGACCTTAATATAACTGGCGAATCGTGGGTGTGTAATACACCACTGCCTAACTCTTAGGGGATACAGGCGTGAAGTTGTGTCCGTGACACACTACGGACACGTGCTAGAGGGGTCATCATAGACGTATTCTTGTACAGTTTCAGGCCCCGACCAGGCGCAGAGTATTGCACACCGCAGGGGTTTTAGTGTGTGAGGGCCGCACATAACCGCGTGGCGTCTCCGCGTCGCTCGGTATGCCGTTAGACATTTACCCTGACAAAACATAAAGAAAAGGCTATGAGGGTGGAAGGTTAGACGACCGTCTCTCTTGTAAAACCTTTTTATGAAAAATCCTAGGGTGGTATGGTGTAAGTGGATCCCGGCCTCCTCGGATATGATGAGAATGACCTCAAAGTATTACACAACGGTAACATACAATGAGTATACGAACAAATTGAATTGTTTATGTGGAGTTAACATTAATTTATTTTTATTTTAGCCAACTTTGAGGAGGATGACGAACCTCCGACCTTTGAGCTTCCATAGAGTTTATGGAACGTCAATAGATCCTCAATATATCCCGGGAACCTCATGCGTAACAGCTCCGATGAAGTTTGAAGATGGTTTGGTATTCAGCGTCAGGCCCATTGAAGTAAATGAGAGGGTGAGATACAAGGAATATATAATGTAATGTTTCCGGGTGTGTGAAGCATTGCTAGGACTTTCAGGGCTCGTGACAAACTTCAGCTGCAAGATAGTACACGGCCAAAGGTCGAGGCTCTGGTGCAAGCGTTTATTTCTTATTTTTTTATGCCTCAGGCGGCAGACAAGCGGCCCCCTGATGGGAAGCGGTTACCGCGGTTTATGACAGTGTGCAACGACCACGGGCGTCACACTCGCGCTACCGACCCTGTAAAAACCTTCTAATGCCACTTATAATGTATAAAACTACAGCAGGGAGATCATTCCGCAGCCTGAGGGTGCGCGGAATAAAGTGCCTTTCATACCTCTCTGTACTCACCGTTACCGGTCGCAACGTGTGAGAATGAATTCCCTGTCTGTGGCGAGCGGTGCGATGATAGAATGTGGCCGTGGACATCACATCAAATAATTCTTCTGAACAACCACATAGGCGGTAGAACACGCACAGAGAGGCAAAATCTCTCCTAAGGCTGAGAGGTTCCACACTGCCTGTAAGTATTTGATTGTCGACGATCCTCAGCGCTCATCTTTGCACCGAGTCGAACGGGTCAAGATTGCATGCAGGTCTTCTCTCGGGAGGGGTGCGACTGGTTGGATCACCTCCAAGTTTGGTGCACCCTGGGCAACGTGGGCGATGACGCATCATTGATTGCTCCTCTGGAGTAGCTGGCGTCAACGTCAACGGCCAAGAGTCTGACCAACCGGCCCTTTTCAGGGCCAGCTGACCCCATTGCACGAGGGGGTCGGGGTATGGCGGGCCTGCAAGGCCCGCGGGGGGGGAGGGTGGTCGCTCCAGGTACCCCTCTGCTCTTATCAGAAGGGACACTGCGAATGGCCCAGGGTCAGTCGGAGTGCGAGGGATATGCTCTATGGGTAACCTAACACTCCGGCGTCTACAGACCCGAGACGGCGTGCGGTTTTAGTCGGTTCAAGCCCGACATAACCGCCCCCGCTGGCCAGCGGGGGGGTATCGGAAGGGATTTCCGCACAAAGAAAAAAAAAAGGTCTTCTCTCGGGAATGGGAGGTCTGACGGCAGTATATCCCATATGAGCCGTTCCCAGTTGCATCTCAGGTTTTTACTCTGAAACCCGGGGTCCGCTTACTCCGTCTTCTCCTTTTCTTTTGGCTTTTATGGGACCAACTGCCGAGTGACCTTCGAACTCTAAGAGGAAAGTCTGCGCAAGAGCCTCTTCCCTCAATCAGCAGGTGACCGGCCAGCGGGTAAGGTTGCCTTGGGCTTTGACGTCTTGTTGGGGCCCATCAGTCCTATAAATTTTCTATAACCTTATAATATCAAGAATATTCTTATTCCAGGTCTGCATTTTTATCCGTGCACCTCGTGATAATTCTATGGCGCAGAATATTCAAATAGGTTTCACTAACCAAGACCCTTCATCTATGGCAAGCCATGCAGATAGATCTAAATACTGGGTTATACCTATACAGCACAAGGGATCCTTTTTTCCTCTGTACTTCTATGTAAATACTTTAGGAGAAGTTTTCTTATCAGTTGAGCAAAAAACTGAAAATATGGTTTTGTCTGGAGTGAACCATAATATTCCTATGTGGGCAATTATTTTCAAACCATCGAACAATATCGACGTGGAATGTGTTAATGCAATAGAAGCTGGTCATCTAAAACTCTATGGTCCGTTGAGTGCCAATGAGTCACTCATTGACAAAAGAAGTTTCACGACTCAGACCGAAACACCATCTTCACCAGAGCCTACAAGCCAAGTAAGTTGAACACTTTTTGTAATATACAGGTTTGATAATTATATATATATATATATATATATATATATTATTTAGATCGGACAAAGAGAACATCTAGGACGGGACTTGAACCCGCGACCAGTCCCTTACGTATGCTCTGACCAACTGAGCTACCTAGATATCCGAAACTCTCCGATTTATTGTGTACGTCTCGAGGCGACGCTGGAGCCATCTACCGTAAATCTTGCGAACTACGTAAACAAGGAATGAATTTACAATCATTTTTAGACATAATTTTTTGATTACTCCGCCACATTAATTCAATGAATTTTTAAGCAATTCGTATGCTTTCTTTGCTTATAGATTAAAATCGAAAATAGAGAACATCTAGGACGGGACTTGAACCTGCGACCAGTCCCTTACAGGGGGAATGCTCTGACCAACTGAGCTACCTAGACACGTCCCAGATATTTGAAACTCCGATTTATTATATACGTCTCGGGGCGACGCTGAAGCCATCTACCGTAATTCTTGCGAACTACGGAAACAATGAATGACTTTACAATCATTTTTAGGGTTCCGTTGCCAAATGGCAAAAAATGGTACCCTTATAGATTCGTCATGTCTGTCTGTCTGTCCGTCCGTATGTCACAGCCCCTTTTTCCGAAACTATAATAACTATGCTGTTAATACTTGGTAAGCAGATGTATTCTGTGAACCGCATTAAGATTTTCACACAAAAATATAAAAAAAAACAATAAATTTTGGGGTCCATACTTAGAACCGAAACTCATTTTTTTTTCATCAAACCAAAATGTGTGGTATCTATGGATAGGTCTTCAAAAATGATATTGAGGTTTCTAATATAATTTTTATCTAAACTGAATAGTTCGCGAGAGAGACACTTTCAAAGTGGTAAAATGTGACACATTTTGACAAACAGTATTCTTGTAAACTTCTAAAATAAGAGAATGATAAAACTAAAAAAATATATTATGTACATTACCATGTAAACTTCCACCGAAAATTGGTTTGAACGGGATCTAGTAAGTGGTTTTTTTTTAATACTGAAATGGTATTATTTGTATCGCCACGATGGCGAAACAACGCTGAGAATTTTACCTCACATCTGTTAACAATACAAATACCATTCATACAACATAAAAAATTATTCGTCTTCACGACGTATTTGAAATAAAGAAATATTAACACGTGTTAATTATTGCTAACTGAACTCTATGGACGTCTACATTATCTCATTGGTTAATGCGTACTAAAATAATTTATAAATGGTTTTAAGAACCAATTCAGATGTATTTTGATTTCTTTGTCAAGCTTTGATACGAGACTGTTGGTTATTGTAAACGGACGCGTTTACCAAATTTTGCTCGATTGAATGTCGCTATGCTTTGGCTGACAATGAGTGTGTATTACATAGATTGGGAGTTAAGTATTAAACGTAGCATGTTGCATGGAATGTTAGTAATTTAAGGTTAATGGTGTGTATATAATTAAAATATGCTTAATTTGAACTAGTTAAGATGTTTGTTTTAAAATAATATTGGCATGCTATTTTAAGTACAAGAAGTTCTGTTTGGCGGAAGGTCCAATGCGTGGGTTCATTTCTCATAAAAAAATACTACCTGTTACCCAAGCGAAGACGTGTGACGTCACTAGGATGCATTTACGGAGGTAAGCGGGTAGCGGGGCGTTGGATATGGGCCAAGAATAAAAAGTACTTTGGGACGTCGAAGCGGGATAGTTGAGTTCGTGGCACATGCTCTGTTAAAATTGTTAGTAATTTCGTTGGCTGTGTTATGCTTATATAATTGGTGATTCTTTTGACGAGTTGTGCATACTAGACAGTGACAAATGATAACGCTCTTTGGATTGAATATCTAAAGATACCTATATTTTATTAAGCGTAGCGAGCCGAAGGCGAGCGAAGTGTCTTCGGTTTCAAAGTTGCATTTCAAACAAATGATACTCCTCCGAGACCGTTTGACCGATCTCGACCAAATTTGCTACGGTGATCAAGTAGACATTACTGAGTGTCGTAAGGGGTCGAATATCCAGATCGGTCTTACCATCGAGGAATAATCACCGAAAAACCAAATCAATGGAAACAGTCGACCGGTCACGTTGACCTATTGATTGCGAAGCTGGTAACCGTCCTAGTAAATACCTATCTCAATACAAACCCAACCTCCTGAAACGTGGCATGTCAGAACTTATAGGTAACATTGCCTTAAATTCTGGAATTGAGTCTGATTTCGGAAGCGTTTCGAACACCTATTTCCTATAATCTAGGATCCGTGGAATAGTTTTAGGGGTTTTCGAAAGCTATTCCATTCCTTATCCTTAGTTTAGTTCGCATTGTTATGCCCTTTCACACAATTCGCATATACACACACATATCAAATCATACACACCTACTGTCTTTGGTACGGGATTATTCAGGTTAATCTGTCGAGGCGGATTAATAGGACTCGTAGGTAACATCATACTAAATACGTTTATTTAAGTGATGTCTAACCGAAGTGAAGTGTTACGTAAATTATATCGCGTTAAGTCTTTGTTTACAAGATAATTATCATAAATAACGTAATCAATCCAACGGCAAATCCATTGTGTTTTAATTAAAGTAAACGTGAATTCTATAGTAAAGTTGTGAATAAATACGTTATTCAGTAATTAAAAATAGTTACATCGAAAATAGTTCCAGAACATTGTCTGAATAAATCGTGATAGTTTGTTATATAACTTTAAATATATTACTACATAATATAATTAAAAGTGTCTGATAAATTTCTACTATTATATAGTATTTAGTTTGAATAACAAGATACAGAGCTGTTGTTTGCATTTATATAAAAATACGTTCGGCAGTGATTTAAAGGAATACGTGTAATAACATTATCACCATAACATTTTACCTAAGCACTGTAGTCAAGTAATTAAGTGTATTATAACGTGACTGAATTAACTGAATACATCATTCGAGAATTAGTGCAAATAGGTTATCAGTTATTGAACACTGATTTAAGTAAGCAGAAGTTGACGAGTTATACATTAGAGCAAATTATCGAAGTGGCTGATTATTCAACTAACATTTGCAATATATTGAGTAACACATGAAAACAGTGTTAGAAATACCAAGAGATCGTCATTTGTGATCTTAATTGATATTCGACTTGTAAAGTGCAAAGAACACATAAGATGAGATGGCGTGTGGTTTTAGTAGGTTCATTCAGAGACATCTGAAATATCATTATTTGTACACAGTTCTCTAACGAGAGGGTGTATTTAGTCGAATACAGCAATTAATAAATATATGTGTTACAATCAGCTCAATACAATCTTAGCTCCTGGAACCATTTGATTTTTTCAGTTTGAGCAAGTTATCAGTGTGTAGCATTTCTGGGGTCTGCCTGAAATTCATGACTTATATTTACAAGCTAAAACAGACGAACTCGTGTTAAATCAATATTTATACTAATCTCGAACGAAACCTACATTGGAATCAAGGCAAACCTTCAGGAATGTCAGGCGATTTACGACGGGTCGGTTAAACTTGTAATGGTATTAATCAGTGAATACTAATAATAATATAATACTAATAAAAATAATACGTTTAGCGTTAGTGAAGGTACTGATAATAGAATTAAATTATTCTTGAGAGAGAGGAGGAGAAAATATGTTGATTTAATATAAACCAAAAAAAAAAATGAGCTCGCGACAAAACATATTAAATATAAAAAAATACAGGCCACTATTATATAATCTGGATCCAGAAAACTTCAGTTACCTGATAGATACAATCTACGACCGTAAATGATAACTTGACATTTAAATCAACATCGTATATAGAAAACTAGTTTTTATACAAATAGAGTTCATTTTATTTCAAGAAAACTCAAAGATTAGAACATTAGATAATATATAATATAAACTGTAAGTTAAATTAATTTAGTGAGGAGAATAATCACGGCGTACATTATTTTAAAAAATCGGTTAGGAATTTAATCTCACAGTTTAGTTAGGTTTAGACGATTACAGCCAAGCTAGTGACGAATATAGCCATAAGGGCTATTTTGCCGTTACAATACGTCATAAATCGTAAACCGCAATTTACCTTTCATTAAATCAACTCAAATATAAAAAATTTACTTGCTGCTACGGAACCCTTCATGGGCGAGTCCGCCTCGCACTTGGCCGGTTTTTTAAACATTGTTTTTGTGATAATTCCTTAGAAGCTATACCTGTCCTGCTGCACTTGAGATAGCATTGAGGTAGGCTCATTAGGTATCAATTCCCACTGATAGAGCCGCGGCCGGCGCCGGCGGTGGTTTTGTGAGGCCATGACCATTTTGAATATTGCCTCGAATAACATTGAATTTTTACGTTGTGTTTCGGGCTTGGCACCGCCTTGAACAGAAAAGACTCTCGCGTATTTATGTCTTTTGAATTAAATTTGTAATTTTTTTTTTTTCATTTTTCAGTTCCGTTTTTTTTTGGTTTTTGAAGTCAGTTTTTTTTTTAAATAAATCTTAGCTTATTTCTCCCTTGTTAGTGAACGTAACTTAATTCATATAGGACCACCAGTGCCCGGAAACTGAACCAAAACCGATGTTAAATGAATTCTTAAAATCGGTTCATAAACGACGGATCTTTACGAAATTTTACTGGGACCACCTGGAAAGTAAAAACCTTAAAAAAAAGGATTCCGACGAATTGGAACCTTTCGTTCTTTTTGGTAGTCGGTTTAAAAATAGTTCCAATCGAATACCACATGTCAATACCATTAATATTTATATGTAGTCTTATTTAGTAATAAATAACTAAATATTCTATGATATTCTACACAGCGCCTTCTAGACCCAAAGTAAGCATAGTTTAACTAGCTTGTGTTATGTGTTCTAGAATGCGAATAAACATACTTATATACTTTTTTTTGTAAATACATATATACGTATTATACATAGAAACACCCAGACCAATGCAAATAGACATATTTATGCATACAAATTTTTGCACTGAGCGGGAAACGAACCCTCGATGGCACTCGAACAGTCTACCGCCACTCTACGCAGGTCGCCTTTGCTTCACGGAAACATCGAAGTTCGGTCACTTGGTAGTTATACTGAACAGCCGGGGGATGGGTATTTGATCGGAGCAAAATTATTCGATCTCATCCAACCGAATACTGGCAAAAGACTGATAATGTGACATATAAATCCATAAAACTCCGACAGTTTAACTGTTACTAGTTTGTCATTACTAAGATGTGTTATTTTCATATAAAGTGAAAAATTAAAGAAGCTGTTCGAACGTTTATACGGTGACAAACAAACATTTTGCAACGTGATGTGTTTTTAAAGTGTAATTTTATAATTTTTTCTAATACTATTTCTGTTTTTTTTTCTTTAAATATGCATGAATGCAGTATTTGTCATAAACAATATGCTTCATGCAAAGCCCTACGTACACATCATGCATACATCAAGGTACGTATTTAATTCTATTCCCAGTTTATGTCACAGACATATATGATAGAGGCACAGACGGAACATGTCAGTTATCTTGTGACGCTAAACTTACCACTTACGCAATATAGCTACCGAACTAAGGCTGTCAGCCTTTTTTTATGAATGATATGCTCACATTTGACCTCTATTTCACCTGGTCGTAAGTGACGATGTGGTTGTAACGATTACATTACTAAATATAAAGAATTAATTGTTATTTAGAATTAATTGTGGTTAGCGCCATCTGTGTGACCCGGTCGCACTACGGTGGTTGCAATCGATGTGGCAGTCTGTAATAATTCCCCGTCAGAGGGCGTATGTTATGCGGTCGAATTTCATTCATTTTTATTCATTGTTATGGAATATTCCAGTTAGAAGTTCATCACCTGTATTATTCTCAAAAGGTCTAGAAATATTTGTGTATATAAGAGTGATCGTAGTGACACAAGAGGTCATTAGTCCTCTACTCTGAATTTTTTTTGTCGGAAGTACTTGCTGTGAATAGAAAATCATCTTCAATTTGAAGGTTATAATTTGTGTGTGGTCCCAGATTTGAACTGGTAAGTTGTTCTTTTAATTGCTGTTAATCTATTCGCATAATGGAGATGTGTTATTGATAAATGCTGTGTATATTGATAACAGAGTCGTTAGTTCTGGGAGAAAACCCCGTATACAAATTAAAAACAAGGACAGATACTCTGAGGTGTCGATTGTGCTGTCGTGGAGGCCTAGACCTTGGGCAAGCTGATCAATAGGGAGGCTCCGGAATCTGCTTTGCCGGAACCCAACCACTGACGGTCACAAGATTACTTGAACTGAAAAAGGTCATGTATCCATTCTTATAATTATTATTGCATATATTTAACTGTGCCAATAATAAGGTGATGCTGCCTTGTGGAGAAGATTGTTACATGTGTTGAAAATTGTTATCTGTATATGTAAATGTCACTGTAGATCTTCTAAACTAACTTCTTCTATTTCTATATATGTCTATATTTCATGTGTAATACTTCTGTGTAACCCTCTGTGACTCTGTGTTTTCTGTGTATGCAAATATATGTATGTACAACTGTGAGTTGAGTTTCATTGGAGATCAGCTGACCTGTGCACCACCTGTGAACCTCTGTGAAAGGCGCCCTGGGATTAAGACACTCTGTAGCTCACCTGGACCAGCCGGTGAATAACACTAGCCAGAAATAGTGTTACAAATTGGCGCCCAACGTGGGGCAATTTTTAGTTGCTAGTTAGTTGCTAGATTGGTGTGTGCATTAGGTTTGGAGGGTCTCTGATGAAACTAGTATCTCTGAATTCCGTCTGCGACTCCCCAAGACGCTAATTGGTTGTGCTTGAGCAGCTAAGCACGTAATTACTTCTTTTCTTGTCCTTTTTTCAGCTACCTACACCTTATGGCAAGGAAAAATAAAATTCAAAATTAAACCCCCTAAATTTAAAAATAGCTGTCTGTTTTTGGTAAGTTTTTTGGCTACACGTTGGCATAACTACCCACTTCTGTTTTTATTCTTCTGTGTTTAATTCTTTTCTAACTTCTTTCATCTAGACTTCCTATCACCTTTAAAGTTGTGCATACAGTTATTTAGAACGTATTAGTGTAACTTATACTTGTTATATCATCTTCTTATAAACTTGTGTGATGTATGTGCAATTAGATTGTTAAATCTGTGCAGTTTAATTGTAAATTTATAATTTTTGTTTAGTAACATTCTACCTCACAAAAATATAACGGTATATTTGGAAGTTTGGGTTTTGAATTTACAATAGGAACTTTTATTAAGTACCTTATAAAATATAGATTTATATGAATATAGATTTTTTGTAACAATATAGATTTTATTGGAATACTTCATAAATTATAGTGGAGGTATGAGGATAGTTTTTTTTACAATATAAATCCTTCATAGATTCTCTGTGAATAGTGGTGTTATAATTAACATATACTTTTGTGGTTCATGTCCTAGATGTTCTCTTTTTCCGATCTAAATCTTTAGAAAAAAGTAAGCATACAAAATGCTTAAAAATTTAATTGAAAGAAGTTCTTTGAACGTTTAGAAACTTTTAGTGAGATTTAGTAACCTGCCTAGTCAAGTATTTGTTAAGATTTTTGGTATTTTTATAAACTTTTGGTGAAATTGTTGTCAGTTATTTAACTAATTTTTTAAATATCTATAAATAATGGCACAAATTCTGAAAGGTATTAATTACTTAAGGAAGGATGAGCTTGCTAACGAACTCTCCCATATGGGAATTTCAGTTGACTCGGAGTCATCAGTGGTTGGGCTTCGGAATGAGCTGCGTACAGCCCATCGGCTGATACGGCGGGGCAGCATCAAGGCCAACGTCGCGTTACCTGCTGATGCCGCGGCGGAACTGGCAATCTGCGAACCCAAGGTCCGGGAAGTGGAGGATATCATTCCATCAGGTGATTTCACCTCCAATAGCAATTGTCGCCTCAGAGTCGCTGTTAGGGCCAACTATCTCCTAACCCGATTAACTCGGTGTGGTCTGGATTGTCCGGAACTTGTCAACATTCGCCAGAGGCTTATAAAGGTCGTGTCAGTGGCCGAACCCAGTGGCGAGTCAGATTCCGAAGGGTCGGAGGATGATAATCCTTCGAGTCGAGTCCAGATCGGGTATACTTCGCCTGCAATGAAGGATGATCGTTTGAATGGGAAACGGGTAGTTCAAATAAAATCAGCTCAGTTTGTGAAAATGAAGTATATAGGGAACGTCCCCTTAATCTGTGTTCTTTTAATCTAAAATATGATGGCTCTACGTGTGTGCGTGTATTCATTGAGAGGTTGGAAGAGCTTAGGTGTGCTCGGGAAGTCACCAAGCCCCGGCTCCTCATGGCATTTTCTGATCTGTTGGACGGACCTGCTTTGTCTTGGTTCCGCACCAATAAAGCCTCTTTTAACTCGTATGAGGACCTACTTAGTGAGCTTAGGGATACTTTTGACATCCCCGACTACAATGAGCCGGTTCTTGACAAATTTGAGGTATCTTCCGACCTACATCAGCGGAAGGATAAGAGCGCACCAAAGCCGATGAAACAGGTGTCTGCAGTGGAGACTCAGGCTGCCCTTCACGAACGCAAATGCTTTCGTTGCGGAGACAGCGGTCACACTGCATATGGCTGCACACGGTCTAAGGACGTGGTGTGTTTCCGGTGTGGTCTCAAAGGAGTCAAGACCCCAGAATGCTCACAATGCTCTAGCCATTCAAAAAACGCGTAGGCCAGGGCCTTGTTAGAAAATCTGAGTGTTACCTTATTTCTGTATCCTCTTCTGATAAGGTCCTGTTTACTAAACGGGATAATGATGTTAGACCTTACTTAGTTGTTAAGATTTTAAATTTAAATGTATTGGGCCTTCTTGATTCAGGTGCCTCCTGCTCGGTGCTCGGAAAGGGAGCGCACCGCACCTTTCTGGAACTCGGGTTTGATCTTGAGAATATCAACCCGAGTTTTCGTATTTCAACTGCAGACAGCACTTACTTGCAATGTCTGGGTTGTATTTCTCTGCCTATAGAATACAATTCGGTAATCCGAGTTGTTAAGTTTTATGTTGTTCCAGAAATAACCACCTCCATGATATTTGGTGTGGATTTTTGGCAACAGTTTAAGTTAGGTGATAAGTTAATTTCACAAAATATTAGTTTAGATAAATTTAGTGATAATAATCCTATAGAGTCTGTTTCTCTTAAGGGTGGCCTCGAGGACTACAACAATTTGACCTCGAAGCAGAGGTGTGTAATCAACGAGGTCATTACAAAATTTGATTCTTTGAATACGGAGAAGGTGGGCTTAGGCCGTACTACGCTGGAACACCATATCATAGATACTGGGGACAGCAAGCCGATCAAGCAGCGTTACTATCCACTCACTCCCCACAAACAAAAAGCCCTGGAAGTTGAATTAGACTGGATGCTAGAGATGGGTGTAGTGACCCCGTCTCAATCCGCCTGGAATTCACCAGTGGTAATGGTAGAGAAGGCGAATGGTGATCTTAGACTGTGCTTGGACTCTCGGAAGCTCAACTCAGTATCGAAAAGTGATGCCTATCCGTTGCCGTACATTAATCAAATTTTAGACCATCTGAATAATGCTAAGTACTTAACCTCTATAGATTTGAGTGCGGCTTACTGGCAGATTCCGTTCGACTCTCCCCAGTCCGCCGAGAAGACTGCTTTCACGCTTCCTAGAAGGGGGCTGTTTCATTTCAATGTAATGTACTTCGGACTGGTCAGTGCGAGTTCAACCATGCAGCGTCTAATGGACCGTCTGTTTGGCCTCGAGTTTGACAATAAGGTATTCTCATTTCAAGATGACATAGTCTGCATGTCGAGCACCTTTGAGGAGCATGTAGAGCTCTTAAATAGAGTCTATCAGCGACTGAAGGATGCAGGCCTGATCATCAATATGGTAAAATCACACTTTTGTCGGAGTGAATTGAAATACCTGGGGTACTATGTGGACAAGTCGTCCGTACACCTGCATTAGCTTTCTGTGTAAGGCATCTCGACTCTGGGTGTTTCACCTAACTAATACAAGAGTCGGTGTCTAATAAAGTGTATGGATGGATAGTCTATTAGCTTGATAGTAAGTTTGTTTCTCTAGGAATAGATATACTTTGTTTATTGTAACATTCTTTTTTTGTTGTATCTTTATGGTGTATTCCCTGCGTATCGCGCCCTCAGGAAATACTGTTAAGAGGGGGGATGGTGTAACGATTACATTACTAAATATAAAGAATTAAT
This sequence comes from Cybosia mesomella, assembly GCA_946251805.1. NCBI lineage: Eukaryota > Metazoa > Arthropoda > Insecta > Lepidoptera > Erebidae > Cybosia > Cybosia mesomella. Next base: position 16,947,459 of record OX276411.1, read on the forward strand.
TGTTATTTAGAATTAATTGTGGTTAGCGCCATCTGTGTGACCCGGTCGCACTACAGTGGTTGCAATCGATGTGGCAGTCTGTAGTAATTCCCCGTCAGAGGGCGTATGTTATGCGGTCGAATTTCATTCATTTTTATTCATTGTTATGGAATATTCCAGTTAGAAGTTCATCACCTGTATTATTTATTCTCAAAAGGTCTAGAAATATTTGTGTATATAAGAGTGATCGCAGTGACACAAGAGGTCATTAGTCCTCTACTCTGAAAATTTATTGTCTGAAGTACTTGCTGTGAATAGAAAATCATCTTCAATTTGAAGGTTATAATTTGTGTGTGGTCCCAGATTTAATCTGGTAAGTTGTTCTTTTAATTGCTGTTAATCTATTCGCATAATGGAGATGTGTTATTGATAAATGCTGTGTATATTGATAACAGGGTCGTTAGTTCTGGGAGAAAACCCCGTATACATTTTAAAAACAAGGACAGATACTCTGAGGTGTCGATTGTGCTGTCGTGGAGGCCTAGACCTTGGGCAAGCTGATCAATAGGGAGGCTCCGGAATCTGCTTTGCCGGAACCCAACCACTGACGGTCACAAGATTACTTGAACTGAAAAAGGTCATGTATCCATTCCTATAATTATTATTGCATATATTTAACTGTACCAATAATTAGGTGATGCTGCCTTGTGAAGAAGATTGTTACATGTGTTGAAAATTGTTATCTGTATATGTAAATGTCACTGTAGACCTTCTAAACTAACTTCTTCTATTTCTATATATGTCTATATTTCATGTGTAATACTTCTGTGTAACCCTCTGTGACTCTGTGTTTTCTGTGTATGCAAATATATGTATGTACAACTGTGAGTTGAGTTTCATTGGAGATCAGCTGACCTGTGCACCACCTGTGAACCTCTGTGAAAGGCGCCCTGGGATTAAGACACTCTGTAGCTCACCTGGACTAGCCGGTGATAACACTAGCCAGAAATAGTGTTACATGCTCTACGATGGATCACGTTTGCCTAGAAGGAATTTATTCACTCTAGACTTGAAGATTCCGAGGTTATAGCTTTCCGGAAACACAGACTCAGGCAGGCAATTCCACTCCTTAGCTGTACGCATAACAATTGTGTCGCCGAAACGTTTCGTGCGTATGAGTGGAATATCCACCATGTAGCGGTGGCGAGTCGCTGCGCGTCTGGTCGAAGCCTCCACGAATAACGACTTAACTGAACTCGTTCATAAAATTGTATGAGAAAGGCTATTGTATTAGGCAGGCCCAGTACCTTTTTTTTTCGTGCGGAAATCCCTTCGGATACCCGGATACTCGGATACCTTATGTCGGGCTTGAACCGACTAAAACCGCACGCCGTCTCGGGTCTACAGGCGCCAGGGAGTAAGGTTGCCCATAGAGCATATCCCTCGCACCCCGACTGACCCTGGGCCATCTCCGGTTTCGAGATGGTCCCCTCGGGTTTGGGAACCACGGTGTCCCCGTCTTGACCCGGTTTGGGGGAGGGGCGCTGGTCGCCCCACCGTCCCGGCCTGCTTCTGCTGGGGTGACAGGCGGCTGGTCCCCGAAGCTACCCTTTCCTGAGATCACCTGCGTCAGTCAAAACGAGAGGCTACCGTATCGCCTCTCTAGCCAATCCTCCATGATGGGCCTAAGGCAGGTCCAGTACCTGTAAACACTCGTTTCTATTTTAATTCCAAAACTTATTTATTTGATTTTAAACGATATTATTAGAATATAATAGAATAAAATGGAAATAAACTTTATTGTACACCAATCAGACTATGCATGGGCGTCTGAAGACCCGAGACGGCGTGCGGTTTTAGTCGGTTCAAGGCAACCTTTGGATGGACACAAATTGGAACATTTATGGGTAGTTATTGATTCTTTTCAAGTAACAAATTAAACCAGTTTTGATAAAAACGACTTGGGTTATGTTTAGTCGCGATTACCGATATTCATGTGGGCTGTGCCACGGGCAACAGTTAGTGTAAAATATGAATTCAGTCTCAAAAATTTCAGTGTAGATCAAGAGAAGGCGATGTGGAGGTATCCCAAGGCACGGTGGCTGATATCGCGGAGACCGTCATCCACGTCCCTAAGGTGAGTTATCATAGGAAGTGTCGTTTATGGAAACCAGTGTAACATGACTTCAAATAAATGCTACTAAACAGGCTGTACGAAACAAAAAAATGGTATCGATTTAAGACAATAACCCGACTACTAACTTTTGACGGGACAACGTCTTATAATTTGATGGAGCCGGCTGCACGCACGAAAAAACATGACGTATGCGGCGTTACCTCGTATTCGGCGTTACCTCGTATGCGGCGTTCCCTCGCTCTGAGGCGTTCCATTTAATATGACGTTGTCACATTCACCTATCGTTAGTAAACCGACTTTACAGACAACCGTTTTTTTTGTAGCAGTCTTAGAGAGGATATTACGAAATTACGAAAAAACGAAGACCTCCGTGGCGTAGCGGTAGTGCATTAGACTGCTACGACAGGGGTGCGGGTTCGATTCCCGCTCAGTGCAAATATTTGCATGCATGAATATATCTATTTGCATTGGTCTGGGTGTTTCTATGTATAAAATGTATGTATTTCCAAAAAAAAGTATATAACATTCTGGAACCCATAACACAAGCTAGTTAAACTATGCTTACCTTGGGTCTAGAAAGCGCTGTGTAGAATGTCGTGGAATATTTATTTCATCATCATCATCATGTCAGCCAAACGACGCCCACTGTTGGACATAGGCCTCCCCCAATATAGAATATTTATTATATATTTATTTATATAACCTTGTTTTACTTCCAACAGGAATTAAACGCGAGGAGTCAGCCTGACTCCTTGGAGGAACGGAGCGACTATTACCGTCTTTTGGGACTGGCGCGGCTGATCCAGACGATTGCAGAACAGGCTCGCAGCGGTGGTCTGTATCAATTATCTATTTGATGTTTGTTATGAACTGGGATTATATTAATCCTGGTTAGGTTAAAAAACTCAAATTTAAACTGCGTTGACTGGTTGATATGCGTATATTAGCAACTGTTACAGAGGAATGAATGATTTTGAAAAATGATGACAGTTTCAATTTTGAAGGACGAGAAGGTCAAGCAAACGTAACATAGATAAGTGTATTGCTCTCCTTGAAATGTTAGGCGTTAACATGCCCCCAGCCGTTGAATGCTAGCATTCAACAGGAATCGTCCAGCAATGGACAAATTTTGGAGAAAGCTCGTCGAACGACGCCGGTCGCAGTCCTGACGTCAGCAACTCGAGCAATGTTATCTCGACCTTCATGCAAAGCAATCCGACCCAGCTTTCATCTTAATGGCGGCAAGTTGTCATCCTTAAGAACGACGAGAGTGTTTAGTTTCAATGAGTCCGTACAGGTTCGCCATTTTACACGAAGCTGGAGTTCAGAGACATTTTCCTTGTTCCATCTCTCCCAAAAATGCTGTCGCAACTGCTCGATCCTCTGATGACGGGCTAAGTGAAGGTGAGAGTGTTCTCGAAGATCCTTGACAGGGAGGGAAGTAAGTGGTCTTCCTATTAAAAAGTGACCCGGAGTGAGAGGTAAAAGGTCTTCGGGATTCGACGATAATGGAGTGAGTGGCCGGGAATTGAGTATCGCCTCGATTTGAATAATCGTTGAATTTAATTCTTCATATGTCAGGTTACAATTTCCCAGCACCCTGACCAAGTGGTATTTGGTCGATTTAACTCGCGCTTCCCAGAGACCGCCAAAATGTGGAGCGTAAGCAGGAATAAAATGAAATGTGATACCCTGATGAGCCAAACTATCTGATAATGAATCACAATTACTCTTTAAAAAGCTAGAAATCTCATTGTATGCACCTACGAATGAGGTTCCATTATCGGAGTAGATATTAAGTGGCTTGCCTCTTCGTGACATGAATCTTTTTAACGCTTGTAAATACGTATTGCTCGTTAAATCGCCCACAAGCTCTAAATGAGCTTTAGTCGTAAAGCAAACAAATACAACGATGTACACTTTAACTAGTCTGCATCCACGACCCTGACGACTGACTGCATTTACAGGACCTGCGTAGTCAACCCCCACATTTTGGAAGGGATAATCTGCCGGTGAGAATCTACTTAGCGGTAAATTATCCATTTTCGGTACATCCGAATGTGCCATTAGCCGCTGACACTTAAAACCAATAACTTAAAAGCATGCTGCAACTCATCTTTAGAAAATGTGGAAGAATAAGTGGTTCGTGGTTTGCAACAATGAATAAACCTAACAACATAACAGATAGTATGCAGTAATCTTAAGTAGCTAGAAAAGCGATTGAATTCAATTAAACTCATGTTATTGTGAACAACATGCAATGAAACGTTCTTCACGGTTTTTATTTCTGGCAAGATAGTGTTATTATTAAATGAGTCACTTGACCATGACCTACTGTCTTGTTGCAAAAAGGCTGGACCATGCCACCATAACTCCAATGATTGCATGGCTGCAGGCTCAACTCCTCGCGATATCAAATCTGCGGGGTTATCATGAGTCGATACATGGCGCCACTGAGAAGAGCCAGTGGTTTCCAAAATCTCAGCTACTCGATTGACAAAGGTATTCAATTTAATAGGTAACATTTTCAACCACCCGAGTACAATCATGGAGTCGGTCCAAAAGGTTGTCGTTGTCCGTTGTCGGTACAACCGAGCTCCGACAACGGCAGCACAAAGCTCCAATCGAGGTAAAGTTGTGGGCTTGATAGGAGCAACACGACTTTTTGCCATCAACAAACGTACAGTCACGTCTCCTCGCTCATATAAACTGCGCACATACAAACAAGCTCCGTAGCCTCGTTCTGACGCATCAGTAAATATATGAAACTCGAGCTGCACATACAAATTGCAAACGACACGGCGAGGAACCCGAACGTCATTGATGGCTGGTAAGGTTATGATTAAGCTAGCCCACGTTGATGCTACCTCTACAGGTAACTGATCATCCCACTTCAATCCTTCAAGCCATAGCCTTTGAAGTAACATCTTCATACGAATTATATATGGTGATAAGATTCCGAGTGGATCAAAAATACGAGCGATTAAAATTAGCATGTTCCGCTTAGTATTCTCCATTTTATGGGGAACTGATGGGGAATCTTAAATCGTCCGCATGTATCTCCCAACTGAGACCTAGGGTTTTGTTCAGCGCATCACCTTCCTTGCAAAAAATGAAGGGAGACTGGTCAGCTGGTTCCGAGAGTAATGACGGCTCATTCGACTTCCACTTTCTCAAGGGCATGCACGTGGATGCAAGGGCAGTGGTTACTTTGTGCCGTATCTCAAGAGCCTCATCAAACTGGTCCGAACCTGTTAGAAGGTCATCAACGTAAAAGTCTTGCATGATGACTTCGGCAATGTTTGGGTCATCACACTCAAGACCCACCTGCCGGAGACACCTTGTCGCGAGATATTGGGCACTTGCCGTGGCATATGTGACCCTATTTAGTTTATATAACTTTAATGGACTTGACAGATTGTCGCGCCAGATGACTTGTTGCAAATGCCTGTCAGATGGATGCACAGCCACTTGCCTGTACATTTTTTCCACATCTGCAGAGAGTACGTATTTAGGCATTCTAAACTGCAATAATATCGAAGTCAAGTCATCTTGAACTGTGGGCCCTACCATCTGTATTTGATTAAAGGAAACCCCCGAAGTGCTAGGTGCACTGGCGTTAAAAACTACACGAAGTTTCGTAGTCAAACTACTTTCACGTAATACTCCATGATGAGGAATAAAGTACGACTGCCTAGTTGCGTCATCGACACCTAAAGATATATACTCAGACATAAATTCTTTGTACATTTTGTCAAGTGCGGGTTGATTCATGTTTCTACGCTCAATAGATAGAAAGCATCGTTTAGCACGATTAAATGAATCACCTAAATTGTCTGAAGATTCCTTCAATGGTATCTTTACGCAAAATCGACCGTCTGATAAACGTGAAGTATTTTTTATGAAATGTTCCTCACATAATTTATCTTCAGGAGAATACGGAGATGATTCATGGCAGACTTCTTCCAACTGCAAAAACCGCGTTAGTAGGTTTTGAATGTCATCTGTATCATTATCATATTATTATGAAGATTTACAATTTAAGTTACTCGCAATTTGAGTAAAATTACATTTAATATTCGAAAATTGATGAACACCGCTTCACTAATCGGGCCACTTGTAACCCAACCGAGTCTGGTTTGGTACAACGTTGGCATTCTATCGCCTAACATAATTTTTTGTGACCCTAACAATGACCAAAAAACGTCAGCTCCAATAATTATATCTATCGAAGCGGGTGTATGAAAATATGCATCCGCTAACTGTATATTTGATGGCACGTCCAATACTACCTGTCTACAAGGCACGTTATCAGTTATAGTGGGTAACACAAAACATAACAATTCATTGGAATATGATTCGCTTAATGATTGAATATGAACACGACACATCTTGTTTACGAATGATAAAGAATTATTAATGCCTTGAATGGATTTATTAGTGTTCAAATAAGGTAAATTTAACTTATTATATAAGCTCTGAGTTATTATGCATGATGAGCTGCCCGAATCAAGAAGCGCGCGCGCAATATGTTGTTTATTATTATTGTCGTAACATTTGATTAACGCAGTCGATAACAATACGTCACAAGGAGTGTTTGCTTTCGGTTGTGTGGTGAAGATATTAGCCGAGAGTGAGACATGAGCGGGTTCAGTAGATGACTGAATATTGTTGTCCCTGTCGTTCGATAATTTGTTTACCGGTAGTGCAGACTTAAATTCATCATTGTGAATCAGTGTATGATGTTTGCGGTTGTATACTTTACAAGAAGATTTCTTACACTGACTTGGATAGTGACCGGGACGTAAACAATTTTAACAAACTTTATAGTTATGAAGTAAAGATATTCGTTCACTGACGCTTAACGCTAAAAACTGTGGGCAAGTGTTGAGGTTATGATGGTCGTTACACTGTGGACAATTACTCTGTGTATGTAAACCAGAACTAGGATTTGACGTGGAAACCAGAACTTTAAGCTTTGTATTTTGTTTGTGATGATTAACCTTGGACTGACGGGATGATTCTAACGATTCAAGCACATACGCATGATTTCTTAAAACCCCAATGAATTTATTGAATGGAATAGCCTTTTTTTTGTCTAATTGACTTTTATGTTCCTCCCACTTGCTGGAGGTTTCAAAATCTAATTTTTGAGAAATAATGTATATCAGTACTGTGTCCCAATTGTGAACAGGCTCGCCTAGTATTTGTAAAGAACGTATGGTTTTATTCGTATGGTCTATGATTCTTTTTAATGATATGGACGTCGCTTTAGTGATCAGTTCAATGTTGAATAGGGCAGAGACGTGGTTCTGTATCAATAAATGCGTATTATCGAACCTCTCACACAACAGTTCCCACGCTATAGTGTAGTTTTGAGCTGAAAATTGGATGGAATCTACAACCACAGCCGCTGAGTCTACTAACGATGCTCTAAGGTAATGGAATTTACTAATTGTATCTATGTCGCCATTGTCATGAATCAGACTAGTGTATTTGTCACGAAACTCAAGCCAGTTTTCATATAATCCCGAGAATGTAGGTAAATTAATCTTGGGCAATTCAACAAGTTGACGCTTATAACTAGGTGTAGATGTTTTATCATTTTGTTCCACAGTGTTATAAGAGTTGACTATTTGTTTACTCTGACCTAAAAGCATGTAATATTGAGATTCAACGATAGTTCGTTCTTCATATTCAGTATCAGTATTATCCGATAAGCACTCCAATTGCAATTGAATATTACTAAATTCATCATACAATACTTCTAGCTTCTCAACACGCAATCGCAACTCCATTACCTGATGGGGTGTTAACTCGGTGGTTTTTAATGTACGTAGGTAATTACTGAATGCTGTGATTCTGCTTTTATAACTACAACGCTTTTTTTTAAGCTCCTTGTTATCAGTCACCTTTTGGAGTGAAACCTCCTTACTATCAGGCATCTTGGGAAGCGAGTGTTAATGGACCTGTAACGTTACAATTATAATGCTTAAAGAATGTATATAAATTAAGATTGTAAATAGTTTTGACTACCTACTTATACCCTATATTTAGTTACTAGTACCTTTTTTTTTCGTGCGGAAATCCCTTCGGATACCGCCCCCGCTGGAGAGCGGGGGGTCTCCAGCGGGGGCGGTTATGTCGGGCTTGCACCGACTAAAACCGCACGCCGTCTCGGGTCTTAAGACGCCGGGGTGTAAGGTTACCCATAGAGCATATCCCTCGCACCCCGACTGACACCCTGGGCCATCTCCGGTTTCGAGATGGCCCCCTTACTTGCTCTCCACTGTGCCCTCTGCTAATCAGAGGGAAACGTGGAAAGCTTCCGAACAGCCCTCAAGAGGGCCGTCCTCGCCTCGGTCGGAGTTGGCCGTAGGCGGCAGCGTCTCTCCCACCCTAGGAGAGAGGCGCTGCCGTCTCCGTTGCCCAGGGTGCACCGCGTGGAGGTCCCCAACCAAGCACCCCTAGTTACTAGAGTTGTATAATTATTATTATAAAGTTGTGTTCCTTTACCTGGGGATCGTGCATACCTGGGGATCGTGCGAAGCATGGCCCTGTACGGGGCCCCAGTATGGGCGGAGACTCTGGCGGCCCGCAACGTGGCTGTATTAAACAGCCCGTTAAAAGCGATGGCCGTCAGAGTCATCAGGGCGTATCGCACGATCTCCGTCGAGGTGGCATGTCTCCTAGCCGGGACTCCTCCATGGGACCTGGAAGCGAGAGCCCTTGCGCTGCTGTACCAGTGGCGCAAGGAGGCGCTGGAGCGGGGCCATAGGCCGGAGCCCCGGGAAATCAGGGCTCAGCGGTCCCAGCTCCACCGGGAACTCATGGAGACATGGAGGGTGCGACTTGAGCACCCAAGGTAGGGAGAATCCACCATTGCGGCGGTGAGACCGATCATGAAGGAGTGGTTGGAGAGGGACCATGGGGACCTCTCCTACCGGATGTGCCAGATAGTTACCGGACACGGGTGTTTCGGTAAGTATCTGTGGCGCATCCACCGGGAGACAACTCCGCAGTGCCAGCACTGCGAGGATCCTGGCGAAGACACGGCGCTCCACACGTTGGTGGAGTGCCCTGCGTGGGCGAGTCAACGCCGGGATCTCGTTGCGGTCCTGGGCGTGGACGTTCTCTCGTTGGAGACCATGGTGAGGGCCGTGGTCTCCGACGGGAGCAAGTGGCACGCCGCCGCCTCTTTCTGCGAGCAGGTAATGCGCGCGAAAGAGACGGCGGAGAGGGAGCGGGAAAGAACCCTGCCCCCCGAGTTTCGGCGAGGACGCCGCAGAATCATCTACGCCCGGGACTACCGACCTCCATGATCGGGGCCTGAGGACGGCAGTTGGCCGACTCGCCGTCCTTACAGAAGCAGGCCGTGGCGGAGGCGTGTCGTGTGTGCCCTACACACGCCTGCCAACTCACCGAAGCGGGATAAAACCCGACCCCACCAGGCGAGGCCGCGGTGGCGGCCAAAGTCCGCCGGCAACCCTGGGGTTATCCTTTCGAGGGCTTACCCGGGGTGCCCAGCAACGGACATTTGGGGAGGACACCGTGCGGTTTTAGTCGAGACACGACATAACCACCCCCGCTGGCTAGCGGGGGGTATCCGAAGGGATTTCCGCACGTAAAAAAAAAAAAAGTTGTGTTCCTCCTCTAATACTTTCTAACATAATCTGATCGACATAATTTTAATCTGTACAATTTATTGATATCTGTGTAATAAATTAGGCTAATAACGTTAGATGACCAACTAACTAATAATTTTCAATGTACTTATTTAATGATTTTATGTAATTTATACAAAATAACTTTAAGTAGGTAGGTACGCAGGTAACTTAGATAATAATTTTAATGTTACTGTACTGTATTTAATAAGTACTAATATATATGCACTGGCTTATTTTCTACATTTATTGCAAACTAATTCATGTAAATAATGCAAATCATACAAATGCATAAGTAGAAAAGATATATTATTACTGACCTTGTCGACAGTTCTTTTGACCTAACCGATTAGAAATTTTACCTGAATCTTAAGAGTGTTGGGTTAATTTTAATAAATATAATGATACTCAAATGTCGTTTTCTTTAAAGTCCAAGCCGAGCTCACTTTTTCACACCACGTAGGTACGTTACCCTTTCACTCCAAAGTGCACTTATTATCTTCCGGTAATATTTTATTCTTGCGCTGATTCCGTGAATTCTTTTAAATCCGGCTCGAAGGACCATGTTATGAACTGGGATTATATTAATCCTGGTTAGGTTAAAAAACTCAAATTTAAACTGCGTTGACTGGTTGATATGCGTATATTATCAACTGTTACAGAGGAATGAATGATTTTGAAAAATGATGACAGTTTCAATTTTGAAGGACGAGAAGGTCAAGCAAACGTAACATTGATAAGTGTATTGCTCTCCTTGTAATGTTAGGCGTTAACAATGTTAATAAGACGGTTGCCGATTGCCGTAAGCTGATTGACGACCTCTGTGGCGTAGCGGTAGTGCATTCGACTGCTACGACAGGGGGCGCGGGTTTGATTCCCTCTCAGTGCAAATATTTTTATGCATCAATATGTCTATTTGCATTGGTCTGGGTGTTTCCATGTATTTACTTAAGTATTCAATTAAATTTTTAAACAATTACTATGCTTTCTTTTCCTATAGATTTAGATCGGACGTGTCTAGGTAGCTCAGTTGGTCAGAGCATTCCCGCTGTAAGGGACTGGTCGCGGGTTCAAGTCCCGTCCTAGATCTAAATCTATAGTATATAAGTATGTTTATCCGCATGTGAGAACCCATAACACAAGCTAGAGCGCTGTGTAGAATTTCGTAGAGTATTTATTTAGAACATTATTTATTCTTCTATATCTACACTTGTAGTACATAGAGAGAGGCCTAATTTCGTGAGTAATGTTTATTATTGTCGCGAGAGCGGGTACGGGATAGGAAAGAAATAAACTCGTTGGAATTAAGGTGTATTTATTTAGTTTCACGGACAGAAACTCTGGTGCACGAATAGGTTGAGTCTTAGGGCTTGGATGCGGGACTTGCTGACACGGAATCCAAGTATGCTCTTCGTTCTTTTCGCTGAATGGCCGCGATGCACGCCTCACTTCACACTAGCTCCGCTGACTAGGTCACGGAGTACACCCGCTTCGCTGTACGGCCGCGAAGCACGCCTTACTTCTCACTAGCTCCGCTGTTTAGGTGACAGCACACCTTCACTTCACTTCACTTATTTCCACTTTCTTCTTCGTTCACTTGAAATAAACTGAGCTCGCTATGGGACTCAGGCCTGCTTATATACCCCGAGACAGGTTCCAATTTCTAATTAAATAGAGGGTCATTTGTTTTTCCGAGCATCCCGTGCAATAAATGTTGGCAGGCCGAAAACACTAATCAAACCTCTGTGGCAGACACCATGCAGGCCGACATACCAATCCGCGACATTATGTTTGGGGTGATCTTCGGCACTGCTGCACTTATTGGAAACAATCTTTCACCAGTCGAAAGGTATATTATCCCCTATAGACATTATGTGTAAATTACGATGGTTTCCGTTAAAAATAATCATACAAACTGAAGCAAAGCAAGGGCGGGTTGCTAGTTAATATATCATATCTATATCTCCCAATGGTTTGATAATCTACACTAAAACAATTAAGAGGAAAGATTTGAATTTTTGTATGTAACGAATAAGCTTAAAAACTACTGAACCGATTTCAAAAATTGTTTTACCGTTATAAAGCTACATTATCACTGAGTAACATAGGCTATATTCATTACTAGAAAAAAATAAGAAATCCTTAGAAATCCCTACAAAAACCAACCCAAGGTGTAAAAACATTAGTCATCTGAAAGAAGAAAGACAGAAAGAAACATGTATTAGTGCAAAGAGGCCACAAACTAAGTACATAGAATTACATGACAGGGTGCCCAGTTCAGCATGTGCCAGGTAGTAACCTGGCACTGGTTTTCTACTGGAGCCCAACTGGTTAGTGACACAAAGACGCCCACCTTCGAAGCCGTGTATTAATGACGTGTGTACTGGTATGTTTGTGAAATTAATAGTGTGATAGAGTATAGTGTATAAATAAATATAATGATGCGGTTAATGCATAACATATATAATCAAATGTGTGTCACCAATAAACTTGAATTAAAATATATTTGCGTTTACGTTATCCAGCCTCCTTTGAGCTTCCAAGAGAAACAGCCGTAAACGTTTCCTAAACGTGGTTCTCGTTGTAATGGAGCTTAACGGTGGTGGAAGAATGTTCCATATTCCATAAAATGCCTTTCATCGCATGCGCTGCGGAAAGTATTGATGATAGAAGAAAAAAATGTTCTATAATATGTCAATGTCTACAAAAAACTGTCACTATGACAACTTTTTTTACATTTTAAAAATTGATAGAAATGCCGATCAAAATCAGACCATGAAAATGATTTCGTATTCAACACTGTTTCAATACCTGTTGATTACTTTTTGAATTATTGCAATCGGACATTCCATTCAAAAGATATTACTAAATTAAAAATACTAAATAGTTCGTTGATCGCGATACCCGACATCTACGCGGGCGGAGCGGCGGGCAACAGCTAGTATTAAATAAATCGCAAAAGAATCAGTTAAAAATCATTGTATTTCAATGTATATTATGATAGTATTATTAGCATCAATTACATTACAATAAAACAATGCAATAACTATCCTTACCCAATGATTTGGGAAAAGTTTGAGTTATGAAGCTTAATAGCTTGACGATAATAAAGTTATAATATGTGTACCTCGACGCAGAACCGTCAGGCAGTGGCGAAGAACCCACTTCGGCCGCCGAAGACGAGGGACATGCGGGCCTCGTGGAGCTGGTTGCACCCGTGGCAGCGTATACTACCACACCGAACTGCAGCGTCCTGCTGGCCGAATGCTACGAAAACCTCAATGAGGTCTGGATGGCCATGATAGAGGCACAAAAGAAACTGAAGGTAAGGTAAAGTTTACTTAGGGGCCATCTCGAAACCGGAGATGGCCTCGGATCAGTCGGGGTGCGAGCCAAATGCCTTGTGGGCAACCTTACACCCCGGTGTCTGAAGACCCGAGACGGCGTGCGATTATAGTCGGTTCAAGCCCAACATAACCACCTACGCTGGCCGGCTATTGCCAATGTGGTAGTGAACTGTGCCGAATAGCTAGATATTACAAGAGCCCGGCCCTAGAACCGACCCCTGAGGAACATCGCGTTACATGTGACGCTGTAGAAAATTCATAGTTTTAGTCCTTCATAGGCTGTGTGGCCTAGAAGAGAATAGCACCAACCCAACTCTTCCCGTGGGTGTCGTAAGAGGCGACTACGGGACATATCCGGGGGCGGGCAGCAGCGCCCCCGCAGAACAACCTCTCCAACAAACTGTGATCCCCAACCCGCCTGCCCAGCGTGGGTGGTTATGGGCATTACTCCCAAATGAAGGAAACAGCCAAAAGATGGCTCCCAGGTCCCGGCCGCCTCGCTATCCCTGGTCATGGTAGCGGCCATGGTAACGGCGGGGCAGGGGGTGCGAAGAATCCCCGGGCTACAATAGGCTACCAAACCCTTCACAAACTGACCCTGGCTACGTATAACGGACGCACTCTGAGGCTTGACCATCATCTAGAGCAGTTGGAAGTGGAGTTAGAGAACATTAAATGGCATGTTCTCGGGTTATGCGAAGTCCGTAGAGAGGGAGAGGACACCGTAACCCTTGACTCGGGCCATCTTCTCTACTTTCGCGAGGGTGATAAAATATCCCAGGATGGCGTAGGTTTCCTCGTCAATAGGGCCCTCTCTAACAACGTTCAAGAAATCTCCAGCGTGTCGAACAGGGTAGCGTACCTGATCCTTCGGCTATCCAAGCGGTATAGCATGAAGGTAATTCAGGTCTACGCACCGACTTCGGCACACTCGGATGATGAAGTGGAGGATATGTATGAAGACATATCCAAAGCCTTGCACAACACCACTAAGGCTCACTTCAACGTTGTTATGGGGGACTTTAACGGCAAGGTGGGTACCCAGTCTGGGTACGAATCCCGTATAGGCCCGCATGGTTATGGAGTTAGGAATCACAGGGGGCAAATGCTTGTCAACTTCCTTGAGAAAGAGGGACTATTCTTAATGAATCCCTTCTTTAAGAAACAGCCTCAAAGGAAGTGGACATGGCAAAGCCCCGACGCTGTGACAAAAAATGAGATCGACTTCATCATGACGGATAGCAAGCACATATTCAGATATGTCTCAGTGATCAACAGGTTTAATACGGGATCTGATCACCGACTGCTCCGAGGCTCTCTGAATATCAACCTAAAGCTTGAAAGAAACAGTCTGATGATGTCCACGCTCCGACCTAACCCAACCCAAATGATGGCGGGCACCGAGAAGTTCCAGCAGCTTCTCGGGGAGATTTGTTGCCTTGGAACCCACTTGGGCATCAAGTTCTGCATAAAACAGCGTACTGGCAGGAAGTCCAAACTCTCGGATGAGACTCTGGGGCTGATGGCAAGAAGACGGGAAGCCACCCAAGCGACTTCGTCAGGCAGTTCACACCTAAACAAGCAAATTGCGAAGATGGTACAGTGCGACCTTCGGAGCTCCAACACACGCCTCATTGAAGAGGCAATAGAGCGAAACCGAGGGTCCAAAGTATTCACTCAGCAGCTGGGAAGGAGCCATCTGACGAAGCTCATAACGCATGACGGGAGGACCGTCTTGTCGAAGCCGGAGATCTCTGCCGAGATAGAGGATTTCTATGGCCGTCTGTATACTGCACATGCTCCCCGTCCTCGACGAGATGACCATGATTCCAGAGCCACCCTGACACGCCACTATACCGACGAACGCCTGATATCAGTCAAGACGAGATCGTGTTAGCTCTGAAGCAGCTTAAAAAAGGAAAAGCCCCCGGTGAGGACGGAATTACTTCAGAGCTTCTGAAGGCAGGAGGAGCTCCTGTCATACAGGAGCTACAGAAGCTCTTTAATGCCGTCCTTCACAGTGGGAGAACTCCTATGGCGTGGAGCGGGAGTTTGGTTGTTCTCTTTTTTAAGAAGGGTGATAAGACCCTCCTTAAAAACTACAGACCCATCACACTCCTGAGCTATGTCTATAAGCTATTTTCACGAGTGGTCACGATTCGTCTCGCCAGGAGACTCGACGAGTTCCAGCCACCGGAACAGACTGGGTTCCGCCGAGGATATGGCACCATAGACCACATTCACACAGTGAGGCAGATTATACAGAAGTCCGAAGAGTATAATCAGCCCCAGTGTCTCGCTTTTGTGGACTATGAAAAGGCATTTGACTCCGTCGAAACTTGGACTGTTCTGGAATCCTTACAGCGATGTTAAGTAGACTATCGTTATGTTGAGGCACTGAGATGCCTTTACGAAGCCGCCACTATGAGTGTCCAAGTACAGGGTCAGCAGTCTAAACCCATCCAATTGCGCAGAGGAGTGAGACAGGGGGATGTCATATCCCCGAACTATTCACGAGCGCATTGAAAGATATGTTTAAGACGCTGGACTGGAAAGGTAAGGGCATAAATATAAACGGCGACTACATCTCACACCTGCGACTCGCTGATGACATAGTCTTAATGGCGGAGTCGCTAGAGGAGCTTAACCCAGATGCTGAACGGCCTAGCTTCAGCCTCGCGACGCATCGGTCTTGGCATGAATTTGGATAAAACCAAAGTCTTGATCAATGGCCACATTGATCCAGATCCGGTCGTCGTGGATGGCCACCTTCTTGAAATTGTTTCTGAGTACACTTACCTCGGGCAGATTGTGCAGTTGGTTAAAAACAATTTTGAGAAGGAGGCCAAGAGGAGGATCCAGCTAGGCTGGGCAGCGTTTGGGAAACTACGTCGGGTCTTCTCGTCATCCATACCGCAGTGTTTGAAAACGAAAGTTTTCAATCAGTGCGTCCTACCCGTAATGACCTACGGAGCTGAGACGTGGACACTCACGGTAGGGCTGGTCCACCAGTTCAAAGTCGCTCAGCGAGCTATGGAAAGAGCTATGCTCGGAGTTTCTCTGAAGGATAGGATTCGTAACGAATACATCCGACAGAGAACCAAGGTTATCGACATAGCTCAAAGAATAAGCAAGCTGAAGTGGCAGTGGGCCGGCCATATCTCACGAAGAACCGACAACCGCTGGGGTAAACGTGTTCTTGAGTGGAGACCGCGACTCGGCAAACGTAGTGTAGGACGCCCTCCGGACAGGTGGGATGATGATCTGCGAAAGACTGCAGGCAGATGCTGGATGCGGCAAGCTGAAGACAGGGCGCTATGGCGCTCATTAGGGGAGACCTATGTCCAGTAGTGGACTAGAATAGGTTGATGATGATGATGATGATGAGTCCTTCATAACACCTTTTAATAACCCGTCTCTTCTGCAGATAATTAATGATAATTTGCCACCAGCTGCTTTATGTAGGTAAGCTCCATAATACCAGATCGGCTCCCAGTGCAGCTAAACGGTGGACTATTCAATGTGTTGGTGATATCAGATATACCCCAACAAGACGATCCCAGTTCACTACCTCATAGGCAATAGCTCTCCAACCAGAAACATCGACTGTCAAACGCCTGCGCCAGATCCTCGTCAGTCAATCAGTAGGTATACCGGCAGATGAGGTTGACTTGGGGCCCTAAATCTTGATGAGGCCCCATATACCTGCCCTGCCCTGCCCTGCCTTTGATTTATCACCTACTTCTTACAATCCTACTCCTAGTAAACCCCTAACATCATAAATGTGAAGGTTTGGACGGATGGATGGATGTTTGTTACTCAATCATGCCGGATCGTCTGAACGGATCTGGATGAAATTAGGCACATAGATAGATTATAGTCTGGAATAGGTAACAGGCTACTTTTTATTCCAGTTAAATGTATGGTTCCCGTGGGATATATTTGTTTTAATTTTTCTTAGAGCAAAGGATCGACATGATGGTTTCAAAAGTAGTGGTAGTTTAGGTGTCAGAAAATAACATGGGCTAAGTTTTATACTGGGAAAATTTTGAAAGTTCGTCCTATGTGGGGATGAAATAGGGGATGGTAAATCGTATGGACGTCCACGCGCTATAACCGACATCTACGCGGGCGGAGCCGCGGGCAACAGCTTGTATAATAAATGTAAAAGTCTGTGAAGATAATTCGATGTTTGTTACTCAATTACGCCCTAAAGGCTAAACGGATCTGGCTGAAACTTAGTGCAGGGATAGATTTTAGTCTGGAATAACACACAGGCTTCTTTATAATACTGGGATAGATTTTCAGGGGAATCTGAAATGGGCTCAGAATACCACGCAGCCGAAACCGCGGACCTAGTATCTTCTATTTGGTATATTTCCACAACTGGGGGCACAAAAAAGGGATGACATTAGTCCCTCTTAATTGTATCTCCTATCTTGTCATTTCCAAGTACATTATTATGTTTCTCAGTCTAAAAACTTAATTGGATGATTTTGTAACCAACTTCAAAAGGAGATTTTCAGTTTGACCAGTATGTTTGACCGCGATTCTATCGCGTTTGGTTGAAACGGTTATTGTTAGAGACAATGTTACTGTATTCTAGAGAAGCTCGCCTTTGTACAAATGTTATTTTACCTGTGATCTATTTATAGATTTTGTAAGTATACGATGTCTTAGAATTATAATTAGAGTTTTGGTATACTTAAACGACTTAAAAAAAACATTTTTTATTCCTTCTTGGTTTTTAAATTCGGTTCTATTTTCTTTTTACGATTTTTACAGGGTCTTAAACCAGTTGTAACAACGAGGAGTATTTCACAACAAACTGAAGACATTGAAGATCTTTGTAGCATATGTTTGGAAAATCCAATCGATACGGCGTTTATGAATTGCGGCCATTTCTGTTCATGCCATGAATGTGCACTGAATGTTTGGATGGGCCAGGGGAGCGGCCAATGCCCCGTATGCCGGGTACGGATTGAACAGTTACAGCGGATATATAAGGTTTAAAATAGGTATACTGTTGGTAAGTAATTACCGAGTGGGTTTAAAGTTTAATGTTAAAATACTAGCTAGTCTAAGGATGGGTGACCGTTCTTAACATAATAATGTAATAATGTTGAAATAAAACTATTTTTAACTAATTCGTTATGATTTGCCGTGACCACTGCTGAAAAGCAACCGAAACGTCGGGATCAATGTAAAATATAAAATAACAATAAATAAATCGCGATAGAATCCGTTAAAAATAGTTTTATTTCAATGTGTGACATTCGCGTAAACTTCCGACAATATCAAATAAAATAATGTGTTTATTTAATTCACAAGCATACATTTAACTATATTGTGGAACTTGAGAGGAAGGTAGAAGACCTACAGCGCTCACATCAATCGTCATCGATTGAAATTAGAAATGTGCCTTACAAAGATACTGAAACTACACCTGATTTGACGTCTTTTGTAATGAAAACCTTCAGCGCGAATCAAAGTGAGGTAAACACATCGGAACTGCGTGACGTCTATCGCCACTCAGGAAAAAAGGAACTAAATAGACCAGTCGTCGTCGAGTTCATATCAGTACCAAATAAACTTAAGGTCCTAGAAGCTGGGCGCACATTTAATCGAAACCACCCGTTTTCTGAAAAACTGAGCACTCGACATATTGGTATAGAAGGATAGCAGACACCGATTTACATCACGGAACACCTCCCTCCTAGCATTAGAAAGCTTTTTCATGATAGCAGAAACTTTGCTAAAAGTAATAACTTAAAATTTTGCTGGCATCAAAGCGGTAAAATTTTTCTTCGTGAAAAGGAAGGTGATAAGGCTATTCATACACAGTCAATTTCAGATTTGCCTCAAGTACAGAAAACAGCCTAACTTATGTTATTACTCTTTGTCAAATTGTGAAAATCTGTCGCTTACTGAAAATCAATATGAACTAACTTTTTATCACCAACTAAATATATTACTAACTAATATCTCTCTAATAGAAATGTTAATTATCAAGCAAATTGTTTTAAGTGGTATACCCGCTCAATATAGGGACAAAAATATTTTTTCTAGATATATTGTACGCTATTCTGTAAGTGTTAATTTACATATCATGCATAATCATTCTCTTTATTATATTAGAGTACACAACTTACGCAAGTCCCTACATAAAACCATACATACAACCCACATACTTTTTGTTATTATAATCATATACACATATACTCACGCCTTTTTCACTGATATAATGATTGATATGAAAAATTCTGCTGTCATATCATACTCAAATATTGCATTCACATACACGTTTTTTATAATACTGTGGCTACATGAATTAATTGTATTCTTAACTTACGGTATAATTGGTCAACGATTCAGTAACTATCTCGATCTAATAATTAGTCTGCTAATAAAGGATTACTTACTGCAGGTTGGAATGATTACCGAAACCTCTATTGGAGCTCAACTAATTTTAGTTCGCTTTATTGTTTCCGTTTGTGCCCTACTCACATGCGGTATCCTGACAGACGGTATACGAATACTTATGAGTTAAATAACTTACCCAGATGCGCTCGGAGTTTTTCGACACCTCTTTCATTTTGCATCTCTTTGCGTTTACGCTACCTAAAATCTATCTTAGTGACTGATCAAAGCACTACGTGTGGTCAACACACATTAACATTGATACATCCAATGGCTAGTATGGAGGAACGAAAATTCCATGGTGAAAATTATTTTAATACAATTCAATGGTATAAATGATTTACAAAACGAGATTGACAGTTTTGAGATCGCCGAGTCAGTTCTCTGTAAAGCAGAGGATTGCTCAAGCTTAGAACTTGCCCGAGGGACTTCTAGTGGATGTCTGAAGATATTTCACCAGAATATCAGAAGCGCGAATGGCAATATAAACGAATTACAATCACTTATTGTACGAACAGGTGTCAACTGGGACTGTATAGCCTTGACTGAGTGTAGGCTGCCGGGTGTTGATATTATACCTACCTTAGATGGTTATAATTCATATACTACTCTTAATAATATCACACAAAACGAAGGGGTTGTCGCTTACATTAAGCAAGACTTGGTGATGCTAGTTGAAGAAGTTAAAATAACAAATACAAACTGTCTGGTTATAAAATCGAATAATAGCACAGTTATACTCGCAATTTATAGGCCCCCTGGATTTAAAGATGTAAACACCTTCATTGATTTACTTAATAATGTGTTAATTAGGTTTTCATCTGTACAAAACGTAATCATAATAGGTGACATTAACATTGATATTGGTAAGAACAGTAAAGATTCCAATATGGATTTTTATTTGGACATCTTAGCTTTCCATGGTATTCTACCGACACATACTTTTCTAACCCATGACAAAACGTGCTTGGATCAAATTATGCTAAAGACTAACCTGGAAGCACGCTGTCTTGTAGTCCAAACAACACTTCGGATCATTTTGGTACTGTACTCTATATAGCGACTGCTCAAACAACTAAGCCTGAAAAAATGTATAGTCGCGTTGACCACGTAGAAGTTAGGTACTAGGGCGCTCAATGAACAGAACTTTACTAGATTATTTACCATCGAAGACACGAATGAGGCTACAAATTTCTTTTTAAACGCACTTCGCTCAATTATCATAAAAAACACAAAAGTTATTAAAATATCAAGACGAAGACAAACATTAAAGCCGTGGATAACGCCAGGTTTACTAAAGTGTCTCAGGAATCGGGACAATCTATATAAAAAACTAAAAAGGTATCCAGCTAATGAAACACTAATTGTAACCTATAAAAGGTATCGGAACTTTTGTTCAAGCATTCTTAAAAGAACAAAAAAAGCCCATGAAAAGGGGATCTTAAACAGTGCAGGCAAAAACTGCAAAAAGTTATGGAAACCAGTCAAAGAAATAACATATACAAACAAGCAAAAAGGTACCGCAACAGAGCTACTCAGTTCCAGTAACCCACTGCAGTCCATAAATAATGTCAACAATTATTTCGCCAATATAGGAAGAACTTTGGCACAGAAAATTAATCTTGCTAGTAAAGATAGTATGGTGGCATCGTGCCGAGATTCGCTCGATTTGTTACCAACAGATGTTCAAGAGATTCAAAGACTCATCATGGGTTTAAATAATGACTGTGCTGTGGGCCTTGACATGATTTCAGCTGAGATCCTTAAAATAAATAAAAAATTTCTGACTCCTCTAATAGGTTATATATGTAATTTATCGCTCTCAACAGGAATACACCCGATCCACGAGTGGGGACAGAGGCTGTGTCAATAATTATAGGCCTATATCAATCTTTCCGACCTTATCAAAAATTCTCGGACGTATTAATAATAAAAGACTAAGACTAGTTAAATATTTAGAGAGCAAAGATCTGTTGGCACAAACGCAGTATGGTTTCAGATCAAATAAATGTACGGCAGATGCTGTTACTGAGTTAACGAATTTCATTGTATTGAGTATGGATGGAAGGAAGAAAACAATAGCAATATTTCTGGATCTAATTAAGGCTTTTGACACAGTCTCTGTACCTATTCTTCTAAAAAAAAAAGGAATATTTAGGCGTTAGGGGTAACCAACTCAGTATTTTTGTAAATAATTTAAAAAATAGAGTTCAATGTAATGTAAAAATCGAACACTTGAATGTAAAAATCGAACACCTGGTCAGTGATGAGCAAGCTGTACAGTATGGAGTACCTCAAGGGAGTATCCTGGGTCCTACATTATTCCTAACATACATAAATGACCTGTGTAATTTAAAACTGCCCCAAGATAAGATCATATCCTTCGCCGATGACACGGCCCTACTCTTTAGTGGTGATTCCTGGGAGGAGACATATGCGCGTGCTCAACAAGGCTACAATATGGTGACGGAGTAGTTACGTGATAATTTTCTAACCCTTAACAATGAGAGAAAACAAAATACATTGCCTTCACTATGAGAAACACGGGTGTTGGTCTATCATCATATAACATTATCTCGCATTGTTGCAACAGTGATAAGTCTCGTAATTTGGACTGCGCATGTCCTAGTCTACAGAGTGCTACCTCAGTAAAGTATTTAGGCGTGTTAATAGACAATAAATTAAACTTCTATCCACAAAAAGATATGCTCACTACAAGAACTCGGAAACATATTCCAATATTTAAAAGAGTAAGACACGTTGCGGATAAGCAACAAATTAGGACAGTTTATTACGCTTTATGTCAATCACAACTAACTTATTGTATTACCACTTGGGGAGGTACGCTAAAGACACGGTTTTTAAAACTAGAGAGAGCTCAACGAGCTGTATTAAAAGTAAGTCATTTTCTACCCTTTCGTCATCCTACCACTGACGTTTACAAGCAGTGGGATGTTTTAGCCGTTCGCCAGCTCTTTATACTACACACTGTTATGAGACAACACCCACTCTTGAATTATGACCCCGAAAATGAAGTAAACAAACGTAGAAAAGACAGAGTTTGTATAAAACCAGTACTTAACACAAGCTTTTCCCATCGATTCTTCAGATACCAAAGTGGTAACTTATATAATAAAATAAATAGAATTTTATGTATTTATTTTAACTTTTAACAGAAGACTTGGGGTGAGAAAGTTTTCGCTCTTTCATCTTCACGAATATTTACATATTTGTTAGTACACTTATTGCATTTTTTACCCACAAACATTCAATCACAGACACACACACTCCCACTTGACAAATATTATTAACTAAATATCCTCACTCGCACATATACTCACCCTCGCACACACACACACACACACACACACACACACACACACACACACACATACACACAAACACTTGCAAGTTGTATTATCAACGACCATTTTAAAGTGACTGCGAATCCTTGTTTTGCTCGCCATTACCTATGTCTCAAGATTCTGTATATTTCGTTCTTATGGTATATTAGTGGGTGGGACCTGGTGATCTGTAGCACAGGTTTTCTTTTAAACTTATATCAGACACCAGCTCCTCACAAAAGAAAAGAGTACTATAAAGCAGGAGCATGTATTTAGCTTTTAATACTATAGTTTTTTTAAGTGTATATCTGTACTGTTTGTTTTTTGTGTTCTCTTTTGTGAGGAGAAATAAATAAATATTATTATTTTTATTATTATTATTATTTCCAAAGTTGTGAGAAAACCCCAGTAAGTTATATTTATACCTGTGTTGGGGCTATCTCGCTTCTACACAATTTACAAAATATATGTGAAAAATTACAGCACAGAAATTTGAACACTAAGAAAGGTAAATAATAAAATAAAAAAATAAGAGGAACAAATAAAGTGGCAAATATAAAACTAAAAATAGCAAAGATTCTGAAACAGTTATTGTCACTGACAGCTCTAATTATAATGTGTTTCAGGCTGTATGTGTGTGTGTGTGTGTGTGTTATTTGTGTGTGTGTGTGTGTGTGTGTGTGTGTGTGTGTGTGTGTGTGTGAATGTGTGGCTGTGAGGATGTATGTACGTGTGAGAGGGTGTGTATGTATGTATTTGTGTTGATGTGGCAATGTGTATATTTTATGTCTCGATATCGGGTACATATTTAGCAGACCCTTGGCAGGATAATCTCAATCTCATCATATGTAAGAGTCTTTAACCATTTCAAGATATTTTCTTTGCAGTCACGGAGTTGCATCGGGTAGATATTTAATGTTGAATTTACTTTATTATAAAGGTGTGTAGATTGTGTAGGATACCTACTGCCGGATGGCAAATTCAGTGAGTACCAACATATTGAGACCCCTCCGTGCCTCTGAGAGCACGTTAAGCCGTAAATCCCGGTTACCATAACGAATATCTATGGCATTTGTTACAGTAGGAGCCCTAAAAAGTCCGAAAACTGGTCTAACTACAGAACTTCGCCTCCCTGTGCGTTTTCTACCGCCTTTATGAATGAATGAATGAATATATTTTATTTCAGGCAATTATTAACCCATAAGCATTTGATAATTATTAAACTCATATGAAAAAATAAAATAAAATAATTAAAAACTAAAATAAAATAAAGTAAAATAAAACACATCATGGCAAATAAATAAATAAATAATAACAATAAGATTAAATTTCCAATCAAATTAAAAACAATTAAATTCAGATGTGAATGAAATTAAAAATGAAATTAAATGAAATTGTAAAATTAAATGTAAAATAATCCAAAATGTCCAAAATGTGATTGCATGTCCAATTAAATTAAATCAAATTAAATTAAAGTAAATCAATTTTCCTAAAATAAACATGTACCTGGGTATTTTTCACAAAAAATGACCCTAGCATAATTGGACTGTCCCACACCTTCAAACATTTTTATTTTTATTTTTTATGTGGTACTAATGGAAGTGAAATTTTTTATGATTTAACTAAATATTTCAATACCAAATTATATTAATAAGTATCATAAGAGGCGGATAGTTAATTTTATATTTAAAAAATAACAAAAGAGGACGTCAAATTTTCACGTGTCCCACGGTGCTGTTTGCGGATTATAATACATCTCAATAATAGACTATTAGTCTTTGAGTATGGTTGAGTTTTCAAACATAGGGTCTGTATTTCTAAAAATATATTTATTGCCTTTATCTGATAAATTTATAGTTATTTTAAGAGATATTATTATTTATTAATTCTGTCCTACGAAAACCATAGTACAGGAAAATCCGGTTTCGTAACGGTGAATTTGATATCGTGCACTAAACAAAATCTACTATTATGGATTTTTTCTGCTTTCCTGGCAACATCGTGATCGGAATAATAAACCGCCATTGCTGTTTTAATGTCAGTTGCGATAAAAACTGCCACGAAATTGTTGGTGTCATCAGTGAGCAGAATTTATTTTCTGGAGAGTAACGGTATTTAAAAGGGAAATAAACTTAAAGTTTTCTTTACTTTATTATTGTATTGTATAAACAATAAATTAACCTAATTTAGATTAGTATAACTATAAACATGTTGATTTAACTGAATATCAATTATTTTTAATTTTAAAAGTTTCGTGGGATGAAACCGTCACTTCCTGTGCGTCACGTTACGTACTACCGGAACAAAATCGTAACGAACTAGAATTGTAAAGCTTAGTGTATAATGGAATATTTAATTACCCAACTTCGTCGAAGTAAAAAGAAGTATTATGATTTTGATGAGTATATTATTATGTTCATCATAATTTAACTTGGGAATATTCTTGTTTCATACTTTTTACAGTGAAATTTTTGACTAGGTACTATTTTACCCAATTTCATACGGAAATTAATGTAGGTTCGTATTCTTTAAAAACATATAGACATAGAAGTTTTTTTTTGTTTCAGGTTTTTGTTTGAAATTTATTCAAATTAATATTAATCGTTGTCGATAAGAGTATTAAATAGTTCCTATGACTCCAAAGTAATTGTGATAATTAGTAATATGCAGATGAAAGTAAAATTTTTAAATAACTTCCAAAGGCTAAGTGGATTCTTGCAGTATAACACATAACGTATATTACAAGAACCAACAACAATGACGATAAGTTTTAAAATTTTACTTTCACTGATAATAATAATAACTTTTGTGTGTAAAAAAGGCTTTATGAAACTAAGAAAATCAGTAAATTGATGTTTTAGTCTTGGTAATTGTGATTTTGAAACAGCAGTGTAGACATTGCTCAAATTATTCCTATTTGTCACACAATTTTCGTGATAGTCACTGTCCTATATTCTGAGTGGTACAAAAATGGTTTAAAAATATCCATTTTTCATTATATAGTATTTATTTTAGCCGCATCAGTATCTTGTTATTGCCAACAATTCCTCACATTGTTTGATTTTTGAGTTTGTAACACGTACCATTAGTAATGACAACTTTTCTAGTGCGATTTGTCGGTGAAGTGACGTACATGAAACTATTTAGTTGAATATTTATCGAGGTAATAGAATTATGTTAACCTTTTGTTATTTTTTGGAAGATTTTAAGTATTTCTTTATGCTAATATAAGTTGATTTTCTTTCAATACTTGTTTGTTTTAATTCATCATATTTAGCTAGTTTACAATGTATTCTTCAATTTAGAGTAAAATATAAAGCGTTTCATGAAATACCATATTTTTATTTCCTGTTCGTCACAGGGTCATTTTTTCTGAAAAACACCCACCTACCTTTTTTTTTTATCGTGCGGAAATCCCTTCGGATACCCCCCCGCCTGCCAGCGGGTCTACAGACGCCGGGGTGTAAGGTTGCCCATAGAGCATATCCCTCGCACCCCGACTGACCCTGGACCATCTCCGGTTTCCAGATGGCCCCCTCGGGTTTGGGAACCACAGTGTCCCCGTCTTGCCCCGGTTTGGGGGAGGGGCGCTAGTCGCCCCACCGTCCCGGCCTGCTTCTGCTGGGGTGACAGGCGGCCTCACCCGCCACCCCCAGGCCTGCGCTCATGGAGGACGGAGGTCGTTAAGCGACCTCCGGCGCCTGAGTCGCCTGCGACGCGCGGCGAGCAAGTTGCGGGCTCGGCGGGCCGGGAGAGTTCTAAATCTCTCCTGGGCTTCGCACCATTGCCGCAATCATGCTGCCGAGCGAGAGGACTCCCACCCCGATGGCTGCCACGAGGTCACGCCTCGGCACCTCCCACGCCGAGCACACCTACCTATGTATTTATTTATTTACTTATTTTGTATAGGGATAACCATGTCCGAATTTATAATGGGGTGCGTTCAGAAGAATTGTATGATATGATGCCCACGGCCACATTCTATCATCGCACCGCTGGCCACAGACAGGGAATTCATCCTCGCACGTTGCGACCGGAAACTGCGTAGTTAGGTATGAAAGGCATTTTATTCCGCGCACCCTCAGGCTGTGGAATGATCTCCCTGCTGTGGTTTTCCCAAGCGACTACAATATGGGGTACTTCAATAAGGAATTGGAAGGTTTTTACAGTGTCGGCAGCGCGAGTGTGACGCCCCTGTTGTTGCACACGTCCAGCCACGGTAACCGCTTCCCATCAGGTGGGCCGTGAGCTTGTCTGCCACCTGAGTGGTATAAAAAAAATCGCCAGTGGGTTATGGAGGTCGGACGTCAGTCGCCTCACGGAACATATCGAAGGTCGGGAGCTTCATACTTAGACTGAAAAGCTGACCCTTACTGAATTGGAAAAAGGCTCAGACGATGATGGTGACTTAAGACACAAAATAAATTAAAAGGATTGGTTCACTATATACGTACTTCTATTACAAATCAGTAAAGAGCATCTACTAAGTACTATTTGGATTTCCATCAGGCAGAGATATTTTAGGCGCGGCGCAGACGTAATCTTATTATTACCGTAGTGGATCGAATTCGTAATAATTAACTATTAATAACTCTCATTAGGTTGCAGGCAACATGAACTATTGTACGAACAAAATGGAACCTTATAGCAGTACTAATAAGAGCGCGCCGCGGACATTTCACCTTCCTCGCATGATCGTCTACGCAGTACCTTACGTATCAGAGGAGGTCCTGATATGCTACCTTGCGGAATGCCATATAATTTTTCCCTTGTTCGCAACGAGTTACACTGCATCCTGTCACACTGTGACTGGTTATATTCGCATCGAGCAACAGTGTGACTCGATGCGACTCGTTCAGAAAAACAAATCTCTTCGAGTAGCAGTGTGACTCGCTGCGATTTTTTATTCTCATCTACCACTACTTAGACAGATTTTTTAAATTATATTCCTAAAATAAGTAAAGTGGGTTAAGGTTAGCTTAGAACTGTGACCCCAACAGAGCGCGAGCCGAGCGAGCGGAGCGAGCTTGCCGCAGCAGCGGCAGGCGAAGCTGTAGCGTATGTGTATTTTTCTCAGTCGGGGAATCGAACCCCGGTCTCCCACGTGACAAGCGTGATTATGTATCGGTTCTAAATGTGAGTCTACTATATAAACAAATGTGTCTGTTAGAAAACTGACTTCACCTTGAATCGCCAAATATGCAAGCTCGTACCTATAATACTTACTATAGATCGGGTCGTGAGTTCTTAAGGTGAAACATACGGGCTGTTTCCGGTCATCTTCTCGCTAGATGGCGCTGCATTTCAAAAAGTACAGTTTATTTTGTTTCTTTCGTAATTTCAGCATTATTAAGTCGAAGAAGAGGTATCGGCGACACTAGGATATCACACTTTATTTAACTTTTAACAATTTAACAATTTTCGAAAATGATGTATTTTTTTATTACAGGGTCGTTTACACACACATAGACGTGAGCGATTACTTTCTATAGCCCAAATTCAGCTCAATAATGACCAATAGACGGCGTGAATTCAAAAACAAACGGTCTTGTTATCTATTATGTATTTATTAAAATTGTGTCTGTGGGGATAGGCAGAACTAAAGAAATATCAAGAATATTAAAATAATAAAAGTTCTCCGGTTTCATGGCTCACTCGGGTTTGGGAACCACGGTGTCCCCGTTTTACCCTCGGAAAAGGGGGGTGCACAAAGCACAGCCGCCCAGGCCTGCTTCTGCTAGGGTAATAGGCGGCTCAACCTGTCAGCCCCAGTCCTGCACTCATGGAGGACTGACGTCATTAAGAGAGTACATTAGAGTCGCTACCGTGCCTAGCGGGCTCTGCAGATCGGCAGAGACACGAGTGTCTCCCGGATCCGCTCCGCCGCCTCCTTCTCGAGCATTATTTGCTCGCAGGAAGAAGGCAGCGGCAGCCCACGCGCTTGCGCTCCACACCATCGTCGTGAGCAAGATGCCGAGCGAGAGGACTCCCACTCTGAGGGCTGCCACGAGGGCCCGCCTCGGCACCTTTGTGTGCAGCCCTGTGTCCTTGCTAACATCACAGTGATGGCACTCAGTCCTTCCTGATCCGACACAGATCGTCCCCGTAGCATCCCTTCCCAGAGATCATCTGCATCAGCCAGTACGAGAAGCTCCCGTGTCGCCTCACTAGTCAGTCCTCTATAAGGGGTCTTACCGTCGCTACTACGGCGCGCCTTGCCAATTGTAAGACTGATACTAAAATATAAGTACATTAATGATGAAAAAGTTACATTTTAATTACCTTTTTAAGAATAGCAATATGAATTAAATAAGAGGCCGACTAATTTGTGATTTTCGTCAACTTATTGCCGGCTATAAAATATGGGGGTGCGCCAAAGTTCACCTAAATTTTCAACTCCGATAATTGGATATCCGAAAATGTTCTTCCTAACATTTTTCATCCTAACAATCACAATTCCTAACTACTCTGTCTCTAATGTTTATAATTTCGAAGCATTCAACTTCATAATGTCAGTAGCAATAAACATATATTATACTTTTATTAGTTTTCCTATATTTTTTCAACATAAACATCTTTTACGCTATTATTCAAAGTCATATCTTTTTTGTTTAGATTTCTTTTTATTCATAATAATCAGTATTATATACATTAATTTTGCGTAACTTTTCCAGTTTCAGTTATTTAGTTATTTTCACATAACATGTATAACATATAAGAATAACAGCACCATGGTACAAGTAGCACATTACCCACCTTATACCACGGTACTATTTATAGTCACGGTTGCCGCGGCAGCGGCCGGCGAAGTGCCAATTACTCGGTAAATATTTCTTTTCGAGTATTAGTGACAATATTATGGTAATTATGTTTAGGGATAAAAGCGTTATGATAAAAAACAGTAGGAGTTTTAATATATTTGCATATATAATGTTATTAATTAAAATTTTCGGAAACATTAGTGTTATGAACATCGCCGGTAGCACTACTAATAGTATGAAGGAAAACTTTAGGATGAAAAATTTTAGGACGAGTGATCATTCGGAGTAGAAATCATTAGGAAGAACAATTTCGGGTAAAGAACTTTAGGTGACCCAATATGGACCCAAAATATGGCTGTATAGTGTAAATTTCAAGACTATACCAAACAAAATGTAAATAGACCAAAAAACCACAGAGTTTCTTTCCGGTGCGGTGACTTCTTCGGATGGGAACGCGTTGCGAATTGGTGTTCCATTTGTTAAACATTTTGGCGTTTTATAAATTAATGGTCTATACAAAATAAATAATTTTTGACTTGGACTTTCAGTCGACTTCGCTTATTAGTCGGCTGCGGTACGGTGCATCTCTAGTTAGAGGTATAATAAAACTTAAGTTGTATCTACGGCATTAAGAAGCCACTAAGGTTTATACTAAATACTAGTGTGTTAATAAGTTTACAGGAAGAAATGTATATAAGTAGTATATAAGCATATTATACGTGCGTCTAAGTTAATGTACTCATTTGATATTGATGGAACTTAGCAGACGCTGTTTTAAAAGCAGTTCTTCGCATACCTAATATATTGTACCTATTATTTTGATTGATCTGATGGCGGAGCGCGCCCGTGAGAGGTTCAGAACCCTCCCGGCCCGCCGAGCCCGCAACATGCTCGCCTCGCGTCGCAGGTGACTCAGGCGCCGGAGGTCGCTTAACGACCTCCTTCCTCCATGAGCGCAGGCCTGGGAGTGGCAGGTGAGGCCGCCTGTCACCCCAGCAGAAGCAGGCCGGGACGGTGGGGCGGCTAGCGCCCCTCCCCCATCTCAAAACCGGAGATGGCCCAGGGTCAGTCGGGGTGCGAGGGATATGCTCTATGGGCAACCTTACACCCC
Organism: Cybosia mesomella; assembly: GCA_946251805.1. Taxonomy (NCBI): domain Eukaryota; kingdom Metazoa; phylum Arthropoda; class Insecta; order Lepidoptera; family Erebidae; genus Cybosia; species Cybosia mesomella. The sequence goes on from OX276411.1 coordinate 16,978,222, forward strand.
GGTGTCTGCAGACCCGAGACGGCGTGCGGTTTTAGTCGGTTCAAGCCCGACATAACCGCCCCCGCTGGCCGGCGGGGGGGTATCCGAGGGGAGTACCGCACGAAAAAAAAAAAAAAAAAAGTACCAGTTATGGCAGTAATTGTTTTATATACTTACCTTGACGCAAAAATCTTAGAAATACATCAAAAAGTTTACGCATATGCACCTACTAGCCTATGGCGTAAGGTAGTGCGTAAAACTGCGAAACCAGAGGTCGCGGGTTCGATTCCCGCTCAGTGCAAATACGTAGATATATTTGCATTGGTCTGGGTGTTCCTATGTAAAATATGTATTTATTTACAAAAAAAGAAGTATTCAAGTATGTTTGTCCGCATTGGGCCAGGTTGCCTTGGGACTTTTGAGAGAAATGCGTCTAAGTTGACGCCATTCAAAATTAGATAATATGTACTATTTTTTAAAAATCTAATATATTTAGTCCACTAACACACACGAGCAAAGTACGTAATATTCAGCACTTATATTTTTGTAAAGGTTGGATATATAAATTAAATAAAAGAAATAAATATTCTACATTCTACACAGCGCTTTCTAGACCCAAAGCAAGCATAGTTTAACTAGCTTGTGTCATGTGTTCCAGAATGCGGATAAACATACTGTACACAACCCAAAGCCAATTCCGTCGATGAGACTTTATCTGCTCAGAAACACGACTTCGACGCAATGGGTGTGTACTTTGGGGGTTTGCTGGGATTGTGGATGTCGCTGCGGTGCTGGTCTTAAGCGGAACACTTATTATGGGCAGCCTCGAAGAGTACTTGAATTTTCCAGAATTAAAGAGAGATTTTTTCATGTATCTTCATTTATTCCTTGTGAAGAGGAGAGAGCACTTCTCGCTTGACTTTCTACTTGCCGACTGAGGTGTCGAGTCAATTTACAGCCGTTTTTTATACTCTTAATCCAATTAATTCGAATTTTCTAATTGGCCGATCGAACTCTAGCGGCTCGTTAGTGACACCGCGGCTTAACGACTTTTCGCGGATATACCCTAATGGTCGATCGGTCAATCTTACAATTATGTGTTTATTTTCTATTTACAATGATTTATATACCGTATTATGTATTCTAATAGGTAGTAGAAATAAGGTGACACGAAATAAGATACAATTTACACTTATAGATCGGTAAACAATGACGATTTCTTCGTCGCAAACTTATAACTATTACACACGATTATTCCTATAGTTTTTGTTAAATCAGTTTAATTATATACACTATCACTTATGTACTAACAAAATAAGCTTATATACTAGTTGTTCTGCACACATACTTATATTTATATTTTAAATATATACATATTATACATAGAAACACACAGACTAATGCAAATAGACTTATCCATGCATACAATTTTTTGCACTGAGCGGGAATCGAACCTGCGAACTCCGACTTAGTAGTCGAACGCACTACCGCTATGCCACAGAGGTCATCGTGATTCACAGACGAGGCTCCGGCCCAGGTTGCCCGCAGGTCAGACGGCAATAGGCTTGCGGAATTTTACAAACTTGTAGAGGGCGCAATTTCTATGAACACTTATAATATGTTTAATCTTTTATTAGTTTATCGAATTTTAATATTAATATTAAGATGATACATGTGTTGTGTTGTGAAAAATTGTGATAGTGTAAGTTTAATTCATTGATCGGAGTCTTACAGGAGTATCGATACATAAATGAATTGTTTTATTAATACTCACTGCAGCAGAATTTGAAAATAAATTTGTTTAATATTGTGTACTTGTGTTTTAATGGTAAATACCTTGGTGGACACCCTTTAGGGGGTAGAGGGCCCCACCAACATCCTTGAGGCCCAAGTAAACCTCACCTGCAAGTCGGCACACCTGCTAAAAACAGATGGCAGTCGCTCACGGAAAAGTCGACATACAAATCAACAACAATTACCTTTGTATAAACGTCGTAAACTATTATTGATGACAACTTTCTTATTACAAGGTAGATCTTTACGAAATTTTCTAGTTCAGCAGAACTCAGACATGGTCAAAATACGCGCTATAACTCATCACGCTATACCTTGAAGGTAATGAGCAGTAACATGTAAAATCTCGAAACTCCATAGAGTTACACACGTTTAAAATATAGTTGATTAGAGACGCATAAACATTTCATAATGAATATCATCACGCTATTATATTAATAGAATCAGGTAGAATAGATTTCGATGTTACATATTTCTCTATTTCGATGTTACATATTTCTCTATTTCGAACGAATTGTCAATGTAAAACGAATGCACCACATCACCTCATTCGGCCCGTTAAATAACGTTCAATGAAATTTTTAAGTAATTGTTTTCCTATAGACTTCGATCGGAAAAAGAGAACATCTAGGACGGGGCCTGAACCCGCCACCAGTCCCTTACAGGGGGAATGCTCTGCCCAACTGAGCTACCTAGACACGTCCCAGATATTCGAAATTCTCCGATATATTATATGTCTTAAGATGACGCTGGGGCCATCTACCGTAATTCGTGCGATCTACGGAAGCAATGGATGACTTTTCAATCATTTTTAAACATTGTTTTTAGGTAGATTTCGATGAATCAATCTGTTGACTACTGTCGAATTTTAAGAAAATTTCTTCATAGGAGGTCTAGTTATGACCCCCTGAGTCCGAAATGACCACTGGTCAAAAGTTTATATATATATATATATATATACATATATGTATGTATGGTTCCACTTCCCAAAATTTGCGGCACTCTCACGGTCGTATTTTAGCCCCGATCGCTTTCAAACTGCGGTCAAAAATTGCTTGGGTTTAAACTTAGTTTAAGTTCGTGAACGGGTGGAATCCGGCCTAAGGGGACGTTAGGGCCTCACTTTTTGTGAAATCAGTTTTTGCTAAAAATTTCACGTTCCATGAAAGATATTCGAACCGTTCTAATTTTATCCCATAGTATACATGAATACCAACAACTTTTAATTATAAACCTATAAGATTAAAACTTTGGAGGGGGGAAAAAACAAAATTTTTCGGGAAAAAAATCATACTTCTAACCGGTGTACATTCTTGCCGTCGGAAACATTTTTAATCGATAGGCCATTTTTAAGTCTAAAATAAATGTCTGAAAAGTTTTTCGCTAAAAGTTACCGTTTTCGAGAAAAAAAATTTAAACTGTTTAAAGTCCGTAGTTCTCTATATAAAATAATACTAATTGCTTCACGAAATCTACCTGTGCGTTCCCCCTGCGGTAACGGTTTTTTTTAATAACTCCGCCATATTAATTCAATGAAATTTTTAAGCAATTAGTAAGTTTAGTTTTCTATAGAATTAGATCTCAAAGGGACTCAGACAAACTCTCAGGGACTGGTTGCTGGTTCAATCTATTAATACTGTGGTACCTGGGGTTTGGGTACCACGCGTGTATGAAGTGACGAAATTATACCACTTTAAGAGGAAAAGATATTATTTATTTATTAACCACTCGCACTTCCTACTTATATTATTAGGAATTTACGCGGTTGTTTTAACTTTAAATAGCGGACTGGGACGTATAACGCGTTCTCGGCCCAAGGATAGGGCTTAAAGCGGGGCTTTTCCCAGGATACTTTTCTCAGCTTCAATCGCAACGGCTCCACTCGGCCCGTCCAGATTTTAGAATTTTATCGTTCCTAAATCAAAATGGTTTAAAAGATACAATAGTTTTATTTAAACTCTGACACATGATGGCCAGGTAAACGAACCGTAGTGTTTGAAGAGGTCTGAAAACTACAATACTTACGTGTTAGTATTGAAACTGCAGAAATAACCATACCTTGATCTAATTCTAACTCAACGTGTACGGGCATCGGTTAGTACTCAATGTGGATGTTTACTGCAAGCTGAACCCCAACTGAGCTACCTAGACACGTCCCAGATATTCGAAATTCTCCGATATATTATATGTCTTAAGATGACGCTGGGGCCATCTACCGTAATTCGTGCGATCTACGGAAGCAATGGATGACTTTTCAATCATTTTTAAACATTGTTTTTAGGTAGATTTCGATGAAATCGATCTACCTTTTTTTTTTTTTCTTTTTTTTATCGTGCGGAAATCCCTTCGGATACCCCCCCGCGTGCCAGCGGGGGCGGTTATGTCGGGCTTGAACCGACTAAAACCGCACGCCGTCTCGGGTCTACAGACGCCGGGGTGTAAGGTTGCCCATAGAGCATATCCCTCGCACCCCGACTGACCCTGGGCCATCTCCGGTTTCGAGATGGCCCCCTCGGGGAAATCGATCTACCTATTGGTTTGTTGACTACTGTCGAATTTTAAGAAAGTTTTCTTCATAGGAGGTCTAGTTATGACCCCCTGAGTCCGAAATGACCACTGGTCAAAAGTTTATATATATATAGTAATAAAAACTATATCGAGGGCGTAATCAGTTAGCAATACGAGAACTAAGATTACAAGTAAGAGAATAATGAGACGGTTTTCCAAGTCGGAACGGTAAGTTTCTTGTAAATTCCCCAAAACTGAATTACTTAATACGCGTCTTGGTAGCCCCGGATCTCCACTCTTCGATGGATCTGTAGATACATTACCTTATTGACACTTTCAACTTTTTGCAGTGACAGTAGGAAATAACCTCTAACTACTGTGACGACCTCTGTGGCGTAGCGGTAGCGCGTTCGACTGCTAAGTCAAAGATCGCGGGATCGATACCCGCTCTGTGCAAATATTGGTGTGGATGAATATTGAATATTTGCATTGTTCTGAGTGTTTCTATGTATTGTATAATATGTATTTCCAAAAAAAAAAGAATCTAAGCAATTATAGTCGCATTCTAGAACCCAATAATACAAGCTAGTTAAGCTATGCTTTCTTTGGGTCAAGATAGCGCTATGCAAATGTCAAAAAAAAGAAACTAGCATCGCCGTGCGGTTTCACCCGCGTAAGTCTGGATCCCGTGGGAATACCGTGATAAAATTTAGCGTATGTTACTCAGTGATAATGTAGCTTTCTAACGGAAAAAGAATTTTTCTCGAAATCGGTCCAGTATTTTTTAAGTTTATTCGTTACATACAAAAATGCAAATCTTTCCTCTTTATAATAACATAACTTCACGCCTGGATCCCCCAAGAGGTAGGCAGAGGTGTATTACTCTTTATACTATTAGTGTAGATAGTGTAGATTCTCCTTATCTCCTCTCCATGATACACTTGAAGGTCCCTACCAGATCAGTAAGAATACCTGTTGATCTCCACATACCTCGCAGTGTTACCACTTATAGAAGGAACTCAGGAACTCATGATGGGAGGAATGGCGGGCTGACTGGTGATTGTTATATGTATAAATATATACCTTTTTTTTTTCGTGCGGAAATCCCTTCGGATACCCCCCTGCCGGCTAGCGGGGGCGGTTATGTCGGGCTTGAACCGACTAAAACCGCACGCCGTCTCGGGTCTACAGACGCCGAGGTGTAAGGTAAAGGTAATGTTGTTAAATATTGTCAAAATTATTGTTTTATTGTTGGAATGCTGTGAAATTACTTACTCTTTTAGCGTGCGGTACCTATTCTTCTTGATACTTAGGTTACTTGTAGGGAATTATGTCTGTTTATGAATTATATAGGGCGCGATATTGCCTGACGACGTCACACGGGGTGACGCTGAAAATCAGTACTTTGAGGGTAGATACCCACCTCAGTGTACGCTGAGTGTCCATCCCTTATTCATCCAATATCCATTCAACACGTGTTTTTTTTCCTTCTTTGGCAAATATTTAATGAATGCCAGTGTCAATCAATTAGATAAATCAAGTAATTTGAATATGAATTCAATTTAATACACCTATTTAGTCATTTAGTCAAGGTGAAGTAAAGTCCTTCACAGTCATAGTCATTCCAGAGTACCGCTTTAGTAAAGTAGTCGAGGCTTTACCAGAGGCTTCTGTGGTGTTTTGGAAATAACACGGAAAATCACAATACAATTACAATCACACGGTAAATATCCCACCTTCCTACACTTGTGCATGTTGTCGAAGACTTTATGTCTAAAAACCCACCATTTTTACACATAAAAACTTGAAATTACACAAATTTTAGAAAATGAAACAGCCTCGATGTGTTTTCTCTCGCGTTGGCGCCAAATCTCCAAACACGTGTTATAAATTGCCACGTAACATTACACGTTGTCGAGTTGTCAATGTTGACATACTTGACAATCTTGTCATACGTATGCTCAGGTGGCGGCGACCACAGATAAATAATATATTTATCCCGCCTCTCCGTCAAGGTTCTGTACGAGCATTCGCCGCCAGAGTGAGAGCTTTGTTTTTATTTTTATTTTGTTAATTTTATTGTATTTGTACCTTCCGAAATAAAAACACTTTTCTTTCTTCTTTCTTTCTTTCTTTCTCATATTTCCCTAGATCAGCACATTATGTGAACAGAACATCTGGATATCCTGAATTGGATTTATTCAATACGAATCCTGCTACTTACAAGCGTATAGTTGGTAATCACTGGTTTGAATTGGCTCTCTAGGCGTTTAGTGCCATATTTCCTAATTATTCTTTCGTTTTTTCCTTTTTAAAGTTTCATAAACTTATTAATCTTCTTCTATATATATAAAAATGAATTGCTGTTCGTTAGTCTCGCTAAAACTCGAGAACGGCTAGACCGATTTAGCTAACTTTGGTCTTGCATTATTTGTGGAGGTCCAGAGAAGGTTTAAAAGGTGAATAAATATGGAAGTTGTTATCGATTGAGGCAGTATGAAGTCTGCCGGGTCAGCTAGTCTTCTTCTCTTATATATAAAAATGAATTGCTGTTCGTTAGTCTCGCTAAAACTCGAGAACGGCTGGACCGATTTGGCTAATTTTGGTCTTGAATTATTTGTGGAGGTCCAGAGAAGGTTTAAAAGGTGCTATCGATTGAGGCAGTACGAAGTCTGCCGGGTCAGCTAGTAATATATAAAGCCGACGAGTGTCTTCTTGTTATTAACATGTGAAAACTTATAAATGGTCTCTAGTAATGTAAGTAGTAATGTTATGCAGTCTTAATACTGTTTGTTTTCCAAATAAAATAAAATAAAATAAAAATATTATGCTAGTTCTTAGTTAAATACACGCTGTACTTGTTGAATTCTTGCCCTACAGATAGGGCATTGGCCTCTCCCTTGGTACTTCCACACATTAATCGCACATTCATAACACGAACACATATGACCACAGGATATAAACACAGTATTTATCGGCTTTTCGTAGCATATCTTGCAATTATTGTCAGGTCTTTCAGGAGAAGTTTTTTGATTATGACTTGTGCCCGTTTGGGGCCGGTGACCTTCTAGTGGTGTTCTTCGGATAAGTGGTTCAACATTCTGCAAGAAGAAAAATTTATGATAGCGAGTACAGTACAGAGAGTACAGTAGTTTGGGCAGTAGGCTTAAGGTCGTGGAATTGTATTCATTTCATTTCATGAAAAATTTCATAAAAGGATACTTACAATAATAAGATAATTTTGATATTTAATGTCATAGATTTAGATCGAAAAAGAGAACATCTAGGACGGGACTTGAACAAGTGACCAGTCCCTCAAAGGGGGCGATGCTCTGACCAACTGAGCTACCTAGATATGTTCCAGATGTGTGTATTGAAAATTCTCCGATAAATTAAATGTTTGTTTTAATTAGGTACATCTATAAATATAAAATATCCCTAGACAGTGTTGATATGTGTATATATATTAAAAAAAACAATACAGTTCCACTCTGTCTGTTTAGTTAACCCACGACGAGCGTTAAGCAATTCAATTCAGCGGCTCAGAGTGAGAGAGATACAGCTATACATTGTGTATAGCTGTATTTCTCTCCCTTTAAACCGCTGCCCAAATCTTAATTGCTTTATGCGCGTCGTTGTATTCCCGCTGTTTAGTACAAAACGTGTTTCACTTACAGGGAATCTGGACTGTGCCGTAGACGGTACTTCATTTTCAGGCGTGTATCTTATGCTACTTAGCGACCCCTTAGCTGTCAATGGACTATAGGTGAAATTACGTTTATTTCGTAAACAATTTTCATCATATATTGCATTTAAATAAAACACATCAATACGCATCCCGCAAATGTGGGTTAACGCCCAGACATTTCTGTCACAGCTCACTCCAGATAATAGTCTGTTCTCAGTTCCGTTGTTAATAGATATGTACACTTCACCGGAATTATTTCTATAGAAGTACATGGAGAATGTAGAGCTTCCATGTCGTATAGATTTGGCCCAATATCTAGAACTGTCCATAATGCCCCTATAACAAGCTGGGTCTTGGCTGGTGAAACCAATTTGAATCAGTTCGCCCAAATAATTACGGGGGGTGATGATTCGAATGCAGACCTGGAATAAAAAATATTCATCTGTATACTATTATAAAATTGCAAATCAGTTGTGTCTGTACATTGGAGATATTTTACGTATGGAAACCCCCACGGGCTTCACCCCATCGGTGCCGACGATTGGATGGGCGTATCGGAATCGGACCGGCCAAAACCACACGGTGTCCTCCCCAAGTGTCCATTGCCGGGCACCCCGGGTAAGTACATTGGAGAAATTTACAAAAAAATTGTTGCGTTATGTTAAATGAACAATTCTGAATACAAAATGGAATCCTTGTCTGTTTGTTCGCGATGGACGCCAAAATTACTGAATGGATTTTGATGCGGTTTCTTCTATAAGAAAGATCTTAGTCAGACTTAAAATCTGCCGTATGTTTGATTGCAATTGGTTAAGTAGAACCGGAGATATGACCAAAAAACGGTAGCCGACCTCCGCGCGGTGCGGAGCCCCGGCCTCTGCTAGTTAGTTAGTCGGCAAAAGCGGCGATAGCCCAGTGGCGTACGTAACGGACTGCTGACACGAGGTCTCGAGTTCGATCCCCAGTCGCCCCGGGCTTACCTCTGACTTTTCGTAGTTATGTGTGCATTAATAAATGTTAATTATCGCTCGCTTAATAATTGGAACCTTAACAAAACTGGCGAATTGTGGGTGTTTAATACACCTCTTCCTACCCCTTCGGGGATACAGGCGTGTAGTTATGTTATGTTATGGTATCTCCAGGCTTGTCGAAACTAACCTTCTCATTCACTTCAATGGGCCTCTCGCTGAATACGAAGCCATCTTCAAACCTCATCGGTGGTCTGATCAATGAGGCTTTACTATCGGCCAGTTGAATTGCGTTTCCACGGCACCGGTGAAAGTTCAGAGGACGAAGGTTTATCATATGGCTGGCGGCCGGCTAAAATGAATTCATTGAATATTAAGTTCACATTATTGTGCCCGGTAGATGGCAATAGGTTCGCCCCCTATTACATTGGGACCTAAACATAACTGGCGAATCGTGGGTTGCGTAATACACCTCTGCCTACCCCTTCAGGGATACAGGCGTGAAGTTAGTTAGTTATTATGATCACCCTTGTTTCGTGCGGAAATCTCCTCTGTTCCCCCCCCCCACGCCGGATAGCGGGGGAGGTTATGCCGGGCACTAAACCGACTAAAACCACACGCCGTCTCAAGTCTTTAGACGCTGGGGTGTAAGGCCCATAAGGCATTTCCCTAGCACCCCGACTGACCCAGGGCCATCTCCGGTTTCGAGATGGCCCCCTAAGACATTATCCTCAACCTACCGTTAATTCCGATAGCATCTGAGGCGCTCATGTCGGAGCCCGGGATCCGGTTAATTTTTTTTCGTGCAGAAATCCCTTCTGGTACCAGAACCACCAGTCAGCGGTGGTAGTTATGTCGGACTTGAACCGACTAAAACCGCATCTTCAAACGGTGGTAACTCGATGGGACCGACTGCCGGTCGATGGGATCTAATTGCCACCCCCATGTCTAGACAACTCTTAGGATGAGTGAGAAATCTGCACATCAAACCACCAGTCCCGATTGCCATATGAACATCTATGACAGTCGTTACGGGTATTGGAGCCCTAAAAAGTCCGACAACGGCTTTCTACGACATTCAACACAGCGCTTTCTAGACCCAAGGTAAGCATAGTTTAACTAGCTTGTGTTATGGGTTCCAGAATGCGGATACATTTTTGTAAAAAAAAACATATTATACATAGAAACACCCAGACCAATGAAAATAGACATATTCATGCATACAAATATTTGCACTGAGCGGGAATCGAACCCGCGCCCCTGTCGTAGCAGTCCACACATTACTGCTACGACACAGAGGATGTCTTTAGCTACAGAAATTCGATCTCTAGTTATTTCTGGAGCCTAGATGATAGTTGTCCAATGGAAAGTATTGAAGTTTGGCTGCTATAATCTCTATGATCTCTGTATTCCCTTTACCAAATTTCAGCGAGATCCGTTCAGCCATTCTGGCGTAATTGAGTAACAAACATCCTAGCTAGATACTAGCTAGTTCTGCACGATGAGGTTAGAGATCAGAATGTGTTCTCACCTGAGGAATATTCGGTTCGATGAAGCGCATCGTGTCGCCGGTACCGTGCAGACGCACAAACAACCAGAGGTTAGAAACATGTACTCCCGACAAACACATACTGTAGTCTCCTGTAGTCCAGATGTGAATCACTGATATGGATTTTGCGAAGACACAAAAACTGTCATCCACAGACACTGAAACTTCAACCAAGTTCGGCTGCCAAGTTTGCCTTCGTGCATTATCCAGTAACGTAATCGGGTCTTCCGTTGAGAAGCCAAAAATCACTTTTTCTCTCGTACCAAAGACCACTTTACTCAAACTTTTTAAAGCGTACCTCACACGTATATAAATCTGAAAATATAATTTTTTAATATTATAATTTTACCTTTTTCCCCGTATGAATACCTCCTCGGGCAAACTACAGCTGAGCTGACTGCATTCTGGATACATACAAACATTAAATAAGACGTCGCTCCCGGTTACCATAAAAGTTGGTTGGAGGCCTAAAAATTCCGCCAACTTCTTCTAACTACAGAACTTTGAATTCATCAGTTGGTTGTGGAACTCAGACGGCAGTCGCGTTAAGGAAAATATCGGAGTTCGTTATTTTTAAGCAATCAGTATGTTTATTCCTATATTAGATCTTAGATCTGTTTATTCCTATAGATTATCTTGTCCTGATCCCGTCCTATACTCCGTTTGTTTAGGTGCTTAAAAAAAGGTAAACAAATCATAAAAAGGGTTCTTTATAGTAGGCATTATTCGTTCCGAAATAAAAAGAAACCAAAATAAATCATTATAGAACTTAAAATCCATTTCTTCTCTTATATTTTTCTATATTTAACTACTTTGTTTAATATTAAGTTGCAATTATTATTTCCTAAGCTGAAAAATCATATAATTATATTATTTAACATTATTTTAAAAATTATTGCACTGTGCCTACCATAAAGAAACTAAAAAGACAGGTATTCAAAACAGTTTTTTCCAGATCGCGCCATAAGATTGTTCGTTACCATAATTGTTAAAATTTTGTGTTTCTGTGTTATTGTTATAATTGTTTTTGGTATAGTTGTTAGTAGTTTTGTTAATTGTTTTGTTAGTTTAACTGTGGAATTGGTTGATCATGAACCTGGTACTAGTCGTCCTGGATCCCATCCATTTCCATCTCCGAAGAAGAAACGTATCAAGAGGGGCCCTCTTTCGTCTTCAGAGAAACAAACTGTTATAAACATATTCAAGTTTGTTGAGGAAACGTGGCCCAAGGATACTTATCCTTATAGATCGGATGTTCACGAAAATACCATTGTCATTAAAGGTTGACAATCTCTGAAATCCGCCATTTTTCTTGTTGTGTCACCTTTTTTTAAGTACCTAACCAAATGGAGTATAGATGTTCTCTTTTTCCGATCTAAATCAATAGGGAAAGTAAGTATACTAATTGCTTAAAAATTTAATTGAATAAACAAGATCAAGACCAACCACAAAATAAATAAATTGAATTGAACGGGATTAAAAGCCGCCCCCGAGTTGAAAGAGATTCGGGGGACAGGGTGCGTAGGCCAGTACAGAGAGCCTAACTTACCTTATCGGAAACTCTGAGCGGCCTGTCCATGAAGACGACACCTGCTCCACAAGAATCCGTATTCGTCAACCGTGCCTCACAGCCATCAGGCGTAACTTGCACGTACCTTCCAGAAACGGGATGGACTCGTGGAGACATTTTGTTTAAATTACGGTGTCTGTGAACAAAGACGTTGTATTGGAAAGAGATATCGGTTCAGTGATGTTGGCATACAGGTCACGAGAGTACGAAGCGACATTTATAGGTACTATAAACTCATTATATTAATTTTCTCATAGCTAGCACTTGAGTAGTGCTTCATCAAAAATAAAATTGATTATATCTTTACGGATATGTTAATTTATATTATGATTTATTCCCAAACATAAAATCCCACACACATACATTAACACTCCCTCACACACAAGTACTACCATACCTACAAGTACATACAAGTACCCCCATACATACACACACATCCACAACCTCTCACACACACACTCACCTAGAGTGCCTTCCCCAGAGTGCCCTGCCTGTCTCGGAGTAAGTGAAGATACAGAGCACGTGGTCTTTGCGTGTCCTCGTTTCGTGACAGCACGAAGTAAATGGAAGGCCACCCTTATGGCCGATATACAACCAGAATCTTTGGTGGCATGTATGCTTTCATCGAAGGCATCCTGGGAGGCCACAAGCACTTATGCGACGGACGTACTGCAGGAGCTTGGGCGTATAGAGCGGGAGCGGTCCGGACTCAAACGGAATACTGAGCAGTGAAGGAGTGAAAGCCAGGGCAGGGCAACTGAAGGAAAGCATAAGCTACATACACGGTGGGACCAGGGAGGTGACAGATCGATGCCAGAGGAGGTTTTTAGTCGGTAGGGATTTATTAGAGTCCGAAACAGCGTACGTAAAAAGTATTTGCCAAACCTCTGAAATAAAAAAAAACACACACACACTCACCTACAAACACACATACACACACACACACATAATTTGTTGTTGTTGTATGTTCAATTACTGGGGTGGGGACCTGGTGATCTGTAGCACCAGGTCCACATTTGGTCTCTATAACCAAAATCGGACACCAGGTCCTTACTAAAGAAAAATGCACCAAGAATTAGGAATTACTTTCGCTTTTATCATTGTATTTCCTGTGGCTCTACTGTTTATCGTCTTGTTTTTATAAATAGAAATAAATATTTATTATTGCGTCTAAAGTAGAATATTTAATTGTAATACTATTTATATTTATATTGAACCGGACGTTTCGGTTGAGCATTGACCCCTGTTACCATGTCAGCTAAAAAGCAACTTCACGTCGCATTCTATGTAAATAATACAATAAGATCAATTAATCTCAATAGAATCCGTTAAAAGTAGTTTTATTTCAATGTGTGACATTCGCGTAAACTTCCGACAATACTATAGATAAGTTTTTACATTCGGTTGATAATGCTAGTGGAAGCCCCTATATCGCAATCATTAGCGTGTGACAGAGACCGATCAAATCAGTATCGCCACTTTACTTGTATGCTTGTCACTTTAGTTGAGCTGAAAGTGAGACGAAGTCGAGCGAAACGCTCTCAATACTCCACTCGGTGTATTTCGGTTGTGACGCTACTCCTCCTAAAAAATCGACCAATTTTGACCAAACTTGGCATGTAAATACAACTTGATACCCGGAAGGTTTAGAAAAATTTAAAATCGAACATACCATGGAGGAATAATCACCCTTCAAAAATTTCAAAATCTGATTTCTCCAAAATGATCAATGTTGAGACCACGATTTTGGCACCAAAATGTGCAATTTAACTATTGGCTTAAGACAGAAAAAGGAAATTGAAAATCGATCTAGCAACGGAGGAATAATAACCGAAAAAACAATTCAATGGTAATCATTTGAAAAAAAAATTGCGCGTGAATTGTAGGTAATCATGTAGTGCATCTCAGCTCAATATTGCAACAGCAGAATGCATTGCGCCCCTAGTGGTAGGTATGAAATAAATAGTTCGACAAAATACTCGCTCCCAGCCAAAGTCGATCACATATTACGTAAGACTCCTTCTCTGCGAGCCATTTCATTATTTAAGCCTATATAAAGATTGCTTATAACTAACCTCTATAATAACTTAACATTCATAAGACGAACAAGTCTGCACTACAGGTTACACATTGGAAACATTTCTGCAAAAAAATGTTGCCCTAAATAATGTAATTATATAAAAAGTTCAGTTTATACCTACTCGATTGAGAACTTGAAATGTGAGCTACACTGACAAATGAATGTATTTAATAGGTCTTTACCTATGAAATGTCCGAAATTTTCTTACAAATTCATGAGTTCGTTATTCCTGTAATTTAATAGCTATTTCCATTATTTATATTTTGTTTGAAAGTTGATTTCAAGAGTTTACAACTCTGTATTAAATTTGGTTTTTTATTGGCCGCTTCATAAATTAATTCGACCTTCAAAAACAGTACTTCCTAAATGCTATCCATTTTGGTGATAAATTTCGTATTACTTAACAGCTGTCACTTTTTTAAAAATGTAATAAAAGTTGCTGTTTGTTAGCTTAATGTTGTCTCATTCATACACAAAAAAACATAAAATTTGGATTTGTCATTCCTAAAAAAAATGCAAACATTTTTGTACTGAAAATTGGGTTTCCTCCAATTTCTTCAAACAAAACGGCAATTTCATATGTAACGACCTAATATTAAGTCAACAAATGTTTTAAGAAATCGTGAAGAGTCACACGAACTACAAAGAGAAATAGAGCGTTGACAGCTTTAAAAATTATCAATAGGTATCTTATCATTCGTATCTTATTTAGTATTTCTACCATAAATTTACACGATCATTTCTCGCTAACGTCATCGTCATATAAAATTTTGAACCCCTGGTGGTCACGATAAGAACTAAACTGTACGAGTACAATATATTTCCATAGATAAGAATCGTAGCGAAATCTATTCGATAGTTAGTAACGTTTGTCACCTGTCACCCTATAAATCGACAATATGAGTCACTACTTTGGCAGACGAGGTTTTCGATTTCTTGAAACGTGCGTTGACTTAATAAACACAATTATTTTTCAGTAATAATCATAATCATAATCATTTATTGTGGAACATTGGTTAGTTACAGCGTTATTTTATAATGTACTCTACATCCTACCACATTGAGTAATGTACAAATATATTAATTGTATCACACTAGTCAATAAAATGGAATTATAACAAATGTTGTTAACAAAACAGTGTTGATCACATTGAGTAGGTACAAACTAATCAAACTATTTTTTTCACTTTAGTGGGTAGCTTATCTGCATTGTTTGGGTAGGATATCATTTTAAAGATTTGTTAAATTAAGTTTTAAATAGAATTATTAAACAAAAACATAGGTACCTTTTGAACTCCAGCAATAAATGCGCATAATACTTATTTGAATCAAAGACTCAAACGAAACGATCAAACACAATAACAATATGCTTGACTGAGAGTCACTGTGATAAACATTGAAGTATTGTGCGGTTAGTTTATTTTTAGAACTGTACTTCGACCAATATGATTTTTTGTCTCTTCTAAGTACTACGACAGAAAGAAATAAAACATCGCAGTGAAGTTAGCTAGTAAACTAAAACTTACCGAACTCACGTAGCGCCTCCATAATGCCACCCAACACTCATGGTACAAGCATTATCGTTTTTTTTTTTTAAACACTTTAGAACGCTGGCTATCTTGCCGATAGCGAGTGATGTATCGATGTAAACTTATGAAGTTATGGCGTTATCACGTTATGGCGCTATACTATGATGGCCGTTTTGACACGTTAAAATAGTGATGTGAAATGTCAATTTAAAATAGAAAAAAATCAAATCAAATGCGAGTCACGTCTATAGTTTTTTGGATATATAATTCATTTTTTAAAATTCGAATTTCGGAAAACATAAATACCAAGTTGTGTCATAAATTAGTACACTACACCTCACTATTGACAATAAAGAACAGAAATTGACTCATTCAAACTTAGTATTTATTTTTACGAAACTTCATGAGCGGACAAATGTCAAAACAGCCATAATAGCGTGCCGCTAGTTTAGTGACGATAGCGAGTAATTTTTCGATACACACTCTAGTGCTAGAATTGTTCAGCAAATTATCAAGAAATAGTAATTAAATGGATACCTTTTTTTTTTTTTTTTTATCGTGCGGAAATCCCTTCGGATACCCCCCCGCCGGCCAGCGGGGGCGGTTATGTCGGGCTTGCACCGACTAAAACCGCACGCCGTCTCGGGTCTTCAGACGCCGGGGTGTAAGGTTACCCATAGAGCATATCCCTCGCACCCCGGCTGACCCTGGGCCATCTCACCACTAACAGCATCGCTCATCCTGTCTCCTCTGAAAGCAGAGGAGTACGGAGAGCGATGTGTTCCCGCCACGTTGGGTATTGGCCGACGATCAATGCCAACCCTATGAAGGGGTGAAGGGGAAGCCATTGACCGCCGCCCAGGGTGTACCGGCCGCTCCGATTCCGTTCCCCCCGGACTGCAGCGGGATCGGAATCGGAGCGACACTCGAGGAGGTTACCCAACACACACCCCAATTAAATGGATACCTATCTTTTTTAAATGCGGAAATCCCTTCGGATAAGTACCCTCCCGCCCGCCAGCGAGGGAGGTTATGTCGGACTTGAACCGACTAAAAGGTGGCCCATAAGGCATTTCCCTCGCACCCCGGCTGACCCAGGGCTATCTCCGGTTTCGAGATGGCCCCCTCGGGCTTCCACGGGAACCACGGGGGGAGGGGGGGCACGCTACGCGCCGCTGCCCCAGCCTACTTCTGCTAGGTTGAAATTAAATGGATACCTAACTGTAACAACTGCTAATTCCTCTTATATGTGGTATTTAAGGTTATTTTTGATATATGTATAATTGTATATGTGTGATATATGGATACTGAAAAGTTGAGCAGTGGGAAGACTATTCCTCCACGAGAGGGTAAGGAACAGCAGGGTCCTAAAGAGAGTATTGCCGTGCTCGCCTCACCCCTGAAGGCGACCGTGACGAGCGAAGGGAAAGATGCTGCAAGTCGTACTTAGGACAGTCAATGCATGGTACTTCCTGGGCTATCATCCATTTATTTTTCTTTTTTTTTCGTGCGGAAATCTCCTCGGATACCCTCCCACCGGGTAGCGGGGGAGATTATGACTGAAACCGCACGCCGTCTCGGGTCTTCAGACGCTGGGGTGTAAGGTTGCCCATAGGGCATTTCCCTCGCACCTCGAAGTACCATCATCCCCTCTCTCGTTACCGCCAACAATGATGCCGTCGCGTCGCCATCGGTGAACTGGTACTCCAGGCGACCACGAAAGGCGGTAGAAAGGTTTTTGTGATTGACATAGGACTTAGGTGTCATCCTCATACAGTGCAATCGATACAATCGCGAACCAAGCGGTTTGGTGACTCCTTTTTTTTGTCGGACCATAAAGAACTGGATCGCTTTACCCACACACGTGTTCCCTTCTTTCTACAATCCTGGGTTCTTTAAGCGGGGCGTGAAAAAACATCTGTCGAGGCCGTCAAGGTAGTGGCCACCATTCTAGCGACAATTGTAACAATTTATTTTCTGAATTAGATTTAAAATAAGGAGAAACGGTAGCGACATCTATGCATGGAATTCTCCCGGAGTGTAGCAGCGTTCGATCGGAATCCCATAGTGGTGTTGTGGTTCACAGTAATACCACGAGATGGCGTTGCTGTACTGGATGAAATAAAATTCCATTTCATTTAATGTGTCCTTGTATTCAGTCCTGTGGGAAGAATAATTATGAGTGTAGTTAAACGTTAAGTTCCAGGCTTTTCCCTAATTTATTAGCTCAGTCCCTCTATGGTTTTCATCTTCATAAGCTATGGTTTGTCTCGTAAAATACGTATAAATTAAGTAGATACTTAATCTGCCTTGTGTTCACAGCGACAAGTTGACATTTGATTGTACCGCATTATCGGAGTGACTATGTGTTTTCAGTGAGTCTCGTCGTGAAAAAAAAACGCTGGAATTTGGTCTTTTCGAGAAAGTTCTTAATATATATAATAATAATAATATATATAATAATATATATAAGGCCAGGTCAGCTGGCGGGCCGTCACTTGAGATTTCTTCGTTGAGAACCTATAACGGTTATTTTGTGTATAAACTATTTTGTAAATTTCTATAAGTTTCTAACCTATTTTATTTAGATTCTGTGATATTCCCACATCGTTGGTAAGTTTCTGCACTATATTTACTTCTAAGTTTCTTCTGCATTAGAGTCAATACTTTATATTCATTTTGGTCTCAGGGCCCCAGATTCGGGTCTTGGAAACGAACTTGTGATCGAGATTGAGCGGTGAGGCTACCCCGAGTTTCAGTATCGATATACCAAGGGCTCTTCACATCTACACCTCGGTAGACCAAGGAGGACTCGCGGGACGATACTGCGCCTTGTGCAGGCAGTCAACCAAGGCTCTGGTCACGTATAGAATTTTCTTTTAATATTTTGTGTATACCCTAGATTTCACTCAACTTTTACTGACTTAAGCGTAGAGGAGTCCCCAACCACCTTGGGTTGGCCTTAACGACCTCCGCAAGCAATTTGACAATTAGAAGATCCTACGCATGAGTGGAAAGACCTGCAAGACCTTATGTAATTTCCAGTCATCTTGCAACATAATTATGTACTTCTGAACTTTTTTTTGTAACTTGTGTATTTTGTATCAAGAGTAAATATATGTATGTGTAACTGTGTGTAAGAGAGTTTTCTTTGAGGCGACATCCGAAAGTTCCTCGCACACCCACAGCACTATTATATTCTTTAACCTCTGATAAAAAGGCGCCCTGGGATTTAGAAGTTCGTGCACCCTACTACTGAGGTAGCCGGTGAGTAGACCGTCTGACAGGTTCAGCGGTTACACAATCTCTGGAAATTATGGCCACTAATTTTTGGACTTAACCTCAGCTTTCGATCAGGCGGAGTGCAGGCACTTTTTTGCAGGACTAAATATAAACAAAAAAAACATAGATTAAGTTATTATTTAGTTGTAATTATAAAAAAGTAGTAATCTTGTATAGTGGTGGAGGTGTGATATATGTATAATTGGGTATGTAGTTTCGAACGCCGCTGTGGCGATACACGCTGTTGCGAATTATTTTTCCACTACCTCACAGGTTTGAAAGCTCATGGACTCGAATGAAATAGTCGCGTAAAAAGCTGTTTCAAAAAATATTACATTATTTAACACAAAACATGACTAGTGGTTCCGGCGCTTCTGGGTTAGGTTAGGTTAGAACTGTGACCCCAACAACGCGCGAGCTGAGCGAGCTTTGCGAGCGTACCGCGGCAGCGGCCGGCGAAGAGCCGGAACCACTAGTCCGGAAAGTTGGTTGGACGTTCTCTCGTTGGAGACCATGGTGAGGGCCGTGGTCTCCGACGGGAGCAAGTGGCACGCCGCCGCCTCTTTCTGCGAGCAGGTAATGCGCGCGAAAGAGACGGCGGAGAGGGAGCGGGAGAGAACCCTGCCCCTCGAGTTTCGCAGTCTGCGGCGAGGACGCCGCAGACTCATCTACGCCCGGGACTACCGACCTCCATGATCGGGGCCTGAGGACGGCAGTTGGCCGACTCGCCGTCCTTACAGAAGCAGGCCGTGGCGGAGGCGTGTCGTGTGTGCCCTGCACACGCCTGCCAACTCACCGAAGCGGGATAAAACCCGACCCCACCAGGCGAGGCCGCGGTGGCGGCCGACGTCCGCCGGTAAGCCTGGGGTTATCCTTTCGAGGGCTTTCGAGGACACCATTCAGTTTTAGTCGATATACGACATAACCACCCCCGCTGCCCGGCGGGGGAGTAAAAAGGCATGCTGTTCTCTTAAGGGGAGGTCCTCAAGTACCGGACACTGAAGAGAAATTAAAAATAGCAAAGAAACTAGAATAGTTTAATTTGTTTATTTATCTTAAATAAGTCTTAAATATAATATACAACATAAATATATCAGTCTCGAATATCATTTTGAATGTACTATGTAGTTACTGAGTTATAACTTGTCACTATATTAAAACTAGCCGTTGCCCGCGACTTCGTACGCGTTAAGTTCGGAATAGATCAAGGTATGTTTATTTCTGCAGTCTCGATACTAATACGTTGATGAGGTGATGTAGTACACTCGTTTTACATTGACAATTCATTCGAAATAAATATAAATAAATAATAAATATATATTTCTCCTTACAAAAAAAAACAAGAACACAAACAATAGAGACAAAGGAAATACAATGATAAAAGCGAAAGTAATGCTCCTAATTCTTGGTGCATTTTTAGGGTTCCGTTGCCAAATGGCAAAAAACGGATCCCTTATAGATTCGTCATGTCTGTCTGTCTGTCCGTCCGTATGTCACAACCACTTTCCTCCACTCTCAAACATCTTTTCTCAAACACTCCGAAACTATAAGAACTATGCTGTTGAAACTTGGTAAGTAGATGTATTCTGTGAACCGCATTAAGATATTCACACAAAAATAGAAAAATCATTAAATTTTGTGGTATCTATGGATAGGTCTTCAAAAATGATATTGAGGTTACTAATATCATTTTTTTTCTAAACTGAATAGTTTGCGCGAGAGACACTTCCAAAGTGGTAAAATGTGTCCCCCCCCCCCTGTAACTTCTAATATAAGATAATCATAACACTAAAAAAATATATGATGTAAACTTCCACCGAAAATTGGTTTGAACGAGATCTAGTAACTAGTTTTTTTTTAATACGACATAAATCGTTAACCGCAATTTACCTTTCATTCAATCAACTCAAATATAAAAATTAAAAAAAAAACATTATTATGTTACTTGTTGCTACGGAACCCTTCATGGGTGAGTCCGACTCGCACTTGGCCGCTTTTTTTTTTAAGGAGCTGGTGTAATAAAACCTGTGCTACAGATCACCAGGTCCCTACCCAATTAATTGAACATATTAACAGAATACAAGGATCGTGAGTATACTTTTTTTTTTTTTTTTTTCGTGCGGAAATCCCTCCGGATACCCCCCCGCCGGCCAGCGGGGGCGGTTATGTCGGGCTTGCACCGACTAAAACCGCACGCCGTCTCGGGTCTTAAGACGCCGGGGTGTAAGGTTACCCATAGAGCATATCCCTCGCACCCCGACTGACCCTGGGCCATCTCCGGTTTCGAGATGGCCCCCTTACTTGCTCTCCACTGTGCCATCTGCTAATCAGAGGGACACGTGGAAAGCTTCCGAACAGCCCTCAACAGGGCCGTCCTCGCCTCGGTCGGAGTTGGCCGTAGGCGTCAGCGTCTCTCCCACCCTAGGAGAGAGGCGCTGCCGTCTCCGTTGCCCAGGGTGCACCGCGTGGAGGTCCCCAACCAAGCACCCCATCGTGAGTATACCTATTGTATAATTCTTGTTTGTAACTTGGTGGGTAATTTGAGATGGCACCATAAATTCTTTCTGTTCAATGTCGGTGGTTGGAAAATTATCATCGCCCAGTCTAGCTCCAAGTCCTACCTGTCTTACGCGCGCCAAGGTGAAACTTCAGCCTTGCGTTGTGGTCAATTTCGCTAACGTTTAGCGATAGTATTTCAATCTTAGACGTTCTAAGACTATCTAATAGTAAACGAAAATCAAGTGAATAACCTGTAAAATAAGGACATTTAGCCTGGGCCCGGTGGCTATGTCGTACGTGGATGTAACTGGTGCTGAGCTGTTGTTCTGGTCGTACCTGGATGGTCAAGGTTTGTGGTTCGTTCCTTATTTACTGGGTTGCAAAATGGTTTTTTACCCCACACCATATCATATCATAAAACACATCATTTATTACAGTCCACAATTCGCTTATAATATTTTCAACCAGTGTTCTTGAAATTGCTATAAGAATTACACACCTATATATATAATAAAATAATTGTAATATAATAATAAAACAATATATATAAAACAATTCCCATACATACATACTCACCCATACCCTCTCACACACTCACTCACCTACAAACACACCCAATACCCATACGCATAGACTACACACCCACATAATTTGGTTGAAAATGAAAATGATTTGCTTGGTAATGGAAATAAGTACGTACATAGTCATATATATATATATATATATATATATATATATATATATATATATATATAGGTTGAAAATGAAAATGATTTGCTTGGTAATGGAAATAAGTACGTACATAGTCATATATATATATATATATATCATAGTCATATATATATATATATATATATATATATATATATATATGACTATGTACGTACTTATTTCCATTACCAAGCAAATCATTTTCATTTTCAACCAAATTATGTGGGTGTGTAGTCTATGCGTATGGGTATTGGGTGTGTTTGTAGGTGAGTGAGTGTGTGAGAGGGTATGGGTGAGTATGTATGTATGGGACAAGTATGTACAAGATATGTATGTATGATAACATGATGTACAAGATGTACAAGATATGTATATGTATGTACAAGAATTATACATAGTCATATATATATATATATATATATATATATATATATATATATGACTATGTACGTACTTATTTCCATTACCAAGCAAATCATTTTCATTTTCAACCAAATTATGTGGGTGTGTAGTCTATGCGTATGGGTATTGGGTGTGTTTGTAGGTGAGTGAGTGTGTGAGAGGGTATGGGTGAGTATGTATGTATGGGAATTGTTTTATGTACGCGCGTAGGTGTGTTAATGTATGTGTGTAGGATTTTATGTTTGGGAATAAATCATAACATATTTAAATATTTGCGAAGGTAAAAGGCGATCTCCCTCAGCCCAAGTCTCGGTAGGTCCTTTGTTACCATTTCCGTAAAGGTATAATCTAACTTTTTTAACCAATCTCTCACAACAGGCTTACATTCTTGTATTGACATGGAGCCGTTCATTAATTACGTAAGACGATTTTGGGGGGGAGGGGGGTCGACCATGTCTCATTTTTTCTTACAAGGGGGTGGGAGGGAGTCTTGTTAGTTGTTATGTAAGATAAAATTATACTTAAAAGCGCGGGCAACCGCGCGGGTGCTGAAGTGCGCTCGGATGTGTTTAGCTATGTACAAATAAACATTTCTAAAAATTGTTACTTTGAAAAATAAATATTACAATAAACCAAACGTGTATTCATTTTATCCTTTAGATTCTTACGTAATTAATATTATACAGGGGGGGAGGGTCAGCTTATTCTTATTTTTTCTTATATAGGGAGATGGAGGAGTCAAAAACTAGCAAAAATAGTCTTACGTAATAAATGAATGGCCCCCATTGTTTAAATACTTAATACACTATTCATTTTGTTATATAAATTACAGCTTTAGTAGCCAAAGAACCGATAGGAAAAGCTTGTTGAGCTGAGTGAGACGAAGTCGAGCGAAAGCTCCTCATACCAGACTTCAGGATTTTCTTTGTCACAGGTCTCCTCCTAAACTACTAATCCAATCAGAACCAAATTTGTCATGATTAAAGAGGTCAATCAGAGGAATGTTTATGGATATATTTTGAAAAAATTACTGCTACCACAGAGGAATGATCACCGTTAAAAAAATTCCAGATGGAATTACATGATAACCGCTCGAGACACTGTGACCAAAGTTTATACGCTCCGAAAATATGTCCAGAGTTGTGACTTTCAAAAAGAATTTTTAAAATCGGACTTGCCACGGAGGAATGATTTGTTGACACTGTTCAAAATTTTCAAAATCTGATTCACGATGTCTCACTCAGCTCAAGATTCGCCTTGCAGACCTAGTATTAAGCACTGGTTGTATACAAACTCTGTCTTTTCATCGTTTGTTTCTTACATTTTGGGGATCATATTTTAAGTCTGTGTTGTCTCATAACAGTGTGCAGCACAAAGCGCTGGCGAACGGTCAAAATAGATAGAGAAATATGCAACATCGAAATCAATTCTGCCCGATTCCTTCATATAATAGCGGGATGATATGCGTTATGTAATTGTACTATTTTAACCAAACTAATTTTAAATCAAATCAAATCATTTATTTGCATAACACAGGTTACAGAAAGGATTCAAAGATACATTTTCATTAAATGTATAGATCCGCTGTATTACAACCTCTTCGAGGTGTGCAAATATTTAGGTATTATTTATAAATATCTATAAGGTAATCTGTGGTATCATCTATTCATGCAACATTATAGGTCAGATTAAAGAGCATTCATAATATTTTAAATTGCAGAGTTAATGTCAGACATGTAATAAAGTCAAAAGTAATTAAGGAGAATATTATAATATAGTAAATGTCAACTAGATCTATTAAATAATAATCACAATTGTATATTATGTCACATGCATAAGTCAAAGAATTTAAAAATGTAAAGAAAAAAATAAATAAAAATAATTTGAGTTAATAAATTACACTTTGTCTTGGAGGAAGTCCTTTACGTCATAATAACACTTTGCGTTCAGTAGCTTTCTTAGTGCCTGTTTAAAAGTAGTTAAGTTTGCCTCTTTTATGTTTTTGGGTAGCTTATTGAATATTTTCGGAGCCATGGCGAAAACACTGTCATGCATTAGAGTAGTGTTTGACGGACACAAGCATAACCGACTTTTATCTCTTTGCATTCGTCCAGATGCATCAGAGGCCAAAACAAATAAATTAAGGTTAGTCCATTGAAATGTTACATTTTTTAGGCCTAACCTTGCGTTTTTTAGAGGACGCAATTTTATGTTTTTGATGTGTAGGGGGGGTCAGTGTAAAGCTAAAACCAAGTTTGTGGGGTCGCCACCGTTCCGAGTCCACCAAGCCACGACTGGACCTGATGGTAGACTCGGAAAGTATGAAAGCGACCTGTGTATTGTATTGGAGGAAGTGAAGATAAGTTAAATGTGCTTTTTGTCACTGCCTTGGCAAATTGTTTGTATCTTAGGCTGTCAAGAGAATTATCATCTTTATTACCACTGTATAAAGAGATAAAAAAAGTTTCTGAACATTTTCGCTTATAACTTTTTTATTTATAGTTCTACGACAAAAAGTTACTGTTGTAGAGAATTTAATTAGCAACAAAAAATGTTAATATTTTTTTTTATCAGATAAATAGTTTAAGAGATATATCGTAAAAACCATTTCAACCCCTATTTTCAAGATGGCGGCCGTTCGACAAGGGTGGCGACCCCACAAACTTGGTTTTAGCTTTACACTGACCCCCCTACACATCAAAAAAATAAAATTGCGTCCTCTAAAAAACGCAACCCCTAATGTAACTTTTCAATGGACTAGGCTTTAACATGTTTTTTAATCAAACAATATTTTTATAACGGTTATATAAGGTGTCACAAAATGAGGTCTCTGAATTTGGTGAGATGACTTGGTATCGACAAAATATGTATTTGAAACAAAAAAAAAATATCAGGTAAAATAAAAAAAATATATAGGTACTTATAAAAAAATAAAAATGAAAAAAATACACCACCAGCGAACAGCGTCACGTGACGCGACGAGCCCGTGACGCACGTGGTAGGCGTGCAGTCCTTCTCCTCGCAGTATTCTCCAAGCGGATGTGTGGGAAATACTCTTTTTTTTTTTAAAATTCGTGCGGAAATCCCTTCGGATTCGCGCCGACCAGCGGGGCGGTTATGTCGGGCTTGAACCGACTAAATCCGCACGCCGTCACGGGTCTGCAGACGCCGGGGCTAAATCGCGACCAGCGTCACGTGTGCTCGTCGCCTTTTATTATTATTTGTTACAAGTATCGTGTATACATTCTTGTGCGATCATTAAAAATCTTTTTCGTTATTTTAATATTACAAACAGACAAACACTTCAATTTCATTTATTTGTATAGATAACACTCAATTTTTTTCTTCATTAATTTATAAACCATTATAACAACAAAATTCATAGACAATGTAAAATTTTAATAGAACTTAGGCACTATTGATAAAGAAAATTAAACTTAATCAACCTTGGTCATTCCTTTATGACTGTTGGCCACATAGGCCGTTGCCGCGAGCTTAGGATGATAGTGATGATAGGATGGTCTATTTGGGAACTACTACAAGGGTTTGATAGTAAATAATTTATTACAACTAACCTTATATCATAGTTACAGTAACGAAACCATACTGTGATCTAGAAAAATGGCACAACGCCATCTATCGAAGTTTGTAGTGTACCACTACTAAGTTTTAGCTAGTATAGGAATCGCTACGAGTACGTATGCCGAACATTTGACAGCCAGTATAAAAGTGCCTATTCGCATAATCATAAAAGCGTTCAATCCTGTTTATGGTAGTTATTTATCTAGGCGCTGCGAGTATCGCGCCGAGGGTTTGTCGTGTTCTGGTGAGGTTTCATACTATTTCGGAGTATTAAATGTAATATAATAGAATATTAGTTATAATTTTAATGTATCTGATATTGTTCGTTCTGGAACCCAGTCCCCCAAATGGCTGGTATCTAAGTTCGCAAAAAGGCTAATAAAAAAAAGAACGTTTCTGACGGATGGCAAGGACGACAAGACGGAGAGACTGGTCGTCGGTGGAGCTCGCCAACATGATTTTCAGCGGATTAGCTGAAGAAGCATCCACTTTCATCATGGCGTGTGTTTGACGCGTCTGGCGTCGCCACCAACCCTACGCGTCGCATCTGCGTCGCGCATCGAGCGATGGGGCCATTTTGGATCCGTCGCATGCGGCGTGATTGTCCCATCGGCTGAGAGGTCGCAGGATGGCCGCGGACGCGATGGCCACGTTCGGATTCCCCATGGGGGATCGAACGATGCCGAGACCTCCAGCTTGGGCGCTTGAGCGTCCTTAACAGCGTCGAGTTGTTCGTCACTTCTTCACGGGACGACTGCGTGAGTCAATATTTTAGTTTAATATTGGATCCAATAGGACGATATGTGTGGGCCCCACTAATATTAGGAGTGCGTGACCGTTCCAACGAACTATCGCGTATATTAATCGCGCGGTAGTAAGTGCGACATGTACTTTAAGTGAACTTTTCTTGTTTAAATAAAATAAGCATGGTACAGTGATTCCATATGTTTGATTTCGTTCAATCCTCATAGACAATCCATGGGCTATGCTCCAAGAGGTCCTTGAACTAATAGTTCAATGCAGACTGCCGAGAGTACCTATTCGGCCAATTTCCGTATTAAATAGTAAGTATTTTGTAGCATAACCTTAATCATCTACAATACCAACTAATCCACCTTTTTTTATACGCTACAAGTTCAAGAAAATTAGATATAGATACACGGTTGCTTTTCCGCAGCCATGGTCGCGCACGGGGTTCAATTCTCAAGCGAAACGCGTCGGGTTAAATGTAAATAATAAATAGTATCAAATAAATCGCAATAGAATCCGTTAAAAATAGTTACATTTCAATGTGTGACACTCTCGTGAACTTCCAACAATACTAAAATTAAATATTCTATTTTATAAGGTTACGCGATGCAGATAAATTGCAAAGCGACATCTATTGACGACACAAAATTATACATGTAATTTGATGTATATAAAAATTTAACCGACATATATTATTATTTAGTTTGTTAATAGGCTTTTTATTTGTTTCATATTGAACAATGAGCAAGGTTTTTTTTAGATTAAGTATCATTTTCTTTTAACAATATTTTAATTTTTACCACGGTGATCGGGCTTTTTTTTAATTTTTTTTCTTAGGACACGTTAATTTGACTTCACCTCGCCTGATAGTAAGCTGAAGGTAAAGTCTCAGGAAAGAGGGTCACCATTACTTACACGTACCATGTTAACAATGGTGGCAATCAGCTTGACGGCCTCATCAGAAGAGGATTGTCGTCGCAACACCGCGTGACCACACCCACCGGTCCCACTAGTGCTGCGACCACAATCCCCCTGCCCAGCTATGCACTTGCTGACTCCTGAACGCAATCAAACCGAAATTGGATTACTATGGAGGGTTTTTCGCAATCGTGCACGGTGGTACCAACCCGGCTGAATTTTGTGGCAAATTTGTGTCATCAAATTTCTACCACCAGTACATACACCAGTACGTACAGTGTGGACACTGAGGAGTGTTTTGAAGCGAGATGGTTCATGTCCGATGTACCATTGAGGAATAATCACCGAAAAACAGTTTCACGAGCGCGCGGCCTTAGCTAAGCGCGCGACCGTAGTAATGTAATAATGTCTTATTTTCAAGTAAGAGTCCTGCTCGCTCAGCTCAATTTATTTCAGTCGCACCCTGCACTGAATTCCTAGTTATTTAATATGTGCTTGTACGAACTACGCGTACAGGGGACGAATTATATACGGTGTAAACCTCCATCTCCCTTACTTAGCTGAACTGTATTGCTTTTTTCTAAAGATTTATATCGGAAAAAGAGAACATCTAGGACGGGACTTGAACCCGCGACCAGTCCCTTACAGGGGGAATGCTCTGACCAACTGAGCCACCTAGACACGTCCCAGATATTCGAAATTCTCCGATATATCATTTATGTCTTAAGGCGACGCGTGACGTTGGAGCCATCTACCGTAATTCTTGCGAACTACGGAAACAATGAATAACTTTACAGTCATTTTTAAACATTGTTTTTTGATGGTTCCGCCTAATTAATTCAATTAAATTTTTAAGCATTTTGTATGCTTACTTTTTTCTAAAGATTTAGATCGGAAAAAGAGAACATCTAGGACGGGACTTGAACCCGCGACCAGTCCCTTACAGGGGGAATGCTCTGACCAACTGAGCCACCTAGACAGGTCCCAGATATTCGAAATTCTCCCATATATCATATACGTCTTAAGGCGACGTTGGAGCCATCTACCGTAATTCTTGCGAACTACGGAAACAATGAATAACTTTACAGTCATTCTCTTTTTCCGATCTAAATCTTTAGAAAAAAGTAAGCATACAAAATGCTTAAAAATTTAATTGAATGAACTGTATTGCTTTTGAATTTTATTGCTCTAATCGTGGTTAGGGCCCTGGGCACAGAGGGTGACAGGTGGAGCCGCTTATCACCCTAGCAGGAACAGGCCGGGGCTACGGCGCATTGCGCACCCCACCTTTTTCCGGGGGCAAGACGGGGACACCGTGGTTCCCAAACTCGAGGGGGCCCATCTCGAAACCGGAGATGGCCCTGGGCCAGCCGGCTTGCGAGGGAAATACCTTATAGGCCACCTTACACCCCGGCATTTGAAGACCCGGGACGCCGTGCGGTTTTAGACGGTTCAAGTCCGACATAACCAACCCCGCTATTAGCATCCGGATAGCTAGTATCCGAAGGGATTTCCGCACGGAAAAAAAGGCACAATGCTTTACTGGGTTATAAGTCCGTGCCGTGACAAATTCTACCCTTATCGCTCCATTAAGTAATAGACTTCCATCATTTTCATCATCAACTGTTTAATTCCTGAAGATACGCAGTGCACGTTCAATATTTGCCCTACATATAGGGCATTGACCATTCCCTTGGCCCATCCACAGATTAAGGGCACATTCGTAGCACGCACAATTATGTCCACATGGGACGAATACAGTATCCTTAAGATTCTCATAGCAAATGACGCAATTATCATCACCAGAAGTTGATTGAGAATGACTCGTTCTAGAAGTTGATTGAGAATGACTCGTTCCAGAAGTTGATAGAGAATGACTCGTTCCAGAAGTTGATTGAGGATGACTCGTTCCAAAAGTTGATTGAGAATGACTCGTTCCAGAAGTTGATTGAGAATGACTCGTTATTTGATTATAGTTTCTTGAATTGGGATGGCCAGCTGTTGACTGAGTACCCTGTAAAAAAATTGTTTAGTAAGGGAATAAATGGACTTCAATGGCAGAACTAGGGAGGGGGGGGGGGCGTACTTCTTATCCACTAGCTGTTCCCGTGACTTCGCCAGCGTGCACTTAGATGTGGGTTTTAATTTTTTTGCGCGGAATCCTGTTTATTTCCAAAATTAATGTAGTCTATGTTACGCCTGTAATATTAACTATCTACCAGTGAAAGTTAGGTCAAAATCGGCCTAGCATTCCCAGAGATTAACCGCATTCAAATAGACAGTCAATTTTTTGTTTTAAGTACTGAGTAAACATTCATATGCATTCATTGAAAAACTGTTATTTTAACATTACAAACAGATAATTTAATTATATATATATAATATATATATAAATAAAAATTAATCAAAAATGACTGCACCAAATTGGATAATTCTTTTTTTTGTGTGTTCGTTAATCGTTGCTGTCACGACAAGGTTTGTATGAAAGAAACATTTTGGAAAGTTCACGGATAAGGTGTATTGCACCGGGTCGAAGCCATAATAATAATAATTGCCCCCTCGACGGGGCTATCTTGTCGCCTCTTCCAAACTATGGGGGACGCGTGATGTAGTTGAATAAGATAATAATAAATATTTTACAACATTCTACACAGCGCTATCTAAACC
The DNA here is from genome assembly GCA_946251805.1 of Cybosia mesomella. Taxonomy (NCBI): domain Eukaryota; kingdom Metazoa; phylum Arthropoda; class Insecta; order Lepidoptera; family Erebidae; genus Cybosia; species Cybosia mesomella. The sequence goes on from OX276411.1 coordinate 17,008,698, forward strand.
CAAAGTAAGCATAGCTTGACTAGCTTGTGTTATAGGTTCTTGAAAGTGAATAAACATACTTAGATACATTTTTTTTTAACCCACGCCCCTGTTGTAGCAGTCGAACACACTACCGGTACGCCACAGAGGCCGTTATTACATAAACAGTGAGCCGAATTCTGTGAATTTGTTTATTGGGGTAACACACACATTGGGGACACAGGCTATTTATTATGTGGCTTTTTTTTACGTGTGGAATCCCCCACGGCTTCACCCCATCGGTGCCGACGATAGGGTGGGCGTGTCAGAATCGGACCGACTAAAACCACACGGTTCCCCCCTAGTTTCCATGCCGGGACCCCGGGTAAGCCCTCGAAAGGATAACCCCAGGGTGACCGGCGGACTTTGGCCGGCACCGCGGCCTCGCCTGGTGGGGTCGGGTTTTATCCCGCCTTGGTGAGTTGGCCGGCGTGTGTAGGACGGCGAGTTAGCCATCTGCCGTTCTCAGGCCCTGATCATGGAGGTCGGTAGTCCCGGGCGCATCTTAAACTCAGTTCCGCAGTCTCACTCAGCCGCAGACGGAACTGAGTTTAAAAAAAATAAACCGAAGCAAAACGAGAGTGGGTTGCTAGTAATAATATTATAAAGAGAGATGCCGAATTTTGTGAGTTTCTTTATATGTTTGGGGTGATCTTCAGAACCACTGCACTAATTGTAATAAAAAAAATAAAAAAATGATCTCTCCAAATTCTAAGAATGTGACACCGCTAAGTATTTTTGTGTTGCCATATAAGTTTCCTCATTGACCTACATTGCAGTGTTTGTGGGGTAATTTATTAAATTATTTTAAAATACGATGGCCTCTGTGGCATAGCGGTAGCGCATTCAACTGCTACGACAGGTGCTGCTACGGCGCAGGTTCGATTCCCGCTCAGTGCAAATATTTGTATGCATGAATATGTCTATTTGCATTGGTCTGGATATCTCTATATATATTATGTATGTATTTACAAAAAAGTATATAAGTATGTTTATCCGCATTCGAGGTCCCATAACACAAGCTAGTTAAACTATGCTTACTTTGGGTCTAGAAAGCGTTGTGTAGAATGTCGTAGAATATGTATGCATGTATAACCCTATACTTTATTATAGTTAATATTTTAAAATACATATCAACTTACTTGAGATATGGTTAGTGATCCTGTCTGAACATGTGATACGACATCGTTAAGAAGTCTTAAGAATGGTATTACAGACTCTGCAGACAGGGTTATTGCGTCTGTGGATAGTATAAGTGAAGCATGGCTTGCGGACATAGACATAACTATTGAACTTGTGGGCTGTAGTGTAGACGGAACTGTTGAACTTATGTCCTGTGACGCTGGTGGGGTTTCTTGACTTGCAGGTTGTGTAGTCGGGGCTACTGCGCTTCTGGACCGTGAAACAGACGGAGCTACTTGACATGAAGGCTGTAGTGCAGACGGAACTATTGAGCTTGTTGGCTGTAGTGTAGAAGGAGTGTCTTGCCTTGTGGGCTGTGAAGCAAGCGGAGCTACTTGGTTTGTAGGTTGTAGTGCAGATGGGACAATTGAGTTTGTTGGCTGTAGTGCAGGCGAAATTGTTGAACTTATGGGCTGTGAGCCACATGGGGTTTCTTCACTTGCGATTTGTGAAGCAAATGAGGCTACCTGATTTGTGGGCTGTAAGGTAGATGGGGCTATTTGACTTTTAGGCTGTAGTACGGACGGGATTATTGAGCTTGTGGACTGTAGTACAGACGGGACTAATGCACTTGTAGGCTGAGGTGCAGAAGAGGTTACTTGGCTTGCGGGCTGCGAGGCAGGCGGGGCAACTTGACTTGTAGGATGTGATACAGACTGGATCACTTGTCTTGTGGTCTGTGGTTTTGAGTAAATGGACTTGCTATTATCTTTTAATTGGGAATAATAATGTTGCATACAAACGCTTGATACATTAGTAGCTTTTATTGTGCATCCGTTAGTTAAAATATCAATCCTTGCCCACATTGGAACAGTAGTGTCAACTCCAGAAGATAATTTACACTCTTCAAAGCCATCTTCACCAAAATAAATATCTCCAATGGAGTTTACATAGAAGTACAAAAAAACATAATTTTGATTTATTTCCACTCTTTTAGATTTATTCAAGACTCCTTCTTTCGTCCAAAATGATGAATCTTCGGGATCAATGCTGGTGAAACCTAGGCGTACTTCTGACGTGCATTTCATGCCACCGAAAATACTAATGCAAACCTGTAATAAGAAACACATCATTTTTAACCACCTTTAAAAAGCTTGTCTTGCATGTCTGTTCCCGAAAACCGAACGGATTAAAGATTCATTAAATTTATGGATCGATTTGGCATATTGTTTTGCCATGAAATACGTAATAAAAATTGCTTGCATAGGGAGGCAATTAAAAAAAACGGTCAAGTGCGAGTCGAACTCGTGCACCGAGGGTTACGTACCACTTTTTTATTTTTTGGCATTTTTCCTTTATTTATGCTGTAAGACCTTGCTTTTTGCCAAATTACGTGATTCTAGGTCAACTTTCACCATAAGCATGTGTTCACTGGGATGGTTTCAATAAACCTAACAATATACTGTCTCCTGACAAATAGCTATTAGGGGTATCCGAAGGGATCTCCGTACAAAAAAAAAAGGTAATCTGTCCTGACGCCCCTGGTGTTGCACACGTCCATAGGCCACAGTAACCGCTTCCCATCAGGTGGGCCGTGTGCTGATCTGCCAGCTAAGTGGGATAATATAAATATATCTGGAGGCGCAGACAAGGTCACATTTAATTGGCTATAACGCCAGGCGAAAGGTTCAAAATGTATGGGAGTGACATTATTTGTCAAATAATGTCACTACCATACATTACTTTTCAGGGCCTGTAGACAAAGTGACACTCTATTAGTGGAATCACTTCGAAGTGAATTTGCAAAAGGCCGAAATGTATGGGAATGACATTATTTGATATGAGTGACTTGAGACAGAAAAAGAAAATTTAACATCGGTCTAGCAACGGTGGAATAATCACCGAAAAACAATTCAATGGAATTCAATTGAAATAAAATTGCGCGTGAATTGTAGGTAATCATGTAGTGCACTCTCAGATCAACATTGCAACAACAGAATGCGTTGCGCCCCTAGTAGTGACATTATTTGTCACACGTGACATGTCGACAAATAATGTCATTCCCATACATTTTCACTATTGTTATAACCAATAAGAATGTGAATTTGTCTAGGCCCCTGTTACCAATTCCATTGAATAAAAGTCCCAGTCAAGTATTGTCATATCTTACCTTCTGATTCACTTCAATAGGACTTGCACTCAATACAAATCCATCCCTCAGGTCTGTCCAAATTCCATTTAGCGATCTTGAGGTGTTGGAAGGGCATGATTTAATTAAGAATCCCTTAATCGCATGAAAGGTCAAAGGTCGGAGGTTTATTATAGCACCGCGGAGAAGCTGTAAGAAAATAATTATATATTTGTAATCAACATTCAAACCTAATTTAGCTACCTACCTACTTACTTTTCAATAAAAGTGAGATTGCAGTTGCGGATACAACATCAGCAAAGTGGTCAACTGTAAGTCGGAGAGTCTCACTGTACAACATCATCTCTTCTTCATGGACGACTGTGTGAAGCCCAAAGACAAACGTCTCAAGCATTGCCAGCACCGAATCAAGTGGTGGCTGTTCTTTAAAGCCACGGCCCAAAGATTCGCCTCAGCTATCAGCGACAAATGCGCCGACGCTGTAGGTTTAGGACTGCTGAGACAAGATTCAGACCGCTATTCTTGGAGCGGAGAAGGCAGTGCTTGACAGTGTCAATTATCTCACTACCAGGGATGCCCAAGACCGTGGGAAATGAAGGAAAATACGCCGGTAAGCGGACATGAGGTGTACATTCTTGGGAAAACTGGGAACAATTAGTCAACGATGCAGATATGTTTTCTTACCTGGGGACTAACTCGTGGCTCAACAAATTGTACTACACTACCAACACAGGGCAGATGTACAAACAACCAGAGCTTACGAATGTCTACTCCCGAGAAATAGTCAGATAACGGCTCGTTGTAGCATCCGTAATGAACCTCTCCTGGAGAATATATGCAGATATGTAAGACTTCGTTATTTTTCAATTTTTTCTGAGCAAGGTATGGCTGCCAAGCGTGTCTTCGTTCATCATCGATTAAAGTAATTGGGTTCTCGTTAGTGAAACCAAACGTCAAAGCCCTCAATGCCAGGCCATCAGGCACTGTGACCGATAAGCACACCTGAAATGAAAATCATGAATAACTAGGGGCGCAATGCATTCTTCTGTTGCAATGTTTAGTTGAGAGTGCACTACATGATTACCTACAATTAACGCGCAATTTTTTTTCCATTGAATACCATTGAATTGTTGTTTCGGAGATTATTCCTCCGTTGCTAGACCGAGTTTCAATTTTCTTTTTCTGTCTTAAGCCAATAGTTAAGTTGCACATTTTGGCGCCAAAATTGTGGTCTCAACATTGATCATTTTGGAGAAATCAGATTTTGAAATTTTTGAAAGGTGATTATTCCTCCATGGTATGTTTGATTTTCAATTTTATTATTTCTAAACCTTCCGGGTATCAAGTTGTATTTACATGCCAAGTTTAGTCAAAATTGGTCGATTAGTTTAGGAGGAGTAGGGTTACAATCGAAATACACCGAGTGGAGTATAGAGAGCTTTTCGCTCGACTTCGCCTCACTCTCAGCTCAAAAAATTACTTTCAAATAGACACATCTCAGAGGAAACCTTGAGTTTATATGGCTCCACCAAAACCCTCGCCAACCACGCCAACCTCGCATGCGAGCTGGTACATCTGCTGATTGACGTATAACGCTGACTTTCCTTTCGGGGTTGGGAGATCAGACGGCAGTCGCTTCCATAAAAGCGCATAAGCCAAATCTAAAGGAGAAAGTAGAAAGTAGACCCGAGCCCCGAGGAAAAGCCTACTGATTTGTATGCAACCAGATTTCAAAAGGCCTTTAGCGATACTACATGTATCCAGCGCCATCTAGCGATAGTAAGCTGAACTACAACAATACTATCCTGCATCGCACAATGAAGGTACTGACGCTGATTACCATATATACAGCATCTCAACGTTGACCGTTGGATCGCGATCCACCAGGTGTGATCACCTTGTCTGGTTGGAGGATCCTCCTTTTGAGTCAGAGGAATGTCACACCCAGTTAATCCAAAGACCGAATTCTTGTATTCATACAAGCCTACCGATTGCGGGTACTTCTGGCTTGCCCATTACAAACATCACCAATTTGACCAGTTTGTGTTCGTAAAGGTAGATTCCGACCAAATTGTTCAATTACGTATTCGTAAAGGTAGATTCCGACCAATTCCGACCAAATTGTTCAATTACATACTACTTATGATACTTCATACTGTTATCATTTATCTCATTTGTCTCATTCGCCTTAATCGTCTCATTCATCTCATTCGTCTCGTTCGTCTCGGCCGTCTCATTTGTCTCATCTCATTTATCTCATCTATCATGTGCGTTTCTACTATTTTCAACATTTTGCAATCATAACTGGTTACCTACCTTCTCATTGCGCACGAGTGGCTTGGCAGTAAATGCGATTTCAACTCCATGACCGCCTTTCATCATTTCAGCTGTAAACCCATCACAAGATATCTGGATATTACTGCCACAAACAGTATGGAAGCGTGTACGGGACATATTGTTTTTTATGCAGATGTTGATTGAAGCCCTGAAAAACCAAGAAATAGGAAAGAAACATAAGTGCAATAAAATTTTTAAGCAATTAGTAACCATACTTTTCCTAAAGATTTAGATCCGAAAAAGAGAACATCTAGGACGGGACTTGAACCCGCGACCAGTCGCTTACTCTTTTCCGATCTAATTCTATAGGAAAAGTAAGCATACTAATAACTTAAAAATTTAATTGAAATGTGGCGGAGTAATCAAAAAACAATGTTAAAAATGATTGTAAAGTCATTCATTGTTTCCGTAGTTCGCAAAAATTACGGTAGATGGCTCGGAGAATTTCGAATATCTGTGACGTGTCTAAGTGCCTCAGTTGGTCAGAGCATTCCCCCTGTAAGGGACTGGTCGCGGGTTCAAGTCGCGTCCTAGATGTTTTCTTTTTCCGACCTACATCTATAAGAAACATAAGGTTAATACTTATATTATATTCAAACAGCTAAGCAACAATAAAATCTGACGGGAGACTTTCCAAATTCATACAGGAGTGCTACATGAAGATCCACTTTCAGCAAAAGTTTTTTCATCAGTTCTAGAAGAAATCCTCAAGCAGTTGGAATCGGAGAACATGGGAATTAACATCAATGGAACACGTTTAAATCACTTAAGATTCGCAGACGATATAAAAATCTTAACTTATAACCCAGAAAACCTCCAAACTATGCTCCAAGATCCTACACACGAAAGCAAAAAGGCTGGCCTGACAATAAACAAAAGAATGACCAAAATAATAACAAACAAACTCCAAAAAATAACATCACTGTAGATGAAGAGGACATAGAATAATATGTTAGTTCCTACATATACTTGAGTCAATTTATCGCATTAAATGGATTCAGAGATAGAAAGATGGATAGCCAGTGCATGGAAGAGATATTGGTCACTCAAAGAAGTTTGCAGGCCTATCGGTTTTTCACCGAATGCATTTCGGAGAGTGTGCGCAGGAATTGCACAACTTGATACCTCCAAGCCCTTTCCACGAACGAACGACCAGACGCACAGCGACGCGCCATCGCTACATGGTAGATATTCCACTCATACGCACGAAACGTTTCGGCGACACATCTATTATGCGTACAGCTAAGGAGTGAAATTGCCTGCCTGAGTCTGTGTTTCCGGAAAGCTATAACCTTGGAATCTTCAAGTCTCGAGTGAATAGGTTCCTTCTAGGCAAACGTGATCCATCTTAGACCACATCGTCACTTACGATCAGGTGAGATAGAGGTCAAACGTGAGCCTATCATCCATAAAAAAAAAAGTTTACATTAAGACGAAAAGGAAAATAATTATAATAATTTGTTTCCAAGCAAATACTTATTTTCTAAGATAGAATTTATATAGATAATATACAGCTTATTACTACATTCAATGAATGTACTACACATGTTTATCACCCATCGCGTAGGTTTTAGCCTTAATAAATAAAGATAGATAAAAGCGGCGATAGCCCAGTGGCATACGTAACGAACTGCTGAGACGAGGTCTCGAGTTCGATCCCCAGGGATTTCCGCACGTAAAAAAAAAATAAAAAAAAATAACAATGACATTCTAGACAGCGCTATCTAGGCCCAAAGTAAGCATAGTTTAACTAGCTTATGTTATGGGTTCCAGAATGCGGATAAACATACTTATATACTTTTTTATAATACACTTCAGTCAAAAAAGCGGCCAAGTGCGAGTCGGACTCGCCCATGAAGCGTTCCGTAGCAGAAAGTAACATAATAATTGTATTTTTTTTAAATTTTATATTTGAGTTGATTGAATGAAAGTTAAATTGCGTTTTACGATTTATGAGGTATTAAAAAAACCACTTACTAGTTCTCGTTCAAACCAATTTTCGGTGGAAGTTTACATGGTAGTGTACATCATATATTTTTTTAGGGATTTTCTTTAGAAAAGACCTATTGCTATGGAGTTGTCGTCGACGTCGTCGTTGCCAATTTTCTGTCACGGTTTTGGGTATGAAGGAGATGAGCTATCGAGTTGCTGTTCGGTAATAGATTCGTGCTGGGATGAACCATTGCAAGATAAAGAAAAAATCGCAAAAAATAGCAAAAAAAAAACGCAAAATCGAAAATCCCTTGTATTCGGCTGAGCTCGTCTCAGGAATTCAACTTGTTTAGGTTTATCATACTCTTAGTTTAGAAGTTACAGGGGGGGAGGGAGGGCACACATTTTACCACTTTGGAAGTGTCTCTCGCGCAAACTATTAAGTTTAGAGAAAAATATTTTTAGAAACATCAATATCATTTTTGAAGACCTGTCCATAGATACCCTACACGTATGGGTATAATAAACAAAAAATTTGAGTTTCAGTCCTAAGTATGGGGAGAGCCCCTAATATTTATTGTTTTTTTTCTATTTTTGTGGGAAAATCTTAATGCGGTTCACTGAATACATCTACTTACCAAGTTTCAACAGCATAGTTCTTATAGATTCGGAAAAAAATGGCTGCGACATACGGACGGACAGACAGGCAGACATGACGAGTCTATAAGGGTTCCGTTTTTTGCCATTTGGCAACGGAACCCTAAAAATGCTTGTTTGTGAGCTCGTGAATGAGGCCCAGCCCTGGAAGAGCGACGCCTAGGGCGGAGGTTGGATATCGTTTTTTGGTCATATCTCCGGTTCTACTTGACCAATTGTAATCACACATACGGGTAGTCTGTCCAAGCCCATTCTAATTTTAAAAAAACCGCAATAAAATCCGTTCAGTAGTTTTTGCGTTCATTGCGAACAAACAGACAAGAATTCCATAAAAAAAATTGCGTTCAGAATTGTTCATTTAACTTTTTTTTTTTAATAACTCCAATTAACAGACACAACTAATTTACCATTTTATATAGAAGCACAAGTAAATAAATAAACTATGATTACGGATAACTCACCTCCCCGGGGGGTCATAACAAAGCCATAGATAGCCCAGGGTCTTCCGGGGGCGAGGGAATTACCTCATGGGTCAACTTAAACCCGGCATTATGAGACCCGAAATGGCCGGTTTTTGGCGATTCAAGTCCGACATATCCACCATCGCTGGCCAGCGGGAGGTATCCTTGCACGACAGAAAAATCGGTATAACTCACCTCACTTAAGTATGTTTTTCACTCATAATGCTCAAAAAACGTATACTAGCACACGTCTTGTCGCTCAACCACTGTTTAAAATATTCTAACTAGTTACAATTTTATTAAAGATTTAGAATTTGATTATTAACTACGAAATAGTGCACACAAAACAGGTACAAACACTAAAATCACTTGTAGAGTTTGGAGCAGTTTAAACGACCATGCATGAATGCGTGCAAGTATTCAACTACAATACCCATATTATCTCGACGAAAATTATCGCTATCTTATCATTTATCATTCATTTCCTACACAGGTATCGATTAACTAGGAATTCAGGGCAGGGTTCGACTGAAATATATTGAGCTAGCGAGCAGGACTCTTACTTGAAAAAATTTCGAGGTCCTGCTCTTTGACCAAAAGTCATTTGGCAAAATTACACTTGACAAACAACGTTTGGTAAAACAATGGTTCGCCGACTGATTATTTTACTACTTATCATTTTACAAATGACTCACTTTTCCAAATGATCAACGCATAGATATACATTTAATAAATAATTATTTTACACAATGGACATTTAGCAACTGAGTTATCTGATAAAACTACTATTGGTCTAAAAACGTTTGATATAATGTATTAAGTGACAAGTGTTTCGTTTATTATTAAATCTAATCATGATATGGTATGGATCAAATTAAACACATTATTTGGAAAATAATTACTTATTTATTAAGATATTAAATACACTAGTGTAATCAATGTTTATGTGAAATAAGTATTCACATCATTATCATCACACATCATTAGGTCTAACGTTTAATATATATAAAAAACGTCATTATGGTTAACACCCCGACTCAGACTACCCCGACTCGGATAGGTTAGGTTAGAAGGCTAAAAAAAACCACGGCAAAAAATAACCACGAAGGCTAAGGCGGGAGTTCGCCTTAGCCTTCGTGGTTATTTTTTTTTAAACCACCCAGATATATATATATATAAATATATATATAAACTATCCAACAGACAACGGTTTGTTTGAAAAAGAAGTACTTTTATGAAATAACATTTTGTTAAATGATATTTGGATAAATGCTCAATTTGCGAAACATTATTTGGTTAAATGAAGAAAGGGCATTGACATTTTAATATTTGCTAAGTGAGTTTTTGTAAGATGATACTTTTGTCAAATTTCTCATTTGCCAAATGAACATTTGGTGAAACGTTGTTTGTCGAATGACCATTTGTCAATTATTTTTTGGTCAAACATTAGTAATCCAAAATATTCATCAGGCATCTTACTATGGTCGCGCGCATAGCTAAGGCCGCGCCCTCGTGAAACTGTTTTTCGATGATTATTCCTCAATGTTACATTGTATTTGAATAGTTGACCCCTCTAAACACTCAGCGGTGTCTACACTATCACCATGGCAAATTTGGTCAAGATCGGTATTATGGTTCCGGAGGAGTACAGTCTCGACCAAACGGCTTAGCCACGTATAAGAGCTTCGCTTCGATCAGCTAAATGACTTTTTGTACTTAGATAATAAATAAAAATAATAACAGTTGTGATCTCAGCGAATGGCTTGATCCTAAGGAGCCTCTCAGTCCATCTTGAGAGGCTTGGGATCAGTGGGAAGTCGGTGGCGGCCAAGATGCTGAAAGCGGTCTTGCTAGATGTTCGGGATACGATCGGAAGTGGGGTTAGAATCAAGAGAGTTTGTTGGGAAATACAAAATTGTTTAATGTTCTGATCTACACTAGATATTACACTGTATAATTGTTAAGTTAAATTAAATGTAAATGTTAAAAGAGATGTTAATGTTAGAATGTCACTGTTTAAATGTTATTTATGGAAATGTTAGAGGAATGCGCCCGGTCGCGACGGTCACCGAAAGTACACTACTTAATTTTACTAAAATGTATAATTAAGTCGCGTCGCCAGCGGGCTCACATCACGTGTTCGGTGTCAGCATTAACCGAACATCTTGCACACGGCTGAGATGAACGATATGGGAATATGATTCATCAATTTTTTTGTTAAAAACTACGAAAATGGAAAATGGATACAAGATGATATACAATTTTTTACTAATCTAAATGTTAGTAGGTAATCCTGTCCGATAATAGATAATGCCCGAATAGTAAGGCGGTTCCTTTGCCAATAGCCCTAATGCCCCGGCCGACTGTTGCCCACCTTGCCGGGGTTATCTTGCATCCTCTCTCAAACTGGGAGGTGTGAAGTACTTTAATGAGAATAATAATCAATACTGTAGGGCTCGGCGTTAAGTACTACTAGTCAGGTCAGTCTTAGGATGGGTGACCGCTACATTGGAACCCCTCCGTGCCTCGGAGAGCACGCTAACTCCGATTGTTACACGAACGTCAATGGCAGTCGTTATGGGTAATTTTAGCCACAGTCTACAGAAGTCAAAGAATAAATAAATAAATATTCTACGACATTCTATACAGCGCTATCTAGACTCAAACTAAGCAGAGCTGGTCATATGGGTTCTAGAAAGCGGATAAACATACTTAGATAGATGATTATAAATGTTTATATAATCAAATATTTATATAATCAAAGCTTAGATACAATTTTTTTGTAAAGAAATACATATTACACAAAGAATCACCCAGACCAATGCAAATATACATATCTGCAATGAGCGGGAATCGAACCCGCGACCTCTGACTTAGCAGTCGAATGCTCTACCGCTACGCCACAGAGGTTGTCAGAATTTTAGTCAGAAATTTTAAAAGGTTTAGCTACTTTAGGTACAAAAAGAAAAAATACCTATTTAATTATTTTTTAATTTACGTTACCGTTTGGGTTTGCTAAATAGTTCTAGATTTTACTTTACACTAAGGCTTTTTGTAGATTATCGTTTTTTTATAACATCTTGGTGGCAGACAAGCTCACGGCCCACCTGATGGGAAGCGGTTACCGTGGCCTATAGACGTGTGCAACATCAGGGTGTCACACTCGTACTGCCGACCCTGTAGAAACCTTGTAATGCCCTTCTTGAAGAACACCATATTGTCTTAATTCCCAATGCTTTATTAACAATCTTTAATATTCCATCCTCAGTCCTTAATCTGATTTCTACTTAATCTCATTTATATTATTTAATTAACAACTTACATAACAACCAATTTGATATTACGTCCATGGCCACGATTTACCCATACATCCATACCAATAATGTTTACATATCAACACAAGCAAAACTTACAACGTAACTTTATCTTTGTAAAATAAGGTTGAGTTTTCCTTGTCCAAATAAATTGTTTTGCAAATATTATGATAATAGCCGATAGAAATAATCCAGTCACGTTGGTTGAACGTTACGAAGAACACATTTTATAGTGAGTCGTGAGTAATATTGATATTAATTTATTTTTATCACGAGTATATAGGGAACTTATATAGTATCCCTCCGGCCAGGTAAGATGACGATCTGCGAAAGACTGCGGGCAGATGCTGGATTCGGCAAGCTGAAGACAGGGCGCTATGGCGCTCATTAGGGGAGCCCTATGTCCAGCAGTGGACTAGCATAGGTTGATGATGATGATGATGACGTTTTCTTAATTCTTAATTTTTTATTGTACACAAAAAAAATGTATTACAATTAAAATAAATTATATACAAAGGCGAGCTTAACTCTAAAAGAGTTCTCTGCCAGCAACCCTTTGAGCAGTAGAGGTAGAAAAAAGAAAATAACAGAGGGAAGCAAAGTGTACAAATAAAAAGTAAGCATAAACGAATGATGGTAAAAATAAATCAATAGACATACATAATTTATACATGAAAAAGTAAATATAATATACTATATGTAAAACAAAATAATATACCTCCATCATCATCCGGCATAGGCCTTCGACAAGGATCACCACAACGATCGATCCTGCGCTGCCCGCATCCAGCGGCTTCCCGCGACCTTGACTAGATCGTCGGTCCACGATATGTAGGGGGCCTGCCCACGGAACGTCGTCCGGTACGCGGTCGCCATTCGAGAACCTTTCCGCCCCAGCGGTCATCGGTTCTCCGCGCTATGTGTCCCGCCCACTGCCACTTCAACGATGCAATCCTTCGAGCGATGTCGGTTGTTTTAGTTCTCCTGCGGATCTCATCATTTCTGATTCGATCGCGCAGGGAAATACCGAGCGTCGCTCTCTCCATTGCGTCCATGCATGTATATTTTATACATAGTCATACATATATATAAATACGTTATATACATACATATATACTTTAACATTGTGAGAGGAAATGTTCTTTAGTTCTTCTTTTGAAGATGTCCAGACTGCCACTGTCTCGAATATGGTGCGGCAGTGAGTTCCATAGTCGAACAGCCTGTACAGTAAATGACCACAAATGAGAAATAAATTTGCTCTCGGGCTTGTGAGTCAGAAGGCAGTCAATCTCTCAAAATTCAAGATAAGCCTAATCAAGACAAAAAGTAGCCTAGCAGAGAAAGATTAGCTGCCACTTTACAATAAATGAAATTTAAATGTATAGGAGAACTTCGAATATCTAAGACGTGTCCAGATAGCTGAGTAAATCAGAATTTTCGCCCTAGAAAGGGACTCTCGCGGGTTTAGTTCTGGTTTAAAATTTTTGAATTCTTGATAGTGTCAGAAGTTTACGCGAATGTCACACATTTAAATAAAACTAATTTTACCGGATTCTATCGCGATATATTTGCATACATACATACAAATACTCACGACTTTTTCCCTCCGGGGTAGGCAGAGACAACATTGAACAACTTGATACCTTCAAGCAATTTCCACCAACGAACGACCAGACGCACAGCGACGTGCCACCGCTTCATGGTGGATATTCCACTCATACGCACGAAACGTTTCGGCGACACATTTATTATGCGTACAGCTAAGGAGTGGAATTGCCTGCCTGAGTCTGTGTTTCCGGAAAGCTATAACCTCGGAATCTTCAAGTCTCGAGTGAATAGGTTCCTTCCAGGCAAACGTGATCCATCGTAGACCACATCGTCACTTACGATCAGGTGAGATAGAGGTCAAACGTGAGCCTATCCATAAAAATAAAAAAAGCTGCTTCTGTCCTTACATACTTCACGAGCTTCCTTCACTATAATTTTACCTTTCATGCAAGCCCGCCGGTTTCGAGTGCTTTTGACCTGCCCATTTTTCAATATCGCAATAATTTGATCGGTGTATGTCCTGCGAGGTCGACCCCGGCTTGCCTGCCCACTTACATCTTTAGCCTTATAATACTTGGTGTGTCATTCGCTCAGTACTCATTCGTTCCAAGTGCCCAAACCACCTTAGCATACCCTATTCAATTCTTGTAACAACATTTATTTATTATTTACATTGAACCCGACGTTTCGGTTGCTTTTCAGTAGCCATGGTCACGGAGGAGTCTCCCCGTGACCATGACCGCTAAAACCCCGAGACCATGACTGCTGAAAACCAACCGAAACGTCGTCGGGTTTAATGTAAATAATAAAATAACATCAAATCGCGATAGAATCCGTTAAAAATAGTTTAATTTCAATTGAATTATTTCTGTTTAAGATGCCATGGGTGAGACCAGACAGTGTTCCAGTTGGGCAGGTATGGAGCCGGTTTGTGAGACAAGCCAGGGATGGAGAACCAGCTAAAAAGTGAGTATTGATATACACCTCGTTTTTTTTTTACTTGCGGAAATCCCTTCGGATACCCCCCGCCGGCCAGCGGGGGTGGTTATGTCGTGTATCGACTCAAACCGCACGGTGTCCTCCCCAAGTGTCCGTTGCCGGGCACCCCGGGTAAGCCTTCGAAAGGATAACCCCAGGTGTCGAACCGTATCTAGCTTACAATCAAATATTAGTCATATGACTAAAAGCAGTTCTTTTTTAACTCCCGACGTGAAAACATCGGGATGTTATACGTTTAACGTGTCCGTGTATGTGTCTGTCTGTGGTATCGTAGCTCCTGAACGGATGAACCGATTTTGATTTTATTTTTTGTTTGAAAGGTGAATAAGTAGGAAGTGTTCTTAGCTATGTTGGAGGTTTTTTAAATTGATGACCTTTACCAGTTGACAACGATGGGGAGGAATTCTTTGACGCCTAATTTTTTTACTTGTACAAAGTATTTTAAAAAATCTTTTTTAGGATGTAAATATTTCAGTTTATATAATTTTGTTTTTATTGTATAGTTAGTTAATATTTTTATTTCTTTCTATAAGATTCTAATTTTTATTTAGTTTTCAAGTGAGGGACATGAATGCGGAGTGGACGAAGCAGTGCTTAGACATGATGCAGGAGACATTCTTGAGAGACGAGCCTCTTTGTATTGCCTTGGGTAAGTTATGCGATTTTTGAAGATATATTATAAAAAGCGGCGATAGCCCAGTGGCGTACGTAATGGACTGCTGAGACGAGGTCTAGAGTTCGATCCCCAGTCACGCCGGGCACACACGCCTCTGACTTTTCGTAGTTATGTGTGCATTAATAATAAATATTAATTATCGCTCGCTTAATAGTGTGCCCGGTAGATGACAATAGGCTCGCCCCCTTATTACATAACTGGCGAATCGTGGGTGTGTAATACACTTCTGCCTACCCCTTCGGGGATATAGGCGTGAAGTTATGTTTATGTGAAGATATATTATGCTATAGGGCGCGAAAGGGACGGCGGAGAGGGAGCGGGAGAGAACCCTGCCCCCCGAGTTTCGCAGGCTGCGGCGAGGACACCGCAGACTCATCTACGCCCGGGACTACCGACCTCCATGATCGGGGCCTGAGGACGGCAGTTGGCCGACTCGCCGTCCTTACAGAAGCAGGCCGTGGCGGAGGCGTGTCGTGTGTGCCCTACACACGCCTGCCAACTCACCGAAGCGGGATAAAACCCGACCCCACCAGGCGAGGCCGCTGTGGCGGCCAAAGTCCGCCGGCAACCCTGGGGTTATCCTTTCGAGGGCTTACCCGGGGTGCCCGGCAACGGACATTTGGGGAGGACACTGTGCGGTTTTAATCGAGACACGACATAACCACCCCCGCTGGCCAGCGGGGGGGGTATCCGAAGGGATTTCCGCACGTAAAAAATAAAAAAAATAGGTTTAAGTTGGAAAAAGTAAACATCCAGGAACTTGAACCCGCGACCAGTCCCTGACAGGGTGAATACTCTGTCCAACTGAGCTACCTGGACACGTATTAGATATTCGAAGGCTTCCCATACATTATCCCTGCGTAACATTGCTACATTTTATCACGATATTCCCACGGGATCAGGACTTACGCTGGTGAAACCGCATGGCAATGCTAGTAAATTAAATGCCGTGTTTCTGATTGGTACACTAATATCTTATGACGATCTACCTTACAGGTATAAACTCAGATCCAGTATCATTGGCTACCATCAGAGCGAACTGGGAAGGCTTCGTGCTACAAAACATGAGCCTTGCTTGTTTCACCGAGGTTCACGGAGAACCTCATGAGCTGGTGGGGTTCAACATTGTCATAGTTAAGACCATGGAGGATGAGGAAGAGGATTTTGATATGGTTATTATCTATTTTTGCGCTATCCCACCAATCTTGAGCGTCGGTAGCTTAGTGGTTAAGAAGTTGGCTTAACGATCGAGAGGTCCTGGGTACGAAGCCCGGCCATTACACTACCGGACGTGAACCCACTCCTTATACGAGCTGTTTAGCTTAGTTGGAGGGGTTAATAATACTAGTAATTTCGGTTATTCAATAAAAAAAACTTGAGCTTGGAAGATTCTAGGACATATATAACACATCGTCATCTAGACCCAAATTAAGCAAAGATAATGGGTTTTAGAAAGCGGATAAACATACTTAGATACTTTTTTTGTAAAAAAAACATATTAAAGGTAGAAACACCCAGACCAATGCAAATATGCATATTTACAATAAGCGGGAATCGACCTCGTGACCTCTGAGCAGCAGCCTCTAGCAGTCGAACGCTCTACCTTACTTTTTTTCATCCCAGAATTACTTATTTTAAAGGATATTAGTAACTGATACTAGTATCCCCCCTCACCCCTTCAGCTAAGCTGAATAGCTCGTATAAGGAGTCGGTTCTACTCGGTAGTGTAATGGTCAGGGTTCGAACCCGGGACCTCTTGATTACGGCCGACTCCCTAACCACTACCATTACTTACAATTTTCCAGATCAAAGGTGAATCCTGGAGGAAGCTGCTTCGAACCCTGGTCGTGACAGAGGAGTTGGTGGACGTATTTGAATAAGCTCCGTAGCCTCGTTCTGACGCATCAGTAAACATATGAAACGCGAGCTGCACATACAAATCGCAAACGACACGGCGAGGAACCCGAACATCATTGATGGCTGGTAAGGTTATGATTAAGCTAGCCCACGTTGATGCTACCTCTACAGGTAACTGATCATCCCACTTCAATCCTTCAAGCCATAGCCTTTGAAGAAACATCTTCATACGAATTATATATGGTGATAAGATTCCGAGTGGATCAAAAATACGAGCGATTAAAATTAGCATGTTCCGCTTAGCATTCTCCATTTTATGGGGAATACTGATGGGGAATCTTAAATCGTCCGCATGTATCTCCCAACTGAGACCTAGGGTTTTGTTCAGCGCATCACCTTCCTTGCAAAAAATGAAGGGAGACTGGTCAGCTGGTTCCGAGAGTAATGATGGCTCATTCGACTTCCACTTTCTCAAGGGCATGCACGCACTGCAAGGGCAGTGGTTACTTTGTGCCGTATCTCAAGAGCCTCATCAAACTGGTCCGAACCTGTTAGAAGGTCATCAACGTAAAAGTCTTGCATGATGACTTCGGCAATGTTTGGGTCATCACACTCAAGACCCACCTGCCGGAGACACCTTGTCGCGAGATATGGGGCACTTGCCGTGGCATATGTGACCCTATTTAGTTTATATAACTTTAATGGACTTGACAGATTGTCGCGCCAGATGACTTGTTGCAAATGCCTGTCAGATGGATGCACAGCCACTTGCCTGTACATTTTTTCCACATCTGCAGAGAGTACGTATTTAGGCATTCTAAACTGCAATAATATCGAAGTCAAGTCATCTTGAACTGTGGGCCCTACCATCTGTATTTGATTAAAGGAAACCCCCGAAGTGCTAGGTGCATTGGCGTTAAAAACTACACGAAGTTTCGTAGTCTAACTACTTTCACGTAATACTCCATGATGAGGAATAAAGTACGACTGCCTAGTTGCGTCATCGACACCTAAAGATATATACTCAGACATAAATTCTTTGTACATTTTGTCAAGTGCGGGTTGATTCATGTTTCTACGCTCAATAGATAGAAAGCATCGTTTAGCACGATTAAATGAATCACCTAAATTGTCTGAAGATTCCTTCAATGGTATCTTTACGCAAAATCGACCGTCTGATAAACGTGAAGTATTTTTTATGAAATGTTCCTCACATAATTTATCTTCAGGAGAATACGGAGATGATTCATGGCAGACTTCTTCCAGCTGCAAAAACCGCGTTAGTAGGTTTTGAATGTCATCTGTATCATTATCATATTATTATGAAGATTTACAATTTAAGTTACTCGCAATTTGAGTAAAATTACATTTAATATTCGAAAATTGATGAACACCGCTTCACTAATCGGGCCACTTATAACCCAACCGAGTCTGGTTTGGTACAACGTTGGCATTCTATCGCCTAACATAATTTTTTGTGACCCTAACAATGACCAAAAAACGTCAGCTCCAATAATTATATCTATCGAAGCGGGTGTATGAAAATATGCATCCGCTAACTGTATATTTGATGGCACGTCCAATACTACCTGTCTACAAGGCACGTTATCAGTTATAGTGGGTAACACAAAACATAACAATTCATTGGAATATGATTCGCTTAATGATTGAATATGAACACGACACATCTTGTTTACGAATGATAAAGAATTATTAATGCCTTGAATGGATTTATTAGTGTTCAAATAAGGTAAATTTAACTTATTATATAAGCTCTGAGTTATTATGCATGATGAGCTGCCCGAATCAAGAAGCGCGCGCGCAATATGTTGTTTATTATTATTGTCGTAACATTTGATTAACGCAGTCGATAACAATACGTCACAAGGAGTGTTTGCTTTCGGTTGTGTGGTGAAGATATTAGCCGAGAGTGAGACATGAGCGGGTTCAGTAGATGACTGAATATTGTTGTCCCTGTCGTTCGATAATTTGTTTACCGGTAGTGCAGACTTAAATTCATCATTGTGAATCAGTGTATGATGTTTGCGGTTGTATACTTTACAAGAAGATTTCTTACACTGACTTGGATAGTGACCGGGACGTAAACAATTTTAACAAACTTTATAGTTATGAAGTAAAGATATTCGTTCACTGACGCTTAACGCTAAAAACTGTGGGCAAGTGTTGAGGTTATGATGGTCGTTACACTGTGGACAATTACTCTGTGTATGTAAACCAGAACTAGGATTTGACGTGGAAACCAGAACTTTAAGCTTTGTATTTTGTTTGTGATGATTAACCTTGGACTGACGGGATGATTCTAACGATTCAAGCACATACGCATGATTTCTTAAAACCCCAATGAATTTATTGAATGGAATAGTCTTTTTTTTGTCTAATTGACTTTTATGTTCCTCCCACTTGCTGGAGGTTTCAAAATCTAATTTTTGAGAAATAATGTATATCAGTACTGTGTCCCAATTGTGAACAGGCTCGCCTAGTATTTGTAAAGAACGTATGGTTTTATTCGTATGGTCTATGATTCTTTTTAATGATATGGACGTCGCTTTAGTGATCAGTTCAATGTTGAATAGGGCAGAGACGTGGTTCTGTATCAATAAATGCGTATTATCGAACCTCTCACACAACAGTTCCCACGCTATAGTGTAGTTTTGAGCTGAAAATTGGATGGAATCTACAACCACAGCCGCTGAGTCTACTAACGATGCTCTAAGGTAATGGAATTTACTAATTGTATCTATGTCGCCATTGTCATGAATCAGACTAGTGTATTTGTCACGAAACTCAAGCCAGTTTTCATATAATCCCGAGAATGTAGGTAAATTAATCTTGGGCAATTCAACAAGTTGACGCTTATAACTAGGTGTAGATGTTTTATCATTTTGTTCCACAGTGTTATAAGAGTTGAGTATTTGTTTACTCTGACCTAAAAGCATGTAATATTGAGATTCAACGATAGTTCGTTCTTCATATTCAGTATCAGTATTATCCGATAAGCACTCCAATTGCAATTGAATATTACTAAATTCATCATACAATACTTCTAGCTTCTCAACACGCAATCGCAACTCCATTACCTGATGGGGTGTTAACTCGGTGGTTTTTAATGTACGTAGGTAATTACTGAATGCTGTGATTCTGCTTTTATAACTACAACGCTTTTTTTTAAGCTCCTTGTTATCAGTCACCTTTTGGAGTGAAACCTCCTTACTATCAGGCATCTTGGGAAGCGAGTGTTAATGGACCTGTAACGTTACAATTATAATGCTTAAAGAATGTATATAAATTAAGATTGTAAATAGTTTTGACTACCTACTTATACCCTATATTTAGTTACTAGTACCTTTTTTTTTCGTGCGGAAATCCCTTCGGATACCGCCCCCGCTGGAGAGCGGGGGGTCTCCAGCGGGGGCGGTTATGTCGGGCTTGCACCGACTAAAACCGCACGCCGTCTCGGGTCTTAAGACGCCGGGGTGTAAGGTTACCCATAGAGCATATCCCTCGCACCCCGACTGACACCCTGGGCCATCTCCGGTTTCGAGATGGCCCCCTTACTTGCTCTCCACTGTGCCCTCTGCTAATCAGAGGGAAACGTGGAAAGCTTCCGAACAGCCCTCAAGAGGGCCGTCCTCGCCTCGGTCGGAGTTGGCCGTAGGCGGCAGCGTCTCTCCCACCCTAGGAGAGAGGCGCTGCCGTCTCCGTTGCCCAGGGTGCACCGCGTGGAGGTCCCCAACCAAGCACCCCTAGTTACTAGAGTTGTATAATTATTATTATAAAGTTGTGTTCCTTTACCTGGGGATCGTGCATACCTGGGGATCGTGCGAAGCATGGCCCTGTACGGGGCCCCAGTATGGGCGGAGACTCTGGCGGCCCGCAACGTGGCTGTATTAAACAGCCCGTTAAAAGCGATGGCCGTCAGAGTCATCAGGGCGTATCGCACGATCTCCGTCGAGGTGGCATGTCTCCAAGCCGGGACTTCTCCATGGGACCTGGAAGCGAGAGCCCTTGCGCTGCTGTACCAGTGGCGCAAGGAGGCGCTGGAGCGGGGCCATAGGCCGGAGCCCCGGGAAATCAGGGCTCAGCGGTCCCAGCTCCACCGGGAACTCATGGAGACATGGAGGGTGCGACTTGAGCACCCAAGGTAGGGAGAATCCACCATTGCGGCGGTGAGACCGATCATGAAGGAGTGGTTGGAGAGGGACCATGGGGACCTCTCCTACCGGATGTGCCAGATAGTTACCGGACACGGGTGTTTCGGTAAGTATCTGTGGCGCATCCACCGGGAGACAACTCCGCAGTGCCAGCACTGCGAGGATCCTGGCGAAGACACGGCGCTCCACACGTTGGTGGAGTGCCCTGCGTGGGCGAGTCAACGCCGGGATCTCGTTGCGGTCCTGGGCGTGGACGTTCTCTCGTTGGAGACCATGGTGAGGGCCGTGGTCTCCGACGGGAGCAAGTGGCACGCCGCCGCCTCTTTCTGCGAGCAGGTAATGCGCGCGAAAGAGACGGCGGAGAGGGAGCGGGAAAGAACCCTGCCCCCCGAGTTTCGGCGAGGACGCCGCAGAATCATCTACGCCCGGGACTACCGACCTCCATGATCGGGGCCTGAGGACGGCAGTTGGCCGACTCGCCGTCCTTACAGAAGCAGGCCGTGGCGGAGGCGTGTCGTGTGTGCCCTACACACGCCTGCCAACTCACCGAAGCGGGATAAAACCCGACCCCACCAGGCGAGGCCGCGGTGGCGGCCAAAGTCCGCCGGCAACCCTGGGGTTATCCTTTCGAGGGCTTACCCGGGGTGCCCAGCAACGGACATTTGGGGAGGACACCGTGCGGTTTTAGTCGAGACACGACATAACCACCCCCGCTGGCTAGCGGGGGGTATCCGAAGGGATTTCCGCACGTAAAAAAAAAAAAAGTTGTGTTCCTCCTCTAATACTTTCTAACATAATCTGATCGACATAATTTTAATCTGTACAATTTATTGATATCTGTGTAATAAATTAGGCTAATAACGTTAGATGACCAACTAACTAATAATTTTCAATGTACTTATTTAATGATTTTATGTAATTTATACAAAATAACTTTAAGTAGGTAGGTACGCAGGTAACTTAGATAATAATTTTAATGTTACTGTACTGTATTTAATAAGTACTAATATATATGCACTGGCTTATTTTCTACATTTATTGCAAACTAATTCATGTAAATAATGCAAATCATACAAATGCATAAGTAGAAAAGATATATTATTACTGACCTTGTCGACAGTTCTTTTGACCTAACCGATTAGAAATTTTACCTGAATCTTAAGAGTGTTGGGTTAATTTTAATAAATATAATGATACTCAAATGTCGTTTTCTTTAAAGTCCAAGCCGAGCTCACTTTTTCACACCACGTAGGTACGTTACCCTTTCACTCCAAAGTGCACTTATTATCTTCCGGTAATATTTTATTCTTGCGCTGATTCCGTGAATTCTTTTAAATCCGGCTCGAAGGACCATGTTATGAACTGGGATTATATTAATCCTGGTTAGGTTAAAAAACTCAAATTTAAACTGCGTTGACTGGTTGATATGCGTATATTATCAACTGTTACAGAGGAATGAATGATTTTGAAAAATGATGACAGTTTCAATTTTGAAGGACGAGAAGGTCAAGCAAACGTAACATTGATAAGTGTATTGCTCTCCTTGTAATGTTAGGCGTTAACAATGTTAATAAGACGGTTGCCGATTGCCGTAAGCTGATTGACGACCTCTGTGGCGTAGCGGTAGTGCATTCGACTGCTACGACAGGGGGCGCGGGTTTGATTCCCTCTCAGTGCAAATATTTTTATGCATCAATATGTCTATTTGCATTGGTCTGGGTGTTTCCATGTATTTACTTAAGTATTCAATTAAATTTTTAAACAATTACTATGCTTTCTTTTCCTATAGATTTAGATCGGACGTGTCTAGGTAGCTCAGTTGGTCAGAGCATTCCCGCTGTAAGGGACTGGTCGCGGGTTCAAGTCCCGTCCTAGATCTAAATCTATAGTATATAAGTATGTTTATCCGCATGTGAGAACCCATAACACAAGCTAGAGCGCTGTGTAGAATTTCGTAGAGTATTTATTTAGAACATTATTTATTCTTCTATATCTACACTTGTAGTACATAGAGAGAGGCCTAATTTCGTGAGTAATGTTTATTATTGTCGCGAGAGCGGGTACGGGATAGGAAAGAAATAAACTCGTTGGAATTAAGGTGTATTTATTTAGTTTCACGGACAGAAACTCTGGTGCACGAATAGGTTGAGTCTTAGGGCTTGGATGCGGGACTTGCTGACACGGAATCCAAGTATGCTCTTCGTTCTTTTCGCTGAATGGCCGCGATGCACGCCTCACTTCACACTAGCTCCGCTGACTAGGTCACGGAGTACACCCGCTTCGCTGTACGGCCGCGAAGCACGCCTTACTTCTCACTAGCTCCGCTGTTTAGGTGACAGCACACCTTCACTTCACTTCACTTATTTCCACTTTCTTCTTCGTTCACTTGAAATAAACTGAGCTCGCTATGGGACTCAGGCCTGCTTATATACCCCGAGACAGGTTCCAATTTCTAATTAAATAGAGGGTCATTTGTTTTTCCGAGCATCCCGTGCAATAAATGTTGGCAGGCCGAAAACACTAATCAAACCTCTGTGGCAGACACCATGCAGGCCGACATACCAATCCGCGACATTATGTTTGGGGTGATCTTCGGCACTGCTGCACTTATTGGAAACAATCTTTCACCAGTCGAAAGGTATATTATCCCCTATAGACATTATGTGTAAATTACGATGGTTTCCGTTAAAAATAATCATACAAACTGAAGCAAAGCAAGGGCGGGTTGCTAGTTAATATATCATATCTATATCTCCCAATGGTTTGATAATCTACACTAAAACAATTAAGAGGAAAGATTTGAATTTTTGTATGTAACGAATAAGCTTAAAAACTACTGAACCGATTTCAAAAATTGTTTTACCGTTATAAAGCTACATTATCACTGAGTAACATAGGCTATATTCATTACTAGAAAAAAATAAGAAATCCTTAGAAATCCCTACAAAAACCAACCCAAGGTGTAAAAACATTAGTCATCTGAAAGAAGAAAGACAGAAAGAAACATGTATTAGTGCAAAGAGGCCACAAACTAAGTACATAGAATTACATGACAGGGTGCCCAGTTCAGCATGTGCCAGGTAGTAACCTGGCACTGGTTTTCTACTGGAGCCCAACTGGTTAGTGACACAAAGACGCCCACCTTCGAAGCCGTGTATTAATGACGTGTGTACTGGTATGTTTGTGAAATTAATAGTGTGATAGAGTATAGTGTATAAATAAATATAATGATGCGGTTAATGCATAACATATATAATCAAATGTGTGTCACCAATAAACTTGAATTAAAATATATTTGCGTTTACGTTATCCAGCCTCCTTTGAGCTTCCAAGAGAAACAGCCGTAAACGTTTCCTAAACGTGGTTCTCGTTGTAATGGAGCTTAACGGTGGTGGAAGAATGTTCCATATTCCATAAAATGCCTTTCATCGCATGCGCTGCGGAAAGTATTGATGATAGAAGAAAAAAATGTTCTATAATATGTCAATGTCTACAAAAAACTGTCACTATGACAACTTTTTTTACATTTTAAAAATTGATAGAAATGCCGATCAAAATCAGACCATGAAAATGATTTCGTATTCAACACTGTTTCAATACCTGTTGATTACTTTTTGAATTATTGCAATCGGACATTCCATTCAAAAGATATTACTAAATTAAAAATACTAAATAGTTCGTTGATCGCGATACCCGACATCTACGCGGGCGGAGCGGCGGGCAACAGCTAGTATTAAATAAATCGCAAAAGAATCAGTTAAAAATCATTGTATTTCAATGTATATTATGATAGTATTATTAGCATCAATTACATTACAATAAAACAATGCAATAACTATCCTTACCCAATGATTTGGGAAAAGTTTGAGTTATGAAGCTTAATAGCTTGACGATAATAAAGTTATAATATGTGTACCTCGACGCAGAACCGTCAGGCAGTGGCGAAGAACCCACTTCGGCCGCCGAAGACGAGGGACATGCGGGCCTCGTGGAGCTGGTTGCACCCGTGGCAGCATATACTACCACACCGAACTGCAGCGTCCTGCTGGCCGAATGCTACGAAAACCTCAATGAGGTCTGGATGGCCATGATAGAGGCACAAAAGAAACTGAAGGTAAGGTAAAGTTTACTTAGGGGCCATCTCGAAACCGGAGATGGCCTCGGATCAGTCGGGGTGCGAGCCAAATGCCTTGTGGGCAACCTTACACCCCGGTGTCTGAAGACCCGAGACGGCGTGCGATTATAGTCGGTTCAAGCCCAACATAACCACCTACGCTGGCCGGCTATTGCCAATGTGGTAGTGAACTGTGCCGAATAGCTAGATATTACAAGAGCCCGGCCCTAGAACCGACCCCTGAGGAACATCGCGTTACATGTGACGCTGTAGAAAATTCATAGTTTTAGTCCTTCATAGGCTGTGTGGCCTAGAAGAGAATAGCACCAACCCAACTCTTCCCGTGGGTGTCGTAAGAGGCGACTACGGGACATATCCGGGGGCGGGCAGCAGCGCCCCCGCAGAACAACCTCTCCAACAAACTGTGATCCCCAACCCGCCTGCCCAGCGTGGGTGGTTATGGGCATTACTCCCAAATGAAGGAAACAGCCAAAAGATGGCTCCCAGGTCCCGGCCGCCTCGCTATCCCTGGTCATGGTAGCGGCCATGGTAACGGCGGGGCAGGGGGTGCGAAGAATCCCCGGGCTACAATAGGCTACCAAACCCTTCACAAACTGACCCTGGCTACGTATAACGGACGCACTCTGAGGCTTGACCATCATCTAGAGCAGTTGGAAGTGGAGTTAGAGAACATTAAATGGCATGTTCTCGGGTTATGCGAAGTCCGTAGAGAGGGAGAGGACACCGTAACCCTTGACTCGGGCCATCTTCTCTACTTTCGCGAGGGTGATAAAATATCCCAGGATGGCGTAGGTTTCCTCGTCAATAGGGCCCTCTCTAACAACGTTCAAGAAATCTCCAGCGTGTCGAACAGGGTAGCGTACCTGATCCTTCGGCTATCCAAGCGGTATAGCATGAAGGTAATTCAGGTCTACGCACCGACTTCGGCACACTCGGATGATGAAGTGGAGGATATGTATGAAGACATATCCAAAGCCTTGCACAACACCACTAAGGCTCACTTCAACGTTGTTATGGGGGACTTTAACGGCAAGGTGGGTACCCAGTCTGGGTACGAATCCCGTATAGGCCCGCATGGTTATGGAGTTAGGAATCACAGGGGGCAAATGCTTGTCAACTTCCTTGAGAAAGAGGGACTATTCTTAATGAATCCCTTCTTTAAGAAACAGCCTCAAAGGAAGTGGACATGGCAAAGCCCCGACGCTGTGACAAAAAATGAGATCGACTTCATCATGACGGATAGCAAGCACATATTCAGATATGTCTCAGTGATCAACAGGTTTAATACGGGATCTGATCACCGACTGCTCCGAGGCTCTCTGAATATCAACCTAAAGCTTGAAAGAAACAGTCTGATGATGTCCACGCTCCGACCTAACCCAACCCAAATGATGGCGGGCACCGAGAAGTTCCAGCAGCTTCTCGGGGAGATTTGTTGCCTTGGAACCCACTTGGGCATCAAGTTCTGCATAAAACAGCGTACTGGCAGGAAGTCCAAACTCTCGGATGAGACTCTGGGGCTGATGGCAAGAAGACGGGAAGCCACCCAAGCGACTTCGTCAGGCAGTTCACACCTAAACAAGCAAATTGCGAAGATGGTACAGTGCGACCTTCGGAGCTCCAACACACGCCTCATTGAAGAGGCAATAGAGCGAAACCGAGGGTCCAAAGTATTCACTCAGCAGCTGGGAAGGAGCCATCTGACGAAGCTCATAACGCATGACGGGAGGACCGTCTTGTCGAAGCCGGAGATCTCTGCCGAGATAGAGGATTTCTATGGCCGTCTGTATACTGCACATGCTCCCCGTCCTCGACGAGATGACCATGATTCCAGAGCCACCCTGACACGCCACTATACCGACGAACGCCTGATATCAGTCAAGACGAGATCGTGTTAGCTCTGAAGCAGCTTAAAAAAGGAAAAGCCCCCGGTGAGGACGGAATTACTTCAGAGCTTCTGAAGGCAGGAGGAGCTCCTGTCATACAGGAGCTACAGAAGCTCTTTAATGCCGTCCTTCACAGTGGGAGAACTCCTATGGCGTGGAGCGGGAGTTTGGTTGTTCTCTTTTTTAAGAAGGGTGATAAGACCCTCCTTAAAAACTACAGACCCATCACACTCCTGAGCTATGTCTATAAGCTATTTTCACGAGTGGTCACGATTCGTCTCGCCAGGAGACTCGACGAGTTCCAGCCACCGGAACAGACTGGGTTCCGCCGAGGATATGGCACCATAGACCACATTCACACAGTGAGGCAGATTATACAGAAGTCCGAAGAGTATAATCAGCCCCAGTGTCTCGCTTTTGTGGACTATGAAAAGGCATTTGACTCCGTCGAAACTTGGACTGTTCTGGAATCCTTACAGCGATGTTAAGTAGACTATCGTTATGTTGAGGCACTGAGATGCCTTTACGAAGCCGCCACTATGAGTGTCCAAGTACAGGGTCAGCAGTCTAAACCCATCCAATTGCGCAGAGGAGTGAGACAGGGGGATGTCATATCCCCGAACTATTCACGAGCGCATTGAAAGATATGTTTAAGACGCTGGACTGGAAAGGTAAGGGCATAAATATAAACGGCGACTACATCTCACACCTGCGACTCGCTGATGACATAGTCTTAATGGCGGAGTCGCTAGAGGAGCTTAACCCAGATGCTGAACGGCCTAGCTTCAGCCTCGCGACGCATCGGTCTTGGCATGAATTTGGATAAAACCAAAGTCTTGATCAATGGCCACATTGATCCAGATCCGGTCGTCGTGGATGGCCACCTTCTTGAAATTGTTTCTGAGTACACTTACCTCGGGCAGATTGTGCAGTTGGTTAAAAACAATTTTGAGAAGGAGGCCAAGAGGAGGATCCAGCTAGGCTGGGCAGCGTTTGGGAAACTACGTCGGGTCTTCTCGTCATCCATACCGCAGTGTTTGAAAACGAAAGTTTTCAATCAGTGCGTCCTACCCGTAATGACCTACGGAGCTGAGACGTGGACACTCACGGTAGGGCTGGTCCACCAGTTCAAAGTCGCTCAGCGAGCTATGGAAAGAGCTATGCTCGGAGTTTCTCTGAAGGATAGGATTCGTAACGAATACATCCGACAGAGAACCAAGGTTATCGACATAGCTCAAAGAATAAGCAAGCTGAAGTGGCAGTGGGCCGGCCATATCTCACGAAGAACCGACAACCGCTGGGGTAAACGTGTTCTTGAGTGGAGACCGCGACTCGGCAAACGTAGTGTAGGACGCCCTCCGGACAGGTGGGATGATGATCTGCGAAAGACTGCAGGCAGATGCTGGATGCGGCAAGCTGAAGACAGGGCGCTATGGCGCTCATTAGGGGAGACCTATGTCCAGTAGTGGACTAGAATAGGTTGATGATGATGATGATGATGAGTCCTTCATAACACCTTTTAATAACCCGTCTCTTCTGCAGATAATTAATGATAATTTGCCACCAGCTGCTTTATGTAGGTAAGCTCCATAATACCAGATCGGCTCCCAGTGCAGCTAAACGGTGGACTATTCAATGTGTTGGTGATATCAGATATACCCCAACAAGACGATCCCAGTTCACTACCTCATAGGCAATAGCTCTCCAACCAGAAACATCGACTGTCAAACGCCTGCGCCAGATCCTCGTCAGTCAATCAGTAGGTATACCGGCAGATGAGGTTGACTTGGGGCCCTAAATCTTGATGAGGCCCCATATACCTGCCCTGCCCTGCCCTGCCTTTGATTTATCACCTACTTCTTACAATCCTACTCCTAGTTAAACCCCTAACATCATAAATGTGAAGGTTTGGACGGATGGATGGATGTTTGTTACTCAATCATGCCGGATCGTCTGAACGGATCTGGATGAAATTAGGCACATAGATAGATTATAGTCTGGAATAGGTAACAGGCTACTTTTTATTCCAGTTAAATGTATGGTTCCCGTGGGATAGATTTGTTTTAATTTTTCTTAGAGCAAAGGATCGACATGATGGTTTCAAAAGTAGTGGTAGTTTAGGTGTCAGAAAATGACATGGGCTAAGTTTTATACTGGGAAAATTTTGAAATTTCGTCCTATGTGGGGATGAAATAGGGGATGGTAAATCGTATGGACGTCCACGCGCTATAACCGACATCTACGCGGGCGGAGCCGCAGGCAACAGCTTGTATAATAAATGTAAAAGTCTGTGAAGATAATTCGATGTTTGTTACTCAATCACGTTCTAAAGGCTAAACGGATCTGGCTGAAACTTAGTGCAGGGATAGATTTTAGTCTGTCATCCCTTTTTTGTGCCCCCAGTTGTGGAAATATACCAAATAGAAGATACTAGGTCCGCGGTTTCGGCTGCGTGGTATTCTGAGCCCATTCCAGATTCCCCTGGGAACCTATCCCAGTAATAAAAAGAAGCCTGTGTGCTGCGACGCAGCCGAAACCGCGGACCTAGTATCTTCTATTTGGTATATTTCCACAACTGGGGGCACAAAAAAGGGATGACAGGAGTCCCTCTTAATTGTATCTCCTATCTTGTTATTTCCAAGTACATCATTATTATGTTTCTCAGTCTAAAAACTTAATTGGATGATTTTGTAACCAACTTCAAAAGGAGATTTTCAGTTTGACCAGTATGTTTGACCGCGATTCTATCGCGTTTGGTTGAAACGGTTATTGTTAGAGACAATGTTACTGTATTCTAGAGAAGCTCGCCTTTGTACAAATGTTATTTTACCTGTGATCTATTTATAGATTTTGTATGTATACGATGTCTTAGAATTATAATTAGAGTTTTGGTATACTTAAACGACTTAAAAAAACATTTTTTATTCCTTCTTGGTTTTTAAATTCGGTTCTATTTTCTTTTTACGATTTTTACAGGGTCTTAAACCAGTTGTAACAACGAGGAGTATTTCACAACAAACTGAAGACATTGAAGATCTTTGTAGCATATGTTTGGAAAATCCAATCGATACGGCGTTCATGAATTGCGGCCATTTTTATTCATGCCATGAATGTGCACTGAATGTTTGGATGGGCCAGGGGAGCGGCCAATGCCCCGTATGCCGGGTACGGATTGAACAGTTACAGCGGATATATAAGGTTTAAAATAGGTATACTGTTGGTAAGTAATTACCGAGTGGGTTTAAAGTTTAATGTTAAAATACTAGCTAGTCTAAGGATGGGTGACCGTTCTTAACATAATAATGTAATAATGTTGAAATAAAACTATTTTTAACTAATTCGTTATGATTTGCCGTGACCACTGCTGAAAAGCAACCGAAACGTCGGGATCAATGTAAAATATAAAATAACAATAAATAAATCGCGATAGAATCCGTTAAAAATAGTTTTATTTCAATGTGTGACATTCGCGTAAACTTCCGACAATATCAAATAAAATAATGTGTTTATTTAATTCACAAGCATACATTTAACTATATTGTGGAACTTGAGAGGAAGGTAGAAGACCTACAGCGCTCACATCAATCGTCATCGATTGAAATTAGAAATGTGCCTTACAAAGATACTGAAACTACACCTGATTTGACGTCTTTTGTAATGAAAACCTTCAGCGCGAATCAAAGTGAGGTAAACACATCGGAACTGCGTGACGTCTATCGCCACTCAGGAAAAAAGGAACTAAATAGACCAGTCGTCGTCGAGTTCATATCAGTACCAAATAAACTTAAGGTCCTAGAAGCTGGGCGCACATTTAATCGAAACCACCCGTTTTCTGAAAAACTGAGCACTCGACATATTGGTATAGAAGGATAGCAGACACCGATTTACATCACGGAACACCTCCCTCCTAGCATTAGAAAGCTTTTTCATGATAGCAGAAACTTTGCTAAAAGTAATAACTTAAAATTTTGCTGGCATCAAAGCGGTAAAATTTTTCTTCGTGAAAAGGAAGGTGATAAGGCTATTCATACACAGTCAATTTCAGATTTGCCTCAAGTACAGAAAACAGCCTAACTTATGTTATTACTCTTTGTCAAATTGTGAAAATCTGTCGCTTACTGAAAATCAATATGAACTAACTTTTTATCACCAACTAAATATATTACTAACTAATATCTCTCTAATAGAAATGTTAATTATCAAGCAAATTGTTTTAAGTGGTATACCCGCTCAATATAGGGACAAAAATATTTTTTCTAGATATATTGTACGCTATTCTGTAAGTGTTAATTTACATATCATGCATAATCATTCTCTTTATTATATTAGAGTACACAACTTACGCAAGTCCCTACATAAAACCATACATACAACCCACATACTTTTTGTTATTATAATCATATACACATATACTCACGCCTTTTTCACTGATATAATGATTGATATGAAAAATTCTGCTGTCATATCATACTCAAATATTGCATTCACATACACGTTTTTTATAATACTGTGGCTACATGAATTAATTGTATTCTTAACTTACGGTATAATTGGTCAACGATTCAGTAACTATCTCGATCTAATAATTAGTCTGCTAATAAAGGATTACTTACTGCAGGTTGGAATGATTACCGAAACCTCTATTGGAGCTCAACTAATTTTAGTTCGCTTTATTGTTTCCGTTTGTGCCCTACTCACATGCGGTATCCTGACAGACGGTATACGAATACTTATGAGTTAAATAACTTACCCAGATGCGCTCGGAGTTTTTCGACACCTCTTTCATTTTGCATCTCTTTGCGTTTACGCTACCTAAAATCTATCTTAGTGACTGATCAAAGCACTACGTGTGGTCAACACACATTAACATTGATACATCCAATGGCTAGTATGGAGGAACGAAAATTCCATGGTGAAAATTATTTTAATACAATTCAATGGTATAAATGATTTACAAAACGAGATTGACAGTTTTGAGATCGCCGAGTCAGTTCTCTGTAAAGCAGAGGATTGCTCAAGCTTAGAACTTGCCCGAGGGACTTCTAGTGGATGTCTGAAGATATTTCACCAGAATATCAGAAGCGCGAATGGCAATATAAACGAATTACAATCACTTATTGTACGAACAGGTGTCAACTGGGACTGTATAGCCTTGACTGAGTGTAGGCTGCCGGGTGTTGATATTATACCTACCTTAGATGGTTATAATTCATATACTACTCTTAATAATATCACACAAAACGAAGGGGTTGTCGCTTACATTAAGCAAGACTTGGTGATGCTAGTTGAAGAAGTTAAAATAACAAATACAAACTGTCTGGTTATAAAATCGAATAATAGCACAGTTATACTCGCAATTTATAGGCCCCCTGGATTTAAAGATGTAAACACCTTCATTGATTTACTTAATAATGTGTTAATTAGGTTTTCATCTGTACAAAACGTAATCATAATAGGTGACATTAACATTGATATTGGTAAGAACAGTAAAGATTCCAATATGGATTTTTATTTGGACATCTTAGCTTTCCATGGTATTCTACCGACACATACTTTTCTAACCCATGACAAAACGTGCTTGGATCAAATTATGCTAAAGACTAACCTGGAAGCACGCTGTCTTGTAGTCCAAACAACACTTCGGATCATTTTGGTACTGTACTCTATATAGCGACTGCTCAAACAACTAAGCCTGAAAAAATGTATAGTCGCGTTGACCACGTAGAAGTTAGGTACTAGGGCGCTCAATGAACAGAACTTTACTAGATTATTTACCATCGAAGACACGAATGAGGCTACAAATTTCTTTTTAAACGCACTTCGCTCAATTATCATAAAAAACACAAAAGTTATTAAAATATCAAGACGAAGACAAACATTAAAGCCGTGGATAACGCCAGGTTTACTAAAGTGTCTCAGGAATCGGGACAATCTATATAAAAAACTAAAAAGGGATCCAGCTAATGAAACACTAATTGTAACCTATAAAAGGTATCGGAACTTTTGTTCAAGCATTCTTAAAAGAACAAAAAAAGCCCATGAAAAGGGGATCTTAAACAGTGCAGGCAAAAACTGCAAAAAGTTATGGAAACCAGTCAAAGAAATAACATATACAAACAAGCAAAAAGGTACCGCAACAGAGCTACTCAGTTCCAGTAACCCACTGCAGTCCATAAATAATGTCAACAATTATTTCGCCAATATAGGAAGAACTTTGGCACAGAAAATTAATCTTGCTAGTAAAGATAGTATGGTGGCATCGTGCCGAGATTCGCTCGATTTGTTACCAACAGATGTTCAAGAGATTCAAAGACTCATCATGGGTTTAAATAATGACTGTGCTGTGGGCCTTGACATGATTTCAGCTGAGATCCTTAAAATAAATAAAAAATTTCTGACTCCTCTAATAGGTTATATATGTAATTTATCGCTCTCAACAGGAATACACCCGATCCACGAGTGGGGACAGAGGCTGTGTCAATAATTATAGGCCTATATCAATCTTTCCGACCTTATCAAAAATTCCCGGACGTATTAATAATAAAAGACTAAGACTAGTTAAATATTTAGAGAGCAAAGATCTGTTGGCACAAACGCAGTATGGTTTCAGATCAAATAAATGTACGGCAGATGCTGTTACTGAGTTAACGAATTTCATTGTATTGAGTATGGATGGAAGGAAGAAAACAATAGCAATATTTCTGGATCTAATTAAGGCTTTTGACACAGTCTCTGTACCTATTCTTCTAAAAAAAAAAGGAATATTTAGGCGTTAGGGGTAACCAACTCAGTATTTTTGTAAATAATTTAAAAAATAGAGTTCAATGTAATGTAAAAATCGAACACTTGAATGTAAAAATCGAACACCTGGTCAGTGATGAGCAAGCTGTACAGTATGGAGTACCTCAAGGGAGTATCCTGGGTCCTACATTATTCCTAACATACATAAATGACCTGTGTAATTTAAAACTGCCCCAAGATAAGATCATATCCTTCGCCGATGACACGGCCCTACTCTTTAGTGGTGATTCCTGGGAGGAGACATATGCGCGTGCTCAACAAGGCTACAATATGGTGACGGAGTAGTTACGTGATAATTTTCTAACCCTTAACAATGAGAGAAAACAAAATACATTGCCTTCACTATGAGAAACACGGGTGTTGGTCTATCATCATATAACATTATCTCGCATTGTTGCAACAGTGATAAGTCTCGTAATTTGGACTGCGCATGTCCTAGTCTACAGAGTGCTACCTCAGTAAAGTATTTAGGCGTGTTAATAGACAATAAATTAAACTTCTATCCACAAAAAGATATGCTCACTACAAGAACTCGGAAACATATTCCAATATTTAAAAGAGTAAGACACGTTGCGGATAAGCAACAAATTAGGACAGTTTATTACGCTTTATGTCAATCACAACTAACTTATTGTATTACCACTTGGGGAGGTACGCTAAAGACACGGTTTTTAAAACTAGAGAGAGCTCAACGAGCTGTATTAAAAGTAAGTCATTTTCTACCCTTTCGTCATCCTACCACTGACGTTTACAAGCAGTGGGATGTTTTAGCCGTTCGCCAGCTCTTTATACTACACACTGTTATGAGACAACACCCACTCTTGAATTATGACCCCGAAAATGAAGTAAACAAACGTAGAAAAGACAGAGTTTGTATAAAACCAGTACTTAACACAAGCTTTTCCCATCGATTCTTCAGATACCAAAGTGGTAACTTATATAATAAAATAAATAGAATTTTATGTATTTATTTTAACTTTTAACAGAAGACTTGGGGTGAGAAAGTTTTCGCTCTTTCATCTTCACGAATATTTACATATTTGTTAGTACACTTATTGCATTTTTTACCCACAAACATTCAATCACAGACACACACACTCCCACTTGACAAATATTATTAACTAAATATCCTCACTCGCACATATACTCACCCTCGCACACACACACACACACACACACACACACACACACACACACATACACACAAACACTTGCAAGTTGTATTATCAACGACCATTTTAAAGTGACTGCGAATCCTTGTTTTGCTCGCCATTACCTATGTCTCAAGATTCTGTATATTTCGTTCTTATGGTATATTAGTGGGTGGGACCTGGTGATCTGTAGCACAGGTTTTCTTTTAAACTTATATCAGACACCAGCTCCTCACAAAAGAAAAGAGTACTATAAAGCAGGAGCATGTATTTAGCTTTTAATACTATAGTTTTTTTAAGTGTATATCTGTACTGTTTGTTTTTTGTGTTCTCTTTTGTGAGGAGAAATAAATAAATATTATTATTTTTATTATTATTATTATTTCCAAAGTTGTGAGAAAACCCCAGTAAGTTATATTTATACCTGTGTTGGGGCTATCTCGCTTCTACACAATTTACAAAATATATGTGAAAAATTACAGCACAGAAATTTGAACACTAAGAAAGGTAAATAATAAAATAAAAAAATAAGAGGAACAAATAAAGTGGCAAATATAAAACTAAAAATAGCAAAGATTCTGAAACAGTTATTGTCACTGACAGCTCTAATTATAATGTGTTTCAGGCTGTATGTGTGTGTGTGTGTGTGTGTTATTTGTGTGTGTGTGTGTGTGTGTGTGTGTGTGTGTGTGTGTGTGTGTGTGTGTGAATGTGTGGCTGTGAGGATGTATGTACGTGTGAGAGGGTGTGTATGTATGTATTTGTGTTGATGTGGCAATGTGTATATTTTATGTCTCGATATCGGGTACATATTTAGCAGACCCTTGGCAGGATAATCTCAATCTCATCATATGTAAGAGTCTTTAACCATTTCAAGATATTTTCTTTGCAGTCACGGAGTTGCATCGGGTAGATATTTAATGTTGAATTTACTTTATTATAAAGGTGTGTAGATTGTGTAGGATACCTACTGCCGGATGGCAAATTCAGTGAGTACCAACATATTGAGACCCCTCCGTGCCTCTGAGAGCACGTTAAGCCGTAAATCCCGGTTACCATAACGAATATCTATGGCATT
Source organism: Cybosia mesomella (assembly GCA_946251805.1). NCBI lineage: Eukaryota > Metazoa > Arthropoda > Insecta > Lepidoptera > Erebidae > Cybosia > Cybosia mesomella. The sequence goes on from OX276411.1 coordinate 17,044,991, forward strand.
TGTTACAGTAGGAGCCCTAAAAAGTCCGAAAACTGGTCTAACTACAGAACTTCGCCTCCCTGTGCGTTTTCTACCGCCTTTATGAATGAATGAATGAATATATTTTATTTCAGGCAATTATTAACCCATAAGCATTTGATAATTATTAAACTCATATGAAAAAATAAAATAAAATAATTAAAAACTAAAATAAAATAAAGTAAAATAAAACACATCATGGCAAATAAATAAATAAATAATAACAATAAGATTAAATTTCCAATCAAATTAAAAACAATTAAATTCAGATGTGAATGAAATTAAAAATGAAATTAAATGAAATTGTAAAATTAAATGTAAAATAATCCAAAATGTCCAAAATGTGATTGCATGTCCAATTAAATTAAATCAAATTAAATTAAAGTAAATCAATTTTCCTAAAATAAACATGTACCTGGGTATTTTTCACAAAAAATGACCCTAGCATAATTGGACTGTCCCACACCTTCAAACATTTTTATTTTTATTTTTTATGTGGTACTAATGGAAGTGAAATTTTGTATGATTTAACTAAATATTTCAATACCAAATTATATTAATAAGTATCATAAGAGGCGGATAGTTAATTTTATATTTAAAAAATAACAAAAGAGGACGTCAAATTTTCACGTGTCCCACGGTGCTGTTTGCGGATTATAATACATCTCAATAATAGACTATTAGTCTTTGAGTATGGTTGAGTTTTCAAACATAGGGTCTGTATTTCTAAAAATATATTTATTGCCTTTAACTGATAAATTTATAGTTATTTTAAGAGATATTATTATTTATTAATTCTGTCCTACGAAAACCATAGTACAGGAAAATCCGGTTTCGTAACGGTGAATTTGATATCGTGCACTAAACAAAATCTACTATTATGGATTTTTTCTGCTTTCCTGGCAACATCGTGATCGGAATAATAAACCGCCATTGCTGTTTTAATGTCAGTTGCGATAAAAACTGCCACGAAATTGTTGGTGTCATCAGTGAGCAGAATTTATTTTCTGGAGAGTAACGGTATTTAAAAGGGAAATAAACTTAAAGTTTTCTTTACTTTATTATTGTATTGTATAAACAATAAATTAACCTAATTTAGATTAGTATAACTATAAACATGTTGATTTAACTGAATATCAATTATTTTTAATTTTAAAAGTTTCGTGGGATGAAACCGTCACTTCCTGTGCGTCACGTTACGTACTACCGGAACAAAATCGTAACGAACTAGAATTGTAAAGCTTAGTGTATAATGGAATATTTAATTACCCAACTTCGTCGAAGTAAAAAGAAGTATTATGATTTTGATGAGTATATTATTATGTTCATCATAATTTAACTTGGGAATATTCTTGTTTCATACTTTTTACAGTGAAATTTTTGACTAGGTACTATTTTACCCAATTTCATACGGAAATTAATGTAGGTTCATATTCTTTAAAAACATATAGACATAGAAGTTTTTTTTTGTTTCAGGTTTTTGTTTGAAATTTATTCAAATTAATATTAATCGTTGTCGATAAGAGTATTAAATAGTTCCTATGACTCCAAAGTAATTGTGATAATTAGTAATATGCAGATGAAAGTAAAATTTTTAAATAACTTCCAAAGGCTAAGTGGATTCTTGCAGTATAACACATAACGTATATTACAAGAACCAACAACAATGACGATAAGTTTTAAAATTTTACTTTCACTGATAATAATAATAACTTTTGTGTGTAAAAAAGGCTTTATGAAACTAAGAAAATCAGTAAATTGATGTTTTAGTCTTGGTAATTGTGATTTTGAAACAGCAGTGTAGACATTGCTCAAATTATTCCTATTTGTCACACAATTTTCGTGATAGTCACTGTCCTATATTCTGAGTGGTACAAAAATGGTTTAAAAATATCCATTTTTCATTATATAGTATTTATTTTAGCCGCATCAGTATCTTGTTATTGCCAACAATTCCTCACATTGTTTGATTTTTGAGTTTGTAACACGTACCATTAGTAATGACAACTTTTCTAGTGCGATTTGTCGGTGAAGTGACGTACATGAAACTATTTAGTTGAATATTTATCGAGGTAATAGAATTATGTTAACCTTTTGTTATTTTTTGGAAGATTTTAAGTATTTCTTTATGCTAATATAAGTTGATTTTCTTTCAATACTTGTTTGTTTTAATTCATCATATTTAGCTAGTTTACAATGTATTCTTCAATTTAGAGTAAAATATAAAGCGTTTCATGAAATACCATATTTTTATTTCCTGTTCGTCACAGGGTCATTTTTTCTGAAAAACACCCACCTACCTTATTTTTTTATCGTGCGGAAATCCCTTCGGATACCCCCCCGCCTGCCAGCGGGTCTACAGACGCCGGGGTGTAAGGTTGCCCATAGAGCATATCCCTCGCACCCCGACTGACCCTGGGCCATCTCCGGTTTCCAGATGGCCCCCTCGGGTTTGGGAACCACAGTGTCCCCGTCTTGCCCCGGTTTGGGGGAGGGGCGCTAGTCGCCCCACCGTCCCGGCCTGCTTCTGCTGGGGTGACAGGCGGCCTCACCCGCCACCCCCAGGCCTGCGCTCATGGAGGACGGAGGTCGTTAAGCGACCTCCGGCGCCTGAGTCGCCTGCGACGCGCGGCGAGCAAGTTGCGGGCTCGGCGGGCCGGGAGAGTTCTAAATCTCTCCTGGGCTTCGCACCATTGCCGCAATCATGCTGCCGAGCGAGAGGACTCCCACCCCGATGGCTGCCACGAGGTCACGCCTCGGCACCTCCCACGCCGGGCACACCTACCTATGTATTTATGTATTTACTTATTTTGTATAGGGATAACCATGTCCGAGTTTATAATGGGGTGCGTTCAGAATAATTGTATGATATGATGCCCACGGCCACATTCTATCATCGCACCGCTGGCCACAGACAGGGAATTCATCCTCGGACGTTGCGACCGGAAACTGCGTAGTTAGGTATGAAAGGCATTTTATTCCGCGCACCCTCAGGCTGTGGAATGATCTCCCTGCTGTGGTTTTCCCAAGAGACTACCATATGGGGTACTTCAATAAGGAATTGGAAGGTTTTTACAGTGTCGGCAGCGCGAGTGTGACGCCCCTGTTGTTGCACACGTCCAGCCACGGTAACCGCTTCCCATCAGGTGGGCCGTGAGCTTGTCTGCCACCTGAGTGGTATAAAAAAAATCGCCAGTGGGTTATGTAGGTCGGACGTCAGTCGCCTCACGGAACATATCGAAGGTCGGAAGCTTCATACTTAGACTGAAAAGCTGACCCTTACTGAATTGGAAAAAGGCTCAGAAGATGATGGTGACTTAAGACACAAAATAAATTAAAAGGATTGGTTCACTACGTACTTATATTACAAATCAGTAAAGAGCATCTACTAAGTACTATTTGGATTTCCATCAGGCAGAGATATTTTAGGCGCGGCGCAGACGTAATCTTATCATTACCATAGTGGACCGAATTCGTAATAATTAACTATTAATAACTCTCATTAGGTTGCAGGCGACATGAACTATTTTACGAACAAAATGGAACCTTATAGCAGTACTAATAAGAGCGCGCCGCGGGCATTTCACCTTCCTCCCATGATCGTCTACGCAGTACCTTACGTATCAGAGGAGGTCCTGATATGCTACCTTGCGGAATGCCATATAATTTTTCCCTTGTTCGCAACGAGTCACACTGCATCCTGTCACACTGTGACTGGTTATATTCGCATCGAGCAACAGTGTGACTCGATGCGACTCGTTCAGAAAAACAAATCTCATCGACTAGCAGTGTGACTCGCTGCGATTTTTTATTCTCATCTACCACTACTTCGACAGATTTTTAAAATTATATTCTTAAAATAAGTAAAGTGGGTTAGGTTAGCTTAGAACTGTGACCCCAACAGAACGCGAGCCGAGCGAGCGGAGCGAGCGTGCCGCAGCAGCGGCCGGCGAAGCTGTAGCGTATGTGTATTTTTCTCAGTCGGGGAATCGAACCCCGGTCTCCCACGTGACAAGCGTGAGTATGTATCGGTTCTAAATGTGAGTCTACTATATAAACAATGTGTCTGTTAGAAAACTGACTTCACGTTGAATCGCCAAATTTGCAAGCTCGTACCTATAATACTTACTATAGATCGGGTCGTGAGTTCTTAAGGTGAAACATACGGGCTGTTTCCGGTCATCTTCTCGCTAGATGGCGTTGAATTTCAAAAAGTACAGTTTATTTTGTTTCTTTCGTAATTTCAGCATTATTAAGCCGAAGAAGAGGTATCGGCGATACTAGGATATCACACTTTATTTAACTTAATCGAATTATTGTCTTAAAATCCAACCAATTTTCGAAAATGATGTATTTTTTTATTATAGGGTCGTTTACACACACATAGACGTGAGCGTTTACTTTCTATAGCCCAAATTCAGCTCAATAATGACCAATAGATGGCGTGAATTTAAAAGCAAACGGTCTGGTTATCTATTATGTATTTATTAAAAGTGTGTCTGTGGGGATAGGCAGAACTAAAGAAATATCAAGAATATTAAAATAATAAAAGTTCTTTCGGGTGTAAACTATTAAATTTTGTAAAAAAAATGATGTGTATACAAACTATATTACATTTTAAAATGGTTTTATTTCATTACCATGTTATAATTATATGGAACAATGTTATACCAAGCAAACTGTCGCTCAATTATCGCTCCTACGTCGTGCGCTGTATCACTGTGTAGCCATCGATGGTATATTTTCACGAAGGCAGCCCAAACTGGTTGTATGCCTACAACAAAGAGATAATACAAGAAGTCCAAGCTAGTGCCGCCGGACTGCGGGTTGCCATAGGTCAATTTTCGGTAATAGATTTTAGGGTAGATTTATAGAATGCACTTCAAATACTGTTTGTTTCTACACTCTACTATCGCATAGACAGACTGTAAATCCAGGCCTCACAATAACAAACTTGGCCCTGTTTGGGACTCGGGCGCTGCGCTAGAGGTCTCGTTGCCTTAACTGTGATACGTGTGTGCAGTGCGGTGGTTCGCCGCCAAGAGATCGTAAGCCGGGCGTCGACTGTCCACCGCCGCCTCGCTGGCGCATGCGCGGTCGTTTTAAAAGTTACATTTTAATTACCTTTTTAAGAATAGCAATATGAATTAAATAAGAGGCCGACTAATTTGTGATTTTCGTCAACTTATTGCCGGCTATAAAATATGGCTGTATAGTGTAAATTTCAAGACTAAACCAAACAAAATGTAAATAGACCAAAAAACCACAGAGTTTCTTTCCGGTGCGGTGACTTCTTCGGATGGGAACGCGTTGCGAATTGGTGTTCCATTTGTTAAACATTTTGGCGTTTTATAAATTAATGGTCTATACAAAATAAATAATTTTTGACTTGGACTTTCAGTCGACTTCGCTGATTAGTCGGCTGCGGTACGGTGCATCTCTAGTTAGAGGTATAATAAAACTTATGTTGTATCTACGGCATTAAGAAGCCACTAAGGTTTATACTAAATACTAGTGTGTTAATAAGTTTACAGGAAGAAATGTATATAAGGTAAAAGCACCTATTACGGAGGTATTTCGTAACATTTGAAAGTAAGAAACAAAAATAAGCATTTGTAAGTATTATTAAAGGTGCAAAAAAATTTTATCGTCAAAAGTGGAATTTACATTTTGTATTGCTGTTAAGTCTATATTTCTTTTCATGATAAAATATTTAAATAGTCGGGTCGATTTTCCCTAATACCTAGGTATGATTTTGGTCAGAGCCTATTACTGCGGTAGACGGCTCCTAATACGGAGGGTCAGAAATTATATTCATTTAAGTTCCGTACAAATAATTAATTTAAATGTGTTAGTACAGTAAATTGTAAGATTTCCCTTCATTGACCATTGATTTGATTCATGGATTCACTTTCAATGAAATTTACAAATATAGCATAACCGTGCATTCACGCACGTTTTAAAAAGAGTTTTGGGTTATTAAAATAAGGTTGATTTTTGTTTTTACGTTCAGTAAAATAAAATAAAAATGAGCAAAACGAAATCGGTCTGTATAGAAAGATCTTTACGTACAGAGCGACTTCGTTTCACTGTTTTTTTTTAGTATTGTATTTTAACATGAGAATCCCCTAGGATTCTCTCATGTTAAAATACAATACTTTTTATTCCTGAATTCCAACGTATTCCGAAGGAATTTAAGAATAAGTAGTACTTAGTGTATTTTTACACGCGTGTGTATAGCGATTAACTGATTTTATAGAATTAAAAATACAAGTTTATTTAGGAATCAACTAGTTATATTTTTTTTTAATTATGACGAAAAATAACGATCATCTAAAATCTTTCAAAAATCAATAATTCTTAGAGGAACAAAAGGTTAAAAAATTAATGATGAACTTAAATAATTTTTTTTAAGTAAATTTAAAAGTTTTTATCGCTTTTGGTTTTATCAAAAAAAACATGCATACCAAATAAGAATCCACAATAAAGAGCTACAAAACTTTTTATTTATTTACGGAACCCTAAAACTTGTAATTTTATTTTCTATGAATAGAACCGTAATAGGACATCATAGAACCTAACACAGAGTTACTTGGAAATAACTACCACCGTAATAGGAAAACTACTCGTGTTTTTAATAATCCTAATTCTGACCCATCAAAATTTCAATAAACAAAAGAGTGTAAATGCTTAATTAAACCAAGCCTTAAGACGTAATAATGTATCGGAGAATTTCGAATATCTGGAACGTGTCTAGGTGGCTCAGTTGGTCAGAGCATTCCCCCTGTAAGGGACTGGTCGCGGGTTCAAGTCCCGTCCTAGATGTTCTCTTTTTCCGATCTAAAGAAATAAACCATAACAGTTTTTTGGGTTTTACACATCTGAATGTGTAAAACTCAAGTCAACAGTTATACAAAATAAATGATTTGTGATAAATTAAAATACAACTTCCTATTTTTACCCCTTCTAAGAAACCAACATTTTGTACTCAACAGTTTTCATATTTAACTAGATTTCTAATCAAGAACACATACCGCAGAATATGGTTTCTAATTTATGAGATTAATAACTATTTCAACGAATCTTGGAACTAATTCAATAAGTTAATAAATTGAATGTTGTAAACAATTAAACATGCCCAGACTGATTGATCTTGTTGTGTTGTCTATGTGCTATACTTTCAAACGTCAGTTAAGTCATGAAGTAATAGATTTAGAATAAATAGTTTACGTTTTGGTGTACTTAAACTGAATAAGACAGGAATAAAACTCGAAAATAGAAATACCACCGTAATACGAGTAGGAAGCGATTTTGACTACGGCCGTATTAGGATATAAGTATATAAGCATATTATACGTGCGTCTAAGATAATGTACTCATTTGATATTGATGGAACTTAGCAGACGCTGTTTTAAAAGCAGTTCTTCGCATATGTACCTTTTTTTTTTTTTTTTTTTTTTATCGTGCGGAAATCCCTTCGGATACCCCCCGCCGGCCAGCGGGGGTGGTTATGTCGGGCTTGCACCGACTAAAACCGCACGCCGTCTCGGGTCTTCAGACGCCGGGGTGTAAGGTTACCCATAGAGCATATCCCTCGCACCCCGGCTGACCCTGGGCCATCTCACCACTAACAGCATCGCTCATCCTGTCTCCTCTGAAAGCAGAGGATATATATATATATATTGTACCTATTATTTTGATTGATCCGATCGTTGTGGAGATCCTTGGGGGAGGCCTATGCCCAGCAGTCAGTGGGCGTCGTTTGGCTGAGATGATGATGATGATGATGATGATTTTGATTGAAATAATAAGTATTATTGTAATCTTTAGTTGTGTCTTAATTATAATTACTTACTATCTACATGTCGTTTCGTTTCTGTGTACTAGTATATGTTTAAGGTAGAAACTAGTATCTTTAATACAGACTCCTACGTATCCTAGCTAAGGTACCAGTTGTGGCAGTGACCTCGTGGCAGCCATCGAGGTGGGAGTCCTCTCGCTCGGCAGCATGATTGCGGCAATGGTGCGGAGCGCGAGCGCGTGGGCCGCCGCCACCTCCTTCTGCGAGCATGTGATGCTCGCGAAGGAGATGGCGGAGCGCGCTCAGGCACCGGAGGTCGCTTAACGACCTCCGTCCTCCATGAGCGCAGGCCTGGGAATGGCAGGTGAGGCCGCCTGTCACCCCAGCAGAAGCAGGCCGGGACGGTGGGGCGACTAGCGCCCCTTCCCCAAACCGGGGCAAGATGGGGACACCGTGGTTCCCAAACCTGAGGGGGCCATCTCAAAACCGGAGATGGCCCAGGGTCAGTCGGGGTGCGAGGGATATGCTCTATGGGCAACCTTACACCCCCGTGTCTGCAGACCCGAGACGGCGTGCGGTTTTAGTCGGTTCAAGCCCGACATAACCGCCCCCGCTGGCCGGCGGGGGGGTATCCGAGGGGAGTTCTTTGAGAGGGGGAGGGTGTTTTATATACTTACCTTGACGCAAAAATCTTAGAAATACATCAAAAAGTTTACGCATATGCACCTACTAGTCTGTGGCGTAAGGTAGTGCGTAAAACTGCGAAACCAGAGGTCGCGGGTTCGATTCCCGCTCAGTGCAAATACGTAGATATATTTGGATTGGTCTGGGTGTTCCTATGTAAAATATGTATTTATTTACAAAAAAGAAGTATTTAAGTGTGTTTGTCCGCATTGGGCCAGGTTGCCTTGGGACTTTTGAGAGAAATGCGTCTAAGTTGACGCCATTCAAAATTAGATAATATGTACTATTTTTTAAAAATCCAATATATTTAGTCCACTAACACACACGAGCAAAGTACGTAATATTCAGCACTTATATTTTTGTAAAAGTTGGATATATAAATTAAATAAATATTCTACGACATTCTACACAGCGCTTTCTAGACCCAAAGCAAGCATAGTTTAACTAGCTTGTGTCATGTGTTCCAGAATGCGGATAAACATACTTATATTTATATTGTAAATATATACATATTATACATAGAAACACACAGACTAATGCAAATAGACTTATCCATGCATACAATTTTTTGCACTGAGCGGGAATCGAACCTGCGAACTCCGACTTAGTAGTCGAACGCACTACCGCTACGCCACAGAGGCTCCGGCCCAGGTTGCCCGCAGGTTAGACGGCAGTAGGCTTGCGGAATTTTACAAACTTGTAGAGGGCGCAATTTCTATGAACACTTAAAATATGTTTAATCTTTTATTAGTTTATCTAATTTTAATATTAATATTAAGAGCCTATAATACCTCAATTGACATATTTTAAACGTGTATATTAAAAAAAGTAGTGAAGCATAGTCCTTAGAATTTATATATAGTAAAGTTGAGGATTCGGGGAGATGACTATATGTGCTGAAAACACGATTCCGTAAAATTGAGTCGATAGAAAATTATTACAAAGTTGCCTCTAAACCATAGAAATAAAATCATTTTTATGATGGATATACCCAAAATGGGAACATGAAACTTTATATACAACTTAACTTTAATATAAGGCGGATGTTATAAGTTTTAATTTTTTTAAATATATTTTAGTTTTTTCATAATCAGCAAATATCTAAATTATACCCACTCTAACACGGCTCGTACTGCCGCGCGACCCCCTCTTCAGTCGCGCTTCGGCTTTCATACGGGGAACCTGTGTCACTCGCGCTCAGCCAAGCTAGGATAATCGAAATGGGTAATAAGCGTAACCAGAAGAGGAAAAGTGTATGTTGGCGTAAAAAAATAGTAAAACATATGAACGACGTTATAAAGTAAGTATCAACCTACCTAAGTTTACTATTTTATTTACAATACAATGAGAATAAAGTTAGGAAATAGGTATGTAGGAACCCATTTATTTGTATCTGATAAAGTGATAAATATACTATGAGGATTTTTCGTTGTGTACTAATAAACAATATTTTATTATCTGCGAAGTCTACATTTTGTGTAGATTGTCCTAGAATATTTATTTATTATTATTACATATTTATTGTTATATACCTACTAATGTTTGACCATGTCAATCTCAAATCATAAATAACTATATATATCTGCTTACTTCTATCCCTTCGTCATCCATACCGTATACGGATCTGTGATACGGATAAACAACATTATTGTTTAAATTTCAGAAAACGTCGATTACAAGAAGTAGATACTAATGATAAAGAGAATATTCCTGCAAATATGTGAGTACATAATTTCTTCTCATAACAATCCACACATTTCATTTTATTATTACTGTCATTCTTATGTAAGTACCTACTCATAGTGCGATCGCCATAGTTTCCAAAAACGGCTACGACTTACGAGTAACAGCTGAAGTTTGAGCGCGGCTCAGTCCGGTCAATTAGGGTAAACGCACCAGTTGTAGACAAGTTGTTTGTTCAATACAGTGTATCTAGATTTTTCCCCGACATCGGCGAAGCCAAGAGAAGGGTTATGGTTTTGACAGGTTATGTATGTATGTATGTATATATGTAACCACTTATCAGAACTGGACATTATGACATATCATTGAATCTAATGTGGTGCCTTCTAGCGGTCATAAAGTACTGAGTGAAGAAATAAAAAGGAAAAGAAAACAAACGTCACATAACGGTGTTCCTGTTGTGTGCGAGAGATGATGATAATATAATTATAATTTTTTTTTTTTTAAAAGAATATTAGCAATCTAAATTACTAATACCTATTCCCGTTAACCCCTCCAACTAAGCTAAATTGTTTGTGCTAGGAGTGGGTTCACGTCGGTAGTGTAATGGCCAGAATTCGAACCCGGGACCTCTCGATCGTAAGGCCGACCCCTTAACCACTCAACTACCGACGCTTCAATATTATAATATTATTTGTAACTAGCAATCGAACTTTTTACTAGCATTGCATTTTGAGATCAATATAAGAGAAAATGTGTGGGAAGAGGCCGAAAGTAAACCTAATTTTATTTCAGGTCGCAAATGTCATCGGAACAGCAAGAACATCCTGATCTGTTTACATTAGAAAATGTGGAATTGTGAGTGCTATAGAAGTATAGTTGTCTATTAATAAATAGTCATCACTACAATACATAGTGTAAAACAAAGTCGTTTCCCGATGTCTGTGCCTATGTATGCTTAGATCTTTAAACTACGCAACAGATTTTGACGTGGGGTTTTTTAATAGATCTGACAGATTTATATGTATAATACATTAACATCCAGGTGGAAGGGTAGTTCAATATAAATAAATAAATATAAATAAATATTATAAGCCAATCTACACAACGTCACCTAGACTCATGATGAGCATAGTTTAACTAGCTTGTGTTATGGGTTCTAGGATGCGGATAGACTTACATAGAGGTATATTTTTTTGTCAATGCATACAATATGTACATAGAAACACCAGACTAATGCAAATATTGATATTCATGCATACAAATATTTGCACTAAGCGGGAATCGAACCCACACAGGACCACATAGCAATCGCGTTGACTACCACCACGCCACAGAGGTCGTCAAATATATAGTCTGAACTGCAGATAGGTACCATTGAAAGAATATACGAGTAATATCAATATTGTCCTTTCAGGTCTACTGAAACTGGAACTGTATGTCCTACCGCAAATAGGGATCCACAAAATGAATCAAACGATGACGATAATACTAACTGGTAATTGCTAAATTTATACAGACTGTTTTTTATACAAATACCTAATAATAATAGAACTATATCATATTCTACGATTATTTCAGGTTAGAAATAAATCAGGACGATTCCAAGCGAAGGAGTATTTTTAAAGTTGAAGGGCGACGAATTGTGGATTTTGAATATTTTTATAAAAATCTTCTAAATATATGTGGTCACAACAAAGCATTTGGCTGCACATTAAATAATGTGCATATAATATCGGAAAAACGAAAAGGACTTCTTTCAAAATATACACTAAAATGCAACATGTGTAACCAAATATTTTATCTTGACTCAGAACCCACATCAAAATTAGATTTAAATAGAGCTGTAACATCTGGCATTATAACCTCTGGCATTGGCTATTCCCAATTTAATGAGCTATGTGCATCAATGGATTGCCCGACTTTCACCCAAAAACTTTATGATAAAGTACAAAGTCAAATTTATGAAGATTGGCAAAACACGGCTGTAAATGTCATGGAGATGGCTGGAATTCGAGAACGTGATGCTGCTATTGCGGAAGGCCGTGTGGATAAAAACGGTATTGCTCGCATAGACGTCATTGCGGATGGTGCATGGAGTAAACGATCATTTAATACCAATTATTCAGCCCTATCTGGAGCGGCGGCTATTATAGGTAAACGATTTGGCGAAGTCTTGTTTATTGGAGTCAAGAACAAATATTGTTGCATATGTGCGAGGGCTGACAATAAAGGCATCATGCCTGGAGACCATGTTTGTTTCAAAAATTATAGCGGACCTTCTACAGGTATGGAGTCCGAATTATTGTTAGAGGGATTCAAGCAGTCGATTACTACACATAAGCTTATATATGAACGCATGGTGGCTGATGGTGATTCAAGTACTTATAAAAAAATTTTGGAAGGTCGCCCATATGCTGACTGTACCGTGGAAAAAATAGAGTGTAAAAATCACATATTCCGAAATATGTGCAAAAAACTTAAAAATATAACTACGGAAACCAAATATCCTGCCAATTTAAGAAAAAAAATTACTACGCAAAGAATTCTTGCCATAAGAAAAGTAATTTGCTTGTCAATAACGGAACATGCATCTAAAACTACACATTTTGATACAAAAGTAAATTTACTGTTCAAAGATATTACAAACGCTTATAATCATGCGTTTGGGAACCACACAGAGTGCCAATCATACTATTGTAGTAGTCAAAAAAATAGTGAAGATGTGACCGTCATTTTAAAAACGTGTGCTATATGGCACAGAATAAAGTTTATTGTCAACACTGTGGCATCTAAAGCACGAAGTCTTATGCACAATAGTGATAGCAATAAGGTCGAATCTTTTAATAGCATCATTGCTAAGTTTGTGGGCGGGAAAAGAATAAACTTTTCGATGCGCCGCGGGTATGAGTCGAGATGTAATGCTGCCGTGGTCTCATTTAACACTAAATGCCCCCTTTCTACTTTACACAGATCCGTATCAGGAAAAAGTCCTAAGGCTGCAGTAAAAAAACTAGAAGAGAGACGTTTGAAACAAAGAAAAAGTGCTTCAAAATATGTAAGAAAGGGAAGAAAGCTATTTTTGATGAATCAACAAAAACTTGGGGATAAAAATTATGGCGAAAATTGCCAAAAACCTGATATGCCCCCTTTGGAATACAACAGAGTTAAGGAAGATTTTCTTAAAAATTTACCGAGTTCAGAAGAAGATAGAAAACAAATAGAAAAAGCAACGATTTTACAGAAAGATTCAAGTACGTGGTTAGAGCTTAGAAGGAAGCTTCTCACGGCATCAAATTTCGCAAAAGTCATAAATAGGCGATCAACCACAAGCGTGAAGAATTTAGTGAAGAATATTCTTTATCCAAAAAATCTTAGCCATGTGCCGTCCTTAAAACATGGAATCGAACATGAGAGTATTGCCTTAGAACAATTAGAATCGCAGCTCAAAGTCAAGATAGAGCCTTGCGGTCTCTTCGTTGACAAAAATTTGCCTTATTTAGGTGCCACACCTGACGGGATTATAGGTGATGATATCTTGGTCGAAATAAAGTGCCCAATCACAGCATTTAAAACATCCCTAGATGACGCAATAGATAAGAAGAAAGTAAATTTTTGGAAGAGATCCAAAGATGGTCTTATTATCAATAAAAAACATGCTTGGTTTATACAAGTTCAGGGTCAATTACACATCACTGGCAGACATAAATGTATTTTTGGGGTATGGTCAGGACGTGAACGAGAGATCAAAACAGAAATTATTGAAAGGGATGATCGGTTTTGGGAACTTAATATGGCGAGCAAATTAAGTGATTTTTATTTGTCATTTATGTTACCTGAGTTGTGTGATGCAAGACATACTCGAAACATGCCAATACGAGAATAAAGCATTTTTATTATACTGTTGTATTTTTCTTTCTCGACATGATTTTATTCTAACACACTAGCTGACCCGGTGAACTTCGTACCGCCAAAGTAAATGAGTGTAGCAAACTATACATTTGATTAACACTAATAATATCAAGTAATTATGATTGTTAATTATTGTGTTACTCTATATAGGTAGTTTTAAAATTAACAATAAGATAGAAATTATAATGCAGATTTTTATTTTATTTCTATAACCAACCTGCCGATTATTAGCTAGTTTACCTTATCGTAGTCTACGCGTGAACTCTAGCGCACGAGGTCACGCGCGCATCCTTGTGAGAGTGAGATAGTCGCGATCGACTACTGCGCGGCGTGGGCCGGCCGCCAGTGAGCGGGGGGTAAATATTGCATTTTAGCTGGAGTAGTATGGACTCTTAAGATGATACATGTGTTGTGTTGTGAAAAATTGTGTTAGTGTAAGTTTAATTCATTGATCGGAGTCTTACAGGAGTATCGATACATAAATGAATTGTTTTATTAATACTCACCGCAGCAGAATTTGAAAATAAAGGACATTGCTACGCGTCCATACATCATTCGCCCCAGAACCAACGTCAATAGAAAAAGGCTTATTAAATGTGGAATATTTTTTAAATTCTTATTACATTGTATTTATAAGACGGACAAGATTCTAAAACCCAGAAATGAAACAAATATGTGAGATTTTGAGGTTATGTTTGTGCATAAACCGGCCATATTTGGATAATATTATTGTGCAGAACGACTAGTATATAAGCTTATTTTGTTAGTACATAAGTAATAGTGTATATAATTAAACTGATTTAACAAAAAAGTGTAGGAATAATCGTGTATAATAGTTATAAGTTTGCGACGAAGAAATCGTTATTGTTTACCGATCTATAAGTGTAAATTGTATCTTATTTCGTGTCACCTTATTTCTACTACCTATTAGAATACATAATACGGTATATAAATCATTGTAAATAGAAAATAAACACATAATTGTAACATTGACCGATCGACCATTAGGGTATATCCGCGAAAGGTCGCCGGAGGTCGCTTAACGACCTCCGTCCTCCATGAGCGCAGGCCTGGGGGTGGCGGGTGACGCCACCTGTCACCCCAGCAGAAGCAGGCCGGGACGGTGGGGCAACTAGCGCCCCTCCCCCAAACCGGGGCAAGACGGGGACACCGTGGTTCCCAAACCCGAGGGGGCCATCTCGAAACCGGAGATGGCCCAGGGTCAGTCGGGGTGCGAGGGATATGCTCTATGGGCAACCTTACACCCCGGCGTCTGTAGACCCGAGACGGCGTGCGGTTTTAGTCGGTTCAAGCCCGACATAACCGCCCCCGCTGGCACGCGGGGGGGTATCCGAAGGGATTTCCGCACGATAAAAAAAAAAAAAAAAAAAAAAGGGTATATCCGCGAAAGGTCGTTAAGCCGCGGTGTCACTAACGAGCCGCGAGAGTTCGATCGGCCAATTAGAAAATTCGAATTAATTGGATTAAGAGTATAAAAACCGCTGTAAATTGACTCGACACCCCAGTTGGCAAATAGAAAGTCAAGCGAGAAGTGCTCTCTCCTCTTCACAAGGAATAAATGAAGATACATGAAAAAATCTCTCTTTAATTCTGGAAAATTCAAGTACTCTTCGAGGCTGCCCATAATAAGTGTTCTGCTTAAGTACAGCACCACGACGACATCCACAATCCAGCAAACCCCCCAAAGTACACACCCATTGCGTCGAAGTCGTGTTTCTGAGCAGATAAAGTCTCATCGACGGAATTGGCTTTGGGTTGTGTACATTTTTGGTCCTATCGTAGCCGGATTTGGAGTCAACATTGAAGAAAACCTTAAGTGGAACACGAGGGTGGTCTCCAAGAGTGCGTGCCTGAATTTTCCACTGTGAAGAATTGAAAAATTGAAGATGCCGACTACGAGGTCAGAAGAAAGAAGCCGTAAAGCCGCCTCCGTTCAGGGTCCATCAGACACCGAGGGGACCGCCGAATCCGGGACAACCACGGAAACGTCTACCTCGGAGAACACCACAACGGAGGGAACTACGAGCACCGAGACGGTGACTATCATCGAGCCACCGTCAGCTACAGCACCAGGTCCGAAAGCAACGGCACCTGGAACAGAGAAGATAGGGAAGAATAGCAAGTCACAGCCGCCTCATCCACAACCATCCAAGAAAGGGGTAAAGGGGGGTTCATCTGTGCATTCGAAGAGCAAAGCCGCGAAGATCGCAAAAGCAAAAGAAGAATTACTTCGTCTTAAAATAGAACTGGCAGCAGCGAAGATCGCCGCCCTGGAAGAAGATGAAGACGAAGATCAAGAAATAGAAGAATTGAATCAAGAAGAAGTGTCGGCGGCAGCTGAGGAGAAGGTCGGCGAGTGGTTCAGCCGTCACGAATCACCACCTCCTCCCATGTTGGCCATCGCCGATACACCACATCAGGGGCCAGGTGAACCAACGCCGACAGCAGCGCCACCAGCCCAGCAGCAGAACTTCAGCGAACTGGCTACCGCCATCACTCAAGCGATCAAGGCAGCCCAGCGACCGAAGTTCATCGAGCTACCAATCTTCAGTGGAAGTCACCAGGAATGGCTGCCGTTCAAGGCAGCTTACTCCGAAACAGAAGATGGCTACACCGCCGTGGAAAACCTCAACAGGCTACGAAGAAACCTCAAGGGGAAGGCGAGGGAGGCAGTCGAGAGTCTCCTCATCACCAACTCACAGCCTGCTGATATCATCAGAACATTAGAATCAAGATTCGGGAGGCCTGAAGCAATAGCAACTACAGAAATGGAAGTGCTTCGAGGACTACCAAGACTGAGCGAATCACCAAGGGACATATGCATCTTCTCAACGAGGGTCACCAACGCCGTGGCAACACTCAAGGCGCTGAACTGCATCCACTACCTATACAACCCAGAAGTCTCAAGATCAATGGTTGAGAAACTTACACCTGTTCTCAAGTATAGGTACTACGACTTCGCAGCAGCTCAGCCGAGGGAAATAGCGGACCTCTTGAAGTTCGAGAAGTTCATGAGAAGAGAAGCAGATCTATGCGGACCCTACGCTCAACCTGAAAACCTAGCAGTCCAGCACACCACTCATCAACAAAAGCGCCCCCAGAGGATCAACACGGTGATGGAAGCCCAGCAGCAAGTCAAGACGTGCACCATCTGCAACGAGCAACACCCCATCTACAAGTGTGAGCAGTTCAAGACAGCTGACGTCAACGCAAGATGGGACTTAGCCAAGGAACACAGGCTGTGTTTCCGATGTCTACAGAAGATGGAGAAGAAACACACCTGCAGAGAACGACGCTGCGGCATCGACGGCTGCAAGCTACTGCACAACACCCTGCTGCACTACAGAAGAAAAAGGGTCTCCACAGAAGAAGAAAGCACGAACACGGCCGAGACGATCAACTCGGCGTGGAAGGGAAAGAAGACCACTTTCCTGAAGATACTGCCGGTCCAACTGACGGGGCCAGCAGGGATGGTCAACACCTTCGCGCTCATAGACGACGGGCCAACAGTCACACTACTCGACGACACCGTAGCAGAAAAGATTGGCGCGACGGGACCTATCGACCCACTGCGGGTCGAGACCATCAACAGTACGAAGACAGCTGATCAACAATCAAGAAGAGTCTCATTGAAAATACGAGGCATTAAGGATCCAGCTGAAGAAGAAGTTCAAGCCAGAACAGTGAAGAACTTCAAAGTATCATCTCAACGGGTCACCTATAGACAGTTACGAGGGTGCAGTCATCTCGAAGATATCACCAACGACCTCACCTATGAAGAAGCAAGACCTAAGATCCTCATCGGTCAAGATAACTGGCACCTGCTGGTGACGTCCGAGACCAGAACGGGCGAACCAGACCAGGCAGTAGCATCCCGAACACCCTTAGGCTGGGTGCTCCACGGCAGCGACTCGAGGACCCTAGGTCACCGCATCGAGTACGTCACCCACGCAATTGAAGATTCAGAAGACGATCGACTCGAACAACTGGTGAAAGAACACTTCGAGACTGACAATCTGCTCCTCAACCCTCGGAAGCCGAAGACAGATCCAGATGAGCAAGCATCTCGCATCCTGGAAGAACATACAGTCCGCAACGAAGATGGAAGATACGAGACTGGCCTGCTATGGAAACATGAAGAAACTTCGCTTCCGAACAACTACGAGAACTCGTTGAAGAGACTTCACAACATAGAAAAGAAATTGGATCGTGACCCGAGCTTCAAGGGAAAATACAACGAACAGATGGAAGCCTTAATATCAAAAGGATATGCTGAGTTGGCGCCGCCGAGCAAGAACAAGAATAGAACCTGGTACCTGCCACACTTCGCGGTGATCAACCCTATGAAGCCGGGAAAAATACGAGTCGTGCACGATGCCGCTGCCAAGACGAGAGGAGTATCTCTCAACGACACTCTTCTGAAGGGCCCAGACCTACTCCAGTGTAACGACTGGAGTAGGTTGTAGGGTAGGTGTAGTGATGCGCTTCAGACAACACGCCATAGCGGTGACAGCAGACATCGCAGAAATGTTTCTTCAAGTGAAAATCAAAGAAGAAGATCGAGACGCACTTAGGTACTTGTGGCGTGGCGACCGTCGTGACAACCAACCCCCAGAAGAATACAGGATAACATCACTCATCTTCGGGGCGTCAAGTTCACCATCTACGGCAATATACGTGAAGAACTCTAATGCTGAGAAGTATAGCACCACGCACCCACAAGCAGTCTCCGCAATAGTGAAGAAACACTACGTTGATGACTACCTGGATAGCTTCGAGACGCTGGAAGACGCCATCAAGATCGCCTCCGACGTCCGAAACATACACCGGGAAGCCAAGTTCGAGTTAAAACAATGGAAATCTAACTCACCTCAACTGCTGGAAGCCCTCGATGTCACACAAGAAGACACTGACACGGAGCTGTACAAGAACGAAGAACAAACTGAACGAGTACTAGGCTTGATCTGGAAGCCGGGCACCGATGAACTCACCTTCAACCTCAATCTCACTCGCATCCCGACGGCACTCTGCGACAAGAAGACACCCACCAAGAGGGAAGCTCTTCGGATCGTCATGTCTCTATTCGATCCGCTAGGCTTCGCCTCACCAGTCACCATCCGGGCCAAGCAGCTGCTTCAAGAAATTTGGAGACACGGCACACAGTGGGATGAAGAGGTCAATGAAGACATAGCAGTGAAATGGGAGGACTGGATAGAACACCTGAAGAATCTAGCCAACATCTCCATACCTAGAAGATACCTACACTACAGTGACAGCAAGTCCCTCCAGCTTCACATCTTCACGGACGCCAGCGAGTCAGCCTACTCAGCAGTACTGTTTTGGAGAACCGAAGACATGAACGGGGCAGTCAACATATCGCTCATCGTTGCAAAGGCGAAGGTAGCACCGTTGAAGCTCACATCAATACCTCGATTGGAGCTTCAAGCCGCCGTGATGGGCACCAGACTCGCCGAGACCGTCATAGAAGAGCACGAGAGAAAACCTGACTCGAAGACCTTCTGGACGGATAGCAGAACGGTACTCACATGGATCAAGACAGGTTCGCGTTCATACAAGCCCTACGTAGCTCACCGACTAGCTGCAATAGAAGATAGCTCAACAGTGAACGAATGGCGATGGGTCCCCACGAAGATGAACGTGGCAGACGACGCCACCCGAGACGTACCTACGGACTTCAGCCAGAAGCATCGCTGGTACAGAGGCCCTGACTTCCTCTACTCATCAGAAGAATCATGGCCACGAGATACATCGCGACAAGACAAGTCCGAAGATATAGAAGAAAGGGTACACACTATAAGTACCAAGAAGAAAGAAAAATTATCTGAAGCCCTGCCGGTAGTCACCCGATTATCTAACTGGGACCGACTACGTTACGCTACAGCTCGAGTCTTACAGTTCATTCAATTGTGCAGACGAAAATCGGAACGAGTCAACTACAAACGGACTAAGAAAAACCCTAAGACAGATCCAGACTGGAAGAAGGCACCACAGAAGAATACAGCATCACCTTCCGTACTGAAAAGGACTTCAAGCGCCGATAGGAAGTACATACCTATCACCGCCGAGCTCCTACGGTCAGCCGAAGACCTCCTCATGCGAGCATCACAAGAAGACTCCTTCAGCAGCGAGATTGAAGATCTGCAACGAGGAAGAGTGATCCCGAAAGAAAGTCGCCTTCATCAATTGAGCATCGTATCTGTCAACGGAGTGCTACACTTGAGAAGCCGCATACAAGCCGTTCGAGACGTATCCGACGACATCAAGACGCCTGTGATATTAGACGGAGATCACCCTACGGTCAAGCACTCGGGAGTTGAAGCCACTATCAACGAGTGCAAACAGCAATACTGGGTTGTACGACTACGCCCGGTAACACGCTCACTACTACGACAGTGTCTACATTGCCGCATCAAGACTCAAGCGCCGCCATACCCGAGGACCGGTGATCTACCTGAATGTCGCCTGGCTCATCACAAGCGACCCTTCACACACACAGGGGTTGACTACTTCGGCCCACTCACAGTGACAGTCGGACGTACCAATCAGAAGAGGTACGTCGCGATATTCACGTGTCTCACAACACGTGCCATACATCTCGAGATAGCAAACTCGTTAAGCACCGACTCCGCTATCTCCGCTCTCCGACGCATGATGGCAAGAAGAGGATGTCCTGAAGAAATCTGGTCTGACAATGGGACCAACCTGAAGGGAGCCGACCGCGAGCTGTGACGAGCCATCGACGAAGCAACATCGCAGGAAGCAGCCAAGAAGAAGACATCGTGGCGCTTCATTCCACCCGGCGCTCCTTTCATAGGGGGAGCCTGGGAGAGGATGGTGCGCTCAGTAAAGACAGCACTCACCGCCACACTGCACGAGCGACGGCCCTCCGAGGAAGTTCTATCTACTCTGCTTGCCGAAGTAGAGTACACCGTCAACAGTCGCCCACTGACGCATGTGTCAGTGAACCCGGAGGACCCTGAAGCCCTAACTCCCAACCACTTTCTGCTGGGAGGACCCGGTGGAGTACAGCAGCCGGGCGTCTTCATTGAAAAGGACGCCGCATCGAGATCCATGGAGAGCGGCACAGCGCCTGGCCGACCTCTTCTGGACCAGGTGGCTCCGCGAGTACCTGCCGGAGCTCCAACACCGACGCATGCCGCACGGACGAGGACCCCCAGTAAGCCTACATGACTTGGTCTTACTGGTGGACCCCAACGCACCCCGCAACCTCTGGATCCGAGGACGAGTCATCGCAACGTACCCCGGGCCTGACAACGTGACACGCACCGTGGACATCCAGACCAAGGGAGGAGTGCTGCGCCGGCCGGTGAGGAAGCTGATCGTCCTGCTGACCGAAGACACGAGTTCTGCACGCGAAGAAGTGTGACTGCGTCTCACGGGGGGAGAATGTGCAGAACGACTAGTATATAAGCTTATTTTGTTAGTACATAAGTAATAGTGTATATAATTAAACTGATTTAACAAAAAACTGTAGGAATAATCGTGTATAATAGTTATAAGTTTGCGACGAAGAAATCGTCATTGTTTACCGATCTATAAGTGTAAATTGTATCTTATTTCGTGTCACCTTATTTCTACTACCTATTAGAATACATAATACGGTATATAAATCATTGTAAATAGAAAATAAACACATAATTGTAAGATTGACCGATCGACCATTAGGGTATATCCGCGAAAGGTCGTTAAGCCGCGGTGTCACTAACGAGCCGCGAGAGTTCGATCGGCCAATTAGAAAATTCGAATTAATTGGATTAATAGTATAAAAAACCGCTGTAAATTGACTCGACACCTCAGTCGGCAAATAGAAAGTCAAGCGAGAAGTGCTCTCTCCTCTTCACAAGGAATAAATGAAGATACATGAAAAAATCTCTCTTTAATTCTGGAAAATTCAAGTACTCTTCGAGGCTGCCCATAATAAGTGTTCTGCTTAAGTACAGCACCACGACGACATCCACAATCCAGCAAAACCCCCAAAGTACACACCCATTGCGTCGAAGTCGTGTTTCTGAGCAGATAAAGTCTCATCGACGGAATTGGCTTTGGGTTGTGTACAATTATATACCTATGGGTTAAGTATTTGTTACGCACGTTTGCTCTGAATGGACTTCGAAACATTTAAATACTTTTTAGATATTATTGACAGTCGAAATTATCCATAAAAATCTATAAATACGGTAGGTAAGACAAATATTAAATTACTGCTCCGCTCCCTTGAACAACAGCGTGATGATATTAGCCTATAACCTTCCTCGAAAAATGCACTCATCATCATTCTCCAAGTCTTTTCCCAACTCAGTTGGGTTCAGCTTTCAAATCTGTGATGCGGCTGAACTTACCTCCACAACCAATTGGCGAAAAGTTCTGCATTTTGTGGGCTCTAACTACCCATAACGACCGCCATAGATCTTCGTATGGCAACCGGGACCGACGGCTTAATGTGACAGCATGGCACGATCAGACCAATGCAAATACCATACTTTTTTTTTTTTTTTTTTTTTTTATCGTGCGGAAATCCCTTCGGATACCCCCCCGCCGGCCAGCGGGGGCGGTTATGTCGGGCTTGCACCGACTAAAACCGCACGCCGTCTCGGGTCTTCAGACGCCGGGGTGTAAGGTTACCCATAGAGCATATCCCTCGCACCCCGGCTGACCCTGGGCCATCTCACCACTAACAGCATCGCTCATCCTGTCTCCTCTGAAAGCAGAGGAGTACGGAGAGCGATGTGTTCCCGCCACGTTGGGTATTGGCCGACGATCAATGCCAACCCTATGAAGGGGTGAAGGGGAAGCCATTGACCGCCGCCCAGGGTGTACCGGCCGCTCCGATTCCGTTCCCCCCGGACTGCAGCGGGATCGGAATCGGAGCGACACTCGAGGAGGTTACCCAACACACACCCCACAAATACCATACCTATGTATATATATACATTATTTGCACTGAGCGGGGATCGAACCCGCGCCTCCTGCGTAGCGGTCGTGTTCACTAACGCTACGGGACAGAGGCTGTATGGAAGGTGATAATTCGAACCAGTAGTTCCTGAGACCAACGCGTTCAGAAAAACAAATAAACTCTTCAGATTTATAAGATTAGTATACAAGTATAGACTTGTGTAGGGATTATATATTTTATCACATGAATATTTACATAATGGACGTAAGAATTGCCTAAATACAAATATCAAACAATACATTATATATACTTATAACATGTGTTATGTAATGTAATAAGTAAAAAAATACAACACATTTTTCATTCTTTACTTTTTTATTTCTCATTTTCCACATTACAAGTAAGAATATTGTTTAAAAATTGTGCAGGAGGGTCGATATTTTCAAGGAACAAGAAACAAGGAACCGCCAGCAGACCCGCAATTAACACAATAAAAACAGTCCATTTCGTATGAGTTTTATAACCGTTATCAAAGTACAGTTTACTTAGTCCAGAAATCACAGCCCGAGTATGTCGATATTTGTAAGAGATCACAAAGTTCAGATATCACAGCCAGAGTATGTTGATTTTGCAAGGGATCAGAGTCCGTTAGAATAGCCAAGTTGTTAATAAAATATCCAAATTATTCGAAGAAAACAACAATAAAATGCAAATCAATTAAGTATGTACAGCGAACTATCGAAGTGACAGTGACAGGTATGACCAAAGAGAATAATAAGGATGCTACTTTTGTTACGTTGTCATTCATTGGTTGAAAATGGCGATAGTAGGTTAATATCGTTACATTGTCCATTTCCGCCGGCAACCCTGGGGTTATCCTTTCGAGGGCTTACCCGGGGTGCCCGGCAACGGACACTTGGGGAGGACACCGTGCGGTTTTAGTCGAGACACGACCTAACCACCCCCGCTGGCCGGCGGGGGGGTATCCGAAGGGATTTCCGCACGTTAAAAAAAAAAAAAAAAAAAGATCCTTGTCCATTTGATATAGATATTTGCATCTAATTATTCAAATAGATAAATAATTATGGTGTATGCCACATGTTTGTTGGTTCTGGGGCGACATTCGACGATGTCCTTTGTCTAATAGTGAGTACTTGTGTTTTAATGTTTTAATGGTAAATACCTTGGTGGACACCCTTTATTTAAGGGGTAGAAGGCCCTACCAACATCCTTGAGGCCCAAGTAAACCTCACCTGCAAGTCGGCACACCTGCTAAAAACAGATGGCAGTCGCTCACGGAAAAGTCGACATACAAATCAACAACAATTACCTTTGTATATATACATTAACTATTATTGATGACAACTTTCTTATTACAAGGTAGATCTTTACGAAATTTTGTAGTTCAGCAGAACTCAGACATGGTCAAAATACGCGCTATAACTCATCACGCTATACCTTGAAGGTAATGAGCAGTAACATGTAAAATCTCGAAACTCCATAGAGTTACACACGTTTAAAATATAGTTGATTAGAGACGCATAAACATTTCATAATGAATATCATCACGCTATTATATTAATAGAATCAGGTAGAATAGATTTCGATGTTACATATTTCTCTATTTCGATGTTACATATTTCTCTATTTCGATGTTACATATTTCTCTATTTCGATGTTACATATTTCTCTATTTCGATGTTACATATTTCTCTATTTCGATGTTACATATTTCTCTATTTCGAACGAATTGTCAATGTAAAACGAATGCACCACATCACCTCATTCGGCCCGTTAAATAACGTTCAACGAAATTTTTAAGTAATTGTTTTCCTATAGACTTCGATCGGAAAAAGAGAACATCTAGGACGGGGCCTGAACCCGCCACCAGTCCCTTACAGGGGGAATGCTCTGCCCAACTGAGCTACCTAGACACGTCCCAGATATACGAAATTCTCCGATATATTATATGTCTTAAGATGACGCTGGGGCCATCTACCGTAATTCGTGCGATCTACGGAAGCAATGGATAGTCAAAAAAAAAAAGAAAGTCTATCAATCATTTTTAAACATTGTTTTTAGGTAGATTTCGATGAATCAATCTGTTGACTACTGTCGAATTTTAAGAAAATTTCTTCATAGGAGGTCTAGTTATGACCCCCTGAGTCCGAAATGGCCACTGGTCAAAAGTTTATATATATATATATATATATATATATACATATATGTATGTATGGTTCCACTTCCCAAAATTTGCGGCACTCTCACGGTCGCATTTTTGCCCCGATCGCTTTCAAACTGCGGTCAAAAATTGCTTGGGTTTAAACTTAGTTTAATTTCGTGAACGGGTGGAATCCGGCCTAAGGGGACGGTAGAGCCTCACTTTTTGTGAAATTAGTTTTTCCTAATAATTTCACGTTCCATGAAAGATATTCGAACCGTTCTAATTTTATCCCATAGTATACATGAATACCAACAACTTTTAATTATAAACCTATAAGATTAAAACTTTGGAGGGGGGAAAAACCAAAATTTTTCGGGAAAAAAATCATACTTCTAACCGGTGAACATTCTTGCCGTCGGAAACATTTTTAATCGATAGGCCATTTTTAAGTCTAAAATAAATGTCTGAAAAGTTTTTTGCTAAAAGTTACCGTTTTCGAGAAAAAAAATTTAAACTGTTTAAAGTCCGTAGTTCTCTATATAAAATAATACTAATTGCTTCTCGAAATCTACCTGTGCGTTCCCCCTGCGGTAACGGTTTTTTTTTAATAATTCCGCCATATTAATTCAATGAAATTTTTAAGCAATTAGTA
Source organism: Cybosia mesomella (assembly GCA_946251805.1). Classification (NCBI taxonomy): domain Eukaryota; kingdom Metazoa; phylum Arthropoda; class Insecta; order Lepidoptera; family Erebidae; genus Cybosia; species Cybosia mesomella. The sequence continues at coordinate 17,070,861 of OX276411.1, forward strand.
AGTTTAGTTTTCTATAGATTTAGATCTCAAAGGGACTCAGGCAAACTATCAGGGACTGGTTGCTGGTTCAATCTATTAATACTGTGGTACCTGGGGTTTGGGTACCACGCGTGTATGAAGTGACGAAATTATACCACTTTAAGAGGAAAAGATATTATTTATTTATTAACCACTCGCACTTCCTACTTATATTATTAGGAATTTACGCGGTTGTTTTAACTTTAAATAGCGGACTGGGACGTATAACGCGGTCTCGGCCCAAGGATAGGGCTTAAAGCGGGGCTTTTCCCAGGATACTTTTCTCAGCTTCAATCGCAACGGCTCCACTCGGCCCGTCCAGATTTTAGAATTTTATCGTTCCTAAATCAAAATGGTTTAAAAGATACAATAGTTTTATTTAAACTCTGACACATGATGGCCAGGTAAACGAACCGTAGTGTTTGAACGAGGTCTGAACACGGTAGTATTGAGACTGCAGAAATAACCATACCTTGATCTAATTCTAACTCAACGTGTACGGGCATCGGTTAGTACTCAATGTGGATGTTTACTGCAAGCTGAACCCCAACTGAGCTACCTAGACACGTCCCAGATATTCGAAATTCTCCGATATATTATATGTCTTAAGATGACGCTGGGGCCATCTACCGTAATTCGTGCGATCTACGGAAGCAATGGATGACTTTTCAATCATTTTTAAACATTGTAAACATCGATCTACCTTTTTTTTTTTTCTTTTTTTTATCGTGCGGAAATCCCTTCGGATACCCCCCCGCGTGCCAGCGGGGGCGGTTATGTCGGGCTTGAACCGACTAAAACCGCACGCCGTCTCGGGTCTACAGACGCCGGGGTGTAAGGTTGCCCATAGAGCATATCCCTCGCACCCCGACTGACCCTGGGCCATCTCCGGTTTCGAGATGGCCCCCTCGGGGAAATCGATCTACCTATTGGTTTGTTGACTACTGTCGAATTTTAAGAAAGTTTTCTTCATAGGAGGTCTAGTTATGACCCCCTGAGTCCGAAATGACCACTGGTCAAAAGTTTATATATATATAGTAATAAAAACTATATCGAGGGCGTAATCAGTTAGCAATACGAGAACTAAGATTACAAGTAAGAGAATAATGAGACGGTTTTCCAAGTCGGAACGGTAAGTTTCTTGTAAATTCCCCAAAACTGAATTACTTAATACGCGTCTTGGTAGCCCCGGATCTCCACTCTTCGATGGATCTGTAGATACATTACCTTATTGACACTTTCAACTTTTTGCATTGACAGTAGGAAATAACCTCTAACTACTGTGACGACCTCTGTGGCGTAGCGGTAGCGCGTTCGACTGCTAAGTCAAAGATCGCGGGATCGATACCCGCTCTGTGCAAATATTGGTGTGGATGAATATTGAATATTTGCATTGTTCTGAGTGTTTCTATGTATTGTATAATATGTATTTCCAAAAAAAAAGAATCTAAGCAATTATAGTCGCATTCTAGAACCCAATAATACAAGCTAGTTAAGCTATGCTTTCTTTGGGTCAAGATAGCGCTATGCAAATGTCAAAAAAAAGAAACTAGCATCGCCGTGCGGTTTCACCCGCGTAAGTCTGGATCCCGTGGGAATACCGTGATAAAATTTAGCGTATGTTACTCAGTGATAATGTAGCTTTCTAACGGAAAAAGAATTTTTGAAATCGGTCCAGTATTTTTTAAGTTTATTCGTTACATACAAAAATGCAAATCTTTCGTCTTTATAATAACATAACTTCACGCCTGGATCCCCCAAGAGGTAGGCAGAGGTGTATTACTCTTTATACTATTAGTGTAGATAGTGTAGATTCTCCTTATCTCCTCTCCATGATACACTTGAAGGTCCCTACCAGATCAGTAAGAATACCTGTTGATCTCCACATACCTCGCAGTGTTACCACTTATAGAAGGAACTCAGGAACTCATGATGGGAGGAATGGCGGGCTGACTGGTGATTGTTATATGTATAAATATATACCTTTTTTTTTTCGTGCGGAAATCCCTTCGGATACCCCCCTGCCGGCTAGCGGGGGCGGTTATGTCGGGCTTGAACCGACTAAAACCGCACGCCGTCTCGGGTCTACAGACGCCGAGGTGTAAGGTAAAGGTAATGTTGTTAAATATTGTCAAAATTATTGTTTTATTGTTGGAATGCTGTGAAATTACTTACTCTTTTAGCGTGCGGTATTCTTCTTGATACTTAGGTTACTTGTAGGGAATTATGTCTGTTTATGAATTATATAGGGCGCGATATTGCCTGACGACGTCACACGGGGTGACGCTGAAAATCAGTACTTTGAGGGTAGATACCCACCTCAGTGTACGCTGAGTGTCCATCCCTTATTCATCCAATATCCATTCAACACGTGTTTTTTTTTCCTTCTTTGGCAAATATTTAATGAATGCCAGTGTCAATCAATTAGATAAATCAAGTAATTTGAATATGAATTCAATTTAATACACCTATTTAGTCATTTAGTCAAGGTGAAGTAAAGTCCTTCACAGTCATAGTCATTCCAGAGTACCGCTTTAGTAAAGTAGTCGAGGTTTTACTAGAGGCTTCTGTGGTGTTTTGGAAACAACACGGAAAATCACAATACACGGTAAATATCCCACCTTCCTACACTTGTGCATGTTGTCGAAGACTTTATGTCTAAAAACCCACTATTTTTACACATAAAAACTTGAAATTACACAAATTTTAGAAAATGAAACAGCCTCGATGTGTTTTTTCTCGCGTTGGCGCCAAATCTCCAAACACGTGTTATAAATTGCCACGTAACATGACACGTTGTCGAGTTGTCAATGTTGACATACTTGACAATCTTGTCATACGTATGCTCAGGTGGCGGCGACCACAGATAAATAATATATTTATCCCGCCTCTCCGTCAAGGTTCTGTACGAGCATTCGCCGCCAGAGTGAGAGCTTTGTTTTTATTTTTATTTTGTTAATTTTATTGTATTTGTACCTTCCGAAATAAAAACACTTTTCTTTCTTCTTTCTTTCTTTCTTTCTCATATTTCCCTAGATCAGCACATTTTGTGAACAGAACATCTGGATATCCTGAATTGGATTTATTCAATACGAATCCTGCTACTTACAAGCGTATAGTTGGTAATCACTGGTTTGAATTGGCTCTCTAGGCCATACTTCCTAATTATTCTTTCGTTTTTTCCTTTTTAGAGTTTCATAATCTTATTAATCTTCTTCTTTATATATAAAAATGAATTGCTGTTCGTTAGTCTCGCTAAAACTCGAGAACGGCTAGACCGATTTGGCTAACTTTGGTCTTGCATTATTTGTGGAGGTCCAGAGAAGGTTTAAAAGGTGAATAAATATGGAAGTTGTTATCGATTGAGGCAGTACGAAGTCTGCCGGGTCAGCTAGTCTTTATATATAAAAATGAATTGCTGTTCGTTAGTCTCGCTAAAACTCGAGAACGGTTGGACCGATTTGGCTAATTTTGGTCTTGAATTATTTGTGGAGGTCCAGAGAAGGTTTAAAAGATGAATAAATATGAAAGTTGTTATCGATTGAGGCAGTACGAAGTCTGCCGGGTCAGCTAGTAATATATAAAGCCGACGAGTGTCTTCTTGTTATTAACATGTGAAAACTTATAAATGGTCTCTAGTAATGTAAGTAGTAATGTTATGCAGTCTTAATACTGTTTGTTTTCCAAATAAAATAAAATAAAATAAAAATATTATGCTAGTTCTTAGTTAAATACACGTTGTACTTGTTGAATTCTTGCCCTACAGATAGGGCATTGGCCTCTCCCTTGGTACTTCCACACATTAATCGCACATTCATAACACGAACACATATGACCACAGGATATAAACACAGTATTTATCGGCTTTTCGTAGCATATCTTGCAATTATTGTCAGGTCTTTCAGGAGAAGTTTTTTGATTATGACTTGTGCCCGTTTGGGGCCGGTGACCTTCTAGTGGTGTTCTTCGGATAAGTGGTTCAACATTCTGCAAGAAGAAAAATCTTTATGATAGCGAGTACAGTACAGAGAGTACAGTAGTTTGGGCAGTAGGCTTAAGGTCGTGGAATTGTATTCATTTCATTTCATGAAAAATTTCATAAAAGGATACTTACAATAATAAGATAATTTTGATATTTAATGTCATAGATTTAGATCGAAAAAGAGAACATCTAGGACGGGACTTGAACAAGTGACCAGTCCCTCAAAGGGGGCGATGCTCTGACCAACTGAGCTACCTAGATATGTTCCAGATGTGTGTATTGAAAATTCTCCGATAAATTATATGTTTGTTTTAATTAGGTACATCTATAAATATAAAATATCCCTAGACAGTGTTGATATGTGTATATATATAAAAAAAAAACAATACAGTTCCACTCTGTCTGTTTAGTTAACCCACGACGAGCGTTAAGCAATTCAATTCAGCGGCTCAGAGTGAGAGAGATACAGCTATACATTGTGTATAGCTGTATCTCTCTCCCTTTAAACCGCTGCCCAAATCTTAATTGCTTTATGCGCGTCGTTGTATTCCCGCTGTTTAGTACAAAACGTGTTTCACTTACAGGGAATCTGGACTGTGCCGTAGACGGTACTTCATTTTCAGGCGTGTATCTTATGCTACTTAGCGACCCCTTAGCTGTCAATGGACTATAGGTGAAATTACGTTTATTTCGTAAACAATTTTCATCATATATTGCATTTAAATAAAACACATCAATACGCATCCCGCAAATGTGGGTTAACGCCCAGACATTTCTGTCACAGCTCACTCCAGATAATAGTCTGTTCTCAGTTCCGTTGTTAATAGATATGTACACTTCACCGGAATTATTTCTATAGAAGTACATGGAGAATGTAGAGCTTCCATGTCGTATAGATTTGGCCCAATATCTAGAACTGTCCATAATGCCCCTATAACAAGCTGGGTCTTGGCTGGTGAAACCAATTTGAATCAGTTCGCCCAAATAATTACGGGGGGTGATGATTCGAATGCAGACCTGGAATAAAAAATATTCATCTGTATACTATTATAAAATTGCAAATCAGTTGTGTCTGTACATTGGAGATATTTTACGTATGGAAACCCCCACGGGCTTCACCCCATCGGTGCCGACGATTGGATGGGCGTATCGGAATCGGACCGGCCAAAACCACACGGTGTCCTCCCCAAGTGTCCATTGCCGGGCACCCCGGGTAAGTACATTGGAGAAATTTACAAAAAAATTGTTGCGTTATGTTAAATGAACAATTCTGAATACAAAATGGAATCCTTGTCTGTTTGTTCGCGATGGACGCCAAAATTACTGAATGGATTTTGATGCGGTTTCTTCTATAAGAAAGGTCTTAGTCAGACTTAAAATCTGCCGTATGTTTGATTGCAATTGGTTAAGTAGAACCGGAGATATGACCAAAAAACGGTAGCCGACCTCCGCGCGGTGCGGAGCCCCGGCCTCTGCTAGTTAGTTAGTCGGCAAAAGCGGCGATAGCCCAGTGGCGTACGTAACGGACTGCTGACACGAGGTCTCGAGTTCGATCCCCAGTCGCCCCGGGCTTACCTCTGACTTTTCGTAGTTATGTGTGCATTAATAAATGTTAATTATCGCTCGCTTAATAATTGGAACCTTAACAAAACTGGCGAATTGTGGGTGTTTAATACACCTCTTCCTACCCCTTCGGGGATACAGGCGTGTAGTTATGTTATGTTATGGTATCTCCAGGCTTGTCGAAACTAACCTTCTCATTCACTTCAATGGGCCTCTCGCTGAATACGAAGCCATCTTCAAACCTCATCGGTGGTCTGATCAATGAGGCTTTACTATCGGCCAGTTGAATTGCGTTTCCACGGCACCGGTGAAAGTTCAGAGGACGAAGGTTTATCATATGGCTGGCGGCCGGCTAAAATGAATTCATTGAATATTAAGTTCACATTATTGTGCCCGGTAGATGGGAATAGGTTCGCCCCCTATTACATTGGGACCTAAACATAACTGGCGAATCGTGGGTTGCGTAATACACCTCTGCCTACCCCTTCAGGGATACAGGCGTGAAGTTAGTTAGTTATTATGATCACCCTTGTTTCGTGCGGAAATCTCCTCTGTTCCCCCCCCCCCCCACGCCGGATAGCGGGGGAGGTTATGCCGGGCACTAAACCGACTAAAACCACACGCCGTCTCAAGTCTTTAGACGCTGGGGTGTAAGGCCCATAAGGCATTTCCCTAGCACCCCGACTGACCCAGGGCCATCTCCGGTTTCGAGATGGCCCCCTAAGACATTATCCTCAACCTACCGTTAATTCCGATAGCATCTGAGGCGCTCATGTCGGAGCCCGGGATCCGGTTAATTTTTTTTCGTGCAGAAATCCCTTCTGGTACCAGAACCACCAGTCAGCGGTGGTAGTTATGTCGGACTTGAACCGACTAAAACCGCATCTTCAAACGGTGGTAACTCGATGGGACCGACTGCCGGTCGATGGGATCTAATTGCCACCCCCATGTCTAGACAACTCTTAGGATGAGTGAGAAATCTGCACATCAAACCACCAGTCCCGATTGCCATATGAACATCTATGACAGTCGTTACGGGTATTGGAGCCCTAAAAAGTCCGACAACGGCTTTCTACGACATTCAACACAGCGCTTTCTAGACCCAAGGTAAGCATAGTTTAACTAGCTTGTGTTATGGGTTCCAGAATGCGGATACATTTTTGTAAAAAAAAACATATTATACATAGAAACACCCAGACCAATGAAAATAGACATATTCATGCATACAAATATTTGCACTGAGCGGGAATCGAACCCGCGCCCCTGTCGTAGCAGTCCACACATTACTGCTACGACACAGAGGATGTCTTTAGCTACAGAAATTCGATCTCTAGTTATTTCTGGAGCCTAGATGATAGTTGTCCAATGGAAAGTATTGAAGTTTGGCTGCTATAATCTCTATGATCTCTGTATTCCCTTTACCAAATTTCAGCGAGATCCGTTCAGCCATTCTGGCGTAATTGAGTAACAAACATCCTAGCTAGATACTAGCTAGTTCTGCACGATGAGGTTAGAGATCAGAATGTGTTCTCACCTGAGGAATATTCGGTTCGATGAAGCGCATCGTGTCGCCGGTACCGTGCAGACGCACAAACAACCAGAGGTTAGAAACATGTACTCCCGACAAACACATACTGTAGTCTCCTGTAGTCCAGATGTGAATCACTGATATGGATTTTGCGAAGACACAAAAACTGTCATCCACAGACACTGAAACTTCAACCAAGTTCGGCTGCCAAGTTTGCCTTCGTGCATTATCCAGTAACGTAATCGGGTCTTCCGTTGAGAAGCCAAAAATCACTTTTTCTCTCGTACCAAAGACCACTTTACTCAAACTTTTTAAAGCGTACCTCACACGTATATAAATCTGAAAATATAATTTTTTAATATTATAATTTTACCTTTTTCCCCGTATGAATACCTCCTCGGGCAAACTACAGCTGAGCTGACTGCATTCTGGATACATACAAACATTAAATAAGACGTCGCTCCCGGTTACCATAAAAGTTGGTTGGAGGCCTAAAAATTCCGCCAACTTCTTCTAACTACAGAACTTTGAATTCATCAGTTGGTTGTGGAACTCAGACGGCAGTCGCGTCAAGGAAAATATCGGAGTTCGTTATTTTTAAGCAATCAGTATGCTTACTATTCCTATAGATTATCTTGTCCTGATCCCGTCCTATACTCCGTTTGTTTAGGTGCTTAAAAAAAGGTAAACAAATCATAAAAAGGGTTCTTTATAGTAGGCATTATTCGTTCCGAAATAAAAAGAAACCAAATGGTTAGGTAAAACATTTATGTCTCGAGTACAGTATTGGCTATATGCCAATACTATAGTATCTGTGATTTTGTACTGTACTTTGAATCGTTAATTATAATTAACTAACTGTAGCCAGCGGCTTCGCCCGCGTGAAATTCTCTTCCCGTTCCCGCTTTCCATGAAACCTATTCCTGGGATAAAAAGTAGCCTATGTGTTATTTCAGACTATTATCTAACCCTGTACCGAGTTTCAACCAAATCCGTCCACTCGTTACAGCGTGATTTAGTAACAAACATACGAACATCTTCACAAACTTTTAGACTTCTAATATTAGTAGTAAGTAAGATTAAATTAGGTGAATGCATGATCATGCTATCCATACTTTTTAGTACCTCTTGCAGTGGGATCAATTAAGAATGGATTTTGGGATCAATTAAGAATATTAAATAAAATTTCAAAGTGGGATCAATAAGGAATACGCATTTGGGGTCAATAAAGAATGGGATCAATCGTCGTGGGATCAATACGGAACAACCCAAAATAAATCATTATAGAACTTAAAATCCATTTCTTCTCTTATATTTTTCTATATTTAACTACTATGTTTAATATTAAGTTGCAATTATTATTTCCTAAGCTGAAATATCATATAATTATATTATTTAACATTATTTTAAAAATTATTGCACTGTGCCTACCATAAAGAAACTAAAAAGACAGGTATTCAAAACAGTTTTTTCCAGATCGCGCCATAAGATTGTTCGTTACCATAATTGTTAAAATTTTGTGTTTCTGTGTTATTGTTATAATTGTTTTTGGTATAGTTGTTAGTAGTTTTGTTAATTGTTTTGTTAGTTTAACTGTGGAATTGGTTGATCATGAACCTGGTACTAGTCGTCCTGGATCCTATCCATTTCCATCTCCGAAGATGAAACGTATCAAGAGGGGCCCTCTTTCGTCTTCAGAGAAACAAACTGTTATAAACATATTCAAGTTTATTGAGGAAACGTGGCCCAAGGATACTTATCCTTATAGAACGGATGTTCACGAAAATACCATTGTCATTAAAGGTTGACAATCTCTGAAATCCGCCATTTTTCTTGTTGTGTCACCTTTTTTTAAGTACCTAACCAAATGGAGTATAGATGTTCTCTTTTTCCGATCTAAATCAATAGGGAAAGTAAGTATACTAATTGCTTAAAAATTTAATTGAATAAACAAGATCAAGACCAACCACAAAATAAATAAATTGAATTGAACGGGATTAAAAGCCGCCCCCGAGTTGAAAGAGATTCGGGGGACAGGGTGCGTAGGCCAGTACAGAGAGCCTAACTTACCTTATCGGAAACTCTGAGCGGCCTGTCCATGAAGACGACACCTGCTCCACAAGAATCCGTATTCGTCAACCGTGCCTCACAGCCATCAGGCGTAACTTGCACGTACCTTCCAGAAACGGGATGGACTCGTGGAGACATTTTGTTTAAATTACGGTGTCTGTGAACAAAGACGTTGTATTGGAAACAGATATCGGTTCAGTGATGTTGGCATACAGGTCACGAGAGTACGAAGCGACATTTATAGGTACTATAAACTCATTATATTAATTTTCTCATAGCTAGCACTTGAGTAGTGCTTCATCAAAAATAAAATTGATTATATCTTTACGGATATGTTAATTTATATTATGATTTATTCCCAAACATAAAATCCCACACACATACATTAACACTCCCTCACACACAAGTACTACCATACCTACAAGTACATACAAGTACCCCCATACATACACACACATCCACAACCTCTCACACACATACTCACCTAGAGTGCCTTCCCCAGAGTGCCCTGCCTGTCTCGGAGTAAGTGAAGATACAGAGCACGTGGTCTTTGCGTGTCCTCGTTTCGTGACAGCACGAAGTAAATGGAAGGCCACCCTTATGGCCGATATACAACCAGAATCTTTGGTGGCATGTATGCTTTCATCGAAGGCATCCTGGGAGGCCACAAGCACTTATGCGACGGACGTACTGCAGGAGCTTGGGCGCATAGAGCGGGAGCGGTCCGGACTCAAACGGAATACTGAGCAGTGAAGGAGTGAAAGCCAGGGCAGGGCAACTGAAGGAAAGCATAAGCTACATACACGGTGGGACCAGGGAGGTGACAGATCGATGCCAGAGGAGGTTTTTAGTCGGTAGGGATTTATTAGAGTCCGAAACAGCGTACGTAAAAAGTATTTGCCAAACCTCTGAAATAAAAAAAAACACACACACACTCACCTACAAACACACATACACACACACACACATAATTTGTTGTTGTTGTATGTTCAATTACTGGGGTGGGGACCTGGTGATCTGTAGCACCAGGTCCACATTTGGTCTCTATAACCAAAATCGGACACCAGGTCCTTACTAAAGAAAAATGCACCAAGAATTAAGCATTACTTTCGCTTTTATCATTGTATTTCCTGTGGCTCTACTGTTTATCGTCTTGTTTTTATAAATAGAAATAAATATTTATTATTGCGTCTAAAGTAGAATATTTAATTGTAATACTATTTATATTTATATTGAACCGGACGTTTCGGTTGAGCATTGACCCCTGTTACCATGTCAGCTAAAAAGCAACTTCACGTCGCATTCTATGTAAATAATACAATAAGATCAATTAATCTCAATAGAATCCGTTAAAAGTAGTTTTATTTCAATGTGTGACATTCGCGTAAACTTCCGACAATACTATAGATAAGTTTTTACATTCGGTTGATAATGCTAGTGGAAGCCCCTATATCGCAATCATTAGCGTGTGACAGAGACCGATCAAATCAGTATCGCCACTTTACTTGTATGCTTGTCACTTTAGTTGAGCTGAAAGTGAGACGAAGTCGAGTGAAACGCTCTCAATACTCCACTCGGTGTATTTCGGTTGTGACGCTACTCCTCCTAAAAAATCGACCAATTTTGACCAAACTTGGCATGTAAATACAACTTGATACCCGGAAGGTTTAGAAAAATTTAAAATCGAACATACCATGGAGGAATAATCACCCTTCAAAAATTTCAAAATCTGATTTCTCCAAAATGATCAATGTTGAGACCACGATTTTGGCACCAAAATGTGCAATTTAACTATTGGCTTAAGACAGAAAAAGGAAATTGAAAATCGATCTAGCAACGGAGGAATAATAACCGAAAAAACAATTCAATGGTAATCATTTGAAAAAAAAATTGCGCGTGAATTGTAGGTAATCATGTAGTGCATCTCAGCTCAATATTGCAACAGCAGAATGCATTGCGCCCCTAGTGGTAGGTATGAAATAAATAGTTCGACAAAATACTCGCTCCCAGCCAAAGTCGATCACATATTACGTAAGACTCCTTCTCTGCGAGCCATTTCATTATTTAAGCCTATATAAAGATTGCTTATAACTAACCTCTATAATAACTTAACATTCATAAGACGAACAAGTCTGCACTACAGGTTACACATTGGAAACATTTCTGCAAAAAAATGTTGCCCTAAATAATGTAATTATATAAAAAGTTCAGTTTATACCTACTCGATTGAGAACTTGAAATGTGAGCTACACTGACAAATGAATGTATTTAATAGGTCTTTACCTATGAAATGTCCGAAATTTTCTTACAAATTCATGAGTTCGTTATTCCTGTAATTTAATAGCTATTTCCATTATTTATATTTTGTTTGAAAGTTGATTTCAAGAGTTTACAACTCTGTATTAAATTTGGTTTTTTATTGGCCGCTTCATAAATTAATTCGACCTTCAAAAACAGTACTTCCTAAATGCTATCCATTTTGGTGATAAATTTCGTATTACTTAACAGCTGTCACTTTTTTAAAAATGTAATAAAAGTTGCTGTTTGTTAGCTTAATGTTGTCTCATTCATACACAAAAAAACATAAAATTTGGATTTGTCATTCCTAAAAAAAATGCAAACATTTTTGTACTGAAAATTGGGTTTCCTCCAATTTCTTCAAACAAAACGGCAATTTCATATGTAACGACCTAATATTAAGTCAACAAATGTTTTAAGAAATCGTGAAGAGTCACACGAACTACAAAGAGAAATAGAGCGTTGACAGCTTTAAAAATTATCAATAGGTATCTTATCATTCGTATCTTATTTAGTATTTCTACCATAAATTTACACGATCATTTCTCGCTAACGTCATCGTCATATAAAATTTTGAACCCCTGGTGGTCACGATAAGAACTAAACTGTACGAGTACAATATATTTCCATAGATAAGAATCGTAGCGAAATCTATTCGATAGTTAGTAACGTTTGTCACCTGTCACCCTATAAATCGACAATATGAGTCACTACTTTGGCAGACGAGGTTTTCGATTTCTTGAAACGTGCGTTGACTTAATAAACACAATTATTTTTCAGTAATAATCATAATCATAATCATTTATTGTGGAACATTGGTTAGTTACAGCGTTATTTTATAATGTACTCTACATCCTACCACATTGAGTAATGTACAAATATATTAATTGTATCACACTAGTCAATAAAATGGAATTATAACAAATGTTGTTAACAAAACAGTGTTGATCACATTGAGTAGGTACAAACTAATCAAACTATTTTTTTCACTTTAGTGGGTAGCTTATCTGCATTGTTTGGGTAGGATATCATTTTAAAGATTTGTTAAATTAAGTTTTAAATAGAATTATTAAACAAAAACATAGGTACCTTTTGAACTCCAGCAATAAATGCGCATAATACTTATTTGAATCAAAGACTCAAACGAAACGATCAAACACAATAACAATATGCTTGACTGAGAGTCACTGTGATAAACATTGAAGTATTGTGCGGTTAGTTTATTTTTAGAACTGTACTTCGACCAATATGATTTTTTGTCTCTTCTAAGTACTACGACAGAAAGAAATAAAACATCGCAGTGAAGTTAGCTAGTAAACTAAAACTTACCGAACTCACGTAGCGCCTCCATAATGCCACCCAACACTCATGGTACAAGCATTATCGTTTTTTTTTTTTAAACACTTTAGAACGCTGGCTATCTTGCCGATAGCGAGTGATGTATCGATGTAAACTTATGAAGTTATGGCGTTATCACGTTATGGCGCTATACTATGATGGCCGTTTTGACACGTTAAAATAGTGATGTGAAATGTCAATTTAAAATAGAAAAAAATCAAATCAAATGCGAGTCACGTCTATAGTTTTTTGGATATATAATTCATTTTTTAAAATTCGAATTTCGGAAAACATAAATACCAAGTTGTGTCATAAATTAGTACACTACACCTCACTATTGACAATAAAGAACAGAAATTGACTCATTCAAACTTAGTATTTATTTTTACGAAACTTCATGAGCGGACAAATGTCAAAACAGCCATAATAGCGTGCCGCTAGTTTAGTGACGATAGCGAGTAATTTTTCGATACACACTCTAGTGCTAGAATTGTTCAGCAAATTATCAAGAAATAGTAATTAAATGGATACCTTTTTTTTTTTTTTTTTATCGTGCGGAAATCCCTTCGGATACCCCCCCGCCGGCCAGCGGGGGCGGTTATGTCGGGCTTGCACCGACTAAAACCGCACGCCGTCTCGGGTCTTCAGACGCCGGGGTGTAAGGTTACCCATAGAGCATATCCCTCGCACCCCGGCTGACCCTGGGCCATCTCACCACTAACAGCATCGCTCATCCTGTCTCCTCTGAAAGCAGAGGAGTACGGAGAGCGATGTGTTCCCGCCACGTTGGGTATTGGCCGACGATCAATGCCAACCCTATGAAGGGGTGAAGGGGAAGCCATTGACCGCCGCCCAGGGTGTACCGGCCGCTCCGATTCCGTTCCCCCCGGACTGCAGCGGGATCGGAATCGGAGCGACACTCGAGGAGGTTACCCAACACACACCCCAATTAAATGGATACCTATCTTTTTTAAATGCGGAAATCCCTTCGGATAAGTACCCTCCCGCCCGCCAGCGAGGGAGGTTATGTCGGACTTGAACCGACTAAAAGGTGGCCCATAAGGCATTTCCCTCGCACCCCGGCTGACCCAGGGCTATCTCCGGTTTCGAGATGGCCCCCTCGGGCTTCCACGGGAACCACGGGGGGAGGGGGGGCACGCTACGCGCCGCTGCCCCAGCCTACTTCTGCTAGGTTGAAATTAAATGGATACCTAACTGTAACAACTGCTAATTCCTCTTATATGTGGTATTTAAGGTTATTTTTGATATATGTATAATTGTATATGTGTGATATATGGATACTGAAAAGTTGAGCAGTGGGAAGACTATTCCTCCACGAGAGGGTAAGGAACAGCAGGGTCCTAAAGAGAGTATTGCCGTGCTCGCCTCACCCCTGAAGGCGACCGTGACGAGCGAAGGGAAAGATGCTGCAAGTCGTACTTAGGACAGTCAATGCATGGTACTTCCTGGGCTATCATCCATTTATTTTTCTTTTTTTTTCGTGCGGAAATCTCCTCGGATACCCTCCCACCGGGTAGCGGGGGAGATTATGACTGAAACCGCACGCCGTCTCGGGTCTTCAGACGCTGGGGTGTAAGGTTGCCCATAGGGCATTTCCCTCGCACCTCGAAGTACCATCATCCCCTCTCTCGTTACCGCCAACAATGATGCCGTCGCGTCGCCATCGGTGAACTGGTACTCCAGGCGACCACGAAAGGCGGTAGAAAGGTTTTTGTGATTGACATAGGACTTAGGTGTCATCCTCATACAGTGCAATCGATACAATCGCGAACCAAGCGGTTTGGTGACTCCTTTTTTTTGTCGGACCATAAAGAACTGGATCGCTTTACCCACACACGTGTTCCCTTCTTTCTACAATCCTGGGTTCTTTAAGCGGGGCGTGAAAAAACATCTGTCGAGGCCGTCAAGGTAGTGGCCACCATTCTAGCGACAATTGTAACAATTTATTTTCTGAATTAGATTTAAAATAAGGAGAAACGGTAGCGACATCTATGCATGGAATTCTCCCGGAGTGTAGCAGCGTTCGATCGGAATCCCATAGTGGTGTTGTGGTTCACAGTAATACCACGAGATGGCGTTGCTGTACTGGATGAAATAAAATTCCATTTCATTTAATGTGTCCTTGTATTCAGTCCTGTGGGAAGAATAATTATGAGTGTAGTTAAACGTTAAGTTCCAGGCTTTTCCCTAATTTATTAGCTCAGTCCCTCTATGGTTTTCATCTTCATAAGCTATGGTTTGTCTCGTAAAATACGTATAAATTAAGTAGATACTTAATCTGCCTTGTGTTCACAGCGACAAGTTGACATTTGATTGTACCGCATTATCGGAGTGACTATGTGTTTTCAGTGAGTCTCGTCGTGAAAAAAAAACGCTGGAATTTGGTCTTTTCGAGAAAGTTCTTAATATATATAATAATAATAATATATATAATAATATATATAAGGCCAGGTCAGCTGGCGGGCCGTCACTTGAGATTTCTTCGTTGAGAACCTATAACGGTTATTTTGTGTATAAACTATTTTGTAAATTTCTATAAGTTTCTAACCTATTTTATTTAGATTCTGTGATATTCCCACATCGTTGGTAAGTTTCTGCACTATATTTACTTCTAAGTTTCTTCTGCATTAGAGTCAATACTTTATATTCATTTTGGTCTCAGGGCCCCAGATTCGGGTCTTGGAAACGAACTTGTGATCGAGATTGAGCGGTGAGGCTACCCCGAGTTTCAGTATCGATATACCAAGGGCTCTTCACATCTACACCTCGGTAGACCAAGGAGGACTCGCGGGACGATACTGCGCCTTGTGCAGGCAGTCAACCAAGGCTCTGGTCACGTATAGAATTTTCTTTTAATATTTTGTGTATACCCTAGATTTCACTCAACTTTTACTGACTTAAGCGTAGAGGAGTCCCCAACCACCTTGGGTTGGCCTTAACGACCTCCGCAAGCAATTTGACAATTAGAAGATCCTACGCATGAGTGGAAAGACCTGCAAGACCTTATGTAATTTCCAGTCATCTTGCAACATAATTATGTACTTCTGAACTTTTTTTTGTAACTTGTGTATTTTGTATCAAGAGTAAATATATGTATGTGTAACTGTGTGTAAGAGAGTTTTCTTTGAGGCGACATCCGAAAGTTCCTCGCACACCCACAGCACTATTATATTCTTTAACCTCTGATAAAAAGGCGCCCTGGGATTTAGAAGTTCGTGCACCCTACTACTGAGGTAGCCGGTGAGTAGACCGTCTGACAGGTTCAGCGGTTACACAATCTCTGGAAATTATGGCCACTAATTTTTGGACTTAACCTCAGCTTTCGATCAGGCGGAGTGCAGGCACTTTTTTGCAGGACTAAATATAAACAAAAAAAACATAGATTAAGTTATTATTTAGTTGTAATTATAAAAAAGTAGTAATCTTGTATAGTGGTGGAGGTGTGATATATGTATAATTGGGTATGTAGTTTCGAACGCCGCTGTGGCGATACACGCTGTTGCGAATTATTTTTCCACTACCTCACAGGTTTGAAAGCTCATGGACTCGAATGAAATAGTCGCGTAAAAAGCTGTTTCAAAAAATATTACATTATTTAACACAAAACATGACTAGTGGTTCCGGCGCTTCTGGGTTAGGTTAGGTTAGAACTGTGACCCCAACAACGCGCGAGCTGAGCGAGCTTTGCGAGCGTACCGCGGCAGCGGCCGGCGAAGAGCCGGAACCACTAGTCCGGAAAGTTGGTTGGACGTTCTCTCGTTGGAGACCATGGTGAGGGCCGTGGTCTCCGACGGGAGCAAGTGGCACGCCGCCGCCTCTTTCTGCGAGCAGGTAATGCGCGCGAAAGAGACGGCGGAGAGGGAGCGGGAGAGAACCCTGCCCCTCGAGTTTCGCAGTCTGCGGCGAGGACGCCGCAGACTCATCTACGCCCGGGACTACCGACCTCCATGATCGGGGCCTGAGGACGGCAGTTGGCCGACTCGCCGTCCTTACAGAAGCAGGCCGTGGCGGAGGCGTGTCGTGTGTGCCCTGCACACGCCTGCCAACTCACCGAAGCGGGATAAAACCCGACCCCACCAGGCGAGGCCGCGGTGGCGGCCGACGTCCGCCGGTAAGCCTGGGGTTATCCTTTCGAGGGCTTTCGAGGACACCATTCAGTTTTAGTCGATATACGACATAACCACCCCCGCTGCCCGGCGGGGGAGTAAAAAGGCATGCTGTTCTCTTAAGGGGAGGTCCTCAAGTACCGGACACTGAAGAGAAATTAAAAATAGCAAAGAAACTAGAATAGTTTAATTTGTTTATTTATCTTAAATAAGTCTTAAATATAATATACAACATAAATATATCAGTCTCGAATATCATTTTGAATGTACTATGTAGTTACTGAGTTATAACTTGTCACTATATTAAAACTAGCCGTTGCCCGCGACTTCGTACGCGTTAAGTTCGGAATAGATCAAGGTATGTTTATTTCTGCAGTCTCGATACTAATACGTTGATGAGGTGATGTAGTACACTCGTTTTACATTGACAATTCATTCGAAATAAATATAAATAAATAATAAATATATATTTCTCCTTACAAAAAAAAACAAGAACACAAACAATAGAGACAAAGGAAATACAATGATAAAAGCGAAAGTAATGCTCCTAATTCTTGGTGCATTTTTAGGGTTCCGTTGCCAAATGGCAAAAAACGGATCCCTTATAGATTCGTCATGTCTGTCTGTCTGTCCGTCCGTATGTCACAACCACTTTCCTCCACTCTCAAACATCTTTTCTCAAACACTCCGAAACTATAAGAACTATGCTGTTGAAACTTGGTAAGTAGATGTATTCTGTGAACCGCATTAAGATATTCACACAAAAATAGAAAAATCATTAAATTTTGTGGTATCTATGGATAGGTCTTCAAAAATGATATTGAGGTTACTAATATCATTTTTTTTCTAAACTGAATAGTTTGCGCGAGAGACACTTCCAAAGTGGTAAAATGTGTCCCCCCCCCCCTGTAACTTCTAATATAAGATAATCATAACACTAAAAAAATATATGATGTAAACTTCCACCGAAAATTGGTTTGAACGAGATCTAGTAACTAGTTTTTTTTTAATACGACATAAATCGTTAACCGCAATTTACCTTTCATTCAATCAACTCAAATATAAAAATTAAAAAAAAAACATTATTATGTTACTTGTTGCTACGGAACCCTTCATGGGTGAGTCCGACTCGCACTTGGCCGCTTTTTTTTTTAAGGAGCTGGTGTAATAAAACCTGTGCTACAGATCACCAGGTCCCTACCCAATTAATTGAACATATTAACAGAATACAAGGATCGTGAGTATACTTTTTTTTTTTTTTTTTTCGTGCGGAAATCCCTCCGGATACCCCCCCGCCGGCCAGCGGGGGCGGTTATGTCGGGCTTGCACCGACTAAAACCGCACGCCGTCTCGGGTCTTAAGACGCCGGGGTGTAAGGTTACCCATAGAGCATATCCCTCGCACCCCGACTGACCCTGGGCCATCTCCGGTTTCGAGATGGCCCCCTTACTTGCTCTCCACTGTGCCATCTGCTAATCAGAGGGACACGTGGAAAGCTTCCGAACAGCCCTCAACAGGGCCGTCCTCGCCTCGGTCGGAGTTGGCCGTAGGCGTCAGCGTCTCTCCCACCCTAGGAGAGAGGCGCTGCCGTCTCCGTTGCCCAGGGTGCACCGCGTGGAGGTCCCCAACCAAGCACCCCATCGTGAGTATACCTATTGTATAATTCTTGTTTGTAACTTGGTGGGTAATTTGAGATGGCACCATAAATTCTTTCTGTTCAATGTCGGTGGTTGGAAAATTATCATCGCCCAGTCTAGCTCCAAGTCCTACCTGTCTTACGCGCGCCAAGGTGAAACTTCAGCCTTGCGTTGTGGTCAATTTCGCTAACGTTTAGCGATAGTATTTCAATCTTAGACGTTCTAAGACTATCTAATAGTAAACGAAAATCAAGTGAATAACCTGTAAAATAAGGACATTTAGCCTGGGCCCGGTGGCTATGTCGTACGTGGATGTAACTGGTGCTGAGCTGCTGTTCTGGTCGTACCTGGATGGTCAAGGTTTGTGGTTCGTTCCTTATTTACTGGGTTGCAAAATGGTTTTTTACCCCACACCATATCATATCATAAAACACATCATTTATTACAGTCCACAATTCGCTTATAATATTTTCAACCAGTGTTCTTGAAATTGCTATAAGAATTACACACCTATATATATAATAAAATAATTGTAATATAATAATAAAACAATATATATAAAACAATTCCCATACATACATACTCACCCATACCCTCTCACACACTCACTCACCTACAAACACACCCAATACCCATACGCATAGACTACACACCCACATAATTTGGTTGAAAATGAAAATGATTTGCTTGGTAATGGAAATAAGTACGTACATAGTCATATATATATATATATATATATATATATATATATATATATATATATAGGTTGAAAATGAAAATGATTTGCTTGGTAATGGAAATAAGTACGTACATAGTCATATATATATATATATATATCATAGTCATATATATATATATATATATATATATATATATATATATATATATATATATGACTATGTACGTACTTATTTCCATTACCAAGCAAATCATTTTCATTTTCAACCAAATTATGTGGGTGTGTAGTCTATGCGTATGGGTATTGGGTGTGTTTGTAGGTGAGTGAGTGTGTGAGAGGGTATGGGTGAGTATGTATGTATGGGACAAGTATGTACAAGATATGTATGTATGATAACATGATGTACAAGATGTACAAGATATGTATATGTATGTACAAGAATTATACATAGTCATATATATATATATATATATATATATATATATATGACTATGTACGTACTTATTTCCATTACCAAGCAAATCATTTTCATTTTCAACCAAATTATGTGGGTGTGTAGTCTATGCGTATGGGTATTGGGTGTGTTTGTAGGTGAGTGAGTGTGTGAGAGGGTATGGGTGAGTATGTATGTATGGGAATTGTTTTATGTACGCGCGTAGGTGTGTTAATGTATGTGTGTAGGATTTTATGTTTGGGAATAAATCATAACATATTTAAATATTTGCGAAGGTAAAAGGCGATCTCCCTCAGCCCAAGTCTCGGTAGGTCCTTTGTTACCATTTCCGTAAAGGTATAATCTAACTTTTTTAACCAATCTCTCACAACAGGCTTACATTCTTGTATTGACATGGAGCCGTTCATTAATTACGTAAGACGATTTTGGGGGGGAGGGGGGTCGACCATGTCTCATTTTTTCTTACAAGGGGGTGGGAGGGAGTCTTGTTAGTTGTTATGTAAGATAAAATTATACTTAAAAGCGCGGGCAACCGCGCGGGTGCTGAAGTGCGCTCGGATGTGTTTAGCTATGTACAAATAAACATTTCTAAAAATTGTTACTTTGAAAAATAAATATTACAATAAACCAAACGTGTATTCATTTTATCCTTTAGATTCTTACGTAATTAATATTATACAGGGGGGGAGGGTCAGCTTATTCTTATTTTTTCTTATATAGGGAGAGGGAGGAGTCAAAAACTAGCAAAAATAGTCTTACGTAATAAATGAATGGCCCCCATTGTTTAAATACTTAATACACTATTCATTTTGTTATATAAATTACAGCTTTAGTAGCCAAAGAACCGATAGGAAAAGCTTGTTGAGCTGAGTGAGACGAAGTCGAGCGAAAGCTCCTCATACCAGACTTCAGGATTTTCTTTGTCACAGGTCTCCTCCTAAACTACTAATCCAATCAGAACCAAATTTGTCATGATTAAAGAGGTCAATCAGAGGAATGTTTATGGATATATTTTGAAAAAATTACTGCTACCACAGAGGAATGATCACCGTTAAAAAAATTCCAGATGGAATTACATGATAACCGCTCGAGACACTGTGACCAAAGTTTATACGCTCCGAAAATATGTCCAGAGTTGTGACTTTCAAAAAGAATTTTTAAAATCGGACTTGCCACGGAGGAATGATTTGTTGACACTGTTCAAAATTTTCAAAATCTGATTCACGATGTCTCACTC
Source organism: Cybosia mesomella (assembly GCA_946251805.1). Classification (NCBI taxonomy): domain Eukaryota; kingdom Metazoa; phylum Arthropoda; class Insecta; order Lepidoptera; family Erebidae; genus Cybosia; species Cybosia mesomella. The sequence continues at coordinate 17,091,792 of OX276411.1, forward strand.
AGCTCAAGATTCGCCTTGCAGACCTAGTATTAAGCACTGGTTGTATACAAACTCTGTCTTTTCATCGTTTGTTTCTTACATTTTGGGGATCATATTTTAAGTCTGTGTTGTCTCATAACAGTGTGCAGCACAAAGCGCTGGCGAACGGTCAAAATAGATAGAGAAATATGCAACATCGAAATCAATTCTGCCCGATTCCTTCATATAATAGCGGGATGATATGCGTTATGTAATTGTACTATTTTAACCAAACTAATTTTAAATCAAATCAAATCATTTATTTGCATAACACAGGTTACAGAAAGGATTCAAAGATACATTTTCATTAAATGTATAGATCCGCTGTATTACAACCTCTTCGAGGTGTGCAAATATTTAGGTATTATTTATAAATATCTATAAGGTAATCTGTGGTATCATCTATTCATGCAACATTATAGGTCAGATTAAAGAGCATTCATAATATTTTAAATTGCAGAGTTAATGTCAGACATGTAATAAAGTCAAAAGTAATTAAGGAGAATATTATAATATAGTAAATGTCAACTAGATCTATTAAATAATAATCACAATTGTATATTATGTCACATGCATAAGTCAAAGAATTTAAAAATGTAAAGAAAAAAATAAATAAAAATAATTTGAGTTAATAAATTACACTTTGTCTTGGAGGAAGTCCTTTACGTCATAATAACACTTTGCGTTCAGTAGCTTTCTTAGTGCCTGTTTAAAAGTAGTTAAGTTTGCCTCTTTTATGTTTTTGGGTAGCTTATTGAATATTTTCGGAGCCATGGCGAAAACACTGTCATGCATTAGAGTAGTGTTTGACGGACACAAGCATAACCGACTTTTATCTCTTTGCATTCGTCCAGATGCATCAGAGGCCAAAACAAATAAATTAAGGTTAGTCCATTGAAATGTTACATTTTTTAGGCCTAACCTTGCGTTTTTTAGAGGACGCAATTTTATGTTTTTGATGTGTAGGGGGGGTCAGTGTAAAGCTAAAACCAAGTTTGTGGGGTCGCCACCGTTCCGAGTCCACCAAGCCACGACTGGACCTGATGGTAGACTCGGAAAGTATGAAAGCGACCTGTGTATTGTATTGGAGGAAGTGAAGATAAGTTAAATGTGCTTTTTGTCACTGCCTTGGCAAATTGTTTGTATCTTAGGCTGTCAAGAGAATTATCATCTTTATTACCACTGTATAAAGAGATAAAAAAAGTTTCTGAACATTTTCGCTTATAACTTTTTTATTTATAGTTCTACGACAAAAAGTTACTGTTGTAGAGAATTTAATTAGCAACAAAAAATGTTAATATTTTTTTTTATCAGATAAATAGTTTAAGAGATATATCGTAAAAACCATTTCAACCCCTATTTTCAAGATGGCGGCCGTTCGACAAGGGTGGCGACCCCACAAACTTGGTTTTAGCTTTACACTGACCCCCCTACACATCAAAAAAATAAAATTGCGTCCTCTAAAAAACGCAACCCCTAATGTAACTTTTCAATGGACTAGGCTTTAACATGTTTTTTAATCAAACAATATTTTTATAACGGTTATATAAGGTGTCACAAAATGAGGTCTCTGAATTTGGTGAGATGACTTGGTATCGACAAAATATGTATTTGAAACAAAAAAAAAATATCAGGTAAAATAAAAAAAATATATAGGTACTTATAAAAAAATAAAAATGAAAAAAATACACCACCAGCGAACAGCGTCACGTGACGCGACGAGCCCGTGACGCACGTGGTAGGCGTGCAGTCCTTCTCCTCGCAGTATTCTCCAAGCGGATGTGTGGGAAATACTCTTTTTTTTTTTAAAATTCGTGCGGAAATCCCTTCGGATTCGCGCCGACCAGCGGGGCGGTTATGTCGGGCTTGAACCGACTAAATCCGCACGCCGTCACGGGTCTGCAGACGCCGGGGCTAAATCGCGACCAGCGTCACGTGTGCTCGTCGCCTTTTATTATTATTTGTTACAAGTATCGTGTATACATTCTTGTGCGATCATTAAAAATCTTTTTCGTTATTTTAATATTACAAACAGACAAACACTTCAATTTCATTTATTTGTATAGATAACACTCAATTTTTTTCTTCATTAATTTATAAACCATTATAACAACAAAATTCATAGACAATGTAAAATTTTAATAGAACTTAGGCACTATTGATAAAGAAAATTAAACTTAATCAACCTTGGTCATTCCTTTATGACTGTTGGCCACATAGGCCGTTGCCGCGAGCTTAGGATGATAGTGATGATAGGATGGTCTATTTGGGAACTACTACAAGGGTTTGATAGTAAATAATTTATTACAACTAACCTTATATCATAGTTACAGTAACGAAACCATACTGTGATCTAGAAAAATGGCACAACGCCATCTATCGAAGTTTGTAGTGTACCACTACTAAGTTTTAGCTAGTATAGGAATCGCTACGAGTACGTATGCCGAACATTTGACAGCCAGTATAAAAGTGCCTATTCGCATAATCATAAAAGCGTTCAATCCTGTTTATGGTAGTTATTTATCTAGGCGCTGCGAGTATCGCGCCGAGGGTTTGTCGTGTTCTGGTGAGGTTTCATACTATTTCGGAGTATTAAATGTAATATAATAGAATATTAGTTATAATTTTAATGTATCTGATATTGTTCGTTCTGGAACCCAGTCCCCCAAATGGCTGGTATCTAAGTTCGCAAAAAGGCTAATAAAAAAAAGAACGTTTCTGACGGATGGCAAGGACGACAAGACGGAGAGACTGGTCGTCGGTGGAGCTCGCCAACATGATTTTCAGCGGATTAGCTGAAGAAGCATCCACTTTCATCATGGCGTGTGTTTGACGCGTCTGGCGTCGCCACCAACCCTACGCGTCGCATCTGCGTCGCGCATCGAGCGATGGGGCCATTTTGGATCCGTCGCATGCGGCGTGATTGTCCCATCGGCTGAGAGGTCGCAGGATGGCCGCGGACGCGATGGCCACGTTCGGATTCCCCATGGGGGATCGAACGATGCCGAGACCTCCAGCTTGGGCGCTTGAGCGTCCTTAACAGCGTCGAGTTGTTCGTCACTTCTTCACGGGACGACTGCGTGAGTCAATATTTTAGTTTAATATTGGATCCAATAGGACGATATGTGTGGGCCCCACTAATATTAGGAGTGCGTGACCGTTCCAACGAACTATCGCGTATATTAATCGCGCGGTAGTAAGTGCGACATGTACTTTAAGTGAACTTTTCTTGTTTAAATAAAATAAGCATGGTACAGTGATTCCATATGTTTGATTTCGTTCAATCCTCATAGACAATCCATGGGCTATGCTCCAAGAGGTCCTTGAACTAATAGTTCAATGCAGACTGCCGAGAGTACCTATTCGGCCAATTTCCGTATTAAATAGTAAGTATTTTGTAGCATAACCTTAATCATCTACAATACCAACTAATCCACCTTTTTTTATACGCTACAAGTTCAAGAAAATTAGATATAGATACACGGTTGCTTTTCCGCAGCCATGGTCGCGCACGGGGTTCAATTCTCAAGCGAAACGCGTCGGGTTAAATGTAAATAATAAATAGTATCAAATAAATCGCAATAGAATCCGTTAAAAATAGTTACATTTCAATGTGTGACACTCTCGTGAACTTCCAACAATACTAAAATTAAATATTCTATTTTATAAGGTTACGCGATGCAGATAAATTGCAAAGCGACATCTATTGACGACACAAAATTATACATGTAATTTGATGTATATAAAAATTTAACCGACATATATTATTATTTAGTTTGTTAATAGGCTTTTTATTTGTTTCATATTGAACAATGAGCAAGGTTTTTTTTAGATTAAGTATCATTTTCTTTTAACAATATTTTAATTTTTACCACGGTGATCGGGCTTTTTTTTAATTTTTTTTCTTAGGACACGTTAATTTGACTTCACCTCGCCTGATAGTAAGCTGAAGGTAAAGTCTCAGGAAAGAGGGTCACCATTACTTACACGTACCATGTTAACAATGGTGGCAATCAGCTTGACGGCCTCATCAGAAGAGGATTGTCGTCGCAACACCGCGTGACCACACCCACCGGTCCCACTAGTGCTGCGACCACAATCCCCCTGCCCAGCTATGCACTTGCTGACTCCTGAACGCAATCAAACCGAAATTGGATTACTATGGAGGGTTTTTCGCAATCGTGCACGGTGGTACCAACCCGGCTGAATTTTGTGGCAAATTTGTGTCATCAAATTTCTACCACCAGTACATACACCAGTACGTACAGTGTGGACACTGAGGAGTGTTTTGAAGCGAGATGGTTCATGTCCGATGTACCATTGAGGAATAATCACCGAAAAACAGTTTCACGAGCGCGCGGCCTTAGCTAAGCGCGCGACCGTAGTAATGTAATAATGTCTTATTTTCAAGTAAGAGTCCTGCTCGCTCAGCTCAATTTATTTCAGTCGCACCCTGCACTGAATTCCTAGTTATTTAATATGTGCTTGTACGAACTACGCGTACAGGGGACGAATTATATACGGTGTAAACCTCCATCTCCCTTACTTAGCTGAACTGTATTGCTTTTTTCTAAAGATTTATATCGGAAAAAGAGAACATCTAGGACGGGACTTGAACCCGCGACCAGTCCCTTACAGGGGGAATGCTCTGACCAACTGAGCCACCTAGACACGTCCCAGATATTCGAAATTCTCCGATATATCATTTATGTCTTAAGGCGACGCGTGACGTTGGAGCCATCTACCGTAATTCTTGCGAACTACGGAAACAATGAATAACTTTACAGTCATTTTTAAACATTGTTTTTTGATGGTTCCGCCTAATTAATTCAATTAAATTTTTAAGCATTTTGTATGCTTACTTTTTTCTAAAGATTTAGATCGGAAAAAGAGAACATCTAGGACGGGACTTGAACCCGCGACCAGTCCCTTACAGGGGGAATGCTCTGACCAACTGAGCCACCTAGACAGGTCCCAGATATTCGAAATTCTCCCATATATCATATACGTCTTAAGGCGACGTTGGAGCCATCTACCGTAATTCTTGCGAACTACGGAAACAATGAATAACTTTACAGTCATTCTCTTTTTCCGATCTAAATCTTTAGAAAAAAGTAAGCATACAAAATGCTTAAAAATTTAATTGAATGAACTGTATTGCTTTTGAATTTTATTGCTCTAATCGTGGTTAGGGCCCTGGGCACAGAGGGTGACAGGTGGAGCCGCTTATCACCCTAGCAGGAACAGGCCGGGGCTACGGCGCATTGCGCACCCCACCTTTTTCCGGGGGCAAGACGGGGACACCGTGGTTCCCAAACTCGAGGGGGCCCATCTCGAAACCGGAGATGGCCCTGGGCCAGCCGGCTTGCGAGGGAAATACCTTATAGGCCACCTTACACCCCGGCATTTGAAGACCCGGGACGCCGTGCGGTTTTAGACGGTTCAAGTCCGACATAACCAACCCCGCTATTAGCATCCGGATAGCTAGTATCCGAAGGGATTTCCGCACGGAAAAAAAGGCACAATGCTTTACTGGGTTATAAGTCCGTGCCGTGACAAATTCTACCCGGGAGCGTTCAGCCCTTATCGCTCCATTAAGTAATAGACTTCCATCATTTTCATCATCAACTGTTTAATTCCTGAAGATACGCAGTGCACGTTCAATATTTGCCCTACATATAGGGCATTGACCATTCCCTTGGCCCATCCACAGATTAAGGGCACATTCGTAGCACGCACAATTATGTCCACATGGGACGAATACAGTATCCTTAAGATTCTCATAGCAAATGACGCAATTATCATCACCAGAAGTTGATTGAGAATGACTCGTTCTAGAAGTTGATTGAGAATGACTCGTTCCAGAAGTTGATAGAGAATGACTCGTTCCAGAAGTTGATTGAGGATGACTCGTTCCAAAAGTTGATTGAGAATGACTCGTTCCAGAAGTTGATTGAGAATGACTCGTTATTTGATTATAGTTTCTTGAATTGGGATGGCCAGCTGTTGACTGAGTACCCTGTAAAAAAATTGTTTAGTAAGGGAATAAATGGACTTCAATGGCAGAACTAGGGAGGGGGGGGGGGCGTACTTCTTATCCACTAGCTGTTCCCGTGACTTCGCCAGCGTGCACTTAGATGTGGGTTTTAATTTTTTTGCGCGGAATCCTGTTTATTTCCAAAATTAATGTAGTCTATGTTACGCCTGTAATATTAACTATCTACCAGTGAAAGTTAGGTCAAAATCGGCCTAGCATTCCCAGAGATTAACCGCATTCAAATAGACAGTCAATTTTTTGTTTTAAGTACTGAGTAAACATTCATATGCATTCATTGAAAAACTGTTATTTTAACATTACAAACAGATAATTTAATTATATATATATAATATATATATAAATAAAAATTAATCAAAAATGACTGCACCAAATTGGATAATTCTTTTTTTTGTGTGTTCGTTAATCGTTGCTGTCACGACAAGGTTTGTATGAAAGAAACATTTTGGAAAGTTCACGGATAAGGTGTATTGCACCGGGTCGAAGCCATAATAATAATAATTGCCCCCTCGACGGGGCTATCTTGTCGCCTCTTCCAAACTATGGGGGACGCGTGATGTAGTTGAATAAGATAATAATAAATATTTTACAACATTCTACACAGCGCTATCTAAACCCAAAGTAAGCATAGCTTGACTAGCTTGTGTTATAGGTTCTTGAAAGTGAATAAACATACTTAGATACATTTTTTTTTAACCCACGCCCCTGTTGTAGCAGTCGAACACACTACCGGTACGCCACAGAGGCCGTTATTACATAAACAGTGAGCCGAATTCTGTGAATTTGTTTATTGGGGTAACACACACATTGGGGACACAGGCTATTTATTATGTGGCTTTTTTTTACGTGTGGAATCCCCCACGGCTTCACCCCATCGGTGCCGACGATAGGGTGGGCGTGTCAGAATCGGACCGACTAAAACCACACGGTTCCCCCCTAGTTTCCATGCCGGGACCCCGGGTAAGCCCTCGAAAGGATAACCCCAGGGTGACCGGCGGACTTTGGCCGGCACCGCGGCCTCGCCTGGTGGGGTCGGGTTTTATCCCGCCTTGGTGAGTTGGCCGGCGTGTGTAGGACGGCGAGTTAGCCATCTGCCGTTCTCAGGCCCTGATCATGGAGGTCGGTAGTCCCGGGCGCATCTTAAACTCAGTTCCGCAGTCTCACTCAGCCGCAGACGGAACTGAGTTTAAAAAAAATAAACCGAAGCAAAACGAGAGTGGGTTGCTAGTAATAATATTATAAAGAGAGATGCCGAATTTTGTGAGTTTCTTTATATGTTTGGGGTGATCTTCAGAACCACTGCACTAATTGTAATAAAAAAAATAAAAAAATGATCTCTCCAAATTCTAAGAATGTGACACCGCTAAGTATTTTTGTGTTGCCATATAAGTTTCCTCATTGACCTACATTGCAGTGTTTGTGGGGTAATTTATTAAATTATTTTAAAATACGATGGCCTCTGTGGCATAGCGGTAGCGCATTCAACTGCTACGACAGGTGCTGCTACGGCGCAGGTTCGATTCCCGCTCAGTGCAAATATTTGTATGCATGAATATGTCTATTTGCATTGGTCTGGATATCTCTATATATATTATGTATGTATTTACAAAAAAGTATATAAGTATGTTTATCCGCATTCGAGGTCCCATAACACAAGCTAGTTAAACTATGCTTACTTTGGGTCTAGAAAGCGTTGTGTAGAATGTCGTAGAATATGTATGCATGTATAACCCTATACTTTATTATAGTTAATATTTTAAAATACATATCAACTTACTTGAGATATGGTTAGTGATCCTGTCTGAACATGTGATACGACATCGTTAAGAAGTCTTAAGAATGGTATTACAGACTCTGCAGACAGGGTTATTGCGTCTGTGGATAGTATAAGTGTAGCATGGCTTGCGGACATAGACATAACTATTGAACTTGTGGGCTGTAGTGTAGACGGAACTGTTGAACTTATGTCCTGTGACGCTGGTGGGGTTTCTTGACTTGCAGGTTGTGTAGTCGGGGCTACTGCGCTTCTGGACCGTGAAACAGACGGAGCTACTTGACATGAAGGCTGTAGTGCAGACGGAACTATTGAGCTTGTTGGCTGTAGTGTAGAAGGAGTGTCTTGCCTTGTGGGCTGTGAAGCAAGCGGAGCTACTTGGTTTGTAGGTTGTAGTGCAGATGGGACAATTGAGTTTGTTGGCTGTAGTGCAGGCGAAATTGTTGAACTTATGGGCTGTGAGCCACATGGGGTTTCTTCACTTGCGATTTGTGAAGCAAATGAGGCTACCTGATTTGTGGGCTGTAAGGTAGATGGGGCTATTTGACTTTTAGGCTGTAGTACGGACGGGATTATTGAGCTTGTGGACTGTAGTACAGACGGGACTAATGCACTTGTAGGCTGAGGTGCAGAAGAGGTTACTTGGCTTGCGGGCTGCGAGGCAGGCGGGGCAACTTGACTTGTAGGATGTGATACAGACTGGATCACTTGTCTTGTGGTCTGTGGTTTTGAGTAAATGGACTTGCTATTATCTTTTAATTGGGAATAATAATGTTGCATACAAACGCTTGATACATTAGTAGCTTTTATTGTGCATCCGTTAGTTAAAATATCAATCCTTGCCCACATTGGAACAGTAGTGTCAACTCCAGAAGATAATTTACACTCTTCAAAGCCATCTTCACCAAAATAAATATCTCCAATGGAGTTTACATAGAAGTACAAAAAAACATAATTTTGATTTATTTCCACTCTTTTAGATTTATTCAAGACTCCTTCTTTCGTCCAAAATGATGAATCTTCGGGATCAATGCTGGTGAAACCTAGGCGTACTTCTGACGTGCATTTCATGCCACCGAAAATACTAATGCAAACCTGTAATAAGAAACACATCATTTTTAACCACCTTTAAAAAGCTTGTCTTGCATGTCTGTTCCCGAAAACCGAACGGATTAAAGATTCATTAAATTTATGGATCGATTTGGCATATTGTTTTGCCATGAAATACGTAATAAAAATTGCTTGCATAGGGAGGCAATTAAAAAAAACGGTCAAGTGCGAGTCGAACTCGTGCACCGAGGGTTACGTACCACTTTTTTATTTTTTGGCATTTTTCCTTTATTTATGCTGTAAGACCTTGCTTTTTGCCAAATTACGTGATTCTAGGTCAACTTTCACCATAAGCATGTGTTCACTGGGATGGTTTCAATAAACCTAACAATATACTGTCTCCTGACAAATAGCTATTAGGGGTATCCGAAGGGATCTCCGTACAAAAAAAAAAGGTAATCTGTCCTGACGCCCCTGGTGTTGCACACGTCCATAGGCCACAGTAACCGCTTCCCATCAGGTGGGCCGTGTGCTGATCTGCCAGCTAAGTGGGATAATATAAATATATCTGGAGGCGCAGACAAGGTCACATTTAATTGGCTATAACGCCAGGCGAAAGGTTCAAAATGTATGGGAGTGACATTATTTGTCAAATAATGTCACTACCATACATTACTTTTCAGGGCCTGTAGACAAAGTGACACTCTATTAGTGGAATCACTTCGAAGTGAATTTGCAAAAGGCCGAAATGTATGGGAATGACATTATTTGATATGAGTGACTTGAGACAGAAAAAGAAAATTTAACATCGGTCTAGCAACGGTGGAATAATCACCGAAAAACAATTCAATGGAATTCAATTGAAATAAAATTGCGCGTGAATTGTAGGTAATCATGTAGTGCACTCTCAGATCAACATTGCAACAACAGAATGCGTTGCGCCCCTAGTAGTGACATTATTTGTCACACGTGACATGTCGACAAATAATGTCATTCCCATACATTTTCACTATTGTTATAACCAATAAGAATGTGAATTTGTCTAGGCCCCTGTTACCAATTCCATTGAATAAAAGTCCCAGTCAAGTATTGTCATATCTTACCTTCTGATTCACTTCAATAGGACTTGCACTCAATACAAATCCATCCCTCAGGTCTGTCCAAATTCCATTTAGCGATCTTGAGGTGTTGGAAGGGCATGATTTAATTAAGAATCCCTTAATCGCATGAAAGGTCAAAGGTCGGAGGTTTATTATAGCACCGCGGAGAAGCTGTAAGAAAATAATTATATATTTGTAATCAACATTCAAACCTAATTTAGCTACCTACCTACTTACTTTTCAATAAAAGTGAGATTGCAGTTGCGGATACAACATCAGCAAAGTGGTCAACTGTAAGTCGGAGAGTCTCACTGTACAACATCATCTCTTCTTCATGGACGACTGTGTGAAGCCCAAAGACAAACGTCTCAAGCATTGCCAGCACCGAATCAAGTGGTGGCTGTTCTTTAAAGCCACGGCCCAAAGATTCGCCTCAGCTATCAGCGACAAATGCGCCGACGCTGTAGGTTTAGGACTGCTGAGACAAGATTCAGACCGCTATTCTTGGAGCGGAGAAGGCAGTGCTTGACAGTGTCAATTATCTCACTACCAGGGATGCCCAAGACCGTGGGAAATGAAGGAAAATACGCCGGTAAGCGGACATGAGGTGTACATTCTTGGGAAAACTGGGAACAATTAGTCAACGATGCAGATATGTTTTCTTACCTGGGGACTAACTCGTGGCTCAACAAATTGTACTACACTACCAACACAGGGCAGATGTACAAACAACCAGAGCTTACGAATGTCTACTCCCGAGAAATAGTCAGATAACGGCTCGTTGTAGCATCCGTAATGAACCTCTCCTGGAGAATATATGCAGATATGTAAGACTTCGTTATTTTTCAATTTTTTCTGAGCAAGGTATGGCTGCCAAGCGTGTCTTCGTTCATCATCGATTAAAGTAATTGGGTTCTCGTTAGTGAAACCAAACGTCAAAGCCCTCAATGCCAGGCCATCAGGCACTGTGACCGATAAGCACACCTGAAATGAAAATCATGAATAACTAGGGGCGCAATGCATTCTTCTGTTGCAATGTTTAGTTGAGAGTGCACTACATGATTACCTACAATTAACGCGCAATTTTTTTTCCATTGAATACCATTGAATTGTTGTTTCGGAGATTATTCCTCCGTTGCTAGACCGAGTTTCAATTTTCTTTTTCTGTCTTAAGCCAATAGTTAAGTTGCACATTTTGGCGCCAAAATTGTGGTCTCAACATTGATCATTTTGGAGAAATCAGATTTTGAAATTTTTGAAAGGTGATTATTCCTCCATGGTATGTTTGATTTTCAATTTTATTATTTCTAAACCTTCCGGGTATCAAGTTGTATTTACATGCCAAGTTTAGTCAAAATTGGTCGATTAGTTTAGGAGGAGTAGGGTTACAATCGAAATACACCGAGTGGAGTATAGAGAGCTTTTCGCTCGACTTCGCCTCACTCTCAGCTCAAAAAATTACTTTCAAATAGACACATCTCAGAGGAAACCTTGAGTTTATATGGCTCCACCAAAACCCTCGCCAACCACGCCAACCTCGCATGCGAGCTGGTACATCTGCTGATTGACGTATAACGCTGACTTTCCTTTCGGGGTTGGGAGATCAGACGGCAGTCGCTTCCATAAAAGCGCATAAGCCAAATCTAAAGGAGAAAGTAGAAAGTAGACCCGAGCCCCGAGGAAAAGCCTACTGATTTGTATGCAACCAGATTTCAAAAGGCCTTTAGCGATACTACATGTATCCAGCGCCATCTAGCGATAGTAAGCTGAACTACAACAATACTATCCTGCATCGCACAATGAAGGTACTGACGCTGATTACCATATATACAGCATCTCAACGTTGACCGTTGGATCGCGATCCACCAGGTGTGATCACCTTGTCTGGTTGGAGGATCCTCCTTTTGAGTCAGAGGAATGTCACACCCAGTTAATCCAAAGACCGAATTCTTGTATTCATACAAGCCTACCGATTGCGGGTACTTCTGGCTTGCCCATTACAAACATCACCAATTTGACCAGTTTGTGTTCGTAAAGGTAGATTCCGACCAAATTGTTCAATTACGTATTCGTAAAGGTAGATTCCGACCAATTCCGACCAAATTGTTCAATTACATACTACTTATGATACTTCATACTGTTATCATTTATCTCATTTGTCTCATTCGCCTTAATCGTCTCATTCATCTCATTCGTCTCGTTCGTCTCGGCCGTCTCATTTGTCTCATCTCATTTATCTCATCTATCATGTGCGTTTCTACTATTTTCAACATTTTGCAATCATAACTGGTTACCTACCTTCTCATTGCGCACGAGTGGCTTGGCAGTAAATGCGATTTCAACTCCATGACCGCCTTTCATCATTTCAGCTGTAAACCCATCACAAGATATCTGGATATTACTGCCACAAACAGTATGGAAGCGTGTACGGGACATATTGTTTTTTATGCAGATGTTGATTGAAGCCCTGAAAAACCAAGAAATAGGAAAGAAACATAAGTGCAATAAAATTTTTAAGCAATTAGTAACCATACTTTTCCTAAAGATTTAGATCCGAAAAAGAGAACATCTAGGACGGGACTTGAACCCGCGACCAGTCGCTTACTCTTTTCCGATCTAATTCTATAGGAAAAGTAAGCATACTAATAACTTAAAAATTTAATTGAAATGTGGCGGAGTAATCAAAAAACAATGTTAAAAATGATTGTAAAGTCATTCATTGTTTCCGTAGTTCGCAAAAATTACGGTAGATGGCTCGGAGAATTTCGAATATCTGTGACGTGTCTAAGTGCCTCAGTTGGTCAGAGCATTCCCCCTGTAAGGGACTGGTCGCGGGTTCAAGTCGCGTCCTAGATGTTTTCTTTTTCCGACCTACATCTATAAGAAACATAAGGTTAATACTTATATTATATTCAAACAGCTAAGCAACAATAAAATCTGACGGGAGACTTTCCAAATTCATACAGGAGTGCTACATGAAGATCCACTTTCAGCAAAAGTTTTTTCATCAGTTCTAGAAGAAATCCTCAAGCAGTTGGAATCGGAGAACATGGGAATTAACATCAATGGAACACGTTTAAATCACTTAAGATTCGCAGACGATATAAAAATCTTAACTTATAACCCAGAAAACCTCCAAACTATGCTCCAAGATCCTACACACGAAAGCAAAAAGGCTGGCCTGACAATAAACAAAAGAATGACCAAAATAATAACAAACAAACTCCAAAAAATAACATCACTGTAGATGAAGAGGACATAGAATAATATGTTAGTTCCTACATATACTTGAGTCAATTTATCGCATTAAATGGATTCAGAGATAGAAAGATGGATAGCCAGTGCATGGAAGAGATATTGGTCACTCAAAGAAGTTTGCAGGCCTATCGGTTTTTCACCGAATGCATTTCGGAGAGTGTGCGCAGGAATTGCACAACTTGATACCTCCAAGCCCTTTCCACGAACGAACGACCAGACGCACAGCGACGCGCCATCGCTACATGGTAGATATTCCACTCATACGCACGAAACGTTTCGGCGACACATCTATTATGCGTACAGCTAAGGAGTGAAATTGCCTGCCTGAGTCTGTGTTTCCGGAAAGCTATAACCTTGGAATCTTCAAGTCTCGAGTGAATAGGTTCCTTCTAGGCAAACGTGATCCATCTTAGACCACATCGTCACTTACGATCAGGTGAGATAGAGGTCAAACGTGAGCCTATCATCCATAAAAAAAAAAGTTTACATTAAGACGAAAAGGAAAATAATTATAATAATTTGTTTCCAAGCAAATACTTATTTTCTAAGATAGAATTTATATAGATAATATACAGCTTATTACTACATTCAATGAATGTACTACACATGTTTATCACCCATCGCGTAGGTTTTAGCCTTAATAAATAAAGATAGATAAAAGCGGCGATAGCCCAGTGGCATACGTAACGAACTGCTGAGACGAGGTCTCGAGTTCGATCCCCAGGGATTTCCGCACGTAAAAAAAAAATAAAAAAAAATAACAATGACATTCTAGACAGCGCTATCTAGGCCCAAAGTAAGCATAGTTTAACTAGCTTATGTTATGGGTTCCAGAATGCGGATAAACATACTTATATACTTTTTTATAATACACTTCAGTCAAAAAAGCGGCCAAGTGCGAGTCGGACTCGCCCATGAAGCGTTCCGTAGCAGAAAGTAACATAATAATTGTATTTTTTTTAAATTTTATATTTGAGTTGATTGAATGAAAGTTAAATTGCGTTTTACGATTTATGAGGTATTAAAAAAACCACTTACTAGTTCTCGTTCAAACCAATTTTCGGTGGAAGTTTACATGGTAGTGTACATCATATATTTTTTTAGGGATTTTCTTTAGAAAAGACCTATTGCTATGGAGTTGTCGTCGACGTCGTCGTTGCCAATTTTCTGTCACGGTTTTGGGTATGAAGGAGATGAGCTATCGAGTTGCTGTTCGGTAATAGATTCGTGCTGGGATGAACCATTGCAAGATAAAGAAAAAATCGCAAAAAATAGCAAAAAAAAAACGCATAATCGAAAATCCCTTGTATTCGGCTGAGCTCGTCTCAGGAATTCAACTTGTTTAGGTTTATCATACTCTTAGTTTAGAAGTTACAGGGGGGGAGGGAGGGCACACATTTTACCACTTTGGAAGTGTCTCTCGCGCAAACTATTAAGTTTAGAGAAAAATATTTTTAGAAACATCAATATCATTTTTGAAGACCTGTCCATAGATACCCTACACGTATGGGTATAATAAACAAAAAATTTGAGTTTCAGTCCTAAGTATGGGGAGAGCCCCTAATATTTATTGTTTTTTTTCTATTTTTGTGGGAAAATCTTAATGCGGTTCACTGAATACATCTACTTACCAAGTTTCAACAGCATAGTTCTTATAGATTCGGAAAAAAATGGCTGCGACATACGGACGGACAGACAGGCAGACATGACGAGTCTATAAGGGTTCCGTTTTTTGCCATTTGGCAACGGAACCCTAAAAATGCTTGTTTGTGAGCTCGTGAATGAGGCCCAGCCCTGGAAGAGCGACGCCTAGGGCGGAGGTTGGATATCGTTTTTTGGTCATATCTCCGGTTCTACTTGACCAATTGTAATCACACATACGGGTAGTCTGTCCAAGCCCATTCTAATTTTAAAAAAACCGCAATAAAATCCGTTCAGTAGTTTTTGCGTTCATTGCGAACAAACAGACAAGAATTCCATAAAAAAAATTGCGTTCAGAATTGTTCATTTAACTTTTTTTTTTTAATAACTCCAATTAACAGACACAACTAATTTACCATTTTATATAGAAGCACAAGTAAATAAATAAACTATGATTACGGATAACTCACCTCCCCGGGGGGTCATAACAAAGCCATAGATAGCCCAGGGTCTTCCGGGGGCGAGGGAATTACCTCATGGGTCAACTTAAACCCGGCATTATGAGACCCGAAATGGCCGGTTTTTGGCGATTCAAGTCCGACATATCCACCATCGCTGGCCAGCGGGAGGTATCCTTGCACGACAGAAAAATCGGTATAACTCACCTCACTTAAGTATGTTTTTCACTCATAATGCTCAAAAAACGTATACTAGCACACGTCTTGTCGCTCAACCACTGTTTAAAATATTCTAACTAGTTACAATTTTATTAAAGATTTAGAATTTGATTATTAACTACGAAATAGTGCACACAAAACAGGTACAAACACTAAAATCACTTGTAGAGTTTGGAGCAGTTTAAACGACCATGCATGAATGCGTACAAGTATTCAACTACAATACCCATATTATCTCGACGAAAATTATCGCTATCTTATCATTTATCATTCATTTCCTACACAGGTATCGATTAACTAGGAATTCAGGGCAGGGTTCGACTGAAATATATTGAGCTAGCGAGCAGGACTCTTACTTGAAAAAATTTCGAGGTCCTGCTCTTTGACCAAAAGTCATTTGGCAAAATTACACTTGACAAACAACGTTTGGTAAAACAATGGTTCGCCGACTGATTATTTTACTACTTATCATTTTACAAATGACTCACTTTTCCAAATGATCAACGCATAGATATACATTTAATAAATAATTATTTTACACAATGGACATTTAGCAACTGAGTTATCTGATAAAACTACTATTGGTCTAAAAACGTTTGATATAATGTATTAAGTGACAAGTGTTTCGTTTATTATTAAATCTAATCATGATATGGTATGGATCAAATTAAACACATTATTTGGAAAATAATTACTTATTTATTAAGATATTAAATACACTAGTGTAATCAATGTTTATGTGAAATAAGTATTCACATCATTATCATCACACATCATTAGGTCTAACGTTTAATATATATAAAAAACGTCATTATGGTTAACACCCCGACTCAGACTACCCCGACTCGGATAGGTTAGGTTAGAAGGCTAAAAAAAACCACGGCAAAAAATAACCACGAAGGCTAAGGCGGGAGTTCGCCTTAGCCTTCGTGGTTATTTTTTTTTAAACCACCCAGATATATATATATATAAACTATCCAACAGACAACGGTTTGTTTGAAAAAGAAGTACTTTTATGAAATAACATTTTGTTAAATGATATTTGGATAAATGCTCAATTTGCGAAACATTATTTGGTTAAATGAAGAAAGGGCATTGACATTTTAATATTTGCTAAGTGAGTTTTTGTAAGATGATACTTTTGTCAAATTTCTCATTTGCCAAATGAACATTTGGTGAAACGTTGTTTGTCGAATGACCATTTGTCAATTATTTTTTGGTCAAACATTAGTAATCCAAAATATTCATCAGGCATCTTACTATGGTCGCGCGCATAGCTAAGGCCGCGCCCTCGTGAAACTGTTTTTCGATGATTATTCCTCAATGTTACATTGTATTTGAATAGTTGACCCCTCTAAACACTCAGCGGTGTCTACACTATCACCATGGCAAATTTGGTCAAGATCGGTATTATGGTTCCGGAGGAGTACAGTCTCGACCAAACGGCTTAGCCACGTATAAGAGCTTCGCTTCGATCAGCTAAATGACTTTTTGTACTTAGATAATAAATAAAAATAATAACAGTTGTGATCTCAGCGAATGGCTTGATCCTAAGGAGCCTCTCAGTCCATCTTGAGAGGCTTGGGATCAGTGGGAAGTCGGTGGCGGCCAAGATGCTGAAAGCGGTCTTGCTAGATGTTCGGGATACGATCGGAAGTGGGGTTAGAATCAAGAGAGTTTGTTGGGAAATACAAAATTGTTTAATTTTCTGATCTACACTAGATATTACACTGTATAATTGTTAAGTTAAATTAAATGTAAATGTTAAAAGAGATGTTAATGTTAGAATGTCACTGTTTAAATGTTATTTATGGAAATGTTAGAGGAATGCGCCCGGTCGCGACGGTCACCGAAAGTACACTACTTAATTTTACTAAAATGTATAATTAAGTCGCGTCGCCAGCGGGCTCACATCACGTGTTCGGTGTCAGCATTAACCGAACATCTTGCACACGGCTGAGATGAACGATATGGGAATATGATTCATCAATTTTTTTGTTAAAAACTACGAAAATGGAAAATGGATACAAGATGATATACAATTTTTTACTAATCTAAATGTTAGTAGGTAATCCTGTCCGATAATAGATAATGCCCGAATAGTAAGGCGGTTCCTTTGCCAATAGCCCTAATGCCCCGGCCGACTGTTGCCCACCTTGCCGGGGTTATCTTGCATCCTCTCCCAAACTGGGAGGTGTGAAGTACTTTAATGAGAATAATAATCAATACTGTAGGGCTCGGCGTTAAGTACTACTAGTCAGGTCAGTCTTAGGATGGGTGACCGCTACATTGGAACCCCTCCGTGCCTCGGAGAGCACGCTAACTCCGATTGTTACACGAACGTCAATGGCAGTCGTTATGGGTAATTTTAGCCACAGTCTACAGAAGTCAAAGAATAAATAAATAAATATTCTACGACATTCTATACAGCGCTATCTAGACTCAAACTAAGCAGAGCTGGTCATATGGGTTCTAGAAAGCGGATAAACATACTTAGATAGATGATTATAAATGTTTATATAATCAAATATTTATATAATCAAAGCTTAGATACAATTTTTTTGTAAAGAAATACATATTACACAAAGAATCACCCAGACCAATGCAAATATACATATCTGCAATGAGCGGGAATCGAACCCGCGACCTCTGACTTAGCAGTCGAATGCTCTACCGCTACGCCACAGAGGTTGTCAGAATTTTAGTCAGAAATTTTAAAAGGTTTAGCTACTTTAGGTACAAAAAGAAAAAATACCTATTTAATTATTTTTTAATTTACGTTACCGTTTGGGTTTGCTAAATAGTTCTAGATTTTACTTTACACTAAGGCTTTTTGTAGATTATCGTTTTTTTATAACATCTTGGTGGCAGACAAGCTCACGGCCCACCTGATGGGAAGCGGTTACCGTGGCCTATAGACGTGTGCAACATCAGGGTGTCACACTCGTACTGCCGACCCTGTAGAAACCTTGTAATGCCCTTCTTGAAGAACACCATATTGTCTTAATTCCCAATGCTTTATTAACAATCTTTAATATTCCATCCTCAGTCCTTAATCTGATTTCTACTTAATCTCATTTATATTATTTAATTAACAACTTACATAACAACCAATTTGATATTACGTCCATGGCCACGATTTACCCATACATCCATACCAATAATGTTTACATATCAACACAAGCAAAACTTACAACGTAACTTTATCTTTGTAAAATAAGGTTGAGTTTTCCTTGTCCAAATAAATTGTTTTGCAAATATTATGATAATAGCCGATAGAAATAATCCAGTCACGTTGGTTGAACGTTACGAAGAACACATTTTATAGTGAGTCGTGAGTAATATTGATATTAATTTATTTTTATCACGAGTATATAGGGAACTTATATAGTATCCCTCCGGCCAGGTAAGATGACGATCTGCGAAAGACTGCGGGCAGATGCTGGATTCGGCAAGCTGAAGACAGGGCGCTATGGCGCTCATTAGGGGAGCCCTATGTCCAGCAGTGGACTAGCATAGGTTGATGATGATGATGATGACGTTTTCTTAATTCTTAATTTTTTATTGTACACAAAAAAAATGTATTACAATTAAAATAAATTATATACAAAGGCGAGCTTAACTCTAAAAGAGTTCTCTGCCAGCAACCCTTTGAGCAGTAGAGGTAGAAAAAAGAAAATAACAGAGGGAAGCAAAGTGTACAAATAAAAAGTAAGCATAAACGAATGATGGTAAAAATAAATCAATAGACATACATAATTTATACATGAAAAAGTAAATATAATATACTATATGTAAAACAAAATAATATACCTCCATCATCATCCGGCATAGGCCTTCGACAAGGATCACCACAACGATCGATCCTGCGCTGCCCGCATCCAGCGGCTTCCCGCGACCTTGACTAGATCGTCGGTCCACGATATGTAGGGGGCCTGCCCACGGAACGTCGTCCGGTACGCGGTCGCCATTCGAGAACCTTTCCGCCCCAGCGGTCATCGGTTCTCCGCGCTATGTGTCCCGCCCACTGCCACTTCAACGATGCAATCCTTCGAGCGATGTCGGTTGTTTTAGTTCTCCTGCGGATCTCATCATTTCTGATTCGATCGCGCAGGGAAATACCGAGCGTCGCTCTCTCCATTGCGTCCATGCATGTATATTTTATACATAGTCATACATATATATAAATACGTTATATACATACATATATACTTTAACATTGTGAGAGGAAATGTTCTTTAGTTCTTCTTTTGAAGATGTCCAGACTGCCACTGTCTCGAATATGGTGCGGCAGTGAGTTCCATAGTCGAACAGCCTGTACAGTAAATGACCACAAATGAGAAATAAATTTGCTCTCGGGCTTGTGAGTCAGAAGGCAGTCAATCTCTCAAAATTCAAGATAAGCCTAATCAAGACAAAAAGTAGCCTAGCAGAGAAAGATTAGCTGCCACTTTACAATAAATGAAATTTAAATGTATAGGAGAACTTCGAATATCTAAGACGTGTCCAGATAGCTGAGTAAATCAGAATTTTCGCCCTAGAAAGGGACTCTCGCGGGTTTAGTTCTGGTTTAAAATTTTTGAATTCTTGATAGTGTCAGAAGTTTACGCGAATGTCACACATTTAAATAAAACTAATTTTACCGGATTCTATCGCGATATATTTGCATACATACATACAAATACTCACGACTTTTTCCCTCCGGGGTAGGCAGAGACAACATTGAACAACTTGATACCTTCAAGCAATTTCCACCAACGAACGACCAGACGCACAGCGACGTGCCACCGCTTCATGGTGGATATTCCACTCATACGCACGAAACGTTTCGGCGACACATTTATTATGCGTACAGCTAAGGAGTGGAATTGCCTGCCTGAGTCTGTGTTTCCGGAAAGCTATAACCTCGGAATCTTCAAGTCTCGAGTGAATAGGTTCCTTCCAGGCAAACGTGATCCATCGTAGACCACATCGTCACTTACGATCAGGTGAGATAGAGGTCAAACGTGAGCCTATCCATAAAAATAAAAAAAGCTGCTTCTGTCCTTACATACTTCACGAGCTTCCTTCACTATAATTTTACCTTTCATGCAAGCCCGCCGGTTTCGAGTGCTTTTGACCTGCCCATTTTTCAATATCGCAATAATTTGATCGGTGTATGTCCTGCGAGGTCGACCCCGGCTTGCCTGCCCACTTACATCTTTAGCCTTATAATACTTGGTGTGTCATTCGCTCAGTACTCATTCGTTCCAAGTGCCCAAACCACCTTAGCATACCCTTTTCAATTCTTGTAACAACATTTATTTATTATTTACATTGAACCCGACGTTTCGGTTGCTTTTCAGTAGCCATGGTCACGGAGGAGTCTCCCCGTGACCATGACCGCTAAAACCCCGAGACCATGACTGCTGAAAACCAACCGAAACGTCGTCGGGTTTAATGTAAATAATAAAATAACATCAAATCGCGATAGAATCCGTTAAAAATAGTTTAATTTCAATTGAATTATTTCTGTTTAAGATGCCATGGGTGAGACCAGACAGTGTTCCAGTTGGGCAGGTATGGAGCCGGTTTGTGAGACAAGCCAGGGATGGAGAACCAGCTAAAAAGTGAGTATTGATATACACCTCGTTTTTTTTTTACTTGCGGAAATCCCTTCGGATACCCCCCGCCGGCCAGCGGGGGTGGTTATGTCGTGTATCGACTCAAACCGCACGGTGTCCTCCCCAAGTGTCCGTTGCCGGGCACCCCGGGTAAGCCTTCGAAAGGATAACCCCAGGTGTCGAACCGTATCTAGCTTATAATCAAATATTAGTCATATGACTAAAAGCAGTTCTTTTTTAACTCCCGACGTGAAAACAACGGGATGTTATACGTTTAACGTGTCCGTGTATGTGTCTGTCTGTGGTATCGTAGCTCCTGAACGGATGAACCGATTTTGATTTTATTTTTTGTTTGAAAGGTGAATAAGTAGGAAGTGTTCTTAGCTATGTTGGAGGTTTTTTAAATTGATGACCTTTACCAGTTGACAACGATGGGGAGGAATTCTTTGACGCCTAATTTTTTTACTTGTACAAAGTATTTAAAAAAATCTTTTTTAGGATGTAAATATTTCAGTTTATATAATTTTGTTTTTATTGTATAGTTAGTTAATATTTTTATTTCTTTCTATAAGATTCTAATTTTTATTTAGTTTTCAAGTGAGGGACATGAATGCGGAGTGGACGAAGCAGTGCTTAGACATGATGCAGGAGACATTCTTGAGAGACGAGCCTCTTTGTATTGCCTTGGGTAAGTTATGCGATTTTTGAAGATATATTATAAAAAGCGGCGATAGCCCAGTGGCGTACGTAATGGACTGCTGAGACGAGGTCTAGAGTTCGATCCCCAGTCACGCCGGGCACACACGCCTCTGACTTTTCGTAGTTATGTGTGCATTAATAATAAATATTAATTATCGCTCGCTTAATAGTGTGCCCGGTAGATGACAATAGGCTCGCCCCCTTATTACATAACTGGCGAATCGTGGGTGTGTAATACACTTCTGCCTACCCCTTCGGGGATATATGCGTGAAGTTATGTTTATGTGAAGATATATTATGCTATAGGGCGCGAAAGGGACGGCGGAGAGGGAGCGGGAGAGAACCCTGCCCCCCGAGTTTCGCAGGCTGCGGCGAGGACACCGCAGACTCATCTACGCCCGGGACTACCGACCTCCATGATCGGGGCCTGAGGACGGCAGTTGGCCGACTCGCCGTCCTTACAGAAGCAGGCCGTGGCGGAGGCGTGTCGTGTGTGCCCTACACACGCCTGCCAACTCACCGAAGCGGGATAAAACCCGACCCCACCAGGCGAGGCCGCTGTGGCGGCCAAAGTCCGCCGGCAACCCTGGGGTTATCCTTTCGAGGGCTTACCCGGGGTGCCCGGCAACGGACATTTGGGGAGGACACTGTGCGGTTTTAATCGAGACACGACATAACCACCCCCGCTGGCCAGCGGGGGGGGGTATCCGAAGGGATTTCCGCACGTAAAAAAAAAAAAAATAGGTTTAAGTTGGAAAAAGTAAACATCCAGGAACTTGAACCCGCGACCAGTCCCTGACAGGGTGAATACTCTGTCCAACTGAGCTACCTGGACACGTATTAGATATTCGAAGGCTTCCCATACATTATCCCTGCGTAACATTGCTACATTTTATCACGATATTCCCACGGGATCAGGACTTACGCTGGTGAAACCGCATGGCAATGCTAGTAAATTAAATGCCGTGTTTCTGATTGGTACACTAATATCTTATGATGATCTACCTTACAGGTATAAACTCAGATCCAGTATCATTGGCTACCATCAGAGCGAACTGGGAAGGCTTCGTGCTACAAAACATGAGCCTTGCTTGTTTCACCGAGGTTCACGGAGAACCTCATGAGCTGGTGGGGTTCAACATTGTCATAGTTAAGACCATGGAGGATGAGGAAGAGGATTTTGATATGGTTATTATCTATTTTTGCGCTATCCCACCAATCTTGAGCGTCGGTAGCTTAGTGGTTAAGAAGTTGGCTTAACGATCGAGAGGTCCTGGGTACGAAGCCCGGCCATTACACTACCGGACGTGAACCCACTCCTTATACGAGCTGTTTAGCTTAGTTGGAGGGGTTAAGAATACTAGTAATTTCGGTTATTCAATAAAAAAAACTTGAGCTTGGAAGATTCTAGGACATATATAACACATCGTCATCTAGACCCAAATTAAGCAAAGATAATGGGTTTTAGAAAGCGGATAAACATACTTAGATACTTTTTTTGTAAAAAAAACATATTAAAGAAACACCCAGACCAATGCAAATATGCATATTTACAATAAGCGGGAATCGACCTCGTGACCTCTGAGCAGCAGCCTCTAGCAGTCGAACGCTCTACCTTACTTTTTTTCATCCCAGAATTACTTATTTTAAAGGATATTAGTAACTGATACTAGTATCCCCCCTCACCCCTTCAGCTAAGCTGAATAGCTCGTATAAGGAGTCGGTTCTACTCGGTAGTGTAATGGTCAGGGTTCGAACCCGGGACCTCTTGATTACGGCCGACTCCCTAACCACTACCATTACTTACAATTTTCCAGATCAAAGGTGAATCCTGGAGGAAGCTGCTTCGAACCCTGGTCGTGACAGAGGAGTTGGTGGACGTATTTGACCATTACGGAGTCGATACCTACCTGACCTGCAGTGGGCTGACCGTGTTACCAGAATACAGGGGGCAAAATATCGCTTCAGAGATCATTGTAGCTAGGTATACTCAGTTCGATTAACGACCTCCGTCCTCCATGAGCGCAGGCCTAGGGGTGGCAGGTGAGGCCGCCTGTCTCCCCAGCAGAAGCAGGCTGGGACGGCATCTAGCGCCCCTCCCCCAAACCGGGACACCGTGGTTCCCAAACCCGAGGGGACCATATATCAAAACCAGTGATGGCCCAGGGTCAGTCAGGATGCGAGGGTAATGTTTTATTGGCAACCCTACACCCCGGCGTCTGAAGACCCGAGACGGACTGCGGTTTTAGTCGATTCATGCCCGACAACCACCCCCGCTGGCCGGCGGAGGGGTATCCGAGGGGATTTAAAAGAAATAAAGGTATGCACAGTTTTTCAATTGGCACTTGGGATCAACTTGCTTCAGTCTTGTAGAGCATTTTTATTTATTTAAAACTTTATGCACATACAAAGGCAGATGCCAAAGGCATTATCTACCAGTCTACTTGGGGTGATGCTGAGATAAATTGAAGTAGGTGCTCATATAGTTTTGATGTAACAATAATATTATTAGCTGGTACAATAAACACCTATATGCATAATACGAGTATAGAACAACACACACATATAAATTCTTTTTTCTCTACATGCGGAAACCTCCACGGGCTTCACTCCACCGGAGCTAGCGGTGAGATATGTCGGACTTGAACCGACTAAAACAGCACGGTGTCCTAAATACTTATTATCTTGACCTAAAACTCGCGTCATATAAACTTGAAAATATTAGTAAATTAATCGGTGACTGGCAGTTTTGTACTTCTTCTTGTTACAGGAAACCCTTATGTGCAGCTATGGATATAAAAGCAACAGCTTCAGTTTTTACTGCCAAGCCTGCCCAATTGCTAGCAGCTAGATGTGGCTTCGAATTGCTGGCAGAGTTGAACTATGCAGACATGATGAAATATGGTGTAGACTTGCATACCTGTGACACTCCATCTGCCAAGTTAATGGGGACGAAGTTTTAAATGTCTAAGATCCCACCTCAGATCGAACGCGAAGAAAAGAAATGAAAAGAAGAGGAGTGAAGAGAAGAGACGATTGGGGGAAGGAACGGAAGTGAAGAGAAGGGAAGAGAAGGGAAGTGAAGTGAAGGGAAGCGAAGGGAAGGGTAGGGAAGGGAAGGGAATAGAATATGTAAGAAAGAATATATTCGTAGGCCTTCGTGACTCCACAAAATTAACCTAAATTACTGCATACAAATGTTATGTGTGGAAACTGGAAGTCAATTCGAAATAAGCTCGATCTTAGGCGCACTTTGTACTGTTACGGATAGTATACGTTTTACAAACCTGCTATTATATATTATACTTGTATGAGTTTAAAATATTAAATTGATGTGTCTATTGATTTCGATTGTGGTATTGTAAGAACATAAATCATATACGTGTCGTCCAGAAGTCCGGTCGGCCAGACGGCCAGTCATCCAGACGTCATGTCATCCATACGTCCTGTCGTCCAGACGTTCAAATGTCCAGACATCAAGGAGTTCAGACATCCAGTCGTCCAAACATCGGGACATCCAAACATCTAGGCATTCAGACATCCATTCGTCCAGACGTCCAAACGTCCAGACGTCCTGTCGTCCAGACGTTATGTCGTCCAGACGTCCTGACGTCCAGTCGTCCAAATGTCCAGACGTCAAGTAGTCCAGGTGTCCAACCATCCAGACGTCCCGTCGTCCAGACATCAAGTCTTCCAAACGTCCAAACGTCCAGACGACTTGCCGTCCTGACGTCCAGGCCTCCCGACATGCAAACAACCAGACATACGGGCAGGTCGTCTAGACGTCCAAACGTCCAGATGT
This sequence comes from Cybosia mesomella, assembly GCA_946251805.1. Lineage (NCBI taxonomy): Eukaryota > Metazoa > Arthropoda > Insecta > Lepidoptera > Erebidae > Cybosia > Cybosia mesomella. Next base: position 17,117,469 of record OX276411.1, read on the forward strand.
CCTGCCGTCCAGACGTCATGTCGTCCAGACGTCATGTCGTCCAGACGTCCAAAATTCCATACGTCAAGTAGTCCAGACGCCCAGCCCTCCAGACGTCCAGTCGTCCAGACGTCCTGTCGTCTAGACGCCCAACCGTTCAGACGTCCTGTCGTCCAGACGTCATGGACAGCTGGACGTCTGGACGTCTGCATGTCTGTATGCCTAGATGTTTGTATGTCGGGAGGCCTGGACGTCAGGACGACGGGACGTCTGGACTGCTGGACGTCAGGGCTTCTGAACGGCTGGGCGTCTGGACTACTTGACGTCTGAACGCTTAGACGACAGGACTTCAGGACGACAGGACGACTGGTCGTCTAAATGTCTGGTGGTTTGGATGTCGGAAGGACGTCTAGACGACATTACGTCTGGACGACTGGACGTCTAGACGACAGGACGTATGGAGCTCCCTCTGGACGGCTGGACGGCTGGACGTATGGAAGACTTGATGTCTGGACGACGGGACGTCTGGACGGTTGGACATCTGGAATACTTGATGACTGGACGACAGGACGTCTGGACGGCATAACGTCTGGACGACAGGACGTCTGGACGTTTGGACGTCTGGACGAATGGATGTCTGAATGCCTAGATGTCTGAATGTCCCGATGTTTGGACGACTGGACGTCTGGACTCCTTGATGTCTGGACGTTTGGACGTCTGGACAACAGGACGAATGGATGACATGACGTCTGGATGACAGGCCGTCTGGCCGACCGGATTCTGAACGACACGTCGTCTGGACGACTGGATGTCTGGATGTCTAGATGTTTGGACTTCTGTATGTCTGGACGTCTGGACGACTAGGCGTCTGGTCGCTTGGACATCTGGACTACTTGACGTCTGGACTACTTGACGTCTGGACATTTGGACGTCTGGCAACAGGACGTCTGGACGACATAACGTCTGGACGGCAGGACGTCTGGACGTCAGGACGTCTGGATGTTTGGACGTCTGGACGAATGGATGTCTGAATGTCTGGATGTTTGGATGTTTGGAACTAAACATGTACACATGTTCGTCGGTGTGACTTTTATATCTGGTCAGAAACACGACTTCTCCGCAATGGGTGTGTACTACGCGGCGGTTCGCTGCATATGTAGACGGTCACCGTGCTGCGCTGGTCTTCGGTGGAACACTTATAATGGGTAGCCCCGAAGAGTACTTGAGTTTTCAAAATAAAAGAGATTGTTTCATGTATCTTCTGTTTGTGTGGTATGTTAATAAATTAGAGACTGTTGTAATAAGTTGTAAAACTATAATGAAAAAATACAAATTGACAAATAACAAAGTTTTATGCACTGAGCACCGCTGCAGGTTGGCGAGTGTCCGGCGCGGGCGACCGTCGCCCCTCCCTCCCCCTTCGTTCCCGCGTAGCGTAGGGTTGGGCGCATTTTGGCATGAACATCCCCCCCCCCCCCTCGAATACTTTAGGACTTCGAGGATACGTTGTCATAGCTGCTGGCCGAAGACAATGGACATATTTTAGTCATGGCACGTCGAATGATGCCGCGCGCCGTCTTTATGTCAGCTACTCGTGCTACACCATCCACCCAGGAAGATTTGCTTCCTTAACAACCACCATGTCTCCCTCCTGCGGTACCTTTTTTTTTTTTTTTTTATCGTGCGGAAATCCCTTCGGATACCCCTCCGCCGGCCAGCGGGGGCGGTTATGTCGGGCTTGCACCGACTAAAACCGCACGCCGTCTCGGGTCTTGCGGTACCTTCTGGTTGATTTGCCATTTCGTGCGTTGTTGGACTTCACATAAATATTCATTACGCCACCGATCCCAGAAATGTTGTCGCATTTGTTCCAAGCGATGATATCGGTCCAGGTGATTGATCTTGATGTCCAGCAGCGTAGGTGATGGCAGTGACGTTAGTGCTCTGCCTATCAGGAAGTGGCCCGGAGTTAAAGGTTGTAGGTCATTTGGATCAGGCGAAAGAGGTGTCAAAGGACGGGAATTAAGGATGGCTTCAATTTGACTGAAAAGGGTAGTCAGCTCTTCAAAAGTTAAATGTTGATGACTTAAGATTCTAGTCATGTGAAACTTGGCAGATTTAATGCCTGCTTCCCAAAGCCCAACAAAGTGGGGGGAGTACGCGGGAGAAAACTTGAAATTAATGCCATCGTGAGCGGCAGATGAAGATATATCGGCATGATTAAATTTTAGGAATTTCTTTAATTCGTTGTTGGCACCTACAAAATTTGTGCCATTATCACAATATATCTCACTTGGTTTTCCTCTACGCGACACGAACCTACGTAAAGCAAGAATGAAAACATCTGTGGTTAAGTCACTAGCTACTTCTAGATGTTGTGCTTTCGTTGAAAGGCAGACAAAAAGGCATAAATAACATTTGCTGATACGACAACCGCGCGTTTTGCGATCAGTGATTGAAAACGGACCAGCAAAGTCGACACCCGAAAACTGAAAAGGCTGACTTGGAGTGACTCTCGGTGCAGGTAAGCGACCCATTATGGGATTAACACCTTCTTCTTTTAAAATATTATATGTTCTGCATTATTTATAGTACTTCTTGCTAGAATTCTGCCTCGTAAAGGCCAGAACCTCTGTCTCAGATTGCTAAGTAAAAGTTGTGGACCACAATGTAAAAGTAATTTATGTTCTTGAGTAAAAAGTAACTTTGTAAAATTATGATTTGATTCCAATAATGCAGGATGTTTCTTTGTATATGTTTCAGGTGCATCTTGGATTCGTCCTCCTACCCGCAATATGCCTGACTCATCAATGAAAGGACTAACAGATAAAACTCGCGATTTATGAGGTAAGGTTTTGTCATTTAATAGAACATTAATTTCGAACTCAAAACATTCCCTTTGATGTAGCTTATCTGTTGCGATTTCTAGTTCTCTGGTAGTTAGAGGCCCAGTTAATTTATTAGTTGGATAACGCGAATTTTGCACAAATCGCAACAGGTAGGCCATCATTCTTTGTAGTGTAGTATATTTAGAATATCGATTGAAATCAATTATTTCGTTTGTCTCATGTGATGTAGATTTAGATTTAGTTTTAGATGTTTGTAGTGTTTTTAGATGTAGGTGTATTTGTAGTGTTTTTAGATTTAATGCTTGTCTCTTTAGAATAAGCTTTTCTTTCAGGTACTTCAGCTGCAGGCTTGATTTCACTTGGCCAGTACGATGGATCTAATTGTAAAAGAGAGGTCCATACCACTATAAATCAGCTTTATTAACTGGTACGTGTCTCCATGATTGAGGAGAAGTAAGATCATGAATCTCACTGACTCGATTCGCGACAAAGGTCTGAAGATCCCTTGGCTGGCACCGAAGCCAAGCAAGGACTACAGAAGAGTCTGTCCAATGGACGCTATGTGCAATATTGCAGCGAAGAGCTTTTAATACCCTGACGCTTAATCGAGCTAATAAATGAGCTGCACATAGCTCAAGACGTGGAATAGTAAGTGCCTTCAATGGTGCGACCTTTGTCTTGGCACAAAGTAATCTTACTAGCACCGTCCCTGATGCGTCAATAGATCGCAAATAGACGCAAGCAGCGTATGCCTTTTCGGAAGCATCAGAGAAAGAATGCAATTCTATGTACACCGGATCTTTTATGAGTACACATCTTGGAATTTAGATTTTAGTAATGAAATTTAAATTTGCTATAAAATTATTCCATGCCTTTTCTAAGTCAGCATCGACTGGATCGTCCCAATCAAGTTTTGACAACCACAGGTTTTGCAAAATGATTTTAGGTGTGATGCTACACAAACTAAGTAATCCTAAAGGATAAAACAATCTAGCAGAACTAGACAATATAGTTCTTTTTGTAACTTGTTTAAAGGATTTTATTGTGACAGAGAATTCAAGAACGTCCTTCGCAGGATCCCACTTTAATCCTAATGCACTTGACTGAGAACACAAATCTAGACTTTTAGGAATTGACCTTTGAGTAACATCTTCAAAGGTTGAAGGTTCATTAGTTCGGAATTTACGTAATGGAAGACAAGCTGAACGCAGAGTATTGATAACATAATTTAAAGTTTGTTGTAACTCGCGTTTAGTAGATGCCCCAGTCAAAATATCATCGATATAAAAATCTTCTTTGAGTACTTGTGCCACTTTGGGATCAGGACATTCCTTAGCTAGTTGCAGTAAGCACCTAGTACTGAGATATGGTGCAGATGCCGTGCCATACGTTACGGTATTCAATTGAAGAACCTTGATAGGTGCTGTATCGTAATCACGCCACAATATTATTTGTAAGTGACGCTGAGTAGGTTCGACTAAAATTTGACGATACATTTTTTCAACATCGCCTGATACTACATATTGATGTTGTCTATATCTTAAAAGAATAGAAAATAGATCGTCTTGAACGACGGGACCCACATGCTGTATTTCATTGAATGATTTACCGGAGGAGGTCTTCGCCGAAGCGTCGAACCCTACCCTTAGTTTCGTTGTTTCACTGTGTTCTTTTATCATAGCGTGATGCGGGAGATAACAACCGAATAATGGCTTTGGAATTTCAGTTAAGTGTCCTAACGATTCATATTCATGTATAAAATCATGATATTGTGACTTTAAAGTTTGATCTTTATTTAATTTACGTTCGAGTTGAAGAAATCGTTTTTAGCAATCTCATATGAGTCACCTAGGACATCTGGAGACTCACGGAGAGGAATTTGTACGCAAAATCTACCGTTATTTTCTCGACGTGTAGTTTCGCTAAATATTTTTTCACAATAGTCGTCATCAACATTTTTTTTTATTAGTAGGAGGTAAGTCCTCCAATTCCCAAAACTTAGCTAATTGTTGTTTAATATCTTGCCCGAATAGACATTGGATTCGCTTATTGTCACTGTTGAAATTCCCCCCTGTGGGCCCTGCCACTATCCAACCTAACACCGTTTCTTGTAGAATTGGTTTGTTGGATCCCAACCTTATGCGAGTAGAACCGATCAACTCCCAGAAAATATCTCCTCCAAGAAGGAGATCGATCTCGGAAGGTTTGTAAAACTTGGGATCAGCCAATTGAATATTATTTGGAATGTTTAAGGTTTGGTAGGTTGAGTTAACTTCTCAGTAATTAGGGGTACAATGTAGCATTTCACAGGCGCATTAAATGAACTAGTCATAGAATTAATTTGGATATCACAATGCTCGGTGACATTAATTATATTATTGCTTAGACCAGACACACAATGATAATTATTAGTTTCTCCTAGACAGCCAACTCTCTGTTGAGCTGCTTTACTAATAAACGAGGACTGGCTACCGCTGTCCAGTAACGCTCGCAAAATAAATGTTTTGTCATTGTTTGTCACCTTGACCAACGCCGCAGATAGCATAGTTTGGTGCGAGGAGACAGCAGACATGGTGACAGAAGATTTAGACTCTGTCCCTGTGTTTACATTTTGTGAGTCATCATCATGGAAGGCATTCGTTGCATTCGTGCTAAGTAGGGCAGTAGAAGTAGATGTTGATGGTTGTGTTTGTGGAGGTGATTGTGATTGTTGTGTATTATTTAATTGTTTGTGTAATAATGTGTTGTGTTTTCTTTTACAGATCCTGCAACCGGCAAGTCTGTATTATAGGTGGTGTGTCCACTACGAAGACAGTTATTACACAATTTATGTTGAATCACCCTTATATTGCGGTCATCTACAGACATAGACTTAAATTTGTAACACTCAAATAATCTATGGTTTTGATTGCATAATAGACAATTTTTATTGTATGAATTATTATTATCATTGACAATAAATGAGTGTGATTTAGTAAAATGACCACGTCTTTTATTCTTCTGTGAAGAGGAGCAGGCCTTATTTGAATTTACACTTTCTAAAACAGTAGCTCTTTGACGTAAAAATGTATAGAAATCATTAAGAGTAGGTGAATCTAACCTGCTTCGAAACTCCTCCCAGTTCCTTGACGTATTGCTGTCCAACCTCGCGGATGCCATAAAAATAATAATAGTGTCCTAATGCTCCGTGGGCTCACCTAAAGAACTCAGTGCACACAGATTTTTCGATAAAATTTCAACAATGTTACGTATACCTTTACCTGACTCCTTATATAATTGCTCAATAGACAATAAACACTTTAAATGCTCATTTATTAATAAACGCTTATTGTTGTACTTGTCGCAAAGAAGAGACCAAGCGATGTTATAATTATCTGATGATAATGTCACAGAGTTGATGACCATTCTAGCTGGACCTTCTAAATATGATTTTAAATAATGGAACTTGTTTACCGCATCAATTCTTTCATTATTATGTATTAACGACAAGTACATGTCCCTAAAGTCAAGCCAGTTATTTGAACTGCCGTCAAAAGAAGGGATTTTAATAGTAGGTAACTTCAAAATATTACAATTAGAATGATTAGAACCGCACTCACTTTTAGATATAAAATTAGTAGAATTCCAAAGTTCAAGTAATTGTTGTGCTTGTGAAATTAAACGGAAAAAAGAGTTCTGGTTTTTTCACTTTCTTCGCTTTGAACGGTTGTTTCGGAATCTAAATTTTCGATTTGTGTTTGTATATCATCAAACGTGCACGACAATTCTTCAACCTTGGTTAGACGCAATGATAACTCATTAATTTGAATTTTAATTACCTGTTTGGCATCGATATTTAGCAACGGAGTTAGTTTTCTCAAATAAAGTTAAACGGCTTCTAATCAGTCCCCTCTGCATACTTAATGCTTTTAAATTCTCAAAAAACTTATTCTGAACAAGTAAATTAATCTATTTAACTACTGTGAACAACGCGAACGTAAATATTAAAATGTGTAGGTAGGTATTTTTGTGATCGATTTCGAGAACACACTAGAAAATACTTACATAGATAGAAACAAGTCAAATACGAAACAGAAATAGGCAAATATGAAATAATAGTAAAAGGAATAGACCACTTTCCTGGTATCTTGGCTTGTCCTTATTGCCGTACACATTCACCTCGGTGCACGTAGGTATCTATTTCTCGTCGAACAATATTATTCCTTCGCACGTCGCACGTTATCACGTTGTTGCATGTTATTAAGATGCACGTTTATCACGTCGAGGTCTCCAATATGTTTGTGTGGTTATGTTAATAAATTAGAGACTGTTGTAATAAGTTGTAAAACTATAAGGAAAAAATACAAATTGAAAAATAACAAAGTTTCGTGCACTGAGCACCGCTGCAGGTTGGCGAGTGTCCGGCGCGGGCGACCGTCGCCCCTCCCTCCCCCTTCGTTCCCGCATCATAGCATCATAGGGTTGGGCGCATTTTGGCGTGAACATCTTCATTTATTCTTTGTGAAGAAGAGAGAGCACTTCTCGCTTGATTTTCTAGTTGCCGACTGAGGTGTCGAATCAAAATTATAGCGGTTTATATAGTCTTAATTCAATAAGCTGAGCTGCCGTCGGGTGCAGTCGCAAGCTTCGCTTCGTCGCGCACTCGATCGCCTTCCGGACCTCAGTCGCGCGCGCGCTCTCGGCGACTGCGCTGGTGTCAGCTTTGGACACAGTCGTACTCGCCGACGCGCGTCGCGCGCCGCCTGAGTTCCCGCCGTTTCTTTGTTCTCAGGGCTCGGCAGCCACCGCTGCACAGAGATGTCCACATTCTGTTTCTGAAAATGTTTCTGGACAGATTGAGTCACCGGCGCCGACGCACGCGGCGAGTGCGTCCGGTCCGCCGAGAAGCCGCTTGCCCGCGAGCGCGGCCGCGTCATCCGCTCCCCGGAGTGCGGTCCCCGCTGCGGCTTCTAGACAGCCGCTCCCGTCGGTGCCGAGCACGTCCCGCGCTGCACCGATGCAGGCGCTCGCGTCGCGAGTTCTCGCGCGCGGTGTGCCGCCTTCGCGTCGCGCAGTCGCCAGAGAATCGCCCCTCCCCCCCGGGGACAAGCCGCACGCCCCCGTCGAGCTTCTCGGCGGCCCCCCTGATGGATCTTGCCCACCTGGACTCGCCCGCCCATCTGCAGTCCTCCGCGGCGTTTGACGCGGAGTCTGAGGCCTCCCTGGTCTCCCTCTGTTCATACGGCTCGGAGGGATTTGGCATAGAGGCGGGTGTCAAGAAACAGAAGAAGAAGAAGCGGCAGGTGAAGATCATCCGCATTACGGGCCTCAGCCCGGAACGGTATGACCCAGAGGTATATCCCAGCCGTCTACCCCAGTTGAAGACCCAGCCGAGCTCCCCCCTCCCCCGGCCCCGCAAGTTCAAGCAAACGCTGTCATGGAGGTGGATGCCGCTCCGCTGAGAAACGCGCGCCGCCACCGCTCTTCGGACGAAGGAGCACCCTCCTCCTGCCCATGGTCTTCCCAGCCTCTTGGCTATTAAGACCGAATCACGGGAGGTGCGCGCCTTACTTGCGAAGGCTCTTTCGGGCGCGCACTATCTTGACTCCCACAAATTCTGTCCCGGCCCTCTCCCCATTCAGGGGCGGCTACAAGCGAGATGCCGCAGTTGCGGCCCACAACACAGTACGGCTTCGCCGCCCGCTCGGGTCCGGTGTTGGTATTTACACCACCAGGTTATCATCAATTTGGCTACGACGCGCTTGCCACTTGTACGCAAAGGATCGAAACTGCCGGAAGTTTGCCTTCGAGGAGACGAGGTCGCGATAGTACACCGTTCCCTCCTCCCTCGAGGTCACATCGAGCAGGCGTTCCCGGTCATCACTGTAGAGGGGGCAGTTCCACAGAACGTGGTCCAAGGTCTCATCGACTCCCGCTTCGCAAGTGCACGCCGGCGACCGCACCAGCGCCATGTCATGCAGCCTTTTCCTAAAAGCTCCGTGTCCCGTCAGAAGCTGTGAAACTTTATAGTCAGTCATGTAGCTTTTAGGCGAGCCAACACGTCCGGGAAGAACCGATGGAGGTCCCTACCCTTATCCTCCTCTTCCCATCTCAGCTGCCATGAGGCAACCGTCTCCTCCGAGATTTGTTTCCTTCCCGTTGTGAACTCGTCCCGGTTGAGGTGACGGATATCATCTATCCTGCCAGCACGTATAACCGCTAAGTCAGCGGGTAGGACCCCCGCCAGCACCGGCAGGAGGCGGAGCTAACTGACAGGTAGCATTTAGTTAGCAGTATTAATGCTGGGCGTTGCGTCCTAAGCAGAGCGCCGCGAACCACATAGGCAGACACGCGCCTTCACCAGCATCCTGCCGCGTATGTGACAATCGCGGAGTAGGTGCCCTGGTACAGGAGTTTGAGGGCTCGGTAGCGAAGCCCCCTGGAGCCGGTGGAGACGCGAGCCAGCGACTAAGGCCTGAGTCGAGTACCACACCCAGAACCCTGGTCGACTGTACGCTTCTGACTGAGACCCCATTGAGCCTGATCGTCGGGGGGCGGCCTGGCATCTTTCCCTTCATAGTCATGGAGAATGACTTGGAGGGAGAGAAGCCAAGGCGATTGCGCTTACCCCATTCCAATATCAAGACCATGGCATGTGAGGCCGACGCCTCGACGCCGGCGCGTGAATTAGACTCGATGAGGATCGTAACATCATCAGCGTACGCGACCAGTTTGACTCCGTCTGGGTATGGGAGCCGAAACTGGTCGTCCATTAAGACGTATCAAAGGGTTGGGCCCAACACTGAGCTCTGTGGGCAGCCCATTGTGGATGTCTTCTACACCGCCCTGTCCCCTACGAAAAGGGCAACCCTCCGATGCGAGATATACGAAATGAGCATGCGGTATACATTGGGTGGGCATCCCCCCCCATTCTTCGCTTTAAGGAGGGTCATTGGCCACCATGCATTATCAAACGCCCCCGAAATGTCAAGGAAGACAGCCTGAACATACTTACACGCGCTGGTATTCGCTGTGTCCTGAATGGACTGGAGAGCCGTGAGTGTTGAGCGACCCGTTGTGAATCCGTGCTGGCAGGGAGATAGATTGCGCTGGATACTCGGCGCACACTTGAGCATTATCCGCTCCAGGATTTTGCCCAGAACGGGAAGTGGCAGAAGGCCGAAGGAGCAGAAGAACTGGCAAAACGTAGGCGTCCGTCTCCAGACAGGCGGACGCCACTGAATACGCAAGCCACGCCTAATTCGCAGTCCTACGCCGGCGCTGCGCAAGCGCTACCCACTCACGCAGCTGTACCGCCGGTCGCGCGCTCGAACCCCTCACCGAGCGGCGCGCCCGCAAAAACAAAGAACGAGATGCCTGCCCATCGTCGTCGAAAGACTGCCGAATTGGGCTCATCATCCTAAGGAGCTGAAAAAACTTCTCGGGAGAACCGTGAGCGTCCGCCCCTACGGGAAGGGCGTACGGTTCTCCCCGACTGATGAAGACGAATACCGGTTGGTACAAAGGTACCTAACCGAGCTTGACAAGAATGAGAACGTCCCGTGGTTCACGTACTCCATGCCTACGGAGCGAAGCCTGAAGGTGGCCATTAGAGGCCTCCCGTGCGACGCGACCCCGGAGGAAGTGGGGGAATAACTAACGAGCCTCGGATTCGAGCCCGAATATGTCCGCAATATTCGGGCTCGAGGAGACCGACCGGGCTGCATCTTGCATGCAGTCCTGAGGAGAACCCCCACGAGCGTACCAGTGATCTGGGAAGTAAACGAAATGCTCGGAGTTCCCGGAGTCATCGTTAAGGCCTGGCGAGCGAAGAGGAAGCCCGCACAGTGCCACCGATGCCAGAGCTTCCGGCACAGCAGCCAAGCGTGCCATCGAACTCTGGCGTGTGTTCGCTGCGGGGGCGAGCACAGGGCGGCACAGTGCCCTCGACCGAGGATGGAGACAGCCACCTGCATCAACTGCGGTGGCCCTCACCCCGCCAACAACATAAACTGTCCTGTGTTCCGGAGGGAGGGCCGGAACAGGAAAGCCGGGACAGTAGCCATCACCGGAGGTAGCTCGCGCCGACAGAACCCTGTCACCGAGAGGCCGGCACCGGTAAACCCCATCCCAGAAGGGGAACAACCAACTGGAGGCTCGCTGATGGCTGCAGCGAACGACCCCACCCCCCGCGGAGCCGCGGGAAACCGCAGGAGACGCCAGGGGAGGCGAAACCGCAAGCTGAAGGCCACACATCCCGAAGCCGAGGGTGAAAACCCGCAAAACACTATGGGGGTAGTTGCCCCCGTAAAAGTCAACTCCCGCCCAAAAGCCCCAAATGCGGTGAAAAATGCGCAGTAAGCTCCCACTAAAACTCCAGCATCAAGCACGAGTGCGGACAAGGCCGCGATCATCGAGGCCGCCGTCGAAGTGCTGCAGGAGGTGCTCATCGCTCTTCGCGCTGGCGAAGAGCCCATGAGCATCGTCCGTACGATCCTCGTGGGCATCGCAAACCTGCATGGGCAGCGTTAGCGACCACGAGGGCCGCTCACCCGACATCTGCGGCCCCACAGCCGCTCCCGAGAAGTCCGTGGGGTCGGTGCTCGCATCAGTCGTCTCCTAGGACGCGTGTCACTCGGAGCTGGGTCTTCTCCGGGTAACCGGAGATCTCACCTGGCTTGGGTAGACTGCCCAGGGGGACGTGAAGCGCGATCCCGACCCCACCCAACGAGAAGAACCCCGCTGGCTTCCCCCACCTTGCCGCCGCCGTCATCACCAAGAAAAAGAAGAAAAGGGCACATGGCCCAACCTAACCACCGGCCTGTGTTTTCAAAGGCTGAGAAGGAGCATCTCGCCCAGGAGGCACAGCCCCAATTGCGAAGACCAACGACAATTTACAAATATGCGTTCGTTTGGACCTAAACATAACGCCTGTATCCCCGAAGGGGTAGGCAGAGGTACACACCCACGATTCGCCAGTTATGTTTAGGTCCCAATGTAATAGGGGGCGAGCCTATTGCCATCTACCGGGCACATTACTAAGCAAGCAATAATTAACATTTTTAATACACACATAACTACGAAAAGTCAGAGGTGTGTGCCCGGGGCGACTGGTGATCGAACTCGAGACCTCGTCTCGGCAGTCCATTATGTACGCCACTGGGCTATCGTCGCATATATAACATATATAACAATTTCATATTTGTATACAAACAAACCATAATTGTACTAACCATTAGCATTTCATCCCACGACTGCTATAATTTATTTTTAGGGTTCTGTAACTTCGTATTTTTCGTGCGGACATCCCCACGGATACCGGATGGTTATGACGAACTCGAACCGACTTATGCCGCTCGCCGTCTCGGGTCTCATGTGCTATGTGTAAGGTGACTCAATAAGGCAATTACCTCGAAACCTAGGTGACCCTGGGCCATCTACGGTTTTGAGTTGGCCCGAACCACGGTGTACCCTTTTGTTTCTCTTTTTTTTTCGTGCGGAAATTCCTTCGGATACCCCCCCGTCGGCCAGCGGGGGTAGTTATGTCGGGCTTGAACCGACTAAAACCGCACGCCGTCTCGGGACTTAAGACGCCGGGGTGTAAGGTTGCCCATAGAGCATGTCCCTCGCACCCCGACTGACCCTGCGCCATCTCCGGTTTGGAGATGGCCCGCCCCGAAGAAGAGCGCGCGTCGCGCCGCCGCTTCAGCCTGCTCCTGCTAGGCTGTAGGGTCCGTACCCCAAAAGGAAAAAAAAACGGGACATTAGATGTAGATTCACTTCGTTGTTCGTCTGTCTGTCTTTTTTATTAGGAACGCATGGAAGTGTGAAGTTGAAATTATTATCAAACTAGCTGTTGCCCGCGGCTTCACCCGCATGGAATTCTGATCCCGTTGCCACTACCCATGGGACCTTATTCCACCACCACAACCTATATAAGATACACAATTCCACCATAAAGCATTTTGTTATATCTTAAAGGGTTTATTTAGGCAGCGTTTTCGTTGAAAGCTCCCAGACGGCTTATTCTTTTCCGTCACCACCAACAAATACCATTATATTTTAGCCAATGTATACAAAAACTTGACAAGTAATATACTAAAACCTTCCTCGAGAACCAATCTATCCATTGGTGGAAACAGCATGACAATCGGTGCAGTAGTATTTGAGTAAATCGCTAACAGACAGACATACTTTTCTATGTGATCTAATTATTATCTAAGTTTGAGTGTTGTATCATCGTTCATTTCATGTTTGTATGAGCGTCGCGTAGACGTGGAGACCACACGCTTACACATTTTATTGCTGGCACAGGGAGACTCACGATGGAATTGGACCTTCCCTAATAACCTAATACCTTTTTTTTTTCGTCCGGAAATCCCTTCGGATACCCCCCCCCCCCGCCAGCGGGGGCGGTTATGTCGGGCGGTCTACAGACGCAGGGGTGTAAGGTTGCCCATAGAGCTATTTAGCGTGGCACCGACTTCCACACAAAAGTCTTACGTATTTTTTATCTTTCGAATTAATTCTTTAATACAGTTATTTCACACTTATCAGTATTTTTTAATTATTGAAGTCGGTTTTTTAAAATTAAAATAGTTTATACGGAACATTTAGTTCGCTAGTCCGATTCACCCATGAACGGTTTCCCTTTAGAGTCCCTTCACACTTCGCACAGCGTGGACAACGCGACGCGCGTTGCATTGCCGCGGTGCGCGGTATCTCTGCTGAGTACGGCTGTACGTTTAATTAACTGCAGAGGAAACGAACTCGTTAGGGCCATTGTACACTACGTTTTTTTAAGGTGCTGACGACACGCGTTTTCTGTGCGTTCTCAACGAGTATTAGCAGATAGTACTCGTAGTATAGACCGACGGGCTTGCGTTGGCTGACCGTACTGTTTACGCTCATCGCATTGTCGCGACGTCTTTGCTGTGCATACGTTCATCGAAAAACGCTGAGCAAGCGCTAGTGTAAAGGAGCCCTTATCTTTATCTATTTAAAAATGTATTGTAAAATTTTTTTTCAAGATGTCGCAACCTTTATCTTTTTAGAACACATGTTTGCATGACTTAAGCCGGTTTTACAAGTTTAACAACTAATACGAATGAATTCAGATTAGAATAATATATACTCGCGTGTGAAAAATGGAGGAGCAAAATGTAAGTTATTTAGTGTTTTTAAAATCATTTATTATTAGATTTTATTATTTTAGCTGATTTGTATACCATGATTGTATGTCATCACGGGGCGATGTGGTCGCAAAGCGACAAAGCCCTTATATTAAAAAAAAAGCATCTATTGTGAAAATAATCAAAATATTATAAACAGTGAAGTTTATGAGGTTGTAGGGGGCAATTTCTGGATCTGCTGAACCGATTTCGAAAATTATTTTACCAATAGAAAGCCACATTATTTGAGAGTGTCATATGCTATATATCATCAAGCTACTACCCAAGAGAGCGGAGCAGTAATCATAAATGTCAACAAATCTGGCAAATTCCTATAACTACATATTATAATACAAACCTCTCCGCTGCGTCTGTCTGTCTGTTCGCGATAAACTCAAAATGTATTGATACTTGTTGGAGGTGTTAGAAAAAATAAGCCGTCTGACAGCTTATATAGAGCTATAACAAATTGATGTGTGGTGGAATTGTGTATCTTATATAGGTCTACAAAAAGTCCGCAATGGCATATGCGTCTGAACCCGGCGTACCTCTTTTCTATCACACCTTCGATGAACCAGGGTGTATTTTACCCACTGTCACTGATTTCGGTAGATATCGTTTTAAGTAACTTTACATGAATAGCACATTCTTATCATATAACTAATATTTATTTATTTATTAATATATTTTAAATTGGTGACAAAAAGTAACTGACAAATGAGTGTAACTTTCCTGGGATTAAAAATCAATGAAACAATAAAAATCTAAATTAATAAATTTTTTACATTTTATTAACTTTGGGTCAAATATAAAATAATTAAAACATATGAAATAAATTCATCACAAGTTACATAGTAAAAAGTAATGATTATAGACCCCTGAAGTTGCGGTATTTTTATTGGAAATTTTCTCTGCAAGTTTCATACAGAATTTCCATTTTTTTTATATATAGACACAATTGTTGCATCTCCGACCTGGTCACACTGGTTTTTTGGTAGTGGATCGGAGGATGTTTCGCTCAAGGAATCATTTCATCTTGTTTACGCGAATTAGTGTGCAGACTTGTAGTGTACTTTCGCGTGTCTTTCTTTTTTTTTTTTTCGCGCGGAAATCCCTTCGGATACCCCCCGCCGGCCAGCGGGGGCGGTTATGTCGGGCTTGTACCGACTAAAACCGCACGCCGTCTCGGGTCTTAAGACGGGGTAAGTTTGCCCATAGAGCATATCCCTCGCACCCCGACAAGAAGACGTTGTCGTTTGATACCTGGCAGCCATTATTATATTTTCATTATAGCTATTTATACCAGCTATATTGATATAAGAATAGAAATAGGTAAGCGGAGAGTTTTGCAGTTTCGTAAAACGTTGTGGTTCACACATAGCTCGCTCAAGACATTCATCCCTTCCTCTGTATCCAATATATAACATACATTTCAAAATCCACAATGGTCACTGGGCTGGGAGAGAAGTCTTTATCTGGAGAATATTCTGGAGAATATTCAGGCAAACGGTGTCTTATCCTTCCATAGTCCATCATGATCCAAATAAATATTAATTTATTACGTAAAATAATAAATTGGTACGAGGGTAAACGGGGGTGCGACTGGTAGGATCATCTCCAAGTTTGGTGCACCCTGGGCAACGTGGGCGATGACGCATCATTGATTACTCCTCTGGAGTAGCTGGCGTCAACGTCAACGGCCAAGAGTCTGACCAACCGGCCCTGTTCAGGGCCAGCTGACCCCATTGTGTGGGGGCCGCTCCAGGTACCCCTCTGCTGTTATCAGAGGGGACACTGCGAATGGCCCAGGGTCAGTCGGAGTGCGAGGGATATGCTCTATGAGTAACCTTACACCCCGGCGTCTGTAGAACCGAGACGGCGTGCGGTTTTATTAGGTTCAAGCCCGACATAACCGCCCCCGCTAGCAGGCGGGGGGGGATCGGGGTGGTATCCGAAGGGATTTCCGCACAAAAAAAGAAAATAAAAAAAGGTACGAGGGTAAACGTAAATATGCTTGATATTGTCGGATATTACGCGAATGTCACACATTGAAATAAAACTATTTTTAACGGATTCTATCGCGATTTATTTGATGGTCACGGGGAGACTCCCCGTGACCATGGCTGCTGAAAAGCAACCGAAACGTCGGAATCAATGTAAAATATGAAATAACATCAAATAAATCGCGATAGAATCCGTCAAAAATAGTTTTATTTCAACGTAACTATGCTGTTAGAAAATTTCACCAAATCAACTATGAACCAGGGTAAAATACACACGAGCGTAACGAAATGATAAAAACACAAGAATTAATATTTATATTGGCATTTATTTGCACAAAAAGCTTCCTATATCGAGTTTAGGGAGGTTTTACACGAATATATTTATATTTAAAACGAACTGTTGGGCTCGAACGAGGTCGGAACACTACAGTACTTTGAACTCACTCATCACCAACTACATCATGCCTGACACTAATTTGCATAAAAAATCGACGCACCTTATCCTTATCATCATAATATCATAAATGTGTGTTTCACTGGTGGCAGAAATTTGATGACACAATTTGTCACAAAATTCGGCCGGTTGGGTACCACCGTGCAAGATTGCGAAAAACCCTCCATAGTAATCCAATTTCGGTTTGATTGCGTTCAGGGGTCGGCAAGTGCATAGCCGGGCAGGGGTATAAAAAAAAAGTGAAAGTGTGAATGGATGGATTGATGTATGGATAGATGTTTGTTACTAAATAACGTAGGAAAGGCTAAACGGATCTGGCTGAAATTTAGTACAGGGATGAATTATAGCCTTGAATAAGTCATATATTTTTTTTTTTTTTTTTGTATTTGGGACACGTCAATTTGACTTCACCTCGCCTGATGGTAAGCTAAAGGTAAAGTCTCAGGAAAGAGGGTCACCATTACATACACGTACCATGTTAACAATGGTGGCACTCAGCTTGACGGCCTCATCAGAAGAGGATTGTTGTCGCAGCACTGCGTGACACGCACCGGTCCCACTAGTGCCGCGACCACAATCCCCCTGCCCGGCTATGCACTTGCTGACCCCTGAACGCAATCAAACCGAAATTGGATTACTATGGAGGGTTTTTCGCAATCGTGCACGGTGGTACCTACCCGGCTGAATTTTGTGACAAATTTGTGACATAAAATTTCTACCATTTTTTATCCCTGGAATTGGTTTCCATGGGTTGTGGGAACGGGATTAAACTTCATGATTACTTTTGGTCGCGCTAACCAACATCCGAGCGAGCGTAGCCGCGGGTATCAGCTCGTACATTATAATACATGGTAAACTAATTTAATAAAAAAAGAACCGACTTCAATAACCAAACCTCTATAACCGCGGTAGCCTAGTGGTATGGGTAAAGGACTGCTGAGACGAGGTCTCGGGTTCGATCCCAGGTATTACCATGGCACACACCAATGACTTTTCGATGCTTTTCGAAGTTATGTGTGTATTTATCGCAGGTTTATAAGTGCCCGGTTAATGGCAATAGGCTCGCCACCTATTACATTGGGACCTAAACGTAATGTGGCGAAATGTGGGTACTAGCACCTCTGCCTACCCCTTCGGGGATATAGGCGTGAGTTTATGTTATTATAACCAAAAAGGCACTGAAAACTGTAAAATAACTAACTTAAAGATTTAATACTAAAGTTGTAGGGTAGACTGAATAAGACGTCAAATAGTACTTTAGGCACCGTGTTATATTGTCAGATACTATTACAGAGTTTCAAGACTTAAACCTAAAACCTAGTGAGGCATCGGAATGGACTGCAGGCAGCTATCGCAAACCTAGCCTATAAACATAATACGTCAGCAGTGCAAGAGTGGACTGCAGGCGGCTATCTCACTCTTAATGCTGTAAACCTTACTGAGAGGACTGCAGGTGGCTATCGCTCCCAGCGCGGTGGCTAGCTAATTAAATTTCCATCCGGGCGCAGTGCTTCTTATATACTCGTCGGTTGCTGGTGCCGCGCGCAAAACTCGAAGAGGGGGCGTGCGACAGAGGCAAATAGTCGGTGTGCGAGTGAGGAAGTATTCGAGTCCGCGTGCGTCGTTACAGTCTCCCCCTCTGGTACTCGGTAAACGTCTCGTGAGAGTACCAGGATTAAGCCGGATGTGGGGGGTTCTTCCTGGGTCGACCACGTCGTCTTATTGGTACGACTGGTGAAGGCGTCTCATCAGCTCGTCGTTGTTCAAACTTAACAATAGCAGATGTGTGATATTTACCTATGGGCTTTGTAGGATCATCTGTGCTAGCAACCTCGTATATTGAGTTTCCATGTTTCTTTTTTATTATGTAAGGCCCATCGCGTCGCGGAGCAAGTTTTGCCGAAAATTGTTTGTCTTGAGAACTTAAAGGGTGTATTTCTACTAAAACCAAGTCACCAATTTTATATCCAGGATCTGGTTGACGTTTCAGGTTCGCTCTTTGTCTATTACTGTCTTGCATTTTCTCTACGTTTTCCTTCGCTAATATCAAGTCCTTCGATAATTGTTTTAAATATGGTGTAATCCCAGTCACAAAACATTCAGATTGGATAACTTCGCTGAAATTGTGGGAAATGTCGTACGGTGTCCTCATTTCTCTTCCGAATGTTAAATATGCAGCCGTGAAACCAGTGCTTTGATTGTAAGCTGAATTCATAGAGAAACGTATAGCGGGTAAGGTTTCTGGCCATTTGTTATGTTTATTTTTGACCATGATTGCTATTTGAGTTTTCAAATCTCTGTTCTTTCTCTCAACGATATTTGGCTCTGGATGATAGACAGGGTTCAGAAATTGTTGTATATCTAAGCAGTATGTGAGTTGTTGCATCACAGCAGATATGAACTGTGTGCCATTGTCACAGGAAATTCTGCGAGGTAAACCGTATCGTAGAAACACTTCATTTAATAAGACTAGTGCACAGTTTTGGGCTGTCGCTTCTTTTAAGGCAAATAGCTCGACCCAACGTGAAGCGGTGTCTTCAATTATAAATATCCACTTCTCATCATTTGAACCTTGAGGCAATGGTCCAAACAAGTCTATAGAGAGTACTTCAAAGCGTTGATTAGTCGCAGTAGATTGAAATAATCCCGCTGGTTTTTGGTTTGTGGGCTTGTATCTTTGACATTCAATGCAAGATTTCACGTATTTTACCACATCCCTGCGCATTCCTTTCCAATAATAATTATTTTCTATGCGTTTCATTGTTCTATCAACTCCAAAATGACCAGCTGTGGGTGAGTCGTGAAAGGATTTTAGGACGTTATTTACTTCATGTTTTGGAACTACCAATTTAACATTATCATCTTCTTGGTCAGGTGTAAATCTGTATAGAACTCCGTTATGAATTAAGTAACCTCTTTTTGACCAATGTGCGTAGTCTTCTGTCTCTGACTGATCCTGTAGAGCTTTTATTACAATGCGAAGTTCCTCATCCTTTAGTTGTTCACTTCTTATATTATTTTCACTTTGTCGTGGCAGGTCAACTTCGATTTGACACAATTCACATGTTCCTATGTGACCTTCACATGGTGGACGTGATAAGTTGTCGGCCAAAACGTTTGTTTTCCCCGGACTGTATTTTATTTCAAAGTTATATGGCTGTAACTGCAGTGCCCATCGTGCTAATCTTCCTGTAGGTGATTTTAAATTTAAAAGCCATTTTAACGGTTGATGATCTGTTATAGTTAGGAATTTAACACCTTCTATGTAACCTCTAAATCGTGATATAGCCCATACAATTGCCAAGGCTTCTTTCTCCGTAACCGTGTAGTTGCATTCAGCTGGAGTAAGTAGTCGGCTGGCGTATTCAATAGGATGCTCACTTGCACCCTCCCCCTGGATCAAAGCTGCTCCAATCGCATAATTGCTTGCGTCGGTTTTTATAATGAAGGGAGCTGCGTAATCAGCTTGTTTGAGAACTGGTGCCGTGGTTAACGCTGTAACCAAAGCCTTATATGCTTCCTTATGATCATTAGTCCAATTCCAAGATACTTTTTTCTTTGTTAAATTAGTTAATGGCCTCGCCACTTCAGCAAAGTTCTTTATAAAGCATCTGTACCAAGAAGCTGTTTGTAGAAATGATATTAACTGTTTCAGATTTTTAGGCTCAGGTCTGTTTGCAATTGCAGATACTTTATCTGAATTGGTCTGTATACCTTCAGGTGTTATAATATGTCCTAAATACTTTACTTCAGAACATCCAAATTTACATTTTTTCCTGTTAGCTCTCAAATTATAGTCTCTGAGTTTATTGAAAATTTCTCGAAGATCTTGTAAGTGTTGGTCAAAAGTGGGGGATCTGATAATCAAATCGTCAAGATAGCATAGTACACATTCAGTTCGCAATTCTTGTATGAATTTGTCCATCAGACGTTGAAAAGTGGCTGGTGCGTTTCGCAATCCAAAAGGCATACGCATGAATTTATACATGCCAAATGGTGAAATAAATGCAGTTTTGTCTTGATCGTCTGGGTGTACCTTTATTTGCCAGTACCCTGATTGTAGGTCAATAGTTGTCATGTAAGGCATTGCTTTTGCTTGGTGCAGCAGATCGTCCATACGAGGTAAAGGATAGCGATCTGGTACAGTTACTTGGTTCAATTTTCGATAATCTATGCATACCCTTACATCATTTTCCCCTTTAGGCACCAGGATTACTGGAGCAGACCAAGGTGAGTCACATTCTTCTATGATGTTATTAATAATCATTTCATCTAATTTATCTCTCAACTGTTGCTGCCTAGCTGGAGACAGACGGTAAGGTTTAACCGCGATAGGTGGATGGTTCCCCGTGTTAATTTTATGTTCAACATAAGAAGTAGGTTCACCATATTGTTCAAATACATCCCTAAATTCTGTTAATAATTCGTTAAAAGTTGTTTTCTGAATATTTGTTAGCATTTGGCCTTCATTCGGGTGTAAAAGTAAATCAATAGAATAGAGTGACATTTTGTTTATTGGAACATATTCAACACGTGGATCCAAGGCTTTTTCTGGTTCAGCTGGTTCGCGCGGATGTGATGGTCTTGGAGGAGTGTCCATCTTGATCAGCTGCCAGCGCGGTCTCTTCATTGGAGAACAATCGTCGTCTTCTTGTAGTGGAGACGGTGTTCGTGGCAAATGGCTTATCATTTTTAAATTGTTTGCCCATTTCAAAAACTCTGACACTTCGTTGTCCTGGAGAGGTAGCTTCCTAGCTGCCTTCAGAAAAGGTATCTGTTGTGCTCGCAGTTGTACGAAGTCAAACTTTTCTCCTGGCTTGTCGGCAAACGACCAGCTACGCTGCGGCAGGTTTAGAACAATTCCAGCCGATTCTAGGAAGTCTATACCCAGAAGGGTGCGGTTGTCTATAGCTTCAGGGAGAACTGTCAACGTAATTGGTAAAAGGCGGGTACCAAGAGTGACATCTACAGTAGTGGTGAGTAATTTCTGTGATTTCACCGTACCATCAGCTAAGCTTATGTCTGCTGTACGTTCGGTAAATACTGCATTCTCCTCTTTAAGGATTTCGTTCAGCTTAGTGCCTGCAATACTTGTACGTGCGGCTGTGTCTATATAAGCATAACCGACCTTTCCTTTAATAGATATCTGGATAGTGGGAATCTTGACATTATCCTCCAGCGCTGTTTCCAACTTGCAGAAATGCACAGGCTTTGGTGGGGTTTCCTTAGCCTTACAGGTTGGGCAATTACTGCGAAATGCACCGGGCAGGCCGCAACCATAACAGGATATTGTTGGCTTTTCCACTGCTGACTGTTCCACAATCTTGTCCTTGCTTTGTATTTCCTTAGAAAGTTTCGCAAGGCGTTTGCGACATTCTTCGTAGACATGTCCTTTCTTGCTGCAAAACAGGCATCTCTTGGATTTGTTTTTCGGCGGGACAGCGTCGTTTGAAGAAGAGGAACTTGCTTTCTTCTCGCTAGCTTCAAGACTTTCTAAGTGGCGGGCTCGCTCTAACAGTTGGGCAAAAGTTTTGATGTCGGAGCGAGCTATCTTTTTCTTCAAACCTGTCTTCAATAGCCCGTATACTAGGTCTAATTGTTCGTCCTCTTTATATCGTTTCGGTGGAAACTGGCCGATTAGTGCCCTTTTTCGGCACAAAAACTCGTCGATTGGTTCATCATCTCCTTGGCGAGTGGCAAACAACTCCAAATAAATATCATGTGGCTGTCGTTCAGGTGCAAACGCAGCACGGATATTCTTGACGGCAGACGACCAAGACTTGATTTCAGAACGTACCCCTTGCCATCAAGTACTTGCGTTATCCTTTAGAAGAAGCGGCAGGCCGGTGAGTGCATCGTCGTCTGATATGTTGTCTATCTTTTTGAATATTTCTACGGCCGTCACAAACTCTTCCACTTTGGCCAAGTCACGTTCCCCGTGGAATTTTAGAGAGCAACGAGTAAAATTCTTATTCGCCATGATGTTCGCAGGTATGCGGTTCAACAACTCACTGAATTGTGTATCTGTCAATTGTATAGGTGACGGATTCATTTTGACTTCTTCTGCGTCTACCCCCTCTTTTTTAGAATTGCTGTTTTTTTGTCATTTTACCTTCGGTTTCCGTCAAGTAATTTTATTATTTACGTTGGGCGCCAAAATGTAGGGTAGACTGAATAAGACGTCAAATAGTACTTTAGGCATCGTGTTATATTGTCAGATACTATTACAGAGTTTCAAGACTTAAACCTAAAACCTAGTGAGGCATCGGAATGGACTGCAGGCAGCTATCGCAAACCTAGCCTATAAACATAATACGTCAGCAGTGCAAGAGTGGACTGCAGGCGGCTATCTCACTCTTAATGCTGTAAACCTTACTGAGAGGACTGCAGGTGGCTATCGCTCCCAGCGCGGTGGCTAGCTAATTAAATTTCCATCCGGGCGCAGTGCTTCTTATATACTCGTCGGTTGCTGGTGCCGCGCGCAAAACTCGAAGAGGGGGCGTGCGACAGAGGCAAATAGTCGGTGTGCGAGTGAGAAAGTATTCGAGTCCGCGTGCGTCGTTACAAAGTTAAAAAAAACACGTCAGACTTTTATGGTGAAGTCGGTGCCAAGCCAAATAGGAATTAGTTAGGTGAATAGGGTAGGTTCAAAAAAATAACATCAAATAAATCGCAATATAATCCGTAAAAAATTGTTTTATTCCAAGTATTTTTTTTTATATCTCCTATGTAGAGATACAACTAATTTTCAATTTTTTAATAGTGAAACGACAGTCGTCGCGTAAATTTTATCATTGGAGTAGGCTCTCATGGGTAGCGCGAATGTGATCAGATTCCGCGCGGGCGGAGCTATGGGCGTTAGTTATCAATAACTATTATCTAATTTGTACCGCTGGTCCAGTGTAGGTGTTGGATACATACGAGATTGGCGCTTAGATAAAAAAGAATAAGACTTTCTTCAAGTTTCAAAATTGTTTTTTTTTTCGATTTCCAGGGCAGTATTGGAAAGCTAGACGCAGAAAATGTCGACGACGCTGATGTTTTGGAACAAATTGTGTTCCACGTCGGGCCCATGGGGCGATACCAGAAGCTACTGTCTGTTATCATGCTGTGGTTTGGTTTCACCTACTCTTTCGTCTATTTCATGCCTATGTTCTTAACTGCCACACCAGAGAACCACTGGTGCAACGTCCCTGAGTTGTCTGGTCTGAGTATGGAATTGAGGTGTGTTGAAATATTTGATATCATTATTAATTTTTATGTGTTTTTGGGGCCCCACTTAGTTCTTAGGGGGCCCATTTTTAAACGCTTTTTATTAGCTTCACCTGTATGTTTGTTTGTAACCGACTCCTTTGGGCGCGATTTTGACCCACTTTAAACGGCCAGATTCCAGTTTATTTGTAAAATAAGATTTTTGTTAATTTATATAATTTTCATCTATAGTCGTCGATAAGGCAGAAATTTTAATTTCCAACCAATATTTTTAGCCGATTTGTGTAATATTAACAAATTTTCGAACACCAAAGAGAATTTTTAATTCAACAAAGCATATAATAGTTTAAAAAAACGAAAAAAAAAACGTTTTTATAAATAAACAAAACTAAAAAGTAGAAAATAAATAATAGTTAAAAAAAACTAAAAAACACGCTTTTTATAGAAAACCGAACTTGAAAAATTGAAAATAAGTTTGAATAAATTTAAATTAAGAATAGTGTTAAAAATTTCAATAAATATAAATTAATAATAGTGTAAATTAAAAAAAATGTATTTTATTTTAAATAAAGCGTGGGGCGCTTTTCAAGATATTATCAAAATGATAATCACTCTACTCATGTCTGTCAGTAAAATATTTGACCCATGCGTTACTATTGAAATATATAAATATTTGTTCAAAGATAAGAAGTGATAATTGACCAGAAGTCTTTTAGCCGCCTTTTAGTTTGAGGGCGGCAGTGATGATCATTCAATACATTTCTAAGACATACAAGGATCCCATGCAACACCGGCAGACATAAAGAAACACCGGTTTTAGTCGGTTTGATTCCAACACCCACCTTATTGTTAACACCTGTGAGCTGAGCCTGGGTACTGGGCACACAAAAATGGGGGTGTTCAATAATTAAGTGAAGTTATTTTGGCGATTTTTACCCCTCCTCCCCTTTTCGTGAGATGTCATGAAAGTTAAGCGGCGATAGCCCAATAGTGTACATAACGGACTGCCGAGACGAGGTCTCGAGTTCAATCCCCAGTCGCAGCACACACCTCTGACTTTTCGTAGTTATGTGTGTATTAAAAATGTTGATTATCGCTCGCTTAGTAATGTGCCCGGTAGATGGCAATAGGCTCGCCCCCTATTACATTGGGACCTAAACATAACTGACGAATCGTGGGTGTGTAATACACCTCTGCCTTACCCCTTCGGGGATACCCCTTCGGGGATACAGGCGTGAAGTTATAGGTATGTTCAATAATTAAGTAAAGTAATTATGGCGATTTTTATCCCTCCCCACTTTTCGTTAGATATCATGAAATTTGTATCGGTTTACTGTGTATTACAATTTATTTTTACTTGAAGAAAAATAATTAAAAATTTTTTTTTGCTTTTAATAGACGAGGCTCCAAGAGGACTTCCATCAGCAACTAAATCCATTGTATCATATAATCTATTTCTTTTATGAACTCATAACTAAATTACGTAATCGTTCTACACTTAATGCTAATAACATATTAAACATAAGCTTTTTTGCCTCACAAATATTTTACAACTTAAATTTGAACTACCGCGTCAAACGCGTTGATTTCAACATTTTACAACTCTTTATTAAATTTTGTTTTTATTGGCCGCTTGATTAATTAATTCGATCTTCAAAAACAGTACTTCCTAAATGCTATCCATTTTGATATGATATGATAAATTTCGTATTACTTAACAGCTGTCACTTTTCAAAAATGTAATAAAAGTTGCTGTTTGTTAGCTTAATGTTGTCTCATTCATACACAATAAAATCAAAAATCATTCCTAAAAAAAATGCAAAAATGTTAGTACTGAAAATTTGGTTTCATCCAATTTCTTTAAGAAAAACGGCAATTTCATATGTAACGACCTAATATATAACATCTCTTTATTGTACACCAAGGACATCAAAAACACGAATTCGAAAATATAATTTGTGGTACATACACTTGGCGGCCTTATCGCTCTGAGCCAATCTCTTACAGGCAACCATAGGATGAAGAGTATTATAGAGGGAAAAAATCGGTTGTCTGTAAAGTCGGTTTACTGACAATAGTTGAACCTGACAACGTCATAAGAAAATACTGATGGAATGGTTGCATTTTTCAAAAGAAAATTTTAATTTTATTTGTTTAACCACTAAGATCGGTTATAACAATTCACTGCACTTCATACTTGATGAAAACATGTAAAACTGTCCACGCGGACGCATCGCTCACTCAAGTAGGAGAGAGACAGATGTTGAAGGCTGCCGAACGCGGAGGGCGATTGTGCCTCTTTGTCGCTCGTTCCGCGCTCTCGCTTGCACCTCAAACATTAAATGGAACGCCTCATTTTTTCGTGCGTGCAGCTCCATCGAAATATAAGACGTTATCACGTCAAAAAAGTTTTGGAGTAGTTTGGTGTACTTTGAAATAGTGAACAAATAAATAAATATAAGCTTTATTTCAAAGCGATAAGGCCTTCTTAAAACGGATGATACTTTGTTGGTTGTTAACATGTTAACCATAAGTTAATATCATTTCAGACGAAATCTGTCAGCACCTGGAGCTGCTACGGGTGACTGGGACCACTGTATGACCTTTAACACTAACTGGACCGAAGTACTGGATACTTTGTCTACGCCTGCTGATGGAACACCGCTGGTGCCCTGCCAGCACGGCTGGGAGTTTGACTTCAGCGATATACCTTATGAGACGGTTGCTTCAGAGGTTAGTTTAGGCTACTCTAGTCTGAATACGATAAGTGGGTGGTGGTAACAACAGTGGCACTCCGGGAGTGCCGACAGAAGTGAAAACTTGAACAATTACGTGTGTATTTTTATAATCAACAGGAAATATTTTTAGAGGTTTCGGTAACAGTAACAGTGTAATAAACTGGAGGTTTTGGGGGCGATAAATCGATCTAGCTAGGTTTAATAAGGGTGCTTCTGAAAACCAGCGCTGTCATGTTATTCGTATGACAGCATCAAGCTATGAGGCAGCGCAATTCTGCGCGCACATGGCGTACATCGGCATACAATCTGTTTATATTTACACTTAGTATTTTTTGTTTGTTGTCTTATCTGTATCACTTTTTTTTAAATTAATTCTGTTTTTTTAATATTTAGTATTATTATTTATTTATTTTTTGGTTTTCTCTGTTTTCGTTTCCTATGTGTTTTTTTTATACCACTAAGGTGGCAGACAAGCACATGGCCTACCTGATGGGAAGCGGTTACCGCGGCCTATGGACGTGTGCAACACCAGTGGCGTCACACTCGCGCTGCCGACCCTGTAAAGGAAAGGGGATGGGAAAGGAGTTTGGGAGGGGATGGGAAAGGATTTTGGGAGGGGATGGGAAAGGAGTTTGGGCTCCGGCACTCTCACTCACCAAACGGAACGCAACAGTTCAAATACTGTTACTTGGCGTCGATATTCTGTGAGAGGGCGGTGCTTCCCCGGTCGAGTCGGCCCATTCATGCAACGGCCAAAATGACTGTTGCTTGACTCTACCACTCTTCACTCTTTTTGCTATGTACCTACCTGTATCCGAATGAGATTAAATTATTTCTTTCTTTCATGCTTTCTTTCAAATTTTTAGAAGAAATCAAAAAACAAGTCAAGGCCTGTTCACCCATATATTTATTATGTAAATGTGATTTTATTTAATTAATTCTAGAAGGTACTTTTATAAAACTTACCTTCGATGGAGGGTAGAGGGGGAGGGATATATCGGTCACCTAATTCCCAGAAACTCGTAAATATATTTAAGTGCTGTAGCTCGCTAATCTTCTCACGGCACTTCATGCGACATGTTTGCGGACACGGTGGACCCATTGCCTTTTGAGGCCTGGTGTACTACCAGGCCTCAAAAGGCAATGGGTTTCGACTTTTATATTCCTTTCCTGTATTTCTTAAAGCTTTCCTTTTCACATCGATTCATTCCGAAACATGCTTCTTCCTAATATTTCCTTTATCTTTCCGTGGTTTCCTTTTGTTGGAAACAGGCGTAGTATTTACAGATGAGCATGAGAATGGGGTATTTACTTGAGGAGTGGAAGCAAAGCTAGTTTCTGTTATAAGAAGTGATTCTATGGAGATAATATTATCATCCATATCTTCAGTTTGTTTTGGAACAAACCAGGGACAGAAATGATTGTTACAGTCATTGTCAAGATGATTAATTTCGCATTTTATTGAAGGGCATGGAGTATTCAAGGTACGATCTTCATTAAACGAAACGTCACTTTCCGAAGCTGGAATGTAACGTTCTTGAATAGGCCGTCATTGAGATCAGAACTTTTGACGGCTAAATTAAATAAAGTTTTAGACCTTGAAGAAAATTTTCTGAAATATTGCGAATTACTACCCCTATTCATTGTTACCAAAGAATTTTAAAATCGAATAATAACAGTTACACGAAATCAGAGCGAATACACTGCACGCGAAGTATCGGCTGGCGCGAACGATCGTTACTAACACATACGATGCGCGCGCGATCAGTGAAGAGCCCCCCGCGTCCCGCTTTAACTGCCGCTTCGGTTGTCGCGATACTTCGCGCCGGTTACATTCAGAAATTACTACATTATACGGCCTAAAAACTAGACTTACCTTAAGAATTTCTTTAAAATTATTTTTGTACTGATTCTATAGTACTAAAATACATTATTTCTGAAATAAAACAAAAATCGACTTTTTGTGGATTACCACAATATACGTGGGAGGGATCGATATATATTCATGTGCATTAATAAAAAAAACTGTAATTTTAATATTACAAACACACACTTACATTTCATTTATTTGTAATAGATATAGATTCACCATCATCATCATCATCATATCAGCCGTAGGAAGTCCACTGCTGAACATAGGCCTCCCCCATCGACTTCCATTTCGACCGGTCTGTAGCGACCTGCATCCACCGAGTTCCTGCGCTCTTTGCTAGGTCGTCTGTCCACCTTGCGGAAGGCCTTCCTACGCTGCGCTTGCCGTCACGTGGTCTTCACTCAAGGACCTTTCTGCTCCAACGGCCATCGGTTCTCTGAGCTATGTGCCCTGCCCACTGCGACTTCAGCTTGCTGACTCGCTCTGCTATGTTATCGTCTACGGATCTCCTCATTTCTGTATCGATCTCGTAGGGAAACCCCAAGCATGGCCCGTTCCATAGCTCGCTGTGTGACTCCGAGCTTCCTTATGAGGCCCATAGTGAGAGATATAGATATGACATTGACCCATAAGCGGCGATAGCCCGGTGGCGTGCGTAACGGACTGCTGAGACGAAGTCTCGAGTTCGATCCCCGATCGCCCCGGGCACACACCTCTGACTTTTCGTAGTTATGTGTGCATGAATATATTGTTACGTGCGCGGGGTTCAAATTAAATGACGTTTACACAACAAAGAGGTTTATTCGCTCACCACAAACTAGACAACTAAATAACTAGCACACACAGTACTCTTCAACAGTTCAAGTCGCTCAGCAGTTCACAGTAGTCCACAATCGTTGCTTAAGTCGCAGGTATAACTCTCTTGGTTCACTTCGGTAAGATGTGTTCACTTTCACTTTCGAAAATAAACTGAATCATGTCGATAGCCGGGCGTCCTTTTATAGCGGGGTAGAATATTCCGGAATCATCTAGAGATAAGGCACTAGAGCGTTCGAGAATAGTAGGTATTTACTGGGGCGTTCGAGAAAACAAGTACCTACACAGTCGTGCCGACGATAGAGGTGAATTCCCTTGTTATCGCGATTTGTAGGTAAAGTAGGTGTAGGTAGACAAAAGGGCTTGTGATTTCTTATTGACTTTTCTGGATTTTTCTAAACGGATCGATAGAGTACTTCGACATTAACAATGCGTTTTAATTTCTAGAAGATTCAATCAGTAGTTTCCGAGATATCGACGATCGTTGTAACATTACCCCCCTCTTAATCATGCTCGTCCCGAGCATCATTTGTTCCATGATATCGCGTCAACCTATCCACATGGACTACCTTTGGTTTTGCCCTAAGCCCCTTCTTAATGCGGTAGGTGATGTCATTGATTCTTGTAACAACCGTATAGGGTCCTTCCCAGCGAGCTTGAAGTTTCGGAGATTTTCCCTTTCTGCGTAGCGGATTGTGAAACCATACCAGGGTTCCTTCTTCAAAACCGTTGGTGTTTGCGTTTCTATCGTACCGGGTTTTCATCCTTATACCCGTCTTCAAATTGTTTTCCCGTACCATTCTGTGCACCTCGTCCAGCCGGTTTTGAAGTTCACTCACGTAGTCCGTCACGGGCTTAGAACTATCGGGTGGCGTCCCGGTTATTGCATCCACTGGTAGCCTTATCTCTCGACCAAAATTGACTTTAGCTGGAGTGTGTCCCGTACTCCATGCACCGCAGATCGATAGGACATCAGGAACAGTGGGATGTACTGGTCCCAATCTTGTTGGTGTTCGTCGACAACTTTAGCCAAGTGATTTTCCAACGTCTGGTTAAACCTCTCGACCATTCCGTCTGACTGCGGGTGCGCTGGAGTCGTACGGGTTTTGTTTATACCGAGGAGTTTGCACATTTATTGAAACAGAGCAGACTCGAAGTTCCGTCCTTGGTCGGAGTGGATCTCCATAGGTGCGCCGTATCGACTGTCCACTTCCTGAACCAGTTTCTTGGCTACAGTGACTGCTTCCTGGTTGGGTGTCGCAAATACTTCCGGCCACTTAGTGAAGTAGTCTTGCACTACTACGATGTATTTGTTACCCTCATCAGTCGCTGGAAAAGGTCCAGCAACATCAATGGCGATACGTTCCCACGGTGTTCCAACGTTGTACAGCTTCAATTTTCCTTTGCTTCTTGTCGGCGGTCCTTTAACCGAAGCACATGCAGTGCATTTACGGCACCAATCCTCGACATCTTCCCGACAACGAAGCCAGTAAAACCGCTGTCGCACTTTAACCAGGGTTTTCTTGACTCCGAGATGCCCGCCAGAAACACCATCGTGGATGTGCCGTAAGAGTGGGGCCACCTTGCTTCGTGGTGCCACTACTTGCATGGTTACTTCCTTACCATCTTTAGACTCCCATTTCCTATACAGGACATCTTCTACCAGAGCTAAGCTGTCCCACTGGGCCCAATAGCTTTTGGTCGTCGAACTATAAGCAGATACGTCACTCCATTGGGGTTTGCTGCCAAGCTGTTTCCAGTGCAGTATAGGTTTCAGATCATCATCATCCTCTTGCGCCTTCTTCATACTGCTTCCAGTCCATTCGTCGTCAAGTCTATTCACCTTTATGACTTTAATCTCTTCTCGGGCTTCGTTCCTCCGACAATGCTTGCGATCTTCGACACACGGCCTTCGTGACAAAGCATCAGCATTGCCAACTTGAGTTATAGTGATGGTTGGGGCCTCATATCGACCAGCCAGCGCACGCCCTGCGGCCCTGGCGACATTTAGTTTTAACGGAACATCTTGATCCACTTGGGTCCAGGAGACCGTGACCCTTCTCCGTTTCCTAGAAGGACACTGTAACTGGATATGGCCCCTTCCTCTACAGAAATGACACGTTGGGACATACCACGGTTTCCTCTCCTCTGCAACTATTTCCTTGACCTCCCTGACTCCATGTTCCACTTGGGTCCAAAGGTCCGTGACCCTCCTCCGTTTCCTCGAAGGGCACTCTAACTAGATATGGCCCCTTCTTCTATAGGAATAACACGTTGGGATATACCGCGGCTTCCTCGCCTCTGCAACTACCTCCTTGACTTCCTTGACCTTACCTATCCCGGCATTCTGCCGTACGATTTCCACCTCAAGGGCATAAGCCAGTGCTTCTTTTAAGGTCTGGTGGTGACGCAACTGTACACTAGCTTTCACTTCTGCGTCCCGTATACCGTTTAGGAAGGCCTCCAGTAGGGTGTTCTCGATCATCACGAGTGTCGATGAGTAGGCCCGACGAACGAGCCTTTCAACCTCTACAGCCCATTCCTGGAGGCTTTCACCAGCTTTTTGTTTCTTCTCGCGAAGCTGCGCTCGGTAGACATTCTCCAGGTGCTTGTCACCGTAGCGTGTGTCTAATGCTTCTATCAGAGACTCTAGTGTCCTTCCTTCAGGTGGCAGGTTTTCCAGTATTACTAAGGCATCTCCTCGTAATGCAAGTGTCAAGGCCATAAAAGACTCCTCGTTGCTCCAGGCTTTAGTTTTTACCAATATCTCAAATTGGTACTTGAAGGCTGTCCACGAGGAGGTTCCATCGAAGTGTGGTAGGTCGAACTTCGCTGATGATGGTGAGGTCGCGGCAACAGGTCCGCAGGTTTTTAGCCTGACAATCTCTTTTTCAAGCTTTTGCAAGCGGTCGTCAACAGGTCCGATTCCTTTTTCGAGCTCTTGTAAGCGGACGTCCATGGTCCCAGTCTTCAAGGCCACTTCCTTACTAAGCGTTTGCAAGCCGTCTTCGAGGTTCTTCACTTTATCTCCCAGTGCATGGATGCCTGCATCGATTTTACCCATGACAGCTTCCTGGTTGGCCTGCATCATCTGTTGACTAGCCTCTTGTTTGGCCTGCATCTCTTGCAGTATAGAAGCCAATAGCGTCATCATGTTGATATCGGACGAGGTTCCATCTGGTGCTGCCGTAGTTACCGCTGAGATAGCAGGATCGGCCTGACGCCCTTCTTCTTCAAGGCTCCGTTGACGTGCAGCATCCATTTCCACTTGACGTCTGGTCCGTGGAGTACGCCCTTCGCCTTCACGTGGTAATAACGGCATCCCACTTCTGACACCAGTTGTTACGTGCGCGGGGTACAAATTAAATGCCCTTTACACAACAAAGAGGTTTATTCGCTCACCACAAACTAGACAACTAAATAACTAGCACACACAGTACTCTTCAACAGTTCAAGCCGCTCAGCAGTTCACAGTAGTTCACAGTCGTTGCTTAAGTCGCAGGTATAACTCTCTTGGTTCACTTCGGTAAGATGTGTTCACTTTCACTTTCGAAAATAAACTGCCTCGTGTCGATAGCCGGGCGTCCTTTTATCGCGGGGTAGAATATTCCGGAATCATCTAGAGATAAGGCACTAGAGCGTTCGAGAATAGTAGGTATTTACTGGGGCGTTCGAGAAAACAAGTACCTACACAGTCGTGCCGACGATAGAGGTGAATGCCCTTGTTATCGCGATTTGTAGGTAAAGTAGGTATAGGTAGACAAAAGGGCTTGTGATTTCTTATTGACTTTTCTGGATTTTTCTAAACGGATCGATAGAGTACTTCGACATTAACAATGCGTTTTAATTTCTAGAAGATTCGATCAGTAGTTTCCGAGATATCGACGATCGTTTGTAACGTTGTGGATTCTTTATAAATCAAACTAAAACTAAATCCGTAAATTAATCGATATTTTAGTATGTTTAGATACTATTACTAATTATCTATGGTTGTGCAAGCGAAATTGGACAGCACTAGCCCAGTTATCAACTGACGGCTCTTATATCGTTCCTTTCCTTGGCAACCTTCGCCGAGGAAGGTCACTTTGACCCCGTGGCCAACTGCTGTCGGCTCCGGGTAAGTTTTGAGATCAACATTTCCTACTTCTTTCTACAGGTGAAGACTTTCCAGCGGTGCAGCTTATTGCCTGCTAAAATGCATGGCTTGATATATTTTGTTATATTATGTGTGCTATTTCAGCCTACCTTATTAGTGCCACGAGGCCGATGACCCCTACGGTCAGAGGTCGCGGCACCAGCTTGTGCTGCCTATTCATATTCTTTTTATTATAGCTTCTAGCTACGCTGTATTGCCGCTGGGAGATTCTCTTCACCTGCTATTTTAGCGGGTCACTTGGACGTAATTGCCTAGTGACAAACTGACCCGCACTTTTTCTAATTCCAGGGTCTTCGCACCGGGCTTCGCACCATAATGGAGGTAGCGAGGCACACCAGCGGAGACCCTGGCACGCCGGCATCACCACCAGCCACGTGTCCACTAGCTAAGTGCATACTACCATCTTGCACAACGGACCGAACAACGCCACGGCAGAATATTTATTAAGAATCCATTCCCTGAGGTTCATTTACTCATATACCTAAAATAAATTTATGTAACGTTACCGATTATAATCTCATACTATATATTGCAATCAACCTTTTTTATTTATCTCTGCTCGCCCTAGCCGGTAGTAGTCTCAATTACATCAATTACTTTATTAATTCTTACAGTTCAATTACATCACCGTATTTTCATATAAAAACCCCCATAAAAACATTAACCGTTACATTGGCGCCTTCAAAGGTATTATTCTGCCGTAGGTATTGTGTGTTTGGTCCGTAAGTACTTTATTTCTTCTTATTTTCCTCTTTACTTTACCACTGGTTTTCACCAATTTTATTGTTATTTTTCATTTTTACGTAAATGACGGTATTTGAAAATAATTATCAGTTTCATTTTTTTATATTTAACTGAATAATGCAAACTTATTTCCATTATATTAGTGATAATACTCATCTATTTAACTAATCACCTGTGTTAAATATAATAACAAGGCTAAATAACATTACTTTTTACGAATATTTTGCATTAACATCTAGACTGGTTTAATATCTCTTATGGTCATTTTAACTGCATAGTATACTGTTATACCCACTGGTAAAGTAAGGATCTATTTGCTTTTGTTTTCTTGGACTTGTTGATCTCAACTGGTATCTACTTACTTTTTAATTCTATTTTTGTATAGGTGTCTGTCGCACACAGTACCCAGTCAGTGAATTTTTTATACTTGCTTACCTTTTATGTTTATTATAATAACATATATTATGTTATTATATCAACCTATTGCAGGTTGAAATTTATCTTTATGTTGATATATTAATACTATTTTGATGTATTATACACAAATAGTTTATTACTCACTGACAGGTTACATATATTACTTGATTTTACTAGTACCTTATATTGTAGTAAATTACTTACTTAATTTTCATATCAATCTCGCTCATTACACCATAACTTTTAGTTTTACTTAACTTTGGGTTAATTTACCTTTTAAATTTAATATTTACTCAACTGTTTTGTAGTCAGTGTTGCTTGTTGTCGGATTTCTGTATCCAAATTAGCTTTTGTTTTTGAAAAAAAAATCAAAACTTAATTCTTTGAAAAGAAATACAAAGAATAAAAGATCTCCATACAACTAATAAAATCTTTGAAAAGAACAACAAAGATAATACTTAAATTTGTAGACCTCGTCTTGTTCTGCATATGGGATTGTTGTGTCTGCTATAGTTTAAAGTCATTAAAATCATTACCGCTTATTAAATTGACCGTTCAAAGTCAGCATGCATTAGCCATTTCCCCCGAGTCCTTTTAAAATGACTTGTGTCATAACTATAAACTAAATATAGGTAAAATAATCCATATAATTCATATAAAACATTTTTAATCAAACATAAAACAATACAAGGACCTAACCTAACCTAATAAATTTATTACTTAAATAGCAACCTAACTTCTTAACTATGAACAACACTTTTTTTGTTCTAATAATCACTATTGTTGTAAATATTTGTAAATATTCAATAAACTTTGCTTTTCACTTAAACAATATTATACACAGTTGTGGCAAACAAGTATATACCTACACATACTTGTAACTAAAACTTGTATTTTATAATAACATTCCTTATTGTTATTGCACGGTGATAATACACTACCTATATCTCAATACTACAATGGTCGTAATGATATTTTTACCTGTAAAAGGGTCACCAGTAAAAATTTTAATTTCATGTACCTTCTCAACTTTTTCACTTAGTACGAAAACTTTTTATAACTTGAATAACTCATGTATCCTGTTGGTAGACACGGTCTACAGGTCAATTATGTCTTCTTACTAAATAATGTAATACTTTTCAATTGTTATTACATCTTTGGTTCGTATATTTGAACATTTTATTTCATTCAAGTTTGTTTTGAAATTGTTTGAAATATGGAATTCGATTCAACTTAGTTGTCAAACGTCACATGGTTTTGACAATCAAAAAGGTTGCCAGTGTAGTATAATATAAAATTACTACTAATTATTGTTTAAAAATTTGTCTTGTTTTTTTCAAAACAAAATAAAATTATTCTTTGATGAATACCAACTTTTGGACTTTTTTAACTGAATATTAAATATTAATATCTTATAACCTATTGGTTAAATCTCTATCATGTTGAAATACTTTTCTTAGGATGACTGTTCCCTTTTATGTTTCTGTTTTTTTGAACAAAACATTAAAATTTATTCACTAGTTAATAAATGATAATAATTATTTTGGACTTGCCCCAAAATAATTTAATAAATATATTTCAACTTATTAATTTTTTTCAACTTCGTAATTATTTTGCCTGTTGCAATTTTTTGTATGATCCCTTGGATCAACCCTAAAATGCTTTCATGGTCATTTTGAACTTGAAATTTTTTTTTTTACTTTTTGCCACAAAATATAAATACAAACATAAACGACTACAAAACATAAGAGAAACTACTTACCTTGTTGAACCCTGGGTTCTTAATTTTTTTGAAATTTAGAAATTTTTTTTTGAACACTAGTTGTTCCAATTGCTACTGATGTTTGCATACATACTCACTGATGTGGGTCAAATAATAAACTATTTTACTTTAAATAATAACACTTTAATAATAAATTGACTTGGTCATAACTTTAAAAGTTGTTAATTATATTTTTTTGACAAATTAATTGTCTTTATTGTTTGAAATCATATTACCCTACCACTACTATATATTTTCTTCTTCTTTTCTCCTCTCTTTGAGATGGAACTTTGAACTTCATGTTCGTTTTCTTTTATTATTAGGCTTTGCCTAGTAAAGGTTGTTGTGGGTCGGTTGGCGTTTTAAACCAACGGATGTTGTTTTTGGGTCCGTTGGCGTTTTAAACCAACGGATACCTTATTTTTATGGTTTTATACCATTTGTGGGTCCGTTGGCGTTTTAAACAAACGGATACCTTTTCTTGGAGCTGGGATAACCAGTATCTGGGTATTGTTTTTATGGTTTTATACCATTATTATGCTGAGCGGTCGTGCAAACTCAGTTCCAAAAATAAGCCTCATTGCATATCTTGTTATGTCTTCTTCCGAGCGGTTTGCAAACTCGTTAAATAAGCCTCATTGCAGATGCGGTAATGCTAACTAAATACTAACAACATAACACTTTCTCTTTTATAGTCGAAAATATATAGTGGTATTTATGCTCTTTTCTTCCCATTGAAATTTTTGTCTTTGACATTTCAATGTTTACCATCTTGTTAGATTTACGTCTGAGTCTCCAGCGCCTATTATCCTGGAAACTCTCTTCGGAAGGAAGCGTGTGCTACATTATTTAAGTGGTAACCGCAAAGTATGGATGAAAATGATAGAGGAGGTATGTAAGAAAGTATGTATGTGTGAGCGTAAGTCAAGCATTGTATTGAGCAGTCCAGTATCGGGTTTTTGGGTAACAAAAACCCTGAACTAATTGAGGGGGTATTGTAACGTTGTGGATTCTTTATAAATCAAACTAAAACTATATCCGTAAATTAATCGATATTTTAGTATGTTTCGATACTATTACTAATTATCTATGGTTGTGCAAGCGAGATTGGACAGCACTAGCCCAGTTATCAACTGACGGCTCTTATATCGTTCCTTTCCTTGGCAACCTTCGCCGAGGAAGGTCACTTTGACCCCGTGGCTAACTGCTGTCGGCTCCGGGTAAGTTTTGAGATCAACATTTCCTACTTCTTTCTACAGGTGAAGACTTTCCAGCGGTGCAGCTTATTGCCTGCTAAAATGCATGGCTTGATATATTTTGTTTTATTATGTGTGCTATTTCAGCCTACCTTATTAGTGCCACGAGGCCGATGACCCCTACAGTCAGAGGTCGCGGCACCAGCTTGTGCTGCCTATTCATATTCTTTTTATTATAGCTTCTAGCTACGCTGTATTGCCGTTGGGAGATTCTCTTCACCTGCTATTTTAGCGGGTCACTTGGACGTAATTGCCTAGTGACAAACTGACCCGCACTTTTTCTAATTCCAGGGTCTTCGCACCGGGCTTCGCACCATAATGGAGGTAGCGAGGCACACCAGCGGAGACCCTGGCACGCCGGCATCACCACCAGCCACGTGTCCACTAGCTAAGTGCATACTACCATCTTGCACAACGGACCGAACAACGCCACGGCAGAATATTTATTAAGAATCCATTCCCTGAGGTTCATTTACTCATATACCTAAAATAAATTTATGTAACGTTACCGATTATAATCTCATACTATATATTGCAATCAACCTTTTTTATTTATCTCTGCTCGCCCTAGCCGGTAGTAGTCTCAATTACATCAATTACTTTATTAATTCTTACAGTTCAATTACATCACCGTAACTTCATTTAAAAACCTTCAATAAAAATTAACCGTTACACGTTGTAACAATATGTTAAGTATCCCTCGCATAATGATGTGCCCGGTAGATGGCAATAGGCTCGTCCCCTATTACATTGGGACCTCAACATAACTGGCGAATCGTGGGTGTGTAATACACCTCTGTCTATATACCCCTTCGGGGATACAGGCGTGAAGTTATGTATGTATTGACCCATAAGTTGTATTTTACAGAGACACTGGGTGTGTGACCGCGCGAGTTACGTTCCAACGTCGCAGTCCATATTTTTCGCTGGCGCGGTTATTGGCATGGGCGGGTTCGGCTGGATGGCAGATCGCTTCGGCAGAGTACCTGTTATAATAGGTATGAGACGGTTTTATTTTTTTATTTTATTTTTTATATTTAGGACACGTCAATTTGACTTCACCTCGCCTGATGGTAAGCTGAAGGTAAAGTCTCAGGAAAGAGTGTCACCATTACATACACGTACCATGTTAACAATGGTGGCACTCAGCTTGACTGCCTCATCAGAAGAGGATTGTCATCGCAGCACCGCGTTACACCCACTAGTGCTGCGACCACAATCCCCCTGCCCGGCTATGCACTTGCTGACCCCTGAACGCAATCAAACCGAAATTGGATTACTATGGAGGGTTTTTCGCAATCGTGCACGGTGGTACCCACCCGGCCGAATTTTGTGACAAATTTGTGTCATCAAATTTCTACCACCAGTAAAAAGTACGTACCAATTTACTTCTGAATAATTTATTTACAGGTTCCAAGATAGTTTTCCCCCCTTTTCCGGGGGTAAGACGGGGACACCATGGTTCCAAAACCCGAGGGAGCCATCTCGAAACTGGAAATGGCCCTGGGTCAGTCGGTGTGCGAGGGAAATGCCTTTTGGGACACCTTACACTCCGACGTCTGAAGACCTGAGACGGCGTGCTGTTTTAGTCGGTTCGAGCCCGACCTAACCTTCCCCACTGGCCGGCGGGTGGTGGAGTATCCGAGGGGATTTCCGTAGGGAAAGAAAAAAAAAAGGTTCCAAGACAGTTTATCTTTCCCTGAGATGTGTTTTATTACATTACACGGTGTGTTCGTGGGTTTGATCCTCAAGTACAGGGGAAAAGTAGTGGGTGTGTGGGAGGGATTTGTACCATTATGGTTTATGCTTTATATTACATACATGCATACATAAGCTCACGCTTTGGTCCCTATCGGGTAGGCAGAGACAACAGCTCGCCATCTGCTTCTGTCCTTACGCACTTCGAGCTTCCTCTACTGGCATTACGCCTCCCATGCAAGCCCGCCGGTTTCGAGTGCTTTTGACCTGCCCTTTCTAGGGTTCCGTTACTGAAAAGGAAATTACGTAACCGTTATGGGATCACTTCGTTGTCGATCAAGATCTTTTTCTCAGGAACATGTAGATGTATCAAGTTGAAATTAATATAGAAAGAGAAAGAAAGAAAAAAAAATGTCCTTACACGTTCAATGAACATACAGTGGCATAGTAATAATTAAATATCTTAAAATCTACCAATGTCACTGTGCGATCCCGAATAAGAAGGAAAGAAAGAAAGAAAGAAAGAAAATATGTTTATTAAAGTCACGCACACATAGACATAACATAACATTACTTCACACCTGTATCCCCGAAGGGGTAGGCAGAGGTGTATTACACACCCACGATTCGCCAGTTATATTTAGGTCCCAATGTAATAGGGGGCGAGCCTATTGCCATCTACCAGGCACATTACTAAGCGAGCGATAATCAACATTTTTAATACACACATAACTACGAAAAGTCAGAGGTGTGTGCCCGGGGCGACTGGGGATCGAACTCGAGACCTCGTCTCGGCAGTCCGTTACGTACACCACTGGGCTAAATATAGTAAATAAATATCATAAAAACTAACAATATCACTGTGCGATCCCGAATAAGAAAGAAAGAAAGAAAGAAAATATGTTTATTGAGGTCACGCACACATAGGTAGCTACTAATATATATATGAACATATAGATAATAACACGCGGTAGCCTAGTGGTATGGGTAATGGACTGCTGAGACGAGGTCTCGGATTCGATCCCAGGTTTTACCATGGCACACACCGATGACTTTTCGATGCTTTTCGAAGTAATGTGTGTATTTATCGCAGGTTTATCAGTGCCCGGTTAATGACAATTGGCTCGCCACCTATTACATTGGGACCTAAACATAAACTGGCGAAATGTGGGTGCTAGCACCTCTGCCTACCCCTTCGGGGATATAGGCGTGAGTTTATGTTATGTAGATTATAACACGCCTGCCAACTCACTGACGCGGGATAAAACCCGACCCCACCAGGCGACCGCGGTGGCGGCCAAAGTCCGCCGGTAACCCTGGGGTTATCCTTTCGAGGGCTTACCCGGGGTGCCCGTCAACGGACACTTGGGGGGACTTTAGTCGGTTCATCCTGACATAACCACCCCCGCTGGTCGGTGGGGTGGTATCCGAAGGGATTTCCACACGTAAAAAAAAAACAGTAGTAGTCAGTGAAGTGAATGCAGTGGAGATGCGGTCATTGCGTAGCATGTGTGGAGTAAGCGTGTAATGTGTGGACGGCCTCTGTGGCGTAGCGGTAGTGCATTCAACTGCCACGACAGGGGGCGCGGGTTCGATTCTCGCTTAGTGCAAATATTTGTATGCATGAATTTGTCTACTTGCATTGGTCTGGGTCTTTCTATGTATAATTTGTATGTCAAAAAGTATATAATTATTGTGCAGAACAACTAGTACATAAGTAATAGTGTATATAATTAAACTGATTTACCAAAAAACTATAGGAATAATCGTGTATAATAGTTATAAGTTTGCGACGAAGAAATCGACATTGTTTACGTATCTATAAGTGTAAATTGTATCTTATTTCGTGTCACCTTATTTCTACTACCTATTAAAATACTTAATACGGTATATAAATCATTGTAAATAGAAAATAAACACATAATTGTAAGATTGACAGAGTAGTCTTCACAGCGACCCCGCAGGGGGCGCGTGGAGTCGGCTTTTGGGATATTTCCCTTCCCCGAGGCTTCATTCGCGATGCCTGAAAAGGCGCCGGTCATGTGGGCGGGGGTATTCCCCTATGGCTGGTGACGCCGGCAGGCCGCTAGACTTCACGCCGCCCGGCGGTCGACCCGAGCCGGGTGAGATCACTGGTTACCCAGTGAAGGCCCAGCTCCGAGTGACCAGCGACGAGGCGGCGGCTTTCCTGCGGTTTCCGGCGTCCGTGCGTCTTCTGTTTTCAGCGGCGGTCGCCCATGAAGCGACTCGCCACTAGGCCGATGGACGCAATGATTGCGTCCACCAATTGTTGGTGGTCTTCGTTAGTTAAGGCGCGTTTAGCCTCAGCGAGGAGTGCCTTCGCCTCCACCAACATGGCGGAGGGGCTGGTCGCTGAGGCACTTGCTGCCACGGCCGTCTGGGTCTTCTTCTCCCTCTTCGGAGTGGGCTCCGTCTAACACGCCGCCTCCACCAGCTCCAAGGCGGGCTCCGGTGGGATGGACGGCGTGTACCGCGACGAGGGTGCCGGCGTGACGGCCTCCTCCTCAGTCGCGGGCTGCATCTTACGGGACCTGCGCCCCCCCCTTCTGCGGCGTCTCCTTCCGGATGAGGCTGCGGGGTTTGCCCCTCGGGTAGAGGGCGCGTTCGCCTCCGCCATGAGCGACGCGCCTTGCCTCTCCCCGAGAGGCTGTGGATTCACCGGCGCTGGCCGGCTGTGCGGCCCGACGGTGACGGCAGCTGTGCCCGCCTTCCTATTCCGGGCCTCACGTCGGAAGACGGGGCACCGGAAGTGGTTGGCGGGGTGATCGCCACTGCAGTTTGCGCAGGTGGCGGGTTGTTCCCGCGGCCGGGGGCAGTCCCGCGCAGCATGCTCACCGCCACACCGCACGCAGGCCTGCATGCGGTGGCAGTGATGACTGCTGTGGCGGAACTGCTGGCAGCGATGACATTGTGCGGGCTTCCGCTTCCCGCGCCATGCTTCTATTTTCACCTCGGGTATGCCGAGGAGCTCCTTAACATCGAAGATGTCCGGAATGACACCTCGGGTCTTCTTTAGCACCACCAGAAAGATGCTCGTGTGTACTCGGGGTCGAATCCCAGCTCGCGAAGATCCTCTGCTATCTCCTCTGGTATGGCATTCATCGGCAGCCCTCTGATGGCCACCTTGACACCTCTATCTGAGGGGGGAGAATATGTATGCCAGGCCACCCCTTCCTGGCTCTCCAGTATGGAGAAATAGGCCTGCAGTAGGCGGTATTCCTCACTGTCCATGGGAATGAAGCGCAGCCCTTTCCCGTAAAGGCGCGCGTTGGCCGGTCTTCCCAGTTGGGCTTTCAACTCCCGCAGATGTTGAGCGAAGTTAGGCAGCTCCTCCATGATGATCGGGGGGTACCTCCTGCCTCGACCATCTGCGGGCGCTGCGGTTGCAGCTTCGGCGGCGGCGGGGGCGGCGTCTTCTTGAGACGCGGCGGCGTTCGAGTTACGCGTCTTGTGACGCTTGACGTCCTTCTCGGCGGAATCGGGGCTGCGCGGGCGACGCGCAGTTCCGGGGGCCGATGGGTCGGTTTCCATCAGCGTCTGCTCCGGCTTGGAGCGACGCCTGACGAAAAGTCGCAGGTCCGGGGTTTCCGGGGCTGCGGCTGCGGGAGTTCTAGGTGAGTCCTGGAAGGACTCAATGGAGGCGTATGAGCTTTCCAGGTCGCTTGGCGCGTGAGCCCAC
This sequence comes from Cybosia mesomella, assembly GCA_946251805.1. Classification (NCBI taxonomy): domain Eukaryota; kingdom Metazoa; phylum Arthropoda; class Insecta; order Lepidoptera; family Erebidae; genus Cybosia; species Cybosia mesomella. The sequence goes on from OX276411.1 coordinate 17,160,276, forward strand.
GCGCGCGAGTCTGGGGACTCGCGGGCATCTTGGCGCGGGGAAGCCGCGGCCCGGTACTTCGCCACCGGCGTCCGGATCGCCTTCGACGTCGACGCCGTCATGGACGGCGGAGTCGAGGTGGGCGAAGCGCGCGGAGGCGGTTGCGAAGCGGAGCTCGGGCTCGCACGCGGCACGGGCGCCTTCACTGGCGCAGCGCGAGACGCACTCAACCCGCCCGGCGGCGCGCGGGTAGGAGCGGATGGGCCTGCGGTCGGCGCACTGGCGAGCGCGCGCGGCAGCGTCGACGTCTCTTTGGGACTGGTTACATGTCCCAGAGAGGCGGTGGAGCCCTTAGAAGGGCTTTTTGGAGTGGTGCTCTCTCCTCTTCACAAGGAATAAATGAAGATACTATCCATCCAAGAAAGGGGTAAGGGGGGGTTCATCTGTGCATTCGAAGAGCAAAGCCGCGAAGATCGCAAAAGCAAAAGAAGAATTACTTCGTCTTAGAATAGAACTGGCAGCAGCGAAGATCGCCGCCCTGGAAGTAGATGAAGACGAAGATCAAGAAATAGAAGAATTGAATCAAGATGAAGTGTCGGTGGCAGCTGAGGAGAAGGTCGGCGAGTGGTTCAGCCGTCACGAATCACCACCTCCTCCCATGTTGGCCATCGCCGATACACCACATCAGGGGCCAGGTGAACCAACGCCGACAGCAGCGCCACCAGCCCAGCAGCAGAATTTCACCGAATTGGCTGCCACCATCACTCAAGCAATCAAGGCAGCCCAGCGACCGAAGTTCATCGAGCTACCAGTCTTCAGTGGAAGTCACCAGGAATGGCTGCCGTTCAAGGCAGCTTACTCCGAAACAGAAGATGGCTACACCGCCGTGGAAAACCTCAACAGGCTACGAAGAAAAGTCAAGGGGAAGGCGAGGGAGGCAGTCGAGAGTCTCCTCATCACCAACTCGCAGCCGGCTGATATCATCAGAACATTAGAATCAAGATTCGGGAGGCCTGAAGCAATAGCAACTACAGAGATGGAAGTGCTTCGAGGACTACCAAGACTGAGCGAGTCACCAAGGGAAATATGCATCTTCTCAAGAACCTGGTACCTGCCACATTTCGCAGTGATCAACCCTATGAAGCCGGGTAAAATACGAGTCGTGCACGATGCCGCCGCCAAGACGAGAGGAGTATCTCTCAACGACACTCTTCTGAAGGGCCCAGACCTACTCCAGTCGTTACCAGGTGTAGTGATGCGCTTCAGACAACACGCCATAGCAGTGACAGCAGACATCGCAGAAATGTTTCTTCAAGTGAAAATCAAAGAAGAAGATCGAGACGCACTTAGGTACTTGTGGCGTGGGGTGCTTGGTTGGGGACCTCCACGCGGTGCACCCTGGGCAACGGAGACAGCAGCGCCTCTCTCCTAGGGCGAGAGAGACGCTGCCGCCTACGGCCAACTCCAACCGAGGCGAGGACGGCCCTATTGAGGGCTGTTCGGAAGCTTTCCACGTGTCCCTCTGCTTAGCAGATGGCACAGTGGAGAGCAAGTAAGGGGGCCATCTCGAAACCGGAGATGGCCCAGGGTCAGTCGGGGTGCGAGGGATATGCTCTATGGGTAACCTTACACCCCGGCGTCTTAAGACCCGAGACGGCGTGTGGTTTTTGTCGGTTCATGCCCGACATAACCGCCCCCCCTGGAGGCTCTCCAGCGGGGGCGGTATCCGAAGGGATTTCCGCACGAAAAAAAAAAAAAAAAGGTACTTGTGGCGTGGCGACCGTCGTGACAACCAACCCCCAGAAGAATACAGGATGACATCACTCATCTTCGGGGCGTCAAGCTCACCATCTACGGCAATATACGTAAAGAACTCCAATGCTGAGAAGTATAGCGCCACGCACCCACAAGCAATCTCCGCAATAGTGAAGAAACACTACGTTGATGACTACCTGGATAGCTTCGAGACGCTGGAAGACGCCATAAAGATCGCCTCCGACGTCCGAAACATACACCGGGAAGCCAAGTTCGAGTTAAAACAATGGACATCTAACTCACCTCAACTGCTGGAAGCCCTCGATGTCACACAAGAAGACACTGACACGGAGCTGTACAAGAACGAAGAACAAACTGAACGAGTACTAGGCTTGATCTGGAAGCCGGGCACCGATGAACTCACCTTCAACCTCAATCTCACTCGCATCCCGACGGCACTCTGCGATAAGAAGACACCCACCAAGAGGGAAGCTCTTCGGATCGTCATGTCTCTATTCGATCCGCTAGGCTTCGCCTCACCAGTCACCATCCGGGCCAAGCAGCTGCTTCAAGAAATTTGGAGACACTGCACACAGTGGAATGAAGAGGTCAACGAAGACATAGCAGTGAAATGGAAGGACTGGATAGAACACCTGACGAATCTAACCAACATCTCCATACCTAGAAGATACCTTCACTACAGTGACAGCAAGTCCCTCCAGCTTCACATCTTCACGGACGCCAGCGAGTCAGCCTACTCAGCAGTACTGTTTAAGAGAACCGAAGACATGAACGGGGCAGTCAACATATCGCTCATCGTTGCAAAGGCGAAGGTACCACAGTTGAAGCTCACGTCAATACCTCGATTGGAGCTTCAAGCCGCCGTGATGGGCACCAGATTCGCCGAGACCGTCATAGAAGAGCACGAGAGAAAACCTGACTCGAAGACCTTCTGGACGGATAGCAGAACGGTACTCACATGGATGAAGACAGGTTCGCGTTCGTACAAGCCCTACGTAGCTCACCGACTAGCTGCAATAGAAGATAGCTCAACAGTGAACGAATGGCGATGGGTCCCCACGAAGATGAACGTGGCAGACGACGCCACCCGAGACGTACCTACGGACTTCAGCCAGAAGCATCGCTGGTACAGAGGCCCTGACTTCCTCTACTCATCAGAAGAATCATGGCCACGAGATACATCGCGACAAGACAAGTCCGAAGATATAGAAGAAAGGGTACACACTATAAGTACCAAGAAGAAAGAAAAATTATCTGAAGCCCTGCCGGTAGTCACCCGATTCTCTAACTGGGACCGACTACGCTACGCTACAGCTCGAGTCTTACAGTTCATTCAACTGTGCAGACGAAAATCGGAACGAGTCAACTACAAACGGACTAAGAAAAACCCTAAGACAGATCCAGACTGGAAGAAGGCACCCCAGAAGAATACAGCATCACCTTCCGTACTAAAAAGGACTTCAAGCGCCGATTGGAAGTACACACCTATCACCGCCGAGCTCCTACGGTCAGCCGAAGACCTCCTCATGCGAGCATCACAAGAAGACTCCTTCAGCAGCGAGATTGAAGATCTGCAACGAGGAAGAGTAATCCCGAAAGAAAGTCGCCTTCATCAATTGAGCATCGTATCTGTCAACGGAGTGCTACACCTGAGAAGCCGCATACAAGCCGTTCGAGACGTATCCGAAGACATCAAAACACCTGTGATATTAGACGGAGATCACCCTACGGTCAAGCTGTGGATTCAACACACCCACAAGAAGTTGCATCACTCGGGAGTTGAAGCCACTATCAACGAGTGCAAACAGCAATACTGGGTTGTACGCCTACGCCCAGTAACACGCTCACTACTACGACAGTGTCTACATTGCCGCATCAAGACTCAAGCGCCGCTGTACCCGAGGACCGGTGATCTACCTGAGTGTCGCCTGGCTCATCACAAGCGACCCTTCACACACACAGGGGTTGACTACTTCAGCCCACTCACAGTGACAGTCGGACGTACCAATCAGAAGAGGTACGTCGCGATATTCACGTGTCTCACAACACGTGCCATACATCTCGAGATAGCAAACTCGCTAAGCACCGACTCCGCTATCTCCGCCCTCCGACGCATGATGGCGAGAAGAGGATGTCCTGAAGAAATCTGGTCTGACAATGGGACCAACCTGAAGGGAGCCGACCGCGAGCTGCGACGAGCCATCGACGAAGCAACATCGCAAGAAGCAGCCAAGAAGAAGACATCGTGGCGTTTCATTCCACCCGGCGCTCCTTTCATGGGTGGAGCCTGGGAGAGGATGGTGCGCTCAGTGAAAACAGCACTCGCCGCTACACTGCACGAGCGACGGCCCTCCGAGGAAGTTCTATCTACTCTGCTTGCCGAAGTAGAGTACACCGTCAACAGTCGCCCACTGACGCATGTGTCAGTAAACCCGGAGGACCCTGAAGCCCTGACTCCCAACCACTTTCTGCTGGAAGGACCCGGTGGAGTACAGCAGCCGGGCGTCTTCAGTGAAAAGGACGCCGCATCGAGATCCAGCTGGAGAGCAGCACAGCGCCTGGCCGACCTCTTCTGGACCAGGTGGCTCCGCGAGTACCTGCCGGAGCTCCAACACCGACGCAGGCCGCATGGACGAGGACCCCCAGTAAGCCTACATGACTTGGTCTTACTGGTGGACCCCAACGCACCCCGTAACCTCTGGATCCGAGGACGAGTCATCGCAACGTACCCCGGACCTGACAACGTGACACGCACCGTGGACATCCAGACCAAGGGAGCAGTGCTACGCCGGCCGGTGAGGAAGCTGTCTACCTGTAGTCGTCCTGCTGACCGAAGACACCAGTTCTGCACGCGAAGAAGTGTGACTGCGTCTCACGGGGAGAGAATGTGCAGAACAACTAGTACATAAGGTTATTTTGTTAGTACATAAGTGATAGTGTATATAATTAAACTGATTTACCAAAAAACTATAGGAATAATCGTGTATAATAGTTATAAGTTTACGACGAAGAAATCGTCATTGTTTACCGATCTATAAGTGTAAATTGTATCTTATTTCGTGTCACCTTATTTCTACTACCTATTAGAATACATAATACAGTATATAAATCATTGTAAATAGAAAATAAACACATAATTGTAAGATTGACCGATCGACCATTAGGGTATATCGGCGAAAAGTCGTTAAGCCGCGGTGTCACTTACGAGCCGCGAAAGTTCGATCGGCCAATTAGAAAAATCGAATTAATTGGATTAAGACTATAAAAAGCCGCTATATTTTGATTCGACACCTCAGTCGGCAACTAGAAAATCAAGCGAGAAGTGCTCTCTCCTCTTCGCAAGGAATAAATGAAGATACATGAAAAAATCTCTCTTTCATTCTGTAAAATTCAAGTACTCTTCGAGGCTGCCCATAATAGGTGTTCCACTTAAGACCAGCACCACGACGACATCCACAATCCAGCAAACCCCTCAAGGTACACACCCATTGCGGCGAAGTCGTGTTTCTGAGCAGATAAAGTCTCATCGACGGAATTGGCTTTGTGTTGTGTACAATTATGATTATCCGCATTCTGGAAGCCATCACACAAGCTAGTTAAACTATGCTTACTTTGGGTCTGGAAAGCGCTGTGTAGAATGTCGTAGAATATTTATTTATTTATTTTAAAAGCACTCGAAACCAGCGGGCTTGCATGAAAGGTTTAATGACAGTGAAGGAAGCTCGTGAAGTATGTATGGATAGAAGCAGATGGCGGGCTGTTTTCTCTGCCTACCCCGGAGGGAAAAGGCGTGAGTATATGTATGTATTTATGTTAAATAGTTAAGTGTGTCCTTCCAGCTGTAAACTTGGTGGGCGGTATCGGCGGCATAGCGTCAATATTCACCAATAGCGAGTGGGACTTCTTACTCTGCCGGTTCCTTGTCGGATTGTCATATAACAACTGTTTCGTGATCCTGTACGTCTTAGGTAAGTAATGATTTCTGCGGCTCCGCCCGAGGGAATGTCTGTTGTCGCGACTTTTGGTCATATCTCCTTAACCAATAGCAATCAAACATACAGCAGATTTTAAGTCTAAGACTTTCCTAATACCTAATAAGCCGTATCAAAATCCATTCAGTAGTTTTGCGTAAATCGTGAACAAACAGATAAGAATTTAAAAAAAATGTTTCTGAGTTCAGAATCATCAACGATATTATTCTGTCTGTACATTGCAGATATTTAAATAAAACCGGCCAAGTGCGAGTCGGACTCGCGCACGAAGAGTTCCGTACCATTATCTATACCCTGAGTAATAGAATATATAATGGTCTGGGAATATATAATACTCTGGGAATATATAATACTCTGAGAATATATAATACTCTGGGAATATATAATACTCTGGGAATATATAATACTCTGGGAATATTTCAAGCGTCTACCTGTAGCCGTTATTAATAAAAGGCAAAAGAAAACACGTTTGTTGTATGGAGGAGCCCCCTTAAATATTTAATTTATTCTGGTTTAAGTATTTTAGGATCGTCAGCATCTGGGATGGTGGCCTAAATCTTCTGGACTTCACCCTAGCTTCTCACCATCCAGCAGGGTGCACTCAATTGACGGATTGAATATAAATATATATATATTCATATATATATATATGATATATATATATATCATATATATATATATATAAGGGGTAGGCAGAGGTGTATTGCACACCCATATATATATATTATGTTGTCATAGCGGCAACAGAAATACAGCATCTGTGAAAATTTCAAGTAACTATTACGGTTCAGCTTGGTAACAGACGGACAGCGGAATCTTAGTAACAGAGTCCCAGCGTCTGAAAACCCGAGACGGCGGCGTGCGGTTTTCCGATTTTCGCACAAAAAAAAAGAATAAAAAGAAAGGTATCTCCAATGTACAGACACAACTAATTGTTTTTGACTTCGGTGTCCACCTGGTTGGTGGCCCGAAGTAAACTATATATGTGACTCGCAATTGATTTAATTTTTTCCTATTTTAAATTGACATTTCACATCACTATTTTTATTTTTAATGTCCAAACGGCCATCATAGCGTGCCGCTAGTGTAACTATTATTTATTGCAGTACTCGAATACGTGGGACTGAAGTACCGTACCTTGGTGGCGAACTTGTCACTGGCGTTTTCATTCGCTTTAGCCGGCATAGGACTGCCGTGGATGGCGTATTTCATTGCCGACTGGCGAGTCTTGACGTGGGTGACCTCAGCGCCGATGTTCGCGGCCCTGCTAGCGCCGTGGGTCTTGCCCGAGAGTGTTAAGTGAGCTTTATTTTAATAAAGTGTGTGCGTGTGTGTGTGTGTACGCACGTAAGAAGTTATACTTCTTTGGCGTAACAAGATAGGTAACAATTTTCGCGTTATCTTACGTTAGTAAAAATAACTAGGACGGTTACCAGCTTCGCAATCAACCCAAACTTAAGCGTAGCAACATTTGCCTATCCAACAACAGGTCAACGTGACCGGTCGATTTCGGTGATTATTCCTCGATGGTAAGACCGATCTGGACATTCGACCCCTTACTGTGGCAAATTTGGTCGAGATCGGTCAAACGGTCTCGGAGGAGTATCATTGGTTTGAAATGCAACTTTAAAACCAAAGACGTTTCGCTCGCCTTCGGCTCGCTACGCTTAATAATGTACTTTCATTTTTAAATTTGTTATTACTTTGTTGACACTTAATCCTATTTATATTAGATCCTTACATATGAAATTGCCGTTTTTCTTGAAGAAATTGGAGGAAACCCAATTTTCAGTACTAACATTTTTGCATTTTTTTAGGAATGACAAATCCATTTTTTTTTGTTGTTTATGAATGAGACAACACTAAGCTAACAAACATCAACTTTAATTACATTTTTGAAAAGTGACAGCGAAAGTAATACGAAATTTATCATCAAAATGGATAGCATTTAGGAAGTACTGTTTTTGAAGATCGAATTAATTTATCAAGTGGCCAATAAAAACAAAATTTAATACAGAGTTGTAAAATCTTGAAATCAACTTTCAAACAAATATAAATAATGGAAATAGCTATTAAATTACAGGAATAACGAACTCATGAAATTGTAAGAAAATTTCCGCAATTTCATAGGTAAAGACCTATTATCCTAAACATGTAAGATTGTGTAGATGTTTAAATGTTTGTTCTCAATCACGGTCAAACGGCTAAACGGATCTGGCTGAAATTTAGTACAGGGATAGATTATAGTCTGGAATAACACATTGGCTATTTTTATCCCTAGAATACGTTCCCATGGGTTGCGGGAGTGGGATCAAAATTTCACGCGGGCGGAGCCAAAGGCAACAGTTTATTATTATTTCCAACGGGGACGCCGGTGACCTGGCGGGTGATCACCCTACCTTAGTGGGTCATTTCACCCTTTTCCCCTGATCCTTCCTTTTGGGAAGGATGTGTTACCCAGCAATCACGGCGTTCCGTCGAACCTACCTGTATCCTTGTAAAATCTTACGATCTGTTCCACCTTCAGATCGTCCATGGTCTTCTGCGTCCAGTGTATCCAACCCTATTGTCTCCCATCTTATCAGTGAGTACATGGGGCATTCGGCAAGCAGGTGGAAGCTGGTCTCGTCACCATCCATGCACTCAGGGCATCTGGGGTCAAACCAACAGTTAGTTATCCATAATTTTCAGTTTTAAATTTTTTTCCTTTGTATATGCCTCATAGTCTATCTTCTATGAGACATATGCCAAATATCAAGATGGTGGTAGAAATTTGATGACACAAATTTGTCACAAAATTCGGCCGGGTGGGTACCACCGTGGTCGATTGCGAAAAACACTTCATAGTAATCCAATTTCGGTTTGATTGCGTTCAGGGGTCAGCAAGTGCATAGCCGGGTAGGGGGATTGCTGTCGCAGCACTAGTGAGACCGGTGGGTGTCACGCGGTGCTGCGACGGCAATCCTCTTTTGATGAGGCCGTCAAGCTGAATGCCACCATTGTTAACATGGTACGTGTATGTAATGGTGACCCTCTTTTCTGAGACTTTCCCTTCAGCTTACCATCAGGTGAGGTGAAGTCAAATTGACGTGTCCTAAATATAAAAAAATATATAAAAATATCAAGTTTCTAGGTCATCTGGAAGTGGGTTAAGTTTTAAGGTGTCGGTTTTTCGTGACGATGTGCGTGCGCAATGTAAAAAAATTACTCTCATCGTTTATCTCAAACGCACCAAAAGGAGTATAACTTCAAAAATTATAAATTTAAATGAAGCTACATATAAATCATGAATAGAAAAAATAATGTAATTCTACATGGAGTTAAAGAAACTGAAAAAAGCTATGAAGAATAATACTGTATAATAAAAAATATTCTACAAGAAATGAATGTTGGTATAGAAAAATTCGAAATTAACAAGTATCACAGACTCGGTCGTAAACAAGACGGGAAAATTAGACCTTTAATGATCACCTTTTCGTCTTACCAAAAGAAGATAGACGTGCTGAGAAATAAAACAAAAATGCCACAATATACATACCTAACTGAAGATTTTTCAAAGGAAACAATAAAAATACGTAAAAATTTACAGATACAAATGAAACAAGAAAAAGAAAAAGGGAATCTGGCATTCATTAAAAACAATAAACTAATTGTAAAAGAAAAACAAGAAGCTGAAAGAAGGAAAAGAGATCTCTCGACGTCACCGAGTAATGTACAGTCACCACATTCTGCAGAGGGGAAAGGCATTATAGCTCCTTCCAAGATGCACAAAACTGATGCATTTGCATATATGAGGGCCAGAGCCTTCTCACTGTCTGAAAAGAATAACGATCCAAAAAAAGCATGAAAACTACCAGACACCGGAAACGTGAAGAATACATATTTAACAAATACAAAACTAACAAAAAACAAACCATTCCCCAATACGGCTGGTCACAGAGGGGAAAATGACCACAACCCCCGAAAGTTTGCAGAAGCTAACTCGAAAAAGCTAATGAATATACACCATTCCGAATTGATTTTGACACAAAGAAACAGGAATAGATTAAATATATGTACACTCAATACAAGATCGTTAAAATCACAGGAATCACTATTGGAATTGGAACATGCATTAAAGGCCGTTAACTGGGACATCATAGGACTATGCGAGACGCGTAGAGCCGATGAAAAAATTGAGAGCCACGAAAACTATATATTGTACTATAAAAACGAAACAGCGGGCTTATACGGAGTAGGGTTTATGATCAAAAAATACCTAAAAAAAGAAATATTAGAGTTCCAAGGAATGTCCGATAGGATCGCTGTTCTAAAACATTAAACTCCAAGGTTACAACCAACCAACTTCAATAGTCCAAGTTTATGCTCCTACAAACTGTGCCAAGAACGAAATTAAAGATGTTTTTTATACTCAACTGGAAAAAACAATGGAAAATTTGTGTCATAATGTTATCATTATTGGAGACTTTAATGGTAAACTTGGAAAGAGAAGAAAGAATGAAGATAAAATAATGGGTCCGTATGCAACCGGTAAGAGGAATGATAATGGACAAAGATTAATGAATTTTGCTTCGGAAAATAACTTACATATCATGAATAGTTACTTTAATAGAAAATATAATAGAAAATGGACGTGGGTATCACCCAATGGGAAAATAAGAAACGAAATAGATTACATTATAACAAAAAAACCGAAATGGTTTACAAACATCGATGTTATCAATAAACTTAACTACAACACTGATTACAGACTACTCCGAGGTCAACTATACACACAGGAACAAAACAAAACATCTAGAAAGAACATTCAAAATACAAAAAAACCGGTACTCCTACCGATTCCAGAGAAGAATTTAGAAGCTTTAACATAAAAAGAATAAACAAACTCAATAGTGTTCAAGAAAGATATGATGGTTTAGAAAAAGAATTAAAAGAATTTGAAAACAATTAAAGACTAAATAAATCTACAAAAGATAAATTGGGACTAATGGCGAGAAACCTAATCAAACAGAGACAAATCTTGTTTAGCAACAGAAAAAATAATAAAGAGGAAATTGCGAAGTTAAGTAAAGAAATAAACCTACAGATACGTAAACATAGACACAAGACAAGGAATGAGACCATCAATTGTCACATAGAAAGGACAGGTGGAGTTAAAAAAGCTTGGCGTGAACTAAGCGAGAGCTCAAATTGGATAGAAAAAATGACTAATAGAAAAACTAAAAAACACGAAACAAATAGAACTGAAATATTACGAGTAGCCACAGAATATTACCGCGAGCTATACAGTGACAACGAATTACTACCCCAAGAGAGCCCAGACTATGTTGACAATAATGAGGAGGAGATTCCAAATATTTTGAGAGAAGAGGTGACCAAAGCTATAATGTCACAGAAAAAAGGCAAAGCACCTGGTGAAGATGGTATATCTAATGAACTTATTTTGGGAACAGCAGCCGTAACAATAAATACTATCACAGATTTATTCAACCAAATACTAGACACTGAATATATACCTCATCAATGGACGTCATCGACAATAACTCTGCTTCACAAAAAAGGAAACAAGGATGATATAGCCAACTATAGACCCATCAGCCTGATGTCCAATGTATACAAAGTATTTTCTAAGGTATTGTTAAACCGCTTAACAAACCTCTTAGACGAAAATCAGCCAAGAGAGCAAGCGGGATTTCGCAGTGACTTTTCCACGCTCGACCATATACATACCATCAAGCAAATTATACAGAAATGCAATGAATATGGTCTTACTTACTACTTGGCATTCGTTGATTATAATAAGGCGTTTGACTCATTAAAACACACAAAGATATGGGAAGCATTAGCGATACAAGGAGTGCACTCAAAATATATTCGCCTAATCATCAATATATATGAGAATTTGAAAGCTAAAATAAGAACAGAAAGGCTGGGTGAAGATTTTCCCATAGAGAGAGGGGTTAGACAGGGAGATCCTTTATCGCCAAAACTTTTCTCGGCTGTACTCGAATATATTTTTAGACAACTCGACTGGAGTAACTACGGACTAAATGTTAACGGAGTACAATTACACCACCTAAGATTCGCAGATGACCTGATCCTTGTTTCAAGCGACGCAAGCAATCTGAAAGATATGCTAGAACAACTCGTACATGAAAGCTCTAAGGTTGGATTATCGATGAATACTACAAAGACTAAGGCAATGACAAACAAAGAAAATACTTCGATTGTGATCAACGGCACCTTAATAGAATATGTGGACGAATACATTTATCTTGGGCAAATAATATCTCCTATAGACCTTACAATTAAAGAAGTCAACAATAGAATAAGCATGGCATGGAAAAGATATTGGTCCCTTAAAGAAATTGTGAAAAACCCTCAAGTGCCACTCAAATCCAAGAAGAGAGTATTCGATTCATGTATTCTGCCTATAATGACGTATGGATGCCAAACATGGAGTCTAACACAGCACAATATACGCATGCTCCAGACCTGTCAGCACAGTATGGAACGCAGTATGCTCAATATAAGGTTAAGAAACAAAATAAACCTTAATAAAATACGCCAACAAACCAAAATACAAGATGTGACATACTGTGTTAAAAAACTAAAATGGCGGTGGGCAGGTCATATGATACGGAGTAAGAAAAATAAATGGACCAAAGAAATAACAGAGTGGTACCCAAGAGAAAATAAAAGAAGGAAAGGAAGACAACGTCGCAGATGGGAAGACGATATTAAAAAAGTTGCAGGAATCACATGGACCAGAAAAGCATGTCACCGCATACTCTGGCAAGCTTTAGGGGAGGCCTATGCTGGGAAGCAAGACAATCTTAACGCAACCGGTGTCAACATCAACTAGATTACTTTAGTTATAAGATTGTAAAATTGTTAAATAAAGGCTATTATTATTATTATTACATATAAATCATTCGCTAGAGTGTATACGGTGATACCAAGGACTTCAGAGTCAAAATCAACCTTACCTCCAAGCTGTACACCTACTGATTGATGAATGAGGCTCTTGCGCAGGTTTTCCTCACGGAATTGCGGAGACGGCAGTCGTTTCTATAAAAGTCGGATCATCATGTCAGCCGTAGGAAGTCCACTGCTGAACATAGGCCTCCCCCATCGACATCCATTTCGACCGGTCTGTAGCGGCCTGCATCCGATAGAGCATATCCCTCGCACCCCGACTGACCCTGGGCCATCTCCGGTTTCGAGATGCCCCCCCCCTCGGGTTTGGGAACCACGGTATCCCCGTCTTGCCCCGGTTTGGAGGAGGGGCGCTGGTCGCCCCACCGTCCCGGTCTGATTCTGCTGGGGTAACAGGCGGCCTTACCTGCCACCCCCAGGCCTGCGCTCATGGAGTCTATGTAACTGAAATTACAAATATTCCCCCCTTACCCTCCAGCTAAGCTTAATTGCTTGTGTTAGGAGTGGGTGCAAGTCGGTAGTGTAATGGCTAGGATTCTAACCCGGGACCTTTCGATCGTAGGGTCGACTCCTTAACCACTAAGCTACCGACTAATTTAATGTAAAAAGGTATTGACGTTGACTGTACAATGGGTGGCCTATTTGTTAAGTGCCATTTCTTCCAGAGAACCTTAGGATGGAAATAATGCCGGCTGACCACCCAACCCCGAGTGGAAACCTCATTCGTTAATCAGCAATAGTGCCGGATAGCAGGTGAGGTTGAGGCTCTGAAGATTTTGATGGGCCCCCATACGATTAAGGCGCAATTTGATTTATTTTTCAGATGGTTGGTGAGCAGAGGACGCATCGACGAAGCTGTGATAATACTTAAGAGGTTCGAAAAGATTAATCGAAAGAAGATTCCTGAAGATATCATGAATGAATTTATGGTGAGTTCTGATAATTATTATTTCTTTTAAAGTGTTTTAACTTATCCTGCTGATATTATAAATGTAACACCGATACATGTGCCGATTGAACGAAAACTAGGCTTCATCGGAGGTCGTAGACTCAGTGCAAATATTTGTATGCATGAATATGTCTATTCACAATGGTCTGGGTGTTTCTATGTATAATATATTTACAAAAAAAAAACCATTTTCACTCCAGGAGTGCTATCAGAAGTGAAAACACGATAAAAATATTGACAGAGCCATCTGCGGTTCATTATGAATCAGTTCGTCAAGGTCAGAACAAAATAGTTCACCAGCTACAACAAAGATGGCGTTGTTATAAAAATATGGAAAGCATCACAATGACGATGACGCGAGTTCCATGATTTTTGTTCACCCATAAAGTGCTCAACGCGCCCAAAGATTTCACTTCATGGATCATGGAACTCGCGTCATCGTCACCGAACGCTCCAATACCTATGTAAATATTTAATGACAGCGCCATCTAGCCCGTCAATTTTATATCACGTAACGTCACTTTATAAACTCTAAAATGGGTGGCAATTAGCGTTTTCAAACGAAATCCGCTAGGTGACATTTTTCGAAGTTTCAGTAATATTGCTGAAAGTGATGATTTCTTTGAATCTTCCGTCACGATATTTTTAGCAGATAATATATTCTGACGCTTGTTTGTGTATCCCTGGTAGAGTAAGCAGAGATGTATTAATATATTTCCTGACGATTTAAAAAATACACACGTAATCGTTCAAGTTTTCACTTCTGTCGGCCATCCCGGAGTGCCTCAGATTTTTTAACATTTTCGTTGGCCTCGTATGTCATGTGAATACATATGGGTTATACATTGGGTCTAGCTACCGCTGTTAGTTTCAACCAGATTCTTCACCTACTTATTTATATTCACAGATATATGGTGAAAAAGCAAAATTGGAACAGAAACAGTCCATATTGGAAATGTGCAGAAGTCCACAACTACGCAAAGCTATGGTCTACTTGATATTATTGTTGACTGGGGCTATAATGATGTTGGATGGCATGACCCGTATGTCCGCATCATTTGATTTAAGTTTATTTGCTATGGTCAGCCTACATGCAACCTTCGAATTTTGTGCTGCCTTTGTAAATGCTTTGATTCTAGACAGGTGCGTATGATAATTTATCTGTCTATACAAATAAATAAAATGGAAGTATCTGTTTGTAATATCTATTAAAATAACAGATTTTTAATGTTGCACGAAATTATACACGATACTTATAACAAAAATACAATTTTTACATTTTTGTCGGCCTGTCTGTTCTTCTGTCGGTCTATGAACACTAACTATTACACTTCGACCCCCTGGTGCATCTATGAACACTAACTATCTATTACACTTCGACCATCTGGTACGTCTATGAACACTAACTATTACACTTCGACCCCCTGGTGGGTCTATGAACACTAACTATTACACCTCGACCCTCTAGGGGTCTATGAACACTATTACACTTCGACCCCTTGGCGCGTCTATGAACATTAACTATTACACTTCGACCTCCTGGGAGGTCCATGAACACTAACTAGTACACTTGAATCCCCTATCTGGTTCATGGATGCGCGGTGTTATGTAATTATGTTTTTAGATTCGGCAGAAGGAATTCTATAGTGGGGGCAGCATTGCTGTCCAGTGTCATGTCAGTGATAGTTCTCTTTGTACCTGAAGGTAAGGTCTAATTTCATCATGTCATTTGTTCTTACCCTAGCAACATCCTCGAGGCCCAAGTCAACCTCCCCTGCAGGTCGGTGCACCTGCTGAACATTGTCGAGGATCTGACCACAGGCTGTCCTCTCAGGGTTAGAAGGTCAGACAGCAGTGTAGTGTTCTCAAAAGAAAACTTAGGGATGTGCTTATTGCATGATGCAATAATATCAATGTTGCATCGTGTAATAAAATTATCATGATAGTAACATAACATAACTTCACGCCTGTATCCCCGAAGGGGTAGGCAGAGGTGTATTACACACCCACGATTCGCCAGTTATGTTAAGGTCCCAATGTAATAGGGGGCGAGCCTATTGCCATCTACCTAGCACATTATTAAGCGAGCGATAATTAACATTTATTAATGCACACATAACTACGAAAAGTCAGAGGTGTGTGCCCGGGGCGACTGGGGATAGAACTAGAGACCTCGTCTCCGCAGTCCGTTACGTACGTCACTGGGCTATCGCCGCTGTCATGATAGTAACAATTAGTATATGGTATATAATAAGTTAGGTGGATGGGAAGCATTTAATTATTATACTGCATATGAGCGTAGCGCCTACAAACTGCCCCAGCAGTTTGGTGCAATAACAAATTGTAAAAAAATGTGTTTTTGCTGAATAAATAAAAATAAAAAAAAACTCGCTCTGATATACCAATCGAAAACAATAAGCGAACTGGGAAATCGCTATGGGAATGATAATCATCTTATTTTCGTCATCGGAGAACTAATCCCAGGCGCATCAAAAGATCGCAAGTCTGGGGTCCACTTAAGGAGAAGCTTCCTTTTTGTTTGGCTAATACGACTTTTATGGGAGCTACTGCCGTCTGACTCTGTCAATTCCAAGAGGAAAGTTTGCACCAGGACCTCGTCCACGGATCGGCAGGTGTACCAGCTTGTGGATGAGGTTGGCTTGGCTTCGAAGATCTTGGCGAGGTGATGAGGAGTCAAGTCGGTAGCTTAGTGCTTAAGGAGTCAAACATACGATCGAGAGGTCCCGGGTTCGAATCCTGGCCATAATACTACCGACGTGAAGCCACTCCTAACCCAAGTAATTTAGCTTAGCTGAAGGTGTTAGGGGAATACTACTATTTCGGTTGCTAATATATTTTTTTCGAATAATTTATTTTTTAAAGATTTAGATGGGAAAAAGAGAACATCTAGAATGGGACTTGAACCCGCGACCAGTCCCTGACAGGGGGAATGCTCTGACCAGCTGAGCTATCTAGACACGTCACAGATATTCGAAATTCTCTGATATATTCTTCCGTCCGATTTCGTGTCTCGTTCGTTTTTCGTCTTTTTCCGATCTAAATCTTTAGAAAAAGTAAGCATACCAAATGCTTAAAAATTTAAGTGAATTTCTTTTTTATTGAGTTAATTCTGAAAAGTGAACATCCACGACGGGACTTGAACCCGTGACCAGTCCCTTACAGGGGAAATACTCTGACCAACTGAACTACCTGGAAACGTCGCACATATAAGAAATTCTCCGATAAATTGTACGTCTTGGGGCGACGCTGGAGCCATCTACCGTAAATCTTGTGAACTACGGAAACAATGAATGATGTTACAATCATTTTTACACATTTTTCCTGGATGATATTGTCGGACGTTTACGCGAATGTCACACATTAAAATAAAACTATTTTTAACGGATTCTATCCAGATTTGTTTCGGTTGCTTTTCAGCAGCATGGTCACCGAAACGTCGGGTTCAATGTAAAATATAAAATAATATCAAATAAATCGCGATACAATCCGTAAAAATATAGTTTTATTTCAATTTTTCGTGGATGTTCATTTTTTCCGAACCCATCTAATAATTGCTAAAAAAAGTTCTTTGAATTTCTTTTTTGCTTCCCAGGTCTTCCAGAAGCAAGTCTGGCTATAGCATGTCGCTTTTTCATCGCTGCCTGCTACTCGGCCACTGTTCAGTGGAGTACGGAGATTATTCCGACTCCTTACAGAAGTTCAGGAATGGCCATCATGCACATGATGGCCTTTGCAGCCACTACATCCACACCTTTTATAGTTTACTCAGTAAGCTTTTTACAAGCTTTTCTTTAACTTGCTCTGTTAGTTTGTTAGTACGGGTCAAACTTTGGAAGCCCAATTAGAACCACTTCCTGACGTTAGATTGGACTCGAATGATACCACATTCGATTCCAATCTCACGTCACGAGCTTCCTCTACTGCCATTAAACCATTTATGCGGTTTTGAGCACTTTTGACCTGCTCTTACATACACACATAAAATAAAGTTATTAAAAGCTTATATTATCTTGCTCTGTTAGTTTGTTAATGTGTCAAATCTTGGAAGCCCAATTAGAACCACTTCCTGACGTTAGATTGAACTCAAATTTGGTATACTTGCGTATTGTCGGTGACAATGAGATAATATGGAACTATGAAGCTGGTTCGATGGTGGAATCAGTAGGTGTTGATAGGAACTCCTGAACCAAACAAGATAAACCAATCGAGTTTGGGTTTTGTCTTGGCAAATACTCTGATGCTATATGATATCCAGGGTCCGAAGATGGAGGCGGTGGGCGATCATAGGATCTTGTGAAGTAACCAAGAGAAACTCGTCATGTTTGGGCTCCTTTGATACGTCTTGATATGCACTTACTGTAAAGCTTGTTTTAAAAAAAGTGTTTTTGAATTCGTGATTTATTTTCTTTGCCATTGGAGTAGGCAGGGACAATATTTACTACAAACTTGACATACGCCTTTCGCTTATTCTACTTTCATAATCGTTTTCATACATGCACACCGGCTGTAGGTACTTACTGTACTCTTTTCATGTTGTGGTGAATTACTTTTTTAGGGTTCCATATCGGAGGGCACTTAACCAATGGAACCCAATTGCTAAGATCATAAACAATAATAGTTAGATAGCTGAAACTTCAGCAGGATGTGTGTATGAAAGCTGAAAGTGAATGCAAAAAGCCCCAACAAGTTTTATAGGGTCAAAGGCGACCTCATCTGCAAGCCGGTACATCTACTGATTCACGGAATAGACTCTGGCGCAGGCTTTCCTCTATCTCTTGGGACTTTTAGACGTTAGTTGCTTCCGAGAAAGTTAAGATGATCCAAATCGTGAGAAAGAGTGTGGAGGAACAGGGGTGTGGGGGGTTTCTCCAACACAAAGGGAGGATCCTCCGACCAGGCAAGGTGGTCACGCCTGGCGGGCCACGGCCAAACGGTTGTCGTTAGGATGTTGTATATAATATGTTATACCAGCGCACGAACTTCACTTTTGCGGTTCAGCATTGGTAGTGACGTAGTAGTATCGAAGTAGTTCAACTTATTGTCGCTAGATGGCGCTGGGTATATGTGGTATCGCCACAAGAGTAGGAGGCAATCGGCAGGTGTGCCGGCTTGCAGATGTACCGGCTTGTAGGTGATCTTATAGGTCATATTATTGACCTTAAGTTTTAATATGATATTATCGGAAGTTTACGCAAATAATTACACATTGAAATGAAACTTTTTTAACGGATTCCATCGGGATTTATTTGGTGTTAATTTATTATTTACACCGATCTCGACGTTTCGGTTGCTTTTCAGCAGCCATGATCATAGGGAGGCTGAAGATGGTGGTTTTTAATTAGGAGGTTTTTTTAATTTCAATATCCTCGCGGATCATCCTAGGTAGGATTCGATGAGTATTTGAGGATTATCAAATATTAATGGTTGGTCCCCTGTTGCACGTGCTGCGTCAGTTAAATTAGTTTAATATCATGACCTTAAGATTTAAATCGGAAAAAGAGAACATCTACGACGGTACTTGAACCCGCGACCAGTCCCTTACAGGGGGAATGCTCTGACCAACTGAGCCACCTAGACACGTCCCAGATATTCGAAATTCTCCGATATATTATATACGTCTCAAGGCGACGCTGGAGCCATCTACCGTAATTCTTGCGAACTGCGACGTCTTCAGACTTCTGACGAACTTCCGATCTAAATCTATAGGAGAAGTAAGCATACTAATTGTTTAGAAAAATAATAGAATGATGACCTTAAGTTTTAATAATTACAACGTTTTGCAGAGCCGTGTATGGGGGCAGTTGCCAATGGTAATATTTTTGGTGATAGCGTTTCTTACGGCGGGTTTCGGTCTGGCACTACCTGAGACGAAGGGTCTACCGTTACCGCAGACCAGGGCCGACGGCGAAAAGATCATCAAGGAACACTCTTTGTGCCGGTTGGTTTTGCTGATTATCATCATCACACCCTTTTGCCGGAGAACCTAGATACCAACTTGACCCGTTTGACTCGGTGCAAAGACGGGTGCTGAGGAGCGTCGCCAATCCCATAAGTAAGCGTTTCTACACTGCCTGTAAGTACAGGCAGTGTAGAAACGCTTTACCTTAGGAGAGATTTCGCCTCCCTGTGCATACGCACTGTATGAATACTCTACCGCCTTTATAATGGGTTGTGTTCAGAAGGATTGTATGATATAATGCCCACGGCCACATTCTATCATCGCACCGCTCGCCACAGACAGGGAACTCATTCTCATACGTTGCGACCGGAAACGGTGCGTACAGGTAGGTATAAAAGGCACTTTATTCCGTGCACCCTCAGGCTGTGGAATGATCTCCCTGCTGTGGTTTTCCCAAGCGACTACAATATGGGGTTCTTCAAGAAGGGCATCAGAAGGTTTTTACTAGGTCGGCAGCGCAAGTGTGACGCCCCTGGTGTTGCGGCACACGTCCATAGCCCACGGTAACCGCTTCCCATCAGGTGGGCCGTGAGCTTCTCAGCCAACTGATTGGTAAAAAAAAAATTACCAGTATTGTTCACTGAGGCTTGCACCTAGGAGCCTAGCGTCTGCTTGCTCCTTGCCTCCCCCCCCCCTTTTTTGGTTTGTGCCTTTGCGGCTTTTATGGGAGTAAATGCCGTCTGACTTCAAGGACTCTAGAGGAAAACCCGCTCTAGAGGCTCATCCGTCAATCAGAAGGTGTACCGGCTTGCAACTCATACACACACACAACCGAAGTACTTACTTATAAAATCAACTAGCTGATGCCCGCGGCTCGGCCCGCGTGGAATTCTGTTTCCGTTCCCACGTCCCATGGGAACCTATTCCCGGGATAAAAGTAATCTATGAGTAAATCCGGCCTATAATCTCGTTCAGTCGTTAGAGCT
Source organism: Cybosia mesomella (assembly GCA_946251805.1). Lineage (NCBI taxonomy): Eukaryota > Metazoa > Arthropoda > Insecta > Lepidoptera > Erebidae > Cybosia > Cybosia mesomella. Next base: position 17,180,817 of record OX276411.1, read on the forward strand.
TGATTGAGTAACAAACATGGAAACGTCTTCATAAACTTTTACATTTCTGTACTATTATAAAATTGAAAATTGAAAATAATGGGTTATGTTAAATGAACGATTCTGAATATAAAACTATTTTTTTGGAATTCTTGTCTGTTTGATTCACAATGGACGCAAAAACTGCTGAACGTATTTTGATGCGTTTTTTTTATTAGAAAAGTCTTGGTCATGGACACTTGGGGAGGACACCGTTTGTTTTTAGTCGATCCGATTCTGACACGCCCACCCCATCGTCGGTCCCGATGGGGTGAAGCTCGTGGGGGTTTCCGCACACTAACGAAAAGACCTAAAATCTGCCGTATGTTCGATTGCAATTGGTTAAGTAGAACCGGCGATATGACAAATAAAAACGATATCCGACTTCCGCGCGGGGGAAGCCGCAGGCATCAGCTAGTAGGATATATATAGTTAGATATTTTATTTTTAGGGAATCTGTAAATACTGAGATAAACAAGAGACCGACAGTGGAAGATAATTAAATCACAATGAAGAAATGTTGCTTATTGCTTACGATTCTAACTATCCACCCCTTTTGGGCAGGCGTTGGAAAACTACGAACAAGAAATTAAGTGGTCTTACCGCCTCCGCCACTTCATGCACGTCACGCAGGCGGGCACCCGCACATTTTGAGCAAATAAGCTGCACGAAATAAGCTCAGTATTATTTGTAAGAAGCCCACATGTGTGTACACGCACGACGTAGCGCGCGGCCTTAATCTCAAAATGTATCACCGTGATCTACCGCACAGTTTTTGTTGAAATCGTTTATTTATTTTAAGTAAAATATAAAATTTCGCACCCTTTATCATGTTTTTTCTTTCCTAGAAAGAATATTAGTAACCGAAATTACTAATATTCCCCCTAACCCCTCCAGCTGAGCCAAATTACTTGTGTTAGCAGTGGGTTCACGTCGTTAGGGTAATGGGCAGGATTCGAACCTGGGACCTGGATTTTAGCTTCGGTGCTGTCGATTTTGCGTTTGTATCCATACGGTATTATGCACTTCTGCGACTTTCTGCTTTCTTCTTCATCGGAGCGCCAACTCCAGCGGCATCTGAAACCTGCACTTTGCAGGACACGCTGTCCTACTCCTCGTTTCGAGCGACTGCCATCAACCCCCCTAACCCTGAGAGAAAAGCCTGTGCTGAAGCCTTGACCGTCAATCAGCATTTGTTTTCATTAATACCAGCTTCCAGGTGTGGTTAGCTTGGGACTATCGATACTGCTTTGCGTTTTGGAGGCATTTCGACAGCATTCCACGGCTCTTGCTGTTGTCTATGGCCAGAACTAAAGAACCAAGGTCTGCAGCGTCCACGGAACAGACCCAGTAGTGTTGGCACATGGGTGTTGGCTCTTGGACAATACGATGCAGGAACTTGCCAAAGCAGCCACGCTCGGAGAGGTTACATACATACATATAGTCACGCCTTTTTCCAATAGGGGTAGGCAGATACAACATCTATCCACTTGCTTCGATCTTGGTATACGCCTTTCGCTTCTTCCACTGTCATAATTGATTTCATACATGCACGCCGGTTACGGGTACTTCTGACCTGACCCTTCTTCAAAACGTCATCGATATGATTGGCATACGTACGCCTAGGTCACCTTTACCGGGTTGCCCAGTAGCCCTCGCCTCGCCTCGGAGAGGTGGCCGTAAAAATTGTTACCTAAATCAATCTTCCAATCATCAATTAGTCTATCGCAGTCCACTGCTGTACATAGCCCTCTCCCAATAAGCGCCATAGCTCCCGATCCTCCACCTTCCGCATCCAGTCTATCCCAGCCACCTTTTTCAGGACGAAAGCGGCAATAGCCCAGTGGCGTACGTAACGGACTGCTAAGACGAGGTCTCGAGTTCGATCCCTATATAGTCACCCCGGGCACAAACCTCTGACTTTTCGTAGTTATGTGTGCATTAATAAATATTAAAACTGGCGAAATGTGGGTGCTAGCACCTATGCCTACCCCTATAGGATATAGGCGTGAGTTTATGTTTATGTTATATTAATATTAATTATCGCTCGCTTAATAATGTGCCCGGTAGATGGCAATAGGCTCGCCCCTTATTACATTGGGACCTTAACGTTGTAACGGTTAATGTTTTATGGTGGGTTTTCAATGAAGTTACAAAAATTTTAAGGGACTAACATACTGTATAATTTAATTAAATAATTAATGTAGTTTAAGCTAACTACCGGCTAGGGCAAGCAGAGATAAATAAAAAAGTCGATTACAATTATGAGATTATAATCGGTGTAAGAGATCGTTACATAAATTTATATTAGTAAATATAAATAATCGTGTATAAAAGTTATAAGTTTGCGACGAAGAAATCGTCATTGTTTACGTATCTATAAGTGTACATTGTATCTTATTTCGTGTAACCTTATTTCTACTCCCTAATAGACATATAATATAGTATATAAACCCATTGTTAATAGATAATAAGCGCATATTTGTAAATTGTCGTTGGTCTTCGCCCCCATCCCTAGGGATGGGCGGAATCGCAATAGGGGCTGTGCCCCCTGGGCGAGACGCTCCTTCTCAACCTGTGAAAACACAGGCCGGTGGTTAAGTTGGGCCATGTGCCCTTTTCTTCTTTTTCTTGGTGATGACGGCGGCGGCAAGGTAGGGGAAGCCAGCAGGGTTCTTCTCGTTGGGTGGGGTCGGGATCGCGCTTCACGTCCCTCTGGGCAGTCTACCCGAGCCAGGTGAGATCTCCGGTTACCCGGAGAAGGCCCAGCTCCGAGTGACACGCGTCCTGGGAGACGACTGATGCGATCACCGACCCCACGGACTTCTCGGGAGCGGCTGTGGGGCCGCAGATGTCAGGTGAGCGGCCCTCGTGGTCGCTAACGCTGCCCAAGCAAGTTTGCGATGCACACGAGGACCGTACGGACGATGCTCATGGGCTGGCGCTGGCGAAGAGCGATGAGTACCTCCTGCAGCACGTCGACGGCGGCCTCGATGATCGCTGCCTTGTCCGCGCTCGTGCTTGAAACTGGAGTCTTAGTGGGAGCTTCATGCGCCTTTTTCACTGCATTTGGGGCTTCTGGGCGGGAGTTGACTTTTACGAGGGCAACTGCCCCATAGTGTTTTGCGGGTTTTCACCCTCGGCTTCGAGTTGTGTGGCCTTCTGCTTGCGGTTTCGCCTCCTCCGGCGTCTCCTGCGGTTTCCCGCGGCTCCGCAGGGGGTGGAGTCGTTCGTTGCAGCCATCAGCGAGCCTCCAGTTGGTTGCTCCCCTTCTGGGATGGGGACCGGTGCCGGCCTCTCGGTGACAGGGGGCTGTCGGCGCAATCTACCTCCGCTGATGGCTACTGTCACGGCTTTCCTGTTCCGGCCCTCCCTCCGGAACACAGGACAGTTTATGTTGTTGGCGGGGTGAGGGCCACCGCAGTTGATGCAGGTGGCTGGCGCCATCCTCGGTCGAAGGCACTGTGCCGCCCTGTGCTCGCCCCCGCAGCGAACACACGCCAGAGTTCGATGGCACGCATGGCTGCTGTGCCGGAAGCTCTGGCATCGGTGGCACTGTGCGGGCTTCCTCTTCGCTCGCCAGGCCTCAACGATGACTCCGGGAACTCCTAACATTTCGTTTACTTCCCAGATCGCTGGTACGGTCGTGGGGGTCCTCCTTAGGACTGCATGCAAAATGCAGCCCGGTCGGTCTCCTCGAGCCCGAAAACTGCGGACATATTCGGGCTCGAATCCGAGGCTCGTTAGTTCTTCCCCCACTTCCTCCGGGGTCGCGTGGCACAGGAGGCCTCTAATGTCCACCTTCAGGCTTCGCTCCGTAGGCATGGAGTACGTGAACCACGGGACGTTCTCATTCTTGTCAAGCTCGGTTAGGTACCTTTGTACCAACTGGTATTCGTCTTCATCAGTCGGGGAGAACCATACGCCCTTCCCGTAGGGGCGGACGCTCACGATTCTCCCGAGAAGTTTTTTCAGCTCCTTAAGATGATGAGCCCAATTCGGCAGTCTTTCGACGACGATGGGCGGGCATCTCGGCTTCTTTGTTTTCGCGGGCGCGCCGCTCGGTGAGGGGTACGAGCGGGCGGCCAGCGGTACAGCTGCGTGAGTGGGCGGCGCTTGTGCAGCGCCGGAGTAGGACTGCGAATTGGGCGTGGCTTGCGTATTCAGTGGCGTCCGCCTATCTGGAGACGGACGCCTACGTTTTGCCAGTTCTTCTGCTCCTTCGTCCGAAGAGCGGTGGCGGCGCGCGTTTCTCAGCGGAGCGGCATCCACATCCATGACAGCGTCCGCTTGAACTTGCGGGGCCGGGGGAGGGGGGAGCTCGGCTGGGTCTTCAACTGGGGTAGGTGGCTGGGATGCGGAGTCGGCGTCGTCATCCCGTTCCGGGCTGAGGCCCGTAATGCGGATGATCTTCACCTGCCGCTTCTTCTTCTTCTGCTTCTTGACGCCCGCCTCTATGCCAAATCCCTCTGAGCCGTATGAACAGAGGGAGACCAGGGAGGCCTCAGACTCCGCCTCAGACGTCGCGGAGGACTGTAGAAGGGCGGGCGAGTCCAGGTGGGCATGATCCATCAGGGGGGGCAAACCGTCAACCCCAGCCGTTCCCCGCCGTCATTCCGAAATACGCAGGCAGAAACCAAGAACTTAACTTTTTATAGTCTATGGCCTTGTTGGGGAGTCTGTGGCCCGAACCGGCCGGGGATGACAGTTTGGCTCCTTTATGTGGTCTGTGGTTCGGCTTACCACAGCCCATAGACTAATATACCACAGCCAGAGTTATGTAACTTATACAATTACATTATTCTATTACAATATATATAAAATTGTCACAAGGTAAACAAAAACAATAGGTAACTTGCCATAGAAAAGTGTTGCGAATAGGTAGATAGGACACAGTGACACACAATGAGAAAAAAGGGACATACAGCTCACGCCGCCATGAACCCAAAAACAAGCCAAATTGCCTATTTATCAAAAAGCAATAACAGAGATAAGTGAAAAGGGGTGAGTATTGCATTGTATTAGTATGATAGGTACATATGGTATGATAATATAATAAAAATTAAATAAATTTCTTAAATAGTGTTAGTTAGTTAGTAGTTTCCCTGGGCTGTTCCGCACTTAGCCTCTTGATTGGGCCATTGTGCGTAGCATCTTACCTCTCACTCCAACCAACCCAGATCTTCCCAAAAAGCCAGCAGCCTTTTCAGGTTTCCACATGCTTCCCGGAGAGACGCTGGTGACTGGAGGAATTTCGCCCGTTGTTCGGCCACGCTCATGCACTCTGTAAGCACATGATGTGGCGTTTCTTCTGCCCCCATGCAGCCTCTGCACAGGGGGCTGTCCGTCACACCTATTGTAAATAGATGCTTGTTTAGAGGACAGTGACCGGTCAAGATGCCTATGACCTTACGGATCTGGTCCCTTTTTAATCTAATGAAGTTTCGGCTAAAAGTTTTTGATGCTACCGGAACTGCATTCTTTGTTTGCCTGCATCCTTCAATGTTTGTCCATTCTTTTTGATGGGTTTCTTCCGTATTTTTCCGCAGCCAAGTTTTGACCTGTGCTTGAGGTATAGGTAGTATTGGTTCCGGTCCATATACTGTTGCCCCCTGATCCTCTCTTGGCCAATTCATCGGCTGCGTCGTTGCCGAGGGAGTTGCTGTGTCCCTTGATCCATTGCAGCGTGACCTTGTTTGTGTTTGCAATGGATTGGAGTGTATTGTGACATTCCAATATGAGGACAGAGGTTATGGTGTTGCTTTTCAGAGCTTGGAGTACGGATGCACTGTCTGATATGATCTTTATATCTAGATCTTTGACGTCTCGGGCGGCAATCGTCTCCACCGCTCTCGTTATGCCAATACATTCAGCTTGAAATATTGTACTTAGCTTGTCCAGGGTGGTTGTTATTTTGATGTTTAGGTCATTCGAGAAGACGCCTGCTCCGGTACCATATGTGGTTTTAGAGCCGTCTGTGTATATCCTAACTTCTTTGACGCCAGAGCTGTCTCTTTTTTCTTCAGTAAGTTGAATATGATAATTTCTTTCGAAGACGTGGTGACATGGTATTCTGTCTACGGGCGCCTCAAGAAGTGGTATCTTCTTTAGGATTCCCTGTAGAATTTTTGAATGCTTTGTTCCAGTATTCTCTTTCCAGAGAGCCCATTACTTTTCAGTCTTAAGGCTGTTGCCTTGGCCTCCTCCTGTATGATTAGATGCAGCGGTCTCAGGTTTAGGAGGTGCTCTAGTGCGGCTGATGGAAGTGGTTCTCATGCATCCAGTGGCTGCTGTACTCGCTAGGCGTTGTAGACTCTGGAGCTTTTCTTTCATAGTGATCAGTTCTGTTCTGGGCCACCATACAACTGATCCATAGGTTAGAGAAGGCCTGATAATTGCCGTATACAGCCAAAGTGTTATCTTTGTGTTAAGACCCCAGTTCTTACCAACGAGTCTTCTGCATTGCCAAAAAGTTATGCAGGCCTTTTTCATTTTAGCATTTATGTGGCTATTCCAGTTCAACTTATTGTCAAGTATGATGCCCAGATATTTAACTTGAGTTGTTAGGGCTAGTTTGGTATTAAATAGTTTTGGTAGTTGTAGTTCTGGTAACTTTCTTTTGTTGGTGAAAAGGATAAGTTCTTGTAACGATTAATGTTTTTTATAGAAGGTTTTGAAGTGAATTTAAGGTGAAGTAACTGAGCTGTAAAAATTAATTAAGTGATGGATGTAATTGAGACTACTACCGGCTAGGGCGAGCAGAGAGAAATAAAAGGTTGATTACAATGTATAGTATGAGATTATAATCGTGAATAGAATGTTACATAAATTTATATCTGGTATTTGAGTAAATGAACCTCAGGGGATGGATTCATAATAAATATTCTGCCGTGGCGTTGTTCGGTCCGTTGTGCAAGATGTTAGTATGCACTTAGCTAGTGGACACGTGGCTGGTGGTGATGCCGGCGTGCCAGGGTCTCCGCTGGTGTGCCTCGCTACCGCTAAGATGGTGCGAAGCCCGGTGCGAAGACCCTGGAAATAGGAAAGGTGCGGGTCAGTTTGTCACTAGGTAATTACGTCCAAGTGACCCGCTTAAATAGCAGGTGAAGAGAATCTCCCAGCGGCACTGCAGCGTAGCTAGAAGCTATTATAAAAAGAATATAATTAGGCAGCACAAGCTGGTGCCGCGACCTCTGACCGTAGGGGTCATCGGCCTCGTGGCACTAAATAGGTAGGCTGAAATAGCACACAGTATAAATTAAAATATATTAAGCCATGCATTTTAGCAGGCAATAAGCTGCACCGCTGGAAAGTCTTCACCTGTAGAAAGAAGTAGGAAATGTTGATCTCAAAACTTACCCGGAGCCGACAGCAGTTGGCCACGGGGTCAAAGTGACTTTCCCCGGCGAAGGTTACCAAGGAAAGGAACGATATAAGAGCCGTCAGTTGATGACTGGGCTAGTGCTGTCCAATCTCGCTTGCACAACCATAGATATTTAGTAATAACTATCGAAACATACTAAAATATCGATTAATTTACGGATATTGTTTTAATTAGATTTATAAAGAATCCACAACGTTACAATACCCCCTCAATTAGTTCAGGGTTTTTGTTACCCAAAAACCCGATACTGGTCTGCTCAATACAATGCTTGACTTACGCTTACACATACATACTTTCTTACATACCTCCTCTATCATTTTCATCCATACTTTGCGGTTACCACTTAAATAATGTAGCACACGCTTCCTTCCGAAGAGAGTTTCCAGGATAATACGCGCTGGAGACTCAGACGTAAATCTAACAAGATGGTAAACTTTGAAATGTCACAGACAACAATTTCAATGGGAAGAAAAAGAGCAATAAATACCACTATATATTTTCGACTTTAAAAGAGAAAGTGTTATGTTTTTAGTATAGGGCTTCTTTTAGATGTATACATTACCGCATCTGCAATAAGGCTTATTTAACGAGTTTGCAAACCGCTCGAAAGAAGACATAACAAAGATATGCAATAAGGCTTGTTTTTGGAACTGAGTTTGCACGACCGCTCAGCATAATAATGGTATAAAACCATAAGAAACAATACCCAGATACTGGTTATCCCAGCTCCAAGAAAAGGTATCCGTTGGTTTAAAACGCCAACGGACCCACAAATGGTATAAAACCATAAAAACTCCTGGTGACTGGTTGAATATCCCAGCACCAAGGTAAGGTATCCGTTGGTTTAAAACGCCAACGGACCCAAAAACAACATCAGTTGGTTTAAAACGCCAACCGACCCACAACAACCTTTACTAGGCAAAGTCTAATAATAAAAGAAAACGAACACGAAGTTCAAAGTTCCATCTCAAAGAGAGGAGAAAAGAAGAAGAAAATATATAGTAGTGGTAGGGTAATATGATTTCAAACAATAAAGACAATCAAATGTCAAAAAAATATAATGAACAACTTTGAAAGTTATGACCAAGTCAATTTATTATTAAAGTGTTATTATTTAAAGTAAAATAGTTTATTATTTGACCCACATCAGTGAGTATGTATGCAAACATCAGTTGTAATTTGAACAACTAGTGTTCAAAAAAAAATTTCAAAATTTCAAAAAAATTAAGAACCCAGGGTTCAACAAGGTAAGTAGTTTCTCTAATGTTTTGTAGTCGTTTATGTTTATATTTATATTATGTGGCAAAAAGTAAAAAAAAATTTCAAGTTCAAAATGACCATGAAGGCATTTTAGGGTTGGTCCAACGGATCATACAAAAATTGCAACAGGCAAAATAATTACGAAGTTAAAAAACTAATAAGTTGAAATATACATAGTAAATTATTTTGGGGCAAGTCCAAAATAAATATTATTATTTATTCACTAATGAATAAATTTTAATGTTTTGTTCAAAAAAAACAGAAACATAAAAGGGAACAGTCATCCTAAGAAAAGTATTACAATATGATAGAGAATTAACCAATAGGTTAAAAGATATTAATATTTAATATTCACTAAAAAAAGTCCAAAAGTTGGTATTCATCAAAGAATAATTTTATTTTGCTTTTAAAAAAACAAGACAAATTTTTAAACAATAACTAGTAGTAATTTTATATTTTAGTATACTGGCAACCTTTTTGATTGTCAAAACCATATGACGTTTGACAACTAAGTTGAATTCAATATTTCAAAGAATTTCATATCAAACTTTTGATAGAAATAAAATGTTCAAATATACGAACCAAAGATGTAATAACCATTGAAAAGTATTACATTACTTAGTAAGAAGACATAATTGACCTGTAGACCGTGTCTACCAACAGGATAGATGAGTTATTTAAGTTATAAAAGTTTTCGTTATATATGCACATATTGGGTAGGTACATGAAGTTAAAAATTTTACTGGTGAACCTTTTATAGGTACAAATATCATTACGACCATTGTAGTATTGAGATATAGGTAGTGTATTACCACAGTGCAATAATTATAAAATGCAAGTTTTAGTTACAAGTATGTGTAGGTATATACTTGTTTGCCACAATTGTGTATAATATTGTTTAAGTAATAAGCAAAGTTTATTAAATATTTACATATATTTACAACAATAGTGATTATTAGAACAAAACAAGTGTTGTTCATAGTTAAGAAATTAGGTTGCTATTTAATTAATAAATTTATTAGTTTAGGTTAGGTTCTTGTATTGTATTATGTTTGATTAAAAATGTTTTATATGAAATATATTGATTATTTTACCTATATTAAGTTATGAAAAGCTCCATTATTACACAAGTCATTTTAAAATTACTCGGGGGAAATGGCTAATGCATTGCTGACTTTGAACGGTCAATTTATATAAGCGGTAATGATTTTAATGACTTTAAACTATACCAGACAAAACAATCCCATATGCAGAACAAAACGAGGTCTACAAATTAAAGTATTTATTATCTTTGTTGTTCTTTTCAAAGATTTTATTAGTTTTATAGAGATCTTTTATTCTTTGTATTTCTTTTCAAAGAATTATGTTTTCATCATTTTTTTTTCAAATACATAAGCTAATTTGGATACAGAAATCCGATAACAAGCAACACTGACTACAAAACAGTTGAGTAAGTATTAAATTTAAAAGGTAAATTAACCCAAAGTTAAGTAAATATAAAAGCTATGGTGCGATGAGCGAGATTGACATAAAAATTAAGTAATTTAGTTCAATATAAGGTACCTACTAGTAAAATCAAGTAGTATATATGTAACCTGTCAGTGGGTAATTAACTATTTGTGTATAATACATCAAAATAGTTTTAATAAGTATATCAAAATAAAGAAAAATTTCAACCAGCAATAGGTTGATATAATAACTTAATATATCTTATTATAATGCATATAAAAGGTAAGCAAGTATAAAAAGTATAATAAATTCACTGACGGGGTATACAAAAATGGAATAAAAAAGTAAGTAGATATGGTTGAGATCAACAAGTCCAAGAAACAAAAGTGAATAGATCCTTATTTTACCAGTGGTATAACAGTATACAATTAAAATGACCATAAAAGGTATTAAACCAGTCTAGATGTTAAATGCAAAACAATTGAATAAGTAATGTTAATTAACCTTGTTGTTATGTTTAACACAGGTGATTAGTTAAATGAATGAGTAATTTCACTAATATAATGGAAATGTATGCATTATTCAGTTAATTATAAAAAAATTGAAATTAAAAATTATTTTCAACTACCTTCATTTAGTTAAAATGAAAAATAACAATAAAATTGGTGAAAAAAATCACCACACTGGTAAAATAAAGAGGAAAATAAGAAGAAATAAAGTACTTACGGACCAAACACACAATACCTACGGCAGAATAATACCTTTGAAGGCGCCAATGTAACGATTAATATTTTTTATAGTAAGTTTTTAAATGGAGTTACAATAAAGTTAAGGTGACTATATGCACTGGGAAAATTAATTAAATAATGAATGTAATTAAGACTTACTACCGGCTAGGGCGAGCAGAGAGAAATAAAAGGTTGATTACAATGTATAGTATGAGATTATAATCGTGAATAGAATGTTACATAAATTTATATCTGGTATTTGAGTAAATGAACCTCAGGGGATGGATTCATAATAAATATTCTGCCGTGGCGTTGTTCGGTCCGTTGTGCAAGATGTTAGTATGCACTTAGCTAGTGGACACGTGGCTGGTGGTGATGCCGGCGTGCCAGGGTCTCCGCTGGTGTGCCTCGCTACCGCTAAGATGGTGCGAAGCCCGGTGCGAAGACCCTGGAAATAGGAAAGGTGCGGGTCAGTTTGTCACTAGGTAATTACGTCCAAGTGACCCGCTTAAATAGCAGGTGAAGAGAATCTCCCAGCGGCACTGCAGCGTAGCTAGAAGCTATTATAAAAAGAATATAATTAGGCAGCACAAGCTGGTGCCGCGACCTCTGACCGTAGGGGTCATCGGCCTCGTGGCACTAAATAGGTAGGCTGAAATAGCACACAGTATAAATTAAAATATATTAAGCCATGCATTTTAGCAGGCAATAAGCTGCACCGCTGGAAAGTCTTCACCTGTAGAAAGAAGTAGGAAATGTTGATCTCAAAACTTACCCGGAGCCGACAGCAGTTGGCCACGGGGTCAAAGTGACTTTCCCCGGCGAAGGTTACCAAGGAAAGGAACGATATAAGAGCCGTCAGTTGATGACTGGGCTAGTGCTGTCCAATCTCGCTTGCACAACCATAGATATTTAGTAATAACTATCGAAACATACTAAAATATCGATTAATTTACGGATATTGTTTTAATTAGATTTATAAAGAATCCACAACGTTACATTCTGTTTTTTTCGGGTTTACTGATAATCGGTGTTCTTCGCACCATTCTTCCACAATCTGAAGGGCTGAGCGCATGACTTTGCATAGCACGTTCTCAGCCGTTCCGCTTATTAGTATTGCAAGATCATCCGCATACCCGATGGTGGTGTATCTTCTCTCATTTAGTCTCTTTAGAAGACTGTCTACTACTATGTTTCATAAGAGTGGTGATAGGACGCCTCCCTGGGGGCATCCTCTGACTACCTTTGCTCTTGTCGTGGTGTTACTCATCACTATCTGGACTGCTCTTTTGCTTATCATCTGAGTGATCCAGTCCCTTATGGCTGGTTCTACCTTACGCTTCCGTAAGGCTTCGTTAATGCTGCTGTGTACCGTTTTGTCGAAAGCCCCTTCTATATCTATGAAAGTAGCTAGTGTTGAGGCTTTATTTGTGATAGCCGATTCTATCTTGTGTACTACCGTGTGTAGTGCGGACTCTGTTGATCTACCTTTCCTGTATGCGTGTTGCTGAGGATGTAGTGGGTTGTCTTTTAGTGTTCCATCCCTTAGGTATCGATCTACTAGTCTCTCCAACGTTTTAAGGAGGAATGATGTGAGACTAATGGGCCTGAATGATTTGGGATGTGTGTAGTCCTCCTTACCTGCTTTTGGTAGGAAGGCTACTTTTGCCTCTCTCCATAATCTGGGTATGTATTTGAAGGCAATGCAGGCCCTGTAGATTGGAAGTAGATATTTTGCTATTCTTGTCAGTTGCCATTGTAGTAGTGCTGGGAATATTCCATCCAGCCCTGCAGACTTAAAGGGTTTGAAGGTTTTTATGGCCCACTCTATTTTGTCTGCAGTTACTACCTTGTTTGCGATTTCCCATTCTTGGGTTGTTGGTACACTATAGTGTTCTGGTGGCCAGTCAATGGAATCGATGGATGGTGTGACTTGACAACCAGGGAAGTGTGTTTCCAGCAGTACTGCGTTGGTTTCATATTCCGTATTAGTGTAAGTGCCGTCTTCTCTCTTAAGTGAGCCCATGAGGTTGAGTTCACCTTTGGCCAGGACTTTCCTAACTCTTGCGGCTTGGTTTGTCGAGTTTATGCTACTACAGAAACTCTGCCAGGCCTCAGTTCTACGATACCTGATGCGTTTCTTGTAGTAATTTTGTGCATTTTTGTATTTGTCCCAGTCCTCAGGGGTTCTGGTGTTTTTTGCTCGGTTGTAGAGCTTTCTCAGGCCTCCACGTAGTCGCTTGAGTTCTGGCCCCCACCAGGAGCTCTTTTCTGGACCTTTGGGTGTTACAACAGGACACGCTGGCTCGTAGCTTTCCAGCAGAGCTGCAGTGATAGAATGTACGTTGTGTTCTATATTATCTGTACTAAGTGTTGTGTCGGGTAGTTGTGAATCACTTAGTGCCTTGTTTAGTGAGTTTGTGTACCGTGCTATATCTGTTTTGCGGGGGTTACGATATGGAACAGGGTCTGCTAGTTTACATTGTATTTGAAAGCAGATTTGGCGAGGGTCCGCAAAGGATGGTTCCTTTGACACATGCCAACCCTTAATGAGGTTGGCATGTTGCCAATGTGATATCTACTATGGTTTGACACCATGAGGTTACGAAAGTAGGTTCCGTACCTATATTTATAATGTTTAGGTTGGTTTGGAATAAGTATTCGGTTAGTAACTCACCTCTCTTGTTCGCGTCCTTACTTCCCCACAGAGAATGGTGAGCATTGCAGTCTGCGCCGATGATTAAGTCCCAGGTGTGAGCCTCGCAGTGTTGTACCAGGTCGGCTAGCTCCTTTGGAGGTGGTTCGCCTTCGCCCGGCATATACACTGAAGCTAGTACTAGGATGGTTGCATTATCTGAATGGATTTTCACAGCAGTGAGATCTCTAGAACAGAATTGGTTAAGTAAAGTGGTGTTTATAGCGTTAGGTACGAAGATGCAGGTTCTCGGTTTTTCAACCGTCGTATCTCGTATTAACTTACCGCCTATGTTATTTAGACCGCAGATATAGTTCTTATTTATCCAGGGCTCCTGGATTAGGGCTACGGTCTTTTTGGTTACCTCCAGCACTCTGCGTAGAGTGACCGTTGCTGCTTGTTTGTGCTGGAGGTTTGTTTGGATGATGTTTATTGGATCAGGGGCTGTTAAGGACGTCATCATCATCATCATCGCTGATGTGTCCTCCCTGTTTCAGCGGCGAGCTACTTTCCAGCTCGCTCTTACTCTTTCGAGGAGCCTCTGTTTTTTGCTCTTGAGCTGTAGCTGCCGCTGTTCCTTCCCCAGCCTGCGCTTCTTCTTGAGAGAAGAAGCGAATATACCCACTTCCCGACATGTGGGCAACTCGGCGGTCTCTCCTGGTTATCGCCTCTTTCTGATCCTCGGGAATTCCCAGAATTAAGTGTACCACCTTCTCTTTGGAGTTCGGGTCGGTGGTTTGGTCGTCCACTGTCATGTCGTTACACTGCCAGGTATCTACTTTGTACCAAGGGTTTTGGGCCCAAAGCACTCTGCGTAGTGTTACGGCTTCGGTGATGCGGGTGTGGAGAAGAAGCCCTGCTTTCAGTCGCTTCTTCATGTCGGACTGCTTTATGACGGCCAAGGTGGTTTCGAGTATCGGGGACGTTATGCTTCTTACAGCTTTTTCAAGCCAAGTAAGGGCATTGTCGTCTTCACACCACATCGCCAGCACGCCTTCCAATAGGAAGGGTCGTCCGCGGAAAGATGGAGCTTGCGCACCCGAAATCGTTGACGACAACACCGACTGCAGGATGCTGTCATCAATGGCCTCCCTAAGCTGGTCTGCCTGGGTTTTGGTGAGGTCCCTCGGCGGAACGGTATTGACCGCTACTCGCAGATGCGACTGACTGGCATCCGCGTAGCTTACCGTCCGCTTGGTGCGCGGGTCAGTTTTCGCGCGTTTGGCTTCCCCTCTGGGGGACCGGGTATCATCCACACGAGCGCGCTTCGAAGAAACTCGCTCGTTCTGGACGGGCCCTGCCCCCTTTTGTTCCTTTTCAGGAAAATTGGGAGCCGTCGCAGCGTTCCGTTGACCTCGGGCACCTCTGGGTTTCCTCCTGTTTTTCTTACTCGGTGGTGGTGGAGGGGCTGTGGCTACTGCCGTCCCCTTTGAGGTTGATGGTGTGAATAAAACAAATAAAACTGGAAATTTCCGAAATTGTCAGAGTGCAGTTTTCTGGATGACGCGGCCGTGCTCGCGGGCAAGCGGCTTCTCGGCGGACCGGACGCACTCGCCGCGTGCGTCGGCGCCGGTGACTCAATCTGTCCAGAAACATTTTCAGAAACAGAATGTGGACGTCTCTGTACAGCGGTGGCTGCTGAGCCCTGAGAAGGGCTGTTTCTTCGCGTTTCCGGACTCTTTGCAGAGCCAGAAGCGCGGATGATGCGGGGGTGCGCGCCTAGAGGGCTGCGCCACGACGACATCTTGAGATGTTGAAAAACTGTGCGTGCTGCTCGGCCGTGACCCAACGACGTAAAAACGGTGAGAAGTCAGGCGACGCGCGACGCGCGTCGGCGAGTACGGCTGTGTCCAAAGCGGACACCAGCGCAGTCGCCGAGAGCGCGCGCGCGACTTAGGTCCGGACGGCGATCGAGTGCGCTACGAAGCGAAGCTTGCTGCACCCGACGGCAGCTCGGGCGATCCTTTGTAAATTGACCGAATAAGGGTACATCCGCGAAAAGTTATTAAACCGCGGTGTCGCTAACGAACCGCGATAGTTCGAGCGGCCAATCAGAAAAATCGAATTATTGAATTAAGACTATATAAACCGCTATAATTTTGATTCGACACTTCAGTCGGCAACTAGAAAATCAAGCGAGAAGTGCTCTCTCTTCTTCACAAAAATTTTTTTTACTGGTGGTAGAAATTTGATGTCACAAATTTGTCACAAAATTCAGCCGGGTAGGTACCACCGTGCACGATTGCGAAAAACCCTCCATAGTAATCCAATTTCGGTTTGATTGCGTTCAGGGGTCAGCAAGTGCATAGCCGGGCAGGGGGATTGTGGTCGCGGCACTAGTGGGACCGGTGCGTGTCACGCAGTGCTGCGACAACAATCCTCTTCTGATGAGGCCGTCAAGCTGGGTGCCACCATTGTTAACATGGTACGTGTATGTAATGGTGACCCTCTTTCCTGAGACTTTACCTTTAGCTTACCATCAGGCGAGGTGAAGTCAAATTGACGTGTCCCAAATATAAAAAAAAAAGAATAAATGAAGATACATGAAAAAATCTCTTTTTTATTTTGAAAACTCAAGTACTCTTCGGGGCTACCCATTATAAGTGTTCCACCGAAGACCAGCGCAGCACGGTGACCGTCTACATATCCAGCGAACCGCCGCGTAGTACACACCCATTGTGGAGAAGTCGTGTTTCTGACCAGATATAAAAGTCACACCGACGAATAGGCATTGGGTTGTGTACATATTTAGTTCCAAACATCCAAACATCCAGACATCTAGACATTCAGATATCCATTCGTCCAGACGTCCAAACGTCCAGACGTCCTGCCGTCCAGACGTTATGTCGTCCAGACGTCTAGTCGTCCAGACGTCCAGACATACAGAAGTCTAAACATCCAGACATCCAGTCGTCCAGACGACGTGTCGTCCAGAAATCCGGTCGGCAAGACGGCCAGTCATCCAGACGTCATGTCATTCATACGTTCAGTCGTCCAGACGTCCAAACGTCCAGACGTCAAGGAGTCCAGACGTCCAGTCGTCCAAACATCGGGACATCCAGACATCTAGGCATTCAGACATCCATTCGTCCAGACGTCCAAACATCCAGACGTCATGTCGTCCAGTCATCCAAATGTCCAGACGTCAAGTATTCCAGATGTCCAACCGTCCAGACGTCCCGTCGTCCAGACATCAAGTCTTCCATACGTCCAGCCGTACAGACGACCTGCCGTCCTGACGTCCAGGCCTTCCGACATGCAAACAATCAGACATACAGTCAGGTCGTCTAGACCTCCAAACGTCCAGACCTCCTGTCGTCCAGACGTCATGTCGTCCAGACGTCCAAAAGACCAGACGTCAAGTAGTCCAGACGCCTAGCCCTCCAGACGTCCAGTCGTTCAGACGTCCTGTCATCCTGAAGTCCAGTCGTCTAGATGTCCTGTCGTCCAGACGTCATGTCGTCTAGACTGTCCAAACGACATCTAGGCATTCAGACATCCATTCGTCCAGACGTCCAAACTTCCAAACGTCCGGACGTCAAGTAGTCCAGACGCCTTGCCGTCCAGACGCCCAGTAGTCCAGACATCCTGACGTCCTGACGTTCAGGCCTCCCGACATCCAAACAACTAGACATACAGGCATACAGACATCCAGTTGACCAGCTGTCCAGACGACCAGTCTTCCAGACGTCATGTCGTCTAGACGTCCTGTCGTCCAACCGTCCAGACGTCCCGTCGTCCAGACATCAAGTCTTCCATACGTCCAGCCGTACAGACGACCTGCCGTCCTGACGTCCAGGCCTTCCGACATGCAAACAATCAGACATACAGTCAGGTCGTCTAGACCTCCAAACGTCCAGACCTCCTGTCGTCCAGACGTCATGTCGTCCAGACGTCCAAAAGACCAGACGTCAAGTAGTCCAGACGCCTAGCCCTCCAGACGTCCAGTCGTTCAGACGTCCTGTCATCCTGAAGTCCAGTCGTCTAGACGTCATGTCGTCTAGACTGTCCAAACGACATCTAGGCATTCAGACATCCATTCGTCCAGACGTCCAAACTTCCAAACGTCCGGACGTCAAGTAGTCCAGACGCCTTGCCGTCCAGACGCCCAGTAGTCCAGACATCCCGACGTCCTGACGTTCAGGCCTCCCGACATCCAAACAACTAGACATACAGGCATACAGACATCCAGTTGACCAGCTGTCCAGACGACCAGTCTTCCAGACGTCATGTCGTCTAGACGTCCTGCCGTCCAGACGACCAGGCCTTCCGACATCCAAACTACTAGACATCCAGACGATCGGACAGTCGTCTTGAAGACTTGATGTCTGGACGCCGGAACGTCTGGACGGTTGGACATCTGGACTACTTGACGTCTGGACATTTGGACGACTGGACGACATAACGTCTGGACGACAGGACGTCTAGCCGTTTGTACGTCTGGATGAATGGATGTCAGAGTGCCTAGATGTTTGGATGTCCCGATGTTTGGACGACTGGACGTCTGGATTCCTTGAAGTCTGGACGTTTGGACGTCTGGACCACAGGACGTATGGATGACATGACGTCAGGATGACTGGCCGTCTGGCCGACCGGACTTCTGGACGGCAGGTCGTCTGGACGTTTGGACGTCTGTACGAATGGATGTCTGAATGTTTAGATGTCTGGATTTCTGGATGTTTGGATGTTTGGAACTAAACAACTCCACATTCTTTTTTTTCAATTTCTCTGATAGATTTTCATAAGACTTTGGCGCACGTCCATGTTCTCCAGATGTTGTAGGTGTAACATTTATTAAAGAAACGTTCTTTAGTTCGGTTAGGTTTGGTCCACTGATCATTAAACGCTGTTATAAACCATTTTTGAATACGTTTCAAAGCTAATTCACTTTTTTTTTTCAGAAAACAAATGGTGGTGTTCTTCTAAGTATTTTTGAATATATTCCGATTTTGTTCCATGATCAATGAAAAGTTCGCATAATACTCGTCGATAAATTCACTCATTTTCTTTTTACTTCTGACATATTATGTCAAAGCACATTAAAGTACTGGTACATGGCAACGTCAATCAATAACTTTCATACTGAAATGTCGTGTGAATAATTATTATTATCTAGTGTCATTATCACGTTCCTAACCACTGTCTATGAAGGTGGTTAGTAGTACTGATATAATGTACACACAGACAATACAATAACAACTTTCTAAATACTTATCCAAAAATCGCATCAATCACAACTAAAATTATTTTTTGGTATAATTTGTATTTTCCCTCATCAGGCATTTTTCGTTTCATTTCAAAGGGGGGGCAAATTCGGGCATTTTTTTTGCCCTGGCTTCTGTATTAGCTGTTCTAGGTGATGCTATCAAATTTACGACATGGGCAGACATTGCTTACTCTCAAAAGTCTTTGTGAAGTTTCTAATAAGGATATAATACTAGGCCCTGAAATAAAAAAAATATATACCTCCCTAGTTTTTACATAATGATCCAGATGAGTACTTCATGACCATTCTAACCATATATCACACTTACAAATTTGCTGTGAATATATAATAAAAATAATTATGACCACGTAAACTAGAATTGTGGAATTGTGGAATTGTGCTCTCCATAATTGACATAATTTTGAGCGTCGACTTGCAAGCCTTTGTCTAATAGTAAAAATGCGAAATAGTATATTTTAACTGCTATATAATATTGTTACGTGCGCGGGGTACAAATTAAATGCCGTTTACACAACAAAGAGGTTTATTCGCTCACCACAAACTAGACAACTAAATAATTAGCACACACAGTACTCTTCAACAGTTACAAGTCGCTCAACAGTTCACAGTAGTCCACAGTCGTTGCTTAAGTCACAGGTAGGTATAACTCTCTTGGTTCACTTCGGTAAGATGTGTTCGCTTTCACTTTCGAAAATAAACTGACTCATGTCGTTTTTTTTTTGTGTGGGGTGTGGGTTGTTGGCCGACAGGCCTCTACAACTTTACGCGAACAGTGTGGCGAGCGCATAGGGCTCTCAGCCGAATGACTCGTGTCGATAGCCGGGCGCCCTTTTATAGCTCTTAATAAAGAGGGTAGAATGTTCCGGAATCATCTAGAGATAAGGCACTAGAGCGTTCGAGAAAACAAGTACCTACACAGTCGTGCGATAGAGGTGAATGCCCTTGTTATCGCGATTTGTAGGTAAAGTAGGTATAGGTATTTAAAGGGCTTGTGATTTTGTATTGACTTTTCTGGATTTTTCTACATGGATCGATAGAGTACATCGACATTAACAATGCGTTTTAATTTCTAGAAGATTCGATCAGTAGTTTTCGAGATATCGATGGTCGTTGTAACAATATGCATTGGACATT
Organism: Cybosia mesomella; assembly: GCA_946251805.1. Taxonomy (NCBI): domain Eukaryota; kingdom Metazoa; phylum Arthropoda; class Insecta; order Lepidoptera; family Erebidae; genus Cybosia; species Cybosia mesomella. Next base: position 17,200,712 of record OX276411.1, read on the forward strand.
CAGCTAGACATGTACATTAACAGAATATTCACTATAGAACTCTAAGAAAACCTATTTTTGAAACGGTACGCACGGTTCTGGCCCATAGTGCGGCTGTACGAAAAAAAAAAGGTAATTCACAATACTTAAATTTACCTCTGTCATTTACCAAGGCGTGAAAATTTATTAAATGAATTCCATGAATTAAATAAAGCGAGCGATTAAAGTGTTTTAAAATGATATAACACTTTTCAAAAGTTGGTGAGATCAATCAGATGGACTGAACATACATATCTTCACGCCTGTATCCCCGTAGGGGTAGGCAGAGGTGTATTATTACACACCCACGATTCGCCAGTTACGTTAAGGTCCCAATGTAATAAGGGGCGAGCCTATTGCCATCTACCGGGCACATTATTAAGCGAGCGATAATTAATATTTATTAACATAACATAAACATAAACTCACGCCTATATCCAAGAAGGGGTTTATTAACGCACACATAACTACGAAAAGTCAGAGGTTTGTGCCCGTGGTGACTGGGGATCGAACTCGAGACCTCGTCTTAGCAGTCCGTTACGTACGCCACTGAGCTATTGCCGCTTTCGTCTTGAAAAAGGTGGCTGGGATAGACTGGATGCGGAAGGTGGAGGATCGGGAGCTATGGCGCTTATTGGGGGAGGGCTTTGTACAGCAGTGGACTGCGATAGACTAATTGATGATTGGAAGTTTGATTTAGGTAACAATTTTTACGGTCACCTCTCCGAGGCGAGGCGAGGGCTACTGGGCAACCCGGTAAAGGTGACCTAGGCGTAAGTATGCCAATCATATCGATGACGTTTTGAAGAAGGGTCAGGTCAGAAGTACCCGTAACCGGCGTGCATGTATGAAAACAATTATGAAAGTGGAAGAAGCGAAAGGCGTATACCAAGATCGTAGCAAGTGGAAAGATGTTGTATCTGCCTAGCCCTATGGGATAAGGCGTGACTATATGTATGTATGTATGTAACCTCTCCGAGCGTGGTAGCTTTGGCAAGTTTCCAACACTACTGGGGCTGTTCCGTGGACGCTGCAGACCTTGGTTCTGGCCATAGACAACAGCAAGAGCCGAGCTGGAATGCTGTCGAAATGCCTCCAAAACGCAATGCAGTATCGATAGTCCCAAGCTAACCACACCTGGAAGCTGGTATTAATGAAAACAAATGCTGATTGACGGTCAAGGCTTCAGCACAGGCTTTTCTCTCAGGGTTAGGGGGGTTGATGGCAGTCGCTCGAAACGAGGAGTAGGACAGCGTGTCCTGCAAAGTGCAGGTTTCAGATGCAGCTGGAGTTGGCGCTCCGATGAAGAAGAGAGCAGAAAGTCGCAGAAGTGCATAATACCGTATGGATACAAACGCAAAATCGACAGCACCGAAGCTAAAATCCAGGTCCCAGGTTCGAATCCTGCCCATTACCCTAACGACGTGAACCCACTGCTAACACAAGTAATTTGGCTCAGCTGGAGGGGTTAGGGGGAATATTAGTAATTTCGGTTACTAATATTCTTTTTAGGAAAGAAAAAACATGATAAAGGGTGCGAAATTTTATATTTTACTTAAAATAAATAAACGATTTCAACAAAAACTGTGCGGTAGATCACGGTGATACATTTTGAGATTAAGGCCGCGCGCTACGTCGTGCGTGTGCACACATGTGGACTTCTTACAAATAATACTGAGCTTATTTCGTGCAGATTATTTGCACAAAATGTGCGGGTGCCCGCCTGCGTGACGTGCATGAAGTGGCGGAGGCGGTAAGACCACTTAATTTCTTGTTCGTAGTTTTCCAACGCCTGCCCAAAAGGGGTGGTTAGTTAGAATCGTAAGCAATAAGCAACATTTCTTCATTGTGATTTAATTATCTTCCACTGTCGGTCTCTTGTTTATCTCAGTATTTACAGATTCCCTAAAAATAAAATATCTAACTATATATATCTTACTAGCTGATGCCTGCGGCTTCCCCCGCGCGGAAGTCGGATATCGTTTTTTTTTCGTCATATCTCCGGTTCTACTTAACCAATTGCAATCGAACATACGGCAGATTTTAGATCTTTTCGTTAGTGTGCGGAAACCCCCACGAGCTTCAACCCATCGGGGCCGACGATGGGGTGGGCGTGTCGGAATCGGACCGACTAAAAACAAACGGTGTCCTCCCCGAGTGTCCATGACCAAGACTTTTCTAATAAAAAAAACGCATCTAAATACGTTCAGCAGTTTTTACGTCCATCGTGAATCAAACAGACAAGAATTCCAAAAAAATAGTTTTATATTCAGAATCGTTCATTTAACATAACCCATTATTTTTTTAAATATCTCCAATGTACAGACACGAGCAATTTTCAATGTTATAATTGTACAGAAATGTAAAAGTTTATGAAGACGTTTCCATGTTTGTTACTCAATCAAGCTCTAACGACTGAACGAGATTATAGGCCGGATTTACTCATAGATTACTTTTTATCCCGGGAATAGGTTCCCATGGGAAGTGGGAACGGGAACAGAATTCCACGCGGGCGGAGCCCAGCTAGTTGATTAAATAAGTAAGTACTTCGGGTGTATGTGTGTATGAGTTGCAAGCCGGTACCACCTTCTGATTGACGGACGAGCCTCTAGAGCGGGCTTTCCTCTAGAGTCCTTGAAGTCAGACGGCATTTACTCCCATAAAAGCCGCAAAGGCACAAACCAAAAAGGGGGGGGGGAAGGAGCAAGCAGACCCTAGGCTCCTAGGTGCAAGCCTCAGTGAACAACGCTGTGGTAATTTTTTTTTTACTAATCAGTTGGCGGAGAAGCTCACGGCCCACCTGATGGGAAGCGGTTACCGTGGTCTATGGACGTGTGCCGCAACACCAGGGGCGTCACACTCGCGCTGCCGACCTAGTAAAAACCTTCTGATGCCCTTCTTGAAGAACCCCATATTGTAGTCGCTTGGGAAAACCACAGCAGGGAGATCATTCCACAGCCTGAGGGTGCACGGAGTAAAGTGCCTTTTATACCTACCTGTACGCACCGTTTCCGGTCGCAACGTATGAGAATGAGTTCCCTGTCTGTGGCGAGCGGTGCGATGATAGAATGTGGCCGTGGGCATCATATCATACAATCCTTCTGAACACAACCCATTATAAAGGCGGTAGAATACGCACAGGGAGGCGAAATCTCTCCTAAGGTTAAGCGTTTCTACACTGCCTGTAAGTATGGGATTGTCGACGCTCCTCAGCACTCGTCTTTGCACCGAGTCAAACGGGTCATGGTATCTAGGTTCTCCGGCAAAAGGGTGTGATGATGATAATCTGCAAAACCAACCGGCACAAAGAGTGTTCCTTGATGATCTTTTCGCCGTCGGCCCTGGTCTGCGGTAACGGTAGACCCTTCGTCTCAGGTAGTACCAGACCGAAACCCGCCGTAAGAAACGCTATCACCAAAAATATTACCATTGGCAACTGCCCCCATACACGGCTCTGCAAAACGTTGTAATTATTAAAACTTAAGGTCATCATTCTATTATTTTTCTAAACAATTAGTATGCTTACTTCTCCGATAGATTTAGATCGGAAGTTCGTCAGAAGTCTGAAGACGTCGCAATTCGCAAGAATTACGGTAGATGGCTCCAGCGTCGCCTTGAGACGTACATAATATATCGGAGAATTTCGAATATCTGGGACGTGTCTAGGTGGCTCAGTTGGTCAGAGCATTCCCCCTGTAAGGGACTGGTCGCGGGTTCAAGTACCGTCGTAGATGTTCTCTTTTTCCGATCTAAATCTTAAGGTCATAATATTAAACTAATTTAACGGACGCAGCACGTGCAACAGGGGACCAACCATTAATATTTGATAAGCCTCAAATACTCATCGATTCCTACCTAGGATGATCCGCGAGGATATTGAAATAAAAAAAACATCCTAATTAAAAACCACCATCTTCAGCCTCCCTATGATCATGGCTGCTGAAAAGCAACCGAAACGTCGAGACGTAAATAATAAATTAACACCAAATAAATCGCGATGGAATCCGTTAAAAAAGTTTCATTACAATGTGTAATTATTTGCGTAAACTTCCGATATTAAAACTTAAGGTCAATAATATGACGGCCCACTAAAATCTTCGGTCGCAAGCCAACCTCAGCTACAAGCCGGTACATCTGCAAGCCGGCACACCTGCCGATTGCCCCCTACTCTTGTGGCGATACCACATATACCCAACGCCATCTATCGACAACAAGTTGAACTACTTCGATACTACTACGTCACTACCAATCCTGAATCGCAAAAGTGAAGTTCGTGCGCTGGTATAACATATATACAACATCCCAACGACAACCGTTGGGCCTCGGCCCGCCGGGCGTGACCACCTTGCCTGGTCGGAGGATCCTCCCTTTGTGTTGGAGGAAACCCCCACACCCCCTTTCCTCCACACTTTTTCTCACGATTTGGATCATCTTAACTTTCTCGGGAGCGACTACTGTCTAACCCCCCCCCCCCCCCCCGCCCCCCTCAGCCCCGAGAGGAAAGCCTGCGCCAGAGTCTAGTCCGTGAATCAGTAGATGTACCGGCTTGCAGATGAGGTCGCCTTTGACCCTATAAAACTTGTTGGGGCATTCACTTTCGGCTTTTATACACACATCCTGCTGAAGTTTCAGCTATCTAACTATTATTGTTTATGATCTTAGCAATTGGGTTCCATTGGTTAAGTGCCCTCCGATATGGAACCCTAAAAAAGTAATTCACCACAACATGAAAAGAGTACAGTAAGTACCCACAGCCGGTGTGCATGTATGAAAACGATTATGAAAGTAGAATAAGCGAAAGGCGTATGTCAAGTTTGTAGTAAATATTGTCCCTGCCTACTCCAATGGCAAAAAAAATAAATCACGAATTCAAAAACACTTTTTTAAAAACAAGCTTTACAGTAAGTGCATATCAAGACGTATCAAATGAGCCCAAACATGACGAGTTTCTCTTGGTTACTTCACAAGATCCTATGACCGCCCACCGCCTCCATCTTCGGACCCTGGATATCATATAGCATCAGAGTATTTGCCAAGACAAAACCCAAACTCGATTGGTTTATCTTGTTTGGTTCAGGAGTTCCTATCATCACCTACTGATTCCACCATCGAACCAGCTTCATAGTTCCATATTATCTCATTGTCACCTAAAATACGCAAGTATACCAAATTTGAGTTCAATCTAACGTCAGGAAGTGGATCTAATTGGGCTTCCAAGATTTGACACATATTAACAAACTAACAGAGCAAGATAATATAAGCTTTTAATAACTTTATTTTATGTGTGTATGTAAGAGCAGGTCAAAAGCGCTCGAAACCGCATAAATGGTTTAATGGCAGTAGAGGAAGCTCGTGACGTGAGATTGGAGTCGAATGTGGTATCATTCGAGTCCAATCTAACGTCAGGAAGTGGTTCTAATTGGGGTCCCAAAGTTTGACCCGTACTAACAAACTAACAGAGCAAGTTAAAGAAAACCTTGTAAAAAGCTTACTGAGTAAACTATAAAAGGTGTGGATGTAGTGGCTGCAAAGGCCACCATGTGCATGATGGCCATTCCTGAACTTCTGTAAGGAGTCGGAATAATCTCCGTACTCCACTGAACAGTGGCCGCGTAGCAGGCAGCGATGAAAAAGCGAGATGCTATAGCCAGACTTGCTTCTGGAAGACCTGGGAAGCAAAAAAGAAATTCAAGGAACTTTTTTTAGCAATTATTAGATGGGTTCGGAAAAAATTAACATCCACGAAAAATTGAAATAAAACTATATTTTTACGGATTGTATCGCGATTTATTTGATATTATTTTATATTTTACATTGAACCCGACGTTTCGGTGACCATGCTGCTGAAAAGCAACCGAAACAAATCTGGATAGAATCCGTTAAAAATAGTTTTATTTTAATGTGTGACATTCGCGTAAACGTCCGACAATATCATCCAGGAAAAATGTGTAAAAATGATTGTAACATCATTCATTGTTTCCGTAGTTCACAAGATTTACGGTAGATGGCTCCAGCGTCGCCCCAAGACGTACAATTTATCGGAGAATTTCTTATATGTGCGACGTTTCCAGGTAGTTCAGTTGGTCAGAGTATTTCCCCTGTAAGGGACTGGTCACGGGTTCAAGTCCCGTCGTGGATGTTCACTTTTCAGAATTAACTCAATAAAAAAGAAATTCACTTAAATTTTTAAGCATTTGGTATGCTTACTTTTTCTAAAGATTTAGATCGGAAAAAGACGAAAAACGAACGAGACACGAAATCGGACGGAAGAATATATCGGAGAATCTCGAATATCTGTGACGTGTCTAGATAGCTCAACTGGTCAGAGCATTTCCCCTGTCAGGGACTGGTCGCGGGTTCAAGTCCCGTTCTAGATGTTCTCTTTTTCCCATCTAAGTCTTTAAAAAATAAATTATTCGAAAAAAATATATTAGCAACCGAAATAGTAGTATTCCCCTAACACCTTCAGCTAAGCTAAATTACTTGGGTTAGGAGTGGCTTCACGTCGGTAGTATACTGGCCAGGATTCGAACCCGGGACCTCTCGATCGTATGTTTGACTCCTTAAGCACTAAGCTACCGACTTGACTCCTCATCACCTCGCCAAGATCTTAGAAGCCAAGCCAACCTCATCCACAAGCTGGTACACCTGCCGATTCGTGGACGAGGTTCTGTGGGCCTACCGCCCAAGTGTCGTCGATATCACAGCCGTCGAAATGTTGCGCTGGTCAAGGTCGACGGCCATTTTGTACCGCCCCATTGATAATCGATGCCGGCGCGGCGTAAGAATGAATGAAACGCTGTTTTTGACAGTTAAATAGCTGCCGCCTAAAAAAATTCAAATCTACGGCGTCGCTTTGAAGTGTAATTTTATTACGGCACCTCATGAGGTGCCGTAATGAAATGACACTTCACACAATGAGCTGTCGTTTTGAATATTATTTTCTTTTCCGACGGTTGATTACGATGCCGATTGCACCTAACACTGGGCTACTATGGCTTTTATGGGTGCAACTGCCGACGAGTGGATTCTGCCGTCCTATTGCTCCTAACACTGGGCTACTATGGCTTTTATGGGGGCGACTGCCGACGAGTGGGTTCTGCCCTCCTATTGCACCTAACAATGGGCTACTATGGCTTTTATGGGGGCGACTGGGTTCTGCCCTCCTATTGTACCTAACACTGGGCTACTATGGCTTTTATGGGGGTGACTGCCAACGAGTGGGTTCTGCCCTCCTATTGTACCTAACACTGGGCTACTATGGCTTTTATGGGGGCGACTGGGTTCTGCCCTCCTATTAAACCTAACACTGGGCTACTATGGCTTTTATGGGGGCGACTGGGTTCTGCCCTCCTATTGCACCTAACACTGGGCTACTATGGCTTTTATGGGGGTGACTGGGTTCTGCTCTCCTATTGCACCTAACACTGGGCTACTATGGCTTTTATGGGGGCGACTGGGTTCTGCCCTCCTATTGCACCTAACACTGGGCTACTATGGCTTTTATAGGGGTGACTGGGTTCTGCTCTCCTATTGCACCTAACACTGGGCTACTATGGCTTTTATGGGGGCGACTGGGTTCTGCCCTCCTATTGTACCTTTTTTTTTTTTTTTTATCGTGCGGAAATCCCTTCGGATACCCCCCCGCCGGCCAGCGGGGGCGGTTATGTCGGGCTTGCACCGACTAAAACCGCACGCCGTCTCGGATCTTCAGACGCCGGGGTGTAAGGTTACCCATAGAGCATATCCCTCGCACCTCGACTGACCCTGGGCCATCTCACCACTAACAGCATCGCTCATCCTGTCTCCTCTGAAAGCAGAGGAGTACGGAGAGCGATGTGTTCCCGCCACGTTGGGTATTGGCCGACGATCAATGCCAACCCTATGAAGGGGTGAAGGGGAAGCCATTGACCGCCGCCCAGGGTGTACCGGCCGCTCCGATTCCGTTCCCTCCGGACTGCAGCGGGATCGGAATCGGAACGACACTCGAGGAGGTTACCCAACACACACCCCGCCCTCCTATTGTACCTGCGACTAATTAAAACACTCTTTAATCTTTACCTTACCTACTTAAACGTTTATGCTGTGTTGTTTGTTGTTTTCGTATGTTTCAGAAGGAAGGAATAAGCGAAGGAGTTGGAGGACGAAAGTCCATCGTCGGCAGTCGCCCCCATAAAAGCCATAGTAGCCTAGTGTTAGGTGCAATAGAAGGGCAGAACCCAGCCGCCCCCATAAAAGCCATAGTAGCCCAGTGATAGGTACAATAGGAGGGCAGAATCCACTCGTCGGCAGTCGCCCCCATAAAAGTCATAGTAGCCCAGTGTTAGGTACAATAGGAGGGCAGGACCCAGTCGCCCCCATAAAAGCCATAGTAGCCCAGTGTTAGGTGCAATAGGAGGGCAGAACCCACTCGTCGGCAGTCGCCCCCATAAATGCCATAGTAGCCCAGTGTAAGGTGCAATAGGACAGCAGAACCCACTCGTCGGCAGTCGCCCCCATAAAAGCCATAGTAGCCCAGTGTTAGGTGCAATAGGACGGCAGAACCCACTCGTCGGCAGTCGCCCGCATAAAAGCCATAGTAGCCCAGTATTAGGTGCAATAGGAAGGCAGAACCCACTCGTCGGCAGTCGCCCCCATAAAAGCCATAGTAGCCCAGTGTTAGGTGCAATAGAACGGCAGAACCCACTCGTCGGCAGTCGCACCCCTAAAAGCCATAGTAGCCCAGTGTTAGGTGCAATCGGCATCGTAATCAACCGTCGGAAAAGAAAATAATACACAAAACGACAGCTCATGAGACGCGGTCGATTTGAATTTTTTAGGCGGCAGCTATTTAACTGTCAAAAACAGCTTTTCATTCATTCTTACGCCGCGCCGGCATCGATTATCAATGGGGCGGTACAAAATGGCCGTCGACCTTGACCAGCGCAACATTTCGACGGCTGTGATATCGACGACACTTGGGCGGTAGGCCCACTGGTGCAAACTTTCCTCTTGGAATTGAGAGAGTCAGACGGCAGTAGCAGTAAAGTCGTATTAGCCGAACAAAAAGGAAGCTTCTCCTTAAGTGGACCCCAGACTTGCGATCTTTTGATGCGCCTGGGATTAGTTCTCCGATGACGAAAATAAGATGATTATCATTCCCATAGCGATTTCCCAGTTCGCTTATTGTTTTTGATTGGTATATCAGAGCGACTTTTTTTTATTTTTATTTATTCAGCAAAAACACATTTTTTTACAATTTGTTATTGCACCAAACTGCTGGGGCAGTTTGTAGGCGCTACGCTCATATGCAGTATAGTAATTAAATGCTTCCCATCCACCTAACTTATTTTATACCATATACTAATTGTTACTATCATGACAGCGGCGATAGCCCAGTGGCGTACGTAACGGACTGCGGAGACGAGGTCTCGAGTTCGATCCCCAGTGGCCCCGGGCACGAACCTCTGACTTTTCGTAGTTATGTGTGCATTAATAAATGTTAATTATCGCTCACTTAATAATGTGCTCGGTAGATGGCAATAGGCTCGCCCCCTATTACATTGGGACCTTAACATAACTGGCGAATCGTTGGTGTGTAATACACCTCTGCCTACCCCTTCGGGGATACAGGCGTGAAGTTATGTTATGTTATATTACTATCATGATAATTTTATTACACGATGCAACATTGATATTATTGCATCATGCAATAAGCAAATCCCTAAGTTTTCTTTTGAGTACACTACACTGCTGTCTGACCTTCTAACCCTGAGAGAACAGCCTGTGGTCTGAGTCTCGACAATGTTCAGCAGATGCACCGACCTGCAGGAGAGGTTGACTTGGGCCTCGAGGATGTTGCTAGGGTAAGAACAAATGACATGATGAAATTACACCTTACCTTCAGGTACAAAGAGAACTATCACTGCCATGACACTGGACAGCAATGCTGCCCCCACTATAGAATTCCTTCTGCCGAATCTAAAAACATAATTACATAACACCGCGCATCCATGAACCAGATAGGGGATTCAAGTGTACTAGTTAGTGTTCATGGACCTCCCAGGAGGTCGAAGTGTAATAGTTAATGTTCATAGACGCGCCAAGGGGTCGAAGTGTAATAGTGTTCATAGACCCCTAGAGGGTCGAGGTGTAATAGTTAGTGTTCATAGACCCACCAGGGGGTCGAAGTGTAATAGTTAGTGTTCATAGACGTACCAGGGGGTCGAAGTGTAATAGTGTTCATAGACCCACCAGGGGGTCGAAGTGTAATAGTGTTCATAGACCCATCAGGGGGTCGAACTGTAATAGTGTTCATAGACGCACCAGAGGGTCGAAATATAATAGTTAATATTCATGGACCCCCAGGTGGGGGGCGTCGATTTCGATTTTTAGGGTTTTAGTTGTTTTGCGTGGAACCCTATTTTGTTTTATAAAATTGTTGTTACGCCTTGTAACATTATCCATCTGCCAGTGAAAGTCCCGTCAAAACCGGCCCATCCGTTCCAGAGATTACCTCTTTCAAACAGACAGAAAAACAGACAGGCCGACAAAAATGTAAAAATTGTATTTTTGTTACAAGTATTGTGTATATATTCATGCACCATTAAAAATCTGTTATTTTAATCGATATTACAAACAGATACTTCAATTTTATTTATTTGTATACACAGATAAATCATCATACGCACCTGTCTAGAATCAAAGCATTTACAAAGATAGCACAAAACTCGAAGGCTGCATGTAGGCTGACCATAGCAAATAAACTTAAATCAAATGATGCGGACATACGGGTCATGCCATCGAACACCATTATAGCCCCAGTCAACAATAATATCAAGTAGACCATAGCTTTGCGTAGTTGTGGACTTCTGCACATTTCCAATATGGACTGTTTCTGTTCCAATTTTGCTTTTTCACCATATATCTGTGAATATAAATAAGTACCTAGGTGAAGAATCAGGGTGAAACTAACAGCGCTAGCTAGACCCGATGTATAACCCATATGTATTCACATGAATAATACATACGAGGCCAACGAACATTTAAAAAAATATGTGGCACTCCGGGATGGCCGACAGAAGTGAAAACTTGAACAATTACGTGTGTATTTTTTAAATCGTCAGGAAATATATTAATACATCTCTGCTTTCTCTACCAGGGATACACATACAAGCGTCAGAATACATTATCTGCTAAAAAATATCGTGACGGAAGATTCAAAGAAATCATCACTTTCAGCAATATTACTGAAACTTCGAGAAATGTCATCTAGCCGATTTAGTTTGAAACGCTAAGTTAGGTTGCGCCCTATTTTAGAGTTTATAAAGTGACGTTGCTCGCTACTACGTGATATAAAATTGACGGGCTAGATGGCGCTGTTATTAAATATTTACATAGGTATTGGAGCGTTCGGTGACGATGATGCGAGTTCCATGATCCATGAAGTGAAATCTTCTTTGGGCACGTTGAGCACTTTATGGGTGAACAAAATCAAGGAACTCGCGTCATCGTCATTGTGATGCTTTCCATATTTTTTTATAACAACGCCATCTTTGTTGTAGCTGGTGAACTATTTTGTTCTGACCTTGATTAAGGTTCGAACTGATTCATAATGAACCACAGATGGCTCTGTCAATATTTTTATCGTGTTTTCACTTCTGACAGCACTCCTGGAGTGCCAATGGTTTTTTTTGTAAATATATTATACATAGAAACACCCAGACCATTGTGAATACACATATTCATGCATACAAATATTTGCACTGAGTCTACGACCTCCGATGAAGCCTAGTTCTCGTTCAATCAACACATGTATCGGTATTACATTTATAATACTAGCAGGATAAGTTAAAACACTTTAAAAGAAATAATAATTAGCAGAACTCGCCATAAATTCATTCATGATATCTTCAGGAATCTTCGTTCGATTAATCTTTTCGAACCTCTTGAGTATTATCACAGCTTCGTCGATGCGTCCTCTGCTCACCAACCATCTGTAAAATAAATCAAATTGCGCCTTAATCGTATGGGGGCCCATCAAAATCTTCAGAGCCTCAACCTCACCTGCTATCCGGCACTATTGCTGATTAACGAATGAGGTTTCCTCTCGGGGTTTGTGGGGTCAGCCCGCATTATTTCCATCCTAAGGTTCTCTGGAAGAAATGGCACTTAACGAATAGGCCACCCATTGTACAGTCAACGTCAATACCGTTTTTATATTAAATTAAAGCGTCGGTAGCTTATTGGTTAAGGAGTCGACCCTACGATCTGTTATACGGGATTCTGAACATCACTTTTAAAAAAAAAAAAAAAAACAACTGAGGAGAACTAGAACTTTTATTTTGAATATGGGATCAATTTCGGGATCCTTAGGCAACCGCGCGAATCGAAGGAAGAAAACAGACTGACGAGTCTCTGCGTCGCTGGGCAGAGCCAGTGACTGGAGAGATGAGAGTCAGCATAAAAGCTGTTGGACAGCACTATCGCTATCATAGTGTGGATATAACACCTCCCCCTTTAAGAAGAGACTTTGGGGTTGAATTTAGACAAAGTCTCTGTTAGATCCTAATCCTAAGGGGAGCAACAGATGTAACTGTATCTTCGTCAGTGTCCTGTCTGTCAGTCATCGTTATGGTTTCTGGAATAGGTTGAGGTGGTAATCCACTATGGTTTAGCTTTAATTGGAAAAGTCGGTTGCTGCCGGATTTACAAAACTTTTTAAAAATTAAATAGCTTACAAATAACAATATAAGAATTACAATAATAATTAGTGTAATCGAATAATGTGTCCCGTATTTGACAATATGTGGGGGTTGTAATGCTTTTTAAATCGTTAAAAAGGGACTGTAATTTAATTTTATTTTCTTTGTTAAGATCATCTAGGTCTATCCCGTTCAAATGTATAGGGATCACATCATTCGCTAGATCATTAAGTTTTACTGTATTACAACAAGAGTCATCAATTAACTTAAAGTCTGGTATGTGGTTAATAGGCGAAGTTATGTTCAAAACATGTTTTGGTATTAATGTAGTACTTTTACAATATCCAATACAACCGTTAGGGATGTATAATATACCAGTACCTAGTATAGTAGTCTCTTAAAGGTTAGAATTTAGACAATCGATAGAAATTTTGTTAGTGTCTGATTGTATATAAATCCATTTGTTATTCATTAATGGCTTACAAATGTCCAGTTTTCCGAAAAGAGTTTTCGCTTCACACTGTGGTGGTTTTTGCCTTATCACTTTCGCTAGTAATTCACTTTCACAGGTAAGTTTCGCATCGGTAGAGTATACATTTTCTATATCGCAAATGTAGTTTCCGGGTTTTATAACCTTGCACTGTTCTAGATCATTTAAAACACAGTAGTGAGATTTGTCTTTGGTCATTGCTATGTATCTGGAATTCGGAATAATTAAACTGAAAGAGTTCGACTCCTTGACGTTATGTGGAGTTGGAAGAGCAATATTGTGAAACAATACATATTCCGTGATGTTAACCAATGGTACTTGTAAGACAAACATTAATTTCCGACTTATGTAGTAACATGCTAACTTAGAAATACTTAAAATAAAGTGTACAGAATTAATATCTAATGTTACAGGAAGCTCGAGGTCACTTGATAAGTATCTGTAGTTATTGGCAAGCTCTCTGTGAAGTTGTGCTGGTGTTATAATTGAAGGGTGTAGCAGATTTTGGCCACTGAATAGGATGGCATTAACAATATCCTCTAATTGAAAAGATAAGGTGAGGATAGAGGTCTCTAGAGCATTTAAAATTTCATTGACATTAGCGAATACTTGAAGTCCGTTTGTAATTTCAGAGATATTTCTTATATTAAGAGAGAGGTTGTCAATAGCTTCGTTTAATTTAGCTTCATTGTTCATAATTTTAGACAAGGTGCTGTTAAAACATCTGATCACCGAACTTGTGATCAGAATGTTCTCTTTCATCAGTGAAGTCAACCGATCTTCGTTATATTGTATTGAATTAATAGCTTCATCGTATTTAAACGCGTCGTTCTCGTCTAGGGTTCCAAAAATTTGTTTTAAAACCGTTCCTATACCTCCAATCCATGCGCCGCGTTTGCCTCGACTATCTACTAGGTGTGAAATAGATTCAAATTCCTTGTTCATATCTTCGAAACGAGCTGTCAATGGTTGTAACACATTGTGACATTCTGCATTAATTTGTATGATCCGTGTTTGTTCACATAAATGTTTTGTGGTATTTAAAGCAAGTTCAATGTTCTGTATGTGTGGTTCGAAGTGTGAGATATCAACTGGTATCAGGATTTTTAGTTGTGCGTTATTAATTTTAAGTTTACCTAGGTAGTCAAAATAGAGGCCAGAACTGGTGGTGATCGGCTGGACGAAATCTTGTGGGGATTGACCTCGAACTGAACTGTAATTAATAACTAGTGTTAACGTTAGGGTAAGTATTAACCTAAGTTGCTTCTCTAACCTAAACTTTATTACTATTAAGTTTATTTTACAGGCCTGCACTAACGTCAGCGGGTTTCACTTGATCGAAGTGATGTGTGACGTGACGTCGGTTGATGAGTAAGGTAAGTGTGTTATTACCATTTATTTTCACTATCTTATAAGGCCCTTTCCAAACGGGGGAGAGCGCTTTACGCATTCTCAAATGGATTTTAATGTAGACGTAGTCGCCTACCTTATAGCTAATGGGACGAGTACGGGTATCGTAGTATCTTTTGGAAGATTCTTTAGAGTTCCTTATGAATTCGAGAGCTTTCTCTTTTGAGTATTTTAGTCTGTTTTGGAACATGCGGACATAATCAGGGTATGTCACACCGGGAGGTTCATTGTAAACGGAATTTGGGATAAATGGTTTAGTCCCAAACGTCAACTCGTATGGTGTATAGTGGGTGGTCGAGTGTGTGGTTGTGTTGTATACGAGCATGGCTGTGTAAACGTATCGAGGCCAGTTCGTTTGTTCTTCATTAATATAGGACTTGAGATATTCTTTGAGCGTCGAGTGACTTCGCTCTAAAGCTCCTTGCGTTTGTGGATGGTATGGGGAAGACCAGAGGTTTTTTATTTTCAGAAAATTCTATTGTACATTCGGTTGGAACCGAGATGACCCGCGATGGGAAGGTCATGATTGTCGGAAAGTATTTTCTGGATTTCAGTGGGAGTTGGATACAGGATGTTGTTATGATAAATGTTAATTTTAATGTTGGTGTTGTGAAAGAGGTATGAAAGGATGTTGTAAATTCTAACAAACGAATGTTTTTCGAAAGGGTTCCTCAGGTCTGATATGCCTACTTCGTCAGTATTTTCAAGAAGCAATTGGTTCTTAGCTGTCCTTAGTGTGACAAAGATTTCTGGGTAAGATGCTTCGTCGAAATGATGCACCTTAGTGTATAATAAATAAATTATTTTGTTATTACGTTCTATCCTTTCGAAGGAAAAGAGCTCCTTTTCGGAGTCGAGTACTTAGGTAATTACTTCAGGGTCACTCAGAATGTCCTGGATATAAGGGTTGGATTCATCTAAGTCGATGGACGTAGGTACTTAGATGATTTTTAATGAACTTTTCATCAGGCTTCCGTTATGTTCTTCTACAGGCGTGTTAAAGGTTTGGGTTTTGTCTGCTACTGCTCTTAAGAATGAACTATAATCGTCGTTGGTTGGATTCGTGTGAGAGCTTGTTGACGGTTGGGAAAGCAGCTCAGTTTGGGTATCAATTATTTGTGGTTGTTCGAGTGAATTGGTTTGTTCCGGTAGGGGTTGATCGAATTGGGTGTTAGGGGTATTGGATGACGAGTCTACATCGGGTAGTGGTACGAGATCTTCTGTGTTGATAACGGTGTTTTCCGGGTCCGAATGGAGTAGAGGTAAGTCATCCAGGTTAAAAGAGGGAGGAGAAAGTATTAAGTCTTCTAGGTCACTATCCAACTCTAGAGTGGGTTCTGTAGTTTCAGGTTGTACCGGATTAACGGGAAATCTAGACAGGGCGTCAGTGTTGGCATTGATTTTACCCTTTTTGTATTGAATGTCGTATTCAAACTCTTCTAGTTTCAACCGCCAACGAATTAGGCGGGATCCCGGATCTTTACAGTTAAACAGCCATTGTAACGGTTTGTGGTCTGTGAGGATTTTGAAGCGGTAGCCATACAGGTAAGGTCTGAAAGTTTTTGTACCAAAAACTATTGCAAGACATTCCTTTTCAGTGACACTATAATTGCATTCCGCTTTGTTTAGCGTTCGTGAAGCGTATGCGATTGGGCGATCTTGTCCAACTGGGCCTTGGGATAATATTGCTGATATTGCGTAATTAGAGGCGACGCAGGTTAAGAGGAATGGCTGGGTAAAGTCTGGATAGGCTAGGATTGGGGCACTGACCAGTTTAGTTTTTAGGGATTCGAAAGCAAGTTGTTGCTCGTTTTGCCATTTAAAGGGGGTATCTTTCTTCAGAAAGGATGTGAGAGGTTTGGCCAATTTGGCGAAGTCAGAGATAAATCTTCTATAATAGGAAACGAGGCCCAAAAACGATTTAACGTCTTTAGGTGAGCCTGGAGTGGGGAAGTTGGTTACGGCTTTGGTTTTATCGGGATTGGGTTTCACTCCGTTCTCGCCGATGATGTGTCCGAGATAGGCGACTTCCTTACGGAGAAACTCACACTTTTCTGGTTGTAACTTTAAATTAAATTGACGGAGTCTTTCGAATACAGCTTTTAAATTACTTATTTGGGAAGTCAGGTCTTGGGAGTATATAACGATGTCATCCAGGTACACGAAGCATCGTGTCCCCTGGAGGCCAGAGAGACAGTTGTTCATTAGTTTCTGGAACGTGCTAGGTGCATTCTTAAGTCCAAATGGCATTCTATTGAAATGGAAATGGCCTTGAGGCACAGAGAATGCCGTCTTAGGGGCGTCCTCTGGGGATATCAGGATTTGGTGGAACCAGGAAGTGAGATCTAGTGTAGAAAAATATTTACTTTTTCCTAACTGGTCGAGAATTTCTGATATTTGAGGGATAGGGTAGGTTTCCCCTATAGTAATATCATTTAGTTTGCGATAGTCAATTACTATTCGCCATTTACGTTTCCCTTCGGAGTCTGCTTTCTTAGGAACTATCCATATTGGCGAGCTCCAAGGTGAAATGGAAGGTTCTATGATGTTTTGGTCGAGCATTTTGCCGATTTGTGTCTCGACTTCTCTTTTGTGACATTCGGGGAACCTATATGATTTGGTGTGTATAGGAGTGTCGGTTGTGGTCTTGATTTGGTGCTTGATAGTAGGGGTATAGGTTAGTTGATCGTTGGGTAAATGGAAAATATCTGAATATTGGCAACAAAGGTCTAAAAGGATTTAGGATTCTTCTTGATTCAAGTGGTCTAGTCTCAACATTTCTATCACCTCTCTAGTTCGCGAAAATGTGGTACTAGAGTTATTGACCGATCGGTATGAGTCAGAGTACAGAGGAGTCATGCTCAGATTCAAATTGGATTTAATAGTTACAGGAGATTCGGAGATGTTGGCAACAGTGAGGTTAACGCGATTGTTAGCCTTGACCTTGACAATACAGTTGGAAATTAGTAAGTTGTCTGAAAGGCATTGGTCTGTGATGACTCCTTCCTTGAGATTAGTTTTCTGAACCGAACATTCAATGACGGTTTCTGTACGAGGCGGAATGATATAGAAAGGCTCGGAGAAACTCAACTTAATTTCTAAGTCTTGTATTTTTAGGATATCGTGAGTGTAGTCGATTTTGCAGCGGAACTGGGTTAGGAAGTCGGTGCCTATTATACCATCATAAGGCAAGCTAATATCTTTAACCACGTGAAATTTATATATAGTGAATTTATTTCCGCCTAGGTTTAACTTAAGCTGGAAGTGGCCTTCCGTTGATGTAGGTTCATCACCAGGGTCTATACCTTTTAGTTTAATTGGTTCTTTAGTTAGGGTTGGACTTATAAGGATGCTAGATTTTTTTAGAAGACATATGGCAGAGCCGGAGTCCACTAGTAGGGATAGAGGAGTGTCTGATACTTGGGATTGTAACAAGACGTGAGGTAACAACCTTTTTGTTGTGTCAAGGTTAATTTCATAAACTGCTTTAGTTTTAGTTGGAGCAGAGGAATTTGAATTATTGTAGGCACTTACTTGGGGCTGGTTACCCGTGTGGTCCCATGAATTGGAAGTGGAATGGGCGCTTGTTTGGGGCTGGTTACCCGTGCGGTCCCATGAATTGGAAGTGGAATGGGCGCTTATTTGGGGCTGGTTACCCGTGTGATCCCATGAATTAGAAGTGGAATGGGCGCTTGTTTGGGGCTGGTTACCCGTGTGGTCCCATGAAATGGAAGTGGAATAGGCACTTGTTTTTTGGCTGGTTACCCGTGTTGTCCCATGAAATGGAAGTGGAATAGGCACTTGTTTGGGGCTGGTTACCCGTGTGGTCCCATGAATTTGAAGTGGAATGGGCGCTTGTTTGGGCTGGTTACCCGTGTGGTCCCATGAATTTGAAGTGGAATGGGCGCTTGTTTGGGGCTGGTTACCCGTGTGGTCCCATGAATTGGAAATGGAATGGGCGTCGGCTTTAGGGGCTGGTCTCGTGCGACACCGAGTCGAGACTTTTACAAGTTTAAATTATCAGATGTGAATTCGGCAGTGTCTGGATCAGCGGGTTCAACTGGTTCTTCGATGCAATTCACCCGGTTAAACGGTCTCGTTGCGTTTGGGTTGGTTACTGGGTTTTGTTGGATTTTGAAGCGGTTGTTATTGTACTCTCGTTTCTTACACACAGAGCTATCGTATCCTGGCGTTTTGCAGTAACGACAGGTAACGGTAGGCGAACTTTGAGAAACAGCGTTTGATCTTTGGGGCCAATGTGAAGGTGCATCGGATTTGGGTGTAATAGGTTTGAGTTTATTAAATTTCGGGTCCGTTTGTGGACGTTTATATAGTGTTTGTAGTATGCGTTCTTCTGAGACGGCGAGGTTAATGGCTTCGTTCAGGGTTTTTGGGGATCTACATCTTACGATGTTCGAGATTCGGGGTTGTAACCCCATTAAGAAATGATGGAGGGAGAGGTCCTCCATAGCTGCGGTACGACCGGCTAGTTCTTTGACTTTGGTATTGGATAGTGAAATTTCTGTGAGGAGTTGTGACAGGTAAGTCTCTACGCGTAACGCGTATTGGCTTACATTTTCTTGCGGACCCTGTTTGCTCTCCTGAAGGTCCGTTAGGAGGTGGGAATAGTGTTTTCTTTCGCTAAACTGCGTCTTTAAAAATTCTTTAAGCTGGACCCAAGAGGTGAACTCTTTAATTGAGCAAGCAACTTCCGCCCTTCCATTCAACTGGCTGAGGATGTATTTAAAAAGTATTGATTTTTGACTTTCGGACGCGAGGTCGTATGCGTTATCGCAATTCACCAAGAATGAATTAAGTGTTTCTCGTTGGCCGTCATAAGATTTGATGAATTTGAACAAGGTACTTAATCCGATGTCGGCCATTGCAAGGGCTGCCGTGGTTTTCCTAGTAGCGCGGGGAGATAAGAGGGGTGACTTCACCGGTTCCTTATCACTAGGGACCTCTTCGCTGTCTGGAATATTTATTTGTAACTTACTGTCTTCTTCCTTTGACAGTTTTGGCATAGTAAAATACAAAATACAAACACAATTCCTTTTTTTTTTAGAGTGATACGAGAAGTAAAATGAACATTGGTTAATAATGAAAACGGCAATGCAACAATACAATTGAAATACAAAATATAAGTTGAGAAACAGTGGTATCAATTCTAGTGTAAACAATGACCAAAGACTCACGCTAGTGTGTGGGCGACGGATCCAAGTGCGACGATCAGGAGCATTCCGATTGATAAGGTGATGCAACTGCACGCTGGGAAGAGACGAATATTATCTCGTAGATTATACTCAATTTGATTGTTTCAGGATGCAGGATAACTTGATGAATGAACACGGAGTATGATGGGTATCTCGTTGGGAAGTACCCCTAGGGTTTTCTTACAGGTTCTTGCAGGATGGTTGGCGAGTTCGCGATGATCACGGATTCGAATTCACGTAAGTATTTCAAGATATCGCTAAAACACTAGTTGCACATAAACACTCGTGTTTTATTAAGATGTTAGGGTTTCGACACTGAGATTATTTTCGAAGTGGATACGGTGTGAGTCTGCTTAGCGGTTGCCGGCACTGGAGATTTTCGGATCCCACCGCTGCCACCAAAATGTTATACGGGATTCTGAACTTCACTTTTTAAAAAAAAGGAAACACTTCAACTGAGGAGAACTAGAACTTTTATTTTGAATATGGGATCAATTTCGGGATCCTTAGGCAACCGCGCGAATCGAAGGAAGAAAACAGACTGACAAGTCTCTGCGTCGCTGGGCAGAGCCAGTGACTGGAGAGATGAGAGTCAGCATAAAAACTGTTGGACAGCACTATCGCTATCATAGTGTGGATATAACAGATCGAAAGGTCCCGGGTTAGAATCCTAGCCATTACACTACCGACTTGCACCCTGACTTCACCTCGCCTGATGGTAAGCTGAAGGTAAAGTCTCAGGAAAGAGGGTCACCATTACATACACGTACCATGTTAACAATAGTGGCACTCAGCTTGACGGACTCATCAAAAGAGGATTGTCGTCGCAGCTACACTAGTGCTGCGACAACAATCCCCCTACCCGGCTATACACTTGCTGAACGCAATCAAACCGAAATTGGATTACTATGGAGGGTTTTTCGCAATCGTGCACGGTGGTACCCAACCGGCCGAATTTTGTGACAAATTTATGTCATCAAATTTCTACCACCATCTTGATATTTGGCATCAAGATAGACTATGAGGCATATACAAAGGAAAAAATTTGAAAACTGGAAATTATGGATAACTAACTGTCGCCTTGACCCCAGATGCCCGGAGTGCATGGATGGTGACGAGACCAGCTTCCACCTGCTTGCCGAATGCCCCATGTACTCACTGATAAGATGGGAGACAATAGGGTTGGATACACTGGACGCAGAAGACCTGGACGATCTGAAGGTGGAACAGATCGTAAGATTTTACAAGGATATAGGTAGGTTCGACGGAACGCCGTGATTGCTGGGTAACACATCCTTCCCAAAAGCGAGGATCAGGGGAAACGGGTGAAATGACCCACTAAGGTGGGGTTGATCACCCGCCAGGTCACCGGCGTCTCCGTTGGAAATAATAATAAACTGTTGCCTTCGGCTCCGCCCGCGTGAAATTTTGATCCCCTTCCCGTAACCCTTGGGAACGTATTCTAGGGATAAAAATAGCCAATGTGTTATTCCAGACTATAATCTATCCCTGTACTAAATTTCAGCCAGATCCGTTTAGCCGTTTGACCGTGATTGAGAACAAACATTTAAACATCTACCTACACAATCTTTCATGTTTATGATAATAGGTCTTTACCTATGAAATTGCGGAAATTTTCTTACAAATTCATGAGTTCGTTATTCCTGTAATTTAATAGCTATTTCCATTATTTATATTTTGTTTGAAAGTTGATTTCAAGATTTTACAACTCTGTATTCAATTTTGTTTTTATTGGCCACTTGATAAATTAATTCGATCTTCAAAAACAGTACTTCCTAAATGCTATCCATTTTGATGATAAATATCGTATTACTTAACAGCTGTCACTTTTCAAAAATGTAATAAAAGTTGCTGTTTGTTAGCTTAATGTTGTCTCATTCATAAACAAAAACAAAATTGGATTTGTCATTCCTAAAAAAAATGCAAAAATGTTAGTACTGAAAATTGGGTTTCCTCCAATTTCTTCAACAAAAACGGCAAATTTCATATGTAACGACCTAATATTAATAGGATTAAGTGTCAACAAAGTAATAACAAATTTAAGAAGAATTTAAGAAATTAAAGTACATTATTATTTTTACTAACGTAAGATAACGCGAAGATTGTTATCTTGTTACGCCAAAGAAGTATAACTTCTTACGTGCGTACATAAGTACACACACACACACACACGCACACACTTTATTAAAATAAAGCTCACTTAACACTCTCGGGCAAGACCCACGGCGCTAGCAGGGCCGCGAACATCGGCGCTGAGGTCACCCACGTCAAGACTCGCCAGTCGGCAATGAAATACGCCATCCACGGCAGTCCTATGCTGGCTAAAGCGAATGAAAACGCCAGTGACAAGTTCGCCACCAAGGTACGGTACTTCAGTCCCACGTATTCGAGTACTGCAATAAATAATAGTTACACTAGCGGCACGCTATGATGGCAGTTTTGACATTAAAAAAAAAAAAAAAAAAAATTGTGTGGTGAAATGTCAATTTAAAATAGACTAGGTCTGCAAGGCGAATCGCTGCTTGCAATGTGGAGCTAAGTGAGACATCGTGATTCTTGTCCAATAGAAATGACTGCTATTGCGGAATCAGATTTTGAAAATTTTGAACAGTGATCATTCCTCCGTGGCAAGTCCGATTTTGAAAATTCTTTCTGAAAGTCACAACTCTGGACATGCTTTCTGAGCGTGTAAAGTTTGGTCACAGTGTCTCGAGCGGTTATTATGTAATTCCATCTGGAATTTTTTTAACGGTGATCATTCCTCTGTGGTAGCATTAATTTTTTCAAAATATATCCATAAACCTTCCTCTGATTGACCTCTTTAATCTTGCCAAATTTGGTTCTGATTGGATTAGTAGTTTAGGAGACCTGTGACAAAGAAAATCCTGAAGTCTGGTATGAGGAGCTTTCGCTCGACTTCGTCTCACTCAGCTCAAAAAAATTCAAATCACATGCGAGTCACATGTATAGGTTTTTGGATATTTAATTCATTTTTTAAAATTCGCATTACGAAAGACATAAACACCAAGTTTTGTCGTAAATTTGTACACTGCACCTCACTATTGACAGTAAAGAACAGAAATGTACTCCTTCAAACTTAGTATTTATTTTTACGGAACTTCATGAGCGGGCAAACGTCAAAATAGTCAAAGTAGTTTAGTTACAATAATAGGTAACCTACAAAATTGAAAATTAGTTGTGTCTGTACATTGGAGATTCCTTTTTTTTATATTTTTTTTTTTCGTGCGGATATCCCCTCGGTTATACATAACCAACCCCGCCGGCCAGCGAGAGCGGTTATGTCGGGCTTGAACCGACTAAAACCGCACGCCGTCTCGGGTCTTCAGACGCCGGGGTATAAGGTTGGCCCTAAGCCATAAAAAGAAATATTTGGGTATTTATTTAGGGTTCCGTAACCAACAGGTAAAACGGGACTCTATTACTATGACTCCGCTGTCCGTCTGTTACCAAGCTGAACCGAGGTCAAGTCCCGTCCAAGATGTTCTCTTTTTCCGATTTAAATCTATAAGAAAAAGTAAGCATACAAAATGCTTAAAAAATTTAATTGAATGAACCGTTAGACAGTTGAAATTTTCACAGATGCTGTATTTCTGTTGCCGCTATGACAACAAATATATATATATATATATATATATATATTCAATCCCTCAATTCAGTGCACCCCGCTGGATGGTGAGAAGCTAGGGTGAAGTTCAGAAGATTTAGGCCACCATCCCAGATGCTGACGATCCTAAAATACTAAAAACAGAATAAATTAAATATTTAAGGGGGCTCCCCCATACAACAAACGTGTTTTCTTTTGCCTTTTATTAATAACGGCAACAGGTAGACGCTTGAAGTATTCCCAGAGTATTTACTTATCATCACTTCAAAAATAAATAATTAAATTAAAATAAAACAAATTAAGGAGGGCTCGCATTGTATTGATAATGGTACGGAACTCTTCGTGCGCGAGTCCGACTCGCACTTGGCCGGTTTTATTTAAATATCTGCAATGTACAGACATAATCATATCGTTCCTGATTCTGAACACAAAAACCTTTTTTTTTTAAATTCTTATCTGTTTGTTTACGATGGACGCAAAACTACTGAACGGATTTTGATACGGCTTTTTGTATTAGAAAAGTCTTAGTCAGACTTAAAATCTGTCGTATGTTTGATTGCTATTGGTTAAGGAGATATGACCAAAAGTCGCGACAACAGACATTCCCTCGGGCGGAGCCGCAGAAATCATTACTTACCTAAGACGTACAGGATCACGAAACAGTTGTTATATGACAAACCGACAAGGAACCGGCAGAGTAAGAAGTCCCACTCGCTATTGGTGAATATTGACGCTATGCCGCCGATACCGCCCACCAAGTTTGTAGCTGGAAGGACACAACTATTTAACATACATATATACATATACTCACGCCTTTTCCCTCCGGGGTAGGCAGAGAAAACAGCCCGCCATCTGCATCTATCCATACATACTTCACGAGCTTCCTTCACTGTCATTAAACCTTTCATGCAAGCCCGCTGGTTTCGAGTGCTTTTAAAATAAATAAATAAATATTGTACGACATTCTACACAGCGCTTTCTAGACCCAAAGTAAGCATAGTTTAACTAGCTTGTGTTATGGCTTCCAGAATGCGGATAATCATAATTATATACTTTTTGTTTTTTGTAAATACATACATATTATACATAGAAAGACCCAGACCAATGCAAGTAGACATATGCATGCATACAAATATTTGCACTAAGCGGGAATCGAACCCGCGCCCCCTGACGTGGCAGTCGAATGCACTACCGCTACGCCACAGAGGCCGTCCACACATTACACGCTTACTCCACACATGCTACGCAATGACCGCATCTCCACTGCATTCACTCCACTTACTATTACTTTTTAGGGATTTTCTTTAGAAAAGCCCTATTGCTAAGGAGTTGTCGTCGACGTCGTCGTCGTTGCCAATTTTCTGTCACGGTTTTGGGTATGAAGGAGATGAGCTGTCGAGTTGCTGTTTTCGGTAATAGATTCGTGCTGGGGTGAACCATTGCAAGATGAAAATTTTTTTTGCAAAAAATCGCAAAAAAAAAAAAACGCAAAATCGAAAATCCCTTGTATTCGGCTGAGCTCGTCTCAGGAATTCAACTTGTTTTTTTTACGTGTGGAAATCCCTTCGGATACCACCCCGCCGACCAGCGGGGGTGGTTATGTCAGGATGAACCGACTAAAACCGCACGGTGTCCTCCCCAAGTGTCCGTTGACGGGCACTCCGGGTAAGGCCTCGAAAGGATAACCCCAGGGTTACCGGCGGACTTTGGCCGCCACCGCGGTCGCCTGGTGGGGTCGGGATTAATCCCGCGTCGGTGAGTTGGCTGGCGTGTTATAATCCACATAACATAAACTCACGCCTATATCCCCGAAGGGGTAGGCAGAGGTGCCAGTTTATGTTTAGGTCCTAATGTTAGGTGGCGAGCCAATTGCCATTAACCGGGCACTTATAAACCTGCGATAAATACACACATAACTTCGAAAAGCATCGAAAAGTCATTGGTGTGTGCCATGGTAAAACCTGGGATCGAACCCGACACCTCGTCTCAGCAGTCCATTACCCATACCACTAGGCTACCGCGTGTTATCATCTATATGTTCATATATATATATATATAAAAGGTGCTACCTATGTGTGCGTGACCTCAATAAACATATTTCTTTCTTTCTTTCCTTCTTATTCGGGATCGCACAGTGACATTGTTAGCTTTTAAGATATTTATTTACTATATTTAACCCAGTGGTGTACGTAACGGACTGCCGAGACGAGGTCTCGAGTTCGATCCCCAGTCGCCCCGGGCACACACCTCTGACTTTTCGTAGTTTTATGTGTATTAAAAATATTGATTATCGCTCGCTTAGTAATGTGCCTGGTAGATGGCAATAGGCTCGCCCCCTATTACATTGGGACCTAAACATAACTGGCGAATCGTGGGTGTGTAATACACCTCCGCCTACCCCTTTGGGGATACAGGAGTGAAGTTATGTTATTTACTACTATGTTCATTGTGCGTGTCCGGAAATAATTGTTTTTCTTTTTTTCTCTTTCTATATTAATTTCAACTTCATACATCAACATGTTCCTGCAAAAAGGGCTTGATGGGCAACGAAGTGATCCCATAACGGTTCCGTAATTTCCTTTTCAGTAACGGAACCCTAGAAAGGACAGGTCAAAAGCACTAGAAACCGGCGCGCGGCGGGCTTGCATGAAAGGCTTAATGCCAGTAGAGGAAGCTCGAAGTGCGTAAGGACAGAAGCAGATGGCGAGCTGTTGTCTCTGCCTACCCGATAGGGAGCAAAGCGTGAGGTTATGTATGCACGTATGTAATATAAATTATAAACTATAATGGTATTAATCCCTCCCACAAACACTACTTTTCCCCTGTACTTGAGGATCAAACCCACGAACACACCGTGTAATGTAATAAAACACATCTCAGGGAAAGATAAACTGTCTTGGCACCTTTTTTTTTTCTTTCCCTGCGGAAATCTCCTCGGATACTCCACCACCCGCTGGCCAGTGGGGGAGGCTAGGTCGGGCTCGAACCGACTAAAACAGCACGCCGGTCAGGTCAGGTCAGGTCTTCAGACGTCGGGGTGTAAGGTGTCCCAAAAGGCATTTCCCTCGCACGCCGACTGACCCAGGGCCATTTCCAGTTTCGAGATGGCTCCCTCGGGTTTTGGAACCACGGTGTCCCCGTCTTGCCCCCGGAAAAAGGGGGAAACTGTATTGGAACCTGTATTCAGAAGTAAATTGGTAAGTAAAACCATCTCATACCTATTATAACAGGTACTCTGCCGAAGCGATCTGCCATCCAGCCGAACCCGCCCATGCCAATAACCGCGCCAGCGAAAAATATGGACTGCGACGTTGGAACGTAACTCGCGCGGTCACACACCCAGTGTCTCTGTAAAATACAACTTATGGGTCAATATCATAGCTATATATATTACCAAGTGAAGTCAATTTCAGCCAAACCACACATTCCGAAATGCACTCGTGCCGATTACCGACCGCCTCGAGCTTCTTGGCGTAACTGACATCCACCCTCAGTTTTACATTAAGGCTAAATCTCAAGTGGCTGCTAAAAAGCTGGGCATTCTGTCAAAGATGCGACAGTACTTCACACCGGAACAGTTGCTCAACTTGTATCAAGCGCAGGTTCGATCCTGTATGGAGTACTGCTCGTATCTGTGTGATGGCTCAGCTAAATACCACCTGGAAGCGTTGAAGACGATAGAGAGACGGGCCAAGAGGATCATTGACAACGTTGCACTCGTCGAGAAAAGGCTTCAGAGCCTTGAACATCGACGCAAAGTTGCAGGCCTATCGGTTTTTTATCGGATGCATTTTGGAGAGTGTGCGCTGGAATTGCACAACTTGATACCTCCAAGTCCTTTCCACCAGCGAACGACCGCGTCGCCGCTACATGGTGGATATTCCACTCATACGCATGAAACGTTTCGGCGACACATTTATTATGCGTAGAGCTAAGGAGTGGAATTGCCTGCCTGAGTCTGCGTTTCCGGAAAGCTATAACCTCGGAATGTTCAAGTTTCGAGTGAATAGGTTCTGAGCCTATCAATCATAAAAAAAATCGTAACGGGGTGAACCTGTAACATCCAAATCATCACGCTATAACTAAATGCTAATGAGCAGTAAAATATAAAATCTCGAAATTCCACAGAGTATTCTACGTATGAGAATGTAATTGACTATAGGCTTATAAACCTTTCTTAATTAATATCATCACGCTATTAAAGAACTTAACCGACTTTAGTTAGATGTTATCCTTTCGAGGGCTTACCCGGGGTGCCTGGCAATGGACACTTGGGCAGGACACCGTGCGGTTTCAGTCGATGCACGACATAACCGCCCCCGCTGGCCAGCGGGGGGGGGGGTATCCGCAGGGATTTCCGCACGTAAAAAAAAATTTTAAAAAAAAAGATGTTACATCAACTTCTCAAAAATCATAAATAAATACGTAAGTACTTAATTGAAAATATAATCACTACATATTATAAAACAAATTCCTCCCAGACTGTCTGTGTGTTCGCGATAAACTCAAAAACTACTGCACCGATTTTCATGCTGTTTTCACTAATGAATAGAGTGGTTCTCGAGGAAAGTTTTAGTATATAATTAAATTTGTAGAATTTTTGTATACATTGACTAAAATATAAATGATGTTCGTTGGAAATGTCGGAAAACATAAGCCGTCTGGGAGCTGTCAACGAAAACGCTTCCTAAACCCTTTGAGATGTAACAAAATGATGTATGGTGGAATTTGTGTATCTTATATAGGATGTGGTGGTGGAATAGGGTCCCATGGGTAGCGGAAACGGGATCAGAATTCCACTCGGGTGAAGCCGCGGGCAACAGCTAGTGATGAAATAACTTACAGATGTTGGGAACTGCAGAATTAAACATACCTTGATCTATTCCGAACGTAGGTAACGCAAAGGAAGTCGCGGGCAATAGCTAGTTCAAAATAATTTCAATTAATAAGATAGGAAAATAAGTAGTAGCGACGATAGCCCAGTGGCGTACGTAACGGACTGCTGAGACGAGGTCTCGAGTTCGATCCCCATTCGCCCCGGGCACACACCTCTGACTTTTCGTAGTTATGTGTGCATTAGTAAATGTTAATTATCGCTCGCTTAATAATGGGCCCGGTAGATGGCAATAGGCTCGCCCCCTATTACATTGGGACCATAATATAACTGGCGAATCGTGGGTGTGTAATACACCTCTGCTTACCCCTTCGGGGATACAGGCGTGAAGTTGTGTTATGTATGTAAATAACAAAAATATACGAAGAGGCACTATAAGGGCAAGTTTATCTAAAATCATGCTTCCAATTAAGTATGTACATATTTAACTCCGTTAGAATTTGTATCTATCGAAGGTAAGTTTTATAAAAGTACCTTCTAGAATTAATTAAATAAAATCACATTTACATAATAAACATATGGGTGAACAGGCCTTGAATTGTTTTTTGACTTTTTCTAAAACTTAGAAAGAAAGCATGAAAGAAAGAAATAATTTAATCTCATTCGGATACAGGTAGGTACATAGCAAAAAGAGTGAAGAGTGGTAGAGTCAAGCAACGGTCATTTTGGCCGTTGCATGAATGGGCCGACTCGACCGGGGAAGCACCACCCTCCCACAGAATATCGACGCCAAGTAACATGTATGATGTATTTGAACAACATGATGTATTTGAACTGTTGCGTTCCGTTTGGTGAGTGAGAGTGCCGGAGCCCAAACTCCTTTCCCATCCCCTCCAAAAATCCTTTCCCATCCCCTCCCAAACTCCTTTCCCATCCCCTTTCCTTTACAGGGTCGGCAGCGCGAGTGTGACGCCACTCACTGGTGTTGCACACGTCCATGGGCCGCGGTAACCACTTCCCATCAGGTGGGCCGTGTGCTTGTCTGCCACCTTAGTGGTATAAAAAAACACATAGGAAACGAAAACAGAGAAAACTAAAAAATAAATAAATAATAATACTATACATAAAAAAAACTGAATTAATTTAAAAAAAAGTGATACAGATAAGACAACAAACAAAAAAATCCGTTCCCGCAGGGGGAACGCACAGGTAGATTTCGTGAAGCAATTAATAATAATAATAATAATTATGCATCAATGAGACCGGGAGTTATGCATCAATGAGACCGGGAGTTATGCATCAATGAGACCGGGAGTTATGCATCAATGAGACCGGGATGAAACAAATGCTACAGGAACGTTTCTTTGGCCGCCTGAAAAAGGTACTTAACAGTCTTTTGTCAGGTGGTAACAAGGTTCGTGCCTGTAATAGTTGGGTCATGCCACTCTTGATGTACTCCTTTGGCATACTCAAGTGGACTCAGACTGAACTCGATGCCATTGATAGGAAAGTCCGGACTCAGTTGACTGCATTTCGAATGCATCATCCGCGGTCGTCAGTCATGAGATTGTACATCCCGCGGAAATGTGGGGGTCGGGGATTTTTAAATGCAAAGACCCTTCATAATAGCGAGGTGTGCAATCTCAGAGATTAATTTCTTAAGTCGAACGTGGATATGCACCGTGATGTAGTCAACGTAGATACCGGGCTCACCCCGCTCGGTTTGGCTAAGGAGAACTGGCGCAGACCTATAGTAGTCGGCACTGACAGCCGAAGGGAGGTATGGCAGAGTAAGGAGCTACACGGTAGATTCTATCGGGCCCTCCACAGGCCCGAAGTAGACCTACTGGCATCCGTGTCCTGGCTACGTTTCGGTGACCTTTTTGGGGAAACTGAAGGTTTTGTCTGTGCGATTGCGGACGAAGTTATCAAGACGAATAACTACCGGAAGTATATAATGAGGGATGGCACAATTGACATCTGTCGAGCCTGCCTGGTGAATCCCTCAGGCCTATTACTTCCGGCTGTTCTCGTCTTGCTAACGGCGAGTACTTGCACAGACATAATCAAGTAGCCAGGATAATCCACCAGCGACTTGCTCTGAAATACAACCTTGTGGAAGTTGAAGTGCCGTACTATAGGTATGTTCCTGAGCCGGTTCTAGAAAATAGTCATATCACATTGTACTGGGATCGATCTATCATCACTGATAGGACTGTTGTAGCCAACAAGCCTGACATTGTGGTGATAGACCGATCCGAACGCCGAGCGTTGATTGCTGATGTTACCATTCCTCATGACGAGAATCTCGTGAAAGCTGAGAAGGATAAACAAGTTAAGTACTTGGACTTGGCCCACGAGATTGTCGACATGTGGAGTGTTGACTCAGCAATCATTGTGCCGATAGTCGTGTCAGTGAACGGTTTAATAGCAAAGAGCCTCGACCAACACCTGAAGAGGCTCGGGTTAGACGGTTGGGTCAAGGGCCAGATGCAGAAGGCTGTGCTTCTTGATACGGCGCGCATCGTGAGGAAGTTCCTTTCTCTGGAGCCCTAACCACCGGTAGCTTGGTCCCTGTACCCGATACCGGTGGAGCACTGTTTTTTATATTTTTAAATAGATGTATGTATTGTTTTTGTATGTATTTAAAAATATAATTAATAAGTTTATGTATAGTAATAAAGGAAATAATAATAATAATAAACATTTATTTTCAGAATTACTTCCATAAATTTGTTAGTATCCAAAATAACTTACGACTAGTGTTAGTAATATCAAAATAATAAAGAAACTAGGTCCACATTCATCTGATTTGGTGGGCCACTCCGAAACCAGGACGATGTCTACTTGGCTGCATGCAACTGTATCCATCGCCCCAGGATCGGAGAGTCCCACCTATCAGCCAGCGCTTTAATTATGTTATTGGGACTGCTGCTAGTACGGCATAAAAGAGAGGCGCTTCTTTTGTGCATGATCGCCGAAAAACTGTCCACGTTCGCCTCAGCTAACATGCCGGTTGTTATTTTAGAGCAAAAAATAACCTATCGGTTAGAAATATTTTATTGCCCCTCTACGACCTATGCTTCTTCTATGACCCACGCCGAGCGCATTTTTAACATGTTTAATTTTTTTGTCTCGAAAACGGTAACTTTTAGCGAAAAACTTTTCAGACATTTATTTTAGACTTAAAAATGACCTATCGATTAAAAATGTTTGCGACGGCAAGAATGTGCACCGGTTAGAAGTTATGATTTTGTTCCCGAAAAATTTTGGTTATTCCCCCCTCCACTTTTAGTTAAAGTTTTAATCTTATAGGTTTGAAATTAAAAGTTGTTGGTATTCATGTATACTATGGGATAAAATTAGAACGGTTCGAATATCTTTCATGGAACGTGAAATTTTGAGGAAAAACTGATTTCACAAAAAGTGAGGCCCTACCGTCCCCTTAGGGCGGATTCCACCCGTTCACGAACTTAAACTAAGTTTACACCCAAGCAATTTTTGACCGCAGTTTGGAAGCGATCGGGGCAAAAATGCGACCGTGAGAGTGCCGCAAATTTTGGGAAGTGGAACCATACATACATATATATATATATATAAATATATATATATATAAACTTTTTGACCAGTGGTCATTTCGAACTCAGGGGGTCATACCTATGAAGAATTTTTTTTTAAATTCGACAATAGTCAAGAAACCAATAGGTAGATCGATTTCATCGAAATCTACCTTTTTTTTATTTTTATTTTTTATCGTGCGGAAATCCCTTCGGATACCCCCCCCCCCCGCCGCCAGCGGGGGCGGTTATGTCGGGCTTGCACCGACTAAAACCGCACGCCATCTCGGGTCTTCAGACGCCGGGATGTAAGGTTACCCATAGAGCATATCCCTCGCACCCCGGCTGACCCTGGGCCATCTCACCACTAACAGCATCGCTCATCCTGTCTCCTCTGAAAGCAGAGGAGTACGGAGAGCGATGTGTTCCCGCCACGTTGGGTATTGGCCGACGATCAATGCCAACCCTATGAAGGGGTGAAGGGGAAGCCATTGACCGCCGCCCAGGGTGTACCGGCCGCTCCGATCCCGTTCCCCCCGGACTGCAGCGGGATCGGAATCGGAGCGACACTCGAGGAGGTTACCCAACACACACCCCATCATCGAAATCTACCTAAAATACTAAGTGTAAATATAAACAGATTGTATGCCGATGTACGCCATGTTCGCACAGAATTGCGCTGCCTCATAGCTTGATGCTGTCATACGAATAACATGACAGCGCTGGTTTTCGGAAGCACCCTCATTAAACCTAGCTAGATCGATTTATCGCCCCCGGAACCTCCAGTTTATTACACTGTTACTGTTACCGAAACCTCTAAAAATATTTCCTGTTGATTATCAAAATACACACGTAATTGTTCAAGTTTTCACTTCTGTCGGCACTCCCGGAGTGCCACTGTTGTTACCACCAACCACATGTCGTATTCAGACTAGAGTAGCCTAAACTAACCTCTGAAGCTACCGTCTCATAAGGTATATCGCTGAAGTCGAACTCCCAGCCGTGCTGGCAGGGCACCAGCGGTGTTCCATCAGCAGGCGTAGACAAAGTATCCAGTACTTCGGTCCAGTTAGTGTCAAAGGTCATGCAGTGGTCCCAGGCACCGGTAGCTGCTCCAGGTGCTGACAGATTTCGTCTGAAATGATATTAACTTATGGTTAACATGTTAACAACCAACAAAGTATCATCTGTTTTAAGAAGGCATTATCGCTTTGAAATAAAGCTTATATTTATTTATTTGTTCACTATTTCAAAGTACACCAAACTACCCCAAAACTTTTTCGACGTGATACCGTCTTATAATTCGATTGAGCCGGCTGCACGCACGAAAAAATGAGGCGTTCCATTTAATGCTTGAAGTGCAAGCAAGAGCGCGGAACCAGCGACAAAGAGGCACAATCGGCCTCCGCGTTCGGCAGCGTTCGACATCTGTCTCTCTCCTACTTGAGTGAGCGATGTGTCTGCTTGGACAACTGCTGTACAATAATACATTTACATGTTTTCATCAAGTATGAAGTGCAGTGAATTGTTATAACCGATCTCAGTGGTTAAACAAATAAAATTAAAATTTTCCTTTTAAAAATGCAACCATTCCATCAGTATTTTCTTATGACGTTGCCACGTTCAACTATCGTCAGTAAACCGACTTTACAGACAACCGTTTTTTCCCTCTATAATACTCTTCATCCTATGGTTGCCTGTAAGAGATTGCCTCAGAGCGATAAGGCCGCCAAGTGTATGTACCACAAATTATATTTCGGATTCGTGTTTTTGATGAGGAAGGAGCCAACGCCTGAGTGTCATCACTGCGACGCGAGCGAGGACTCAGGGCTGCACACGCTGGCGGACTGCCCGGCGTGGGAGGCGCCGAGGGGTGACCTCGTGGCAGCCATCGGGGTGGGAGTCCTCTCGCTCGGCAGCATGATTGCGGCAATGGTGCGGAGCGCGAGCGCGTGGGCCGCCGCCGCCTGGGAAGGAGGTGGCGGAGCGCGCCCGGGAGAGACTTAGAACTCTCCCGGTCCGCCGAGCCCGCAACTTGCTCGCCGCGCGTCGCAGGCAACTCAGGCGCCGGAGGTCGCTTAACGACCTCCGTCCTCGATGAGCGCAGGCCTGGGGGTGGCGGGTGAGGCCACCTGTCACCCCAGCAGAAGCAGGCCGGGACGGTGGGTGACTAGCGCCCCTCCCCCAAACCGGGGCAAGACGGGGACACCGTGGTTCCCAAACCCGAGGGGGCCATCTCGAAACCGGAGATGGCCCAGGGTCAGTCGGGGTGCGAGGGATATGCTCTATGGGCAACCTTACACCCCGGCGTCTGTAGACCCGAGACGGCGTGCGGTTTTAGTCGGTTCAAGCCCGACATAACCGCCCCCGCTGGCACGCGGGGGGGTATCCGAAGGGATTTCCGCACGATAAAAAAAAAAAAAAAAGGTCGTTACATATGAAATTGCCGTTTTTCTTGAAGAAATTGGAGGAAACCAAATTTTCAGTACTAACATTTTTGCATTTTTTTAGGAATGATTTTTGATTTTATTGTGTATGAATGAGACAACATTAAGCTAACAAACAGCAACTTTTATTACATTTTTTTAAAGTGACAGCTGTTAAGTAATACGAAATTTATCATCAAAATGGATAGCATTTAGGAAGTACTGTTTTTGAAGATCGAATTAATTAAACAAGCGGCCAATAAAAACAAAATTTAATACAGAGTTGTAAAATGTTGAAATCAACTTTCAAACAAAATATAAATAATGGAAATAGCTATTAAATTACAGGAATAACGAACTCATGAATTTGTAAGAAAATTTCGGTAATTTCATAGGTAAAGACCTATTATTATTAATTTATTGACGCGGTAGTTCTAATTTAAGTTATAAAATATTTTTGAGGCAAAAAAGCTTATGTTAAATATGTTATTAGCATTAAGTGTAGAACGATTACGTAATTTAGTTAATAAAGATAATTAATCAGCTTCATAAAAGAAGGAGATTATATGATACAATGAATTTAGTTGCTGATGGATGTCCTCATGGAGCCTCGTCTATTAAAAGCAAAAAAAATATTTTAATTATTTTTCTTCAAGTAAAAATAAATTTTAATACACAGTAAACCGATCCAAATTTCATGATATCTAACGAAAAGGGGGGAGGGATAAAAATCGCCAAAATAACTTCACTTAATTCTTGAACACCCCCATTTTTGTGTGCGGTTACACCCAGGCTCAGCTCACAGGTGTTAACAATAAGGTGGGTGTTGGAATCAAACCGACTAAAACCGGTGTTTCTTTATGTCTGCCGGTGTTGCATGGGATACTTGTATGTCTTAGAAATGTGTCGAATGATCATCACTGCCGCCCTCAAACTAAAAGGCGGCTAAAAGACTTCTGCTCAATTTTCACTTCTATCTTTGAACAAATATTTATATATTTCAATAGTAACGCATGGGTCAAATATTTTATTGACAGACATGAGTAGAGTGATTATCATTTTGATAATATATTGAAAAGCGCCCCACGCTTTTTTTTAAATAAAATATTTTTTTTTTAATTTACACTATTATTAATTTATATTTATTGAAATTTTTAACACTATTCTTAATTTAAATTTATTAAAACTTATTTTCAATTTTTTAAGTTCGGTTTTCTATAAAAAGCGTGTTTTTTAGTTTTTTTAACTATTATTTATTTTCTACTTTTTAGTTTTGTTTTTTTTTAGTTTTTTTTAAACTATTGTATGCTTTGTTGAATTAAAATTCTCTTTGGTGTTCGAAAATTTGTTATTATTAGACAAATCGGCTAAAATATTGGTTGGAAATTAAAATTTCTGCTTTATCGACTATAGATGAAAATTATATTAACAAAAATCTTATTTTGCAAATTGAAAATGGAATAATTTTATCAAATTAGTGTATTGTCATCGGTCCTCGATAAATCTACAAAGTTTGAAGGAAATCTGGCCGTTTAAAGTGGGTCAAAATCGCACCCAAAGGAGTCGGTTACAAACAAACATACAGGTGAAGCTAATGAAAAGCGTTTAAAAATGGGCCCCCTAAGAACTAAGTGGGGCCCCAAAACACATAAAAATTAATAATGATATCAAATATTTCAACACACCTCAATTCCATACTCAGACCAGACAACACAGGGACGCTGCACCAGTGGTTCTCTGGTGTGGCAGTTAAGAACATAGGCATGAAATAGACGAAAGAGTAGGTGAAACCAAACCACAGCATGATAACAGACAGTAGCTTCTGGTATCGCCCCATGGGCCCGACGTGGAACACAATTTGTTCCAAAACATCAGCGTCGCCGACATTTTCTGCGTCTAGCTTTCCAATACTTCCCTGGAAATCGGGAAAAAAAACAATATTTTGAAACTTGAAGAATGTCTTATTCTTTTTTATCTAAGCGCCAATCTCGTATGTATCCAACACCTACACTGGACCAGCGGTACAAATTAGATAATAGTTATTGATAACTAATGCCCATAGCTCCGCCCGCGCGGAATCTGATCACGTTCGCGCTACCCATGAGAGCCTATTCCAGGGACAAAATTTACGTGACGACTGTCGTTTCGCTATTAAAAAATTGTAAATTAGTTGTATCTGTAGATGTACAGATACAATTAATTGGAATAATACTAGGAATAAAACTATTTTTTACGGATTGTATCGCGAGTTATTTGATGTTATTTTATTATTTACATTGAACCCGACGTTTCGGTTACTTTTCAGCAGCCATGGTCACGGGGAGACAAAAGATGGTGGTTGTCTTATAGTTTCTTTCAATTTATTTCTATGTGTTACATTCGAGTGAACTTCCGACAATATCATGTAAACAATACTTGGGTTTTATTAAATGAACGAGTCTGAACACAATTTTTTGTTTTGGAATAATTTTCTGATTTTGTATTTATTCGCGATGGACGCATAAATTACTGAACGGATCTTGGTCATACTTAAAATCTGCCGTATATTTGATTATGAGATATAATCAAAAAACGATAACTGAACGCCGTGCGGGCGAAGCCGCGGAGGTCGACCGACACCGTTTGCCCGAATGCAAACGGTGTCTTATCCTTCCATAGTCCATCATGATCCAAATAAATATTAATTTATTACGTAAAATAATAAATTGGTACGAGGGTAAACGGGGGTGCGACTGGTTGGATCACCTCCAAGTTTGGTGCACCCTGGGCAACGTGGGCGATGACGCATCATTGATTGCTCCTCTGGAGTAGCTGGCGTCAACGTCAACGGCCAAGAGTCTGACCAACCGGCCCTTTTCAGGGCCAGCTGACCCCATTGCACGAGGGGGTCGGGGTATGGCGGGCCGGCAAGGCCCGCGGGAGGGCGTGGTCATGGCGTGGTGGGATTTCCGCACGAAAAAAAAAAAAAAGACACGCGAAAGTACACTACAAGTCTACACACTAATTTGCGTAAACAAGATGAAATGATTCCTTGAGCGAAACATCCTCCGATCCACTACCAAAAAAACCGGTGTGACCGACCTGGTCACACCGGTTTGCAGATGCAGATGCAACAATTGTGTCTCAAATCAAATCAAATCAATTCATTTTATTCGCATAAGACAGGTACATAGAGTTGGTTTATATAATTATATATATGAGTGCTCCGTCTTACCTCTGACAGGTGTGCAAATTTGAAAATTATATGTTAGCATGCAACAATGAAATTTAAAGAAACTTATTATAACTGTTGTCTTAACAATATTATCAAACCAATGTCAAATTAACAATAATACGTATTGAATAACGTCATAGTATGTAATTAATAATGTCAAAATATCAAAATTTGTAATTAACAATGTCAAGTTTTTAACAGTCTCATTAATAATTTCAACAATTAATAATGTCTACGAATAAATTTTAAATAATCTTATTGGACCTCGCAACATTTGTCCTCTAAATATTCGCGCAGTGAATAATACCACTTATGGATCAGGAATTGTTGCAACCTTTTTTTAAAGAATAAATAAATAAATAAATATTCTATGACATTCTACACAGCGCTTTCTAGACCCAAAGTAAGCATAGTTTAACTAGCTTGTGTTATGGGTTCCAGAATGCGGATAAACATACTTATATACTTTTTTTTTGTAAATACATACATATTATACATAGAAACACCCAGACCAATGCAAATAGACATATACATGCATACAAACATTTGCACTGAGCGGGAATCGAACCCGCGCCCCCTGTCGTAGCAGTCGAATGCACTACCGCTACGCCACAGAGGCCGTTTATGTTTGACTGATCTTTAAGCTCCTTAGGTAATTTATTAGATATATGAGGAGCCATACAAAAAAATCTTGTATGCATTAATGCCGTTTTACAATGTACAATACATAGTTTTCCAGTGTGGCGAATCCTTGTCCTTTTTTCAAACTGTTCCAAATGTTTTTTTGTAAATATGGCACATTCTAATATATATATATACAAGGCAGAGTTAGCAAGTTATAATTTTGGAAATATGATCCACATGAATCTATTCGTTCAATACTGAATATGGCTCTGATACAACGTTTCTGTGCCTATAAAAAGTGTCTATAAAAAGGATTGAAAATCTTTATGGAACTTGCAGAGAAAATTTCTAATAAAAATACCGCAACTTCAGGGGTCTATAATTTTTACTTTTTACTATGTAACTTGTGATGAATTTGTCTTTTTAATTTTAAAAAATTGATAATTATATAATTAATTTCATATGTTTTAATTATTTTATATTTGACCCAAACTATAATAAAATGTAATTATTTTATTAATTTTGATTTTTATTGTTTCATTGATTTTTAATCTCAGGAAAGTTACACTCATTTGTCAGTTACTTTTTGTCACCAATTTAAAATATATTCTTAAATAAATAGTTTGATTAAATATTTAAAAAAAATCTAATATTAGTTATATGATAAGAATGTGCTATTCGGTAATTCATGTAAAGTTACTCAAAAAGGTACTTATAAACGATATAGGTATATCGAAATCAGTGACAGTGGGTAAAATTCACCCTGGTTCATCGAAGGTGTGATAGAAAAGAGTTAAATTTACGCCGGGTTCAGACGCATATGCCATTGCGGACTTTTTGTAGACCTATATAAGATACACAATTCCACCACACATCAATTTGTTATAGCTCTATATAAGCTGTCAGACGGCTTATTTTTTCTAACACCTCCAACAAGTATCAATACATTTTGAGTTTATCGCGAACAGACAGACAGACGCAGCGGAGAGGTTTGTATTATAATATGTAGTTATATGAATTTGCCGGATTTGTTGACATTTATGATTACTGCTCCGCTCTCTTCCGTAGTAGCTTGATGATATATGGCATATGACACTCTCAAATAATGCTGCTTTCTATTGGTAAAATAATTTTCGAAATCGGTTCAGCAGATCCAGAAATTACCCCCTACAACCTCACAAACTTACTGTTTATAATATTTTGATTATTTTCACAATAAATGTTTTTTTTTTAATATAAGGCTTTGTCGCTTTGCGACCACATCGCGCCGCCCGTGATGACATACAATCATGGTATACAAATCAGCTAAAATAATAAAATCTAATAATAAATGATCTTAAAAACACTAAATAACTTACATTTTGCTCCTCCATTTGTGTGTTTCCTTGAACCATTTTCACACCCGAGTATATATTATTCTAATCTGAATTCATTCGTATTAGTTGTTAAACTTGTAAAACCGGCTTAAGTCACGCAAACATGTGTTCTAAAAAGATAAAGGTTGAGACATCTTGAACAAAAATTTTGGAATACATTTTTAAATAGATAAAGATAAGGGCTCCTTTACACTAGCGCTTGCTCAGCGTTTTTCGATGAACGTATGCACAGCAAAGACGTCGCGACAATGCGATGCGCGTAAACAGTACGGTCTATACTACGAGTACTATCTGCTAATACTCGTTGAGAACGCACAGAAAACGCGCGTCGTCAGCGCGTTAAAAAAACGTAGTGTACAATGGCCCTAACGCGTTCGTTTCGTCTGCAATTAATTAAACGTTCAGCGTACTCATGTGCTTCAGCTGAGATACCGCGCACCGCGGCAACGCAACGCGCGTCGCGTTGTCCACGCTGTGCGAAGTGTGAAGGGACTCTAAAGGGAAACCGTTCATGGGTGAATCGGACTAGCGAACTAAATGTTCCGTATAAACTATTTTAATTTTATTAATTCGAAAGATAAAAAATACATAAGACTTTTGTGTGGAAGTCGGTGCGACGCTAAATAGCTCCATGGGCAACCTTACACCCCGGCGTGGTGTCTTAAGACCCGAGACGGCGTGCGGTTTTAGTCGGTTCAAGCCTGACATAACCGCCCCCGCTGGCCGGCGGGGGGGTATCCGAAGGGATTTCCGCACGAAAAAAAAAGAAAAAAAAAAAGTACACCGTGGTTCGGGCCATCTCAAAACCGTAGATGGCCCAGGGTCAGCTAGGTTTCGAGGTAATTGCCTTATTGAGTCACCTTACACATAGCACATGAGACCCGAGACGGCGAACGGCATAAGTCGGTTCGAGTTCGTCATAACCATCCGGTATCCGTGGGGATATCCGCACGAAAAATACGAAGTTACAGAACCCTAAAAATAAATTATAGCGGTCGTGGGATGAAATGCTAATGGTTAGTAACGTTATGGTTTGTTTGTATACAAATATGAAATTGTGTAAAGCGTGTCGGTAAAATATAATTTAACGTTAAAATTTTCAATTTACATTTGTATCTCGTTTCGAATCGTTCAAATTGTTTGTTTTAATTTTAAAACTCAACGGCATAATATTTCGTTTTACATGGTATCACAAGGTTATTCAATGTAAAATGTTACAAATATCAGTTTATTTGCTTTTTCTCATAAATTTACGTAAAAATATGTAATACAAAGTTAAAAATCATGCATTTTTTTAAAGATACGAATTTTTTTTTGTCTAATCAGTATATAACTCCCAACTTCCAGCCCTATGCGGTCACTTATGCGAGCGGTACTGGTGATTCTTTCTTTTTAGGGTTCCGTTGCCAAATGGCAATAAACGGAACCCTTATAGATTCGTCATGTCTGTCTGTCTGTCCGTCCGTATGTCACAGCCACTTTTTTCCGAAACTATAAGCACTATGCTGTTGAAACTTGGTAAGTAGATGTATTCTGTGAACCGCATTACGATTTGCCTACAAAAATAGAAAAAAAACATTAAATTTTCGGGGCTCCCCATATATAGAACTGAAACTCAATTTTTTTTTTTCATCAGACCCATACGTGTGTGGTAGGTCTTCAAAAATGATATTGAGGTTTCTAATTTAATTTTTCTCTAAACTGAATAGTTTGCGCGAGAGACACTTCCAAAGTGGTAAAATGTGTGTGTCCCCCCCCTGTAACTTCTAAAATAAGAGAATGATAAAATTAAAAAAAATATATGATGTACATTACCATGTAAACTTCCACCGAAAATTGCTTCGAGCGAGATCTAGTAAGTGTTTTTTTAATACGTCATAAATCGTAAAACGCAATTTCCCTTTCATTCAACATAACATAAACTCACGCCTATATCCCCGAAGGGGTAGGCAGAGGTGCTAGCACCCACATTTCGCCAGTTTATGTTTAGGTCCCAATGTAATAGGTGGCGAGCCTATTGCCATTAACCGGGCTTATAAATTGCTTATAAACCTGCGGTAAATACACACATAACTTCGAAAAGCATCGAAAAGTCATTGGTGTGTGCCATGGTGAAACCTGGGATCGAACCCGAGACGTCGTCTCAGCAGTCCATTTCCCATACCAAACCAACTCAAAAACCCAACTAAAAAAATTTTTTTTTTTTTTTTTTTTTTTTTTTTTTTTTTTTTTTTTTTAAAAGAATATTAGCAACCGAAATTACTATTACTATTACATTATTATCTTACTTGCTGTTACGGAACCCTTCATGGGCTAGTCCGACTCGTACTTGGCCGCTTTTTTAATAATGGTCACGTCAATAGTAAAGTCTCAGGAAGGAGGATCATTTTTCAAACATATCAAAATTTTCAAGCCTCCAGTGTAGGAAGAATTAAACACGTGTAAAGAATTCCAAATCTTGATGGTGCGGCAAAGAAAATAAGAATATTTAATAGAGAACTGCGACTAATTTCTTTGCACGTCTTTCTTCTTATTGATAAATCACGATTAGTCCCGGTGTCCACCACCAATTTGGCCACCACTAGTGGACAGAGAGACAAATTATGAAATTATGTTCCGCTGTCCACCAGTGGTGGACAGAGCAACAAATTTTGAAAAGTTGTGTTATCACTGTACACAGAGATCTCTCTTCATAGATAGCACTTCTTACCATAAACTTTCAGGACTAGTGGTTCCGGCGCGGCGCTTTACCGCCGGCCGCTGCCGCGGCACGATCACGCGGCGCTCTGTTGGCGTCACAGTTCTAACCTAACCTAACCCACTTTACTTATTTTCAGAATATAAGCCGAGCGAGGCAAGAAGTGCGAAATATCAGTCCTTCGATTGATAAATATTCGAAGAATCGTTCAGTCGAAGCAGCGTTTGGCGACAAAAAGTCGTTTCGCAATAACACAACTTTTCAAAATATGTTGCACTGTCCACCACTGGTGGACAGCGGAACATAATTTCATAATGTGTCTCTCTGTCCACCAGTGGCGGCCAAATTGGTGGTGGACACCGGGACTAATCAATAAATCATTATGTCACTGCAGTATTACTGCCTTATCTATAATAAAAATATAAAGAGATAATGTCTTTTTTAGTCGGTTTTACTGTTAACCTGATAATGCCGTTATAGGACAATTAAATGTCATAAACGTTTCCATTGGTTTCAAGCTGTTTAAAGGTCACAGGAGTTTGTCCACCGCGAGATTTTGTTCTGTTCGTCCTCCATGAGTGCGGTGAGAGGGAGTCTGAGAGGGATATGAATGGCTAACCGTTTTGGGTTCTTAGCTAGCCTATACTTACAGTATGTAACAAAACTAGTGTCCGGTCGATAAGGGGCACATAGGTACAGGTATCCTAAATATATAACCATATAATTGGAAATAAAACAAGTTGAATTCCTGAAACGAGCTCAGCCGAATACAAGGGATTTTCGATTTTGCGTTCTTTTTTGCGATTTTTTCTTTATCTTGCAATGGTTCACCCCAGCACGAATCTATTACCGAAAACAGCAACTCGATAGCTCATCTCCTTCATACCCAAAACCGTGACAGAAAATTGGCAACGACGACGTCGACGACGACAACTCGATAGCAATAGGGCTTTTCTAAAGAAAATCCCTAAAAAATGGAAACCTAGTATTGGAATTCATAAAAAAACGGCTTCAAAAACTGCTAAAAACATACAAACATACTACCTACTAAAAAAAGGGACTGAAAAAAGAAAAATAACCGAATTACAGATTTAATTAAAAATACAAAAACACGAGTCAGAATTTTCCGTTGAAGTCGGTGCCAAGCCCTAAACAACGGACAATCAATGTCCATCGAGACGTCTGATTCCTATTTGGGTTGTGTTGCTGGAAACTTGAAGACTCCACCTACGCTTAGAACGTCAACGCTTGTGCGGGGAGACATGCTTCCTAATAGGTTGGTACCTATTTGGCTAGGCACCGACTTCAACAGAAAAGTCTTACGCGTATTTTGATCTTTGCCCTCCCTTTGCCCCCCCCCCCCTCCGCCCCAGCGGGGGTGGTTATGTCGGATTCGATCCATCGAAAATCGCATGCCGTCTCGGGTCTTCAGACGCCGGTTGACCCAGGGCCTCCTCGGGTTTGGGGACTCGGGCAATGTGTTTTGTGTGATTATTATTCAATTAGCCTATTGCAGTCCACTGCTGGACATAGGCCTCTCCCATTGTACGCCATAGCACCCGATCCTCCGCCTTCCGCATCCAGTCTATCCCAGCTACCTTTTTCAGATCGTCCGTCCATCTTGCTGGGGGACGTCCCACCTTCCGTTTACCGATTCGTGGTCTCCACTCTAGGACTTAATTATTATACGTGGTGGAAAAGTAAAGTGTGTCCAGGCGATTATTTCATCAATTTTAAAGATATTGTAAAACTTTTAACTGATATGTAATCTGCATCGCTTAATCT
Source organism: Cybosia mesomella (assembly GCA_946251805.1). Taxonomy (NCBI): domain Eukaryota; kingdom Metazoa; phylum Arthropoda; class Insecta; order Lepidoptera; family Erebidae; genus Cybosia; species Cybosia mesomella. Next base: position 17,244,686 of record OX276411.1, read on the forward strand.
ACAAAATGACATAGGTAATAAAAATAAAAAAAGTAAAAAAAATATTGTATAAAACAATTTATTAACTTTTTATCTGGAACATTTATAGATAAACTAGCAGTGCCCGCGACTTCGTCCGCATGGATTTCGATTTAGGGCTTTAGTTCTTTTGCGCCGAACACTTTTTTTTTGCTAAAGTAAAAGTTGCCTATGTTAATATTACCTCCTATATATAAGGTGTCACAAAATTAGGTCTCTGAATTTGGTGAGATGACTTGGTATCGACAAAATATGTATTTGAAACAAAAAAAAATATCGGGTGTAGTAAAAAAAATATATTTAAAAATAAAAAACATCACCAGCGACCAGCGTCACGTGACGCGACGAGCCCGTGACGCACGTGGTTAGGCGTGCAGTCTTTCTCCTCGCAGTATTCACCAAGCGGATATGTGGGAAATACCTAAATCGCGACCAGCGTCACGTGTGCTCGTCGCGTCACGTGACGCTGGTCGCTGGTGATGTTTTTTATTTTTAAATATTTTTTTTTTACTACACCCGATATTTTTTTTTGTTTCAAATACATATTTTGTCGATACCAAGTCATCTCACCAAATTCAGAGACCTAATTTTGTGGTGGTGTTTTTTTTTTCATTTTTTGTTTTTTTATTTAAAAATTTTTGAATTTTTTTTTTTTACTTTACCCGATTTTTGTTTTGTTTCAAATACATATTTTGTCGATACCAAGTCATCTCACCAAATTCAGAGACCTAATTTGGTGACACCTTATATATACACTATCCGCCAGTGAAAATCTCAGCCCAGCCGTTGCAGAGTAAATCAAATTTATTCACAATTTTGTGGGTTTTAATGTTTTTGCACGGGTTCCAGAGATTGCCTCTTTCAAACAGACAGAAAGACAGACTGACAGACAATAATTTTAAAATCGTGTTACATTCATGTGCAATCATAAATAAACTTATTTTAATATTACAAACGAACACTTCATTTTTTATTTTTATTTATTTGTATAGATATGCCGATTTCATATCGGTTAGTATATTATATCTTTAAAATTGACTAAGTAATCGTCTATACATTGGTACTTATGAGCTTATGACGGCGTGCGGTTTTAGTCGGTTCAAGCCCGACAAAACCGCCCCTGCTGACCAGCGGGGGGATATCCGAAGGGAAAAAAAGGTACTTATGAGCTTATGATAAGTGTCATAAGCTCATCTTTCTTTTTTTTTTCGTGCGGAATTCCCTTCGGATTACCCCCGCCGGCCAGAGATTATGATAAAATATTTATAGTTATTCGGGTTCTCAGGACAGGACTATTCTATTCCTGAGACCCGGACCCGGTATTTCTATAAAACCGGTCATAGTCACCGATATAGTCAGATTTAGCATAGATAAGAACTACAGGTTCTTGAACAGCACACTGGCCTGGCCCTAAAAACAATTTCATGCCGAAGCCGAAGTAACTATCTTATAACTTGTTATTGCGGTTTTCAATGAAATGTCTCAGTAAAAGACACTTCACATTTACAAAAAGTACGATAGTTTGCTTGGCTTAAGACAAACTACTCGTCCGTCAATCAGGCAGATAATAGTAAATCTTTGCTACTTATAAGCTCTTGAAGAAGTAAACGATAGCTTGAATTTTAATCGATAAGCGCCATCTAGTTACAGAGCTGTAACTAAAGAAATATAACACTTGCGGACACAGATAATACAATATACAGACAACTTGCGCATTTGTTATTATCGGATTAGGTTAGGATTACATTTCAATGATAATATATTATGCTTGTTAAAAAATATAATTTTGTGGACGATTAAGATTTAAACTCAGCAGATGGGCTCCATGTCAACATTAAACTGTGATCTTAATCATAGATCATAGAATATTAGTATTCTGTGGAGTAGATCATAGGCAAGGCCAAACTCCCGAAAGGAAAAAGGGCGGGAAACTTCGATTGAAGCGGACGTGGAATTTTTAAATAACTTATAAAAATATTAATTTGCGAAAGGATTGGGTGAAATAATACCAGTTTATTAATTTTATTTTAGTTTATTTATTATTATTCTAGTTGTAGCTGTTTATTGGTAAGTTTATTGTATATATTACTAGTGTATAGTCGTCACCATGGAGGAACCGGCCGACCCCGGTGGGGGGAATGGCGCCAACATTTTAAAACCTGATGACAATATTGAATCCTCAATGGACACAGACTGCTCATTATCGGGCAAAAACAAATTATTAGCACGCAAACGAGCAGCAACTCGCATTGTATGCAATAGCTGCAATAAAAAAAAATATAAATATGGTTCCAAGAGGGAGAGTACTGGCTGCCAGTGTGGGGTCTCTGTAGGACCGCAATCTGAAGCGCATCAGGGCACTGCCGCTGATGGTAAAGACGAACAGGTCGCAAAAAATATAGGTCGCACAAATTATAAGAACACGGATGTTGCACCATTTATTGTAAATATACAAAAAAAGACTATGTCGGAAAATAGTCGTACTATTTTTCATCCCATTGAGTTCGGAAGGTTTTTAAAGAACAGCAACATCACTGGTGTTGTGAATGGTAGTCTGAAAAGAATAGGTAGGAACAAAATAAGCTTGTCATTCAACACATTTTCAGAGGCCAATAACTTTTTAAGCAATGGATGCTTGCAAAAAGAATACAATGTATTCATACCTACATACAATATAACACGTATGGGTGTGATACGAGGAGTTCCGACTGATTGGACGGACGAGGAAGTATTAGTCAACTTATCTGTTCCTTTTGGATGTGGATCCATCGTAAAAATTCGAAGAATTAAAAAAAAGGTTGTCATAAATAACGAAAAGGTATTTGAAAATACTGGTACAATTGTAGTGACATTTGATGGACAAGTCCTCCCTAAAAGGGTCTACATGTGTTTCACTTCGTTACCTGTGGAACTGTACATATATCCAACTGTGCAATGCTATAATTGTTGTAGGTATGGACATGTAAAAACTCAATGCCGATCTGACCCCAGATGCTATAAATGTGGTCAAGGTCATTCAGGTGATAATTGTAATGTAGATGAGGATGAATTGTGGTGTATACTTTGTAAGGGATCACATCAAGCAAACTCAAAAAAATGTTTAGAATTTGACAGACAAAAATCAATAAAGGAAACAATGAGTAAATCCTGCATATCATACATAGAGGCAGTTAAATTACACCCCCCAATTACGAGAAAGTCATATGCAGAAGCATTTTTAACTACCCCATCATATTCAAGTACAGTAACTTCAAATAATAACACAGTAAATAACAAGAATAATAATACAGTTAGGTCATATAAAAAAACAATTCTTACAAAACCCAGATCCCCCCCAAAGTTCAGTAAGGGTTATGACCATATTGCCTACAATGAAATAATTAAAAACCCGACAGTCCCAAAATCTGGCCCTATTTTTAACAATAATAAAGAAACTCATTATGACTCTGATGACTCTAACAATATGATAAAAACTTTATTCCAACTGCTGTCAAATTCTAATACTACCATCTCACCGTCCAACGTTGCTATAATATTAGACACTTTACACAAGATATCAAGTGACAATGGATCAAAAGTATGTTGCAATTCAGTGGAATTGTCGTAGTATCACTCCCAAGAAACATGATCTAATTACAATTATAAATAATTATGATCCACTTATTATCTGCCTACAGGAGACTTGGCTTAATCAGAGGTCCATTTTCAGGATCCCTGGTTTCTCCTGTTTGCGAAGTGACAGATCTGATGAGTATGGTGGAGTTGCCATACTCATTAAGAATTCTGTCCCTTATTCTATAGTTCCTCTTCCTAACTATAGTAATGAATTATCTGTCATTGCTATTAATGTAAATAACATTTGTTATGTAAATATTTATTTTTCTCGCCCTTCTCTACACATATTTAATGAACTTAACAATTTATTTCACTGTATCTCAAAACCATTTATTTGCTTTGGAGATTTTAATTCACATCATCAGGCTTGGGGCTGTCCTGAAACAAAATATTATGGTAGAAAACTTTTAGAAATGATTGATCAGTTAAACTTATGTATATTAAATACTGGTACCCCAACTCGCCTTTGTAACCCTCCAACGGCTCCAGATCTGACTATTTGCACATTTGATCTGTCATCTTCCTTAGCTTGGGAACCTTTAGACTCTACATATAATAGTGACCATTTCCCAATTATGATCACTTTACCATTCAATAAAGCACTGAAACAGAAAAGGAATCCACGTATTAAACACAAATTAAATAATGTAAACTGGGAACTATATAGAGACACAGTAGAACAGCGGGTAAAGGACTTACCAGTAATTTCCTCCTCTAATGTTCAGACGTGTACTGACTCATTTGCTGAATTATTAATACAAGTGGCTAATGAACTTTTCCCACTCAAGAGTTTGGACTCCAATAAAATACCATCTCCTCCATGGTGGGATGAAGAATGTTCACAAGCTGTAAAAAGAAGAAAAAATGCTGAAAGACAGTATTGTACATTCATGACCGCACAAAACTTTGATAACTATCAACAAATAGCCAAGCAAACACAGATAATTCTAAGAGATAAAAAAAGGGATGGGTGGAGACGTTTTTGTGAATCTTTAAGTCCTGATGTTAATGCTTCCATTGTCTGGCAAAATATAAGGAAGTTTAAATCATGCTTTAATTACACTCAAAAACAAGCATTATCTCCTGAATTGGTAGATCAGATAATGGATAGATTAGCACCTCCATCAGTGCCTGACTATCACGTAGGTCTTTCCTATGTTATAAATATATCTGACAATGATAATTTTAGTGAGTTAAATGCCCCATTTACAATTAATGAGTTAAAAAATATCTTACCAAACCTAAAGGACTCCGCTCCAGGCATAGACCACATTCCATATTCGTTTATCTCAAATCTCAATAACGATAGTCTCAACTATTATCTGTCTATAATAAACAAGGTAATGTTCTCGGGACAAATCCCACGTTCATGGAGAACACAAGAATTGATATTACTATTAAAACCACAAAAAATCAGTTCAGACCCCTCTTCTTATCGTCCAATAGCTTTGAATACTGTGTTAGCTAAAATTTCAGAACATCTCGTCAAAAACAGATTAGAATGGTTTGTGGAATTCAACAATTTACTATCTATAAACCAACATGGATTTCGAAAAGGTCATAGTACTATGGATAGCCTAAGTACTTTTACTACCGACATTAGGATTGCGTTCGCAAATAAAGCATCAGTTTTAGCAGCTTTTTTAGACGTCACAGCAGCGTATGATAATGTTCATATAACCATATTAAAACATAAATTAGCATTACTAAACGTCCCTCTAGTATTAGCCAACTTCATTATAAATATTTTATCAGAAAGATTCATTCAATATTCACCTGATATAGATAATAATAATAGAATATGTAGAACGGTATGGAAGGGTTTACCTCAAGGATCGGTGTTAAGTCCATTATTATACAATATTTATACATTTGATCTAGAGTGCTCTGTCAGAAGGTATGCTAATGTTAGTGTCTCACAGTATGCAGATGATTTGCTCATATATGTTCAAAACCACTGCATAAATGAATGTCAGGAGTTGTTATCCTCAGCTTTAAGAGCTTTAAATATTTGGCTTGACGATAATGGACTAACATTATCGCCTCACAAAAGTTCAGTCGTACTATTCTCTAGAAAAAGAGTAATACCACAAATCGACCTTATTTACAATGATGTACCGTTACCAGTGAAAGATCAACAAAAATTTTTAGGCGTAATTCTGGATTCGAAACTTACTGGTGTACCTCACTGTACCTATATCGTGGGAAGGTGTGAACGCAATATTAATATTTTAAAATGTCTTTCTGGTGTCCGATGGGGTGCTCACCCATTTACTATGAGGTTATTATATAATGCCCTAATAAGGAGTGTTCTTGATTACGGAACTTTTCTGTTAGAACCTGGGAATGTAAGTGCTTTCAAAAAATTAGATATTATCCAATCAACTGCCCTAAGAATAGTTACTGGCACTATGAGATCGACTCCGATAAACTGCTTACAGGTCGAATGCAGTGACCCTCCCATAAAATTAAGAAGACAATATTTATCAGATAGATTCATAATTCGCAATATTCAAATCAAAGATCATCCGCTATTCGAGAAATTGGCGTTACTTTCAGAGATGGTAAATTCACCTGACTATTGGACCTACAAAGACGCTCCCTGTCTGGTCTTAAGTTACAGAAGAATTAAAAGGATAGAGTCCCCAGTACATCAGGGGAACCGTCTTCCTCTTTTCAAATATCCATACAACGTTTTGACAATAGATCCCATTGTAAAACATAATATAAATATAAATCGAAGCAATAATAATGACAACATGAATAATAATACAAATGATGTATGTCATCAAATATTTACAGATGCTTCAAAATTATCAGATAAAGGCCATGTGGGTGTAGGGATATACCATTACCAATATCACATTTGTCAAAAAATTAAATTGCCACCAGAATCCTCTGTTTACACTGGGGAATGTATGGGCATTTTAAAAGCCCTTGAATATGTTGCTCTTCTGAGGATTCCAAATGCTATTATATTTACAGATTCACTCAGTGCGATAACAGATATTTCTCGATCCCCATTCCAAAAAAAACTTTTAGCACCAATAATTTTTGAAATACGAAACCTTTTGACCCGATGTAGTAAATTAAATTGTGTGGTAACCTTTGCATGGATACCAAGTCACTCCGGTATTTCTGGCAATGAAAAAGCTGACCAACTAGCTAGGGAAGCTGTCGTCGATGGCGACATCTTTCCATATAAGAATTACTGGAGTGACTTGATGTCGCTGCCCCATTCTTTTTTATTGGAAAATTGGAATCAGAATTGGAGGGCCAATACCAACGTGGGGAAATATTATCGAAATATACAGCCAGTTATCCCAAATAGACCATGGTTTTCAACGATTCGACTTGCAAAATCAGTGACAACGATCTTGTGTAGACTTCGTCTGGGTCATGTATGCACTCCTGCGGTCCTACATAAATTCCGCATTGTGGATAGTCCACTTTGTTCCTGTGGAGGGTATGGTGATGTTAACCATATTTTCTTTTCCTGTACTTTATATAACCATAACGAATTTATATGTAATCTTATTATAAATAATATTCCTCTTCCAACATCTATACAATGTTTATTATATTTATGTAATGTAAAAATATATAATATATTAGCTTCATTTATAGAAATAAATAATATGAAAATATAGTACCTATACATGTAAATACACAATAAAAAATACATATATTTATAAATACGCTACAGTTATACTTACCTAACCCAATCCTTTTTGTTCCTTCCAAATTTTAATCGCTTTAGCTTTCTAATCACCTTTTTTATATAAACGTTTCCCTAACTTGACTTGACATTGGCTAAATGCGATGCAAGAAGCCAGAAAAAAAAAAAAAAAAAAAAAAAAAAAAAAAAAAAAAAAAAAAAAAAAAAAAAAACTCCCGAAAGCGATCGCGAACTGTCAAAACAAAAACTTGACATAAACAATTTTTATTTATTTTATTAATATATTGATTATGGTGAAAAAGAAGGAAATGTTCCGCGATAAATTCCGTTTATTAAGTTCACAAGATCATACTGAGGATATCAAATGGTCTTCCACTTCGTCTAGTGAACCTGAAAATACGTCTTGCAACGACAAGCTTATCTTAGAGAAAAGAATATACCGCAAACGTAAACGCAAGAAAAATGCGCCAAACAATGTCTCGAACTTAGATATTACTTTTATAGATTCTTGTAAAGACCATGACAAGAATGAAGATATTAAAAAATCGCCGATTGTAAAGTCCAAAACCATAGGAAGATGTATATCTCCTATTTTGACATCAGTTTGTTACCCGCCAAATAGAAAAGCTGACGCAATTTCGCCTGTATTGTCAAGTAAAAGATGTTTACCAAAGAGTCCTGTGCTAAATATCAAAAGTACGTCGCCTAACTTTTCAGGAAGTGTGAGAAAAAAATTGTGCTATTATAAAAGTAGAAATCAAGATAATAATACCATTAAAGTGTTGAATCCAAGTCATAAACTTAATTATAGTAATATTAAAAATACAGTTGTGTATGACAAAGCTTCAGAAAATCAAACTGAGATTATCATTAAATCAGAATCAAATTCTATGACAACACCGAATGAAAGTGATTCTTCATTACAATCAAAATTAGTTGAAAAGGTAAAGACATTTTTTGACAACCATTTCAGCTCGGAAAACACTTCTCAAAATATAAGTGATACTCCTACTCCTAGTGATAGTTCTAAGATTGAAGATATTGATATTTTGAGCTGTAAAACTCCAACAGTAACTCATATACAACCTATCAAAACAGAAAACGCAAATAACTCGGACACATCAACATGTATTGAGAGAAATATTAAAAAAGTAAAATACAAAAGAGGTGGACTAGCATTTAGGTTGAACGAGCTATTAAAAAAACAAAATGCACACATTTCTTTATGGCAACATGAAAGATATTTAGCAGATAATTCAAATTTTGTTATACCAAAAGAAGAATATATTGTATTCCGTATTCAAACATTTACCTTCAAGTATGGTTGTTACCTCATAAGAGCTGTAGATAAAGAAAATTCAAAGTATTTAATATTAATCAATAAGAAATATGTAAATAGTACTATTTTTGTAGAATCTGTATTAAAATTGTATGAACCATATAAAATTTTATCAATAAACTCTGACGTTAGTATCATTGTTAATGTTTGTAAGTTTGAATGTGCCATAATTAAATCATAATCTTATCAAATACTACTTTATTTATTCAAAATAATCATTAACTTTATATAATTTATACAATCTGTAATAAAACTTGTGTCTGATCAATATAGGTTATCTTAAATATATAACCATGTAACATACATAACATAACCTCATGCCTGTATCCCCGAAGGGGTAGGCAGAGGCATATTATACACCCACGATTCGGTGGTTATTGTTAGGTCCCAATGTAATAGGGGGTGAGCCTATTGCCATCTACCGGATACAACACTAAGCTAGAGATAATCAACATTTTACAGCCTCCGTGGCGTGGCGGTATTGAACGCGGCCGGACGCGGGTTCGATCCCCGCTCAGTGCAAATATTTTTATGCATGAATATGAGTATTTGCATTGGTCTGGTCGTGCCTCGGAGAGCACGTTAAGATGTCGGTCCCGGTTGCCATACGAATATGTATGACAGTCGTTATAGGGGAATTGGGTGAAATGGCCCCACATAGAAGGCCTGATCACCCGTCTGGTCAAACGGCGTCCCCACTTGCAGTAGTAGGTCCCAATGTAATGGGGGTGAGCCTATATTATTTATGTATATATATATTTATTATATTTATATAAATGTATTCCTGGAATTGCTATTTCATAGATTATAATGACCCATTAGCTCCTCAAAATCTAAGAATGTGACATTACCACATAGTAGATATTATATAATATTTAGCGGTGACCAACAAAACCGCCACTGGCTGTACCGCAGCACTCTCTTGTTTCTTCTTTTGTTATTTTTAGAGAGGGTTTGTTTGCAAAAAAGTATGTAAGCATGTTTATTTGCATTCTAGAACCTTTAACAGAAGCTAATTAAACTATGCTTACTTTGGGCGTAGAGAGCACTGTCTAGAATATTCTACGAATATTTACTTATTCTTTGTTACCATGTAAGTTTCTGCATCAACCTAAATTCTATTACAATTTTAACAGATCCTAATATGGATACCTATATACACCTTCACAGATTGGACACTAGTTACATTACATATTGTAGAATGAAACAATTTAAAGAGAATACAATTTAAACCAAGCGGTTTGGTGTCTCCTTTTTTGTCGGACCATAAAAAACTGGAACGCTTTGCCCACACACCATGTGTTTCCCCCTTCTTACAATCCTGGGTTCTTTAAGCGGAACGTGAACAAACATCTGTCGAGGTTGTCAAAGTCAAAGTCAAAAACCATGTATTCTGTATAGACCATTAATACGGTACTTACAAAACGTCATAAAAAAATTTAATCTAATGTTTGGCAAATGGACCACCGGTTCGAAACGCGGCCCTGTCCTGAGTAGACTCCGGCAAGAAACTCAGCGGGCTGTTTTTTTTTTTGGTCTATTTACTTAACCTAAGCACAATATTTCATTTGAGTAGCATAGAGAGAGAGCAAGTCTAGGTAGGGGCCACCATTCTAGGGACAATCTCTGGAAATGGTGGCCACTACTTTTTGGACTTCACGTCAGCTTACCATCTGGCGGGGTGCAGTCAATTTGACAGACAAAATATAAAAAAAAAGTTTAAGCAAATATCATATCAGAAGAGTATAATTAATGGATTCTATTGCAATTTGTTTCATGGTATTTCATTATTGACATGTACCCTTTTTTTTTTTTTTTTTTTCGTGCGGAAATCCGAAGGATACCTCCCGCGTGCCAGCGGGGGCGGTTATGTCGGGCATGAACCGACTAAAACCGCACGCCGTCTTGGTTCTGCAAACGCCGGGGTGTAAGGTTGCCCATAGAGCATATCCCTCGCACCCCGACTGACCCATCTCCGGTTTCGAGATGGCCCCCTCGGGTATGGGAACCACGGTGTCCCCGTCTTGCCCCGGTTTGGGGGAGGGGCGCTAGTCGCCCCACCGTCCCGGCCTGCTTCTGCTTGGGTGACAGGCGGCCTCACCCGCCACCCCCATTGACATTGTACCTGACATTTAGGTTTCTTTCCAACAGTCAGGAACATCACAGTGTTAGTTCCGGTAGCATCCAATGCTTGTGCTTTTAGCCCAGCAAGTTTTTTTTTTAAATATTCTAGGACATTCTCCATTCTGGTGGTAGAAATTTGATGACACAAATTTGTCACCATTTTCGGCCGGGTAGGTACCACCGTGCACGATTGCGAAAAACCCTCCATAGTAATCCAATTTCAGTTTGATTGCGTTCAGGGGTCAGCAAGTGCATAGCCGGGCAGGGGATTGTGGTCGCAGCACTAATGGGACCGGTGGGTGTCACCCGGTGCTGCGACGACAATCCTCTTCTGATGAAGCCGTCAAGCTGAGTGCCAACATTGTTAACATGGTACGTGTATGTAATGGTGACCCTCTTTCCTGAGACTTTACCTTCAGCTTACCATCCGGCGAGGTGAAGTCAAATTGACGTGTCCTAAATATAAAAAAAAGAAAACAAAAAACACTTTCTAGACCCAAATTAAGCATAGTTTAACTAGCTTGTGTTATGGGTTCCAGATTGCGGATAAACATACTTATATATATGCATATATATGATTATTTGCAGTGGTCTGGGTGTTTCTATGTAATATTATGTATGCAATTACCAAAAAAAATATCTAAGTATGTATATCCGCATTCTAGAACCTATAACACAAGCTAGTTAAGCTACTTATGCCAATTCACCGTCGCGGGATAAAACCCGACCCCACCAGGCGAGGCCGCAGTGGCGGCCTAAGTCCGCTGGTAACCCTGGGGTTTTCCTTTCGAGCGCTTACTTGAGGTGCCCGGCAATAGACACTTGGGGAGAACACGTGTGGTTTTAGTCGGTCCGATTGAAGCTCGTGGTGATTTCCACACGGTAAAAAAACCTATGCTTACTTTGGGTCTAGTTTACTTAGTCTACTTTAGGCTCTTCGACGACCTGGGGTGTGTGTTGGGTAACCTCCTCGAGTGTCGCTCCGATTCCGATCCCGCTGCAGTCCGGGGGGAACGGAATCGGAGCGGCCGGTACACCCTGGGCGGCGGTCAATGGCTTCCCCTTCATAGGGTTGGCATTGATCGTCGGCCAATACCCAACGTGGCGGGAACACATCGCTCTCCGTACTCCTCTGCTTTCAGAGGAGACAGGATGAGCGATGCTGTTAGTGGTGAGATGGCCCAGGGTCAGTCGGGGTGCGAGGGATATGCTCTATGGGTAACCTTACACCCCGGCGTCTGAAGACCCGAGACGGCGTGCGGTTTTAGTCGGTGCAAGCCCGACATAACCGCCCCCGCTGGCCGGCGGGGGGGTATGTCGGGTACGGAAAAAAAAAAGGCTCTTCGACGACCTCTGTGGCGTAGCGGTAGAGCTTTCGACTGCTAAGTCAGAGGTCGCGGGTTCGATTCCCTCTCATTGCAAATATATATATATAAATTTGCATTGATCTGGGTGTTTCTATGTATTTATTTACAAATAAGAAAGTATCCAAGTATGATTATCCGCAATCTAGAAGCCACATAGTTTGGGTCTAGATAGCGTTGTGTTATTTGCCCTAGAATATTTATTTATTTATTTAGATAGAGCTGTGTAGAATGTCGTAGAGTATAATATTTTTATTTTGGCAAATTCTCGTCCCTGGGGTTTACCTTTCGAGGTCTTACCCGGGGTGCCCGGCAACGGACACTTGGGGAGGACACCGTGCGGTTTTAGTCGATACACGGCGGGGGGGTATCCGAAGGGATTTCCGCACGTAAAAAAAAAAACTATTTACATGGATGTGAAAAATGATAGGAAGGGTCAGTACAGTTACAGTACAGTCGGGGCTATTTGATAACCAAGTGGTTTAACACATTGCAAAGTTAAGCAACACTAGCCAAGGCAGTCTTAGGATGGGCGACCATTCTGACAATCTTCGACACGCGCCGGTCAGCGCTGGCGCCGCTCGCCATAGCTTGTTTTCGCATTTTAAAATACACATTTTCTAAGAAAACCAAATCATCGTTCGATGAGTACGACATTTTACTCGCTCTGCTTCAATCTGCTTGCTTTATGTAGAATGGACCAGCGCCGATAAGCGCTGGTAGATCGGCGCCGGCTACCAGCTTTCTTTCTGTATACGGCCTTAGACTGAAAAGCCGATCCCAAGTGAGTTGGGGAAAGTTTCGGAGGATAAAGTTACTTATAATCTACCGCATGGAGTTCGAAATACCATCCATAAAGCTTAAGCTGCGTACACACTGGCATAACGAAGGATATTCAGCGTTGGCTGCCGCACGGTTCGTTAAGTCCAAATACATACATGTGTTACAATGGCATTAATGAAATTAATAAAGCATAAATGTAATTTTAAGATTGCAATATGTATCTGCATGAATGATTTTGACACTATAGAGTAAAAATTATATCGTTTAATTTTTGTGATTTGTATTAGATCGCATTGTATTGACTATAATTAAATTCTATTATTGAATGTAACTATGTAACAGTTAAGATTTAAGTTTTACTTACATCATGAATGCAATGAAATAAAATAAAAAGTTGTATAATACTGTTACGTGCGCGGGGTACAAATTAAATGCCGTTTACACAACAAAGAGGTTTATTCGCTCACCACAAACTAGACAACTAAATAACTAGCACACACAGTACTCTTCAACAGTTCCAGTAGTCCACAATCGTTGCTTAAGTCGCAGGTATAACTCTCTTGGTTCACTTCGGTAAGATGTGTTCACTTTCGCTTTCGGAAATTAACTGCCTCGTGTCGATCACCGGGCGCCCTTTTATAGCTCTTAATAAAGAGGGTAGAATGTTCCGGAATCATCCACTACTCCCTTGTTATCGCGATTTGTAGGTAAAGTAGGTATAGGTAGACAAAGGGCTTGTGATTTCTTATTGACTTTTCTGGATTTTTCTAAACGGATCGATAGAGTACTTCGACATTAACAATGCGTTTTAATTTCTAGAAGATTCAATCAGTAGTTTCCGAGATATCGACGATCGTTGTAACAATACATTGAACATTAAAATAAACTGCATTATAAGATCCAAAATAATACACTTTTACTGGTGGTAGAAATTTGATGACACAAATTTCACAAAATTCGGCCGGGTGGGTACCACCGTGTACGATTGCGAAAAACCCTCCATAGTAATCCAATTTCGGTTTGATTGCGTTCAGGGGCCAGCAAGTGCATAGCCGGGCAGGAGGGTTGTGGTCGCAGCACTAGTGGGACCGGTGGGTGTCACGCGGTGCTGCGACGACAATCCTCTTCTGATGAGGCCGTCAAGCTGGGTGCCACCATTGTTAACATGGTACGTGTATGTAATGGTGTCCCTCTTTCCGGAGACTTTACCTTCAGCTTACCATCAGGCGAGGTGAAGTCAAATTGACGTGTCCTAAATATAAAAAAAAAAGACTTAATTGATATAAAATTGTTGTGCAATAATATAAACTTTCGCAATTTGACGTTTGAACGTTCCTTCGTGGGCTTTCGGAGACCATTCACACTTCGATCTAAGGTTCGATTCCTTTGATGTTACTGCCACGCTTCGGATCGCCGGCTTACGCCCACGAGTGATCAATTGTGTTCGCTAATATATCTAGCAGACCAACGAAACACATTCGTTAGCGATCGTGTGGCAGATGTGTACGCAGCATAAGGAGAACCATCTCCAAATTACATAAATATGAAAAAGTGCCAATAGATAGAGCCACAGTAGCAAAAGGATAAATTTTAAAAATATTGATAAAGGTTTAATTATTATATAATAGTTAATTAAACTAAGCGGCAAATAATTTAATTATTTATTCAATAACGTTTCAACACACGAGCATAACTGCTAATCTTATATTGTGCTCCTTTGCTACGCTGGTTGGTTTGGGAACTATTATTTACTACTTACGCTTTACACTTTTTCAACTTGTCCACCCTATTTATACCTTTTTTTTTTTATCGTGCGGAAATCCCTTCGGATACCCCCCCGCGTGCCAGCGGGGGCGGTTATGTCGGGCTTGAACCGACTAAAACCGCACGCCGTCTCGGGTCTACAGACGCCGGGGTGTAAGGTTGCCCATAGAGCATATCCCTCGCACCCCGACTGACCCTGGGCCATCTCCGGTTTCGAGATGGCCCCCTCGGGTTTGGGAACCACGGTGCCCCCGTCTTGCCCCGGTTTGGGGGAGGGGCGCTAGTCGCCCCACCGTCCCGGCCTGCTTCTGCTGGGGTGACAGGTGGCCTCACCCGCCACCCCCAGGCCTGCGCTCATGGAGGACGGAGGTCGTTAAGCGACCTCCGGCGCCTGAGTTGCCTGCGACGCGCGGCGAGCAAGTTGCGGGCTCGGCGGACCGGGAGAGTTCTAAGTCTCTCCCGGGCGCGCTCCGCCACCTCCTTCGCGAGCATTACATGCTCGCAGAAGGAGGCACCCTATCTATACCTGCTATTATTAAATTGTAAATTAGCTGCGTCTGTAATGCACTTTGGAGATATTAAAAAAAACTTGATACTGAACACAAGAATTTTTTTTTCGGAATTCTTATCTGTTTGTTCGCGTTGGACGCAAAAAGGGATAAGTGATTAAAGTAATTTTTACGAGGCGCGCGCACAATGTCACGAAAAACCGACACCTTGAAGTTAGCTAGAAAACCGACACCCTGAAGTTAGCTAGTCAGCATTTTACTTTGAGTACGTTTGTAGAATTTGAGGTTAGTTGACGTCATGAATTATTTATTTACATCATAAACTTTATTAATTTTTAACATTATTATTTCTAAAAACGTATCATAACGCAAAGGATAAACATTTTAGACAGATTTTTATCTTGTTACGCCAAAGAAGTATAACTTCATACGTGCATATATAAGTACACAACACACACACCTTTTTTTATTAGAAAAAGCATCCCTAGCCCTGTGTCTCAAAGGCGAGCCCCGTGAACCTGTGATTGGATCCGCATGAACGTCAAATTGTTAAGTTGTTTGGCGTTTATATGTCAGTAGGGATATATGGAACAGCCCATTCAATCATTACCCAAAAACCCTAAATAGTTGTACACTAAACATAAGTCCTTCATAGAAATATAATATAGGTATAGTGTAGAAAGAATAAAGATTATATTCTATTTATTTAATATCAATAATAAGGACAATAAGAGTGTAAGACTAGCAACACCAGAATTCAGTCATTGAATTAATTCAGTCGATAATGTTGTCATGTCGGTGTAAGACGTGAAAGATTACACGATAACTTGTCGTGAAATTAAAAAATAATAATCTATGTAAATATAATATTATTTATTATCTATTATATTTAAATCTTATAGTCTCATATATAAAAAGATAAATTATATTCACATGGCACCAAGTTTTGGTTCATAATACTGTTATAAGTTCTGTCACAATGTTGTAACTATTGATCAAATATAATATTTGATACCTTCAGCACGGATTTATTTTGGTAAGTAATTGTAGTATTTAATTTTAAATAAACCAATCAGTGGATTAAACTTAAAGAGTTGAAATGGAATGAAACAATATTGTTGCCAAATAATAACAATATTGTAAAATGTTACATATTATTTTAAATTAACTTTTTCCAGCACTGACTGAAAATGAATTTGTGTGCATGCGTAATTAATTTTAGTTTAACTACTGTAGTGATAAATGTAAGTCTAAACAGTGCATACTTATTCTCGCTAGACCGATTACTAAATATAATACAACAGTTTGTGTGTGTCGGACAACGCTTTTATATTTCGTTGTTTATAATACCTAATCAGAATCACGCACTCATGAAATAGGTAGGATATCGGATATAATAAATGCGTGATTCTGATAAAATCTTTTAACGTTATAACGTTTCAAAACGTCTCATGATAACATAAACGGCTTGTATAAAGGTTGTTACGGGTCGTGAATACACAAAAGTAAATAGTTTTTTGTAGTCAACTATTTATTCACATTAGCTGGTGGCCTGTTAGGTGGTCGAAATTCGGCCAAATATTTTTTTGTGATTATTACCTGAGTTTCTGTTCGTATAATATTGTTTTGTTAATTTTAATGTATTCTAACCTAATCTATTCGTGTTTTGACGACTCCACTTAACTCCACCCCACACCGCTCTACTCCTGACCATTCAACCCTATTCTATTCTAAACTATCAGTGCCAGCGACTTCGTCCGCATGGATTTAATTTCTTTTGGGCTGTAGTTCTTTTACGCGGAACTCTAATTTTCTTCTAAAATAAAATTAGCTTATGTTAAGCCTTGTAAAATTACCTATCTACCGGTGAAAGTCCCGTCAAAATCGGTCCAGCCGTTCCAGAGATTACCTATTTCAAACAGACAGACAGAATTTTTTTTAATTGAATTTTTGTTATACGTGTCGTGTAAATAATCATATGCAATAATTAAACAGACACTTCAACTTTATTTATATAGAAGATTGATATTTGTATAGAAGATTCGAATCATTTGGCTGAATCCTGGTCAGCCATATTCAAAGAGCTGACTCGTAGTACGCCATGTTGTTAAACGTAGCGTGATTCTTGTTCAAATAAGTATCGGCCTAGCCATTTGATTACCGGCAGTCGTTTATCGAACGGCCTAGGTGTCCAATGAACTGGTTAATTTAACCAGATGGCTACAACATATCGGTGTGGAACCTAAAATAGAAACACGCTTGTACGATACGACTACAAACAGAAAGCACAGTACTTGTACTATTATTTATTCTGTGGCACAGCTAATAGAAATCTATTCCTAGACAGCACTTTTCGCCGAAAATTTTGTTGATAGAAAACATTGTTTGTAGACATCTCGGTACATTGGAAGCACTGTACACAGAGATCTCTCTTCATAGATAGCACTTCTTGCCTCGCTCGGCTTATATTCCAACAATAGGTTAGAACTGTGACCCCAACAGGAGTTACGGACTGAATTTAGACAGTACAATATTTCGACATGTAGCGAATTTCGAAAACACATAGGTACATCGAAGGCGGTTTTAGTCGGTGCAAGCCCGACATAACCGCCCCCGCTGGCCGGCGCGGGGGTATCCGAAGGGATTTCCGCACGAAAAAAAAAAAAAAAAAAAGGTACATCGGAGTCATTGCTTCGACACACAACTATTAGACAATATACACACCTTCGAGTTACCACTACTTCGACAGACGATTATTCGACAGACAATAATTAGACAAGAAAGATCTTCGAATGACCACTAGTTTGACAGTTTTTTTTTTTTTTTTTAACATTCTCCCAAAATAATAATGCTCTGAAATGTATTAAAAAATGTGCCCTACCTTTTTTTTTACGTGCGGAAATCCCTTCGGATACCCCCCCCCCCTCCCCCCGCCGGCCAGCGGGGGTGGTTATGTCGTGTATCGACTAAAACCGCACGGTGTCCTCCCCAAGTGTCCGTTGCCGGGCACCCTGGGTAAGCCCTCGAAAGGATAACCCCACCTAATTAAATATGTACCCAATCAATTGAAACATCAATTCCGGCGCTCTGTTGGGGTCACAGTTCTAACCTAACCTAAGCCACTTTACTTATTTTTGGAATATAATTTTAAAACTCTGTCGAAGTTTTTTTTGTTTTCGAAGTTCGCTACATGTCGAAGTATTGTACTGTCTAAATTCAGTCCGTAAATGCCCCAACAGAGCGCGAGCCGAGCGAGCGATGCGATCGTGCCGCGGCAGCGGCCGGAGAAGCGCCGGAACCACTAGTCCGGAAAGTTTACGGCAAGAAGTGCTATCTATGAAGAGAGATCTCTGCGTACAGTGCTTCCTATGAACCTACCGAGATGTCTACAAACAATGTTTTCTATCTACAAAATTTTCGGCGAAAAGTGCTGTCTAGGAATAGAGATTTCTATTAGCTGTGCTTTCTGTATGTAGCCGTATCGTACAAGCGTGTTTCTATCTTAGGGTTCACACTCACAACATATCCACTAAGACCTTCGGAGCAGAGTCAAAGGGCAGTCGCACCCATAAAAGCCGTATAGGTAAGCAAAATTAAAAGGAGAAGGAGTAAAAAATGATCCTGGGCTCCGAAACCACGCTAAGATGATACATTTCGTAGCGTCTTTTGTCAGGGAAGCAGATCCCATACGAGATACCTATATTAGGTCGTTACATATGAAATTGCCGTTTTTCTTGAAGAAATTGGAGGAAACCCAATTTTCAGTACTAACATTTTTGCATTTTTTTTAGGAATGACAAATCCAAATTTTATGTTTTTTTTTTGTGTATGAATGAGACAACATTAAGCTAACAAACAACAACTTTTATTACAATTTTGAAAAGTGACAGCCGTTAAGTAATACGAAATTTATCATCAAAATGGATAGCATTTAGGAAGTACTGTTTTTGAAGATCGAATTAATTTATCAAGCGGCCAATAAAAACAAAATTAAATACAGAGTTGTAAAATCTTGAAATCAACTTTCAAACAAAATATAAATAATGGAATTAGCTATTAAATTACAGGAATAACGAACTCACGAATCTGTAAGAAAATTTCGGCAATTTCATAGGTAAAGACCTATTATTATGGGGTTAGGGTGCGAGAGAAATCCTTTATGGGTCACCTTACACCCCGGCGTCTGAAGACTCGAGATGGCGTGCGGTTTTAGTTGGTTCAAGCCCGACTGGTGGTAGAAATTTGATGACACAAATTTGTCACAAAATTCGGCCGGGTAGGTACCACCATGCACGATTGCGAAATACCCTCCATAGTATTCCAATTTCGGTTTGATTGCGTTCAGGGGTCAGCAAGTGCGGGGTGTGTGTTGGGTAACCTCCTCGAGTGTCGCTCCGATTCCGATCCCGCTGCAGTCCGGGGGGAACGGAATCGGAGCGGCCGGTACACCCTGGGCGGCGATCAATGGCTTCCCCTTCACCCCTTCATAGGTTGACATTGATCGTCGGCCAATACCCAACGTGGCGGGAACACATCGCTCTCCGTACTCCTCTGCTTTCAGAGGAGACAGGATGAGCGATGCTGTTAGTGGTGAGATGGCCCAGGGTCAGCCGGGGTGCGAGGGATATGCTCTATGGGTAACCTTACACCCCGGCGTCTAAAGACCCGAGACGGCGTGCGGTTTTAGTCGGTGCAAGCCCGACATAACCGCCCCCGCTGGCCGGCGGGGGGGTATCCGAAGGGATTTCCGCACGATAAAAAAAAAAAAAAAAAAGCATAGCCGGGCAGGGGGATTGTGGTCGCAGCACTAGTGGGACCGGTGGGTGTCACGCAGTGCTGCGACGACAATCCTCTTCTGATGAGGCCGTCAAGCTGAGTGCCACCATTGTTAACATGGTATGTGTATGTAATGGTGACCCTCTTTCCTGAGACTTTACCTTCAGCTTACCATCAGGCGAGGTGAAGTCAAATTGACGTGTCCTAAATATATAAAAAAACGCCCCAAATGTAAATACTATACACATGTTACTTTATTCTTTGCATGGGCCGAAATATCTAAAGAAGAACATGCATGTACTCGTAGCTATAAAGCGGGTACGGGCGAACTATTATTAGATTTATGAATACTTGTATCCTTGATGTCACAATGGAGGAGCTCGTTAGCTAAACAACACTATAGAAGAAACGAATCAGACCTGTGTCGTTGAGATTAGATTCTTATTCCTCAACTAGCTGTTGCCGGGGCTTCACTCGCGTGCAGTTTTATTAGAGAGGTAGGACATGACGGTATTCCCGTCCAACTGAGCAGTCCGACTGGGGAAGTACCTCCGCCCTACAGAATACTGCGGCCATAATAACCTCGTGTTGTGTTCCCGGCGGTGAGTAGGGTAGCCAGAGCTCACTGAGAGTTTTTGTGCTGTCAGAGGGAAGAGTCTTCCTTCTGACAGCACAAAAACTAAACAAGAAGGGAGAGGCGGATGTAGCCTTTGGTCTTCCCGAAAGACTAAAGGCTATTCCTGCTTTGCAATTTATTTTTTTAGGGTCGAAAGCGCGAGTGTGGCGCCCCTGGTGTTGCACACGTCCATAGGCCACGGTGACCGCTTCCCATCAGGTGGGCCGTGAGCTAGTCTGCCACCTGAGTGGTATAAAAAAAAAGTTTTGTTACCGTACACGTACTATTATCCTCCCTGTATTATATATATTCCATATTCCTGTACCAAAATTCAGCCAGATCCGTTAAACCTTTATAGCATGATTGAATTACAAACATCACAATATCTTGTTGAAATAAAACTATTTTTAACGGATTATTTTATATTTTACATTGCTCCCGACGTTTCGGTTGCTTTTCGAAACTGTGTGTCTCCCCATGACCATGGCTGTATCCCTGTACCAAAATTCAGCCAAATCCGTTGAGCCGTTTTTGCGAAAAAGAGTAACATCCATCCAAAATTTCATATTTATAATATTACTACCTTTATTTTTTTTTTTATCGTGCGGAAATCCCTTCGGATACCCCCCGCCGGCCAGCGGGGGCGGTTATGTCGGGCTTGCACCGACTAAAATCGCACGCCGTCTCGGGTCTTCAGACGCCGGGGTGTAAGGTTACCCATAGAGCATATCCCTCGCACCCCGGCTGACCCTGGGCCATCTCACCACTAACAGCATCGCTCATCCTGTCTCCTCTGAAAGCAGAGGAGTACGGAGAGCGATGTGTTCCCGCCACGTTGGGTATTGGCCGACGATCAATGCCAACCCTATGAAGGGGTGAAGGGGAAGCCATTGACCGCCGCCCAGGGTGTACCGGCCGCTCCGATTCCGTTCCCCCCGGACTGCAGCGGGATCGGAATCGGAGCGACACTCGAGGAGGTTACCCAACACACACCCCTATAATATTACTACCTATTGCCCGCGACTTCGTCCGCGTTAAATTTGTAATAGATCAAGGTATGTTTACTTCTGCAGTTTCAAACCCAACATGTGTTAGGTTACCTATTTCATTGTTATATTTTCAATAATTTATCATGAAGAAATAAATATTTACATGCAACATCGAAATAAATTCTATCCGGTTCTCTAATATAATAGCGTGATGATATTTATGATGTGATCATCTGCTTTGTAATAATAATTACATTACATTACATAACTTCACGCCTGTATCCCCGAAGGGGTAGGCAGAGGTGTATTGCACACCCCCGATTCGCCAGTTATGTTTAGGTCCCAATGTAATAGGGGGCGAGCCTGTTGCCATCTACCGGGCACATTACTAAGAGAGCGATAATAAACATTTTTAATACACACATAACTACGAAAAGTCAGAGGTGTGTGCCCGGGGCGACTGGGGATCGAACTCGAGACCTCGTCTCGGCAGTCCGTTACGTACACCACTGGGATATTATTATTTTTTTGTTTCAAATACATATTTTGTCGATACCAAGTTATCTCACCAAATTCAGAGACCTAATTTTGTGACACCTTATATATGTTACTCAGCGCGCTAACTACATTTTCGCGATGCAGGATTGTGACGTAGGAATCACATGGTAGTTGTGACATAGTCGACGGTTGTAGTTCAGCTTGTTGTTTTTCGTGTGGTATCACCACACATGCACGCCGGTTACGGGTACTTCTGACCTGGCCTTTCTTCAAGGCGTCCTCGATTTGAATGGCATACGCACGCCTAGGTCGACCTTTACCGGGTTGCCCAGTAGCTCTCGCCTCATAAATCTGTTTTGTTAATCTCCTTTCATCCGTCCTCTCTACATGACCGAACCATCTAAGCATCCCTTTCTCTATCTTGGTCACTACATCTTCTGCCACACCACAACGTTTCCTTATCACGCTGTTCCTCACTCGGTCCATCAGGGTCACTCCAGCTATACTTCTCAGACTTCTCGTTTAAACAGCATTCAGTTTACTTTCATGTTCCTTCTGCCACACCCAACATTCACTACCATACATAAGTGTGGGGACGACTACCTTTTTTTTTCTTTTTTTTCGTGCGGAAATCCCCTCGGCCAGCGGGGGTGGTTATGTCGGGTTTGAACCGACTAAACTCGCTCGCCGTCTCGTGTCTACAGACGCCGGTGTGTGAGGTTGCCCATAGGGCATATCCCTCGCACCCCGACTGACCCTGTGCCATCCCCGGTTTCGAGATGGCCCCCTCGGGTTTGGGAACCACGGTGTCCCCGGTTTGGGGGAGGGGCGCTAGTTGCCCCACCGTCCCGGCCTGCTTCTGCTGGGGTGACAGGCGGCCTGACCTGCCACCCCCAGGCCTTCGCTCATGGAGGACGGAGGTTGGGGACTAGTAACTACTCCTCTATGTACAGCCAGTCGTGCCTCTTTAGATATGCCTGGCTGCTTATAACTTTATGAAAAATTGTTTATACATTTAATAGCCCTGTTTTTGGGGCAGGAATTATGCTTTTCAATATCACGCTACGACCTTTAGGAGCCAAGCAACGAATAACTAGGTCTGCAAGGCGAATCGCTGCTTGCAATGTTGAGCTGAGTGAGACATCGTGAATCAGATTTTGAAAATTTTGAACAGTGATCATTCCTCCGTGGCAAGTCCGATTTTGAAAATTCTTTTTGAAAGTCACAACTCTGGACAGGCTTTCTGAGCGTGTAAAGTTTGGTCACAGTGTCTCGAGCGGTTATTATGTAATTCCATCTGGATTTTTTTTTAACGGTGATCATCCCTCTGTGGTAGCATTCATTTTTTCAAAATATATCCATAAACCTTCCTCTAATTGACCTCTTTAATCATGCCAAATTTGGTTCTGATTGGATTAGTAGTTTATGAGGAGACCTGTGACAAAGAAAATCCTGAAGTCTGGTATGAGGAGCTTTCGCTCGACTTCGTCTCACTCAGGTCAAAGAAGCTCACAATAACATGGGTTTGAGGTCGCCAGAGTAGAATCGTGAACAGCTGTGAAACCGCAGGTTAAAATCTATTACTTGCCTGACCGCCTGACCGACAGATATATCAGCGCAGAGCCTAAACTACTGGAGCCTAAAATCTTAACATTGATTTAAGTTATAAGTACCTTTTTTTTTTTTTTTTTGTTATAAGTTATAAGTACCTTTTTTTTTTTTTTTTTCGTGCGGAAATCCCCTCGGATACCCCCCCGCCGCCCAGCGGGGGCGGTTATGTCGGGCTTGAACCGACTAAAACCGCACGCCGTCTCGGGTCTGCAGACGCCGGAGTGTAAGGTTGCCCATAGAGCATATCCCTGGCACCCCGACTGACCCTGGGCCATCTCCGGTTTCGAGATGGCCCCCTCGGGTTTGGGAACCACGGTGTCCCCGTCTTGCCCCGGTTTGGGGGAGGGGCGCTAGTCGCCCCACCGTCCCATCCACTAATAAAAGGAAGGAAATTTCACCCCTAAGGGGTTTAAGGAATGAACGGCTGTATGGAAGTCCGTCATTTTCTAAGAAGCACAAAATTTCGATCACCATATAAGTAAAAAAATTACCCCTATCAA
The DNA here is from genome assembly GCA_946251805.1 of Cybosia mesomella. Lineage (NCBI taxonomy): Eukaryota > Metazoa > Arthropoda > Insecta > Lepidoptera > Erebidae > Cybosia > Cybosia mesomella. Next base: position 17,268,871 of record OX276411.1, read on the forward strand.
GGGTGAATTAGGTATATGTGAAGTTTAAGTAGTTCTGCTCTTTTGAAGGAAGAAACCTGAAATTGTATATTGAGACTGACGAAATTGCCCCGGGTCCGCTTCTCTCCTGCTGTCTGACCTCCCAACCTTGAGAGTGAAGCCTGCACCAGAGCCTCATCCGTTCAGCATCACCAGCAGATGCACCTGCTCAGAGGTGATATTGGGTTGACCTCCGAAGAACTTGATAAGGCCTCAAATAAACCACTTTAGGTAACTAGTATCATAAAGATTGAAAACGAATACACAATTTGGCCTTGATATCTTATAAAGTTGCTACACATCAAAAGCTCACATAAACACATTAGCTAACGTAAACAAATAGAAAAATGATCTTGCTACTTTTTGATTCATACGAAAACAGTTTAAAATCGTATTCTGAATAACATTGAGGCTAATTTTAACGTTTCAAACTACTATTTCGGCACATCGGTAGCGCAAACGACTAGTGTGTGCTGCACTAGAGTTTCCGGGTAAGAAGTCTGACAACTATAGCTGAAGAGACGTTGATAGATCGAGTAAGGAACAGCGTTATAGGGGAACGTCGTGGCAGGCCTCACGCACTCTCATCTCGCAGAAGGAATTCGTGGAGCGGATCAGGGAGGGAGAACCCCTTGGGCGGCAGAGGCACGTGTATTTGCGCCTCATGCCGCTCTGAGCGTGGGTGAGGGTTTGAGGGACGGGGTTAGCCCTCCACCCGCTGATCTAGCCACCAGCGAAGGGGACGTAGTCCAGGTGGACCTGGACGTCGACCAAACGAGAGTTTGAAAGGTGTGGTGCCCGCGTTAGGGGGGTCGCCATAGAAGTATTTTTACATAGTTTCAGGCTGCTTCGATAAGGCGCAGAGTATGGCATACCGTGGGGTATTACCTACCACCTACCACCGGCGGTGCTGTGGTTTTTTTTTTTTTTACTTTACCCGATTTTTTTTTGTTTCAAATACATATTTTGTCGATACCAAGTCATCTCACCAAATTCAGAGACCTAATTTTGTGACACCTTATATATATTTGCGCCATAAGGAACTGCTCGTCGAGGAACCTCCAGGACTGCTCCTATACCCTGTTCAATCCGCTGTTGAGTTGTTGGCCCCGTATGCAGTCATTCGAATTTTGTTGAGTTTATAATCTATGCTATTATATCCACTCCGTGTGTACTGTATGGATGGGAATTCTCTAGGCAGTGATTCATCTGTACAAACTGTTAGGTAATCTGTGGTTATGGTATGGTAGAAGATGTGGTGACAAAGATATGTTTAGGTGGTACGGACATGTAGAGAGGATGGCCAAAACAGATATATGAGGCTAGGGTGACTGGGCAACCCGCTAAAGGTCGACCTAGGCGTACGTATGTTAATCAGATCGAGAACGTTTTAAAGAAAGGAAAGGTCAAGAGTATCCGCAACCAGTGTGCATGCATGAAAATTATTATCAAAGTAGAAGAAGCGAAAGGCGTATGCCAGGATCGTAGCAAGTGGAAAAATGTTGTCTCCGCCTACCTCAACGGGAAAGAGGCGTGACTTTATGTATGTATGTAGAGGAACCTGTGTTATGTTGGACAGTGTTGTACCTACAACAAACATTTAAAAAAACTGCCGTTTTTTAAAATAATATTGTCTATGGCAGTATATTATCGAAGGATCTTTTGTCAACTCTAACGTGAAGTTAGTTGAAATTCACCATCGCTGCGTGAGTTCAGATAAAAAAGGGAATTTATGATTTCTTGCCCCAAAACGACGTTTTTTTGCCTTTGCTTATTTATTTAACGTGATATACATTTATAACAAATATTTCATTCCTAATTTAATCTCAGTATATGTAAGTAACCGATATCATTGATGTTCTAAACTTACCTCAACTAAAGCGGTTTAAAGAAATGGTTCCTTTGTTGTACTTTGGCTTCCCCAATTATCTACGCACATTGAACATTGGCCAAGGTACATCACATTTTGATAATTGAATTGAAAACGTTTTTGTAGACTTTAGTAAAATTGAAAACTTTCTACAGCCTTCTGTTGTCTATCTTTATTTAACCCTAGTATATCCAACAAAACTAGTACGGTCCACGGACCATCAGGTCTGTTGTGCCCTGAACACCTTTCCCTTTTTATATCTAGCTACTTTTATGACCAGTTAATGAATAAAATCCATAGATTTTATTCATGAATTATGTAACTAATCTTTCTATCTATGCCTATCCGACAGGTCTTATTCTCACTATATTTTTTTTAATACAAATGTAATAAACTGTCCTAAGTGCAACAGGTTCCCCTATGTATTATCGATTATCAGAAATTACGTCGTCAGATGCAACCGGGACTAAAGCGAAGATTTTGAAGACTAATTGAACTGTTTATTCTCAATTTCAGGTAGGAGTTATGGAGATAATAGCTCACTGTAATAAAAACAGCGCCATTTTGATAGCAGTATTCATTTTGTTTTGGATAAGCACAGGTTAGTATTAATTTACCGGAAAACGGGTGAATACAGATCAAGGAGTAAAACGAAATAAAATGATCATTAGAAATTTCTTAATATTTTCTTCTGCGAAATTTCAAGTTCGCAAAAAGGGTTTAGCTCCGTTATACCCCTGCTTTGTACCACTGGTGGTGCAATGGGTAAAACTATTATGTTCTACGGTTCCCCTTAGGGGTACAACGGAGAAAATGATATCTGATTGTTCTGTTCATTATTAGATTGAAATAGTAGGAGAAATTAACTGCTTTATCTGACCATTTTATTTCTATTCACCCCATTTTTTCCCGGTCCTTATGTTTACTTACTTATTAACATCTATGGCAGTCGTTTCGGGGATTTTTTTTTTATATTTAGGACACGTCAATTTGACTTCACCTCGCCTGATGGTAAGCTGAAGGTTAAGTCTCAGGAAAGAGGGTCACCATTACATACACGTACCATGTTAACAATGGTGGCACTCAGCTTGACGGCCTCATCATAAGAGGATTGTCGTCGCAGCACTGCGTGACTCCCACCGGTCCCACTAGTGCTGCGACCACAATCCCCCTGCCCGGCTATGCACTTGCTGACCCCTTAACGCAATCAAACCGAAATTGAATTACTATGGAGGGTTTTTCGCAATTGGAGCCCTAAGAAGTAACCGACAACTGGTCTAACTACAGAACTTCGATATCGCCAGTGGGTTGTGGAGATCAGATGCCAGTCGCTTTACTGAAAATATCGAAAATTTAGACTTAAAAAAGAACTTATTACTGACTACCTGAACCCGCGACTTCGCCCGCGTGGACTTAGCTCCGGGTTTTTATTTTTTTTGGCGCGGAACCCTAAACCTAATTCTTTTTCCTAAATAAAAGTAGCCTAGTATGTTACACCTTATAATATAAGCTTTATACCTGTGAAAGTTCTGCCAAAAGAAGCCCGGCTGTTCCAGAGATTACCTAATTCCTACAGAAACACAGACAAACATTTTAAAAATACGTTTTATGTTATAGGTATCGTGTATAGGGGTGTGTGTTGGGTAAGGGGTGTGTGTTGGGTAACCTCGAGTGTCGCTCCGATTCCGATCCCGCTGCAGTCCGGGGGGAACGGAATCGGAGCGGCCAGTACACCCTGGGCGGCGGTCAATGGCTTCCCCTTCACCCCTTCATAGGTTTGGCATTGATCGTCGGCCAATACCCAACGTGGCGGGAACACATCGCTCTCCGTACTCCTCTGCTTTCAGAGGAGACAGGATGAGCGATGCTGTTAGTGGTGAGATGGCCCAGGGTCAGCCGGGGTGCGAGGGATATACTCTATGGGTAACCTTACACCCCGGCGTCTGAAGACCCGAGACCCGACATAACCGCCCCCGCTGGCCGGCGAGGGGGTATCCGAAGGGATTTCCGCACGATAAAAAAAAAAAAAAAAAAAAAAGGTATCGTGTATAAATTAATAAGCATCTAAACTATTATTAAAATGTAAATTAGTTGTGTCTGTACATTGGATATATTTAACAAAAACTTAAGTAATCTTAATTTTTTTTTTATACCACTCAGGTGGCAGACAAGCTCACGGCCCACCTGATGGGAAGCGGTTACCGCGGCCTATGGACGTGTGCAACACCAGGGGCGTCACACTCGCGCTGCCGACCCTGTAAAAACCTTCTAATGCCTTTCTTGAAGAACCCCATATTGTAGTCGCTTGGGAAAACCACAGCAGGGAGATCATTCCACAGCCTGAGGGTGCGCGGAATAAAGTGCCTTTCATACCTAACTGTACGCACCGTTTCCGGTCGCAACGTGTGAGGATGAGTTCCCTGTCTGTGGTGAGCGGTGCGATGATAGAATGTGGCCGTGGGCATAATATCATACAATTCTTCTGAACACACCCCGTTATAAAGGCGGTAGAAAACGTAAATTAGTTGTGTCTGTACATTGGATATATTTAACAAAAACTTGGGTAATATTAAATGAACTATTCTGAACACTAATACATTTTTTTGGAATTATTGTCTGTTTGTCTGTTTGTTCGCGATGGATGCCAAAACTACCGAACGGATTTTGATGCGGTATTTTCTATTAGAATGGTCTTTGTCAGACTTACAATCTACCGTCCGTCCGTTAGATTGCAATTGGTTTAGTAGTAGAGATCAGCAGCTTCTTTATTGAAAAGATGTTCTTTTAACATTACAAACAGACATTTCAATTGAAATAAAACTATTTTTAACGCATTCTATTGCGATTTATTTGCTGTTATTTTATATTTACATTGAACCCGACGTTTCGGTTGCTTTTCAGCAGCCATGGACATGATAATAAAATAAACTATCAAATTAATCGCGATAGAATCCGTTAATAATATTTTTATTTCAATGTGTGATATTCGCGTAAACTTCCGACAATATCAGACATTTCCATTTAATTTATTTGTATACATTAGGTACACTACAGTCCCTGCTTCGGGAAGCCGGGACGGCGGGGCGACTAGCGCCCCTCCCCCAAACCGGGGCAAGACGGGGACACCGTGGTTCCCAAACCCGATGGGGCCATCTCGAAACCGGAGATGGCCCAGGGTCAGTCGGAGTGCAAGGGATATGCTCTATGGGCAACCTTACACCCCGGCATGTTAAGACCCGAGACGGCGTACGGTTTTAGTCGGTTCAAGCCCGACATAACCGCCATGACAAAAAAAAGGTACACTACATTCCCAACATCCAAAGTCTGCTCTTTGGAGTTCGGGTTCTACTGTCCTACTCCTCCTTTCCATGATTTAGTTTTATTTTGGCTTTTATGAGGGCGACAACCGTCTGACCCGAGAGGAAAGCCTGCGTCAAAGAATCGTCCTTCAATCAGCTTGACTTTTGGGCCTCAAAGACTTTGGTGAGTCCAAAGAGTGTGTAATAATAATTTCGGGGTGTATGAACCCCGAAATTATTATTACACCCCATATTCTTCTCAGTGTGTTGCAGTTGTAACGAAACTAGTATCCGATCAATAAGGGGCACATAAGTACCTATTCTAAATACATAACCATATATGCAATAAAAAATATATTATTTGCATTTAAAATACCATTTCCTAATATCATAATTATCGCCCCAAATTCTAAGAAAATGACAACACCACAAAGTCGATATCCAATAATATTAAGCGGCGGCCCGCAATACCGCCCCCGCCGGCTGCGCTGTCGCGCCCATCGTGTTACCATATAGGTTTCCTCATTTATATATACAGAATAATAGAACCTAATACCTATATACCTGTTACCTATATACCTACAGCTTCACTGATCAGACACTAATTTTGTTACATATTGTGTATATATTTTAAAAGCCGATATTTTCTTTTATTTACAGTACACAGCATAGACTGTTTCAAATGCGTATCAATGAACGGGCGGTTCCCGGCGTGCGACGACCCTTTCCACAATAACCATTCGATACAGATGCTGGAGCCGTCCTGCATGGGAGGCAGGAAAGGGCGAGACGGCTTGTTCCCTGCCACCTCGTGCATCAAGATAGCTGGAATTTTCCGTAAGAAAAAATATTACTATCATCACTGCTACTTGTAGAATATACTGGTTCCGGGCTATTTGGCCCGTTTTGGTGAACGTTTCGTTGATCACTGCGGTCGACATCTTCAGTGGACCCGGACCTGTACCACTGAAGATGTCGACCGCAGTGATCGACGAAACGTTTGGAACACAAGTTTCCTATGGACCACGGCCAAACAGCCCGGCAGCAGTATATTCTACATGCAACGCCGGCCGTGAAAGCCTAAAAAATTATATTATTGATTGCTACTACCAAACCAAAGAACGGTTAAGTTCTTTTGGTTTCATTTATTTATTTAGGCATATTAACAGTGTAAACACCAACATTGTCTCATAAGTTTCAATGGCAAGCTATTAGTAGGCATGTGCTTCACCAATTACAAATATGCACGGCATTAACTGATTGTCTTGCCAGATTAATAAAATGTAATTAAACAATGCAAATATAACAAAAAACGTTGCAAGGCAAGTTGAAATTAATTAAAAATACCAGGCACAAAACTAAGATTGGTAGAATAAAATGAATAATTAAAATTGTACAAAATAATGTTAGATTGAAAAAAGTTAATTTGTTGGTTTGTCATGGTTTGTAATTCTAATCTTTAAAATAGGTTTTATCAGACGAAATTATATATTAAGGTACCCACTTACCTTTTTTGAAGTACTGCTAATGATAGCGGATAGCGGATATGCACTCGTGTGCATGCATCATAATACATGAAAGTGGTACGGTACACTCGAATCGATTAATTTATTATCATCGGCCCCATTGTACCATAAGGGGAACCATGGAAAATAACAATTTTACTCGTCCTACCACTAGTGGTACAAAACAGAGGACAAACGGAGCAAAACCCGAAATTTTGTACATAAACGGTATTTAACGGTGACTAACTGAATAAGTTGATTTTATTTTACATTATATTTTCTTATTATAAGCGGCGATAGCCCAGTGGTGTATGTAACGCACTGCTGAGACGAGGTCTCGAGTTCGATCCCCAGTAGTCTGACTTAGTTATGTGTGCATTAATTCATATTAATTATCGCTAGCTTTATAATGTGCCCGGTAGATGGCAATAGGCTCGCCCCCTATTACATTGGGACCTTTAACATAACTGGAGAATGGTGGGTGTGTAATAACCTACCCTTCGGGGATACAGGTGTGAAGTTATGTATGTATATTTTCTTATATTCATGAATAAACAACATAAAATAATGAAAAATTTATTTTTTTATTTTTTACGCGCCTGTACGGTAAGACATTTTTCTTCTATAGATCTGTTCTGTTGGTATATATCTCTAAACATTTTATTAAATATGACCAATATGCTGTTGTCATATTTTTTTGCCGATACAATGAAATGGTCCTTATATGGAACAGAGTCGATTCGCATAAAATAAAAATTTATCAACATTACTCGTTTTGTTGAGAACTCGCATTCGCTGAATTAATAGGTAGGTAGAAGGCCCAGGGTCAGTCGGGTGCGAGGGATATGCTTTATGGGCAACTTTAACCCCCGGCGTCTGAAGACCCGAACCGGCGTGCGGTTTGAGTCGGTTCAAGCCCGACACAACCGGCCCCTTAGGCGGGGGGGGGGGGGATATCCCAGGGGATTTCCGCACGAAAAACAAAAAAGGTATGCCAAAATTGTTTTTACATAAAAGAGCTACAGGTTCCTGAGACAGTTTCCAAAGGTTTGGAATTTCCTCACTGTCCCAGGCAAATGTATATGCAGTGTGTATTTTTTTGTACCCGGTTGCGTCCCAAGCTAAAGTTTTGGAACCCCGGGGTCCGCTAACCTTTCCAACCTCGGCCCTTTGTCGGCACCTTTTTTTTATGCCTCACAATCAAGATTTATTATTATTTACCAGCACACAATAATAAAGCCGCGGTAGCCTACTGGTATGGGTAATGGACTGCTGAGACGAGGTCTCGGGTTCGATCCCAGGTTTTACCATGGCACACACCAATGACTTTTCGATGCTTTTCGAAGTTATGTGTGTATTTATCGCAGGTTTTTAAGTGCCCGGTTAATGGCAATAGGCTCGCCACCTATTACATTGGGATCTAAACATAAACTGGCGAAATGTGGGTGCTAGCACCTCTGCCTACCCCTTCGGGGATATAGGCGTGAGTTTGTTATGTTTATGTTATGTTACCAGCACACGTGTTTCCTCCTTCCTGTAGTCCTGGGTCTTTTAAGCGGGGCGTGAATAAGTATCTGATGAGGCCGTCAAGCTGAGGGCCACAATTGTAACATTATCGGTATCTGTAATGGTGACCCTCATTCCTGAGACTTTACCTAACGCTTACCATCAAGCGTCTATAAAAAAAATACTTTAGTTTTACTAGAGCTACAGCCGTGTGACGCTCCATCCTCAAAAAAAAAGCCTGCGTCAATCAGCTTTTGGACCCTAAGAAAATGGCGGCCTTCCCTTATTCGCTCCTCTTACTTACTGTTGCAGATGATACCGGCGAGACAATCACAGTCCGCGGTTGTGGCCTGGATTCCGGCACGGCTACAACTGACACAGAAATTATTCGGATGTCTCATTGTGGCCGCTTCTACTATAACGATAGGTGAGGTGACTTGGCGTGGCGTGTTATATATATCGTCAAATAATAGTCTCGTACGAAAATAGTCTCATTCAATAGATGTTTCGTGTGTCCGTTATGTTAGCGTACACAAGAGCTATATCGAGTTCGTTACTATGCCATTAAACTCTGTATAAATACTGCCTAATTAGTGTAAAAATAAAAAAAACTCTTCCTCTTTAGTCTAGGAAATAAACACCAATTTCACTGTGTACGCTGGCGTCACGATCAAGCTAGCGTACACATGGCCGTACTCGAAAACTGCTAATTTTAAAGCAACAGCGTTTACACACAAAAATAGTGCTCTAATACTTCTCCCACTATGCAAAATTTCATAACGATTGCTTTTGTAGGAACAGAGATATTGAACAAGACTTTTCAATGACATTCGGAGCTGGCGTTATGGCAGCGTACACATAATAGTTCTCATAGAAAGGGAACTTTTCTTTTAATAAATGCTATATGTATAAAAAGTGCGTGAAATTCTTCCTCTATTAGTGTAAATACTTTATACGAATTCGCAGTGGAATAATTAAAAAATCCATGTTTATTTCTGTTCATAGTACAGGTACAGATGTGCTCTAAAGTGATTTGTCAAGTTTTTTAAAATACAGAACTAATACTGAAACGTGATGAAATACTGAACTACGAGGATATTCACTTCATTAATTTGTAGATATAGTTCTGAGTGAAAATGAAATAATTGGAAAAATTCAAATAAATAGCTTTATCAGAAAAATAACATTTATTTTGCCAAAAACAATTATTTTTTATCACAGTATAACCATTATTATCATCGTTTTAACTTATATTAGAAAATAACTCTATCTCAGTTTATAATTTCACTAATAATTCATTTTGTTCGCGACTGTACGTCAATACATTTGTTCCTAGAACTTAACATAGATTTTTTTTATTTCCACTGCAAATTCGCATAAAGCATTTACACTAATAGAGGCAGAATTTCACGCACTATTTATACATATAGCATTTATTAAAAGAAAAGTTCCCTTTCTATGAGAACTATTATGTGTACGCTGCCATAACGCCAGCTCCGAATGTCATTGAAAAGTCTTGTTCAATATCTCTGTTCCTACAAGAGCAATCGTTATGAAATTTTGCATAGTGGGAGAAGTATTAGAGCACTATTTTTGTGTGTAAACGCTGTTGCTTTACAATTAGCAGTTTTCGAGTTCGGCCATGTGTACGCTAGCTTGATCGTGACGCCAGCGTACACAGTGAAATTGGTGTTTATTTCCTAGACTAAAGAGGAAGAGTTTTTTTTATTTTTACACTAATTAGGCAGTATTTACACAGAGTTTAATGGCATAGTAACCAACTCGATATAGCTCTTGTGTACGCTAGCATAACGGACACATGTTTCGTCTAGAAATAGTCCCGTCCAATAATAGTATCGCCCAATAATACCTTTTTCTTTTGTAATAATAGTGTGGCCAGCAATACCTAGTCTCATCCGATAATATAATAGTTTTATTAGTTTTGTCCAATAATAATCGCGTCCTTTATTAGTCTCGTTCAATTATAGTATTTTCGAAAGTTAGACTCGTCCAATAATAGTAAGTATATTCGAATGGTAGTCTAGTCCAATATTAGTATATTCGAATGATAGCCTCGTAGTCTAGTCCAATATTAGTATATTCGAATGATAGTCTCGGCCAATATTAGTATATTCGTATGATAGCCTCGTAGTCTAGTCCAATATTAGTATATTCGAATGATAGTCTCGGCCAATATTAGTATATTCGTATGATAGTCTCGTAGTCTAGTCCAATATTAGTATATTCGAATTATAGTCTCGGCCAATAATAGAATATTCGAATGATAGTCTCATAGTCTAGTCCAATATTAGGCCGAGACTATGCCAATAATAGTATATTCGAATGATAGTCTCGGCCAATAATAGTATATTCGAATGATAGTCTCGTAGTCTAGTCCAATATTAGTATATTCGAATATACTATAATATTGGACGAGACTATCATTCGAATATACTATTATTGGCCGAGACTATGCCAATAATAGTATATTCGAATGATAGTCTCGTCCAATGTTATAAAATTATCGTTTGTTCCAGATACGTCCACGGCTGCCTTCAGAGTTGCAACGATGCCGACGCATGTAACAGTGCTGATGGAAAAACATCTTATATACCATTTATTGTTCTAGTATACGCAATATTCTCAATGTTCAGAAGCTAGCAAAAGTATATACAGTTCATTCAACAAAGCTTTCTAGTCATAAGATCATATCACAATTACTTTTTATACTTTATAGGTAAACATATCACTTTGCATAATCATATTTTATAACAAATATTAACCAATTTGAGTTTGGTTTAAGGTGAGGTTTTGTTAAAAATTACAAATATTCTAGGACATTCTACACAGCACTATCTAGACCTAAAGTAAGCATAACTTTACCGAATAATTGTTACCTTAATTTTTACAAATGTCTAGCACTGGCCACAAAGATTGTTCAAATGACGCAAATTTGCGTCATTGGCCTGGATATATACATATATATATCAGGGGATAGGCACTTTGACGCATATACACATCATTGGCGACGAGTCGGTTAATTTTTTTGTCTTATGAGTTGATATTTATGTTTTTTTTTGTAAATATAAACAGACATACGAATGAAAATATTCATGCGTACAAACATTTACAAGGTACGGGAATTGAACCCGAATTATGTTGATTTGAGATCAGACCGCGCCTAAAAACCTGTTTTGTTAGTTGATAATATAGGATACACAAAACAGCCGCGGGTAGTTTTTTTATATAAGGTGATTTACAGGAATTATCTCTAGAGTAGTAGGGCTTTCATATAACAAAATATCTAGGTCATTTAATATCTAGGTCATATGGGATCGGAATCTACAGTCCACACCCTCCGTCTGGTGAGGGATTTGTCAAAATAAACATTATATACCCATAATAATACAAGCTTCCCCCAACACAGAATAGCTATTTCTTTAAAGCGTCGATAGCTTGTGGTTAAGGATTCGGCCTGGCGATCGAGACGTCCCGGGTTCGAATCCTGGCTACTACACCATCGACGTGAAACACAAGCAATTTAGGTTAGGTGAAGTGGTTAACGGGAAAACGAATAGATTCGGTCGGTACTAATATTATTTAAAAAAAACTATATTCGAATAAATAAATATAAATATTCTACGACATTCTACACTAACTAGACCCAAAGTAAGCACAGTTTAACTAGCTTGTGTTATAAGTTCTAGAATGCGGAAAAATTCGATACATTTTTGTAAACATGTGCCCGATAGATGGCAATATAGGCTCGCCCGAATGTAATAGTACATTGGGACCTTAACATAACTGGCGAATCGTGGGTGTGTAATACACATCTCTGTCTACCCCTTTGGGGATACAGGCGTGAAGTTATGTATGTGTACATATTATATATGAAAGAAACGACCCAGAACAATCCAAATATTTATATTCATGCACACAAATATTTGCACTGAGCGGGAATCGAACCCGAGACCGCTCTACCGCTACGCCACAGAGGTCGTCAAGTACCAATCCCGGTTTCATCCAAAGTTTGCAATTTGGAGCACGCAGTCTGTTCTTCTGCTCCTCCACCTTTCCATAATTTGGTTAAGTTAGCTTTTACGGGAGCGATTGGGCTTAGTATCAGTAGTCCGATTAAATAGTCCGACGATCGAACTACTGAGACTTTTTTGGCTCAGTAGTCCGATGATGCAGATGATTATAAATCATCGGACTACTGAGCCTTTTAGTCCGATTCGACATTCCGAAATAAGAAATGAATGCAGTAGTATTAACAAGTCACGTTATAGAAATCCAACTTTCCGGACTAATGGTTCCGGCGCTTCGCTGGCCGCTACCGCGGCACGCTCGTTTCGCTCGCTCGGCGCGCGCTCTGTTGGGACCACAGTTCTAACCTAACCCAGAAGCGCCGGAACCACTCTAAAAGACTCAGTACATAGTCCGATGATTTATAATCATCTGCACCATCGCACTACTGAGCCGAAAAAGTCTCAGTAGTTCGATCATCGGACTATTTTAATCAGACTACTGATACTATCAGAGCGATTGCTGTCTGAACTCCAAACCCCGAGACGAAAGCCTGCATCAGAGCCTCGTCCGTCAATTAGCAGGTGTTCAGCAGGTGAGATTGGTTAGGGCCCCAAAGTCTTTGGTGGGCCCCGTGACCCCAATCTCTCATCACTTGCGATACTATGTCCATACTACGACAGACGGTCGCTTCTCAAATTTTCATTCATTGAAGCAACTTTCAACATAACATAACTTCACGCCTGTATCCCCGAAGGTAGGTAGCAATAATACACCAGTGTAATACACCTTTATTACACACCCACGATTCACCAGTTATGTTGAGGTCCCAATGTAATAGTGGGCGAGCCTATTGCCATCTGCCGGGCACATTACTAAGCGAGCGATAATCAACATTTTTAATACACACATAATTATGAAAAGTCAGAGGTGTGCGCCCGGGGCGACTGGGCATTGAACTCGAGACTTACAAGACAGACAGAGCTTGCACGAGTTAGGCATAAAAATTAAGTATACGCTAAGTGATGAAATCAAAGATAAATAGGTACATACAAAAAAAAAACAAAACAATAAGTATATAAATATATATATATATATACCGGGTGTCTATAAAAGAACTCCGGGGTTTTGAGGCAAAATATTTTAATGAAATAAAAAACATACATACATGTTTTATACATGACTGAAAAGCTTACATTTTCAAGTTTTTTTTAACACTTAGTAAAGTTCTATATGAGCCCCGTTAGTGGCACGGCCGACGTCTAAACGGTATTCTACCTCTTCCCATGTCCTGGCGAGCATGTTTGGGGGGACGGTTGCTCCCTGAGATGTTGAACATCACGAATTTTCTCTGCATACACAAGATTCTTCTTCTTGAGACACACTCGGCCTACCCGGCGACTTTTGCTTCAAAACACTTCCTGTTTCCTTAAAAGCACTGAACCATTGACGAATGGTTTTCTCAGAAGGCGGGTCAACATCCATAGTTACGTCGAAAGTTTCTTTGTACGGTAACTACAGACTTCGTTTCTATGAGCCAAATAACACATTGAGCCTTTTGTTGCGGAGTCGCCATCATTTCAAATTTCGCGACGTCATTTCAAGGTCAACGCCCTGCAGCGCCGCCAACAGTTTATAAAAACATTCCCAATTGGTATGGGTAAAACTTTTTGAGCTACTCTTTTCAGAGAAATTGACTAAATTTTGCTATCTTTTATAGTTAGTGAGATATGAATTTTTAAAACCCCGGAGTTCTTTTATAGACATCCTGTATAACATATATACATAAATCACCGAAATTTACCGGGCGACTACAAGGTTTACATTAACCTTATAGTTAAACACGTACCCGGACCTAAAATTTTCCGCTTTTCGATTCCGGTATAAAAAAACAGGGGTACCTATTAAAAAAAAAGCGGCCAAGCGCGAGTCGGACTCGCCTTTTAAGGGTTCCGCAGTAGCAAGTAACATAATAATGACTTCTTTTTAATTTTTATATTTGAGTTCATTGAATGGAAGGTAAATTGCGGTTTACGATTTATGACTACTAAAAACTACTTACTAGATCTCGTTCAAACCAATTTTCGTTGGAAGTTTACATGGTAATTGTACATCATATATTTTTTTTAGTTTTATCATTCTCTTATTTTAGAAGTTACAGGGGAACGGGGGGACACATTTTACCACTTTGGAAGTGTCTCTCGCGCAAATTATTCAGTTTAGAGAAAAATGATATTAGAAACCTCAATATCATTTTTGAAGACCTATCCATAGATACCACACACGTATGGGTTTGATGAAAAAAAAAATGTAGTTTAAGTTTTAAGTATGCGGAACCTCTAAAATTTGTTGTTTTTTTCTATTTTTTGTGGGAAAATCTTAATGCGGTTCACAGAATACATCTACTCACCAAGTTAACAACAGCATAGTTCTTATAGTTTCAGAAAAAAGTGGCTGTGACATACGGACGGACAGACAGACAGACATGACGAATCTATAAGGGTTCCGTTTTTTGCCATTTGGCAACGGAACCCTAAAAATGAGGTTAACCCTGGAATTAACCTTGAAAACGAGGTTCAAGGTGAAAACGAGGTTCAAGGTCAAATCAGAGGTCACCTCGTGCGGTTTTCCGAATTTTCCGGGGTTTCCATACTTGGTATATTTATTTAGTTTCCTCACCCGTTGAACTTTTTAACGGATTCTATCGCGATTTTTTTTGATGTTATTTTATATTTTACATTGATCCCGACGTTTCGGTTGCTTTTCAGCACGGGGAGACTCACCCGGTATATATTATACCATGTTATTTATTACCATGATACCATGCATATTATACCATGTATTATACCATATTATATAAATAAATATCAATATAAAATAAAAGAGAATATTTACATGCGTTGGGATGACTGCTAATTCCTGGAAAAGCAGTATACGTACTTTTGACTTCAAAACGTCACGACTTCTGCTGATCATGATTTCAAGAGGGAGTGCGCGTTCCATTCAAGTGCAGATTGAATGAAGAAAGAGGAGCCTAAGAAACTAGTGGTATGGGAAGGTCATAAGAGAAGACGGTTATTCGAAGAACGAAGATTTCTGTCATGGTTTGTACATAACGGTTGAAAGCAAGAAGTCAAGTAAGTAGAAGATGAAGGCGAGTTAAGAATATTGAAGAGTGACGGATAGGCAACCAATTAAGTTGAGAACGAAAAGAAGACACATGGTCACATTTTCGAAGGTTGAAGATGAATCGAATGCAGTTATTAAGATTTTTTTTAAATCTCATGAAGCAATTCGTTTAGGTGCGATTGGCCCAATTCGCGGTTGTACCAATTCGTGATTGGTCGAATTTGCGATTGGTCCAATATTAAATACTAAATTGATGGTGAATCAGATGGATGGCTAATGTTACATTGGGGAATTGCATACCTTTTTTTTTTTTTTTTTTTTTATCGAGCGGAAATCCCTTCGGATACCACCCCGCCTGCCAGCGGGGGCGGTTATGTCAGGCTTGCACCGACTAAAACCGCACGCCGTCTCGGGTCTTCAGACGCCGGGGTGTAAGGTTACCCATAGAGCATATCCCTCGCACCCCGGCTGACCCTGGGCCATCTCACCACTAACAGCATCGCTCATCCTGTCTCCTCTGAAAGCAGAGGAGTACGGAGAGCGATGTGTTCCCGCCACGTTGGGTATTGGCCGACGAATTGCCGGGGAATTGCATACCTAACGCATTGATTGACGGACCAAAATAAGTAGGTATACCCACATAAAGCAAGGCATGTATGTATTTTATATTATATATCTTTATATATATTATACGGTAGCCTAGCCTAGCTCACGGTAGCCTAGTGGTATGGGTAATGGACTGCTGAGACGAGGTCTCGGGTTCGATCCCAGGTTTTACCATGGCACACACCAATGACTTTTCGATACTTTTCGAAGTTATGTGTGTATTTATCGCAGGTTTATAAGTGCCCGGTTAATGGCAATAGGCTCGCCACCTATTACATTGGGACCTAAACATAAACTGGCGAAATGTGGGTGCTAGCACCTCTGCCTACCCCTTCGGGGACATAGGCGTGAGTTTATGTATGTATATATATATATAAACATTTATTTATATACTTATATATATACTGTCTCTCGTCTTCCCCACACACTGTTAACTTATTCTCTTCTTTTCAAACTCTCCTCTCGCAGGTCTGCTGTAAGAGATTTCTTTAAGAAATAACCAGAGTCTCTGTACTACTTTTTCCATTTTTGTATTTTTATATCTGATTGTGTGTGTACATAAATGAATAAATAAGGACATTATTTCGTGCATTATCACAAGAAATGTCGGGGCGCGCGGTGTTCATTTCTATCCAAAAATAACTTTTTCATATCTCCTGCTCGGAAAGTTTAATTTTCATGGGTAGATAGCCGGGTGGAAAGTAGCTTATTTCATCCCTAGGGCGGAAAGTATTTTTTTTGTAATTTTAGGGTTTGCCATGGAGTCCATGATAATTAAGTTACGTCATAATGCCAGGATATCATGACGCTTTTTTTTATATGGACGCCTAGATACTCGATTACAATGTAACCAATAGATTCGATTTTCAAAACTTTTCGAATGTTGGCAGTATGTACGTGAATTATAACTTTTTTTTTTCAGTATTAAAAAAAACAATTTAAGTTTGCTAAAGAATTAGCGGGAAAACGAGATTCAATATAAATAAAACCTTGTGTTAATTGTGGCTAAAATGGTTTCAGCAAAGTGATTCCAGTGACATGGATATTAATTTAACACCCGATGAGATTTAAGAAAAGGCAAAAGCTGTTATTAATAATCTATTTTCAAATTGTTGTAATTTTACTTTGAATTTTAACATTAAATCAATATAGGTACCTGTTTCATTAAATGTGTGTGTAGGATTTTAATTTCCTCACATAGTCGAAATGAACAGTAGAGTTTTTACCTCGGGTGAATGTCACCATTTCACCCTCGAACTATTGGCGCTCTCACTTCGTTGGAGCGCCAGAAATATCTCGGGTGAAATGGCTGACTTTCAACCCTTGTGTAACAATCTACTGTTGTAATATTAAGTGTGTTAAGGGTGTTATAAATGTGAATTCTTGTGTACTTGTAAACACGTGCGTGGCCTCGCGTCGTTGCAAAGGCGCCTTCAGAATACCAGCGCTGCTCATCATACCTTTAACATATGATGAGCAGCATTTATGCTGAGATGGCGGCCTATTGAGGATCGCACACCTATCATCTATATGTTCATATATATTAGGTCGTTACATATGATATTGCCGTTTTTCTTGAAGAAATTGGAGGAAACCCAATTTTCCCTACTAACATTTTTGCATTTTGTTTAGGAATGACAACTCCAAATTTTATGATTTTTTTTTTGTGTATGAATGAGACAACATTAAGCTAACAAACAGCAACTTTTATTACATTTTTGAAAAGTAACAGCTGTTAAGTAATACGAAATTTATCATCAAAATGGATAGCATTTAGGAAGTAATGTTTTTGAAGATCGAATTAATTTATCAAGCGGCCAATAAAAAACAAAATTTAATACAGAATTGTAGAATCTTGAAATCAACTTTCAAACAAAATATAAATAATGGAAATAGCTATTAAATTACAGAAATAACGAACTCATGAATTTGTAAGAAAATTTCGGCAATTTCATAGGTAAAGACCAATTATATTTTTGTGGTTACCTATCTGTGCGCGTCCTTAATAAACTTATTTTCTTTCTTTCTTTCTTATAACCGAGTTCTGTAAAATGAAGTATTTTGGACCAACCGCGAATTGGACAAATTACGCATTGGGCTAACCGCGAATTAGGCATGTTTTCACCATTGGACTGATCGCGCCTAAACCACACAATTGATTGGTAACAAAACTTATACTTACGCCATAAGTTTTGTGTATATTATGCGCAGATAAAAAATATATATTAGTCAATTTTATTCAAAGAATTATAGAAACAATACCCAGTATGGCGGAAACTCCGCGTCGTGGATCCATGATACTACCAATCCGCTATATACACACTAAAAGTATTTCGCTCGCGGAAAATCTGCGTCAAACTTGTTAAGGCTCATGGATTTTCGTTAACTTTTTTTCCGTGCGGAAGTCCCCTCAGATACCCGCCGGCTAGTGCGGGAGGTTATATCGGGCTCCAACCGACTAAAACCGCAGGCCGTCTCTGTAATCCGACTGACACAGGGCCATCTCCGGTTTTGAGATGGCTCTCTCGGGTTTTAGAATCACGGTGTCACCTTCTTGCCCCCGGTCTGCTTCTGCTGGGGTGACAGACGGCCCCACCTGTCACCCCCCAGGCCTGCGCTCATGGAGGACGGAGTTAGGAAGTCTGGCTACGTTAGTAATTTATGATCTGTGACACGAATTATTATATTCCACTGAAATTAATTATAAATTAGAACTTTCATAGTTGAAGCCTTATAATCACCTTTTATTAAGCCTAATGAAGTATTATTAAAAATAAATATTTTTTTTACTCATTGATATTGGGCACAAATTGATGCATGTATAATAAAATATTGCAATATTTTAATATTGTTTTTTTTTTTACAATAACCAAATGGGACCAATTATTTACGGAAAGGTCCCAACAGGAAAGTGGGGGTTTATAAAAGTTGCTTGTCACGGGACGGGAACCACAGTAAATATATAATACCACAGCTAATGGTAGAATTTATTAAATTTAAATTATATAAATATTATTTAAATTTAAAATACATATCAATTATATTTTTAAATACATTCCATATAAAAAAAAAACAAATATATTTAAAAATATAAAAAATAGTGACCCACAGGCATCGGGTACAGGGACCAAGCTACCGGTTTGGTGAGGGCTCCAGAGAGAGGAATCTCCTCACAATACGTGCCCTTGACCGAACTGCCTAACGCGAGCCTCTTGAGATGTTGATCGAGGCTATCGAAACAATAATTGCCGAATCCACACTCCAGATGTCGACAAGGTCGTGAGCCAAATCCAAATATTTTATTTGTTTTTCTTTTTTAGCTTTCACAAGATTTTCGTCATGTGGAATGGCTGAAAAAGGTAGCTGGGATAGACTGGATGCGCAAGGCGGAGGATCGGGTGCTATGGCGTACAATCGGAGAGGCCTATGTCCAGCAGTGGACTGTAACAGGCTAATTGATTGTTTTTTTTTTTTTTGATACCACTAAGGTGCTAGACAAGCACACGGCCCACCTGATGGGAAGCGGTTACCGCGGCCTATGGACGTGTGCAACACCAGTGGCGTCACACTCGTGCTGCCGACCCTGTAATGGAAAGGGGATGGGAAAGGAGTTTGGGAGGGGATGGGAAAAGAGTTTGGGAGGGGATGGGAAAGGAATTTGGGCTCCGGCACTCTCACTCACCAAACGGAACGCAACAGTTCAAATACTGTTACTTGGCGTCGATATTCTGTGAGAGGGTGGTGCTTCCCCGGTCGAGTCAGCCCATTCATGCAACGGTCAAAATGACTGTTGCTTGACTCTACCACTTCTTATTATACCATTATTAGTATATTTATCTTCAAGTCTCGAGTGAATAGGTTCCTTCTAGACAAACGTGATCCATCGTAGACCACATCCTCACTTACGACCAGGTGAGATAGAGGTCAAACGTGAGCCTATCATTCATAAAAAAAAAGAAAGAAAAAACGCCATTCAACCTATTTAAGCGTCGGTAGCTTAGTGGTTAAGGAGTCGACCTTACGATCAAGAGGTCCCGGGTTCGAATCCTGGCCATAACACTATCGACGTGAACCCACTCCTAACACAAGCAATTTAGCTTAGCTGGAGGGGTTAGGGGGAATATTAGTAATTTCGGTAACTAGTACTCTTTTAAAAAAAAACTCAGTTGTGGTCGGCTTTTTCGATCTAACCACGAAGCGGCTGAACTTCAATATTTCCCGTCAAGATACTGCAATCTGACATCCACAACCCACTGGCAATATCTTAGTACTATTGTTAGACCAGCTATCAAACTTTTTAGGGTTCCAACTACAACCGTTGCCATGAGCGCAGGCCTGGGGGTGGCAGGTGAGGCCGCCTGTCACCCTAGCAGAAGTAGGCCGGGACGGCGGGGCGACTAGCGCCCCTCCCCCAAACCGGGGCAAGACGGGGACACCGTAGTTCCTAAACCCGAGGGGGCCAACTCGAAACCGGAGATGGCCCAGGGTCAGTCGGGGTGCGAGGGATATGCTCTATGGGCAACCTTACACCCCGGCGGCGTTTTAAGACCCGAGACGGCGTGCAGTTTTAGTCGGTTCAAGCCCGACATAACCGCCCCCGCCCGCCAGGGTATCCGAAGGGATTTCCGCACGAAAAAAAAAGGGTTCCAACTACACAGATGTTGGTATGACAACCGGTACCGACGGCGTAACGTGTTCTCCGTGGCACAGAGGGGTCTCACTGGTTAAGAATGGTCACCCATCCTAAGACTGACCTGAATAGTAAGTTATAAATCTTAAGGCTTTCACGGCCAGCGTTGCATGTAGAATATACTGCTTATGAGTTTTCCGCACTCGCCGGTGCCCGGACCTGTACCACTGAAGATGTCGACCGCAGTGATCGACGAAACGTTTTGAGCACAAATTTCCTCCACGGCCAAACAGACTGGAAGCAGTATATTCTACATGAATAGTAGGTATTGTTTAACCTTGCAATATACCAACTTGCTCGGTTAGCACTTAGCCATGATCCCATTTAACGATATTTAAGCGTTATCCAATATTAATATAAATATTCTACGACATTCTACACAGCGCTTTCTAGACCCAAAGTAAGCATAGTTCAACTAGCTTGTGTTATGGATTCCAGACTCCAGATAAACATACTTTATGTAAAAACTTTTTGAAGTGAAACTTCTTTAGAATCGTTGTGATTTCTAACTCGATGAAACGAAAAAAAAAGTCCATAGTTTTCAATACTTTTCAATAAGTTTAATAATCGGGGATTTTTCAGAAGTTTCACTTCTGCCGTGTGTGACTTGCACACACATACGCTTTAAAGGGTAAAAAGGGGAATTATGTAAAGGGTAAAAAGGGGAAATGTGGCAAGGGTAAAAATGGGAAATGTGAAAAAGGGGAAATGTGGAAAGCGTAATTTTTTTTTCAATGCAAATAGATATATTCATGCATACAAATATTTGCACTGAGCGGGAATCGAACCCGCGCCGCCTGTCGTAGCAGTCGAATGCACTACCGCTACGCCACAGAGGCCGTCATATAGGATGTACGTACAGAAAAATCAAGAGGCATGTAAGTATTTGCTAAATATATTTATTCAAAAGTTATTTACAAAGTGGGTGATCAGCAATTATTAAATAGTTCGGTAACTACTAGCTGACCCGGCAAACTTCGTTCTGCCTTAGAATTAAGTTATGGTGGTTACCGTTACCTTTTTCTTTTTCTTTTTTTTTTATCGTGCGGAAATCCCTTCGGATACCCCCCCGCGTGCCAGCGGGGGCGGTTATGTCGGGCTTGAACCGACTAAAACCGCACGCTGTCTCGGGTCTACAGACGCCGGGGTGTAAGGTTGCCCATAGAGCATATCCCTCGCACCCCGACTGACCCTGGGCCATCTCCGGTTTCGAGATGGCCCCCTCGGGTTTGGGAACCACGGTGTCCCCGTCTTGCCCCGGTTTGGGGGAGGGGCGCTAGTCGCCCCACCGTCCCGGCCTGCTTCTGCTGGGGTGACAGGTGGCCTCACCCGCCACCCCCACGCCTGCGCTCATGGAGGACGGAGGTCGTTAAGCGACCTCCGGCGCCTGAGTTGCCTGCGACGCGCGGCGAGCAAGTTGCGGGCTCGGCGGACCGGGAGAGTTCTAAGTCTCTCCCGGGCGCGCTCCGCCACCTCCTTCGCGAGCATTATATGCTCGCAGAAGGAGGCGGCGGCGGCCCACGCGCTCGCGCTCCGCACCATTGCCGCAATCATGCTGCCGAGCGAGAGGACTCCCACCCCGATGGCTGCCACGAGGTCACGCCTCGGCGCCTCCCACGCCGGGCAGTCCGCCAGTGTGTGCAGCCCTGAGTCCTCGCTCGCGTCGCAGTGATGACACTCAGGCGTTGGCTCCTTCCTGATCCGATGCAGGTGGTCCCCGAAGCACCCCTTCCCGGAGATCACCTGCGTCAGTCGGTAGGAGAGGCTTCCGTGTCGCCTCTCCAGCCAATCCTCCATGATGGGCCTTACCGCCGCTATTGCGGCGTGCCATTGCTTACCGTTACCTAATTTATTTCTTGAATGTCTACTTGCATCCCGGTATTAAAGACCCGAGACAGCGTGTGGTTTTTGGTCGGTTCGAGTCTGACATAAATACCCTCACTCTGGAGAAACCGTGGGGATTACCGCAAAAAAGAAGTTGAATTCCTGAGACGAGCTCAGCCGAATACAAGGGATTTTCTTTTATTTTATCTTTTTTTTTTCTTTCTTTATCTTGCAATGGTTCACCCCAGCACGAATCTATTACCGAAAACAGCAACTCGATAGCTCATCTCCTTCATACCCAAAACCGTGACAGAAAATTGGCAACGACGACGTCGACGACAACTCGATAGCAATAGGGCTTTTCTAAAAGATCAAAGACCATGATGAAAACCGGTCCTCCCGTTCTCGGATTCGTCGCGGTCATCACTAACACGACTTTGTTTTTATATATTTAGATTTATATTATTTAAATAACATGATTGTCTATTTAATTCCAATAAAAGTAATAACAAAGATTTTTTTTATCAATTAGTCATCCTAATAATATTACAAACGCGAAAGTTTGTGAGTATGTATGTATGTATCTTTGATGCTCTTTGACGCAAAAACGGCTGAAAGGATCTGGCTGAAATTTGGCACAGGGATAGATTATAGTCCGGAATAACACATAAGCTTATTTTATCCCGGGAATAGGTTCCCATGGGTTGCGGGAACGGGATCAGAATTCTACGCGGGCGGAGCAGCGGGCATCAGCTAGTTATTAAATAAAAGCTTGTTAAAAAAAGTTTTTTTTTTAATAATTTACTTGTGTTTTTAGTCAAGATATAATAACTTTAAGAAAAGAGTTTAATTAGGATATGAGTTAAGTTTAGTTCGGAAAAAGTGAATATCTGGGACGGGACTTGAAACCGCGACCAGCTGCTCTGACCAACTGAGCTACCTAGACACGTCCCAGATATTCTAAATTCTCTGATATATTATACGTCTTGAGGAGACGCTGGAGTCATCTACCGTAAAACTTGCGAACTTTTTCCGAACTAATTCTATGGTAAAAGTGATAATACTTAATTGCGTCAAAATTTCCTTGAATTAGTGTAGTTTTTTTGTATTCAGAATAAACGATTCTCAACTTAGACTTCAAGAAGAGAACTTCTTGGCACATAATAACGGTCTGCATACTTCTGTTCTTCTCCCCCACCTCTGGATACTACTCTACCCAGTATCTTCTGACTTATCCGCACGGTCACCAGAGTCTTCTATATTGAAGCCTGCCATTTCCGTCTCATCAGAAGAATCCGTGTCCTCTGCCAATTCTTCTGCTTCGAAAACTGTAAAAAGAATATTGAAAAATTAGAATGATGCTTTTCTTAACTCGATGGGGGATATTAACAGCTTAAAAAATCGTCACACATGTTATTCTGCTCCTAAAAATCCTACTAACATAAAAAGAACAACAAGAACAGTCAAAGTGAGCGGACGTCGATATCGTTGTTGCAAATTTTACTGATACCTACGTTAAAATGGTTTTAAATAAATGTACGACTTGTAATAAAAATTTAACACAAAAATCACCTGGACTTGAATGTAGCAGGTGTAAAAAGTATGTACATGCTACAGCAACCTGCGTGCGCTAAAATAACCAATAAACAACTAGCAGCTCTCCGCTGATGGTTTGGAGTGGAGCTGCGAGGAGTGCCAATGCAAAATATCTATGCGGTCATCGTTATTCGTGCCAGATGATTCCGAGAACGAAGAAATGGAGAATGCTGTGACGTTTGACTCTAAAAAACTGCTGCGAGACATCAGCCGTGAAATAAGGAAGGTGGTTAAGGACGAACTGGAAGAGTTAACTGCGTCTCTCAATTTTATGAATAGCCAAATTGCAGATATTGAAAACACGGTTAAGGAGCAAGCAAATGCGATCAAACTGCTAGCAAATAAAAACGCTGACCTGATTAGCAAAAATAAAAACCTGGAGCTCCGAATATCTGCAATGGAACAGCGGTCTCAGGAGATTGATCAAAAGCTTCTAGATTCAACTTTGGAAATAGCGGGTATTCCTGAAACGCCGAACGAAAATATCCTGGGTGTCGTTAAAGCAGTGGCAACTAAGCTGAAAGCAGACCTACAACAGCCTGTGAGTGTACGGCGTGTGTCCCGTCGCCGCAAGGACCAGCCGGGACCAATAGTAGTCGAGCTTCAATCAAAAAGGGACCGAGACCTATGGATATCTTCTGCAAAAAATATGGAGATCCTAACTGGAAACATCTTGCCGGACCTACCAAGTGAAGGGTCTACACGTCGCGTCTTTATTCGTGCTGCCCTCACCCACCATACTAAGACGCTTCTATATAATGCCAAAAAGCGTCTAACAGGTACATATAAATACATATGGTGCAAAGAAGGAAAGGTGCTAGCGAAGAAAAATGATGATGCCGAACGCGCAATCTTAATCCGTTCCGAACTGGACATTGACTCGCTTCTAGAATCATAGGCCCCAAGGTACATTCCTACTACTTTCTGTATACCCTAACTATTCTAAGTTAAATTAATATCTATATTTATAACTATACCTACTATCTACATATTTTGCGAAGTCATGACAGATAGAATTATAGAAATCAATAACTGTCTTAATATCAACTCATTTATTGACAATATTTCGACATCTGATATTAACCTATTCTGTATACATGTAAACATAAGATCAATAATTAAAAATTTCCCTAAGCTGCTCAGTGTAATAGACTCATCAAAAATAGAACTAGATTTAATTATTTTAACCGAAGTGGGTATATCCGATGAAGTATGTAATCTCTTTCAAATACCGGGCTACAGAATGCACACACAGCTAAGACAGCACAAAAAAGGAGGTGGAATAATAATATATGTTAGGAATCATCTCAAATTCACAACCCATCCCCTGACAACATATACCTACCTACTTTTGAAACAATAACAGGCACATTAATAACTACTAATAATAACTTTGTCACTGTGTGTGCAATCTATCGACCGCCTTCCACTAATAAAAACTTCTTTGTCACTGAACTGTCAAGACTCGTAAAGAAACACAGTAAGCCCACTGATATGTTAATAATTGGTGATACTAACATTAACCTAAAGACCTATTCGTCACACCGGGACTCATACGCGGATATGCTCGCGGCACACGGGTTTCTATGTGGAATATCTGAATATACGCGTGTTGAAATACGTGCGAATAAAGTCACAAGGTCATGTATATACCATATATTTGCTAATCTAAATAAATGGCATGCGTACACATCAGCAATCGACACTGTTTAAGCGGATCACAGCGTTATAGTGATCGCTTGCTGCGGTGAGGTAAGGTCGCAACTACAGGATGTTGCCAAATCAAAAACATCTCGTCTGAACCGACTTGTATTAGAAAAGGAAATTCATAATATAGACTGGTCAGTAACGGAAATGATGAAATGTCCTACTCAAATATATGGGTATATAAAAAATAAGTTTGAAAGCGCTATTAGCGAGTCACGTTACACGGTAAATAAAGTGACATCACCTAGGGTTAAGCACCCGTGGATCAATCAAAACATTTTAAATTTGTGTGATAACAGAGACCGATCATATAAGCAATGGAAATTAGACCCTACTAACAAATGTCTCAGATTACAGTACAACAGGCTGCGCAATAAATGCCACAAGGTCCTTGAGTATCATCGAAATAAATACTATAAAAGTAACATTAACAACAACCAGTGTTCAATTCCGGGCCAGGAGGTAGATTGCGCAGTGGAAGTTGGCCCTCCTAACAACAATGGGGAAGTGAGCAGTCTGCGGTTCACAGAGCAAATTCTTGATAAATAGGTTTCACTTACCATTTACTTGAAGTCGCCCGAAACACAACGCTTTACCTGTCTGTGTCTGTATTCGAGTGTATATGAAGTGTAGGGGTGTAAGATGGTTTGTGTGGACAGATCAGCACTGCGCGTGGTGCAAGTGGGGCCCTTCACATCAAATATATGATTCGGTCGAACAACTCCCAACTGATTACGTTAATTATTCCAAAATATAACCAATCCAATGCTAGCCAAATATGATATTCACGGATTATACTTTATTCGAACAAAACTTATTTCAACAAACGTTTTCTCAAGACAATTCTTTCAACAAGTCGACAACAAGTGACAGTCGTAGATCTGTCAACGCAAATTATGTTTTTTTTTTTTTACTTCGTTTAGGAACGCAACATCTACCCCCTCCGGACGGGCCTTCCCGTCCGCTAATCAATTGGCAATCTTGATAAGGTTGCGACCGCTCTCCTCATCACCGATCCGTCAACCAAAACCTCAGCAAATCGAGGAACCCCATCGGTGCCAGCCACTAGATTGAGAATGCGCCCCCGGCGCCAATACAACGGCATTAGGTTGGCATCCTTAATCAGGACGAGGTCTCCGACCTTGGGAGGATGAGTTTTATCCGTCCACTTGACGCGCTGCTGGTGGATCTGCAAGTACTCCAAGCTCCAACGCTTCCAAAAGCTCTGAGCGAGCTGTTGCACTAACTGGAACCGCGATAGCCGATTTCGGCTCACATCGACAAGGGGGTGCTCCGGCAGGGCGACAAGTGGTTGTCCAATCAAAAAATGGCCCGGGGTTAGGGCCTCCAAATCATTAGGGTCCGAAGAGAGCGGGCACAATGGACGTGAGTTTAGTACGGCCTCAATGCGGCAAAATACTGTAGCTAATTCCTCAAAGGTGAGAACTGTGTCTCCCAATAATCTCCGCCAGAGTCCCTTGGCCGCTTTCACCGCGGCTTCAAAAATACCCCCCCAATGGGGGCAGGCTGGCGGGTCAAACAGCCAAGTGACCCCCTTGCGGGCTAATTTGTTGCCTATGTCAACCTGGTTCTCCGCAAGGAAGGCGTAAACTTCCTTCAAATAGTTACTTGTACCTCTGTAATTGGTACCGCAATCAGATCTAATTAAAGAAGGCAACCCACGGCGAGACACGAATCTATCCAAAGTTGCCACAAAGGCCTCCGTCGAGAGCGAGGTTACTAGCTCCAAGTAGCCTTCGTTGACAGGCAGACAAACACACACAAATAAGCCTTAAGGATTTTACTGTTACGAAGAGTAGACGTCTTCACCAAAAAGGGACCGGCAAAGTCCGTTCCGACGCCTGCAAAAGGCCTTGCCTCATTGACACGATCAGCCGGCAAGTCTCCCATCATGGGCTGCATAGTGGGGGCCTTAGTCCGGTAGCATGGCATGCAACGAAAGACAATGCTGCGGAAAGTACGACGGGCCGACAAAATCCAAAAGTCTCGCTGCAGAATAGCCAACAGCGCATTACAACCGGCATGCGAGTTCTTAATGTGACGATCAGTCACCAACAACTTGACCAAATGGCCTTCCTTGGGCAACAAAAGGGGGTGACGAGCTCCGTAGGGGAGGCTAGAGTGCCTCAAACGTCCTCCAACACGCAAGAAACCCGCATCATCCAAAAAGGGGCTCAGCTTACTGATAGCTCCCGACAACTTAGCCATACCGGACTTCAAGATTTCAATCTCCTTCTCAAAGTGTGCAGCCTGCACAGAGCGGACCCAAAGGAGGAGAGACTCCTGGAGCTCTTGAGGAGAAAGGACCGGCGACAGGCGTTTGTCCCCACGGTTCCTACAATTGTGACGAAAGCGCCTGATCCAAGATGTGACATTCAACAGTTTATCGAGGGAGCTGTACCGATTCAAAAAAAGGTCGGGATCAAACGGCGGGTCCTTCGTCTCAACAGCGAGCACCCTTAGCCCGGGCAAAGGATCCGTCATCAAGACTGGCGTTCGAGGCCAAGCATCCTCGGACCGAGTCAGCCATTCTGGCCCCCACCAGAGGGGGTGATCAATCAAGTGAGGGGCCGTGCACCCACGTGAGGCCACGTCGCCGGGGTTCAGGTCCCCAGGGACATGCCTCCAAGTTAAAGGTGTTGCAGAATTTTGTATCTGTGACACTCGGTTCGCCACAAAGACCTCCAAAGTGTGGACGGACGTCTTCAACCAACACAAAACAATTTGACTGTCCGTCCAGGCGTAAGAGGATCGAATGTCCACAGTTTCACCCAAGGTATTAACAACGTGATTCAATAGACGCACAAGAAGAGCTGCCCCTGACAACTCCAATTTGGGAATGGTCAATGCTGTTCGAAGAGGGGCTACCTTGCTCTTGGCCATGACCAGCGAGAGCTTCCCCTGGCCTGTCGCGCTGACAGTGCGCAGATAAACAACGGCTGCGTAACCGTGCGACGACGCGTCACAAAACCCGTGGAGGGTAGCAGTGCAACTCCCAGGGGGGAGGATGGCGCGGGGCAACACGACCTCATTGACCGCAGGGAGTGTGGACACAAAGTGGATCCAATCCTTCAACAGGGTTTCCCGAAGCGGCTCGTCCCAACCAAGTCCCGCGGTCCAGAGGCGCTGGAGAAAGCATTTCGCCCAAAACAGTACCGGACAAATCCAACCATTAGGATCAAAAGTCCTTGCGACAGTAGACAACACAAGTCGTTTAGTCCAAGTGTGGGGCGACTCTAGGTCGACATCGTATGTAAAGATGTCTTGGACAGGTCTGTACTGAACACCGAGGACGGCCATCATGGCGGGGTTGTCAACGTCTTCAAACAAATGCGGGTCCTGTCTATGATCCTCCGGCAAACCTTCCAATAGAGCTGGAGAGTTGGACACCCATTTACGCAACTCGTATCCAGCGAAAGCCAGGATCCCAATCAACTCGTCACGCAATAAAATGGCTTCCCCAACCGTGGGAGCCCCAGTACAGACGTCATCGACGTACAGGTCCGTTTTCAAGATGGCGGACGCCCGAGGGAACTTCAAACGCTCTCGGTCCGCGAGCTCCCAAAGCGAACGAATGGCAACAAAGGGGCTAGAACGAAGGCCGTATGTATTCGTATTGAGCTCGTACACAATCATGGGGTCCTGGGGGTTCTCGTGCCACAGGATTAACTGATAACGTCTGTCATCCTGGTGAATGACCGTTTGTCGGAACATCATCTTGATATCGGCCACAAAGACAACCTGATGTCGACGGAAAGACGTGATGACGTCACAAAGGTCCTTTAATAATTTGGGGCCTGAATGTAAGCAATCATTCAATGAGACACCTGAAGAAGTTCGCGCAGACCCATCAAACACCGTGCGCAGCTTGCCAGTGGACGGCTTGAGGACCGCATGATGGGGCAGGAAGTAATGTTCAGATGAGCGCCAATCCAACCTTGACACCGACATGTGTCCCAAATCCGCGTACTCCTGCATGAAATCCAAGTACTTCTGCCTCAACACAGGGTCCCTGCCCATGCGGTGCTCCATTGCCAACAATCTCTTCTCGGCCGTAGGTCTAGATTCACCGAGAGGTGGTCGCACTGCGACAAAGGGCAACCTGGTAACAATCCGACCGGAACGGAGTCGACCCGTGTTGTTCTGATAGAACAATTCGCAATCCTGGTGTTCCGGGTTCAAACGGGCCACCTGAGGGGGCTCCTCAACCTCCCAAAACCTCTGAACGGCGTCAGAGAGAGCGGAGCCGGACACCAATGCACAATCAAGCTCAGGTGAAGGGGGTTCCTTAAATACCGGTCCCATCAATGCAAAGCCAAAGATGGTCGAGACAGCCACCAACCCGGTTGGCTGCAAGACCCTTATACCACCCAAAAATATTCTCCCTAGTACATCGGCACCCAACAACAAATGCGCTGTACTAGGAGAATCAAAGAATCAAACCGGGGGTCAGCCAACCCCATACCCAACGTCAACCGAACAATATCTGAAGACAACTGTGTCCGGGGATGTCTTCCCAAAATGTTCTTCATAACAATGGCCGAGGTATCAATTTTAGGGCCCAATGAATGCAAAGGAGTGAGCTCAAACCGAGCCTGTCCCTCAACAGTGGTGACAGCTGCGTTGCCCACTCCTCTAATCGTGTCTGAATAGCCACGTACATCAAGGCCTACCTGTCCCACTAACCAAGACGACAAAATGCAGCCCTGGGAACCCGTGTCCAAAATGGCACGGACCACAACAGAGGCCCCCGCTGGTCCCCAGACCCTGACCGATGCCGTAGGCAACAAAACCGTGTCAATCTGGGGGGCTGCAGTAGTGGGGCAGGCGCCGACTTCCTTATGTCTGGGCGGTGACCGATCGCCGCACCCAGACTGTAGTCTTTCGCGATGAGGATAGGGTTCAAACCCCTCGTCCGCGCGATGTCCCGAGCCGCGTGCCATCGCTGGAGGGGCGTATCCCACCGGATGCTTGAATGGCGGGGGGCGTGACTCCAATCGGGGACGCTCCGCCAACGGAGAGGGGAGGGCAGTCGGTGCTGGTCCGGCCACTGCCGGCAAGCGGCCGTTGCGTACTCGTCTCCATGTGAGGGAGCCCTACGGCGCTCATGCGGCTCTCGTGACACGGGGGGTGGCGAGCGGCGTTCGAACCTGCGGATCTCGCCTCGGTTCTGCACTGGCGAGCGGACCCCGTGACCGTCTCCATCATACCCCCCCGTACGCGAACCCCCCACAGAGGCTGGACTGCCAACGCGGTTCGCGTTCGCGCATAAAATGTCCAAATGTGGTCCCCCACAAACTCTGCAAGGACGGGGGTTGGGGCATTCCCGTTGGAAATGTGCCCCCAAACATGAGTAGCACAGTCAGGACGAATCTGGGTGCCGGCAAAACGGGGGGCGGGCGACTCTCAACAGGCCCACGAACCCTAGGCAGTCCCTGGCCTCTGGGCCGAGGAGACAGTGGGCGAGACCCCATGGCAATACTGGAGTTGTCTAGAAACCGGCATTCGTCCTCCAGGAACTTGACGAGGTCCTCAAAAAGGGGGAGATGGGTGGCACTATCCCCACCATATTTTTGCTCAAAACGGGACTTCAAGTCCACGGGCAGCCGTTGCAGCACTATATGCACCAAGATGTACGACCAATGGTCGACTGGCAACTCCAGTCGCCTCAAAGCATTGGTCGCTGCCAACAACGGGTTCAAAAGGTCAGTACGCAAGGCTGACACTCTGGTAATAAAGGGCAACCCCAAAATATGGCTAATGTGAGCGTCAGCCAAACACCGTTTATTGTGGTACCGCCGGGAGAGCAGCTCCAGAGCAGTAGGGTAAGCCGCATCCGTTACCGGTAAGTGCTGCACCAAGGCTCGGGCCTCTCCCTTGAGGACGGACATCAAGTAGGCCAACTTTTGGGCGGGTCCAAGGTCCGAGCGCGAGTCGACCAGACTCACAAATAAATTTTGAAAGCCCAGCCAGTGGTCCATCCGACCATCAAAATGTGGCAGTTCAAGAGTGGGCAGCTTGCTCAAAAGTCCCGGGCAAGCGACAGAGGTCTCCGGCTTGACCTGGACAGACTCCCGGCTCTTCAATATTTCCCTAGCACGTAGGGAAATCGTGTCTGCCAACGCCAGGATCTGGTCGTAGTCACCAACAACCTTGTCCCGCGCTGCCTGACTCAGCTGATCCAACCCGAGGTCCTCAGCCAGGTGGCTAAAGCGGGTGAACAGGGCATCTACAGCCCCAAGCCTGTTCTCCATACCGCCGAACCTGGTAAGAGTGGTCTCTGCCAGCTCTGGTCGAGTAGTAGTGGCCGCCGCCGAAGTGAACCACCTCACTTGTGTGGTTATACCGGCTATGGCCTCCTTCGCTGCACGAAATGAGACATTCCAATGACCAAACTTCAACAAATTAGATAAAGAGATTACCCAAACAAAGAAATTATTTAAACAATGTTAGTTCAATTTATTTTATCCAACAATGATGCAAACACCAATACAAATATAATTCAATATAGCTTACAAATAAGCATTCAATTATAGAATGTTATGTGTGTACAACATAACAGGCAACCATCAACTGATTAAATCAAATGCCTTAAAAAGATTGCCAATTAATTCAAACTGATAGGTTATGAACTATGTATGTTTGAACAACTATTATAAAGTATTGTCAATTTACCTACTTTATACCAAATAGCAGTAAGTAGATAGGTTTTATTGTTTTATTTAACCACGCTCTGGTACCAAATGTTCAATTCCGGGCCAGGAGGTAGATTGCGCAGTGGAAGTTGGCCCTCCTAACAACAATGGGGAAGTGAGCAGTCTGCGGTTCACAGAGCAAATTCTTGATAAATAGGTTTCACTTACCATTTACTTGAAGTCGCCCGAAACACAACGCTTTACCTGTCTGTGTCTGTATTCGAGTGTATATGAAGTGTAGGGGTGTAAGATGGTTTGTGTGGACAGATCAGCACTGCGCGTGGTGCAAGTGGGGCCCTTCACATCAAATATATGATTCGGTCGAACAACTCCCAACTGATTACGTTAATTATTCCAAAATATAACCAATCCAATGCTAGCCAAATATGATATTCACGGATTATACTTTATTCGAACAAAACTTATTTCAACAAACGTTTTCTCAAGACAATTCTTTCAACAAGTCGACAACAAGTGACAGTCGTAGATCTGTCAACGCAAATTATGGTTTTTTTTTTTACTTCGTTTAGGAACGCAACAACCAGTCTAACCCTAAAAAACTGTGGCAGCTGGTGAACTCCATTTGTGGAAGAGTGACCCCCACAGTTGACCAGGTGATTCTGAAGGCTTTCGGTGACCAGAATCTCTCCTCTTCGAAAATTTCCAACAAATTTGCTGACGAATTTCAAAACTCAATTAAAAAAATATTACCCAGATGTAATAAACTGCTCCTTGATGATGACGACTACTCTAGTGATGGTGATGTAAGCATGTTAGTAACCAAAGCCACACCCCAAAAAATAGGTAAAATAATCAATAATTTAAACATTTATAAAGCTCCCGGCCACGACAAAATTCGAGTTTTAGACCTTAAGAAAATAAACCATAACATATCCACTGCTATTACGAATCTTATTAGCTCCTGCATTGAGACCGGAAAATATCCTGACGAGTTAAAGCGTGGTTGTGTTCGTCCTATACACAAAAAGGGTAAATACGTAGACGTATCAAATTACAGGCCCATAACGCTTCTGTCAACCGTCAATAAGGTAGTAGAGAAGTATCTGAGTGAGCAGATACATGCTTTCTATAGTAAACATAATATAATAAGTAAAAATCAATTTGGTTTCCAACCAAATAAGAGTACCACCTTATTACTATCACGTTTCTCAGATGATATTAACGATGCCCTAAACGATAGAAAGCATGTGCTCGCTTATTGATTTTTCGCGTGCTTTTGATACCCTAAATCACGACCGGCTTGTAAAGAAACTGAGTAACACAGGTGTGCGAGGCCCACTGCTAAAATTATGTGAAGATTATTTACGGAACAGGTCTTATTATGTCAACGTGAATGGAAACCACAGTAGAACCGTTCCGGCTAATGTGGGCACAGCGCAAGGATCGGTGCTTGGAACACTTCATTTTATAGCATACATAAATGATATGAACAATGTTCTTAAGCATTGCTTCTCATATCAATACGCGGATGACACATGCCTACTTGTCGCGGATAGGGATGTTCCCTCGGCCCTCGCTAAGATGCAATCTGACTTTGATAACATCAATAAATGGTGTCACGATAATGGGCTGGTTCTCAATGCCGATAAAACTAAACTTGTCTATATACATTCTCCTCATGGTAAAATCCAGTACCCTAGAGTGTTAAGACTAACGGCCCACACACATTTATGCTTACACAAATACGATAACGGCTGTCACTGTCCTTCGATTGAAACGGTGGATACACATACATACCTAGGCTTAGTCATTGACCATAAATTCACCTGGCTGCCTCATATAAATCGAGTATGTGAAAAGCTAAGAGCTTTCTTGGCCAATTTGTACATAATTAAGAATAGGTTGCCACTTAAGGTCAAGCTCATGCTCTACAATGCCCTTGCAGACTCCATTATAGGGTATGGCATGTCCAGCTATGGTAGAACGTTCAAAACTCACCTTGATCAGATATTCCAACTACAAACTAGAATTTTGAAAAACGTAGTCCCACTCCGTATCAAAGAAAAATTAAAGGACAGCGACGTGAAATTATATAAGCACCTTGGAGTATTACCCGTCCACACCAGAGTTAAATATCATCTCCTCAAAGAAAATGTCTTTGATAACACCCTACGGACCGAAATATCACATAGGATACAAACACGTCAAATCACCAAAAATAAACTCGAAACGATAAGAGCAGTGAATACCTACGGCGAGAGAACCACCAAATATCTGGTTCCCCGCCTATTGAACAGTTTGGATCCATCCTTTATTAATAATATGTCAGAAATCAACATGAAATCCAAATTACGCTCGCACTTTTTAAACAACCTGTAGATGCACCGGCCCCGCCCCAAAACAAACTGTGGGCCTACCGCCCAAGTGTCGTCGATATCACAGCCGTCGAAATGTTGCGCTGGTCAAGGTCGACGGCCATTTTGTACCGCCCCATTGATAATTGATGCCGGCGCGGCGTAAGAATGGATGAAACGCTGTTTTTGACAGTTAAATAGCTGCCGCCTAAAAAAATTCAAATCTACGGCGTCGCTTTGAAGTCTCATTTCATTACGGCACCTCATGAGGTCACACAATGAGCTGTCATTTTGAATATTATTTTCTTTTTCGACGGTTGATTACGATGCCGATTGCACCTAACACTGGGCTACTATGGCTTTTATGGGGGCGACTGGGTTCTGCCCTCCTATTGTACCTAACACTGGGCTACTATGGCTTTTATGGGGGCGACTGCCGACGAGTGGGTTCAACACTGGGCTACTATGGCTTTTATGGGGGCGACTGGGTTCTGCCCTCCTATTGCACCTAACACTGGGCTACTATGGCTTTTATGGGGGCGACTGGGTTCTGCCCTCCTATTGTACCTAACACTGGGCTACTATGGCTTTTATGGGGGCGACTGGGTTCTGCCCTCCTATTGTACCTAACACTGGGCTACTATGGCTTTTATGGGGGCGACTGGGTTCTGCCCTCCTATTGTACCTAACACTGGGCTACTATGGCTTTTATGGGGGCGACTGGGTTCTGCCCTCCTATTGCACCTAACACTGGGCTACTATGGCTTTTATGGGGGTGACTGGGTTCTGCTCTCCTATTGCACCTAACACTGGGCTACTATGGCTTTTATGGGGGCGACTGGGTTCTTTCTCCTATTGCACCTAACACTGGGCTACTATGGCTTTTATGGGGGTGACTGGGTTCTGCCCTCCTATTGCACCTAACACTGGGCTACTATGGCTTTTATGGGGGCGACTGGATTCTGCCCCCCTATTGTACCTGCGACTAATTAAAACACTCTTTAATCTTTACCTTACCTACTTAAACGTTTATGCTGTGTTGTTTGTTGTTTTCGTATGTTTCAGAAGGAAGGAATAAGCGAAGGAGTTGGAGGACGAAAGTCCATCGTCGGCAGTCGCCCCCATAAAAGCCATAGTAGCCCAGTGTTAGGTGCAATAGAAGGGCAGAACCCAGTCGCCCCCATAAAAGCCATAGTAGCCCAGTGTTAGGTACAATAGGAGGGCAGAATCCACTCGTCGGCAGACGCCCCCATAAAAGTCATAGTAGCCCAGTGTTAGGTACAATAGGAGGGCAGAACCCAGTCGCCCCCATAAAAGTCATAGTAGCCCAGTGTTAGGTGCAATAGGAGCGCAGAACCCACTCGTCGGCAGTCGCCCCCATAAAAGCCATAGTAGCCCAGTGTTAGGTGCAATAGGACGGCAGAACCCACTCATCGGCAGTCGCCCCCATAAAAGCCATAGTAGCCCAGTGTTAGGTGCAATAGGACGGCAGAACCCACTCGTCGGCAGTCACACACCCATAAAAGCCATAGTAGCCCAGTGTTAGGTGCAATCGGCATCGTAATCAACCGTCGGAAAAGAAAATAATATTCAAAACGACAGCTCATGAGACGCGGTCGATTTGAATTTTTTTAGGCGGCAGCTATTTAACTGTCAAAAACAGCGTTTCATTCATTCTTACGCCGCGCCGGCATCGATTATCAATGGGGCGGTACAAAATGGCCGTCGACCTTGACCAGCGCAACATTTCGACGGCTGTGATATCGACGACACTTGGGCGGTAGGCCCACTGGTTCCATGCGCTGCGCCGGTTGCGCAGCGATGACGCTGCCTGCCTGCCGCTTATGTCTTATGACTGTGTACCTGCGTATGAGTGCCTAAATCTGTGGGTAGTTGTGAATCTTTATCGGTGAAATAACCGATAAAGATTCACAACGGCTTATTATTATTATTACTTATTTCCTATAATCAGTATTGTATTGTCTAACTAAATGTTCGCTCGCTTTCTTGTTTTATAGTATTTTATGTTATACCAGAATATCTCCTATTTATATTTCACTATAGTATTGTTATAAACATTTAGGAAAGGTACAGCACTCCAGACAAGCTCAAGTAGCTTATGGTTTGCTTTCTATGTACGCAAATTGTATATTGTGAATGGTAGTAAATAAATAAAAAAAAAAAAAAAGGTGCTCGCGGCTCCACCCGCGCGTAGGTCGGTTATCAGTTTTTGGCCATATCTCCGGTTCTACTTAACCAAATTACAATCAAACATACGGCAGATTCGACCAAAATCCGTTCAGTAGTTTTTATGTACAGAATCGTTCATTTAACATCATCATCATCATCATCAACCTATGCGACTACACTGCTGGACATAGGTCTCCCCTAACGAGTGCCATAGCTTGCCGCGTCCAGCTGCTGCCAGCACCCAATTTTTTTTAAATATTAGGTCGGTCGTTACATATGAAACTGCCGTTTTTCTTAAAGAAATTGAAGGAAACCCAATTTTCAGTACTAACATTTTTGCATTTTTTTAGGAATGACAAATCCATTTTTTTTGTGTTTGAATGAGACAATATTAAGCTAACAAACAGCAACTTTTATTACAGTTTTGAAAAGTGACAGCTGTTAAGTAATACGAAATTTATCATCAAAATGGATAGCATTTAGGAAGTACTGTTTTTGAAGATCGAATTAATTTATCAAGCGGCCAATAAAAACAAAATTTAATACAGAGTTGTAAAATCCTGAAATCAACTTTCAAACAAAATATAAATAATGGAAATAGCTATTAAATTACAGGAATAACGAACTCATGAATTTGGAAGAAAACTTCGGCAATTTCATAGGTAACCTATTATCTTCAATATATAGACACAACTACCCAATTAACAATTTTTAATAGTATATAGTGTAGCTGTTGCCAGCGGCTTCACCCGTATGTGATCTTGAGCCCGTGTCTGCAACCCAGGTGATAAAAACCTATTCTGTAGTATTGTAAACTATAATCTATCCCTATACCAAATTTCAGCCAGATACGTTCAGCCGTTTAAACGTGATTGAGTAACAAACATCTTCACAAACTTTCACATTTATAACTAGGTCTGCAAGGCGAATCGCAATTTGCAATGTTGAGCTAAGTGAGACAAAAAATTTTGAACAGTGATCATTCCTCCGTGGCAAGTCCGATTTTGAAAATTCTTTTTGAAAGTCACAACTCTGGACATGCTTTCTGAGCGCGTAAAGTTTGGTCACAGTGTCTCGAGCGGTTATTATGTAATTCCATCTGGAATTTTTTTAACGGTGATCATTCCTCTGTGGTAGCATTAATTTTTTCAAAATATATCCATAAACCTTCCTCTGATTGACCTCTTTACATAACATAACATAACTTCACGCCTGTATCCCCGAAGGGGTAGGTAGAGGTGTATTACACACCCACGATTCGCCAGTTATGTATAGGTCTCAATGTAATAGGGGGCGAGCCTCTTTAATCTTTAATCATGCCAAATTTGGTTCTGATTGGATTAGTAGTTTAGGAGGAGACCTGTGACAAAGAAAATCCTGAAGTCTGGTATGAGGAGCTTTCGCTCGACTTCGTCTCACTCAGCTCAATAATAGTAGGATCACGATAGTGTTTTGTGTCATGTAATTGGTCACAAGATGTCAAGAGTTGGTGACACTGCACAAAAAATAACATTAAATTAAAAAAATTACAAAACCCCCGATATAGCTAAAAACACTCCCAACTAATTCACCTTTCAAACAAAAAAAAAACAATCAAAATCGGTTCAACCGTATCCTGAGCTACGATGCCACAGACAGAGACACACACATAGACACGTCAAACTTATAACAGCCCATAGTTATTGCGGTGGGGGGTTAAAAACCCTACTTACCAACTTCTTCTGGATGTGGTGGATCGCACTTGCATCTAAGCATGTCTTCCCACTGTCTCAGCTCAGATGGCAGCAGGCCCGCAGGTGGATGAACAACTGGATATGTAATTTTTTTTTTTTTTTATTAAATATTCTACGACATTCTACACAACGCTTTCTAGACCCAAAGTAAGCATAGTTTAACTAACTTGTGTTATGGATTCGGATAAACATACTTTTTTTCGTAAATAAATACATATTATACATAGAAACACCCAGACCAATGCAAATAGACATATTCATGGATACAAATATTTGCACTGAGCGGGAATCGAACCCGCGCCCCCTGTCGTGGCAGTTGAATGCACTACCACTACGCCACAGAGTCGGTCAAAGCCAAAATAAGTCAAAGTGGTATGAATACTGACCAAACCTGACTTTGTTCACATCTTCTTCGCAGTGACAGTACGGGTCTAAACGCGCCGTCTCCTCGTCAGCTCTACGTCTGATCTCTGAAGGTAGCTCCGTCGGACCTGGTGGTTGTATATCATTGTAGTACCGCATAGCATCACGCTATAACTCTTAGGAGCAGAGCAACAATAAAAAATTAGAAGCAAGATTAATAATAAATAAATTGTATGAGCGCCTATATAACTCAGAGGACAATCTTGACAACCTTAATTGGAGTCAACTGGCCAAAATGTATGTATGGGGAAACCACTTTATATAAATATTTTTTATTTTTTGGTTTTTTCTCTTTTTTTGTGCTGTAAGACCTTGCTTGCTGCCAAATTTCGTGATTCTAGGTCAACGGGAACTACCATAAAGGTTTTCGACGCGAAACCTTTATCCGTCCTCCATGAGCGCAGGCCTGGGGGTGGCAGGTGAGGCCGCCTGTCACCCCAGCAGAAGCAGGTCGGCACGGCGGGGCGACTAGCATCCCTCCCCCAAACCGGGGTAAGACCGTGGTTCCCAAATCCGAGGGGGCCATCTCGAAACCGGAGATGGCCCAAGGTCAGTCGGGGTGCGAGGGATATGCTCTATGGGCAACCTTACACCCCGGAGTTTTAAGACCCGAGACGGCGTGCGGTTTTAGTCGGTTCAAGCCCGACATACCCGCCTCCGCTAGCTGGTGGGGGATATCGGAAGGGATTTCCGCAAGAAAAAAAAGGGTACTTCCGGTCAAGCTAGAATTGTCAATAAAAGGAAAATTCCGAAAAAGTTGAAAATTAAGTTAAAATTTGGTACTTACAAGTTTTCGCAAAAATCAAAATTTGTCCATATCTTTTTATCGTGTTGACTCACGACCTTTTTATTTCTTTTTTTCTTTTAACGTGTGGAAACCCCCACGGGCTTCACCCCATCGGTGCCAACAATGGGGTGGGCGTTTCGCTATCGGACCGACTAAAACCACACGGTGTCCTCCCCAAGAGTCCATTACCGGGCATCCCGGGTAAACCCTCGTAAGGATAACTTCAGGGTTACCGGCGGACTTTGGCCGCCAGCGCGGCCTCGCCTGGTGGGGTCGGGTTTTATCCCGCGTTGGTGAGTTGGCAGGCGTGTGTGGGACACACACGACACGCCTTCGTCTGAGCCTGCTTCTGTAAGGACGGCGAGTCGGCCAACTGCCATCCTCAGGCCCCGATCATGGAGGTCGGTAGTCCCGGGCGTAGACGAATCTGCGGCGTCCTCGCCTCAGGACCTTGACTTTCGTACACTTAATAGTGACTATAGACCTCAGTATCTGGTAAAAATTTCAACTTGCTAGGTCCACACGTTTTTTTTTATACCACTAAGGTGGCAGACAAGCACACGGCCCACTTGATGGGAAGCGGTTACCGCGGCCTATGGACGTGTGCAACACCAGGGTCGGCAGCGCGAG
The DNA here is from genome assembly GCA_946251805.1 of Cybosia mesomella. Lineage (NCBI taxonomy): Eukaryota > Metazoa > Arthropoda > Insecta > Lepidoptera > Erebidae > Cybosia > Cybosia mesomella. The sequence continues at coordinate 17,309,441 of OX276411.1, forward strand.
TGTGACGCCACGTCACACTCGCGCTGCCGACCCTGTAAAGAAAAGGGGATGGGAAAGGAGTTTGGGAGGGGATGGCAAAGGAGTTTGGGAGGGGATGAGAAAGGAGTTTCGGCTCCGGCACTCTCACTCACCAAACGGAACGCAACAGTTTAAATACTGTTACTTGGCGTCGATATTCTGTGAGAGGGTGGTGCTTCCCCGTTCGAGTCGTCCCATTCATGCAACGGCCAAAATGACTGTTGCTTGACTCTACCACCATTTCTGCGAAATTTGGTGACGCCACACAAACAGACAGACGAACAAGAGAGTGATCTTATAAAGGTGCCTTTTTTACCTTTTGAGGTACGGAACCTACAAGAGCCGATGAAACAGTGTGATACGGCTAGTTCTTTTCAATTATTTTTTTTAAGGTTCCGTAACTTTTTTTTTATTTTTTTTTTCGCAGGATAAAAAAAAAAGGTACGGAACCTTAAAAAAAAGATGAAAAGAACTAGCCGTATCCCATTGTTTCATCGGCTCTTGTAGCTGAATAGTTAGTTTCTTTGAACGCGCTACTCTGTGGAAATACATGTGCGTTAAAAAAAATATTTTTGCATTTGATAGCCCAGTTGTTGGAGAAGGTTATTTAATATTTAACATCACGCTGTCATCCCTTGGAGTCAAGCAATAAGAAAAAAGTTAACTGAACCGAAAGATACGGGCAGACGGTCGCCAGAAAACCAAGCGTTATTGTAAACTATTTATCTCTCTTTCGCTTCTTTTTCTTACATCTGCTTCTTTCTATTTCTAGCGCTTCTTTGTCATTTGTCAACTTTTTTAACTTTTATCTATTTCTTTCTCTTGCTACTGCTTCTTTCTGTTTCTTTTGCTACTTGCAGTTTCCACCGCTTCTTTCTATTTCTAACGCTTCTGTTTTTCAGCTTCTTTCTAGATGTTTTAAAACATACTTACATGGCACAGTTGGGTAGGGTTCAGACCGCTCCAAGGCGTCGGGGATGATGCGCGTCATCAGATGCTGGTAGTCAGCCTTCTTCACCGGCGCTGTGATAACGCCGGTGGCTATATCCAGCGCTAGAACCAAAACATTACTTAATATTTTTTATTTTTTATTAGTTACAGTAGAGGAAGTTCGTGAAGTGTGTAAGGACAGAAGCAGATGACGGTTTGATGTCTCTTAGGCAGAGAGCTTTCGCTTTCGCTAGAGCGAAAAAGGCGTGAGTATAAGTAGGTATGTATGTATTCATAAATACAGGGTGAGTGCGAGTCGGACTTGCACACTAAGGGTTCCGTATTATTGTCCAAGATATGTGTGTTTTGTTTCGTCTACTTCGGTAGAAGAAACAAGTGGTGCTAATTTTTTTTTAAACATTTTTTTTATAGCGGCAATGATAATAATCTCATACTGTCAAAATAAAATTCAACTTAAGCGGTTTATAAAATGTAATAAATAAATGGTCAGCGGAGTATTAGTAATAGGGTTCTGTTGGTTATTTACCCTCGGATACATAATTCTAAAAAGTAATTCGGAAGAAATAATTGCAGAAGTAATAAAATATCCGGCAAATGACCCCCACGGCTCCGATGACAGGCCATTACTCTTTTCATGAAATTTTCCATGACTTTTGCATAGAGATGTATTTGTGGGCTGTAGCTCACCGATGACGCCTATATATATATACTGTCTCTCGTCTTCCCCACACACATAACTTATTCTCTTCTTTTCAAACTCCCCTCTCGCAGGTCTGCTGATTGAAATTTCTTTAAAAAATAAGCAGAGCCTCTGTACAATTTTTTCCATTTTTGTATTTTTATGTCTGATTGTGTGTGTAGGTACATAAATAAATAATTAATAAAAAGCGGCCAAGTGCGAGTAGGACTCGCCCATTAAAAGGGTTTCGTAGCAAGCAACATAATAATGTGTATTTTTAAAAATTTTATATTTGAGTTGACCGTATGAAACGTAAATTGTGGTTTACGATTTATGACGTATTAAAAAAACCTACTTACTAGATCTCATTCAAACCAATTTTCGGTCGAAGTTTACATGGTAATGTACATCATATATTTTTTTCAGTTTTATCATTCTCTTATTTTAGAAGTTACCGGGACACACATTTTACCACTTTGGAAGTGTCTCTCGCGCAAACTATTCAGTTTAGACAAAAATGATATTAGAAACCTCAAAATCATTTTTGAAGACCTATCCATAGACACGTATGGGTTTGATGACAAAAAAAAATTGAGTTACCCTTTTTTTTTTTTGTGTGCGGAAATCCCTTCGGATACCCCCCCCCCCCCCGCCGGCTTAGGTGACGATTCACCCTATAAAAATCTCAGCTAAAGGTGAGTTGTCACTTTTTGAAATCCTTGGTGGTTTATACACCCACTGTATGGGTGAGTTCACTACGTCCAAATTTAGAGGTGGTCAACTCAGCCAACTAATATTTCTAACGTGTTTGCAACTGTTTACAAAATTTTTGTGCTTATATTTTACCAGTGTATGTAGCTAATAACAATATGTTCAAAAGAATAAAATAGATAGATAAAAAGAACCGTTAGACAAATTTGCTTTTCTGTTAAGCCAGATCCTCTCAAAGTAATTGTTATATATGGAAGTATTGTCTTTTTTCATATTTTCCCCCGATCTTGCATATGTTCCGAAAGATTTTACATCCGAAGGTTGGCTTTATAACCTTCGTATGTAAAATCTTTCGGAAGATATGCAAGAGCTTTTTTTAAGAGATGTTAAATAAGTTTATTGTTAAATCAACTTTTTTCATCCGTGTTCCACTTAATTACTTTAAATTCTGATTAGTGAGCTTTTATTAAATTAGCACTTTTTGTTAAATATTATATTTACATTTTGTTAAATGAGTTAAATCCATTTTTATGAAATCTGTTTTTGGTATTGGTTTAGTTTATTTCCCTAACTGCATAACTAACGGTTCTTTTTATCCATCTATTTTATTCTTTTGAACATATTTTTATTAGCTACATAAAGTGGTAAAATATAAGCACAAAAATTCTGTAAACAGTTGCAAACGCGTTAGAAATATTAGTTGGCTGAGTTGACCACCTCTAAATTTGGACGTTGTGAACTCACCCATACAGTGGGTGTTTAAACTACCAAGGATTTCAAAAAGTGACAACTCACCTTTAGCTGAGATTTTTATAGGGTGAATCGTCACCTAAGCACCCCGCCGGCTAGCGGGGGTGGTTATGTCGGGCTTGAACCGACTAAAACGGCACGCCGTCTCGGGTCTTTTATACATACATATACTCAGTTCTAGTCGGTAGCTTAGTGTTTAAGGAGTCGACCCCATGATCGAGAGGTCCCGGGTTCGAACCCTGGCCATTACACTACCGACGTGAATCCACTCCTTACACAAGCAATTAAGCTTAGCTGGAGGGGTTAGGGGGAATATTAGTAATTTCGGTTGCTAATATTCTTTAAAAAAAAAAAAAAGTTCCCCCAAAATTTATTCCTGTCACCCCCAGGCCTTTCTTTTCTTTCTTTCTTTCTTTCTTCTTCCTTGAGTATACTATATATTCACAAAAAAAAGTATGTAAGTTATCAGCATTCTAGAACCCATAACACAGGGTCTAGATAGCGCTGTGTAGTATGTCGTCGAATATTTATAAGGGAGGTATTATAAGTTTGACGTGTCTGTGTATGCCTGTGGCAGTGTAGCTCTCTAACGGATGAACCGATTTTGACTTTGTTTTTTTTTTTGTTTAAAAGGCGAATTAGTCGAGAATGTTCTTAAGGTCGGAGATTTATAAAAGAAATAATTGTGCTGAGCGTGCGAAGCTCTTATACGCGGCAATGCCGTTTGTTGTTGGTGGCTGAACTCCTCCGTTACCACTCGCGCGATGTTGACCAAATTGACCACGGTGATAGTGTGGATACTGAGGAGTGTTTTGAAGCGAGATGGTTCATGTCCCATATACCATTGAGGAATAATCACCGAAAAACAGTTTCACGAGCGCGGCCTAAGCTAAGCGCGCGACCTAAGATGTCTTATTTTCAAGTAAGAGTCCTGCTCGCTCAGCTCAATTTATTTCAGTTGCACCCTGCACTGAATTCCTAGTTTTAGAATATTATACTTTCATATGTGAATGGCAGAGATATTCACCTGTGTGAAGGAACGCCATCGCTTCTATGGTGATGTCTACACGCTCGTTAACCAGGTCCTTGACATCACGTAGGACGGCGCATTTCATGTCTCGTCCATGGCGAGATAACAACACCGCTGCAAAGCAAATTTTAAAGATTTAGATGGGAAAAAGAGAACATCTAGGACGGGACTTGAACCCGCGACCAGTTTTTATTAAATATTTAGGAAAGGTAAGTATACTAATTGCTTAAAAATTTAAGAGAATTTTAACTTCAAATTCCAAAGATTTATAAAAAACAAGCAAGCGTTAGTATCTAATAGAAAGCGTCGTCGGTAGCTTACTGGGAGTCGGACTTAGGATCGAGACGTTACGGGTTCGAATCCTGACCATTACAATACAGATGTACGCGAACGTAGCTGGAGCAATGATTCCGAAGCAGCTCTGCTACCAACTCCCTCACTCAAGAGGAAGCAAAGGCGAAGAAAGCGACTAGTGGGGCTACGGTTTGAAAACTACCTATACTCTATAAGCAAATGTGGTGGGGTTATATAGCAGGTGAGGGGCTACTGCCAGCGCAGTAACTTCCCTTTATTGGTTATGAGCCAGTCATCTTGCTGACTCTACTGGTCAAAGATGTCTCGCCGCTTCTTTAGGCGACGAATACGACGAATACATAATACTCGTCGCATTTAAATATGTTATCCACCGCCGCAATTGTTCCAAGTCCAAAGAACGCGATGGGCGTATTAACTTAGTCTTTACAAAGAGATAACTATATCGATTATTAATTTTCACCAATTAATCAACATTCAAACAACAAAATCAAAAATGTTCTTTCCAAGCGCGTGGCACAGCCATAACAAAATAAGCGCGGACACTTGATATAACAACGTGCTAACATCAAGAAGTTTTCAAAGCGACTACTTCCTGTACTCCGCGCTCAACTCGCGATGTACTGTCATCACAGTTCACATACAATAATGCGCGGGTACGTAAAGAAAAAATATGATTGATGTTGGTCCTATCAATACGCGGTACCAACATCAAAACCAAATAAAACAAAGATTAAAACTAAACAACAGATGTGAACCCACTCCTAACTCAAGCAATTAAGCTTTACTGGAGAGGTTAGCGGGAATAAGTACTAGTAATTTCGTATTTTTTTAAGAAATATTAGGTAATTTTAATTCCAAAGACTCGCGCTCGGATGAAGAACATTCTTTTCACTTCATGCTAGTACATTTTTTCTCAAAAAACTAATTAAAATATAACTGGATCAAATTTTGATTAGCTGATTTATATGCTCTTAGGCTGTCCGCTGCTTCGTGCGTGTGCATGCAAGTGGGCGCCTGTTTCGTGGAAATAATATGGAGTGAATTTCGTGCAGATACCAAACCAAAAGTCAACATAACACGCATGAGGCAGCGCTACTATTATTTTAACTTGCAACGCCCGGTTGGGTATATTATGTGTAAACTTACATTTACACAGTTTGTGCCAAAAAATTTGGACGAGATTGAATTGTAATGAATTCACTTCCATCCTTGGCAAAGCGAGTGACAAAATACTCTTACTAACCATCATCAATGATCGCACCCAACAGCTGTCTTGCATCGTGTGCCATCGGGAATCTCTCTTCGTAAGTCTTCGGTGGAACTTCAGGACGCACTGTGCAAAGCAATCGGTCAATTAAATATTGAAGAGCTGTTTTTTTTTTGTTTTTTTTTTATACCACTAAGGTGGCAGACGAGCACACGGCCCACCTGATGGGAAGCGGTTACCGCGGCCTATGGACGTGTGCAACACCAGTGGCGTCACACTCGCGCTGCCGACCCTGTAAAGGAAAGGGGATGGGAAAGGAGTTTGGGAGGGGATGGGAAAGGAGTTTGGGAGGGGATGGGAAAGGAGTTTGGGAGGGGATGGGAAAGGAGTTTGGGCTCCGGCACTCTCACTCACCAAACGGAGCGCAACAGTTCAAATACTGTTACTTGGCGTCGATATTCTGTGACCTGTTATGTGAGCTGTTCTGATGATGCTATTTATAACTAAGGATATACTAGGGGCGCAACGCATTCTGCTGTTGCAATGTTGAGCTGAGAGTGCACTACATGATTACCTACAAATGTTGTTCTCAATATTGATCATTTTGGAGGAATCAGATTTTGAAATTTTTGAAGGGTGATTATTCCTCCATGGCATGTTTGATTTTCAATTTTATTTTTCCTAAGCCTTCCAGGTATCAAGTTGTATTTACATGAAAATTTTGGTCAAAATTGGTCGATTAGTTTAGGAGGAGTGGTGTCACAACCGAAATACACCGAGTGGAGTATAGAGAGCTTTTCGCTCGACTTCGTCTCACTCTCAGCTCAATAAAACTCTACCTTTGTTTACTAATAAAAAATTAAATAATTAGGTCAAAAGCACTTAAAATAAAAATAATACATTTATACTATTCTTCGTATTTCTATTGCCTTGTAGCATATTATAATTGTGAACTATAACGTTAGCAAAACAAATACTTAACTAATTGTAACTCATTGTGCTTCTTTAAGGCGCACAAAGCCTTATTCTAAAATGTCAACAGAGGCGCAAATAGCAAATTCTCTGAATGGTGAATTCGCTGAAATTCTAATTCTCTGAATGGTGAATTCGTTGAAATTCTTATTCTCTGAATGGTGAATTCTCTAAAAGTCAAAATTCTCCGAATGGTGAAGTCTCTGAAAGCTTAATTCTCTGAATGGTCAATTCTCTAAATAAACTAGTATTTTATACAAATGTAGTATAATTAAATATGTTAAAAATAACTTCGCCATACGCGACAACTATGTACCTACTACTATTTCCATTACCAAATGAACAATGAAAGGTCCTTGTACTAACGCCTGGTGAACTTCCACCTATAGTCCTGCCTGTGAACTGTCTCGACTGGCTCCACAGTGATTGGGCACACTCGGCACCGGCAGTCGGCGCCGAGCGCGCGTCCACAGCGCTCGCATATCTCTAAAGGAACCATTCGAATGAGACCTACTGATTACCATGAGCATAGCCGGAGGGGGGGAGGTGCTGTACCCCCCCCCCCCCCACCGACATTAGCTCTTCCCCACGCCTGAATCGCATGAAAATAATCATCTTTGTTATTGTGTTTTCTTAAAACACCCCAGAATCTTAACCCAACAATTACAATTTAACTCGAACGAAAAGTAGTTGCAATTTTTTTTATTATACTAAGGTGGCCGACAAGCACACAGTCCACTTGTTGGGATGCGGGTAACGCAGCCTATAAAGGTATAAGCCCAAAATTCGGGTACTGTCCTCATGTCAACTTAACGCACAGAATACTGTACGCTCAATGGTTGACCACAATCGATGATAATTAGACAACCAGAAGCGTCTGTAGCTTAATGGTTAAGGAGTCGACCCTGCGAACGAGAGGTCCCGGGTTCGAATCCTGGCCATTACACTACCGACGTGAGCCCACTCCTAACACAAGCAATTTAGCTTAGCTGGAGGGGTTAGGGGGATATTAGTAATTTCGGTTACTAATATTCTTTAAAAAAAAAAAAAGTTCAGTAGTTATGAATTGACACCAATTTGAGAAACGTACAAGAAACCAGAAGATAGATATTCCGTACGGAACAAGAAAAGTGCTATCACGAAAGGACATCAACCGACCGTCACTTCTATAGCTGTCATACGAAAAGGTGCGCTATGACTGTACAGATAGGTATCAAAATACATTAACGCATTTATTTAGTCTTTGCGTCTCGTATTCCTCCCCCTTTCCCGCTTCATCCAGCAACCGTGACACAATTTTTTTTCTAAGTCAGATTAAAGTTAAAGTTAAAGTTCAACCCACCTTCTTTTATCTCCGCATCATCCAAAAGGCCGAAAATCGTCCGCCTAGCGGCTTCAAGTTTCGTGTTCTGCATTTGGGTTATGTAATGCCTGGCCGCCGTCTGGTGGGTGTGCGGCAAGAGGAACTGATGGACCAACTCTGCCACCACCTCATTTTGTTCGGCTGTTGACCTGTTGGATATTGAAAGGACCAGTGAGACACAGCTATAAGTGATCTGGTTAGCAATGTCTCCAGAGTGTGCAAGACCCCACCTACTAGTCAGGGCACCTGCTAAACAACGGAGCTAGGCGCAGGCACACCTCTTAGAGCTGGGGCAGGTCAGACGGCAGCTGCTCTCAGTTGTAAGCAGTTGTAAACCGTTGTACAGTCGCCATCAGTATTAGCTTTACACATTCCAAGTTACAGACCACCGTAGGTCTCACTTTACATTAAATAATAAACGAAAATTGAAAAATGTTAATTTGATTTAAGATTGACATGGTCATTTACATTAAAATTATAATTATCAACGCTCATGGCACTTGTAACAGTGCCGAAATATCGGATAAAAAAAAAAAAAAAGATAATTACATGGTAAATATCCCGTTAATAATTATAATTTTAAATGTTAATTTGTCCTCTGAAGATTAGAAAAAAAATACACTATTTATTTCAATGTAAAGATAGTTTGTAATACTGTTATGTGTTCAGCTACTTCTGACGGCGACTGTACCAATCAGAAAACGATTAGCGGACCTCTGGCTCCAAAGTGCAAACTACGGGCGCAATTGGATAATCTATGATGAGAGAGCCATGTCTTCTTTGCATGTTAGGAACCTACCTAACCCCCGCAGCCACGCTGTCATGCCACCTCCACTGGGCCCCGATAGGAGGGGAATTCTGAAGAAGCGGTGGCTTGACGTCGTAGAAGAAAACATGCATGTCCATGGTCTCACTACCTGGTTGACTGGTGAACTTCGGACTCCAAGCCTCAGAGACGATGAACCGACCAAACCCCCAAGTGTATGTACATCAACAAATTCCATTTCATTCTATTCTATCCAAGCTTTGGAGCCAGGAGTCTGCCCTACTACGCTTTCTCCTCCTGATGTGGCTTCTCTCCTGTCTGACCCTAAAAGTTCGAGAGTTAAGCTGGTTTGTAGGTAAGTTGTCTTGGGTTCCATACACCCACCACAGATTGTCAGAGTGAAACCATTTTTTTTTTATATTTAGGATACGTCAATTTGACTTCACCTCGCCTGATGGTAAGCTGAAGGTAAAGTCTCAGGAAAGAGGGTCACGATTACATACACGTACCATGTTAACAATGGTGGCACTCAGCTTGACGGCCTCAAGAGGATTGTCGTCGCAGCACCGCGTGACCCCCACCGGTCCCAATAGTTCTTCGACCACAACCCCCCTGCCCGGCTATGCACTTGCTGACCCCTGAACGCAATCAAACCGAAATTGGATTACTATGGAGGGTTTTTCGCAATCGTGCACGGTGGTACCTACCCGGCCGAATTTTGTGACAAAATTTGTGTCATCATCATGTGCGGGCAATTTATAAGTTGGGCCCAAAAGTCTCCCTCCGAGAAAAGTTCAAAGAAATAAACATTCTAACTGTAGTTTCCCAATATATTTTTGAAAATCTTTTGTATGTTAGAAGAAACATTTCCAATTTTTTAAGGCTTTGTGATATACATAACGTAAATACTAGACATAAAAACAATCTTGTGGTTTGTAATAGTCGACTCCACAAGATTAGTAATTCCTTTCAGGGTAACTGTATACGCTTCTACAACAAGCTTCCTAGTGAAATGAAGAATCTACCTCTTCATAAATTTAAAAGCCAAATTAAAAGTAAACTCTGCCAAAAAGGCTACTATAAAATTCAAGACTATTTAGACGACAAACAAGCTTGGCTATGAACTGTTTGCTCTCTCTCTATGCTACTCAAATGAAATATTGTACTTAGGTTAAGTAAATATGTTTGTAAATAGACCAAAAAAAAAACAGCCCGCTGAGTTTCTTGCCGGAGTCTTCTCAGGACAGGGCCGCGTTTCGAACCGGTGGTCCATTTGCCAAACATTAGATTTTTTTTTATGACGTTTTGTAAGTTTCGTATTAATGGTCTATGCAGAATAAATGGTTTCTGACTTTGACTTTGACTTTGATCAAATTTTTACCACCAGTAAAAAGTACCAGTAAATTCATAACCCATCCCCTGCGATAGAGTAAACGTAAGATAAAAGTAACTACCTCCTGAGCTACAGGCTGGATCCGCCACTGAAAAAAAAAAGCTAAAAAATAATAAGCTTTAACTGTACTAACATAGAGCCTTGTTCAGTTATGCTCTTGTCGATCTTATCAGCTTGTATCTTGGCTGCCTTGACTGCATCTTCTTCAGCCGCCAGCTCTACTCCTTCAATAATAATCTTCTTGAAGTAAGCATCCACTGTTCCTTGCGTTACGCCCAAAACCTGCAGGATTTCATAATTGAAATGAAAAATAAGCAATGGATTCCTGTTTTTGATCACTGGTCTGCATAACGAGTTTTTTTTTATACCACTCAGGTAGCAGACAAGCTCACGGCCCACCTGATGGGAAGCGGTTACCGTTGCCTATAGACGTGTGCAACACCAGAGGCATCACAATGGCGCTGCCGATACTGTAAACACCTTCTAATACCCTTCTTGAAGAACCCCATATTGTAGCCGCTTGGGAAAACCACAGCAGGGAGTTCATTCCACAGCCTAAGGGTGCGCGGAATAAAGTGCCTATCATACCTAACTGTACGCACCGTTTCCGGTCGCAACGTGTGAGGATGAATTCCCTGTTTGTGGCGAGCGGTGCGATGATAGAATGTGGCCGTGGGCATACAAGTTACGGTGCCTCATTTCTTCGCCGCACCATCAAGACTTGGAATTCTGTACCAGCACACGTATATGCTTCTTCCCACAGTCGCGGATCCATTAAGCGGGGTGTGAAAAAGCACCTGATGAGGCCGTAAAGCTGAGGGCCACCATGGTAACATTATCAGTGTCTGTAATGGTGACCCTCATTCCTGAGACTTTACCTAAAGCTTACCGTCAGGCGAGGTGAACTCATATTAACATCAACAATGTCAAAATTAAAAAATGGGCCAAGTGCGAGTCGGACTCGCCCATTAAGGGTTCCGTAGCAATAACTAACATAATAATGTTTTTTTTTTATATTTGAGTTGCTTGAATGAATCAGGCGCCGGAGGTCGCTTAACGACCTCCGTCCTCCATGAGCGAAGGCCTGGGGGTGGCGGGTGAGGCCGCCTGTCACTCCAGCAGAAGCAGGTCGGGACGGTGGGGCGACTAGCGCCCCTCCCCCAAACCGGGGCAAGACGGGGACACCGTGGTTCCCAAACCCGAGGGGGCCATCTCGAAACCGGAGATGGCCCAGGGTCAGTCGGGGTGCGAGGGATATGCTCTATGGGCAACCTTACACCCCGGCGTCTGTAGACCCGAGACGGCGTGCGGTTTTAGTCGGTTCAAGCCCGACATAACCGCCCCCGCTGGCCAGCGGGGGGTATCCGAAGGGATTTCCGCACGAAAAAAAAAAAAGAAAAAAAAAAGGTAAATTGCGGTTTACGATTTATGACGTATTAAAAAAAAACTACTTACTAGATCTCGTTCAAACCAATTTTCGGTGGAAGTTTACATGGTATTGTACATCATATTTTTTTTTAGTTTATCTTATTTTAGAAGTTACAGGGGGGGACACATTTTACCACTTTGGAAGTGTGTCTCTCTCGCAAAAGTTTAGAAAAAAAATTATATTACAAATCTCAATATCATTTTTGAAGACCTATCCATAGATATCACACACACGTATGAATTCGATGAATTTTTTTTTATTGAGTTTCAGTTCTAAGTATGGGGAGCCCCCAAAATTTTTTGTTTTTTTTTCTAATTTTGTGTGAAAATCTTAATGCGGTTCACAGTATACATCTACTTACCAAACTTAGTTAAACAGCATAGTTCTTATAGTTTCAAAAAAAACCTAACGGACAGACAGACATGAAGAATCTATAAGGGTTCCGTTTTTTGCCATTTGGCAACGGAACCCTAAAAAATAAACGTAAAAGTAAACTGTATGTATAAGTTCTTACAGAGATTTTTTTATCCTAAACTTACAGAACCATCATTGCATCGCTTTATAACCCCTCCTGTGTCAGTATACTAATGATTAGGGGATGTTCTAATGACTAGCAGAAAGCACAGTTTCTCTCAGGGTCGGGAGACCAGACGGCAGTTGCTTCTATATCAGCCTGATACCTAAAAGGAGAAGGAGTAACCGTACCCCGGGATCCGAGGTGGAAGCCACGGATCCAATCAGGAACACCGGAACAGCCGTTCTGGCGTATATGCTTTTTTTTTACGTGCGGAAATCCCTTCGGATACCCCCCAGCCGGCCAGCGGGGGCGGTTATGTCGTGCATCGACTAAAACCAGTCCATTGCCGGGCACCCCTCGAAAGGATAACCCCAGGGTTACCGGCGGACCTTGGCCGCCACTGCGGCCTCGCCTGGTGGGGCCAGGTTTTATTCCGCGTCGGTGAGTTGGCAGGCGTGAGTAGGACACACACGACACGCCTCCGCCACGGCCTCTGGCGTATATGCTCAACAAACATTCATACATTCGAACTTAATTACAATTAGTAAAACTAGATTCTGTAATGCCATAATTGTAACAAAGAATGGTCTATATCAATGTCACGTACTTGTTTAAACATCTCATCGTGTTCTCTTCTGCGGCGTTCTTCTTTCTGTCTTCTACCAGCTTCTGCTGCTTCTCGCATTGTCTTCTCGCGCACTGTAAGCGTTCAAAATTTTGTTACAGATCCCACTGGCGTGACTACAAGCAGTGACAATGGAAATTGACCTGACATTGTCTATGACGAACGATCTCTTTCTTTCTAGTCACTTAGCAATATGCTCTATGAGGTTAGGGGGGAATGTTAGTAATTTCGGTTACTAATATTCCTACAAAAAAAAAAACTGGCCTTTCTCAATACATTTTATGAACGTATGCAGTTATTCGTAATATAGTGTCGTGTAAAATGATTATCAGCCTTAGTTTGGCCTCGTTTGAGCTACATTAGGTAGGTTGAAGTAAATTTGGCTTCAAAATAAATCGAAATAATCTTCGGTCTGTTAGATACTTACAAATTGACACAAATAACATTTTTAAGAAAGTAATATTTTTTTTTTATACCACTAAGGTGGCAGACAAGCTCACGGCCCACCTGATGGGAAGCGGTACCGCGGCCTATGGACGTGTGCAGCACCAGGGGCGTCACACTCGCGCTGCGGACTGTTCACTTATTCCGATATTTTATTAAAATTTACATTGATGAAGGCCGCGTTTTTATGGGCCGTCTTCTACAAGAGTCTACTAACCGCGGTAGCCTAGTGGTATGGGTAATGGACTGCTGAGACGAGGTCTCGGGTTCGATTCCAGGTTTTACCATGGCACACACCAATGACTTTTCGATGCTTTTCGAAGTTATGTGTGTATTTATCGCAGGTTTAGGCTCGCCACCTATTACATTGGGACCTAAACATAAACTGGCGAAATGTGGGTGCTAACACCTCTGCCTACCCCCTTCGGGGATATAGGCGTGAGTTTATGTATGTATGTATGTATGTTCTACAAGAGTATACGAAACTCACGTGCTATGAGTACGAAGGCATGCTGCCTCCTCTCCTCCTTCAATCTTCGCAGTTCTTTCTCCAAGAAGTCCAGAGCAGCTGACATTGCTCCACCACATAGCTCGTCCACTAGAGCCGTGATCGCGTCTTCCTGGAGAACACAGCGTACACCAACTTATTGCTTTTTAGGGATTTTCTTTAGAAAAGCCCTATTGCTATCGAGTTGTCGTCGTCGACGTCATCGTTGCCAATTTTCTGTCACGGTTTTGGGTATGAAGGAGATGAGCTATCGAGTTGCTGTTTTCGGTAATAGATTCGTGCTGGGGTGAACCATTGCAAGATAAAGAAATAATCGCAAAAAAAAAAACGCAAAATCGAAAATCCCTTGTATTCGGCTGAGCTCGTCTCAGGAATTCAACTTGTTTAATTCTGTTCTTTTTGAGTCTTTATATAGTTTACCACGGAATTTATAACAGAACTAGGTGCTGTTGCCCTTGGCTCCGCCTGCGTGGGATTTTTATCAAGTTCTCGCAGCCCATGGAAACCTATTCCAGAGATAAAAGCCTATGTGTTATCTCAGAATATAATCTATCCCTGTATCAAATTTAAGCCAAATCTGTTTAGCCGTTAGAGCGTGATTGAGTGACAAACATCCGAACATCTTCACAAACTATCACATCCTACTTCCTACTAATTTTACTACTACTACTAAAATGAAATTTTGGATGTATGGATGTTACTCTGCTAGGCTGTGTGGTGCCGGCCTAGAAGAGAATAGCACCAACCCAAGTCTTCCCGTGGGTGTCGTAAGAGGCGACTAAGGGACATATCCGGGGGCGGGCAGCAGCACCCCCGCAGAACAACCCCTCCAACAAACTGCGATCCCCAACCCGCCTGCCCAGCGTGGGGATTATGGGCACTACCCCCAAATGAAGGAAACAGCCAAAAGATGGCCCCCAGTTCCCGGCCGCCTCGCTATCCCTGGTCATGGTAGCGGCCATGGTAACGGCGGGGCAGGGGGTGCTAAGAATCCCCGGGCTACAATAGGCTACCAAACCCTTCACAAACTGACCCTGGCTACGTATAACGGACGCACTCTGAGGCTTGACCATCATCTAGCGCAGTTGGAAGTGGAGTTAGAGAACATTAAATGGCATGTTCTCGGGTTATGCGAAGTCCGTAGAGAGGGAGAGGACACCCTAACCCTTGACTCGGGCCATCTTCTCTACTTTCGCGAGGGTGATAAAACATCCCAGGGTGGCGTAGGTTTCCTCGTCAATAGGGCCCTCTCTAACAACGTTCATAAAATCTCCAGCGTGTCGAACAGGGTAGCGTACCTGATCCTTCGGCTATCCAAGCGGTATAGCATGAAGGTTATTCAGGTCTACGCACCGACCTCGGCACACTCGGATGATGAAGTGGAGGATATGTATGAAGACATATCCAAAGCCTTGCACAACACCACTAAGGCTCACTTCAACGTTGTTATGGGGGACTTTAACGGCAAGGTGGGTACCCAGTCTGGGTACGAATCCCGTATAGGCCCGCATGGTTATGGAGTTAGGAATCACAGGGGACAAATGCTTGTCAACTTCCTTGAGAAAGAGGGACTATTCTTAATGAATTCCTTCTTTAAGAAACAGCCTCAAAGGAAGTGGACATGGCAAAGCCCCGACGCTGTGACAAAAAATGAGATCGACTTCATCATGACGGATAGCAAGCACATATTCAGAGATGTCTCAGTGATCAACAGGTTTAATACCGGATCTGATCACCGACTGCTCCGAGGCTCTCTGAATATCAACCTAAAGCTTGAAAGAAACCGTTTGATGATGTCCACGCTCCGACCTAACCCAACCCAAATCATGGCGGGCACCGAGAAGTTCCAGCAGCTTCTCGGGGAAAGATTTGTTGCCTTGGAACCCACTGATGACGCTGACGAGACCCTACACAATCTGGTCGAAACGCTGAGAGACGAGGGCATCAAGTTCTGCAAAAAACAGCGCACTGGCAGGAAGTCCAAACTCTCGGATGAGACTCTGGGGCTGATGGCAAGGAGACGGGAAACCACCCAAGCGACTTCGTCAGACAGGTCACACCTTTTTTTTTTTTTTTTTATCGTGCGGAAATCCCTTCGGATACCCCCCCGCGTGCCAGCGGGGGCGGTTATGTCGGGCTTGAACCGACTAAAACCGCACGCCGTCTCGGGTCTACAGACGCCGGAGTGTAAGGTTGCCCATAGAGCATATCCCTCGCACCCCGACTGACCCTGGGCCATCTCCGGTTTCGAGATGGCCCCCTCGGGTTTGGGAACCACGGTGTCCCCGTCTTGCCCCGGTTTGGGGGAGGGGCGCTAGTCGCCCCACCGTCCCGGCCTGCTTCTGCTGGGGTGACAGGTGGCCTCACCCGCCACCCCCAGGCCTGCGCTCATGGAGGACGGAGGTCGTTAAGCGACCTCCGGCGCCTGAGTTGCCTGCGACGCGCGGCGAGCAAGTTGCGGGCTCGGCGGACCGGGAGAGTTCTAAGTCTCTCCCGGGCGCGCTCCGCCACCTCTTTCGCGAGCATTACCTAAACAAGGAAATTGCGAAGATGGTACGGCGCGACCTTCGGAGCTCCAACACACGCCTCATTGAAGAGGCGATAGAGCGAAACCGAGGGTCCAAAGTATTCACTCAGCAGCTTGGAAGGAGCCATCTGACGAAGCTCATAACGCATGATGGGAGGACCGTCTTGTCAAAGCCGGAGATCTCCGCCGAGATAGAGGATTTCTATGGCCGTCTGTATACTGCACATGCTCCCCGTCCTCGACGAGACGACCATGATTCCAGAGCCACCCTGACACGCCACTATACCGACGAACTGCCTGATATCACTCAAGACGAGATCGTGTTAGCTCTGAAGCAGCTTAAAAATGGAAAAGCCCCCGGTGAGGATGGAATTACTTCAGAGCTTCTGAAGGCAGGAGGAGCTCCTGTCATACAGGAGTTACAGAAGCTCTTTAACGCCGTCCTTCACAGTGGGAGAACTCCTAAGGCGTGGAGCGGGAGTTTGGTTGTTCTCTTTTTTAAGAAGGATGATAAGACCCTCCTTAAAAACTACAGACCCATCACACTCCTGAGCCACGTCTATGAGCTATTTTCACGAGTGGTCACGAATCGTCTCGCCAGGAGACTCGACGAGTTCCAGCCACCGGAACAGGCTGGGTTCCGCGGAGGATATGGCACCATAGACCACATTCACACAGTGAGGCAGATTATACAGAAGTCCGAAGAGTATAATCAGCCCCTGTGTCTCGCTTTTGTGGACTATGAAAAGGCATTTGACTCCGTTGAAACTTGGGCTGTTCTGGAATCCTTACAGCGATGTCAAGTAGACTATCGTTATGTCGAGGTGCTGAGATGCCTTTACGAAGCCGCCACTATGAGTGTCCAAGTACAGGGTCAGCAGTCTAAACCCATCCAATTGCGCAGAGGAGTGAGACAGGGGGATGTCATATCCCCGAAACTGTTCACGAGCGCATTGGAAGATATGTTTAAGACGCTGGACTGGAAAGGTAAGGGCATAAATATAAACGGCGACTACAACTCACACCTGCGATTCGCTGATGACATAGTCTTAATGGCGGAGTCGCTAGAGGAGCTAACCCAGATGCTGGACGGCCTAGCTTCAGCCTCGCGACGCATCGGTCTTGGCATGAATTTGGATAAAACCAAAGTCTTGATCAATGGCCACATTGATCCAGGACCGGTCGTCGTGGATGGCCACCTTCTTGAAATTGTTTCTGAGTACACTTACCTCGGGCAGATTGTGCAGTTGGGTAAAAACAATTTTGAGAAGGAGGCCAAGAGGAGGATCCAGCTAGGCTGGGCAGCGTTTGGGAAACTACGTCGTGTTTTCTCGTCATCCATACCGCAGTGTTTGAAAACGAAAGTTTTCAATCAGTGCGTCCTACCCGTAATGACCTACGGAGCTGAGACGTGGACACTCACGGTAGGGCTGGTCCACCAGTTCAAAGTCGCTCAGCGAGCTATGGAAAGAGCTATGCTCGGAGTTTCTCTGAAGGATAGGATTCGTAACGAATACATCCGACAGAGAACCAAGGTTATCGACATAGCTCAAAGAATAAGCAAGCTGAAGTGGCAGTGGGCCGGCCATATCTCGCGAAGAACCGACAACCGCTGGGGTAAACGTGTTCTTGAGTGGAGACCGCGACTCGGCAAACGTAGTGTAGGACGCCCTCCGGCCAGGTGGGATGACGATCTGCGAAAGACTGCGGGCAGATGCTGGATGCGGCAAGCTGAAGACAGGGCGCTATGGCGCTCATTAGGGGAGATCTATGTCCAGCAGTGGACTAGAATAGGTTGATGATGATGATGATGATGATGTTACTCTTGCACGCAAAAATGGCTGAACTGATCGGGATGAAATTTGTCACAGAGATAGATTACGAGTATAGTCTGGAATAACACGTAGGCTACTTTTTATCTCGGTAATAGGTTCCCATAAGAAGCCGGCATAGAAACAGAATTCCATGCGGGTGGAGCCGCAGGCAACAGCTAGTATTATAAATGTGTAAGTTTGTTAGTTTGAATGTTTGTCTGGTCAGATGTTTGGATGTTTGTGACTCCATTACTCTCAAACGGTTGTATGGATCTGGTTTAAATTTGGTACAGGGATTATATTCTAGAATAAAATATTTACTACTATTATCCCTGGAATAGGTTCCAATAGGCTGCGGGAACGAACGGGATCAGAATTTCACGTGGGCGGAGCCGCGGACAACAGCTAGTCTATACATCTATACATTTATGGAGTGTCTGTTTGTAATATTGAAATAACCGTTTTTTACTACATGTAAGTATATGAATATATAATATACGGTAGGTACATACACCAAGGCGGAGGATGCAGTAGCCTGGGGTGAGGTGATGTTGGCGGTGTCCCTGGACATCGCCAACGCGTTCAACACCTTGCCCTGGAGTTGCATTAGGGAGGCGCTCGTGTATCACGAAGTGCCTCTCTGCCTCCGCCGCATTTGACGGAAAGAGCCGTCATCTACCCAACCGTGACCGGTCTCGGTCGGCGTGAAATGTCGTGCGGTGTTCCACAGGGATCGGTCCTGGGGCCGCTCCTGTGGAACATCGGATACGACTGGGTGCTTCGCGGTGAGCTCGTAGGCGGTGCCGCCGTCACGTGCTACGCGGACGACACGCTCGTGACGGCGTGCGGGGCGACGTACCGCGAAGCGACCCGAAAGGCCACGACCGCGGTTGCCCAAGTCGTTAGGCGGATCCGGCGGCTGGGTCTCGAGGTGGCCCTGCATAAAACCGAGGCCCTGTTCTTCCATGGGCCTCGGAGCAAGCCACCCGAGGGATCCAGTCTCATCGTGGGAGGAAATCGCATCGGCATCAAGCCCCAAATGAAATATTTGGGGCTCGTGCTCGACGGCCGATGGGCCCCAAATTGAAGGGCACAGCTCTTGCTCTGGCTCGGCTGTTGCCCAACATGAGGGGGCCCGATGACTCCTGCAGGAGACACTACGCGGGGATCGTGCGGTCCATGGCCCTGTATGGGTGCCCAATATGGGCGGAGGCCCTGAGGACCAGAACTGTGCAGATGCTGCGCGCTCCGCAGCGAGTTCTGGCCATCAGGGTCATCCGAGGGTACCGCACGATCTCCTTCGAGGCGGCGAGTCTCCTTGCCGGAACTCCGCCATGGGACCTGGAAGCGAGAGCCCTTTCGCAACTGTACCAGAGGCGAAAGGAGGCGCGGGAGCAGGGATGGAACCCCGAGCCTCGAGAAATCGAGGCCGTGCAGTCCCAGCTCCGCCAGGCCATCGTAGTGGAGTGGAAGGAACGACTTGGGCGACCAAGCGCAGGGCACGCCGCAATAGCGGCGGTAAGGCCCATCATGGAGGATTGGCTGGAGAGGCGACACGGAAGCCTCTCGTACCGACTGACGCAGGTGATCTCCGGGAAGGGGTGCTTCGGGGACCACCTGCATCGGATCAGGAAGGAGCCAACGCCTGAGTGTCATCACTGCGACGCGAGCGAGGACTCAGGGCTGCACACGCTGGCGGACTGCCCGGCGTGGGAGGCGCCGAGGCGTGACCTCGTGGCAGCCATCGGGGTGGGAGTCCTCTCGCTCGGCAGCATGATTGCGGCAATGGTGCGGAGCGCGAGCGCGTGGGCCGCCGCCACCTCCTTCTGCGAGCATGTAATGCTCGCGAAGGAGGTGGCGGAGCGCGCCCGGGAGAGACTTAGAACTCTCCCGATCCGCCGAGCCCGCAACTTGCTCGCCGCGCGTCGCAGGCGACTCAGGCGCCGGAGGTCGCTTAACGACCTCCGTCCTCCATGAGCGCAGGCCTGGGGGTGGCGGGTGAGGCCACCTGTCACCCCAGCAGAAGCAGGCCGGGACGGTGGGGCGACTAGCGCCCCTCCCCCAAACCGGGGCAAGACGGGGACACCGTGGTTCCCAAACCCGAGGGGGCCATCTCGAAACCGGAGATGGCCCAGGGTTAGTCGGGTGCGAGGGATATGCTCTATGGGCAACCTTACACCTCGGCGTCTTAAGACCCGAGACGACATAACCACCCCCGCTGGCCGGCGGGGGGGTATCCGAAGGGACATCCGCACGAAAGAAAAAAAAAAGGCGGTACGAAGTTAGCCGGGTCTGCTAGTTGAACATGAGGACAGTAGAGTCACCTTCTGTTCAGTTTCCGTCCTTCTCGCATTGAATTCTCTAGCTTTGGCCTCCTCGCGGGCGATGCGTGTCTTGTCCTCCTTCTGCAGGCCATGGGTGGTTTTCAACTCCTCAGTCAACTCGGCTGCACGCGTCCGACCTTCATACATCTAGGGATAAAAGATATTTTATATATAGATAACAACAACAACAACAAAAAACTCACGCCTATATCCCCGAAGGGGTAGGCAGAGGTGCTAGCACCCACATTTCGCCAGTTTATGTTTAGGCCCCAATGTAATAGGTGGCGAGCCTATTGCCATTAACCGGGCACTTATAAACCTGCGATAAATACACACATAACTTCGAAAAGCATCGACAAGTCATTGGTGTGTGCCATGGTAAAACCTGGGATCGAACCCGAGACCTCGTCTCAGCAGTCCATTACCCATACCACTAGGCTACCGCGGCTTTATATAGATTTAGATCGGAAAAGAAAACATCTAGGACGGGACTTGAACCCGCGACCAGTCCCTTACAGGGGGAATGCTCTGACCAACTGAGCTACCTAGACACGTCCCAGATATTCGAAATTCTCCGATATATTATATACGTCTCAAGCGGATTCAAGTCCCGTCCTAGATGTTCTCTTTTTCCGACCTAAATCTATAAGAAAAGTAAACATACTGATTGCTTAATAATTTCATTGATTTTTTTATATAGTTTACGTCAATATGAATTCACCTCGCCTGATGGTAAGCTATTGGTGAAGTCTTAAGACTTGGCTATTAACGAGAGAATGACGACCTCTGTGGCGTAGCGGTAGTGCGTTCGACTGTTAAGCTAGAGGTCGCGGGTTCGTTTCTCGCCTAGTGCAAATATGTATATTTGCATTGGTCTGGGTGTTTCTATGTATAATATGTATTTATTTACAGAAAAAAAGTATTTAAGTATTTTTATCCGCATTCTAGAACCCATATAACAAGCTCTGCTTAGTTTGGGTCTAGATAGCGTTGTGTACTTTGTCCCACAATTTATATATATATATATAATATCGGTACCGCGGTAGCCTAGTGGTATGGGTAAAGGACTGCTGAGACGAGGTCTCGGGTTCGATCCCAGGTATTACCATGGCACACACCAATGACTTTTCGATGCTTTTCGAAGTTATGTGTGTATTTATCGCAGGTTTATAAGTGCCCGGTTAATGGCAATAGGCTCGCCACCTATTACATTGGGACCTAAACATAAACTGGGGAAATGTGGGTGCTAGAACCTCTGCCTACCCCTTCGGGGATATAGGCGTGAGTTTATGTTATGTTATATAGATATAGGATTTTGGGTCCTTCTTCCTTCAACCGTTAATTTTTCTACCGTAGAATATTTTTTCCACATTCAACCCCTTTTATTACACATTCTACGGGTAGTTTCAACGGTTCAGCCAATTTTAACATAGTATTCTCAGTAAAAGAAAAAAAAGGTTATATATAGGTATATACAATAATAAGCGGCGACAGCGCAGTTCCGTACGCAACAGACTGCTGAGACGAGGTCTCGAGTTCGATCCCCAGTCGCGCCGAGCACACACCTCTGACTTTTCGTAGTTGTGTGTGCATTAAAAAATGTTAATTATCGCTCGCTTATTAATGTGCCCGGCAATGGCAATAGGCTCGCCACCTATTACATTGGGACCTTAATATAACTGGCGAATCGTCGTGTGTGTGTAATACCTACACCTCTGCCTACCCCTTCGGGGATACAGGTGTGAAGTTGTGTATTGTGAGTTTCATTGGAGAAAAGTCAGTCTTAATACAGACTATTAACCCTACAGAATTATATGAAAGTTCAAACAAAACTGTTTCATAAACAAAACTATTTAATACGATGGGGAGGAATTCTTCGACACCTGACCCCTTTTTTCCTTTCCCTTCCTTTTTTTTTTAAATCTTGTAAATATTTTTATTTATTAATTTAGTTAGTTTTGTTTATCTGTATATATTAAGTCCGATAGTAGAAATTATAATTTGTCCATTTGTAATCGCGATAGGATTTAATACCTACAAGATCTGCACAGCGACAAGTCTGTCTTAAGACTCACCTGTGTCTAATCTGCGCTCACCCTAACATAATCATCTAAAGAACAAGACTAAAACTGATTGACGGCCTCTGTGGCGTAGCGGTAGTGCATTCGATTGCTACGACAGGGGGCACGGGTTCGATTCCCGCTCAGTGCAAATATTTGTATTTGTATGTCTATTTGCATTGGTCTGGGTGTTTCTATGTATAATATGTATATATGTACGAAAAAAAAAGGATAAAAGTATGTTTATCCGCATTCTGCAACACATGACACAAGTTAGTTAAACTATGCTTACTTTAGGTCTAGAGAGCGCTGTGTAGAATGTCGTAGAATATTTTATAAAAAAAAAACTATCCTCACCAAATACTGCACAGCCCTCCCTCTGATTATCCTCTGCAGCAACAACGCGGCTTGATGCTCTCCCTCTTCGAGGTCGCTCACCGACTCCACTGTGGGAGTGGCAGGTCGAGGAGTAGTCACCAGCTTCCGAGGCTTCAGCACGTGCAGAGGACCTGCGGTCGTTTGACCTGCTCCTAGACGGGCCTCTGGAATTTAAATATAGATTAGGTGACCCCATGATGTCCTTTCTAGAGCACACCAGCTTCTCCGGCCACACAGGCCGATGGGCAAAACACCGTACGGTTTTTGGTCGGTTCGAGTCCGACATGCCCACCTCATCATCATAGTGTACCACCGAACCGCTGTACCGCTCCCTAGGACTGCGTGGCGACGTGGGGTCAGGGTGGTAACGCTTATGGGTTAGGTTAGGTTAGAACTGTGACCCCCAACAGAGCGCGAGCCGAGCGAGCGGAGCGAACGTGCCTCGTTAGCGGCCGGTGAAGCGCCGGACCCACTAGTTTTAGTAAAAAAAAAAGAAAAAAGGTACGTCATTATTAGGCGTCTTGGGTCAGGTGATTTATTTCCGAGGTGATCAAAGTAGACTTATCAATTCCACTTTGTTCACCTGGGCGATATCACCCAGGTGATTTATTTCCGAGGTGATCAAAGTAGACTAATCAATTCCACTTTGTTCACCTGGGCGATATCACCCAGGTGATTTATTTCCGAGGTGATCAAAGTAGACTAATCAATTCCACTTTGTTCACCTGGGCGATATCACCCAGGTGATTTATTTCCGAGGTGATCAAAGTAGACTAATCAATTCCACCTTGTTCACCTGGGCGATATAACCCAGGTGATTTATGTCCGAGGTGATCAAAGTAGACTAATCAATTCCACTTTATTCACCTTGGTGATATCACCCAGGTGATTTATTTTCGAGGTGATCAAAGTAGACTAATCAATTCCACTTTGTTCACCTGGGTGATATCACCCAGGTGATTTATTTCCGAGGTGATCAAAGTAGACTAATCAATTCCACTTTGTTCACCTGGGTGATATCGCCCAGGTGATTTATTTCCGAAGTGATCAAAGTAGACTAATCAATTCCACTTTGTTCACCTGGGTGATATCACCCAGGTGATTTATTTCCGAGGTGATCATAGTAGACTAATCAACAAAGTGGAATAATCCGAGTCGATGAGATCGATATATCGATATTTTCGGACAGATCTTACGATATCATTTAACAGTTTAAAAGCCCGATATTATAAAAATTCTCTATTAAATATTTTTTGGTCGTGCAACAGCCGTATATTTTTTTATTTGTGCAGAATTCCCTTTGGACGGCTGGGCCCGCTGGCCAGCGGGGGAGGTTATGTCGGACTTGAACCGACTAAAACCGCACGCCGTCTCGGGTCTTCAGACTCTGGGGTGTAAGGTGGCCAGGCATTTACCTCGCACCCCGGCTGACCCAGGGCCATCTCCGGTTTCGAGAGATTCCCATCTCGGGTTCGGGAACCACGGTGTCCCCGTCTTGCCCCGGTTTGGGAGAGGGGCGCTCTTCGCGCTGCCGCCCCGGCCTGCTTCTGCTGGGGTGACAGGCGGTTTGACCTGTCACCCCCAGGCCGCCACGCACATCCCCAAGGCACGGTACAGAGGTTGCGGTCGGTCTATAGATCCGGTTAGGTGCCCGAGGGGTTTCCACACGCAAAAAGAAACCGGTCAAGTGCGAGTCGGACTCGAACTTAACGTTGCTGTAGACCTGTAGACATTGATGGAGATTGGAGAGGCTAGTCCACAAACTGGACTGGCTACATCTGCCGATGAATTGTTGATTACAAGCAATTCCTAGAGTTGGGTCCCGAAAATCTTGAGGGCGAGGGGGAGTAGGCCAACCCCCAGGTAACCATTATAGGTACCCGAAAATCTTGGGGGGCGAGGGGGGGCATACCCCCAGCAACCATTATAGGTACTAACTCTTCAAATCGTTGTGCAAGTTCTCCAGGAACTGCTCGCTCCACTTGGTCTCCCGCTCGCACAGCTTCATGTCATCCCGGGGCAGGTGGTGGCCGGAACAGCTCTTGGCCAGGTTCTGGCAAGTGTCCAACCAGGCAGGGGGCTCCGCTATCTTGGCGTGGTCCTCCGCAGCTAATAATATAAAGGTACGTCATATTCATACAAAAAAATCCGGTGTGTGTGTGTGTGTATTCGAAATTTTTCTCCTAAACAGCTCGACCGATTATGATGTTTTTGTTATTTTAGGGTCATTATCATCCACGTCGATTTCCCACTTGCGTCCAAAGTTTGCATTTTGGAGCTCTTTTCATTTTTGATTGGTATGTCGGCTTTTCCGAGAACGACTGCCGTCTGATCACTAAGCCCCAAGAGAAAAGCCAGCGCCTGAATCTCGTTCGTTATTTAGCCACCCACCCCGAAAGTCTTTTTTTTTTTTTTTTTTTTATATATTTAGGACACGTCAATTTGACTTCACCTAAAGTCGCAGGAAAGACGGTCACCATTACATACACGTACCATGTTAACAATGGTGGCACTCAACTTGACGGCCTCATAAAAAGAGGATTGTCGTCGCAACACCGCGTGACCCCCCACCGGTCACACTAGTGCTTCCAACGTGTATGTAATGGTGACCCTCTTTCCTGAGACTTTACCTTCAGCTTACCATCAGGCGAGGTGAAGTCAAATTGACGTGTCCTAAATATAAAAAAAAACTCATGGTTACTCTGTCTCCTAGTTTTTATTTGGATCGACTTTTATGGAAACAATTGCTGTCTGACATCCCAATCCCATGAGGAAAGGCTGCGCCAAAAACTTTCCAAAATCGGCAGA
Source organism: Cybosia mesomella (assembly GCA_946251805.1). Taxonomy (NCBI): domain Eukaryota; kingdom Metazoa; phylum Arthropoda; class Insecta; order Lepidoptera; family Erebidae; genus Cybosia; species Cybosia mesomella. The sequence goes on from OX276411.1 coordinate 17,335,030, forward strand.
TGTTATAGGTTGCAGGTAAGGCTAGCTTGACTCCGAAGGTCTTAGTAGGCGGAGCCCTATGGGCTGTATGCCTTCCATCAAAAATAATAATAATAATAATGTTTATTGAGCTGAGCGAAGCGAAGCTCTTATACGTGGCTAAGCCGTTTGGTCGACCAAATTTGCCATGGTGATAGTGTAGACACCGCTGAGTGTTTAGGGGGGTCAACTGTTCAAATACAATGTACCATTGAGGAATAATCATCGAAAAACAGTTTCACGAGCGCGCGGCCTTAGCTAAGCGCGCGACCGTAGTAAGATGCCTTATTTTTGAAGTAAGAGTCCTGCTCGCTCAGCTCAATTTATTTCAGTCGCACTGCACTGAAGTCCTAGTTAATTTTTCTCACAAGTTACAACGGCTACAATCCAACATTTGTGTGTTACTTTTTTCCTGACGAGAGCTGGAATCTGTACTAGGTACGAAACCTGTATTAGTATTACAGATCTCCAGGCCCCCAGTTTTGTTACAGGTACATTTGTGCTATAATTCCTGATAAACAAATTAAATTACTAACTTTGTGGGTACTTTTAGAAAAGAAACACATAAACTCGAAGAGTTAAATGTGACTGTGAATATAAATGTATGAGTAAAGATGTGCGCTTAGTGTAGGTAATGTGTTTGTGTGTGTGTTCTGCAGGTAAGACAAAGTGTGGTGCAAGTTAATATTAAAACCATTAAGAGACTATGTGTGCAATTCTGAGTGAATGGTATGGTGTACGTGTTGTGTGGTATAAGTTGCGAGAGTTGGGAGTTTATGATTTTTTACTTCGGGCCACCAACCAGGTGGACACCGAAGTCTTAAAATCACGCAAAAAAAATCAAAATCTTACACCCACTTTTTATCACTTTTCTCGACGTTTCACATGATTCTAAGTCTAATTAAGCAAAAAAAATTTTTGTGTCGGTCTGTCTGTTGGTCTGGATGTCTGAATGTCTGGATGTCTGGATGTCTGTTTACGCAATAACTCAAGAACCACTTATCCGATTTAAAAAATTCTTTCGCCAAGCATCTTGTTTGGTTAATGGGAAGAAAGGATTAGATTTTGGGGTACCATACAAATTGTCCCTAAAAAACTTTTACAAGTGAGTTTCTTTCGAGTTATCAGAGTAACGCGTATTTGACTTTGACATTTGAGTGACAATGACAATACGTATATTGTATATTTACATAAAACAACCAGACTCTGAAAGAAACTGAAATATAAACGCGTCGAATAATATGCATAAAGAATAAGGTCAGTAATTTCGAATAAAAATACTGCAACAAAAATATCTAAGTTTGGCCCGAAGTTTGACAATCACTGTGTGATTTCCGCTCCACTAGTTTACGAATTATGATAGTGTTTGTATGAAGTTTTCCGTTTGATCAAAACAAAAAAACCAAGTAGTTCAGCACCTGTTTTGTTTGCTGCTTCATAAAGACTTGGAATTTTTTACCAGCACACATGTTTGCTCCTTCCTACAGTCATGGGTCGTTTAAGCGGTACGTGAAAAATCATCTGATGAGGCCGTCAAGCAGAGGGCCACCATTGTAGTATATGAATGGTGTCTGTAATGGTGACCCTCACTCCTGAGACTAAAACTTGTTAAAATACCAAGCCACACAGCACGAAGGAACATAATATGTATCCGCGTATCTCCTAGACGCCTGGTACTTTTTTTTTATTTATTTTTTTTTTTTTTTTTTATCGTGCGGAAATCCCTTCGTAATATTAGTAATGTCGTAATATTAGTAATATTAGTAATTTCGGTTACAAATATTCTTTAAAAATCCGTCTTGCCCCGGTTTGGGGGAGGGGCGCTAGAGACGCCTGGTACCTCAGCACCGGCGCTTCAACATCTGTACTGGTACCTCAGCACCGGCGCTTCAACATCTGTACTGTAGTGTTCGGACTCCTTCGAACACTATAGTTAGTTACCTGGCCATCATGCGTCAGCGATATTAAAATAAACATAACATAACATAAACTCACGCCTATATCCCCGAAGGGGTAGGCAGAGGTGCTAGCACCCACATTTCGCCAGTTTATGTTTAGGTCCCAATGTAATAGGTGGCGAGCCTATTGCCATTAACCGGACACTTATAAACCTGCAATAAATACACACATAACTTCGAAAAGCATCGAAAAGTCATTGGTGTGTGCCATGGTAAAACCTGGGATCGAACCCGAGACCTCGTATCAGCAGTCCATTACCCATACCACTAGGCTACCGCGGCTTTAATAATGATGAATGCTCTAATAAAAATGTATAAATCAATTTGAATTAAGAGCATAGGGAAAAAACAAAAGGTTGGTGGACAGATCGAGTCAGGGGGTGACCAGGGGCTCCGGCCTTGACCTGCCAGAAGAGAATATCAAGAAGTGAAATGTGTATTAGGCTCAATCACTGTGCAGAACAACTAGTATATAAGCTTATTTTGTTAGTACATAAGTGATAGTGTATATAATTAAACTGATTTAACAAAAACTATAGGAATAATCGTGTGTAATAGTTATAAGTTTGCGACGAAGAAATCGTCATTGTTTACCGATCTATAAGTGTAAATTGTATCTTATTTCGTGTCACCTTATTTCTACTACCTATTAGAATACATAATACGGTATATAAATCATTGTAAATAGAAAATAAACACATAATTGTAAGATTGACCGATCGACCATTAGGGTATATCCGCGAAAAGTCGTTAAGCCGCGGTGTCACTAACGAGCCGCGAGAGTTCGATCGGCCAATTAGAAAATTCGAATTAATTGGATTAAGAGTATAAAAAACCGCTGTAAATTGACTCGACACCTCAGTCGGCAAATAGAAAGTCAAGCGAGAAGTGCTCTCTCCTCTTCACAAGGAATAAATGAAGATACATGAAAAAATCTCTCTTTAATTCTGGAAAATTCAAGTACTCTTCGAGGCTGCCCATAATAAGTGTTCTGCTTAAGTACAGCACCACGACGACATCCACAATCCCAGCAAACCCCCAAAGTACACACCCATTGCGTCGAAGTCGTGTTTCTGAGCAGATAAAGTCTCATCGACGGAATTGGCTTTGGGTTGTGTACAATCACTAAGCAGAGTTCGCGACCCTCTTGATCGTTTCAGTAAATATAAAGAACCTCGCGTAAATCCCATCCCAAAACACGTTCAGTAGAATTATAATTAAGAATAAATATCTTGTCTTATAATTTAAATTTCGCTAGTTATCGACAAGAAGCTGTAAAGTCAAACCCTAGACTCCACAGTACGTTCGGAGGCTGTAGAGCAAACGGACCCATGGCCCCACGCGGTATGCTTGCCCCTATCCTCTTTTAGATTGCGCTTATACGGCTTTTAAAGGCGCGACTGTCGTCTGACCTCCCAAACCCGAGAGAACAGCCAGCACTAGAGCCTCGTCCATCAACCAAGAAGTGCCTTAGGTCCGAGTGTCCAGGCATATCCAAACTAAACCCCAAAAACTCTTCAAAATACCAACTTACACAGCAGAGAAGGGTCGTAATATATCTCCGCGTGTCTCCTGCGCGCCTGGTACCCATGCCTCAGTACCGGCGCGTGGAGATCTGAAGTAGGGTCGGAGGCTGTGATGCAGACGGAGCCGTGGCCCCTCGCGGCCCTCATGCGAGCCACCTGGCCTACGCGACCTCCCCCCTCATGGATTGCGACTAGCTTTCGGTGCTCTGGAATTCAATAATATTAATTATTATAAAAGTTACAGTCATGGGCGTAGCTAAGGGTGTGTTTTGCGGTCCAACCGGGGTTGATGTTCTCCCCTCGCCTACCCGAACTTCAAAACATTATCAATCTTATGCTAGAGCGAGCGCGCTAGTGCTTCGTGCAAATACATGGAGTAAATACACTATTTTTTCGTGCCGTAATCCGCCGCGGTCGCCGACGATGGACGCGCGTGGGTCCAGCTCAACGCAACGGACAGCCTTAATTTTTATTTTATAATAAATAATGTCATTTAATGCAAATCTTTGTTGTTTTGTTTCCTTAAAATTTTAAAGTTTCATAGGTACCCCTCAAACCGGGGCAAGACGGGGAAACCGTGGTTCCCAAACCCGAGGGGGCCATCTCGAAACCGGAGATGGCCCAGGGTCAGTCGAGGTGCGAGGGATATGCTCTATGGGCAACCTTACACTCCGGTGTCTTAAGACCCGAGACGGCGTGCGGTCTTAGTTGGTTCAAGCCCGACATAACAACCCCCGCTGCCCGGCGGGGGGGTATCCGAAGGGATTTCCGCACGAAAACAAAAAAAGGCACCCAACATAGAGTAGTTAAAACCGATTGTATTTATAAAATTTTACAACCTTAATTTCTATTTTTAACCGACTTCAAAAAGGAGGAGGTTCTCAATTCGGATGTTTATATTTTATGTATATTCGAGCATAACTCCTTCATTTGTTGATGGATTTACAATATTATTAGTTTTTAGACAAATTCATAAAAACTACTTCTATAAATAAAGGTATCAAACTGTTTTTTAACTGTTTTGTAACTAAATTAAATGTTTTTCTTTCTTTCTTTCTTTGTTAGTCTAATACGCGACAGAGAAAACGCTCTACAAAACCGAAAGAAGCCGATCTGTCTCTTTTCATACCGAAGCAATCAAAAACCGGTTGTAACTAGTTACCTCTGTCCCTGGTCCTCCGTATATGATCGATTTTTCGCTCCATTTCAGTCTTCTTTGCGAACCACAACTTCGCCAGTTTCTTGCTCGTTTTGTTGGTTTGCTTCTGTCTCTGTTCAGCCTGGAGTCGGTGGAGCAGTTCCAGTCTTATACTCTGAAGTTCGTCTATCTCCTAGAATATAATCGCACATCATCTTCTAATATTATCACAATCATATTACCATTGTTGGTGCTTTATGGGGGCGACTGTGGTTTGAATTCCCAACTCCGGGTGGAAAGGAAAGAATAGAAATAAACTTTATTTCACAGCAATAAAAAAATTATTCGTGAAATATATGGAAAACACAAAACCTTTGGATGAATATGAAAACTATATGAACGCGCTGGGAAGGTTAGGGAGCGGTTGGTGGAGGGTGCTTCGGGAGCCGATCTGGCTAGGCTCCGGGCGGTATCACAACCGGAATCAGGAGCATGGTTGAACGCCCTGACTTCGCCCCACCTGGGCACTTACCCTCCGCCTGGGCTGCAGGGTGTTTGAACCCCATAGATACACCTGCGGTTCCATGGTGGGTATGACGGCCATCACGCACTGAGTTGTCGTAGAAGTGCAGGTAGGTTTGCGCGCCACCATGCTCTAAGTGATATACTCCGGAGCGCCTTTGTATCGGCAGATGTCCCGTGCCTGTTGGAGCCGCCTGGCCTTAGCAGATCCGACTGCAAAAGACCGGACGGTATGACTCTGGAGCCATGGAAAAATGGCAGGTGCCCCCTGTGGGATGCCTCGTGCGTCAGCACTGTCGCTCCCAGTCACCTGAGTCGTACTGTCCTGTCTTCAGCAGCTGCTGCCGAAGACGCGGCTGTTACAAAGCGTGGAAAGTATGCGGACTTAACGGAGCAATATTAATTTGCTCCGTTTGCGGTCGGGACGATGGGCAGTTGGGGTGCCGACGCTAAAAGTTTAGTGGACGAATTGGGGCGTAGGTTGAGGGCCAAACGGGTGACTCCCGCTCCGGCTCGTATCTGGTGCAAAGGTTAGCCATCGCTATTCAACGGGGCGATGCAGCCAGCGTAATGGCCACCTTTGCACCAGGTACGGGTTAATTTAATTATTTATTTATTTTTAAAGTAATTATTATATTAATATTTCTAAAATGTTGTATAGATTTCACAAAATATATGCTATATGAACTAGTTCGTATATATAGATATACTAGATGTAAGTGATTATGTTTCTGAATCGTTTGAGGTTGAGACCCCATGACCCCAGTCATGGGGTCCAATGGGATAGAATAGGAATATTAGGAACAAACAATGTAACATCTTTCACACTGTGTTTCTTGCGCATAAAGATTTCTATTCTATTCTATTCCAAGTGGCCGTTTTGTCAAAGCGGCTGATCGACGCTACACGTGACCAGAAGGCTGGACCTTATCTTACACAAACAATTAGCATTGCCATTCAACGTGGCAATGCTGCCAGTCTTCTGGGAACATTACTATTAGGTGATGATGCGGAGGAATTTAACTTTAACTTTATTGAAATTGAAATAGTACAAGTGTATCTTAAAAAAAATTATGGCACTGATCTCCACACTAGGATACCCTGTGTTGTGAAGACCAGTCACTTTCACTAGACACTGGTTACAATAAATAATAAATAAAGACTGGCATAAGACATTTTTTTTTTCATTTTATCCCTATATATTTAACATGTAGAATAGATGTCTGTTTACGTGCGTGCATGTTTGTGAGAGGGAGACTGGTGAGGGTGTGTGTGTATGTGTGGAAGGAAAAGGATCTGTGTGTGTGAGTGTGTGTGTGTGCAGGTGAGTACCTATGCATGAGTGTGTCTGTATAAGTTATAAGTTATTTTGTGTGTGTGTCAATTCTATGACGCATGTATGTAAAAATGTATCTGTCTTTTAGGTTTAGTTTTCTTTAGAGTTATTTATAAGTAGCTATACATACTCATTTTAAGTTTAAAATGATTTCCAGTTGGATTCAATTTTAAGTTAAAAATAATCATTTTGAAGTGTTTCAAAATTTTGTAAATACAGTCATGCGTTCGTATATTGGGTAGTTATTGGTGTAATAGAAAAGGACTGATGTACATGTACTCATATAATGAATTACAAACACACATGTAGTAGGTACATATACCTACTACCTACCACAAATGAGAATCCATAAAACCTATACAGGGCATCCCACGGCGATGCCACATGGAGGGAAAATATCTTGTGTCATGTGTAGGAGACTTCATTTTAATTTTAAAAACAATTTAAACTGAATTTATATATTATAAAAACTCGATTGCCACAGTTGGTAATCGAACGGGATAAGTCCGAAATAACAGGATGGACGGGCGATCTGAAAAATGTAGCTGGGATAGACTGGATACGCAAGGCGAAGGATCGGGTGCTATGGCGTAAAATGGGAGAGGCCTATGCCCAGAAGTGGACTGCAATAGGCTAATTGATTGATTGAAATCCGAAAAAATACATTTTGTACTTTTATAGCTATAGATAGGGTCAATCATAAGGATCATACAAGGAAAGAACAACCATGTTCATCATCATCATCATCATCAACCTATGCTAGTCCACTGCTGGACATAGGTCTCCCCTAATGAGCGCCATAGCGCCCTATCTTCAGCTTGCCACATCCAGCATCTGCGCGCAGTCTTTCGCAGTACGTCATCCCACCTGGCCGGAGGGCGTCCTACACTAAGTTTGCCGAGTCGCGGTCTCCATGTTAAAGTATATAAAAGGAAATCCATGAAACTAAAACACTTAAATACCACTCAGGTGGCAGATAAGCTCACGGCCCACCTGATGGGAAGCGGTCACCGTGGCCTATGGACGTGTGCAACACCAGGGGCGTCACACTCGCGCTGCCGACTCTAAAAAAAAGAAATTGCAAAGCAGGAATAGCCTTTAGTCTTCCGGGAAGACCAAAGGCTACTCCCGCCTCTCCCTTCTTTTTTAGTTTTTGTGCTGTCAGAAGGAAGACTCTTCCCTCTGACAGCACAAAAACTCTCAGTGAGCTCTGGCTACCCTACTCACCGCCGGGAACACAACACGAGGTTATTATGGCCGCGGTATTCTGTAGGGCGGAGTTACTTCCCCAGTCGGACTGCTCAGTTGGACGGGAATACCGTCATGTCCTACCTTACTAATCTTTATACCTCTAATATCCTCCACTAATAAATCTTCATTAATCTTTAATTCAATGAAATGTTTAATTTTTAGGCTTACTAGACTTACGTAAAAAAGTAGGAGAACGCAATTTTTTTTATTTAGGATATCAAGAGAAGGTTGGTGTAAAGTTTTGTGCAGCCACAACCTTGTCCCGCGGGCGCCATCTTGAAAAACGAAAGCGAATGGTTCTTACGCTATATCGGGCAAACTATGTATCACACAGAAAATTAGTTAAAGGCAGTTTTATAGCAAATTGAATTTTCTACAACTTTGGGTCTGTACCCTTTAGTAGTATCACCAAAGACAACAAACTTATTAACGAAAATAGATAAAAATTTGGGTATAATTTTTTATTAGTCTAGATTTCATGGATTTATTTATATTTAATTTACCATGTTTGTTATAGAGATTTGATCTTTATGACTGGCCCTGTCGATTGATGCCATAAAAGAAGAGGATGTTTTTGTTTCGAATTTTAGCCGGTTTGATTACCGAATATGGCAATCGAGTTTCCTAAAATCTTTAAATGCAGTTTAAATTGTTTTTAAAATTAAAATGGACTCACCTTTCAGTTAAATTATCTATCTACATTATTTAAGATACTTTCCCTCCATGTGGCATCGCCGTGAGACGGGTGCGTCTCATAACGTATAAACTCATTTGGCCTAATTTCATTTTATTATCATTCATAAGATATAATCAACGTGAGGTATACCAACTGTGGGGTGCTTGGTTGGGGAGGGGTGCTTGGTTGGGGAGGGGTGCTTGGTTGGGGACCTCCACGCGGTGCACCCTGGGCAACGGAGACAGCAGCGCCTCTCTCCTAGGGCGGGAGAGACGCTGCCGCCTACGGCCAACTCCGACCGAGGCGAGGACGGCCCTGTTGAGGGCTGTTCGGAAGCTTTCCACGTGTCCCTCTGATTAGCAGATGGCACAGTGGAGAGCAAGTAAGGGGGCCATCTCAAAACCGGAGATGGCCCGGGGTCAGTCGGGGTGCGAGGGATATGCTCTATGAGTAACCTTACACCCCGGCGTCTTAAGACCCGAGAGGGCGTGCGGTTTTAGTCGGTTCAAGCCCGACATAACCGCCCCCGCTGGCCGGCGGGGGGGTATCCGAAGGGATTTCCGCATGAAAAAAAAAAAAAAAGGTATACCAACTGTTGATATAATTTCTTTACATAATATAACATTTATTTATTCTAAAACTTAATTAGTATAACGTTGTTTGATATAACGTTTATGTAATCGAAAATCATTAGGTCTAACGTATTATATGTATATTGTTTATTTAATCGAAAATCATTAGGTCTAACGTATAATATGTATATTGTTTATTTAATCGAAAATCATTAGGTCTAACGTTTAATATGTATATTGTTTATTTAATCGAAAATCATTAGGTCTAACGTATAATATGTATATTGTTTATTTAATCGAAAATCATTAGGTCTAACGTTTAATATGTACTTATATTGTTTATTTAATCTAAAATCATTAGGTCTAACGTATAATATGTATATTGTTTATTTAATCGATAATCATTAGGTCTAACGATTAATATGTATATTGTTTATTTAATCGAAAATCATTAGGTCTAACGTTTAATATGTATATTGTTTATTTAATCGAAAATCATTAGGTCTAACGTTTAATATATATAAAAAAACGTCATTATGGTTAACACCCCGACTCCCCGACTCGGATAAGTAAGGTTAGAAGGCTAAGGCGGAAGCGAAGCGGAGCGGAGCTCCTGTTGAGTTTCTGTTCTAAGTATGGGAACCCCCAAAATTTATTGTTTTTTTTTTTCATTTTTGTGTGAAAATCATAATGCGGTTCACAGAATACATCTACTTACCAAGTTTCAACAGCATAGTTCTTATAGTTCCGGAAAAAAGTGGAAGTGACACGTATGTCACAGACAGACATGACGAATCCATAAGGGTTCCGTTTTTTGCCATTTGGCAAAGGAATCCTAAAAATTGGGAATGGAGTACTTACAGTTTCTCTAAATATCCAGTCTTTTGTCTCCACATCAGTTATGATTTCGTCTCTCTTCTTCATCCAGCGTGGGTACACCCCTTTCTCTGCCACCTCCATCCACAAACGAGCGTGACGCATCCTGGATTAGTTAGTATATAGTCAAAATCCCTATTGGGTGTATGCCAAGCTCACCTGCTAACAGGTATAATGACCGTCAAATATCTTGACAATGTACTTTAGCTGCGCAGAAAGCGTCTTTTAGGTCTTTATATTTATTACGAAATTAGAGCAAAAAACTTACTTATTGATTATTTCCGTTGTATGAAAGTCCGCTGGTAGATCTGCAAGACGATACGGGCTTCCAGGTCCTGAAAGGATATATATATATTTATCAGTCACACCAACCAATAACTTGCTCCTAAGGCGTCTTTAAAAAAGTAGGTACACCACGTGTTGCCTGTTACTCCAAAATAACCAGTCCATCAGAAAGTTGTCTGTAAGAGATCGCAGTCTGTCAATAAAGTCAATAAAGTGTATTCCATTCTATTTTTTCCATGGTGCATGATTCTGCAGATTTTACCACGGCAGACGGACACGGCCAGTCAGGCACCGCGCAAGATTTACTTTCTACGGTGCGTGTCGGTCTGTTCCGAAGCCGCGGATATGATGGACCACTACTTGCTTGCGTTTCCACAAACGACACTCTTTCTACAGGGCGTCGACAGAATACAGAATCACGCAATGTTAAAAATCGATTTTAATTGTTATAATACAATACATCAAATATACGAAAATTTGTTCAGGAGAAAAAGTTGGCGGAGCAAATATACAGAATTTTGTTCAGTGGAGGCAGGAGATTTTGAAAGTTATACTTGAATTATCAGTATAGCAGCAATTTCCTTTCCATCATCGTCCCGCATTAATCGCGATGTAGAATATCGATACTTTGAAGTAGTTATGTTAATCTTCGAGATATTGCTGGATAACGGTATTCTGGTATACGTACCCCACTCCAACTTGTCCAGATATAGTACTTCGGGAGTCTTTTCACATCCTTCTGCTGCTTTTGCGTCTGCTTGCCACGGTATTGTCTGTGCAGAAGACTCTCTATACAAATGAAAGAGGAAAGAGAGTAGAGAATTTTCAAGAAGAAAGTCCTTCGTCGTGTTGGCAAGAAACGAGGGCACACCAATCCTGTGATCTAGCATCTTCCCTTACAATGGAACTGGCAAGGCACTTTGGTAGAAATATGGGGTACCTACCAAGTTCTTCAGGGTCCAGGCTAACCTCACCTGTAATTCCGTACACCTGCTGATTCGTAGACGAGACTCTGATGCAGGTTTACCTCTCGGGCATTTGCTCTCGTATAGCCAAAACACGCCAAATAATGGAATTTTAGTAGACGACCTCCTTTTTTTTCGTGCGGAAATCCCCTCGGGACCGGTCTCCCGTCGGCCAGTGGGGGTGGTTATGTCGGGCTTGAACTGACTAAAACCACAGGCCGTCTCGGATCTTCAGAAGCCAGGGAGTAAGGCATTTCCCTCGCACCCCGAATGATCCAGGGCCATCTCCAGTTTCAAGATCTCGGGTTTGGGAATCACGATGTCCCGGTCTTGTCCCCGGAAAAAAGGGGGCGCGCAACGAGCCACCACCCCAGCCTGCTTTTGCTAGGGAGACAGGCGGCTCCACCTGAAACTCTCAGGCCTACGCTCATGGAGAACAGAGGTCGCTAAGCAACCTTCGACATCCCTCCGGCAGCCCACGCGCTCGCGCAAGACCATCGCTGTGAGCAAGACGCCGAGCGAGAGGCGCCACTCTGAGGGCTCCTATGAAGGTCCGCCTCGGTGCCTCCCACGCCGGGCACTCTGCCAGCGTGTGCAGCCCTCAGTCCTCGCTTGCATTACAGTGGTAGGAGACGGACCCTGGATCCAAAGTGTGCAAGCTTTGAATAAAACCGGGATTAGTGCTCGGATAAAGGGAAGAAACCAGAAGCTCAAAAGCACCCAGGCTGGCATTTGTTACGGGTAGCACTAAGAAGTCCAGCACTGGTCTTACTTCAGAACTTTGAAAATATCGAAGTTCAGCCGTTTCGTAGGTTGAAAGGCGACTGGAAGGCGAAAGGCAATTAAGTTGGGCAAAGGCACAGAAGTTTTTTTTTGTTTTTTTTTATATTTAGGACACGTCAATTTGACTTCACCTCGCCTGATGGTAAGCTGAAGGTACAGTCTCAGGAAAAAGGGTCACCATTACATACACGTACCATGTTAACAATGGTGGCACTCAGCTTGACGGCCTCATCAGAAGAGGATTGTCGTCGCAGCACCGCGTGACACCCACCGGTCCCACTAGTGCTGCGACCACAATCCCCCTGCCCGGCTAGGCACTTGCTGACCCCTGAACGCAATCAAACCGAAATTGGATTACTATGGAGGGTTTTTCGCAATCGTGCACGGTGGTACCTACCCGGCCGAATTTTGTGACAAATTTGTGTCATCAAATTTCTAACACCAGTAAATGATTAAAAGACACAAATTTCTCTGTCTTACCTGAAAACGCTCTGTGTTCCCCTATTCCTTGGTCTCGTAGGCCCCTGTTCTATCACCGGTGGTTGAAAATTTGGACTTACTAACTTCAGATTCAAAATTTTCTTCGGACTGAAATAGGATAACTTATATACTTTCTTTCTTCTTCAAGTCTCACTTGGCAAAAGCGTACTATATGTCCGTAGAAGACTTTAAAAAACTGGTCATATCTTTGGTCTCACATGTGCAATTCCTCCCAGGACGAAGTAGTTCGTGTCTGGGGGTGACGGTTCGGGCGTTACTCTAGCAGACGCAGGCCCACCGTGGCAACGCTCCGTGTTTACGCGCGCTCCTCTCTCTTGGGCAGGGGGAACCAGATCCCCAACAACGCGTCGGGGTCGCCAACGTTGGCGACCGGGGCTGGTCGGGGTCTCTGAGATTGCCTCTCAGGGTACATCAGATTCCCCTGAGCACATGGCTGACGCCACAGAAACCTTGCGGTGTTGGTTGAAATGTATAGCCTCAACAGCTCAGGGTCTGCGTTGATGAATCAGTCAATCAGCTTCCGGGACCAATAATTCGTACAGATAGAAGATAGATTGACGGCCTCTGTGGCATAGCGGTAGTGCATTCGACTTCTAAAAGTGCAAAAATTTATATGAATGTATATATCTATTTGCATTGGTCTGGGTACAAAAAAAATATCCGCATTCTGGAAGCCATAACACAAGCTAGTTAAACTCTGCTTACTTTGGGTCTAGAAAGCGCTGTGTGTAGAATGTCGTAGACTATTTATTTAAAAAAAAAAGTAAATGAACCATAGACCACACTCACAACGCAATAAACCTGTAACGATCCCTGCCACTATAATCCGGTGTAGGCACACTCTTCATGTCCTTAACGCGCTCCACATACGCGCCGTATGATCTGTCAATATGCTCAGGTAGGCGGCAGTTCGGATGATATACTGTGAAAAGATAAATATAGTATTTTTTTTAAAAAGAATATTAGCAACCGAAATTACTAATATTCCCCCTAACCCCTCCAGCTAAGCTAAATTGCTTGTGTTAGGAGTGGGTTCACGTCAGTAGTGTAATGGCCAGGATTCGAATCCGGGACCTCTCGATCGTAGGGTCGACTCCTTAACCACTAAGCTACAAACGCTTCAACTTTTAGACTAGGTGTGGCCTGCGGCTCCGCCCGCGTGGCCTTTTGTTACCGTTCCCGCTTCCCGTGGGAACCTATTCGAGGTAAAAAAAGTAGTCTATGTGTTATTTCTAGCTATAATATAACCCTGTAAAAATTTTTTGCCAGATCCGTTCAGCCGTTAAAGCGTTATTGAGTAACAAACATACAAACATCTTTCCTAACGTTTATATTTATAATATTAGTAGGATTTAGACCGTAAAAAGCAATATACAGAACGGTACTTGAACCAAGTACCTTTCTGGTAGTATTCCTCCTATAAGGTACTGGTCGCGGCGCTTAACGACCTCCGTCCTCCATGAGCGCAGGCCTGGGGGTGGCAGGTGAGGCCGCCTGTCACCCCAGCAGAAGCAGGCCGGGACGGTGGGGCGACTAGCGCCCCTCCCCCAAACCGGGGCAAGACGGGGACACCGTGGTTCCCAAACCCGAGGGGGCCATCTCGAAACCGGAGACGGCCCAGGGTCAGTCGGGGTGCCAGGGATATGCTCTATGGGCAACCTTACACCCCGGCGTCTGCAGACCCGAGACGGCGTGCGGTTTTAGTCGGTTCAAGCCCGACATAACCGCCCCCGCTGGCCGGCGGGGGGGTATCCGAGGGGATTTCCGCACGAAAAAAAAAAAAAAAAAAAAAAAAAAGGTACTGGTCGCGGGTTCAAGTCCCGTTGTAGATGTTGACTTTTCCAATTTAAATCTATAGTAAAAGTTAACAAACCAATTGCGTCAGAATTTCATTAAAATAAATCAATATACATTATAAAACAAAGTCCTCCGCCGCGTCTGTCTGTCCGTCTGTCTGTTCGCGATAAACTCGATAACTACAGCACCGATTTTCATGCTGCTTTCGCCAATGGATAGAGTGGGTCTCGACAAAGATTTTAGTATATAATTTGTCAAGTTCTTGTTATACATTGGCAAAAACATAATGATATTTGTTGGAGGTATCGGAAAAAATAAGCCGTCTGAGAGCTTTCAACGAAAACGCTGCCTAAACCCTTTGAGATATAGAAAGAAAGAAAGAAAGAAACGTTTATTTGATGCATGTAAGGCACATTAAACATTCCACTTAACCTAGTAAATGGTTTATTAATTTATATGTGCCTCGCGTATGCATCAAAGGGGTGTCCAGTTCAGCATATGCCAGGCGGGCGGACCTTGGCGCTGGTTTTCAACTGGAACCCATGTATGTATTTGTGTGTTGTTATGTGTGTAAATGTGAGAGTATTGTGTGATAAGTGATTGTGTATATGTGTATAATGTATAAAGCAAAGTTATTGAAATTAAATCATTTTTATTTAGACAATTACAATTATAATCATACATTCAATTTATAAAGAGATATTCGCGTAATTTCTTCTTGAATGTTGTTATTGTTTTTATGGAGCGCAAAAGCGGGGGAAGATTGTTCCATATTACTTCGGGCCACCAACCTGGTGGACACCGAAGTCTTAAAATCACGCAAAAAAAAATCAAAATCTTACACCCACTTTTTATCACTTTCCTCGATGTTTCACATGATTCTAAGTCTAATTAAGCAAAAAAAATGCATAAAGCCTAAGGTCTGTAATTTTGAATAAAAATACTGCAACAAAAATATCTAAGTTTGGCCCGAAGTTTGACAATCACTGTATGATTTCCGCCCCACTAGATTTTGGAGGCTGAATAGCGGAAACTACCCCTAAACGATGCCGTTTTTCTCCAGTGGTATCGATAGTTGCTGCGAGCATTGTCTTCTAGGGCATGCCCTTCTGTTAGTTACCCAGCGGAGTTTGTTATTTATGTACTGCGGCTCTGCAAATCTGATAACACCGAAAAGAAGGCATGCCAAATGCATCTCTCGTCTAGTTTTCATTTTAAGCAGCGAATGTTTACTGAGAAACGATGTGGCATGCCCCCTAGGCGGTATCGAGAAACAAAACCGCGCACATGCATTTTGTACCCGCTGAATAAGCCGGTCCGTTCTCGCTAGCAGACGCGGACCGTAAACCACATCCGCATAGTTGAGCCTAGACAGCACTAGAGCCTCCACCAGTCGCACCCTTAGTTCCTCCGAAAGATACGGTCGCATTTTATATAGAACTTTGAGTTGGTAGAAACGGCTCCGGATCGACTCCGCTATATGATGTTCAAACCTCAGGTTAGAGTCAACATACAACCCCAGGTTACGAGCTTGAGCAACTCGGTCTAACGACTCCCCCATGAGTGCAATACTCAGAGAAGTGGGAACCGCATCGACCTGACTCTTGGTTCCAAACAACATGTATTTTGATATTGTCGGAAGTTTACACGAATGTTACACATTGAAATAAAACTATTTTTAACGGATTCTATCGCGGTTTATTTGATGTTATTTTATATTTTACATCTAAAGAAGAAAAGCCAGCCACTGTCGAGCGCCAGCCTGTAGTCCTACCATACATACGAGGGGTCACTGACAAGATTGGCTACATCTTGAAGCGAGCTTCAATTAACACATAGGTACTACAAGCCGGGGGTGTGTGTTGGGTAACCTCCTCGAGTGTCGCTCCGATTCCGATCCCGCTGCAGTCCGGGGGGAACGGAATCGGAGCGGCCGGTACACCCTGGGCGGCGGTCAATGGCTTCTCCTTCACCCCTTCATAGGGTTGGCATTGATCGTCGGCCAATACCCAACGTGGCGGGAACACATCGCTCTCCGTACTCCTCTGCTTTCAGAGGAGACAGGATGAGCGATGCTGTTAGTGGTGAGATGGCCCAGGGTCAGCCGGGGTGCGAGGGATATGCTCTATGGGTAACCTTACACCCCGGCGTCTGAAGACCCGAGACGGCGTGCGGTTTTAGTCGGTGCAAGCCCGACATAACCGCCCCCGCTGGCCGGCGGGGGGGTATCCGAAGGGATTTCCGCACGATAAAAAAAAAAAAAAGGTACTACAAGCCGCCAACGAAGATATGTCAATTTTTACCATCTGTCAAGTGCCAATTGCCTCTACAAGATGCAGGGGTCTATAAAATAGATTGTGACTGTGGGCTCTCTTATATTGGTCAAACCAAGCGAAGCATTGGCACTCGCGTCAAAGAACACATAGCTGATATAAAACACCAACGCTCAAAAAAGTCTGCTGTATGTGAACACGTGCAACAGGGGACCAAACATTACTTAAGATTTGATAAACCACAGATACTCGCCAAAGAAAATCGATTCCTACCTAGAATGCTCCGCGAAGCTATTGAAATTAAAAAAGATCCTAATTTTAATAGAGAAGATGGTTGGAATGTACCACCAGCTTGGGACCCAGTCATTCACTTAATTAATTCCAAGAAAAAACAAAATACAACAAGACTTCATGACACTGTGAGCTCATTCTGCGTAAATAGTAACACCAACAATTCAACATAGTTCGTTCGGGTACTTTGAGATAACTTTCACTTCAAACTTCAAGACAACAACCATCTTTAGTCTACCCGTGACCATGGCTGCTGAAAAGCAACCGAAACGTCGGGTTCAATTTAATGTAAAATATAAAATAACATCAAATAAACCGCGATAGAATCCGTTAAAAATAGTTTTATTTCAACATGTATTTTGTTTTGAGTGGATTCAAAACTAAAATAGATAATAAAAGATATAACAAAATGATGTATGGCGGAATTGTGTATTTTATATAGGTTGTGGTGGTGGAATAGGGTCCCATGGGTAGCGGGAACGGGATCAGAATTCCAAGCGGGTAAAGCCGCGGGCAAAAGCTAGTAATAAATAAATTACGCTAAGATGATGATAGTAAATATATTCATAAATTACTTACAAACTTGAATCCTGGGGAATTTGATCATTTCAGAGAAAAAATTGCCGTATAGAGGTTGTATACTCTGGAAAAAAAAAATTTAGCATAGAGAATACGTTCATGACACAAATAAAATTATCCAAGGAATAAAAAAAAAGGATTGTGTGGTTTTATGAAACCACGGTAAAAGTAAAACTTTTTTTCATTTAACACATTTAACTAAAAAATAACAACATTTACATTAAACACTGACAAACAACATTTACAATAAACAGTGACAAAAACAAACAAAATAGCGTGGAGCACTGGCACAAAAGAGTATATACACTACACGGTCAGCTGCTGCGAACTATAGGCGCCGCCATATTGGCCTTGGTTGCTATGACGAGCGCCTTTCACTTTATCTCTACTCCGCGACCGACCGTCACGCGACATGCAACACACAGACGAAAAAGGTTGAGTTTAGTGGCTAAGGAACCGCCCTTACAATCGAGAGGGCCTAAGTTTGAATCCTGACCATTACACTTCCAATGTGAACCCATTTTTACACAAGCAATTTGGCTTAGCTGAAGGGGTTATCAGGCATACTAGTAATTTCAATTACTATATAATAGTCGGATGTATTCGTTACGAATCCTATCCTACAGAGAAACTCCGAGCATAGCTCTTTCCATAGCTCGCTGAGCGACTTTGAACTGGTGGACCAGCCAAAGTTATCGACATAGCTCAAAGAATTAGTAAGCTGAAGTGGCAGTGGGCCGGCCATATCTCGCGAAGAACCGACTACCGCTGGGGTAAACGTGTTCTTGAGTGGAGACCGCGACTCCGCAAACGTAGTGTAGGACGCCCTCCGGCCAGGTGGGATGACGATATGCGAAAGACTGCGGGCTGATGCTGGATGCGGCAAGCTGAAGATAGGGCGCTATGGCGCTCATTAGGGGAGACCTATGTCCAGCAGTGGACTAGCATAGGTTGATGAAGATGATGATGATTATAATAGTCTTTATTATATATTTTTTTTAAATCACTAATCAGTATTCAATTCTAAAGAAATTGATCCTAGCAATAGCATGCTTAATGCTCATACAATACTCACCATTTGCGCAGACGCCATGGCTGCTTTGAAAGCAGTTCGGGCGTAGTCCCGCGCGCCAGACACGATGAAAGACGTGTCTGAAAATGAAGATAAAAAATTGTAAAATAAATTATGAAATAAAAAACTATTTTTTAGGGTTCCGTTGCCAAATGGCAAAAAACGGAACCCTTATTGATTCGTCACAGTCACTTTTTTCCGAAACTATAAGAACTATGCTGTTGAAACTTGGTAAGTAGATGTATTCTGTAAATCGCATTAAGATTTTCACACAAAAATAGTAAAAAAAACAATAAATTTTGGGGGTCCCCATACTTAGAACTGAAACTCAAAAAAAATTTTTCATCAAACCCATACGCGTTTGTGGTATCTATGGATAGGTCTTCAAAAATGATATTGAGGTTTCTAATATCATTTTTCTCTAAACTGAATAGTTTGCACGAGAAACACTTCCAAAGTGGTAAAATGTGTCCCCCCCCCCTGTAACTTCTAAAATAAGAGAATGATAAAACTAAAAAACCGAACCAACGAAAATTGGTTTGAACGAGATCTAGTAAGTAGTTTTATTGCAATACGTCATAAATCATAAACCGCAATTTACATTTCATTCAATCAACTCAAATATAAAAATTAAAAAAGAAGTCATTATTATGTTACTTGCTACTACGGAACCCTTGATGAGCGAGTCCGACTCGCACTTGGCCGCTTTTTGAAAACAAGCTTTCTAGTAAGTGCCTAACAAGACAAATCAAATTTAATGAGTTCAAACATGAGGGGGTTATCTTGTTAAGACGTTCCTATGACCACCTACCGGCTCCATCTTCAGAACAGAATATCATGTACCATCAGAGTATTTACCAATACAAAACAAGCCCAAACTCGATTGGTTTACCTTGTATAATTCAGGAGTTCCTATGGTCACCTTCGGACTCGATCATCAGACCAGCTTCATAGTACCGTTTATCGCATTTTCACCACAGATACGCAAGTACACTAAATTTGAATTCAATTTAATGTCAGGAAGTAGGTATAATTGGGCTTCCAAGATGGGACCCATATTTACAAAATAACAGTTGCTCTCTCTTGAATAATAAATAAATAAACTAGGACGGCTACCGGTTAGCTTCGCAATCAACCCAAACTTAATCAATCAATCAATCAATCAACGTGACCGGTCGCCTTTTTCCATTGATTTTGTTTTTCGGTGATTATTCCTCGATGGTAAGACCGATCTGGACATTCGACCCCTTACGACACTCAGTAATGTCTACTTGATCACCGTGGATATTTGGTCGAGATCGGTCAAACGGTCTCGGAGGAGTATCATTTGTTTGAAATGCAACTTTGAAACCAAAGACGCTTCGCTCGCCTTCGGCTCGCTACGCTTAATAAATATTCTAGGACAAATTAGGTACGCAACGCCATCTAGACTCAAACTAAGCAGAGCTTGTCATATGGGTTCTAGAATGCGGATAAACATACTCAAATACATTTTTTTTTGTAAATACATACATATTATACATAGAAACACCCAGACCAATGCAAATATACATATTTACACTGAGCGGGAATCGAACCCGCGACCTCTGACTTAGCAGCCGAACGCACTACCGCTATGCCACAGAGGTCGTCGGTCGTCAATAATATAAGCTATTACCTAATATCTAACTTTATTTCATTTGTAGCTCAAAAGCGCTCGAAAACGGTTGCATGAAAGGTTAAATTACAGTAGAGGAAGCTCGTGACGTGTGAAACGACAGGAGCGGATGGCGGGTTTTGTCTCTGCCTACCCCAGAGGTAAAAGGCGTGAGTATATAAAAATGCATGTATGTATGTCGCTGAACAGTACCTAAACATCAGTACCTGCAGATTTTGATGAAATTTCGAATAAGTTTAAATTGACAACTGTTTTTTTACAACTTTCTGTGCAAAGCCTGTACACGACCGGTTGCACAGAACTAAAAAATTGTCAACGGTACTTGGGTATTACTAATTGTATCGAATGTAAGGGACACCGCTGAATCTTCAGGACACAAGCCAACGACACATATGAACTGGTACACCTGCTTATTAACAAGCGGGGCCCTGGCATATGCCTGTCTTCCGTGGTTGCTGAGTCAGACTGCTGTCGCACCCGTTAATATCAAGTCAAGCCACATCAGAGGCAAAAGCGTTGCAAAGTTAAGAAACGCTAGTCAGGAAGTTCAAAAATAACTGTTACAATCTATATACATACATATAGTTTTCCCCAGTCCCCACGCTACTTTCCCATAGGGGTTGGCAGAGACAACATTCCACTTGCTACGACCTTGGCATACGTCTTTCGTTTTTACATACCATATAAATAATCGTGAACTCTCATCTTCATCACGCTACTCTTCCTTGGAACCTCGTACATCGTATCCGCGCACATTGTCACACACACTAATATTCCGACACACTTTTACTAAAATTGCAAAAGAATTTGCCTTATATTGATTGAATATAAACAGTATTTTCGGTTGCTATGGCAACGAACAACAGGCTATCGAGCCTTATCTAGTTTTATCTATAGTCAAGTCAAAATTATCAACTTAGCGTTGTTCCCGGTTACAGGACATCTACCTACTTTGTACTTGTACCTATCGTCACGTTTACAAACGTACCTATCTTTTTTTTTTATTATTATTTATTTAATAAGGTTCACCAACAATTGTTTACAAAAAAACTTACTCTTTTGTAATAGCTTTAGCTTTTATTCTTAGTCTACGATATGGAACAATATAATCCTGAGTAACATTTAGGCAGAATTTCATTGATAAATAAATAAACGAGTTTCATTCAATGAAGAAAAGCCTTATTTAAAATCCATTTGACCAGTTTCCAATGGTAGTCCTTTGTAGATAAATATTGGTGTGACGCCATATCATGTTAGAATTCGTGTGCAATAACTAGGTACCTACAGTATTTGTACTTAGACGTCATTGATTTATTTTGTCATTATTTTATCCTTTGTCCGGATTTTTAAAATTGCCGGTTCACCAGTGTTGTCGCTTAAAAAAATATAAATCTTTGTAATGAATTATTCTAATGTAAAATTAACTCAGAGTAAGAATATTTTAATAAAATCAAATAAAAAAACTAATTTCCAAAATTAATCCTACATGTTACGCCAACCTACCTACTTATAAATAGTCAATAATTTTCTATCTTATCTTCTTCTTCTTTATATATAAAAATGAATTGCTGTTCGTTAGTCTCCCTAAAACTCGAGAACGGCTGGACCGATTTGGCTAATTTTGGTCTTGAATTATTTGTGGAGGTCCAGAGAAGGTTTAAAAGGTGAATAAATATGGAAGTTGTTATCGATTGAGACAGTACGAAGTCTGCCGGGTCAGCTAGTAGTATATAATTTTCAAGGATAAAAATGATCAGTAAACGTAAATATATAATCTAGTTACTTGAAAAGTACTAAGCTGTGCCGTTAAGCGTTACCGTAGTTAAATCATTTAAATGGTACACGCCGTAAATTTCTCGACTAAAATGTGTAAGATGATCTTAAAAGACTCAAATCCAAAGTAACAGATACTAAATTTTTTAAGTTGTAACATTGTCGTACGCCGCCATGATAGCCGTGTTATTTAGCTCACTTCACATCGGTGTACTCCCAGGCAGCGTTGCCATTTGGCAACTTTGGTTGCCATTTTGGCAACATTTGACCCTTGGTGGCAACCAAATGGCAACCAAGCTCAAATGGCAACTTATTGGCAACTTTTCGACTCGTCGCGTGATCATCAGTAAAAAAAATATCGAATATCTTCGCATCGAATTGAATAAAATCAAAACCTTGAACGCATTTTTATTCCCAATTGAAAACAATACATAATTAGTAGACAAACAAATTGTACCCGTATTTCTACAGTCACAAGGTCTATTTTGGTGAATCTAGAGATAAAAGTAATTTTATGAAAAGTCTAAAAGAAAACAAAAATGGAAGAAAGTACCGTTTTTTTTTTCGTGCGGAAATCCATTCGGATACCCCCTCGCCGGCCAGCGGGGGCGGTTATATGTGTCTGTTTGCAGTGTGCAGTGCAGTGCAAAGAAACTTAAAGAAAGTGAAAGAGTACTTTGTAAATTTTGTAATATACGGAAGAAAGTTTTCGTGGTTTACAAATACTTTTGTTTCTAAATCTATTGGTAAGTTCTCTTTTTATTGTTTTAATCGATGTGCACAGACATTGAAAAACCAATTTTACTGATTGAATCATTATTCATTCATTATTTATAATCAGCGCCCTTCCCCAGCCTTTTGGGTACCTAGGATACGAATAAGACGCTTTTTAAGATTGCTCATAGAGTCCTAAGTTAATGCGCATGAAATCGACGAAAGGTACCTTTTTTTTTTCGCGCGGAAATCCCTTCGGATACCCTCCCGCCGGCCAGCGGGGGTGGTTATGTCGAGCATGAACCGACTAAAACCGCACGCCGTCTCGGGTCTTCAGACGCTGGGGTATAAGGTTGCCCATAGAGCATATCCCTCGCACCCTGACTGAGCCTGGGCCATCTCCGGTTTCGAAATGGCCCCCTCGGGTTTGGAAACCACGGTGTCCCCGCGTCTTGCCCCGGTTTGGGGGAGGGGCGCTAGTCGCCCCCCCGTCCCGGCCTGCTTCTGCTGGGGTGACAGGCGGCCTCACCTGCCACCCCCAGGCCTGCGCTCATGGAGGACGGAGGTCGTTAAGCGACCTCCGGTGACGAAAGGTACCTAAGTAGGTAATTTCAACTGCAAAGTGTTTTTGGTTGGTCTTCGAGGATTTCAATTTTGATTAACCAAAATGCAGAGCAATAAATAGTACCCAATAGGTATAGGTATATGGATAAATATTTTTATTTACATAAAAATAGTTTTTTTACAGATTTTTTCTAATGGCAACCTTTGGTTTCAGATGGCAACATTTGAACCTACAAATGGCAACCTGGGCTGATTAGGCTCTGGCAACACTGCTCCCAGGCCAAAACAAATACTATCGTGCGTCGTACTGCTCATTGTTTATCCTTCATAAAAACATAATAAACGTGACCTACATTTTTGCTCAAGTCATATTATATAGAAACTATTTCAAGCTGTTGAGATATTTTCAAAGTTGCTTTTATATAACAAAACCCGTCGTTCCGTCGCCGTAATGGAAGTCGAACAATTCGCTTCCGATTCGGAAAACGTGGCGGTCGACGTAAACGAAAAGCCGGTCGTCGATGTAGGCGCTGGGGATGCCGCTACTTCGCACTCTGAACGTTTGAGGCGAGGCAAAAATAAGAAATTTTGGCGGTCTAACAGCAAGGAGGCGACTGCGGCTACCGGTGCGCATAACGGTGTAACACCGCTTCCGAAATATCGGAGCTGGAAGAATAGCCGTAGGCCGCGCAATGGGCACGGCAGAGGATTACCCAAGAAAGGTAGGCACCGAGACCAGTATTTGCTATAATTTTATTTCTACTTCGACCGGTTCTTGCCGGGGAAAGTTCTAGAAGAAAATGTTGAATGCAATGAACAGAGTTGCATTTGTGTTTTTTACATAACTTTTGTTTACTACGCACCGGTCACGTAACTCCAATGTGTATGTATATACCGAGTACATATGGGCCAATCGTTCTCTAACATTTCAAGGTCACACAATTCGCTTAGCTTTTTTGCGCAGTGGACGCAGTTTTGTTGTTATCAACGTAATATGTGATAATTTTGGCATGCGGTGTTACGTAATTTAAGTATAGATATTAAATTTACAAACGTAAACAACTTTCTCGTTATAGAGGCTATTTTAGTACTCGAGCATGCGGCCACATAAACGCGGGGACATATTGAAAACATACGATCGCATTAATTTTAGAAAGGGACTAAAACCTTGTTGTGCTACTACTAAATATTGAGTAATATTGTATTTTTTTGTATAACCTCCATCTGGGCTAACCTAGTAGGGTTGGCGATCATCGATATAACTTTTATTCGAATTCATAACATAGTGACATGACTTTTTACGAGAGCAAGCATATCGACCTATTCATCGAATATAGACACTTCTGCAAAACCACTACCTACTTTACAATATTTGAAGTCTAATAATAAGTTAAATAGGTTTGACGACCTCTATGGCGTAGCGAGTAGAGCATTCGACTGCTAAGTCAGAGGTCGCGAGTTCGATTGTTTGCAAATATGTATATTTGCATTGGTCATCCGCATTCTAGGACCCATATGACAAGCTCTGCTCAGTTTGGGTCTAGATGGCGCTATGTAATATTTCAAAAAAAAGTCTGCCTTATGTATGGGTAATATTAGCAAAAAAAAAAATTGAAACAGTTCTTAACGCATGTAACTGTATTCATCCATAGGTTGATAGAAGTTGATGGTAAGCATGACCATAGTTTATGAACACATACAAAGTGTAAATTGTCACTACAATCTCAACTAGTAGTTTAAAACATACATTATAAAACTTTTTCATCTTTTCATGGATTCATGTACAGTGTCAGTGGTCAGTAATGGACCTCGGATGAAACTCTATCTATCCATTGAATAAAGACACTTCTGTAAAACCACTATATGAGAGGACAGTAATTTATAATCTGTTTACACACAATTTGCTGTAACTTTTTTCTTGTTCTTTTATAGAAATTATCTTTTACATGAACATTTAAAGCATTATTAAGTATGGGTGATATTAGTGACAAATATACAAAAAAGTGACACAGTTCACAATCACATGTAACTTTATTCTATGTTATGACTAAATGAATAAGTCTATTTGCATTGGTCTGGGTGTTTCTATGTATAATATGTATTTACAAAAAAAAAAGTATATTGGTATGTTTATCCGCATTCTGGAACACATAACACAAGCCAGTTAAACTATGCTTACTTTGGGTCTAGAAAGCGCTGTGTAGAATGTCGTAAAATATTTATTTATTTATTATGAGTATTATGAGTTAGTGGTAAAACATCAATACCGTTTATGAAAACAAAGTGTAAATCAATGTCACTACACATTGTCAACTGGTAAATATTAAAAAAAAAAAATAAAGCTTTCCGAGCTTTTCATGGATTCAAGGTGCAGGCCCATTGATGGATCTTGCTCTGCAATGTGCAACTAAAGGACATCATCACTTAGACATTCACACAATTGTGCATAGCTCATTGTTAAAAGTTCAATTTTTAGTTTTAAGGTACACATGTTCCCTTCTTTCTACAATCCTGGGTTCTTTAGGCGGGGCGTGAAAAAACATCTATTGAGGCCGTCTAGGTAGGGGCCACCATTCTAAGGACAGTCTCTGGAAATGGTGGCCACTACTTTTTGGACTTCACCTCAGCTTACCATCAGAGGGGGTGCAGTTAATTTGACGGATTAAATATTTAAAAAAACCTTGATACTAGCTGTTGCCTGCGGCTTCACCCGCATTGAATTCTGATCCCGTTCTCGCAATCCATGTGAAGCAGGGATAAAAAGTAGCCTATGTGTTTTTCCAGACTCTAATCTAGACCTGTACCATTCAGGCAGAGAGATCAATTTAAACATTTTTGTGTGAAAGTGTAATAATAATAATAATAAAGCCTTTTATTTCCACATTTACACTAATTGTTAGTTTTGTTAGTAGTTCCGTATATAGTAGTATTAGTAATGTTAAATTCTCTTAAATTTCATTTTAAACTGTTGTGGACCCCACTTTGGGTGAAGGCCTCCTCCAATATCTTTCATTTCTCTCTGAAAGTGTAACAAACATCCAAATTTACATAATTTCGCGTTTATCAAAGTACCCAGGATCCAATTCAACTCGATATCACCACAGGTTCCTTAAAACAAGGTCTTGACAGACACACACAAGATAGTGATACTATAAGGGTTCAGGTTTTTTCTTCTGAGGGAACAAGCCATAAAAATAAGATACTGTGCGCTCAGTAATCTACAAAATTAGCAAAAACTTCTATGTAAGCTGTTTAAAAAAAAAGTTGAGTTGCTGTTCTGGCATGAAGCAAGAAATTGAGAAGGTACAGGATGCAGAGACTAGGAAAGATTTAATGAATTTTGGCACCTTTAGTGGTGACAGCTGATGACAACTACTAAAGTTGTAGGTTACTTGAGGGTTATTGCGATCAACTGTGATCAATACGTATAAATAAATATTCTTCAACATTCTACACAGTGCTATCTAGACCCAATGTAAGCATAGCTTAACTAGCTTGTGTTATCCGTTCTAGAATGTGGATAAACATACTTAATACATTTTATTTTGTAAATGCACACATTTAGAAGGTACAGGAATCTCAGGATAGGGATTAAGACTGTTATCAGCACAAAAAAGCTGGCCAAGTGCGAGTTAGACTTGCACTGGATTTTAACTGTCTAACTATCACGGTTGATGAGACACAGCCTGGTGACAGACGGACAGATTGACCGCCAGTCTTAATAATAGGCTCCCGTTTACCCTTTGGGTACGGAAGCCTAAATCAAACATACAATTTAATAGATAACAAATCTTAAGCGGCATTGACTCTTCAAAGAAAAAGGCACCAAATGGCATAAGAAACATTTTACAATGGAATATTTTCTGTCTACAGTCATATTAACTTTTGCCCCTCAGCTGTGCCGATGTATTTTTAATCTTATCTATACCCGATAGTTTAATGTTGATCCGTACGGCCTCCAAAGATTTGGTATTAAAAACAACACTATTTATATATTTCTTTTTAATTTTATCATTGTTTTACATCACTAAGGTGGCTCTCACGGCGAGAGATGGGACACATTGGAGGGAGGCCTATGCCAAAATGTCATCTAAGCATTACCCTGGTTGAGCTGGGGCCGGTTACTTTTTCTCCTCCTTTTCGATTTTTATGGGAACAGCTGTTGTCTGACCTCTCAACTCCTAGAGGAAAGCATTTGCCAGGGCCTCATCCGTCAATCAGCAGTTGTACCGGTTTGCGGGTGAGGTTAATAATGTTTATTGCATCAAAATATAAACACATTACAAAAGTGAATTCGGTCTTCCTTAGACAATATGTTGGTAGATATTTCAAAATGCACATTGAAGCCCTGACTCCTGTGCTAAGTTTAAAACCTGTATTACAGGAGTCAGGGTCCTCCCTATCTGATACCTAACAATATATTTTTTAATAGATACAATTTATATCTAATATTAAACTCCATGGCATTGGCTTGATCTAGTACCCATATAGACAAAGATATTCTAGGACAATAACACTACACCATCTAGACTCCAATTAGGTATAACTTGTAATATCGGTTCTAGAATACAAATAAAAATGCCTGTTATATTTTATGCATAGAAACACCCAGACAATTTTTTGTACTGAGGCAATCGAATCTTCTACCTCTGCGGAAGCAAAGAAATGCCCTACAGTAGAACCAGAGACTTGAGTTAATATTTCCAAGATGCGCGTTATATGTAAATGATCGTATAAATATCTACTAGGAATTCAGTGCAGGGTGCGACTGAAATAAATTGAGCTGAGCGAGCAGGAGTCTTACTTGAAAATAATAAATAAATAAATATTCTACGACATTCTACACAGCGCTTTCTAGACCCAAAGTAAGCATAGTTTATCTAGCTTGTGTTATGGGTTCCAGAATGCGGATAAACATACTTATATACTTTTTTTTTTTGTAAATACATACATATTATACATAGAAACACCCAGACCAATGCAAATAGGCTATTCATGCATACAAATATTTGCACTGAGCGGGAATCTAAGGAATAAAATAAGGCATCTTACTAACGGTCGTGCGCATACCTAAGGCCGCGCGCTCGTGCAACTGTTTTTTGATGTTTTTTTTTTTTTTTTTTTTTAAAGAATATTAGTAACCGAAATTACTAATATTCCCCCTAACCCCTCCAGCTAAGCTAAATTGCTTGTGTTAGGAGTGGGTTCACGTCGGTAGTGTAATGGCCAGGATTCGAACCCGGGACCTCTCGATCGTAGGGTCGACTCCTTAACCACTAAGCTATTATTCCTCAATGGTACATTGTATTTGAACAGTTGACCCCTCTAAACACTCAGCGGTGTCTACACTATCACCATGGCAAATTTGGTCAAGATCGGTATTGTGGTTCCGGAGGAGTACAGTCTCGACCAAACGGCTTAGCCACGTATAAGAGCTTCGCTCCGCTCAGCTCAATCAGCGACTATCAGGGGGCTATCATGTAACATCCGAAGCTTCGGGCCCGCATGAAAACACGAATGCTGTACCATGAAGTTCCATCTGAATTTTTCCGGTAAGGTTTAGGCCGAAGTGTCACGTGCATTCTTCGAGTTCGATTGCGGGATAAATGGTCGCATGATGGAATCGATAGCTTGGAAAGTTGATTCACACAATTGCGGACAGGGCCCGATCCAGGGGGGGGGGGGGAGGTATTTGCCCATTTAACTGATGGAAAGAAACCGGCCTAGTGCGAGTCGGACTCGCCAAAAATACTTTTGTTATTTCTGTAATGACATGTGTTTAATAAATATTTTTTCTATAAAATGTGCGGACCGCGATGGTAATTTAATTTCTTAAAACATACCCCGAGCGAAACTAATTGGTTATCCCTGGGATAGACGATTCTAGCTGGTCGAAACCGCCTGCTGACGGTGAGGCCGCCTGTTACATGATAGGTTGCCAACGTCTGACAAGGATCTTGGGAATTTCCTTCCGTAGGGTATACCCGAGTTCCCCCCATAGTATGCTCGCCGCGCGTCGCACGCGACTCAGGCGCCGGAGGTCGCTTATCGACCTCCGTCCTCCATGAGCGCAGGCCTGGGAGTGGCAAGTGAGGCCGCCTGTCACCCCAGCAGAATCAGGCCGTTACGGTGGGGCGACTAGCACCCCTCCCCCAAGCTGGGACAAGCCGGGGACACCGGAGATGGCCCAGTGTCAGTCGGGGTGCGAGGGATATGCTCTATGGGCAACCTTACACCCCGGCGTCTAAAGACTCGAGACGGCGTGCGGTTTTAGTCGGTTCTATGCCGACATAGCCATTTCTCCGCTAGCCCCGGTGAACTGGTACCCGCGGGCGTTTTCACACAAAGCAAGTAGTTAAATGTGTTTGAAATTCCAGGTGGAGCTGGAGGCAAGGGTGTTTGGGGGGCGCCGGGGTCTGAACTACTCGAGGAGTACGTTGAGGACGCCAACGACCCCAACTACGATTCGGAGGCCATTACCAATGGTGATGTGGAATTTAAGCAGATCATCGTCGAGGCAGAGCCTGATGAGATAGTGGTGAGTGATAAGCAGTTACTATGGGACAGGAGAATATTAATTTTTTAAACGATTTATTTATCTTTTTGCCGCCAAACAAATCAAACAGATAAATAAATCATTTAAAAAATATGACGGATTCGAGGATGTTAATTTGTAGATATTCCACTAGCTGATTACATTTTCTTTATATTTGTAACAAAAAATATATACGTCATCGCTAAAAATATTGAGATAATTGAAACGAAAAATTTATTTCAAAGAGTGTTTCTTTGCAATTTTCTTAACAAGAAACTGCTCTATTTATCCAAAATGTTTTTGAATGTGCATGAACAGTAGATAATTAGCTGTATATATAAAAAAAACAACTGTCTGGCATCAGTAATCTTAGAGAGAGAGAGAAATAATCTTAGAGACAAAAAATAAGCATAATTATGGTAGTTTGGGTGCAGACAGCGCCTTAATGAGGGATGAGGCTTTCGTCTCGGGGTTAAGGGTTCAGACGGCAGTCGCTCGCGTAAAAGCCGTATAATGCAAACAAAAAGCTGCCAAGTGCGAGTCGGACTCGCCCATTAAGGGTTCCGTAGCAGCAAGTAACATAATAATGTTTCTTTTTAAATTTTTATATTTGAGTTGATTGAATGAAAGGTAAATTGCGGTTTACGATTTATGACGTATTAAAAAAGAACTACTTACTAGATCTCGTTCAAACCAATTATCGTTGGAAGTTTACATGGTCATGTACATCATATATTTTTTTTTAGTTTTATCATTCTCTTATTTTAGAAGTTACAGGGGGCCCCGCCCCAACATTACTCCCGCCAACCCACATTTTACCACTTTGGAAGTGTCTCTCGCGCAACCTAAACAGTTTAGGAAAAAATCATATTAGAAACTTCAATATCATTTTTGATGAAAAAATTTTTTGACTTTTCAGTTCTAAGTATGGGGAACCCCAAAAATGTATTGTTTTTTTTTTCTATTTTTGTGTGAAAATCTTAATGCAGTTCACAGAATACATCTACTTACCAAGTTTCAACAGCATAGTTCTTATAGTTTCGGAAAAAAGTGGCTGTCACATACGGACGGACAGACAGACAGACATGACGAATCTATAAGGGTTCCGTTTTTTGCCATTTGGCAACGGAACCCTAAAAAGGAAGAGTAATGGAACGCGAGCGAGTGTAAATCTCGGATCCAACCGAGAACACCGCAAACTCAGTCTGCTGGGCAGGTGAATTAAGTTTATTTTTCTTAAGTTTTAAGCGCTAATATCTGGGTGACCTTTTCTAACAATGAAACCTAGCTAGATCGATTTATCGCCTCCGAAACCCCGCTCCTTTTTTTTTTAGCGTGTGGAAACCCCCACGGGCTTCACCCCATCGGTGCTGACGATGGGGTGGGCGAGTCGGAATCGGACCGACTAAAACCACACGGTGTCCATTGCCGGGTACCCCGGGTAAGCCCTCGAAAGGATAACCATAGGCTTACCGGAGGACTATGGCTGCCAACGCGGCCTCGCCTGGTGGGGTCGGGTTTTATCCCGCGTCGGTGAGTTGGCAGGCGTGTGTCGCATCCGCCACGGACTGCTTCTGTAAGGACGGCGAGTCGGCCAACTGCTGTCCTCAATGTATAAAAATTTGATGAAAATCTTTGCATTTCATGAAATCAGCAAGTGCATAACCGGGCAGGGGGACTGTGGTCGCAGCACTAGTGGGACCGGTGGGTGTCACGCGGTGCTGCGACGGCAATCCTCTTCTGATGAGGCCGTCAAGCTGAGTGCCACCATTGTTAACATGGTACGTGTATGTAATAATGGTGACCCTCTTTCCTGAGACTTTAACTCCACGCCTGTATCCCCGAAGGGGTAGGCAAAGGTGTATGCACACCCACGATTCGCCAGTTATGTTAAGGTCCCAATGTAATAGGGGGCGAGCCTATTGCCTATTACCTTCTATAATAATGTTTGGAAATTTGACCGATTTGTTGATATTTATGATTACTGCTCCGGTCTCCTAGGTATTAGCGTGATGATATATAGCCTTCCTCGATAATTGGGCTATCCAACACAAAATATTTTTTTAGTACCAACCAGTAGTTCCTGAGATTAACGCGGTCAACCAAACAGACTTCAACTTTGAAATAAAACTATTTTTAACGGATTATATCGCGATTTATTTGATCTTATTTCCGGACGTTATCCCTCTCTGCCTGTGGGTGTAGCCCCGTGACCATGGCTGCTGAAAAGCAACCGAAACGTCGGGATCAATGTAAAATATAAAATAACACAGTTGCTCCCATAAAGGTCGTATAAACCAATTCAATAATCAGGAGGATTAAGCGGACCGGTCTTGAGGTGACAACATCGGATCTGACTGCTAGAGAGGCCTAATGAACGTTTATTTGACCCCTTAGTAATCCTGCTAGGCAGATCTATCGCCTGTTGACGACAATAAGACAACCAAAATATACATCCAATCTAAAAGCCATTCTATATTTATTCAACTTTAGCATAACAGTGTAAATATTAACACAAGGTCATTCCGTCAATACAATAACAAGAGTTGTCTGTTTGGCGATTTTGAGTCTTATTACCTTGAAATAAAGTTATTTTTAGTTAGTAACAATATTTGTTTATCACGCTATTTTGAGTCTTATTGCTCCCCTATAAAGTTCTTTATAGCTTGTAAAGATAGCCGCTACCAAGACCAGTGATAAAATTCAATGTTTTAAATCCACGGTTTACCAGTTGTGCCTTCATTATTTTCGCTTTTAAAAACATTCGTGTGGATAGCCTTCATGTACTAGATTAAGTAGATTAAAAATCATATTTTTGTACTCTTTATAATTTTTTATCTGTATAATTTATGATACCTTTCTTTTTTTTTCGTGCGGAAATCCCCTCGGATAATGGTGTAAGGTTCCCCATAAATCATTTCCCTCGCACCTCGATTGACGCTGGGCCATCTCTAATTTATGATACCTATTATATACCATGCGGAATGCGGGGGGGGGGGGGGGGCACCATGTAACACTCGAAATTTCGGGTCCGTACGAAACACGAGCGATAGACGTAGTATTCTGCCATGTAGGTGCCATGAAGTGACTTCGGATTTCTTCCGATAGGGATTCAACCGAACTGAAGTTTCACGTGCCGTTTTCGGGTCCAATTGCGGCATAAATTTGTTTTATGGTCCACATCTTTGGATGTTTCACAGTAGGGCTACTGATCGTGACCCATAGGAACCGCAATTATTAGTATTTCCGCTCACCCCTCCAGCTAACACACACAGCTTGTGTTAGAAGTGGTTTCACGTCAGTACTGTAACAGCCAGAGTTAGAACCCGCGACCTCTCAATCATAGCTTTCTAGCCGTTACACTGCCACCACTGCCTACCTCGCCATCATCAACAGCATTGCACTTTGGAGCCCGGGGTCCGCTCTCTTTCTCCATTATTGGTTTACCTTGGCTTTTATGGGGGTAACCTCTGACCCCCCAACCCCTAGAGGAAAACCTGCGCCAGAGCTTGTCTGTTAAACAGCAATTGTACCGGGTGTATGAGTAAGATTAGCCCCCGAAGATTTCCCGGCGGAGCTGGGACCGCTGAGCCCTGATTTCCTCGGGGCTCAAAGTCAAAGTCAAAAACCATTTATTCTGTACTAGCTTTTGCCCGCGGCTCCGCCCGCGTAGATGTCGGTAATCGCGACAAAACATAGCCTATTCCCTTTCCCAAGGTCTAATCTACCCCTGTACCAAATTTCAGCAAAATCGGTTCAGTGGTTTAGGCGTGAAAGCGTAACAGACAGACATACAAACAGAGTTAATTTCACATTTATATATATATTAGTAAGGATAGACCATTAATACGGAACTTACAAAACGTCAAAAAAAATTTAATCTAATGTTTGGCAAATGGACCACCGATTCGAAACGCGGCCCTGTCCTGAGAAGACTCCGGCAAGAAACTCAGCGGGCTGTTCTTCTTGGTCTATTTACAAACATATTTACTTAACCTAAACTACAATATTTCATTTGAGTAGCATAGAGAGAAAGCAAACAGTTCATATCCAAGCTTGTTTGTCGTCTAAATAGTCTTGAATTTTATAATAGCCTTTTTGGCAGAGTTTACTTTTAATTTGGCTTTTAAATTTATGAAGAGGTAGATTCTTCATTTCACTAGGATGCTTGTTCCGGCTCCAGCCTATGACCCCCGCTCCAGCGCCTCCTTGCGCCATTGGTACAACGACGCAAGGGCTCTCGCTTCCAGGTTCTATGGATGAGTTCCGGCTAGGAGAAACCCTGCGGTTATCCTTTCGAGGGCTTATCCTTGGTGCCCGGCAATGGACACTTGGAGACGACACCGTGTGAATTTAGTCGGTCCGATTCCGACATGCCCACCCCATCGTCGGCACAGTTGGGGTGAAGCCCACACGTATAAAAAAAAAAGCCCCCGTAGATTTTGAAAGGACCCCATACTACCACACTGCCTACCCCATCAGTGGTATACAGCCGTCAAGTAAGGCGAACGGTATTAGTATGCGTCGTGTTGTGCGTACGCGCCGCCACAGCAGGTCGTTGACCTCCAAGATAAATGCATTCTGTGATTGCCAACTGACACACTTGTAAGGTGATTCTAAATGCAGAGCGGTGAATTAATACAGTTGAGATGTCATGTAGATAGATAAATGAAGAAAACTTTGTTTATCCGACTGCGGTGTGCCGAAATAGAAGGGTTATGTGTTTGACCTGTATTATTGAGGGGCTCTTGGCTAAGTGTTAATCGAGTAGGTTAAACATATTGCAAAGTTAAGCAATACTAATCCGTTAATCTTAATCTAATATTGAATTGTTTGAGTTCCGGACTAGGGCCCGACACTTTAGGGGTGTGTGTTGGGTAACCTCCTCGCGTGTCGCTCCGATTCCGATCCCGCTGCAGTCCGGGGGGAACGGAATCTGAGCGGCCGGTACACCCTGGGCGGCAGTCAATGGCTTCCCCTTCATAGGGTTGGCATTGATCGTCGGCCAATACCCAACGTAGCGGGAACACATCGCTCTCCGTACTCCTCTGCTTTCAGAGGAGACAGGATGAGCGATGCTGTTAGTGGTGAGATGGCCCAGGGTCAGTCGGGGTGCGAGGGATATGCTCTATGGGTAACCTTACACCCCGGCGTCTGAAGACCCGAGACGGCGTGCGGTTTTAGTCGGTTCAAGCCCGACATAACCGCCCCCGCTGGCCGGCGCGCGGCGGGGGGGGGGGGGTATCCGAAGGGATTCGCCACTTTGACAAATTATACAGTAACTAGTAGAACAGAATTATTACATAACAGTGTCTTTTGCCTAGGACCGCGCATATTTAATAAAATTCCAATAACGATCAGAAATGTAACCGAATTAAATCTTCTAATATATAAAATTCTCGTGTCGCGGTGTTTGTTTTCCATTTTTATTTTTTACTTATTTTTAATAATAATCATCATCATATCAGCCGTAGGAAGTCCACTGCTGAACATAGGCCTCTCCCATCGACTTCCATTTCGACCGGTCTGTAAATTCGTAACGACAAGCGCAGCGTAGGAAGGCCAGGAAAAAATATATTAGAAACCTCAATATCATTTATGAAGACCTATCCATAGATAGATACCTCACACGTATGGGATAGATGAAAAAAAAAATTTTGAGTTTCAGTTCTAAGTATGGGGGGCCCCCAAAATTTATTGTTTTTTTTTTCTATTTTTGTGTGAAAATCTTAATGCGATTCACAGAATACATCTACTTACCAAGTTTCAACAGCATAGTTCTTATAGTTTCAGAAAAAGTGGCTGTGACATACGGACGGACAGACAGACAGACATGACGAATCTATAAGGGTTCCGTTTTTTGCCATTTGGCAACGGAACCCTAAAAATGAATTTAATGCATGATTAATTCAATTTCAATTAATGTTGTGTGTTTTGTATGCTTAATTTAATTTTGAATAATATTTTTGTGACGATTTAATCAATACGTATTTAATATTGTATGCCCAAATGGTAAAACATAGCTGACCTCATTATTTTGTGAACATTATGATTTACAATAAATATAATTTGAATTTAAACTAGCCAGGTCAATTAAATTATAAATAAACATTAAAAAAAATTAAACGTGCCTCGGAGAGCACGTTAACCCGTCTTTCTCGGTTGCCATTCGAATATCTATAACAGTCGTTACGGGTTGTTTGTAGTTAGATTGAAAAGCTGACCCCAACTGATTTGGGTAAAAGCTCGCAGGATGGGATGATAGATAAGCAAATAAACTTTTATTTAGCCGCTTGCGGTAATGCCGAAATAGAAGGGTTAAAGCCAGGTCAATCTTAAGATGGGTGACTGTTTTTAACACATTAAGACCCCTCCGTCCCTCGGAGAGCACGTTAACCCGTCTTTATCGGGTGCCATTCGAATATCTATAGCAGTCGTTACGGGTAGTTTGGGCCCTAAAAAGTTCGACAGCTGGTCTATCTACAGAAGTTTGATATCACCAGTGGGTTGTGGAGGTCGGATGGCAGTGGCTTCGGGGCAAATATCGAAGTTCAGCTGCTTTGTTCGACGGCCTCTGGCGTAGCGGTAGTGCACTCGACTGCTACGACAAGGGACGCGGGTTCGATTCCCGCTCAGTGCAAATACTTGTATGCATGAACATGTCTATTTACCTTGATCTTAAACACCCAGACCAATGCAAATAGACATATTCATGCAATATGTCTATTTGCATTGGTCTGGGTGTTTCTATGTATAATATGTATGTATTTACAAAAAAAAAGTATATAAGTATGTTTATCCGCATTCTGGAACCCATAACACAAGCTAGTTGAACTATGCTTACTTTGGGTCTAGAAAGCGCCGTGTAGAATGTAGAATATTTATTTATTTATTTGTAGTTAGATTGAAAAGCTGACCCCAACTGATTTGGGTAAAAGCTCGGAGGATGGGATGATAGATAAGCAAATAAACTTTTATTAAGCCGCTTGCGGTAATTCCGAAATAGAAGGGTTAAAGCCCGGTCAATCTTAAGATGGGTGACTGTTTTTAACACATTAAGACCCCTCCGTGCCTCGGAGAGCACGTTAACCCGTCTTTCTCGGTTGCTATTCAAATATCTATAGCAGTCGTTACGGGTAGTATGGGCCCTAAAACGTTCGCGGCACTAGTGGGACCGGTGGATGTCACGCGGTGCTGCGACGACAATCCTCTTCTGATGAGGCCGTCAAGCTGAGTGCCACCATTGTTAACATGATACGTGTATGTAATGGTGACCCTCTTTCCTGAGACTTTACCTTCAGCTTACCATCAGGTGAGGTGAAGTCAAATTGTCGTGTCCTAAATATAGTTTGATATCACCAGTGGGTTGTGGAGGTCGGATGTCAGTCGCTTCGGGGCAAATATCGAAGTTCAGCCGCTTTGTAGTGAGATTGAAAAGCTGACCCCAACTGATTTGGGTAAAAGCTCGGAGATAATAAATGACGATAGATAAAGGATAAAATTCGAAATGAGGCCATCCGACAAAGAACTAAAGTCACCGACATAGCTCGCAGAATAAGCAAGCTGAAGGGGCAATGGGCTGGCCACATCTACCGAAGGACCGATGGCCGATGGAGCAAACGAGTCCTAGAGTGGAGACCACGAATCGGTAAACGGAAGGTAGGACGTCCCCCAGTAAGATGGACGGACGACCTGAAAAAGGTAGCTGGGATAGACTGGATGCGCATGGCGGAGGATCGGGTGCTATGGCGTAAAATGGGAGAGGCCTATGTCCAGCAGTGGACTGCAATAGGCTAATTGATTGATTGACGCAAATAAGCCTTTGTTTAGCCGCTTGCGGTGATGCCGAAATAGAAGGGTTAAGTGTTTGACCTGTACTGTATGTCCGTCCCAGTGCTGTCTTGTAACGTTACTATAAACGGCTCAACTGATTTTGATGTATGATATGATTGATATAGCTCCCCGGCAACAAAAACACCACAACACATAATAAGTACGTACGTGTTGACAAAATAATTCGTTATTAAAGTGCACTTACTTACCAAAAAATAGTAATCAATACGAAAAACAATTTTAAAAAATCATAAAAGTCACACACTTTTGCCGAGCGATATGTGGTTAGATTCATCTGTATGGCGCAAATGACACGGGTTTAAAATAATAAAAATTCAGAACTTTGAACTTAGACCATTTGTCGGACATTTTAGGTCTACAACTACCCGTAACGAATGTCACAGATGTGAGTATGACTGGGACCGACGCGACGGGTTAACGTGCTCTCTGAGGCACAGAGGTGTCTCGATGTGTGCTAGACTGAAAGCCCACCTCCACTTAGGTAGTAAAAGGCTCGGTGGAGATCTATTCCCAATTTTTTTAGGGTTCCGTTGCCAAATGGCAAAAAACGGATCCCTTTTAGATTCGTCATCTCTGTCTGTCTGTCCGTCCGTATGTCACAGCCACTTTTTACCGAAACTATAAGAACTATGCTGTTGAAACTTGGTAAGTAGATGTATTCTGTGAACCGCATTAAGATTTTCACACAAAATTAGAAAAAAAAACAATAAATTTTGGGGGTTCCCTATACTTAGAACTGAACACAAAAAAAAATTTTTCATCAAACCCTTACATGTGCTATGGATAGGTCTTCAAAAATGATATTGAAGTTTCTAATATCGTTTTATTTCTAAACTGAATAGTTTGCGCGAGAGACACATCCAAAGTGGTAAAATGTGTCCCCCCCTCCCCCCTTAAACTTCTAAAATAAGAGAATGATAAAACTAAAAAAAATATATGATGTACATTACCATGTAAACTTCCACCGAAAATTGGTTTGAACGAGATCTAGTAAGTAGTTTTTTTTTAATACGTCATAATCGTAAACCGCAATTTACCTTTCATTCAATCGACTAAAATATAAAATTTAAAAAAAAAAAGCATTATTATGTTACTTGCTGCTACGGAACCCTTCCTGGGCGAGTCCGACTCGCACTTGGCCGCTTTTTTTATTGATTTACATTATTTATGTTGTTAGAATTGAACCAACCGCTTAAACCACGATGGATTTCATGCGAGCGGGAGTTCGCATATTGGTTATAAACTAAATAACTTAATTGAATGTGTTTGTAAAAAGAAAAAATGTCCGCTGACTCCGGCAAGAAACTTCTGCCGGAGTCTTTTCTTTTTTTTTAATATTTAGGGCACGTCAATTTGACTTCACCTCGCCTGATGGTAAGCTGAAGGTAAAGTGTCAGGAAAGAGGGTCACCATTACATACACATACCATGTTAACAATGGTGGCACTCAGCTTGACGGCCTCATCAGAAGAGGATTGTCGTCGCAGCACCGCGTGACACCCCTCGGTCCCACTAGTGCTGCGACCACAATCCCCCTGCCCGGCTATGCACTTGCTGACCCCTGAACGCAATTAAACCGA
This sequence comes from Cybosia mesomella, assembly GCA_946251805.1. NCBI lineage: Eukaryota > Metazoa > Arthropoda > Insecta > Lepidoptera > Erebidae > Cybosia > Cybosia mesomella. The sequence continues at coordinate 17,374,125 of OX276411.1, forward strand.
AATTTGATTACTATGGAGGGTTTTTCACAATCGTGCACGGTGGTACCAACCCGGCCGAATTTTGTGACAAATTTGTGTCATCAAATTTCTACCACCAGTAGTAGTATACCTTCTCACCATAGGGCCGCGTTTCGAACCGGTGCCGGTGGTCCATTTGCTACTATTAATAGTTTATTTTGTGACGTTTTGTAAGTTCCTTCTAAATAGTATATACAGAATAAATGATTTTTGATTTTGATGCTACCCGCGGTAGCCTAGTGGTATGGGTAATGGACTGCTGAGACGAGGTCTCGGGTTCGATCCCAGGTTTTACCATGGCACACACCAATGACTTTTCGATGCTTTTCGAAGTTATGTGTGTATTTATCGCAGGTTTATAAGTGTCCGGTTAATGGCAATAGGCTCGCCACCTATTACATTGGGACCTAAACATAAACTTGCGAAATGTGGGTGCTAGCGCCTCTGCCTACCCCTTCGGGGATATAGGCGTGAGTTTATGTTATGTTATGATTTTGATGGTTGTTGACGCCCCGCTTGATTAAACTAACTTATTATAAAACTGTATGAATTACAGCGCAAGTCCGAGCCAGTAATCTTGGAGTACTTCGAGAACGGAGACACAGATGCGGCCGCTCAGGACTTCCTCGAGTTCGTCACTGCCAAGAGAAGTCATGTGGTGAGTGCACTGTCTTCTTACCATCAAGCGGGCTATGAATTTTTAACCTCCACCGCTACATGATGGATATTCCACTCATACGCACAAAACTTCGGCGACACATTATGTATACAGCTAAGGAGTGGAATTCCCTGCATGAGGCCGTATACAGAAAGAAAGCTGGTAGCCGGCGCCGATCTACCAGCGCTTATCGGCGCTGGTCCATTCTACATAAAGCAAGCAGATTGAAGCAGAGCGAGCAAAATGTCGTTTTCATCGGACGATGATTTGGTTTTGTTAGAAAATGTGTAGTTTAAAATGCGAAAATAAGCTGTACATCCTATTAACAGAGGCAGGAAACGTTTCGGAGAATGCCATCATATATTTGTAATTGGGGGAGACCTATGTCCAGCAGTGGACTAGAATAGATTGATGATGATTTGTAAAACAATGGAAATTTGATGATCAAAAATAATTTCGATTGATTTTAAATGACGAGCGGCGCCAGCGCTACCGGCGCGTGTCGAAGATTGTCGGAACTTGACGGCGACGTTCGGCGCTTGTTCATATAAATGCCTGCGCCGGTTACCTGCGTGGACCGGTACCTTTTTTTTTTTTTTTTCGTACGGAAATCCCTTCGGATACCCCCCCGCCGGCCAGCGGGGGCGGTTATGTCGGGCTTGCACCGACTAAAACCGCACGCCGTCTCGGGTCTTAAGACGCCGGGGTGTAAGGTTACCCATAGAGCATATCCCTCGCACCCCGACTGACCCTGGGCATCTCCGGTTTCGAGATGGCCCCCTTACTTGCTCTCCACTGTGCCATCTGCTAATCAGAGGGACACGTGGAAAGCTTCCGAACAGCCCTCAACAGGGCCGTCCTCGCCTCGGTCGGAGTTGCCGTAGGCGGCAGCGTCTCTCCCGCCCTAGGAGAGAGGCGCTGCCGTCTCCGTTGCCCAGGGTGCACCGCGTGGAGGTCCCCAACCAAGCACTCCTACGTGGACCGGTACCTATAAGCGCTGGTAGGCTGCCAGCTTTCTTTCTGTATACGGCCTGAGACTCCGAAAACCTATAACCTCATCTTCCACTTCAAATGTCGAGGGAATAGGTTACACACATCGTAGACCACATCATCACTCACCACGAGGGGAGATAGAAGTCAAGCGTAAGACTATTAATAATAATAAAAAGGAAAAAGTGGCACTCCGAGAGTGCCGACAGAAGTGAAAACTTGAACAATTACGTGTGTATTTTTTTATTGTCTCCATCCATCCCTCCCTCTATCCATTCATCCATCCATCTATATTTGAAAGAAAAACAAAAGCGTGACGTGACGGTTATGAAGACGCGAGTTCCATAATTGTTGTTTAGCCAAAGAATGCTCAGCGCGCCTTAAAAAGTTTTCACTTCCTTAAATAAACCTTACGAGTACAAAATGTATACAAATACAAATAGCGGCGATAGCCCAGTGGCGTACGCAACGGACTGCTGAGACGAGGTCTCGAGTTCGATCCCCAGTCGCCCCAGGTACACACCTCTGACTTTTCGTAGTTACGTGCGCATTAATGATTGTTAATTATCGCTCGCCTAACAATGTGCCTGGTAGATGGCAATAGTCTCGCCCCCTATTACATTGGGACCTTAACATAACTGGCGAATCGTGGGTGTGTAATACACCTCTGCCTACCCCTTCGGGGATACAGGTGTGAAGTTATGTTATGAGTACAAAATGTTTCAAAGTAAAGCAAAGTAGCAGTACCAATTACTGCATTTTACTAAGCAGAGTGCCGGTGGGAGGTACAGTTGAGTGTATGAGGTATTACCAAGAGCTTTTGAGGTGAATTTAACCTCATCTGCGAACCGAGCAGGTGTACCTGCTGATTGATGGACGAGGCGCTGGCGCAGGTTTTCCTCCAGTGGCGGAACCAGTAAGCTGGAGCCTAGGGCGGCAAATCTTTGCGCGACCAACATTCTTTTGTATTAGTTTTCTTTTAAAGTTACCTACTGTAGACGACGTAACCGGATCTTTTTTTTATCGTACTGAAATCCCTTTGGATAGCCCCCCGCCGGCCAGCGGGGGTGGTTATGTCGGGCTGGAACCGACTAAAACCGCACACCGTCTCGGGTCTTCAGACGCCGGGGTGTAAGGTGGCCCATGAAGCATTTCCCTCGCAAACTATATATTATAATACTATATATATTCAAATATCAAACTATATATATTCAAAATTCAACCTTATTGTAACCAGGGTAGAGATTGATTGTTTGGCCAAATCTATATATATAAAAATGAGTCGCAAAATGTGTTGGTAAGCGCATAACTCAACAACGCCTGGACCAATTTGACCAATTTTTTTTTTTAAGTGTTCGTCCAAGTCCAAGGATGGTTTTTACGGAGAGAAAAGTTTAAAAAATTGCATAAAAGACAAATTACAGGCATGTTTGGGATAAATAGGTGACACGGGGCGAACTATGTCACGGGCGAAGCCGCGGGGGACAGTTAGTTTATTATAAAGATGTCACTACTTACCGCGGGAAAACCGCGGTAGCCTAGTGGTGAATTGCGCAGATTGGTCATTCTCTCTAATCTTTCTCAAAATAAAATGTCAAATCGGTATTTAATACATAATATATTTAGTATCCGACTTGGATAGGTTAGGTTAGAGCGCAGCGTAGCTCCCGCATTAAGCCTTCCTTCGAGGTTATTTTTTTATAACCATGCAGAAATAAGTCATTTTCTAAGCTGTATGATTAAATAGCTAGGCAACTAATTAAACGTATCTGCGCAATTCGGGTTATGATAGGAACGAGACGTCGTCGGGTCAGGTTAGGAAGAGGGTTAGGTACGTTCGGAACATACATTTTTTTTTCAAGTTCCTAACCTAACCCGCGACCGGGTCAGGTTCGGATTAATCGAATCAAACATATCATGTAGGTCTTCGTTTACAATATATTTCTATTAAAAATGAACTATTATAAACCAAGATATTAAAAAATACATTCCTTTGTAATGGATTAGGATAACCATTCGATCTTTTGAAATAAGTCGTAGGTATTCATTAAAAAAAAAAATTCGGGTTTTCTAAATTTCGAATATTGCAGTTTCAGTTCGTTTCATGGTAGGGTTTAGGCCGCATGAACTGTCACGTGCCGTCTTCGGGCCCGATTGCGGGCTTAGTGAGTTTCATGGTACCGGTTGCTCGAAATTTCAGTCCGCAATTGCTGATGTCCATTTCATGGTAGACCTGCTGGTTCCTAGGCCATACAGTCCCCCGAATCCGACATACCCACCTCGCCTTTAGCTCCGATGAGAAGTCCGAAGAGGTTTCCGCAGAGGAAATTAAAGTTGTCGATAAATTGAAATAAGGGTGTTGAAAAACAACTAAAAAAAACAACAAAAAAAAAGTCGAGTATAGTAATATTGAAGAAATGAATATTATAAAAAATAATTTTATATCAATGTTATTTTCACCTTTTTTTTATACCACTAAGGTGGCAGACAAGCACACGGCCCACCTGATGGGAAGCGGTTACCGCGGCCTACGGACGTGTGCAACACCAGTGGCGTCACACTCGCGCTGCCGACCCTGTAAAGGACAGGGGATGGGAAAGGAGTTTGGGCTCCGGCACTCTCACTCACCAAACGGAACGCAACAGTTCAAATACTGTTACTTGGCGTCGATAGTCTGTGAGAGGGTGGTGCTTCCCCGGTCGAGTCGGCCCATTCATGCAACGGCCAAAATGACTGTTGCTTGGCTCTACCAACCTACCTGTCCCGATTTATATCATCAACCCTCGCAAATTTAAATTTGGCTGAGCTTTTTGCTAAAATTGAGCTGAAATTTTGCATACATGATGTGTAAATCTCGTGACAATGCAATATTATGATGACATGGTGCTGATCTGATGATGGAGCTGGAAGGAACTTCGCAATGAAACGACATAACCTCATCGAGTTTGAGCTCGTTTGAATCGTCTTGATAAATTTGTCTTACAATATTAAACAGGCTCTGATGATGGAACTGGAGGATGGTCATAGGAACTCTCTAATAGGCATTTTGACTATATTTAAAATATTGTACGAATTGTTGTCATCCTAATAAAATGTACCGTAAAAAACATATTTTATTAATTTTTAATATTTAAAATAAGTTTATTTTTTGTCAAAAAATCAAGATGAAAATCTCACTTTTTTTGAGATTTGATCACGTGCTTATAAACGCTCTGTGACGTCACACATAAGTAAACAGACTTTTTCAATACAGGCTGTCTGGATTTCCTAGTGTTAATCGACTGGTTCAATTATTAATTACTAATAATGTTTCACTTTTATCTTATATATCTCAAAGTAAACCATTATTTTTGCAACTAATTACAATAATTATATAAGTCGCTTACTGTTTACTTTGGTGTGACGTCACATGTCACGTTATCCATGTCGGATCCGTTATGGCGCGTACTTTTTTTAAATCAAACATTAATATCGATTTTTATCGTAAATAAAGCAGTATAAAAATATTGATGCCATCTGCATTTTTATATTGTAATACATAATACAGAATTATTTTTTAGCAGTAGTCAAATACCCTATTAAACGACGCAACCCCATCGAGTTTCGGCTCGTTTTTTTTTTATTTTTAGTTATTTTAGAACATAATAAATAGTAGTTTATGCAACTGTCATATAAGAAGGGGTATTAAAACACGAGTCTGTTTATAGGTTGACTCGAGTGTTTTAATACCTTTTTTTTTTTGTGCGGAAATCCCTTCGGATACCCCCCCGCCGGTCAGCGGGGGCGGTTATGTCGGGCTTGAACCGACTAAAACCGCACGCCGTCTCGGGTCTACAGACGCCGGGGTGTAAGGTTACCCATAGAGCATATCCCTCGCACTCCGACTGACCCTGGGCCATTCGCAGTGTCCCCTCTGATAAGAGCAGAGGGGTACCTGGAGCGAAAGCAGGCCTTGCAGGCCCTCCATACCCCGACCCCCTCGTGCAATGGGGTCAGCTGGCCCTGAAAAGGGCCGGTTGGTCAGACTCTTGGCCGTTGACGTTGACGCCAGCTACTCCAGAGGAGCAATCAATGATGCGTCATCGCCCACGTTGCCCAGGGTGCACCAAACTTGGAGGTGATCCAACCAGTCGCACCCCAGTGTTTTAATACCTAAGTTATATGCAGTTTCATACACTACTTTATCTTCACTCATAGGAAAAATTGAAATTAAACAAAGTAGGTAGGTTACAAGGAAGTAATTTAGCGTGCGCCATTTTTTTCACAGTTCGAACTGCGCTTGCGGTCGCCTTTTTTTCATATTCAGCCTAAAACCTTAGACTAGTTTAATGAATAAAAAAAGATAGCGGTGCTATAATGAGTTTTATGATACAGTTGGCGGTACTATAATAAGTTTTATTTTTAATTTTATGTGTATGCGTTATAGTGCGTATGCATAGAATCGTCTTTGAATTCGTAATTCGAATTTTTCGATTTGAGTGTAGTCAAAACTTATTTTGTAATAGGTTTTTTTTTAATTCCGTTTGTTTATCAATAGGTTTGCGAGACCATAGTCGAGATAGCGCTGGACCACAAACCTTCCCACTGTGAGATGGCCTCGGTCCTCATCTCGGATCTCTACGGCAGAGTGTTCTCAGCTAAGGATATTGGAGTTGGTAAGTTATTTTATTTTAATTGTATCTACACTGTTATAAAATTGTTAATTAGTTGTGTCTGTACATTGAAGATATTTAAAAAAATCTTATATGTCAAATGAATGATACTGAACACAAAATAAAATTGTTTTGGAATTTTTGTGTTTGTTCGAGATTGACACAAAAACTACTGAACAGATTTTGATGCGGTTTTTTCTATTAGAAAGGGTCTTTGAAACTAACAAATCATTCCTCATAATATTAGAATAGTTTTGAAAAAAAATATTGAAAAGTCAGTGTCTCACACCTAAAATAGATCTAAACTAGCGGCACGCTATTATGGCCGTTTGACTTTTGTCCGCTTATGAAGTTTCGTAAAAATAAATACTAAGTTTGAAGGAGTGAATTTATGTTCTTTATTGTCAATAGTGAGGTGCAGTGTGCTAATTTACGACACAACTTGGCATTTATGTTTTTCAATAGTAGTTTTTTTAATAGTAGATTGTACAACAAGGGCATAAAGCGATCCATTTTTATCCGAGGCAATTTATTATCTACATACATACATACATAAACTCACGCCTATATCCCCGAAGGGGTAGGCAGAGGTGCTAGCACCCACATTTCGCCAGTTTATGTTTAGGTCCTAATGTAATAGGTGGCGAGTCTATTGCCATTAACCGGCCACTTATAAACCTGCGATAAATACACACATAACTTCGAAAAGCATCGAAAAGTCATTGGTGTGTGCCATGGTAAAACCTAGGATCGAAGCCAATTTGTTATCTATATATATATGTATTGATATTGGATAATATTTATATTGATATTTATTATATAGTCGAGGATAAAAATGGACATTTATGCCTGAGTTATCTCTCTGCTTTTCTGTTTAATGGTTGTGAACACAATGACATTACATATATATTATATAAAAGAGTATTTTCACTTCAATTTGAACAACTAAATCGTCGTACAGTGAAAGAACATAAACAAGTTGAATTCCTGAGACGAGCTCAGCCGAATTCAAGGGATTTTCGATTTTGCGATTTTTTCTTTATCTTGTAATGGTTCACCCCAGCACGAATCTATTACCGAAAACAGCAACTCGATAGCTCATCTCCTTCATACCCAAAACCGTGACAGAAAATTGGCAACGACGACGTCGACGACGACGACAACTCGATAGCAATAGGGCTTTTCTAAAGAAAATCCCTAATAACCAATTCCCGGCAATTTATTTTTTAATGTTTTTTTTAATTTTTCACCATGTGAATTTAGACTTAGATACTTGTTTTCTGCCAAGGCATAAAATCATTTCGGCGCATTTTTAAACAAATATCAACTCCTATTTTATCTGATTTCATTAATTTAATTATAGTAAACGTACGGAATTCAAATAATTATAGCAAGAATAAAATAAAACAACAACTTACAGTATTCTACGAAATTTTACTGCTCAATTAAACAATATATTTTGACTCTGTTTGGTGTTGAGCCTTAGTTTCGAGCCTTTTAGTTTTAGAAGAAAAATTTACTTTATGCACTAGAGCTTAAAAAGCGATTTTATGTCGTCTACGCACGACTTAAAGTCGAACTTTACGAGCATGAGAAGTGACAATTAAGTTTATTATGCACTATACACATTATAAGTGCTACGTAGACTGAGATAAATGTGATATTCTCTTGCACTCCATACATTTGCACTACGCGCTTATACAACCTCTGTGGCATAGCGGTAAGTGCGTTTGACTGCTAAGTCACAGGTCGCGGGTTCGATTCCCGCTCAGTGCAAATATGTCTATTTGCATTGCTCTGTTTATATGTACAATATGTACTTATTTACAAAAAAAAAGTATTAGTATGTGTATCCGCATTCTAGAACCCATATAACAAGCTCTGCTTATTTTAGATCTTGATGGCGTTGTGTAATAAAAAAATAAATATTTAAAACGTAAACTTTTCAATAATCTTTTTTTTTTGTCAACATCCCTGTTACATTTATCAATAAGCATAAACTGTTTCATTATTTATCAGTAGGTACCTACGTGTTCCGTACCGCCTTTGTGGCAACTAAAGTCTCCCCCCCCCCAGCGTTCGACCGGCTGCTGGACAAGCTACCGGACCTGGTGCTGGACACTCCGGACGCCGCCGTCCTTCTGTCGAACTTCATCGCGCGATGTGTGGCCGACGACTGCCTGCCGCCGCGGTTCGTGCAGTCAAACAGGGACAAGCAGGATATCAACCCACATGCCAAGTGAGTACAGATCCCATAATTCTCCTAGCTTTTGCTCAACTTTGGCATCAAGCATGCGCATACGCATACGATGAAAGACATTTTATAACTTACTAGCTGAACCGGCAGAGTTCGTACTGCCTCAATCGATAGCACCTTTTAAACCTCTGGACCTCCACAAATAATTCAAGACCAAAATTAGCCTAATCGGTCCAGCCGTTCTCGAGTTTTAGCGAGACTAACGAACAGCAATTCATTTTTATATATAAGATTTTGATTTTAATAGGATTTCTAAGGATCTCAAATTTTTTCTAGTAATAAATATAGCCTATGTTACTCAGTGATAATGTAGCTATCTAACAGTAAAAGATTTTTTTAAACTGGGTCCAGCAGTTTTTAAGTTAATTAATTACATACGAAAATCCAAAAATACAAATCTTTCCTATTTATAATATTAGTGTAGACACCTACAAGGCAAATAAAAAAAACAAAATTAAAAAAGAACCGTAAACAATGAACTTTTTTTTTTTTAAAGAATATTAGTAACCGAAATTAGTAATATTCCCCCTAAACCCTCCAGCTAAGCTAAATTGCTTGTTTTGAGTGGGTTTACGTCGGTAGTGTAATGGCCGGGATTCGTACCCGGGACCTCTCGATCGTAGGGTCGACTCCTTAACCACTAAGCTACCGACGACACTTATTTGTTTCCCGCTTAGCACGTTAACTATCAATTTTCATACAATTTTCTCTGCCGCATATTTATATAGAAGTTTTGTCTCCTGCTTTACACATCAACAATGCATTTTCCTACATTTTTCTAACATATCTTCACGCCTGTATCCCGGAAGGGGTAGGCAGGGGTGTATCACACACCACAATTCGCTCATGTTAAGGTTCCAATGTTATAGGGGGCGAGCCTATTGCCATCTACCGGGCACATTACTAAGGGAGCGAAAATAAACATTTTTAATACACACATAACTACGAAAAGTCAGAGGTGTGTGCCCGGGGCGACTGGGGATCGAACTTGAGACTTCGGCTTTATATTTAGCTAATGTTAAACCTATGGTAAAGGAACACCATCTAAACTGTGAAACATGTATTGTGTGTGCAACTTTAAAACCGGCCAAGTGCTAGTCGGACTCGCCCATGAAGGGTTCCGTAGCAGTAAGTAAAATGTTTATATTTGAGTTGATTGAACGAAAGGTAAATAGCATTTTACGATTTATGACGTGTTAAAAAAAAAACTACTTATTAGATCTCGTTCAAGCCAATTTTCGGTGGAAGTTTACATGGTAATGTACATCATATATTTTTTTAGTATTCTCTTATTTTGGAAGTTACAGGCGTAGGGGGACACACAAATTTTTACACTTTGAAAGTGTTTCTCGCGCAAACTATTCAGTTTAGACAAAAAAATATTAGAAACCTCGAATATCATTTTTGAAGACCTATCTATAGATTTCTATATTTGTGTGAAAATCGTAATGCGGTTTACAGAATACATCTACTAACAAAGGTTCAACAGCCTAGTTCTTATAGTTTCAGAAAAAAGTGACTGTTACATACGGACGGAGTCACAGACAGACATGACGAATCTATAAGGGGTTCCGTTTTTTGCGATTTGGCTACGGAACCCTAAAAATGCGTTTACTTATCTGTATGTTATATCGCATGTATGTTTATATTCTGTAGATATACCTTATCTGTTGTTATCGTCTGTGTTTGTATGTACATATGGATAGATATGTTTCAACGTCGCAAAGACGTTTATCAATATTAAAAGAACTATTTTTTAAGCAGTTTTGCAGTTTCCGAGAATCGGCTCCGCACACAGAGTGCCCACAATATGTATGGCGAGCGCACTACTGGCTATATTGTCCCTCGGCTCATTAACGATCTACCTCCGTTATTTTTTTTCTCCTCGTGCGGAAATCCGACTTGAACCGACTAAAACCGCACGCCGTCTCGGGTCTTAAGACGCCGGGGTGTAACGTTGCCCATAGAGCATATCCCTCTTACCCCGACTGACCCTGGGCCAAAGTCATGTCATGTAGCACTACTGTGTCAGATATTACATTATTTATTTATTTAATATCTTACAGGGTATCCCCCAAAACAATAGTGGCTCTTCTCTTATCAGAGGGGACACTGCGAATGGCCCAGGGTCAGTCGGAGTGCGAGGGATATGCTCTATGAGTAACCTTACACCCCGGCGTCTGTAGACCCGAGACGGCGTGCGGTTTTAGTCGGTTCGAGCCCGACATAACCGCCCCCGCTGGCCGGCGGGGGGGTATCCGAAGGGATTTCCGCACAAAAAAGAAATAAAGGTAGTTTAAGTAACAAATGGCTCCGTAAACAGGTGGACCAACCATAAATTTCGAATATCTAGTATGTGTCCATGTAGCTCAGTTGGTCAGAGTAACTGTCTGGTCGCGGGTTCAAGTCCCGTCCTGGATGTTCTCTTCTGATATATAAAATTCTCGTGTCGCGGTGTTTGTAGTTAAACTCCTCTGAAACGGCTTGACCGATTCTCATGAAATTTTGTGTGCATATTGGGTAGGTCTGAGAATCGGACAACATCTATTTTTCATCCCCCTAAGTGTTCCACCCCTAATATTTTTTTATTTTTTTTATGATACAGCATTATAAAATGCATACAACCCTGAATTTTCAACCCTCTACGATCAACCCCTATTTTTCCATCAACCATTATTTTTAATAATTTTCTTCAATTATGATTTTTTTCTCAATTCAATTTGATCCTCCGCCCTCGCCGGTCCATAACCGATCAACTATCAATCGATCAGTTATACCCGCTAGATGTCTACCGTGGTCACCTCTCATCCAGCAAACATCACGGAGTAGGGATGAGAACGAAGCCGGTCTCCTGTCTTACTCACTATACAGTTTTCGGCCATTTTCTATATCGTAGTATCGATCGTAGCAGTGACAGTTATACGTATTATTTTAATATTTCTGTGCATCTACATACATACATACATACATAAACTCACGCCTATATCCCCGAAGGGGTAGGCAGAGGTGCTAGTGTTTAGGTCCCAATAATATAATAATAATAATGTATTTATTTATTTAAGAAACAATGTCTCATTTTGTTAGTTATAAAAGACTTATCCTACGTTAGTACATTTGGCAGTATATTTATTACTCAGCCTTCACAACTCCAGCAGAAATCATGCAACAATGATTAATATAGCGGCAGTCTAACCTACTCGCTATCATTGACAGAATACTGTTGGAGCTGCCCCGCACCCTGCGCACCAGGGAGGCGCACCGCTTTCGCATAGTCGCGTAAAAGCAGTCTACCCGCGCTTCTGCAAACATCCCGATGCACTGCAGTACCTGGGCAGCCCCATCAGCACCCTGAAGGCGTTGTTGTACTGGACCCGCAGCGCGCTGTACGATGTATGGGGACAGTCGGCCCACAGGCTGCACGTGTAAAAGTTCGTGCAATAAGCTCTGAAGAGAGTAATTTTTACATTTTTTGAGCAACGTGTAAACCTGCGAGCCAACATATTCGCCCTAACCGACAGCGCTCTGCGTTCCCTTTCAACATCATCACCATCCCTGAGATCGGGGGTTAACAAGTGGCCTAAATATTTAATTTTGTTCACTCGCTGTAATGCGCAACCATTTAAAAATATATCTGGCACATTATTAGAAGTCCGACGCCCCTCCTCAAAGATCATAAATTGACTCTTCTGAACGTTATACATCAGTCCATGAGTTTTCGCATATGCCTCACATATTGCCATGAGTTTTCTCAGGCCACATACAGATGCACTTAGCAACACCATGTCGTCCGCGTAGCTTATATTGTTTACACAAACGCCATCGATGTGACATCCGACCCTGGTGTCACCAAGCTCACCTATCAGATCATTCATATAGAGGTTGAAGAGCGTTGGCGAGCTCAATCCCCCCTGCCTCACCCCACACTCCAACCCATACGGTTGCGACATACACCCGTCCCATCGAACATTATTGACCTGATTTCTGTACCAATACTTAAAGATATTTAAAAGCTCTCGTGGTAGTTGTGATTTTTCAAGTTTCTGCCACAGTAGATCGTACGAAACCAGGTCAAATGCCCTAGACAGGTCCAGGAAGCAACCCACCATGTAATAGGTGGCGAGCCTATTGCCATTTACCGGGCACTTATAAACCTGCGATAAATACACACATAACTTCGAATAGCATCGAAAAGTCATTGGTGTGTGCCATGGTAAAACCTGGGATCGAACCCGAGACCTCGTCTCAGCAGTCCATTACCCATACCACTAGACTACCGCGGCATTTTTCCACTAGGCTACCGCGGCTTTCTGTGCGTCTCTCATGTTAATTTTACTCTCATTGTAAATTTATTATTAATTTCCAGTGCAATAATTACATAACACATAACATAACATAACTTCACGCCTGTATCCCCGAAGGGGTAGGCTGAGGTGTATTACACACCCACGATTCGCCGGTTATGTATAGGTCCCAATGTAATAGGGGGCGAGCCTATTGCCATCTACCAGGCAGATTACTAAGCGAACCATAATCAACATTTTTAATACACACTACGAAAAGTCAGAGGTGTGTGCCCGGGGCGACTAGGGATCGAACTCGAGACCTCGTCTGGGCAGTCCGTTACGTACACCACTAGGCTATCGCCGCTTATATGCAATAGTTATTAATTAACAATTTATTAATAAAATGTTTCCTAGAAATAATATACATGGCAAAACAACGTTTGCGGGGTAAGCTGGTTTTCCTATATAAATCTATACATAAACTTGCTGATTACAACTATGTTTTTTTCTTTCAGGCAGGCAATTCACAGAGCGGAGACACTACTGTCTATGAAACAAGGTCTTGTGAGATTGGACAACATTTGGGGAGTCGGTGGTGGCATCAGGTAAATATAAATTCTGAATGTGCGAGTGACATGATGGTTATAAACGTCACTTTGCTAACGATGTTGAGCGGTGTAGGTTCGATACCCATATACTCCCCTAGTCATAATTATCTTATAGTTGATATGCTGTCGTTTGGTGTTGGGTGTATTGCAGCAGATTTGCTCCGTCAAACCTCGCTGACGCCTTAAGGAACCGGCGGGTGCGCACCGCTTCAAACCTTATTTTCATAACATTAACGTTGAGCTGAGTGAGACGAAGTCGAGCGAAAGCTCCTCATACCAGACTTCAGGATTTTCTTTGTCACAGGTCCCAGAGCATAGAGCAGGGGGAATCCCTGTAAGGGACTGGTCGCGGGTTCAAGTCCCGTCCTAGATGTTCCCTTTTCCGATCTAAATCTTTAGAAAAAAGTAAGCATACAAAATGCTTAAAAATTTAATTGAATCGATATTATACTGTAACGATCGTCGATATATCGAAAACGACTGATCGGATCTTCTGAAAATTAAAACGCATTGTTAGTGTCGGTACTCTACCGAACAGTGTAGAAAAATCTAGAAATCCCAACACAAATACCTTTTTTTTTCGTGCGGAAATCCCTTCGGAAACCCCCCCCCCCCGCCGCCGGCCAGCGGGGGCGGTTATGTCGGACTTGAACCGACTAAAACCGCACGCCGTCTCGGGTCTTAAGACGCCGGGGTGTAAGGTTGCTCATAGAGCATATCCCTCGCACCCCGACTGACCCTGGGCCATCTCCGGTTTCGAGATGGCCCCCTCGAGTCCCAACACAAATACCTATACTTACTTTACCTTTTTTTTTTTTTTTTTTTATCGTGCGGAAATCCCTTCGGATACCCCCCCGCCGGCCAGCGGGGGCGGTTATGTCGGGCTTGCACCGACTAAAACCGCACGCCGTCTCGGGTCTTCAGACGCCGGGGTGTAAGGTTACCCATAGAGCATATCCCTCGCACCCCGGCTGACCCTGGGCCATCTCACCACTAACAGCATCGCTCATCCTGTCTCCTCTGAAAGCAGAGGAGTACGGAGAGCGATGTGTTCCCGCCACGTTGGGTATTGGCCGACGATCAATGCCAACCCTATGAAGGGGTGAAGGGGAAGCCATTGACCGCCGCCCAGGGTGTACCGGCCGCTCCAATTCCGTTCCCCCCGGACTGCAGCGGGATCGGAATCGGAGCGACACTCGAGGAGGTTACCCAACACACACCCCAATACTTACTTTACCTACAAATCTTGAATACAAGGTTCACCCCGACCGTCGGCGTTACTGTACCTTTTTTTTTTTTTTTTATCGTGCGGAAATCCCTTCGGATACCCCCCCCCCCCGCGTGCCAGCGGGGGCGGTTATGTCGGACTTGAACCGACTAAAACCGCACGCCGTCTCGGGTCTTAAGACGCCGGGGTGTAAGGTTGCCCATTGAGCATATCCCTCGCAGCCCGACTGACCCTGGGCCATCTCCGGTTTCGAGATGGCCCCCTCGGGTCCCAACACAAATACCTATACTTACTTTACCTACAAAGCTTGAATACAAGGTTCACCTCGACCGTCGGCGTTACTGTACCTACTGCTAAGTAGGTACTTTTCTCGAACGCTCTAGTTAGATACCTTTCTTTTTTTTTTTTTTTTTTTCGTGCGGAAATCCCTTCGGATTCCTCCCGCCGGCCAGCGGGGGCGGTTATGTCGGGCTTGAACCGACTAAAACCGCACGCCGTCCCGGGTCTACAGACGCCGGGGTGTAAGGTTGCCCATAGAGCATATCCCTCGCACCCCGACAATTGCTCTAGTTAGATACCTAACGTGTAGATGATTCCGGAACATTCTACCCTCCGAATTAAGAGCTATAAAAGCGCCCGGCTATCGCCACGCAGTCAGTTTATTATCGGAAGCGAAAGCGAACACATCTTACCGAAGCGAACCAAGAGGGTTATACCTGCGACTTAAGCAACGACTGTGGACTACTGTGAACTGCTGAGCGACTTGAACTGTTGAAGAGTACTGTGTGTGCTAGTTATTTAGTTGTCTAGTTTGTGGTGAGCGAATAAACCTCTTTGTTGTATAGACGGCATTTAATTTGTACCGCGCACGTAACAATACATTATTACTCATTTAAAAACTGTTTAAATAATAACTTCTAATTTTAGAATTGTTTAATTTTCGTAACCGCGGTAGCCTAGTGGTATGGATAAAGGACTGCTGAGACGAGGTCTCGGGTTCGATCCCAGGTATTACCATGGCACACACCAATGACTTTTCGATGCTTTTCGAAGTTATGTGTGTAATTATCGCAGGTTTATAAGTGCCCGGTTAATGGCAATAGGCTCGCCACCTATTACATTGGGACCTAAAACATAAACTGGCGAAACGTGGGTGCTAGCACCTCTGCCTACCCCTTCGGGGATATAGGTGTGAGTTTATGTTATGTTAATTTTCGTTCGAATCGTTCAAGGTTTACGTTCTGTGTCTATCTACTGTCAAAACATGCATTTTTTAGATTATTTCGACTGTTGCGTTGTTCCCGGTTGCATCTGAGGCTTCCATCTCTAAGTCCGAGGTCCTACTCCTTCTCATTTTGGTTTGCCTAAAGCGGGGAATTAATTATACAGTCAGACATGTTTGCGTGCAGTCTGTCCAGACCCTGTAGACAAAGTGACATTCTACTAGTTGAACCTTCAAAAGTCCTAAATGTATGGGAGTGACATCATTTTTACACGTAAGTCTGTCCCCGCAATACACTACACAGACCCATCAGTTTCTTTTAAGGCGCCTTCGCAATTATTTGAGTACAATAAGATATCAACAAAAAGGCGAAAAATTGCAACAGTTAATAATTAAATGTTGATAAGCTGTATTGCACATTTCACTGTTCATAAATTCCTTGCTTTGAGTAACTTCCATAAACATTGATAAGTTTTGTATTCAGCTATTAATTCTTCCCAGAATATTTTATCATTAAAACTGTATGTAGAATATACTGCTTTTGGGCTGTTTGGCCGTGGACCATATGAAATTTGTGTTCCAAACGTTTCGTCGAACACTGCGGTCGACATCTTCAGTGGTACAGGTCTGGGTGGCGAGGAGTGCGTAGAACTCCTCAGCGGCGACTTCTCTGCGACTGATGTAGATTCTTGAGTCACTGGCGTATTTATAGGCGCGGTTTGGTTGGTAGGCGAAACAGCCCGGAAGCATTATATTCTACATGCAACGCCGGCCGTGAAAGCCTAAAAAATATATATAATTAAAACTCATTATAATTGAAAATTCTCCACAATTCATCAAACAGGATGGTATGCATGGGTTTCTGTCCCTCGTACAAATGTGCCAGCGGTGAAAATTCACGTTCGGACATGTCGAAAATGAGATCTCGCGGAATTGCATCGGGCAATCTGCCGGGCGGCCCGCGGTGGTATTTAAATGTCAGGAATGCAAAGACCTAATAGTAGCGGAGCCCATCAGACATGCCTGCAGGTCTACATCCCAACCCTAAGAAAGCATGTACCAGAGCCTCGCTCGTCAGCATCAGTAGGCTTGGCGTTGGCGAGGTGTTGACGAGGCTCAAAAACACCCACTACGTAACACAAAATTCACTAAACGAACTCAAGAGGCTTAGTCCTTTATAATATGGTGCTAATTTCGTGCAAATAATATTGTGCGAGTTTCGTGCAAATAATATGCTACTAATTTTTACACTTTTGCGTTCCATTATATACAATAATGTTGTAACGGGAATTGGTCACAGACTGACTCTTCCTGTCAGCCTGTGACCACAGCCAGTATAACCTGGTCGAAACGTCAGGCAATCCAAAGGTATGTCGACCTCTGTGGCGTGGCGATAGTGCATTCGACTGCTACGACGGCGGGCGCGCGTTCCATTCCCGCTCAGTGCAAATATTTGAATGCATGAATATGTCTCTTTACCTTGGTCTGGATGTTTCTATGTATAAATATGTAGGTATTAACAAAAGAAAAGTATACGAGTATGTTTATCCGCATTCTAGAACCCATAACAAAAGCTAGTTAAACTATGTTTACTTTGGGTCTAATAAGCGCTGTGTACAGTGTAAAAAAAATCTATATATTCCCGTTAACATGTTGAAGTAGTGTTTGTCCATGTTTGTGGTGACATATCTAGTAAACTATAAATGTTTGCAGGCCTGTGAAGTCCCTGATCCGCCAAATCCAGCTGCTTCTGAAGGAGTACCTGACGTCCAGCGACCTCGCCGAGGCTATGCGGTGTGTGCGGGAACTAGAAGTACCGCACTTCCACCACGAGCTCGTGTATGAGGTAAACCTTTACATTGTTACTAACTGAAGCGTCGGTAGCTTAGTGGTTAAGGAGTCGACCTTACGATCGAGAGGTCCCGGGTTCGAATCCTGGCCATTACACTACCGACGTGAACCCACTCCTAACACAAGCAATTTAGCTAAGCTGGAGGGGTTAGGGGGGATATTAGTAATTTCGGTTACTAATATTCTTTAAAAAAAAAATACATGGGAAGATATGAGGTCGTCCGTCTATTATAATTTTTTAAATTAAATTTACCTTTTGATATTTTGTTTTAGACAGTTCTGCTCGCCGTAGAGGCTATCAACTCTAGCGTTGAAGAACAGCTGTGCACATTCCTTGCTGAACTGCGACGGTGCGTCATAGTCACCCCCGACCAGATGGACAGGGTAAGTCATCACCAGCAGTCTTAACTACGAAACGGCTGAACTTCCATCTGCCATCTGACCTTCACAATCCAGTGGCGATTTCGCCACAATCTTGGGATTTCGGAGTTTTTTTTTTATTACAAATTACACAACGCCAACCTAGACCCAAACTAAGCAGAGCTTGTCATATGGGTTCTAGAATGCGGATAAACATACTTAAATATATATTTTTTGTAAATGTATACATATTATACCAATGCAAATATATATATTTGCATTGAGCGGGAATCGAACTCGCGACCTATGACTTAGCAGTCAAACGCCCTACCGCTACGCCACAGAGGTCGTCACGTCACGTCTAAAGTTTGCTGAGCTCGAGGACAACTTGTTGGCTTTTCCGGGAGCGATAGCCGTCAGAGCTCCCAACCCTACACCAGAGCCTCGTCCGTTGTTTAGCAGGTGAGGTTGGCTTGGCCCTCAAGGGTGTTGATAGGACCCATGCATCTTTTTTTTTTCAGCCTGAAATCCCTTCGTATACCCCCCCCCCCGCTGGCCAGCGGGGGCGGTTATGTCGGGCTTGAACCGACTAAACCCGCACGCCGTCTCGGGTCTTTAGAGTGTAAGGTTGCCCATAGAGCATATCCCTCGCACCCCAACTGACCCTGACCCCTCGGGTTTAGGAACCACGGTGTCCCCCCTCCTGCTCCTGTTTGGGGAGGGGCGCCAGTCACCCCACCGTTCCGGCCACACCTGGTGATATCGAAGTTCTTTAGTTAGACCAGTTGTCGGACTCCAACTATCCGTAACGATTCCACAAATGTTTGTATATGGCTACCAAGACAAGGCTTTACGTGCTCTGATATTTGTATGGGTCTTTCTGTTAAGAAAGAAGAAAGTTACAGGGGGGGGGGGGCACATTTAACCATTTTGAAAGTGTCTCTCGCGCAAACTATTCAGTTTAGAAAAAAAATATATTAGAAACCTTAATATCATTTTTGAAGACCTATGCATAGCATTTGAAGACCTATCCATAGATAGATACCACACATGTATGGGTTTGATAAAAAAAAAAATTTTGAGTTTCAGTTCTAAGTATGGGGACCCCCAAAATTAATTGTTTTTTTTTCTATTTTTGTATGAAAATCTTAATGCGGTTCACAGAATACATCTACTTACCAAGTTTCAACAGCATAGTTCTTATAGTTTCAGAAAAAAGTGACTGTGACATACGGACGGACAGACAGACAGACATGACGAATCTATAAGGGTTCCGTTTTTTGCCATTTGGCAACGGAACCCTAAAAAGTGCCTAAACATCCACTATTGGTCCATGTATTCCTATGTAAAAAAAGGTTTGTAAATACCTTTTAAATGGGGAAAGAATTTTTCCAACAACTGTAGTTGTTCCGAAGATTACCCCAAATATGTAAACAAATTTCGTCCGATCTGTTTATAACATTAGAATTGATTAATAAAAACCATTGTCGGCAGGGCTTCCTCCGCGTGTTGGAAGATATGAGTGACATAGTGTTGGACGTGCCGCTGGCGTACATAATGCTGGACAGGTTCATGGAGCGCTGCCAGAACAAGTTCCGCCTGGGCGACAGCGTGCTCAAGCGTGTGCCCACCAGGTATGTACACGTGTTTGTTGCTAATGAGAGTATGCCCACTTGGTGTGTACACGTTTGTTCAAAGAGGTATGCCCACGAGGTATGTACACGAGTTTATGGTTAATGAGAGTATACCCGTTAAGTATGTACACGTGTTTGTGATTAGTGCCATTATGCCCACTAGGTATAGGGTGCAAAGTCAAAGTCAAAGTCAAAGTCTTTATTTTTCAAAATAGTGTAACGTAATTACATCTTTTTGACGTCAAAATCTGCTTAAAACTAAGTTTACCACCGCTTCCTAGGCCCTAGTGGAGAAGAAACGGCGCAACAAACTCCACTGCGGCATTTTCGAGACGTCATATTATAAATAGTGATTTCTTAAGACTAAATATGGACGAATGTACATTTTTGTCTCGTGTCAAGATAAATAAAGGTATATAAAAAAAACAAAAGTTAAAATAAAAATTTAACCTAAGTTAAACGTTAAAATAATTTAAAAAAGTTAAAATATGGTAAAAAAAAAAAAAAAAGGTTGCCTACTACAATATTATGCTATAGTTGTAGCATTAAGAGGGGCCTGCACCATGCTCAAGCCAGACATTTTTGTCTTTAAGGTAATCATCTGTCCTATAGTATGCTTTTTTACATAAGGTGGTCTTAACAAAGGTTTTAAATTTATTGTCAGGCATACCAAGGACCGATTCAGGTAATTTATTATAAAAGCGTATACCTTCCCCCCTAAAAGAATCACTAACTTTGCTTAGCCGATAACATGGAAGGATCAGTTTATTTTTATTGCGCAGATTTCTGTCTGTAATGTCACTTACTTTTGTAAAATTGGAAATATTTTTCCTGACATACAGTATGTTCTCGATTATATATTGGGAAGCTACAGTTAAAATATTAATATTTTTGAATCGTTCCCTAAGAGAATCTCTCTTACCTAAACAATAAATGGCACGAATTGCCCTTTTTTGTAATATAAAGATAGTTTCTAAATCTGCTGCATTCCCCCAAAGTAGTATTCCATAGGACATCAGACTATGGAAGTAACTAAAGTATACCAGCCTAGCAGTAGATTCATCTGTCAACCGCCTAATCTGTCTGACAGCGTAAGCAGCAGAGCTGAGTTTATTGGCCAAAATAGTGATATGGTCACCCCATTGCAATTTCGAATCCATTGTAATTCCTAGAAAGGTAGTGCTATTTACAAATTCCAACCTTTGCCCCCCCCAGCATGATATCAACGTGTGTTTGCCTCACATTAGGCAGTGTAAACCTAATGCATTTGGTCTTTTCTGCATTCAACAATAGGTTGTTTGCAGAAAACCAATTTGAAATGGCGTTCAAAATATTATTAACATTATTTGCATTTGTATTACGCCGATCCACTTTGAATATTAGCGACGTGTCATCCGCAAACAATACTATGCCAGCTTGTGCTTCAATTATATTAGGCAGGTCATTGATGTAAACCAAGAAGAGAAAAGGTCCTAGGATTGATCCCTGGGGTACACCTATTTTTAAGTTTGATCCATTTGACTTAACGTTATTCACATCAACAGTCTGAAGTCTATCTGTTAAATAAGATTCTACTAATTCTGTGGATTTTTTGTCAAAACCGTACCGACGTAACTTGAGCAAAAGTGTCTGATGGTCAACACAATCAAACGCCTTAGAAAGATCACAGAATACCCCAATAGCATCCTGCGATCCCTCCCAAGCGTCGTAAATCAAGTTAACTAGGCTAACTCCCGCATCGGTGGTAGATTTCCCGCCAGTAAAGCCATACTGTTGGCTGTGGAAAAGATTGTTGGTTTTGAAATGTAGTTGCATTTGATTGAGCATCACTCTTTCAAACACCTTACTCAAAGCTGGCAAAATAGAGATAGGGCGGTAGTTTCCAAGTTCTGACTTAGATCCTTTCTTAAATAGTGGTATTATTTTACTATGTTTCATTAAATTAGGAAATGTGCCTTCATCTATACATTCATTAAAAATGAGTGCTAAATCAGGTGCAATGATATTAATTACATGACTAATTAAAGTAACTGACATGCCCCAGTAATCTTTAGACTTTTTCATTTTGAGATTTTTAAATGCTTTTAATATGTCAATGGGGTCAATATGTTTGAAGTTAAATTTGGAAGAACTGATATTACTCTCAAGAAGGGCACTCTCGGCACTTTGAGCGTTAGAATTAATAGAGGATGTGAGTTTCAATGGAATATTAGTAAAATAATCTTCAAACGCATTTACAATATCTTTTGGAGAGGTTATATCCCTTTTTTCTAATTTAATTTTAGTAATACTATCCCTCATTTTACATTTACCAGACTCTTTGTGAATCACTTTCCAAGTTTCCTTCATTTTATTAGGAGCCTCAAGTATTTTCCTTTTAATGTGAATGGCTTTTGCTTGTCTACATACTTTTTTGAATAACTTGGAGTAGTTTTTAACATAGTCAATGAAACCACCGTCAAAATTGTACTGCTTTTGGGCGTATAAATCGAATAGCGTTCGTCTACTCTTATATATACCTACAGTAGCCCATTCACAGAATTTAGATTTAGTACTATGCTTTTTACATTTTTGTTTGAATGTATGTGAAAAAGCATTAGTTAATGTACTAAATAAACTATTGTAATGAACATCAGGATTATTGCCTAGGTAAGCTACAGTATTAAGCTTGTTCTCTAACAAGTTTTTGAATTCTCTAATTTTGTTAGAGGTTATGGGCCTACACATAATTTTCTCTTTAGGTTGATTATTATTTCCCTTGGAAAACGATACTATTTGACCACAGTGATCTGAGGGCAACGCACTTATTACAGACTTACTTAAGTATACACTGTCACTAAAAAAATTATCTAAACAACTGGCAGTTGTAGCAGTGATTCTAGTTGGTTCACAAAATATATTTACAAGATTATAACTCTTGAACATGTTTAAAAATTGGGTACTTTTCCTACACTGTTCCAATATGTTTATATTAAAGTCTCCACACACTATTAGATTCTTTTTGTTGCTTGATGCTATACCAAGAATTTGGTCCATGACCCCAATAAACGTTCCAAAATCACTACTAGGTGGACTGTATACGCAGACTACTATATAACTATCAAGCTCGGTACAGGCCACCTCAGCACATCGCTCAACAGAAAGTCTAACAATGTCAATCCGCTCTTTACTACGGAGACCATTTTTTATTAAGACCATGGAGCCACCTCTGATAGCAGACTTCCTGTTAAAGCAACTTACAATATTGTAATTGTCTATACTGAACATCATCTCACTCTCCTTGAGCCAATGCTCAGTCAAACACAAAATATCTACATTTAATTTCTCTAGAAATAATTCAATTACTAATTCCTTGCCGGGAAGACCTTGTATGTTTTGATGAGCTATCTTTAGCTCTGGCATTCCTGTTGTCTGAACACTTAGTTTAAATTATTACTATCAGTTAAAAATACAGAATTACCACTACAAGTACCTGGCAAGTCTGTAGGTATCAGGTTGTTACTTTGTTTACAATGTAAACTCGTCCAAAACTTAATATTATTTGCTACCAATGTAGCAATTTTATACTTGTCATACTTTGTAAGATAAATACTATCTTTAGTCTTAAAACAATAATTACTAATAAAATTATTAGTGTCAAAAAATATAAAAGTGTCACTATGACGACATGTCAGAGTATGAATAAAATTATTCAAATAGTGTATCTTTTTATTATGAGATGAGGGCTGGCAACACACATATGGAAATGCACATAATATTATTTTAAATACTCTTAATTTACTTAGGCGTTCTATACAGTATAATAATTCTTTCTTGCCTACTTTGTTACTCTCACCTACCAGTAATACAATAGTGGAATTACTATTATGCTTGGAAGACACAATTTTATCTATAATTTGAGTGTAAGTTGCATTGGGTAGGGAATAATGAATACAGTTTTTTAAATACTCACTAAACATGTAGCCCATATTGCGACCCACACTGTCAGAAAATACCATTGTATTACTAGGAGGCTCAATGTTGTCAGAAGAATCAGATGCAGTCTCCAGAATACTGCCACAAGTAGAGAGAGCCGGTATGGAGTCATTGACAGGGGGTTGGTTGATCTGCCCAGAGCTGCACTGTCGAGTTAATGAATCAAGTAGTTCTTGGTTGTGCCTGCTCTCATCAATCAATTTGTCCAAAGCCAACATGTATTCAGTATTCTGTTTCCTTTGGAGGTCATATTTAGAGAATAAACTTGCATAATCCTCCTGCAATTGCTTCATGTGTGATTCTAGCCTGACCCTCCCAACATCATCAGCCACCTGACTCTCCGCCAACTGATTACTACATATAACCAACTGCCTACTACACATATCTAGGTCAGATTGGAGTTGTGAATTTAAGTTTCTAGTATTTGTCAAACAAGACTTCATCTTTAGATTAATTTTATTAATTTTTTTGTTTATTTTTAATTTATTTTTGATTTTATTATGGCTAATCTGTTTAGGCAACTTCATACACCTACTATCATTTGTGAGATCAATCACAGATGAATTGGCTGAGGCAGGCACACAGGTGCTTTCAAGGAGTTCGGTGTAGAGGTTGGACACCTCTGCTAACTGGCGCGATTGGGCATCCTGCTCGTAGCTACTAATAAGCCTGTATGCCTCCCCCAGCTCATTTTCTAGCTGGGTGTTACGCCTGAGGGTTTGCTCAAACGTATCACCGCATTGGCGGAAAGATTCAATTTCTATTTGCAGCTGGTAAAGTTGCTCGCTCAACTCATCCCGAGTAACTTGGCTTTCAGACAGCTTTTGTTCCAAGCTGATGTTCTTGTTACGCATTAATTCATATTCACGTTCATTATCTTCCCTTTCCATTATTAATTGCTCATTTTCTTTCTTTTCCACTTTAAGTTGTAATAGGGCTTCTTTCAACTGCATTTGTAATTGACGGGCAGTCGCAGCTCGTGTCGCAGCTCGCGTGGACGTAGACATATTGACGCAATAGGCACGTATTTAAGTATAATAGGGAGGATAATGAACACCAGTAGCAATGCAGAGCCAACAAAACCAGCTGATTAACTAAGAAATAACCTATTCAAGTAAACACAAGTTTATCGATTGTTTGACTATTCCGGAGTGTTTATAGTGGCCAAAAGTTGAATAAAACAATATTCAAAGACTTGAAATAGTAAAATAAGCAGCGAAATGAGTATAAAATCACTGATCTTACCTTTTAAACTTGTGAAAAAAACAACCGGTACCTACCCGCTTGATATCAACTTTGAATACTATTTCCTTTAAAAAAACACAAAATTGAGGCGCACAAAACTTATATAGGCATTTAAAACACTAGTTCTATATATTTAATCGGATTTTACAATGTATTAACCAGTTTATTTATTTTAATTTACATTAAAAATACGGAGCTATAAAATATAAGTTTGACATGTATGAGTGTTGCAGCGAGGGATATGCTCTATGGGCAACCTTACACCCCGTCGTTTTAAGACTCAAGACGTCGTGCGGTTTTAGTCGGTTCAAGCCCGACATAACCGCCCCCGCTGACCGGCGGGGGGTATCCGAAGGGATTTCCGCACGAAAAAAAAAGAAGGTATACGTTTTTGTGGTTAATGAGAGTATGCCCGCTAAATATTTACACGTTGTTAGTGATTAGTGACAGTATGCCCACTAGGTATGTACACTTGCCCAAGGGTTGTGTACACGATTTTGTAGGAGTAGGAAACATTTAGGTATGTACAGTATGTACACGGATTTGTGATAAGCTGAACTTTGGCCTGGGGGCGGCAGGTGAGGCCGCCTGTCACCCCAGCAGAAGCAGGCCGGGACGGTGGGGCGACTAGCGCCCCTTCCCTAAACCGGGGCACGGGGATACCGTGGTTCCCAAACCTGATGGGGCCATCTCGAAACCGGAGATGGCCCAGGGTCAGTCGGGGTGCGAGGGATATGCTCTATGGGCAACCTTACACCCCGGCGTTTTAAGACCCGAGATGGCGTGCGGTTTTAGTCGTTTCACGCCCGACATAACCGCCCCCGCTGGCCGGCGGGGGAATCCGAGGGGATTTCAGCACGAAAAAAGAAAAGATACCTGTTTATGGTAATGGGAGTATGCGTACTAGACGAATAAATGCTACAGAGAACCGCAGCAAGTCAATCTTAGCCGGGCTTCCACTGTCTTTCTGTACATACAAAATCAAAAGCTATGTACTTGAAGTGGTCAAGGTAGCTGGTTGCGACCACTTACAATAGCGTGTAAGTAAGTAGGAATAAAAGCAGCGGTTTGCCGTATACAATTATATTGGCAAGTATTTACAGTGAGGAAGTTGATTAGCAGACTGTTATAATCATAGACTGCACACGGGTTTTTATACAAAAATCTAATTAACAATAATAAACGTTCACATTCCTAAATAATAGTAATAACGGTTCGTGCTTGACCGTTTCTACAATAGGCGGCTACCTGAGGACAATAGACCTAATGTCGCCACCTTGCGCCCGCGCACTCGCGTAATAGAAGCGATGAATGGGCGTGGCCTATGTAGCTTCACTCAGGTACAAGTAAATCGTTGCCGCCCCATCGGATGTTCTGTGACGTATGCATCATCCGAGGTGGCGTGATATCGTGCCTCGTTGAGTATGTACGCTACTGGTCGGTTTAGTAGGTAACTCGTCTGCTCGCTACATACTATTATTAAAATTTATATGGAAACCATAACACCATGTAAATAAAATACCATACTATAGTCTTATAATGATTGATATTTAAGAAAACTCCTTTGTAAATTTTAAATGAAACTTTTCAAATATATCAACCATTTCTCTCAGCAGCTCTGTCTGCGGTAAGATAGTAGTTCTGAAGTGATAAGTGCCAGTTTCTTGTCCGAACCCCGAACCTGGTACCACGCAGATGCCCGTCTCCTCGAGTAGTTTGAACGCGTAGAACACGTCGGGTTGTTGGCCTGCTTTCTTGGCAGCTTCAATCGCCTTCTCGGGAAGAACTATTTGGGGGAAGGCGTACATGGCGCCCTGGGAAAAAAATATTGTAGGATACATTACATAGCAGTATCTAGACCCAAAGGAAGCATAGCTTTACTCTTAATATGGGTTCTAGAATGCAGATTTACTGGTGGGGGAAATTTGATGACACAAATTTGTCACAAAATTCGGCCGGGCGGATTGCGAAAAAGCCTCCATAGTTTTCCAATTTCGGTTTGATTGCGTTCAGAGGTCAGCAAGTGCATAGCTGGGCAGGGGGGGTGTGGTCGCAGCACTAGTGGGACCGGTGGGGGTCACGCGGTGCTGCGACGACAATCCTCTTCTGATGAGGCCACCATTGTTAACATGGTACGTGTATGTAATGGTGACCCTCTTTCCTGAGCTTACCTTCAGCTTACCATCAGGCGAGGTGAAGTCAAATTGACGTGTCCTAAATATAAAAAAAAAGATAACTGGATGATTCGCGGACATGGCTCTGTTGCAGGCTTCCCTGTCGGGTTTGGGGGGTCAGATGACAGTCGCTACCGTAAAAACCTACTTAATCCAAAATGTAAAACTCTACTGGGATATGTTTAGGAGGATGATAAGGCCTGAAAATTGAACTTAAAAAAGACTAGTTAGAGCATTCCCCCCGTAAGTGACTGGTCGCGGGTTCAAGTCCCGTTCTTATAATGATTTAGATCGGAAATAGAGAACATCTAGAACGGGACTTGAACCCGCGACCAGTCACTTACAGGGGGAATGCTCTGACCAGCTGAGCTACCTAGACACGTCCCAGATATTCGAAATTCTCCGATATATTATATACGTCTTAAGGCGACGCTGGAGCCATCTGCCGTAATTCTTGCGAGCTACGGAAACAATGAATAACTTTACAGTCATTTTTAAACTGTTTTTTTTTTAAAGGAGAATGCCCATTCTTGGTTGCGCTTTTAGACGTACGCGTCAATATTTCAAATGTTAAAAAATAATATTGATTATAGTATGACTTTTCAACACTAATCGCTTCTAAAGAACTTGGGGTTTGAATTTAACTTATAAAGATATGAAAATTGAATGAATAATCGTTTCCATTTTAATTTAATTGTTACCATTATATAAAATAAACCATTGGCGGTAGAATGCAAATATACCAATCTTTTTAAAATAAAATGGTTAAATAATAATACGTGATAATAATTCGCAATGTGACATTCAAATATATTGCAGTTATGAAATCTTAATATTTCGTGTATGTATTCGTAAATTATTAGTGATAATCAGTTAAAGTTGTAAAATATTGTGTGCTTCAGTGGTAGTTTTCTCTTAATTTATACATGGTATCCCTGTCTTACTAAAACGTCAGTTCAACAGTCTGTGTCACAATATTTTCTTGTTTGTTGTTTTTCTCGTTGTAATAATTTAATTTCTCAATAACCCCAAGTTCTGTTACAATATGCGTTTATATTTCAGATAATACTTAATGCAGGCTATTTAATGCAGTTTATACTTATGTGACATAGCAAAAAAAGTGTGCAACCGATTTCCATACTGACATGGGCATTGTCCTTTTAGAAAAAGGTAACCATACAAAATGCTTAAAAATTTAATTGAATAACTTTACCTCGCCTGATGGTAAGCTAAAGGTAAAGTCTCAGGAATGAGGGTCACCATTACAGACACCGATAATGTTACAATGGTGGCTATCAGCTTGACGGCCTCATCAGATGATGATTGAAGGACCCGTGACTGGAGGAAGAAGGAAACACGTGAACTGGTAAAGAATTCCACATCTTGGTGGTGCGGCAGAGAAAAGAGTTGCCGAACCGCTTGGTTTTTGAATTGTTTAAAACGTGTGAGGGTCATACCTGTTTTTTTTTCTTTCTCATACCCCCCCCCCCCCCCCCGCCGGCCAGCAGGGACGGTTATGTCGGGCTTGAACCGACTAAAACCGCACGCCGTCTCGGGTCTACAGACGCCGGGGTGTAAGGTTGCCCATAGAACATATCCCTCGCACCCCGACTGACCCTGGGCCACCTCCGGTTTCGAGATGGCCCGCTCGGGTTTGGGAACCACGGTGTCCCCGTCTTGCCCCGG